>OX243866.1:23318442-24603442 GCA_945859645.1 Amphipoea oculea
AAGCGACTTCGACTTGCCGAGGACGGCAGTCGAAACGCTGTTTACGTCAAGTCCTGCCCGACAGTGTAAGTTTACACTTGATCGAGTTTAGGTGCGAACTACACTATTTGCGCTGTAGCATGGTGCGGGTGACAGTTGCCCGTATGACGTTGACATTTGTCAGTACCACATGACTAGGGATGTGAGGTTATGCAATTCATTTTTATCGCTAACGATACTCGCAGCGTGAATCTAGTTCTCTTTAATATTGTTATGAAAATTAGTGTATTATTCAGTTGTGCAGTGTTACTACGTGTGTGCTACGTGTATAAACTTGTCAATATAAATGTTTTATGGCTACATAATTATCTTTGTACTTATATAAAATAATCAAAATCGGGTTTATGTTTTTTTTTTCGTGACAACATTTTTGCTCTATGGTGCATCGGCGCGGCGGCCATGTTGTTTACCCGTGCGATGCTGTGAGTGCGAGTACGAGTGCAAGCGCGTTATATTGTGACTTAATGTGACACGTATTACGATTTCATTGTTTGTTTTCATTTTTGTTAAATTGTTATTTGTTATAAGTTTGTTGAGTTTGTTGTTATTACCATGCCTAAGCATACAAAAAAAACTGTTTTGGGTAGTCAGGCCAGGGAGCTTGTTGTTCGCCTCCGAGACTACTTTGAAAGAGAACAACAAAATAATGGACCGTTGTTACCATTGAATCATATTGTAGAACGAGTAGCCGAAGCTCTTGATATTGGCCGCAATACTGTTTCGCGTATAACACGTGAGAAAATTGGCCAAGATGGGATGTTTGAAAATAAATTATCGACACCCAACAAAAAGCGGACCAAGGTGAAGCCAATCACAGATTTGGATGATTTTGCTAAGGTTGCTATTAGAAATCATATTTATGATTATTATAGTAGAATGGAGCTACCCACATTGCTCAAGCTTCTAAAATCATTAAAAGAAGCTGACTTGTTCAAAGGAGGTATTACTTCGCTACGGCAAGTTATAAAAGATATTGGCTTTGTTTACAAAAAAGTTAACAAAAGAAAGATTATTATGGAGAGGACTGACATTGCCCTAGCAAGATGTAGATTTTTAAGGAAGGCCAAAAACATAAGTGATTGGAGCAAAGTTGTCTTTTTGGATGAAACGTGGCTAAACGCCAACCACACAGTGGGTAAAAGTTGGACCGACGATACGGCACAATCGTGTACCAAAGTGCCGGAAGGCAAAGGCGAACGCCTTATTATTTGTCACGCAGGTACAGCAAGTGGATTCGTCCCTGATTGTTTGCTGGCTTTTAAGTCAAAAAAAACTACGGAGTATCATGAGGAGATGAATAACGAAAAATTTAAAGATTGGTTCATAGGTCTATTAAACAATTTAAAAGAGCCTATGACCATAATAATGGACAACGCACCCTACCATTCGGTGCAAGTTAATAAACCCCCAAACCAATCCAACCGCAAAAGCGAGTTGGTGAAGTGGCTGAGTGAAAACGGAGTTACAGCAGATATAAAAATGTTAAAGACGGAGCTTATTGCCTTAGTCCGACGCCATAAGCCACCAACTCCTACCTATGCTCTGGACGAGATGGCAAAAGAAAAAGGCCACCAGGTCCTTCGACTACCACCCTACCATTGCCAGTATAACGCTATTGAGCTGATTTGGGCCCAAATAAAAGGTATGCTTTTAATTTCAATTCCCATTTTGAAGCTTTATAAAAAAATCAGCTTTCCGATCGTAGCATGTACCTAGTTTAAAAACATTACCAGATACTAGATTAGGCTGATTGATGATTATTTGAATACTTTTTTTTATAAGTTCGTTTATTTTTAGGTTACGCCGCAAGAAATAATACTTCGCCGCCATTTACGGCAAATAAGATGTTGGCCCTATTACAAGAGGCCATCAACAATGTTCAACCTGAAGACTGGTCGAAGGTCGTGAATAAAACAAAAAGGGACATTATGTCTGATTGGGATCGTGACATACATATTGACAACATAATTGAGTCATCGTTAATAATATCCGTCACAGATTCAGATGATGAATTGAGTGACAATTCAGATGTTCCTGACTCTGATATGGGTTTAGACGAATAACATGTATTTTTTTTTAGCAACCTTTTAAGCAACCTTACCCTATAAATGTTCTGTTGTATAATTAGACCTTTTAAAAATAAAAATTGACCTACGCACAATATACGTTTTTTATTATAAAAAATATCGACTATCCATCGTAGCAGTACATCCCATCACTAAATACGTCTATGGCGTTACGTTATACGCATAACACTTTGCTTAATTTTTCATTCAATTTGATTTTATTTCTTGATTAGAACATTCTGGTTGGGTTTAATTTAATTTACTACAGTTATTAATTATTTAATATATTACGAATGTGGTACAACTGAAATACTAAGTCATAAATTGTAAATCGCGGCAACTTTCAAGAGTGAAACGAAATGTTACTGAAACTGTCACCCGCACCATGCTACAGCGCAAATAGTGTAGTCATGAAATGATTACGAGCGGACAAGGTGTTTACACCAGCCAGGTAGACCGCTGTCGGCAGGACAGCTAAGTTGACTTGTCGACCAGAAGACCAATTCTTGAAATTAAAAAACACACCAATTAAAATCGCAATCTCACCTCCGAAAGTCAATGTTCAAGACTTGTCAAAATGTAGGTAAATTAGTGGCTTTTGCACATATTAAAAATACGGGAGCGAGAGAGAGACATAGATAACAATACACTACTTCGATTTAGTTGGGCAGATTCCACTGCAAAATTTTAGGCATTCCACTTTGCCTAACCAGTGGGGTGGCCGGTGGGGCAGTGGAATAATTCGAATTGATTCTCTGGTATAGGCTCCGTATTATTATATTGTTTTAACGGGTCAGGCTATTTGAAAGTCATGACGAAACTTAGGTTATATCAAAGAGATTTAAGATAGTAAATAGACATTTTTGGATAGTTTACATATTGCAAAAAAGTGTTTTAAAATTTCATCATTATTTGTGTCTGCACGATAACTGTTGTTTTAAAATATCATCATACGTTTGCACTGTGTTAGTTGATAACAATACCTAAACAATATCTCCAAAGATCAGAAAAATATGAAAGACGTCACACATAGACGTGCCAATTTTAACTAAAAGTACATATTTACTTAAAGAAATCAGTTGAGACAAATATTAGTTAAGTAAAAATAGCGCATTGCTGTAAAAACAGAGTAATAAGCCATGTGAACGTGTTGTACTGTACAAAGTGCGAGTATTTTAGTTAAACCCAGTTTAAGGAAATCCTCTTGAATTACGGAAATGAAATTACAGAACATAATAAAAAAAGCTTAGGTACATAGGTCGAGGTAAATCATAGCCATTTGTTTACATAGGTACCTACATTAAGAAACCTACGTATGGACCTACCTCAATCAATCATAGGTTTTTTCTAAGAAAAATGTAGATATAGAGAAGCTTAAAACCACAGGTTTGTATAAACCTATGTAGATCGAGGTTCCTTAGGTAGTAACCTCAACCACATTCTAATTATAAAGTCTCTTTACTCGCATCTGTATAAAATATACTTTATTTTAAGTGGCGAACTTTGGGCCAGTAAAACTTAAATCATTGTCCTGCCATCGACATGACGAAGAAGAATGTGGCTAAATGTACACTTTTTGTAAAAGTTTGTACCGGTATATCTACAAACGCCACATGCCAACTACGCGTCATACTGGCCGTCACACAAAATCCTGCATCTCGCAAGCAGAGTTTACCGCGCAACTAGCATATATATAACGGCCCGGAATTAATCATCGGGCAGTTGCCACCCGTCTGGTCGGAGGATTCTCCCTTTTCTATGGAGTATGAGTGAACTTTACACCCTGTTCCTCATACCTCAATACTGGCGACCCCGGCATGAATCATCGGGCAGTTGCCCGCCAGACACGACACCCGTCTTGTCGGAGGATTCTCCCTTTTCTATGGAGTATGAGTGAACTTTACACCCTGTTCCTCATACCTCAATACTGGCGACCCCGTCATGAATCATCGGGCAGTTGTCCGCCAGACACGACACCCGTCTGGTCGGAGGATCTTCCCTTTTCTATGGAGGTTGAGTGAACTTTACAATGCTTTATTGTTATCATAACTAAAAATTCGAAATCGGTCTCGAAAGTAGAAAGACTTTAGAATTGATGTGCAGACAAAGCTTCAGCATTTCTATCTCAATATTATTTATCCGACATCACGCCTTCTACAAAATCTAGATTAGGTCAGCAAGAACTATAATCTATATCCTCTCCTTCACCCGTTAAGCCAGCTAGAAGTAGGTAGTTACTTACACCATGACCAGCACAAGTACGTCGGTGCGAGATACACGTGTTACCAACAAAAAGTGATCAAGGCATCAAGGCCAAACAACGGGTTTACCAAATGCACTTCCGCCGGGTATTCTCAAGTTCTCATAAAAACTCGACTGACTTAAGTATCATAGTTATTTCGAGGTTATTAGAAAACCATACCCGAACTAATTCGTTTTGTTTTTTTTTTTGGGAATATCTTCGAACTTTGCATCCTTTGCAATTTGGAGTTAATTAAGTGGATAAACATAAAAATTGGTCAAGTGTGTGAGGTGTTTAATTCGGGTTCCATAATATGTAGAGATTTAAGTATGACTACCCTATTCCTTCCCGATAAGGATGACCAAACCCTCTGAATAGTTCATTCATCCATTGAATTATATATTTCAATAACAATTTTACATTGAATCAGACAGCCATTTAAAACCAAAGTTTTTGTGATGTCTCCAACTCTATAAGTCTCAAATAATAATTTCTATTTTTGATGTGGAAACATCTTATTTCTGTCTTCAGTAACAGATAACTCTGTTGATATGAGATGGCGAGACATGTCTCTAGTTATTATGAATATTCGTTTCAGTCATTCGGCTGCGGAATCCTAACAGTAAATTGTGATTCACGTGCCGCGATAAAAAGTGGGGTTTCCTAGTTTTTTTTTCAACAACATTCATCACCTACCTTGTAATAAGGTACTCAAGATATGATACTTAAGAATATAAGTACTTACCGGTTTAATATTAGAACACAGTACCGGTTAGTAAATATTGAGGATCATTGTGAAATACATATAGGTACTTACATTTACACAAGTTCCAGGAAAAAACTGAAAAATCAACATACATGAAGGGAAAACCAATGGGAAACGGTTAGGCATAGCCAGTTTTCCTGTAACCTAACAATATATAAACGTGTTTCTTAATAAACGGTTTGTTTATATTCTGTTAACTGCGTTCAAACTGGTCAGCTACCTACATAATGTTAGCGCCATGACATGTGTCGGGGAATCACCGAGATCTTGTTACATTAAACACATTCTTATTGATATCTTCTGCACTAGTAATGTTTTCTTAACTCTTTAGTACCTTAAAATGCTAGCGTTTAAAATAAAACTGAAATTTTTGGGCAAACCTATAGACAAAGGTTTTATTATTGTTGTTGTCCGAAGAATGGAGCAACTTTGTTGGTTTTTTCGAATCCAGTATCGAAATAACATTATAAACGACTAAAATTGTTAAAATAAAACTAAAAGTTTTATTTTTTTTTAAAGTTGTTCTGTCCTCCTGTTAGCAACGAGTGGCCATGACAGTTCGAACTTTATTCACTCCTGCGACTTTAACTTTTTATTCCTGTTTGTCCATAGAATTTAATATACTTATTACTTTTTAAAAGTCATGTAAAAGTTATCATATTGTTATTATTTTTTTTTTTTGTATTTGTAACTAAGTTGTATGAAGTCAAATCAGAAGACTGATTGTTATTATACCTACAATACCTACTGTGATTTATGGGACAGTGACTGATTGATAGAAAAACAAAAAAAAATGTAATTTATTTAAATACAGATGATTATAAACCCAAACCACTAGTCTTTTATTTAATGTAATGTTGCTTATAATAACTAACTAAATAATAGTACTTAATAATACTCTTATGCTTATTTATTTATGATATGACATGTAGTAACTATGGGTGAAATGTATGACTGTACAATGCCTGAAATAAAATTATTTATTTATTATAATGTGTGGCATTACTTTTAAGAATGAATATATTAAATTCTATGGGGGACAAACAGGAATAAAAAGTTAAAGATAGGAGTGAATCATGTCCCCTCATTGCTAACACGGGGACAGATCAAACCTTTATTTCCGATCTGTCCTCCTAAGGAGACAAAGCAGGGTGACAGATCGGAATAATTTGAATGTTGCCCTTCCGGAATAAATGCTCTAAATGAGATTGAATACCGCATCAAAATCCATTACGTAGTTAAGAAGAACATTGCGGTCACACAGACGGACAAGAAAAGCGACTTGAATTTATAATACGAGTATGTATATAATAGCTGATAGAGATCATAGAGATTAATACCGATGCTTTTGTGGTTTGCGGTTGCGAAGTGTTACAATATATAGTTAGGTGTTTATGTGATGGGTATTGGAGATTATCTTGTTCTGAGAAAGATCGCAAGCGCAACCAATTAATTATTGCGATTGGAAGTAGTTTTCCCCTAGTTATTGAGCAATTAGCAATGTTGATTTTCCTTGTAAAAGAAGGTTTAACGTGCTTACGGACCAAATTATCAGGCATACATTAACATCTATTTTAAATGTTGCCATGGACGACCGAGCTTGGGCACAAGCTACTCTCCCCATTCGTATGGGGGGCCTCGGCGTCCGCAAAATTTCTAGTATTAGTTTACCGGCTTTCATATCCTCGGTCCACGGCACTGATAAATTAATATCAGGAAAATCTTAGCCTCCACACTGATTAATTCTGATGTGCCGTGTTTCACCGAGGCTATGGATGCCTGGAGACTCGCTTGCCCGAATACAGATCCACCCGACAATCCATCTTCCCAGAGACGGTGGGATGAGCCGCTCTGCTGAGTAGTACAGAACAATTTACTTGACTCGTCTGCTACTTCTGCGGAACGTGCGCGCCTGCTGGCTGTGGGTAGATAGGAGTCGGGACTTTGGCTTCATGCACTACGTTCGTCGAACATAGGCACTTTGTTCGAAGACACTACTTTTCGCCTCGCTGCTTCCCTGCGACTAGGTACTCCTTGCTGTTCCCCTCATCGCTGTCACTGTGGCGAAGATGTCAACAGCCTTGGACACCACGGCCTGTCTTGCAGCCGAATTGCGGGTCGTTAGCGCGCCACGCGAACATTAATGACATCATCCGACGAGTTCTTGTTACCGTCGGCGTTCCAGCTGTATTAGAACCCAATGGCTTGGTACGCGACGATGGCAAGAGACCGGACGGTATGTCTCTATTTCCTTGGAAGGTGGGTAGGCCTTTAGTGTGGGACGCAACTTGTGTCGATACTCTTGCCCCATCCCACCTTCCTGGATCGGCATGCTGTGCTGGCGCTGCTGCTGCGGCTGCGGAAAACCTCAAGAGACGAAAATATAATAACCTTATCGGAAATTATATTTTCGAGCCGTTTGGGGTTGAAACCCTCGGGCCGTGGGGTCCGAGTGCTCATGGTCTTTTTAAAGAAATTTCAAAACGGCTGGTTGACACTTCCCGAGACCCAAGGGCTGGCTTTTACCTTGGCCAAAGGCTAAGCATTGCCATACAACGTGGCAATGCCGCCAGTCTCTTGGGTACATTACCAGTCGACAGCGATGCGGATGAATTTTTCGACGCTATATTTTAGTTTTTGTATAGTTTTAGTTAAGTTAGGTTTTAATTTTGTTATCTTTGCTCAAATAAATAAAATAATTATCTTGGTTCTACCGTGCTTACGTAATAATAACAATTTACGTAACAACATATCTTTTTTTTTATTAATCTAGGATGCGAAAAATCAAATAAAAAAATTCAGTCAAGTATCATAATAATGTTGCCCTTTACACTTGCATTGTTTGCTCATATTTACAAAAAAGAAATCTCTTTGTCTTAATTGCCTTAACTTTTTTGCGGTTTTATATTCAACACAAAGGAGAAGAAGAATATTTCAATACTTACTATATCAGAAGGCCAATTCTCGTAATTTAAAACGTTCAAAATCTAGTCGCAATCTCATTTCAGTGACAAACAAATGTCAAAAACATGTGAAAATGTAGGAAAATTAGAGGTATTTTTGACAGATTGAGACTGAGTTCAGACTATGAACGTTCTTAAAATTACGAGAATTGCCCCTCAGATGGGAGTATTTTTCTAAGTCCATTCATAAACTTTGCTTTTCAAAGTAAATGTAAAGATTTTTTTTAATATTTTTCTAATGTTTATTAAAGTGTCTAATATATTTTTACCGCTTTTACCGTACCCATCATTACAATATTTAACCATAAAACGACATGCAACATAAATGAATAACTATCACAAATTCACAATAAAGTCAAAATACTGAAAGCTCTGCGTAGCTGCACCGCTACGGGCCCGTTCTATAATGAGAAGCTACACGCTACGCCGTAGCGCGGGCGTAGCTTGTCGTAGCCACTTCTGGGCTGTCACTATTATTAATATTATTTTATTCGGATCACTGATTCAAATTGCGTATTCTTGCATCGAGACGTTCTAGTATTTTGTAACCAAATAATAAATAACATAACACCTGAATTCTCTGAAGGGTAGCGGCAGAGGTGTATAGTAAAATCCGAATTTCGGCAGTTATTTTTTTAACTGAGAACGATCCCAGATTTATACTAAGAATTTCCTAATGGATGAGCCGAGCAGCACTTTTCCTGACGCAGGGTTCAATCAATAGACTATTGAGGTAGTCCTTTATGTGTCCGATATGGTATGGTCACCAAAGGAGCTAAGTATCCAGGGTCGTCGGATATAGTTGAAGTTTAGTAAGAAACCGACGGATATTTTCGAAAAAATTGTAATTTATTAATAGAAAACAAACAATTCATTTATTTAATTTTATTTAATTCGAAAACATCCATCGGTTTCTTAATGAACTTCAACTATATCCGACGACCCTGTAACTTGTCTTTTGATGACTGTACATTTTAAAAGAGTACTCTTTCATTGATAAATTAATGCTAACGTACTATAGTTCATCATTCTATGAAGGAAAATACGTTATTTTTATGATTATAGTCAAAACAAACAAATATTTCAAATAATTGTTTATCTAAGCATTTAGCACATCGTCGTTATGAATATGGTATAAAAAGAATTATTATCAAACAAACCTACACAAACAAATAAAACTTTTTTTTTTGGTGATACGATAGTCTCCCTTTTGAGCAGATAATATTATAATCATTTATTTGTCAGGATATGGTACATTATACTGTCTTAAGATGAGTCAATGGTCATCACCTTCTACCAAGTGTGGCAATATTACCTTCATACATTTATTACAGGACAAAGATTATTAGGTTAGGTTGTCACATCCGATGGTCAGCGTTGATACGTTCGACGATGGTGGATGTTCGCCTAGAAGTAACTTACTTTGTTACTTAATTATTTAGTATTCATATAATATTTTATATGAACCCACTACAGAGTACAGAAACGCCTCGCCGACATCGACTGGAGGCGCTTTTACGAATAAAATTCGTGTCAGAATTTGACGCAACTGAGCGCTAGGTAGCTGTCACAGAGCATTGTTATAATAGTCCCGGGCCACCAGTTTCTATGGGTAAGCGATGACGTTCGCTGACACTTTGTTTTGTATCAAGACCAGGCCAGCAACAGCCGCCAAGCAACTTCTCTGCCGAACCCACATTCGGCTTGGGGATTTGTTTTCGTAAAAGGCTAACCCCCTTACTAATAAACGTATTAATATCAGGTGCATAGTTTTTCTCTTTCAGTCGTCAGTAATTTGACTTTCGAAAGAAGAAGACAAAGCGTTAAGTAACTATACAAACGCTATATAACGTTTATTAGTAAGGGGCTAAAAGAATATCTACTAAAAGTAGCGCAAATTTATTTATTTATTATTTATTTATATATAAGTACTTTATTGTACACCACAAAAATACATAACATGAAATAAAAACATTAAACACAAAAAAAAAAATCAAAATCATCTTTCTTTATTGTTACCTACTTTGTCGCGAGGGACATACCCGTAACCATAGGTTTAGTTTTTTTCCCAAACTTCTTGGGCACTACGTGACATTTACATAATTAATTATCTCATAACCAATTAAAAGATTAAACCGCAACGCTTATCATATACATAATATGTAAATCAGACGATAAATTCAAACGTTGTGGTTTTAATTCAATGAATATTCAAATGTAGTTTCATTTATTAGGAGTAGTTTTTTAGGGTTCCATACACAAAGGGTGCCAACAGAACCCAATTACTAAGCCTCCGCTGTACGTCCATCCGTCCGTTCGTCTGACTGCCAGCGGGCGGTATCTCATGAACCGTAATAGGTAGACGGTTGAAATTTTCACAGAGTGTGTATTTCTTTTGGCACTATTTATAACAAAACAACACATAATAAAAATAAAACAAAGTTAATAAAAATGAAAAGGGTTCTCCATATTAGAAACGAGTTTTTTTCGGCGTTTTTAGGCTTGTGGTACGGAACCCTCCGTGTGCAAGACCGACTCGCACTTGGCCGGTTTTTTAGTATGTCCTCGATCATCTGCAGTAACCGTTGGCAGGCACAGGGGCATCCCGTCTCATCTCATAAATGACTATAATTAAAACGCCTACTTAATGCGAATAACTTATCGATATTATTATGATATGCCAACCCGCACTGGGCCCGCGAAGGCCCACTCCCTCATACCGAGAGGAGGCCTGTGTCCCAGCAGTGGGAATATTATAGGCTGATTATGTATTATTATGATATACGTACGTAGTTATATACCTAGGATGTGGTTACATATTTAGATCGGTAAATCCACAGCATTAAACGCCATTTAATTAGGAAGCAAGTTCTTATCAGTAACAATGCATTTTCCTGGTAATGTATGCATTTGTTCTAGTCTTGTGCAATTTTGTTGCAATACTAGGAATACCTGACATTAGGTTATTTTTGTTTGCACAGGTTATTTTTTCTTGAAAAGGGGGTTTCTTTCAAGATTATTGGTTCTTTATTCAAAAAGAGTACAAACACCTAGATTCGGAATCGAGTCTAGATCCGAATCTTGACTCAAATGTAGGTTAATGACCTACCTCTATACTGTAAGGCTTCAAGGCAAAAGTTCTCGGCACATACTGAGGCACTTTGAACACACATGTTTTTCTTGCCGCCGTAAAAAACTATGGTGTACTTGCCGTTTGTAGGCAGGATTATTCCACTTTGTGTTGTATGGAAGCTTGTTCACAGACACGATTTTCCTACGGCGCGGTTTATATGCCGAGTGTGGGCACGGTTCATCAGTGTCGTGTACATAGGGCCTTATTAAAAATTCTTGATATTATTTGCCAAAAACTAAATGAATACATGCGGCCCATAAGTACCTCGTTGGTCTAGCGGTCGCAAGCGCTACTGCTGAGCATGAGGCACTGGGTTTGATTCTTAGGTAGGGCAGAGTGATCTTTGGTTCTTCCATCAGTAATTTTTCAGTAGCTGCCCGGAGCCCTGGATTTGTGCCCGGTTGATGACAATAGGCTTGCTCTCTATAACATCTGGCGGAATGTGGATGTTCAGTATATACTTACATATCTGCCTTAGCCTTTGCGGTTTACAGGCGTGATATCAGTGGCGGATTTTCCAATAGGCTGAGTAGGCTGGAACCTATGGCGGCAGTTTTTAGGGGCGGCAAATTTGGAGCTAACATTTTTTTTTTAAATGTCTTACTGAAATTAAAAAGATTAATATTTTTATACCTACCATGTTTTTACGGAAAGAATAAACAAAGTGAATGCTCAAATTCAGGCTTCTACCGTAGATTTTATCACAGTTTCCGTTCTTTACAAATCTCTTTGCAAGTTTTTCGTAGCTGATGAACGAGAACACTAAGTATTTTGAAGAAAAGGCGAAGCAGTATACAAAAAACATGGGACATTATTGTAGAGGTCGGTAGGGGCGGCAAAATTTGAATATAAAAGTGTAAATCCGCCACTGCGTGATATTATGTTACGTAGAAGCATATTTTCAAAACAAATCATAACAAAAAATCGTGACTTGTAAAGAGGTCTGTTGCCGACTTTACAAGGCTATGCACTGACGCTGAGTGCAAGTGCTACGCGTTGCCTAATCGTGATAACACCAGCGATAAGATCAATGTGTTAACTGTTATCTATCGGCTTCTTCAAAGACTTGCAACGTCATTATTTCATACTTATTAAGAAAAATATTTATAATATTCTCATCTTATTCTTCATTATTTTCTTTTTGTCTTAATTTAATCTTGTATGACATTTCTATGACTAAAATTTGACTAATTTTCAATTTGAATGCCTTATTCATTTAATTCTTTGTTATATCTAAGAAACTACACCCAAATGTATTTGTACGCCGGAAATGGCAGAACTTTAAAAACTATGTAACAATATTCTGACATATAAATGGACTAGTACTGTTAGTATTTCTCTAAAAGGGCAACTTACTGCAAATGTGCGGATAACGTGAACTGAAAATCCCTCTACCAGGAGAATCTTCTACCTTTTTAGTCTTTGCACTAGATCTGTGTTCTCAAGGAGTGTATTGAGAAGTAACGCAAACGTTTCAATGTGAAAAACTATCACCCAAACACAGACTGACCGTCGCAAGCGCAGACTTAAACATGGATGAATCAAGTCCTCGTTTTCATCACTACGAGTATTATGACTTCATTGAAAAGGAGATAAGAGAATTAGCTTTGTAGGTATTACAATAATGATCAATTAATACCTATCATTGTGTTGCCGCATGTCAATGGCATTTCATTTCTAGCCGAAGTAACGCCACAATTGCATAATGTTTATTATATGTAAATCATGTGTCATACGATTGTTATTTATAGCTTTATGATGATCTCGTGATTAGGGGAACAGATTTTCTTATTTGCTTTGTATGTTTACTTTCTAGGGGTTCAATGGATGTGTAACAGTGTAAGAAAACGTGCACCCTAATTGCGTAACACAAGTTCAATCACAATCTAAATCATTTTGAAGGATATTGCTAATCCATTGCTTCATATGTTCGGAAAATTTGTCTGCTCAACTACGTAAATTACGCAATGAATGTTTTTGAACTGTCAACTTTGACAGCTGTCAATTTTGACCGTTGCTACTGATAGTGTGTTACGCAATTACCATGCTGGACTACTAAAACGTTTTGAAATCACCAATTGACACAATGAGGAGTAAAGCTTTTCTTCTTATGCACAATGAGAAGGGGCATTTCCATTTTCCTTAAAGTTTGATTATGTCATCGACCTATCTAGCTGTCTTCAATTCTAGCCAATCCCCATAGGACTAGGTGGATCTACTCCACTGGCCATAACCTCATCTGGCCATGTGATCTGGTGATGTCACGAGAAATGAACGTTGTTTTATACATCGTCATTTGCGCAAGTAGTTAGTTTGCAAGTACCTACGTGTCTACACGGATATGGGTTCCCTGTACTTTTTTCTTTTGTTTTTGACTTTTGAATTTCGAAACCATACGTTCTTCGCATGCTGGGATGTCTGCTACTATTTTCATACAATTTACAATATCATACATCCAGGTTAAAAAAGTTTTCATGAGGAATTTTTCGGTTTTCTTTTATAGATTTGTATATAATATTTATGATCTAAGATGATTAGGGATAATGAGTGTATTTAATTAAAAAAATATGGATACTGTTTTCTAAAAATGTTGTTTATTTTATAACTTATTCACTAAAAATACAAAAGCTTAAATCTAATCATGTCCGTCGCTTAGCTTTTAAAGCTCGAGTACCTCCGTTCAGTAATAATAAATTAATTAAATAAATCGAATAAATAAGACAACCTACGAGATTCTATGCCTTTGGCACAATAGAAGACTAGGTCCTAATATAGTAAGTACAGGAAGTGCCTGAAATTCAGTAATTACATTAGTTCTAACACAATATACATAAAAAAGAGAGCTGTTACTAATAAAATACAATTTAAAGAAACTTAATTCTTGACTAGACAGCAAATACTTTAGAATCTAGTTTAACTTAGCCTTTAAATACTTAACAAATATAAAATTAACCTATCAGAAATGGAATACCTATTATCACAATTTAGGAATTGCGCAAAATCAGCTTCACGCTCGTCATTAAATACTAAAACTTACTAAAATACTGAACAGTGATGTCGCTCGGAGAATTGCGAGAAATGCACATTAACATAAAATAAATAATTAACATTAGTAATGAACATTAGCTTCGTACGTGTTAGGACTACGACCGCTAACGTGCGAGGTTTGATTCCAAGGTCGGGCAAAAGTGGAATTGGGTGAGCCCAAGAAATTAACTACTTTTAAAGCTCGTTTAGGAGTGAGCCTGGTTGCAACCCCACCAACCCACTTTCATCCAGCCGTTTAAGAGGTCCTTTAAGGAATATTACAACTAATTACAATAAATAAATTACAAATAATACGCATTGAGTTACAATATTAAGTACATTAGACAGCAAACCAAAAAGTCATGGAATAATTAGCAATGTGTACTCACAGCACCTTTTGGCCCCATTTGATCTTAAAGCTAAACAAATAAATAACTTACAACACTATAATACTGTTAAATTCTGAACAATTAAGACACTTCACTCAGTCGTTAAATACGTATACTGGTTGCACGAGACTTTAGTTTTGTCACCTCGTGATCGGTGACCATCGTGTCCAAATATTGTGTTTGAGTCATGAGATGACTTCACACGTCACTCGCTCCCACAGAAGAAAGTCTGCCGATGTCACCTCACTATTCAATGTTCTCATGCTATTACTGTCTCTAAGTTTCACAACACTAGTCTGCGTCAGGACTCAGGTATCACTAGCCACCACTTGGCGGGCCACGTTATGTCTTATATGTGCAAGCGCTCTAGACTCTCCTCCGCTGCTCGCAGGCGCATTTAGACCGATTCCACCTCATATTCTGGTTCCGCTGTAACAAAGTAAAAGGAACATTGCTAACCTTGTCGGGAAAAAGGAAGTTTGTCACTATGATTTTTGGATAACTAATGATTACACTGGGTTTATGTAATCAAATTATGAGAAGAGACTTTTTAAACTTTAATAATTTGCTACTAATTGAAATAAATACAAAAAAAAAAAACAAAAATAGTGACAAAGCACATGCGAGAAAAAAATAAGAGTGCACACAAAAGCAAAAGATTGAAAGACAATGGATGTCAGTACAAAACGCGTCGATGTAGAGCAGGCGTCAGACATTAACCAAATATGTTTTTCTTCTAATTGAACACAGGCCAGTGTTGACTTGACCTCATTCTACGTGCACACACAGCTAGACACGCGGATCACACAGGTAGAATGATAGACGTGAAGGATAAACAACATCGATAGAGAAATAAAAGAAGCGTGTTAACAGAGCGGGAAAAGAAAGTGCTGACGCTGACTGAGCGAGGCATGCGCTCTACGATACGTTAGTGTTGACAGACATCCATTATCTTACGAACCTTTTTGAGACAATTGCGGCGTTCCTCCATGTTGGGACATTGACAGGAGCACTTACGAGGATTGTACACCCTCGGCGCCGCGCACTCCTCGGGCGAGAGCGAGCAGCAGCCGCACGACACGTGCTCCACTATCGGGTACGTCGCGCACGTCTCCTTGTTGGTCTTCGCGTTGTATATTCGTATCTGAAACAACAAAATCATTAGCATCTCCATCAACCACCGGAACTTCCGATCATCTTGAAACATTGAGACACGAGTGTGCTGACTCATGGAGGCAACTCTTCACAGTTATGTCACTATTGTCATTAAGGACAATCACAGTTACGCAACTCGGCGTACCTATTCTTGTACAAATATAGTAAGCGGGTCAAGGATTCATGAGAATTAGCTGAGTGTAGATAAGAAGATAGTGTGTACTTACGGGAATGTGTCGGACTTTGGTCTCGGTGGGCACGCAGGTGCCTTCGTTGTCGTACTCGCACAGGCCGACGCATCTCTTCACCCACACCGCGCGCGGACTTATCTGGGGAAACACAGACTCGTCAGCTTTCGTACAATACAAGTCGGAGTCGAGATGTTCTCACGCGACGCTGATCACGGCGTGTTCAGTAACCGCGAGACGGTCGCGGATGTATACATTACAATAATATCTAATATTTGCCGATGAGTAATGTGATTGATAATCGGGCAAATGTTAATCCATTAAGCGTTGCTGATTTATTTAATGACGAAATTCGAGACGTAACGCAGCAATTCATTGGTTGCAAATATTTGACCAAAAACAGTTGAACGACGGCATTTGTGTTGTCTAATAACTATAATTATCTTGGAGTCATTGGCTTGTAATGATCGAATTGCGCGATAGTCAAGAGTTGTGTGCTAATAAGGTCATAAGACAATTAATTGTAATCACACGTTAAAATTAGCGCAAAGAAATCTTAATTGTGTCATTACTATTGACTGGTTAAAAATCCATTGTTTCCTTACTATCGTTAATTAATTAGGGGTAATAAGTAAATTAAGTTTAATGCGTGATATTTACCTGCTCATGCGCAGCCTTCACCTTCAAGTATTCGAAGACCTCTTTGGGGTCTCCGCACTTGGACTGTTCAATAATGTTACCACGTTCACGTTCATTGTCACCAGAGCATGCCACTGAGGACAAAAAAATATATATTAGGACCAAATATTTTTTTTTAACTTTTCCATGTCCTCAATTTACTTTGGGGTTTAGTGGCATATGCAAAAATATTATTAGATTCTTCAGTCAACTTGTTTTTTTTTATCAATAATTGTGAACTAGAAGGAAAAGAATAAACCGAATTAAACATTCACCTTTCCTCGGCATCGGTATGATATAATCCTCAGTACTTTTGGGGAACTTGGGGTGGTGCTTATGTCCAGCGACCACCACAAACAACACCACACACAATATTACAATTTTAGCCATCATTATTATTTCACCTTTCACTTTAATTATCACTTTTTAATTCACGATTTATTAGCACTGTTATCTCGAGGTGTTCACGTGTTCACTGTCACTGCGTGTTACTCGCTCGCCGGTCTGTTGGCTTGTGCTGGAAGGCGGGCCGGTATGCTGTTATAAAGCAGCCTGACTCAACACGTGGGACAGCGCGGAGGGCACGGCTGCTTGCGTCATCGCCGACGTGCTCTGTTAGCACAGCTGACGCTACGTCACCACGCTGACACCCCAAAACTTCGTGAACCACTTGCACCCGAATTTTAGGAACTTTAAACGGAACTTTGCACATAGCCCATATACATTCTAGAACATTTTTTCCCTCAAGAGAGTGGACGAACGTCATGATCTAATGGTATTTCATCATAAATATTTATCAATTTAATCATTTTTATAGTAATTATCTATAAAATTAATTGGAAAATCGAGTCCCACGATAATTTGGTCGAGATTGCGGCAAAGTGCGCGTATGGAAACTCCTAAGGTAGCAAGTTGGCGGCAGCGGTAATCTCATGACGTCACGAGCAGTTTCCGCCGGTACCGACATCGGAGACCGGTTGCAGGGTTCACCCACTGACCAGCGTGACCAGCGTCCGTCAGTAATTGACGAGAATAACCTTGACAGGCCAAGAATTGAGAAAGTAGAGAATAAAGTAGGTTCGATTATAAAATATTGTGCAATTCTAACCAACTTGTTTTTTTTGCACATGGGGTAAACAGATTAGAAGGCGTGGTACACGAAAGTGATACCTTGTTTACCGTTATAGAGCAAATAATGCAACAAGTCGTAAATGTTGCGTGTGATATGTTTGAACTAGACGGACAAGTCACTGCTTGCGCCTACACTCGGCGCTAACCTACATTCTTTATATTGATTCAACTTTATGAATACTATTTGGGAAGTCAATCGGAATAGAAGTACTGATTTTATATTAGGCACAATATTAATATTAACGCAATATGAAGAAATGTCACTTATACTATTATCAAACTATTTCCCAAATACGTAAGCAGCTTAAAATGCCAAAAAATGACATGATCGGATCGGATCAAACAAACGTGGGGAATTCCTAGTCGCCTATCATGAAATAATCTAATATCGCATATTTGTATATTCGGTCACTTTACGTGATTGTTATAACCGGTTAAGATACGATCTATGATCTAATTTGTAATCTTTACGTGCGCACGCGTTCCACGTAAAGTGGCGCCGCCGTCTGATAACTTATCTGTCGTTTTTGGGTTCTTTGCACCTGCTTCTGAACGTTCTATAAAATATTAACGTACTACCTTGACTCTTTTACTTTCCCTTTCTTGTCTGCTCAAGACATACTGGTTCTAAAATGCTTTAAAATGCACCGTTTTAAGATTAGTTCATCTTCTGGAAAGCAGGGTTTTTCCTCCTGATACCCCCCGATGCCATTATCCCTAAAGTCACATATATTACGCTGTCGCTCGGTGCTTCCCCTGTGAGCTGATTACGCAGATTATAAAAGGACGCTTGATTTACTACCTACATCGATTAAAAAGAATATAATAAGGATACGGAAGGAAATCTAGCATCAAGCCCGACAATATGTTATTATTATTATATCACTTCCGTGAGGTAAATGTGGCATTACGTTTTATAGAAGTCACTTGTTTAATTTACTTGCGTTTTTAACACTGCCTATGAATTCATGAATATTTTCATTGTAACTGTTAACTAGCTCATGGAAAACAAACCTTTTCCTAGATTAAGACAAACTTGACTTGCATGAGTGCTAGGTTCTAGTTAGTAATTATTCCTAGGAATATATTATGAAGGTTAATTTAATGTTGTGTTGTGTGAAAATGTTTCTAGAAAAGCATGTATGTAGGGTACACGTCATAGTTTGACTATGGTATGACGTCACATGTCATGGTGACTGGTTGGAATGTGAACCACCCTCAGTCGCTCGCGGTTGAGCTTGATTTTCAGAAGTGGTGGTACAATCTACGAGCGATTGAATGACCGACTTTTTTATCAGATTAAGGGGAGGTAGCCCACCACGCCATGTTAAGTGGTAGCCTTTTTTTTAATCCTCATGGACTTCCTCTTTCGTGGGGGTGACAGAGGGGCATGCCGGACTCTTGCCAGCTAAAACCACCGCAGTGTTCCACCTCTACCTATGGCTGGGGGTGCGGGATTCGCAGAAGCATTCCCTGAGTGTTTCGTTCATTACTTTCTGCCCGTGACCCAGATCTTCTTTTATACCAAAAGTTTCTTGTCAATCAGAAGACCGGTTTTGAGTGCTCGCTTAAAATAAACTCGATCATGTTAATAAGCATGTGATCATGTAGAGCAGCTCATTATTTTAACGGCTTCATGATTGTATCTACTTACGGGTATTTCATAAGACTTTTAATTAAAAAGTGCCAAAAATTATGAATTTTCTTAGAACTCAGATTAATGATGACTTGCAAAAAAAAATACTTACCCAATAGTAATTTTTGGCGTGAAACTAGCCGCATTGGTAATTCCTTTGCCAATGTCCCGGCGGACTTTGAACTCTTTGTTTTACACGAGTTTCGATTGCAACATTGGCCCATTTTTTTCTGTTGTCTCTTCTCTCTCTGTTAGATTAGAACTCATTAACAAACCTAGTCGTCAGTGTGAACGGTTGTCAAGCTGTCTATCGGCTGTCAGTGTAGTCTCCGTAAGCACATAATGGTCTAAGAATGGTCAGTTTTGTATTGTTTCCAATTTGACGTCGTCCCTGCGTCGTTCTGGTGTACACGTTGCCTTGAAATTTGTGAATGGCTAAAAAGGGCAATATACCTACAGGCTGAATTTTATAAGTGCGCGTGGATGGCCAAATCCGAAATTATGGGGAATAGCGAAAAGTACTCAAAGGAGTCACGGGCTCGATTTTGATGAAATCATGAAGAAACCTGGAACCAAAAAATCTAAGAAATGTGACATCCACCAACCCGCACTGGGCCCGCATGGTAGATTATGGCCCACTCCCTCTCACAGAGAGGAGGCTGGGACACATCCCAGCAGTGGGAATATTATAGGCTGATTATGCTAAACTGTACCGAGTATCGAAGAAAATATGGAAATTTTCTTTTAATTTAACTTGCCTCTTCCATGTTGTATATTTAAGGAAAATAAAGCAAGCGACTAACAAGTTACGTCGAGTTGTGCAACAGTAATCATACGTTATTTAAAAACGTTACACAAAGTTAAATAATGATTACGTCTGCTTAAACATACATTTTTTGACGTTGAAACGTCTGTTAACTTTAAGCAACGTGTTTTTTTTATATCCCATAACTCTAGGGGGTCATTGTACTCATCATTATGAACAACTTTTACTATGGGACCAAACCTGAAATCGCGAAAAAAATCAACAGTTCCCTACATTTATGTTCATACTAGCTGCGCCCCGCGGTTTCACCCGCATAAGTCTCGATCCCGTGGGAATATCGGGATAAAAAGTATCCTATGTCCTTTCCCGGGACTCAAGCTATCTCTATACCAAATTTCATCTAAATCGGTTCAGTGGTTTAGGCGTGAAGAAGTAACAAACATATAAACACACACACACTCAAAAACTTTCGCCTTTATAATATTAGTGTGATTGTGATAACTCGTCAAAATGTAGGGAACACCAGATTTTTTTTTCGCGATTTCGGGTTTGGTCCCGTAGTAAAAGTTGTTCATAATGATGAGTACAATGATCCCCTAGAGTTACGGGATATAAAAAAAACACGTTGTACAGACGTATATCTTTCAATAGGCCATAGAAACCAAGGGCCGTCCAAAAGCGCGCTGGGTTGACGATATCGTCAGTCGCGGGAAACACCTGGATAAGGGTCGCACGGAGCCAGGAACTATGGCAGAAAGGAAAGCCTTACCCGTCAATGGGTTATTCCCGGCTGAAATGATGATGATGATATTTCAAAATGAGCTTTAATTATCACCACAAAATAACTATTAGTTAATACGAAAATCAATTTAATGAGTAACTTGCTAGAATAAGTACAGGATTAAAAGTTATTGCAAGCGAGGCTGATAAGGCAACTGTAACGTCTGTAACGTTATCATCATTAGGTACATTCATAATTTTATCTCACGAGAGTTGTGTTAGACTTTCATTTATCTATGATTCACATTTGAGCACACTATCTCGGTTTATGACAATTTCTTCGTTCTGAATGAAGCAATGCTGATTTGTGATGACTATTATTTTAATTAAGTGAAACCACAAAGTGGGTCTAAGGTTATTAGTATGCAAATTTGATATTTTTCGGAGAATTTGTTGTTTTAGTTTTAAAATATTACATAATTAATCTTTACGTGTTGTTTTTTTACCCAGCCATATTACCATTTCATCACCCTATGTACATCTGAATGTTTAAGTTAAAGCTGACAAGAGCTTCATACCATAGAAACTTAAAGAACGTTCTTCAGAAGCCCAAATCGCTAACAGAACTTTCTAGAAATATCGTCGATTGCTTGAAAACGCTTGCGCTTTAAGCTTACCCAGTGTGCAACCTTGACACACGAAAATTGCTCACTCATGAAATTATGACGTAGCCCCGGCACCCGGACCATCGCACCACCGCACCATCGTGCCACTGCTCGGACGCCAAAGAAATATAGCGGTATTCACTGAAACACCATGAATGAACTCCACCGGTCACGTTTATTCGGAAGGCCGCCATTTTTCATGGTGAGAAAACTTGGAATGTAGGCTAACAGACGCTTTTCACGCAACTTATTAGGCCGACGGGAAATTTGCAACAAAATATGTTGTTTACAAGGGTATATTTACTTGTATATTGTTATTATTGCTAATTGTACAGTTCGAACAGGTGGCCTAGTTTCTGTGGCAGCTGAAATGGCTTTGGCCTCGATCTTTAAGCTTGCACTCGATTCCCAAGAATAATGAAATGGAAATACGCCTTATATTCTAATGGCTTTACCACCTTTTGAACCGGAGTTACCGACATAGCTTGCAGAATAAGCAAGATGAAGTGGCATTGGGCTGGCCATGTTTGTCTAAGGACCGATGGCTGGTGGAGCAGACGAGTCCTGGAGTGGAGACCGCGTACCGGCAAGCGTAGTGTGGGACACCCCCAGCTAAATGGTCCGACAACCCCAAAAATGTTGCTGGGATAGGATGCGGAAGACGGAGGACAGGGTGTTGTGGCGCAGCCTGGGAGACGCTATGGATAGCTGTGGAAATAATAGAGTAAGGAAATAAATAAATATCAGTAATGAAACACTCTTGTTGCTTTTGTTTAAAGTTTTTTCGTGATCTGAAAAGTTTAGGCTTTCTTGAATTTTCTTATTATGTTGTGCAGTTTCAAGGTTTCCTTAACCCATTCGTGATTCACGAAGGCGTTACATACCTTATAATTGGTATGTTTGCGTTTATGATGGACCTACTATTTGTATCTAGCAATGAGGGAACTCAATTCTGTCCTCAATTCCCCGTAACTCTGCAAAAGCTTCTTGCAAATTCCAAAATAAAAGGAGCCTGCCTACATTTCCAATTATTTTTCCCAACCAGTCATAAAATATCACTGCACGTAGATCGTGTCGCTGTGCGTGATTCCGCGATATGTACCTACCTAGGTAGGTAGGTATATGTACCTACATATCGCGATATGTCGCGGAATCAACTTTCAGGATAACGCCATAGTCACGCCATTCGCCGGGTGACCAGGTGATCACATCCATTTTAGTCAAAGATATTAACTAATCAGTAATCTTATGATCTTTAAAGGCAAATAAACAGGTGTCGGTGATTAATGAGTTGGTTGATACGGTTTTAATGTGGCGGCATGCTTAATTACTTTTTAGGAATGTGCCGATTCTCAGAACTAAGGGGCATCCAAAATTCCAAACAGCATACTGATGTGGTTAAAGTTATCCTTAAGACATGCATTGCTTCCAGTTTATTCGTTTTAATATTGCAATCCAAAAAGGAGCATGAACTGACAGACAGACACGGACTGACAGAATACGAAACACTACGCTACGCTCTAAAACGGGGATCCTAGACGTAGGCAAAAAGGCTGCCAAACGGAATGGGATTGGTCAGGTCTCATCAGCCGCATGCACAGTGACCGCTGGGATCGGCGGCGCCGCCGAGGCCGGCCCAGGAAAAGGTGGCGAGACGACCTAGACGCGTACCGCCAGAGTTGGATCGAGGTGGCCCTAGAAAGGGATGCCTGAAAGGATTTGGGGGAGGTCTTTACTCAGCAGTGAGACAGGGTAAGCTAAATAGAAAAAGAAAAAAGGAGCATGTAGACCACTACATGTCCTTATGCTAAAAATAAGGAATCATTCAAATTATCCTATTACAAGCCGTGTACCCGTTGGCATCTTCATCGTTAAAAATGCCGAACTTCCATACAAACTTTCATCCCCTAATAAACCCCTTTAGGGGATGATTTTTTTAAAATCCTTCCGTGAACAGAACTCTTGTGCAAAATATCAAGCTTTTAGAGTTAGACCCAGCGGCTTTGCGTTGTCTGACAGTGAAATTTAGATTTTTATTAAGAAGAAATAAAAATCTCGATATAATTCTCTTCAAAATGCCTAATTATAATATTCTGGACTAACTAGATAATTGTACAGAAGCTGGCGTAATATTTTTATATCCATTAAACCGACGGCGTCGTTTCTCACAACAACATCCAATTCTTATGTTATCCGACCTTAGAAACCTAGATGTACCTAATCGATGGCACCTGCTGTTGTTGCTCAGTGTCGCAAAGACAGTTGTGACGGCAATTGACGTATCATCAGGTGCACCGTCGGAACTATCGGATATCAATGTTGATCATCAAGTTACCAAAACGATATGTTACTTACATGATACACCCGTAGTTAAGTCTAATTTCAGCGTATGAAAAGTTTTGATAACTGTTCATGAGGTTTTGTGGAAAATTCTATATTTGATTAACAATAGGTATCCTTTATTTTTATACCATGAGGTAACTATAACAAGAATTTAGGTTGCCTGAAAAAAACCTGCTGTGGAGTAATACGTGAATACTCGAAGTCCCCAATATACAATATTTATACAATTTTGTTATCAAACCAATTGTTGAAACGTTTTTTGCAGCACACCTGGTAAAGTAGGTACCCAACGGTACAGGGCGATCATCTCCGACTTAGGTTTCGTGTTCCCAGTTCCCACACGTAATCAGAGCCCTGATTCACAACCATACGACAGGCTATCGTATCGAAAACCTGACATTTCGATAACCTGATTTGACTTCCCCTCAACAGCAAAGAGCTGTTAGAAGAATAGTGGGCGTCTATTTGATTTAAACTGACAAAATTTTCGGGTTTTAGACTTGTGAACAGCGTTGAGAAGACTCCTACGATAACAATGATTAATGTTCGCTACGATACGGAAGCATATCGAGTGTTTGTGAATAAGGGGGTTGAATTATCAACCGCACGTCCGAGTTATCTGTACTTTAATTCAGTTAGCCGATTGCTATATATCTACAAAATTATATTGACACAAATATAATACCTACATCAAGGCACAGTGAATGACGTAGCTGATAACAGAGGTCAAAGCTGCGAATTATCCTAAGATGATGCTGATTTTGAGTGAGAAAAATCTCAAGTTCTTACAGGTCAAACCCTCGGCCGGGGGCCAGACAATATATGTATAAAAAATATATATTGTCATTGTCCTCACTTCTTTTAACTAATTCGATATTAAGTACATCGTTTGGGTCAGTCGGTTGAGACACCAGTTAGCAGCCAGACGGTTTTACAACAACATCAACATAACATCATGTAACATCATGTGGCTAACTTTCTCTTATTGGGGTTAAGACGGCACATTTGCCGTCGTTTCCTGCAATACCAATGTGTTTTCCGATGCGGTGCGCAGACCTATCAACCTTACCTTATACCTATACAGTTGAAGTCGATCCCTTTTACTAAGAAGTCTTCTGCTAAGTACTGCCAGGACCCATACCATAGGACGTGATTACCATCATACTACCACGTTGTGAACATGAGGCTGGCACTCATCTTATCACCCTGTGAACATAACTCTCCTGCAAGCCTTTCAATTACCTCTAATTACTGGATATGTCCAAACATATCTAGTAGCATAATCAGCACCCTAATTGCGTAACACACTATCAATCAGAATCTGAATCATTTTGAAGCAAATTGCTGATCCATTGCTTCATAAGTTCGAAAAATTTGTCTGCTCAACACGTAAATAACGCAATGAATAAAGCTGAACTGTCAAAATGAAACCGATTCCGATTGATAGATAATGTGTTACGCGATTGCCCCGCAGGTTATATGTTCCCACTGCTGGGACAGAGGGCTCCTCTTTCTGTGAGAGAGAGCGGGCCGATGTCACACGTCTTCGAAGTTTTGGTTCTAGGACATGCCAGTTTCCTCACGATGATTTCCTTCACCGTTTTGAGAGCAGTGGTGATGAAATAATTTACACAAGGTAAAGCGCCTGTCGTTACCACTGGCCCTCTAATGCTCTTATTACATACCCAGTAGTTATCCTTAATTCCTATTTCAGAATATCATGTCTTAGTTCTTCAGTACTTTCCGCCCTGGTCTGCATGGGTAAAGTATTTCTCCCCCATGCGTACCATGGAATACACTTGGCGAAAACATCGCAGTTTTCCTGTAACGCGTTTTCGTCGGTTCGTCACTAAGTCACGAAGTGGCACACGCAGTAACTGCAGGTTTTCCCGCTAACTAGAGCAGGCGTAGGTACCTAACAGTTATTTCTTGGGTAACTCCAAAATTCAATGTGCTTTTCTTTTGGGCAGGTACATTTACAAGGGATCGGTTTTCAATGTAGCTGTATTTTTATATTATTACCTTTTACCTTAATTAACAAAAATAACAAACTTAAAACCTAACTTAACTAAAACTATACAAAAACAAAATATAGCGTCGAAAAATTCATCCGCATCGCTGTCGACTGGTAATGTACCCAAGAGACTGGCGGCATTGCCACGTTGTATGGCAATGCTTAGCCTTTGGCCAAAGTAAAAGCCAGCCCTTGGGTCACGGGAAGTGTCAACCAGCCGTTTTGAAAACTTGAACGTAACTAGTAAAAGTCAGATTGTGTCTATTTCTTCATGCGACTTCTACCTCAGAAGTTTATACCTACATTATATACCGTACTTATACGTACCTACGGAGATAAGATCTAGCTACTCGCAGTAGACAACAAAGTACCTACTTATTGGGTAAACTTTTAGTTAATGAAACTTTTCATATCGGTGTAAAAGCCTACGAGTAGGTATGTAGCTGTAATTCTTGATCCAAAAGCATCAGCTGCAGCTCATCCTTTACAAAATGGTTCTTGTTTATTCTACACTTTTAGATCTACAGACTGATGCGTAGATTGATGTAAATAAATTTAGAACAAAACAAATTCCGTCAACTTTTATTATAGAGGCGATGTCGCAGTACACCACTAGTGGGCGGCCATCATAAATTATTAATTTGCGACTTGAAACATTTTTAGATGAGAATATATCTAGGGCGGTCAATTAACTTCATAATTGACCGCTATTTAGCTAAAAATAAGAAATTGTAACGGATTTTCACAACAAGCAGGAAGGTTATCCTTCATAATGATTCGTGATTTTATTTTGGGCGAATTATTTTTGAGCTAATCGTCATTTTTCACAATTGCGTCTGAATTCGGCCATTAGGTACTATCCATTGCATTCATGTAAATGCGCTCCACGGGCTGCAACCCAGTATTAATTAGAGGGATGTTTCATAGAGCGGTTTTACTTCGATATCTAAGTTGGCAACTTGGCAACAATATTGCTCAGAAAGGCAGAAGGTTTAGTAATAACTTAGGTATCAGTGTAATGTTATTATTTTGTTGTGAGATAACTGTTCTATAAATATTTGCGCCGAATAATATTATCATCAAATAACTATTTCATTAACATAAATAATTAGTGCATTTACAGACTTAAATATTGCATCACCACGATTGATTTTTTAGTGGTTCAACGGACTTAGAACCACAACTCAGCCTGTCGCAGTCCACTGCTAGACATAGGCCTCGCCCATGTCCCGTCACAAGACACTGTCCTCCGACTTCTGTATCGAGTCCGTCCCAGTCGCTTTTTTGAGATAGTCGGTCCATCTAGCTGGGGAGCGTCCCACACTACGCTCACCGTTACGCGGTATCCACTCCAAGACTCGTTTGCTCCGCCGGCCATCGGTTCTTCGACAAACATTGCCACCCCAATGCCACTTCAGCTTGCTAATTCTGTAAGCTAAATTTGTCGACTGAGAACCTAAATTTGTTGAATCAAAAAAAATCTATAATTGCAAAAAATCTTCCGCAGGCCTAAGTGGCATTCATAAATCATTATCAGTAATGAATTTTACAACGGCAGTATCTTCTTCTGCACTACAACGCATCAGCGTGCCCCCTAGTGAACCGCCGACTGCTGATAACAGTGAAGCTGCTGATAACGATCACTTCCTGGTCTCATTAACTGAGTAAGTAGTTCTGTGACCGAGATTACGATTAAGTAAAACGTAGTACCTACTTAGTATCATTTTAGTTAATTATCCGTAATATTATAAAGGCGAAAGTTTGTGAGTGTGTGTGTTTATATGTTTGTTACTTCTTCACGCACAAACGGCTGGATCAATTTTAGTAAAATTTTGTATGGAGGTGGCTGACAGTAGGCTACTTTTATCCCAATATTCCCACGGAACCGACATTTACGCGGGTGAAACCGCGGGGCGCAGCTAGTTGTAAATACAGGTATTTAGTTGCATCCGGTTAGACTGGAAGCCGACCTGAGTCTTTACATACCAAAACACCTTCATGTCTCGGAAAGCACGTTAAGCCGTTGGACCCTGCTGTCATTTGTGGATCTTTGACAGTCGTTACGGGTCGCCAGAAGCCCGAAGGTCTGAAAACCAGTCTTACCAAGGGGTATCGTATTACCAAGTAATTTGGTTGTGGAGGCCAGATAGACAGTCGCTCCATGTAAAATGTTGGTATTCAGCTGCATCCCGTTAGACTGGAAGCCGACCCCAACATAGTTGGCAAAAGGCAGATGATGATTTCGTATCGGTACGAACTGTATGGGAAAAGCTCATAGAAAGGTGGTAGCGGTGCTTACAATTCGAAGACTATTTTATTGAATGTATCAATTCAGTATCTTTTTCGGAGACCCCTTCGTGTGGGGACTACGAAGATATTATGATGGTCCGTATTTTGAATGTATTTTTGAAAAATACCTTGCTTTCTACATTATTACGTCAAATAATAAAAAAAAACTGTTTGTGCTTATGACCACACGACTGAAGTGAAACTTCAAACGTAGATACGTTTGAAGTTTCACATTTTCTTTCTCTCTTCCTCTCATAGCCAGATGGCTATGAGAGGAAGAGAGAAAGAAAATGTGCGCTTTCTCTTGCTTACATCCCCCACTCAACTCCCGTTCGCCTCGCCCGATCACACTTTTCGTAACGCGTTCGCCAGCTTACTCGCCACGTCAAACGTGCGTAAAGAAGTTTCACTTCAAAAAATCAAAACTATCTCTGCATTATTAGCCAGCGCAAGCGCCGAACTTACATTTTTGATGTAAAAATATGAACATCAATTGCTGTGAATTATTTCAATATTTTTATTTGTCGTCATGCTGTCATTAGTACTGACAGTCTGGCACAAACACCGACCACCGCCTCTTTGATGCAATGATAAGCGATCGACGAGCACGTGAGTAATGCGAATTATTCGAATACTTCCGCGATTACCGCCGAGTTAATATAGTTTGCGTAAACACCAGCTTTCCAGAGAATTTCCCACGCTGATCGACCGTAAACAGTTTATTGGGAATGTTTTCAATAAGTCCATTGGAATGCTGCGTGATTTCATAATTAACGACTATAATTTAAATCTAGAATAGCTGGGAATAGAATATCTTATTAAGAACGTTTACGACGTACGGTATTTCATACAAACCTTGAAGCCCTTGTTTTTCGAAATTAATGAATCGATTTTAATTAAACTGCATACGCATAAGCAGGATACAAAGGTCTTAAAAGTTAGTAAAGAACATTTTCGAAATTTCTTATTTAAAAAAAGATAACTGGAAATCTCTGTTTCTATACTTAGAAAATTTAAAATCGGTCTAATTTGGCTGTAACGCTATTTTAATAAGTTATTTAAAACATGCAGCATTTGCCTTACTTTTTTGAATACTGTCTGAACCTTATTGTGCTGCGTGTTAAAACGAAGAAGAGTCCAAAAGTCCCTAAACCAATCACAAAAACCTGAATCATTTTAAGGAAAATCCTAATACTTACTTTTATCTTTTTATCAAATTCTAAAGATCTAAAAGTCATTCATTTCGCACCTGCCTTATGACGGCTTTGCTTCGATCAAATAGTGTGGCGCAGGCGCCGGCGACCAATGATGACTAAAACCAAACAAGTCTTTAACTGAAGGAAGTTTTTTCATAGTTCTGAAAAATACCGGTGCCCATATAAGGCGGCATGGTTATTTTATTGCGTTTACTGACGAAATTACCGGTGACGATTACACGATGGGTATTTCACATAGGTACAAAGTACAGTCTTCGTGTCTTGGCAGGAATCCTGAGTTATCTTTATGATATTTGTTCGCGCGCTGCGGGTAGGCGACATTCCGCGCGGTAGCAATGGTAGGGTTCAGATTATTGTAGACAGATTGCTGGACAGTAAAAGCCTCATTACACTACGCGATATTCAGGGACCCTTTCCCTAAATCGGGATGGTGTAATAAGAGAAAGGGAGGAAGAGCCCCTATTAAAAAAACACATCACCTAAATATCGGGCCCTAAATATCGTGTAGTGTAATAGGGGTTTAACAGAACAGTAACGTGACATTATAAAAAAATACCTAATGGCGAACATTTTCATAAAACTACCTTCTTCTCCCTCTTTCATTATAACTAAACAAAATGCTCTGATGATGCTATTTCAACTACCAGTAAGGTACAAGACATAAGTTGTAAACACATTGTCTGGTGTTTTCACTTACTAGAGACAACTCCGTGTTCCTCCAATAACCCTTTTGCGGTATCGCTTGAGTATTAATTCATATATCCGGTTGGTTTTGGGCAGCCAAATGGCTGGCAGTGGTTGGGCTTCGTCATCCTCTTTTACTGCTCTTTCTCTTGATCCATCCATCACATCCTATACTAGTTGTTGCCCGCGACATTTCTGTGATCCCAGGTAAGCAAGCGTTACAAACAAACGGTCACTTGAGAATTTTCAAGTTTTCCGCAAAGCATTATCTAACCTTTTGTTATGGCCAGGTGTCCCTAGATAGCAGAATCACTCATGGGGTAACGAGTAACATACAACAAAAATGACGACACGCTATCATCACTTAACAAGCATATTTGCGATATATCTAAATAAATTATCGGCATTATATAAATCTGATACAATCTCGTAAACCTAACAGTATAATCACATCTATCAATGTAATATACCTACATCAGTGGCATGTCATTGACACTGTTATCACTTATCAGTCATTCATGTGTCGTTAGTACAGACGCCAGCACATCAACCTACCCGAAACTGTCAGATTTTCCCAATCAACTTTGAACCTTATGTTTCAGTGATAAAGTTGAAAATCTATTAAAGAAATTTGACAGATTGTAGTAGGTTGACGTGCTGGCGTCTGTACAAAGTAGAAATAGCCGCTCTAGTGAGCCAGCATTAGAATTTTGTCTGACTACGTCACTTGTAAGATTAGTGATGCAATGCTGTAGGGTAAATTATTATATTATAACAAAATGTTGATTGTTATGTTAAAGAATCATACTTAATGCATACAAAATTACACATTAGTTTGTTTATGGTAATAAAGTCTGACGAATTTTTAGAGAGGCTTACCTACACCGTAAGAAAATTATCTTTTTAAATTGGCGTTGTTTTTACAATTGTTGAACGACTTCAGCTGTACAAGCATGCTTAGGCCTGTATAAATTAAACACAAACTGTACCCCGCGGTTTTATCCGCACAAGTCTCGACCTCGTGAGAATATAACAATGTCCTAATCCAGGTCATGGCCCACCCATGTGCTAAATTTCATCTAAACCCGTTCAGCCGTTCTAGCGTGACAGTGTAACAAAAAAACATACAAAAATCAAATCTTTTCTCTTTATTATAATATGAAGCTTAGATATTATACGAACCACTATGTAAATATATGAACCGTGAAATCTGACTTCGTGACTTGAAAGATTACGCAAGTTGGAGTAGCCGGTAGGTAAATAGTATTTCAGTTTGTTCAGTGTCGATACCCTGATTTTTAAGGAAAGTCGAGTTTTACTTTATATTTTCAATCCGCATGTGTGAAACCGCGGTAGTGTCATTTCTACTTAAAGTTATTTGTCATAGGTATTGTCCATAAATCACTTCATTCAAGATACTGGCCTTCACAATCTTAACAAAAGCCTCAAGGTTCTATAGGTATTAACGAGAACTGTTCATATATCCTGTTAATCATTGTGTCAGACTGGAAAATCCTTTCACGTAGAGATTGCGGCTGATACCGATACCGACACGGTTCAAACGATACCGGCACGGTTTGATATCGACCGTGTTGGTACCTATAACGTAATTATATACGTGTCGGTCACAGATCAACGATTATTCAGTGAAAGACGCGCAATATACTATTAATAGCACTATGGCATTAATTTACGGATACTGATAACTATAACATAATCACTGACTAATTAATTACGCAGGATTTCCTTTCGTAACTCTGTTGCAATCGTAATATTTTGGTGTGGAAAAGATTTAAATCTTTACAAGCGCCTCTTTTTAACTTTTAGGTTGGTCGTGTTTCTTGAGTCATCTCTGTCATCAATGTGTCTTCTCGTTCCAAAATGCAACAGAGGAAAAATGATTCTGTTTTGTTTCTGAGATTACCGTGTGTGACCTGAAGAATTCAAAACGTTCAACGACTACTATATGTATATGGTTTAAATTATGTCAAGGTTTAAACTGTCGACGCGACAGCATGGCTTGAATATTGCTTAGGTATACTGATTTGCTAAGTGTGATAGTTTTTGCTGCACGTCCGACATTCATAGTCGTATGTCTCCATATGAAACTTTCGCGTCTCTTTTCGCCTTAGTCTAGGACTACGGGTGACTGAATGAATCAGTTTCCGCGAAAGCTGAACGAACTCGGTGTGAGATATATCACCACCAGCCTAGCCTACAGCTTGACTCACAGCACAAAGAACGTTTACCTTTCAATAGCCGCCTAATAGCGGGGGGTCACGGAGACACGCATATAATTCTTAGAACTATTTAACCGTTGTTGTGTAGATTCCAATTACGAATACCTGATTAAATATGTTTGATTAGGTGACAAACAAACCAGCGGTCCTCTTTACGGTAAATGGTCACGCATGGCCGCCTATCATCATCATCAACAGCCCACATCAGTCCACTGCTGGACATAGGCTTCTCCAATCGCACGCCATTCATCTCGGCAAGTCTACCTCCACGCTGCCGCTGACAATAGTGACCTAAGTTTTCAAGGTTAGATTTTTACAGAATAGATCGACTGCAATACCAGAGGCATCGTAACGATGCGTTGCCATTGTAGAGACAACGTTGAAATGTATCATTATGACTGATGATGAAAACTCATACAACACCACACACTAACTCACACACAAACATAAAACACACACACACACAAACAAACCCACGATCACACACTAATACAGTCACACAAACACATACAATTGCACAATACACAGAGCTGCTAATTACTTTTCATGTCGTTGTTTTCACTTTGTTTCTAATTAGTTTTATTAGTTTAATTTTAATTGTTACAGAGTCTCAATAGTGTATAAGCTATCAATTAAGGGAAAGAGCGAGACAACCCCAACACAAGTATTATTAATTACCTACTGGGGCTGTCTCAATCACATCTGCAAATGTAACTGTTTGAGACCCAATAAACAATTTTATTTTTATTTTATTTTTATGACTGAAATTATGCCTACATTATATGAAATTGAGAATATTTCTACTACATAGTACTAAAGTTTCATATTGTGAAAGTTCAGCCCTCTGTAATTAGGTCTTGGAGGGAAACCCTCAGCTAAAGCAGAAGTTACTTTCAATAATTAGTTCAAGATGTGGGCCAGACCACCATCACAAAATGGAGAGTGACGGAAAAATAGGCGCGTCGGCTATTACATTAATGACATATAGCCGTCGCATTTAATTGATCCCCAAATTGCACCCCCACTCACAGTAATTGACGAATTAAAGTGGTCCTAAAGGGCAGCCTTATTTGATTGGCACTTCAATCAAAATGCCAAATTCAATGAACACTGAACATATTCGAGAACGTTCCTGAAACGTACAAGAAGATCTTTCTCGAATATTTTCAGTAGGTAACCTAACCTAACAGTTTTCAGCAACGAATCTCTAGGCAATATTTCTTCAAATAAAATTACCTTTTAGTTATCTCCAGACCAAGTAAAGTGTCTATCGCCGTGTTTACCTATTACAAAACCACTCAACCGTGAAATTCTTCTCTCGACATATTAGCACGTGTCACGGACAGTCACGCTCTGTGGTCACGCCGACGTCATCTAGTTTTCATTCTTATTTTCGTCATGTCGTAGTACCGGGACACCGAAAGTCTATGATTCACACAGTTTTAGCACGTCACTGTACGAGTGTACATCATACATGTGCTGGTTCGTACTGGTTATACGTTTTACGATTTGTTGTTATATTTATCTCACGGCGGCCTGTGTCATGTTAAGGACCGATACTAGTTCAGATTGCGAAAATTGCCTTAGCATTAACGGCTGTAGTTCCAACAGTTCTGCAGTTTTCACTTTGAAATTATTATACGATAAAGATGAGGACTACTGCGAGGTGTCATCGGTTGCGAAAACACGATTGCATACAATTTTCTCGATACAAAGAAGTCTCAAAGTTACCTCTAAACCGCAAAATAAAAGGAGAATATTCAATGAAAATTTTCAAATTAGGCCATGAAAATTTGCAAGCTAATCAAACTATGCATAAAGCAGGTGTCATAGGTTCGTTTTTATTTTTTTAATCGTTAAATTTAACGTAAAAAGATGAGATCCGAAATATCCAGCTTTATAACCACTCATACCTTGAACCGCTCTGCCGCCCGGCCCCCGACAGGACCCCGATTCAGTACTTGTCAGTACCGCTTCGGCTATCAGACGGGGAACCCGTGTCACTTTGCTTGCGCTCAAAAGACCCGATTGACAACGTTTTATGTTCTGAAGAAATTATGTAATAAAGTAAAATGAAATATAGATGTAAAATATAAGGCCTCGTATTTTTATTTTTTCCAAATTTTGTAGTTTTCATTCATAAAATAATTTTTGAAATGGTATAAAATCGTAATCTCATGTCAATGTCAAAACATTGTCAAAAATTTAGGGAGGTAAACGTACCTATTTTAGACAGTTCCCAATGTGTAATGGTGTTTTCAATATATTCAGTAAAACTATTTTTATAAATAATTTTATCTATTTATTGATACAGGGTGTAAAAAGACTTTAGCCGTCGTACATCAAACTAAGTAACATTGCACAAAAGATCTGTGACAAAAGTAATTGCTGGAAATCGACTTTAATTTTTGGTGTAAACATTTGCTGTATGCGCACTACCACAAACAGTAAATTTTGCACCGGCATGTAACTATACAGGGGTCCTGGAGGTATTTAAAGTTATGTTATAATATAAAAACTTGTTTTCGTAAAAAATATCAGTGAAAGTTGTAATTTTGACCTTAATAATAATATCTCCGTAACCAGAAAGTTTCTAGTACAAAGAAATGATTACAATAATGGGGAGTACAAGTGACTCTCGGCTCGTTGTGTCTTTTTAAACCCCCCTATTCTAAACCATCGTTAAAGCCAAAATGTATGAAACTTTCTAATCTTAATAAGCCGACTTATATGTACCAGCCGTTTGGGGCTGAAACACTACGGCCACAGGGTCCGAGTGCCCACTTAATTATTAGAGAAATCGCCAAGCGATTGGTCGACTCTTCACGTGACCAGAGGACTAGCCTATTTTTTGGCCAAAGAATCAGCAAAAAGAAAGTAATTTTAAGGCCGGCGCTCACTGACGGCATGGCACGGCGTGTCATGGCAGAGGATTTTATTACTAATCAAGTTATTTTAAATCTTATTTCAATGAGTTTAGAATTCATGTTACTTTATTTCGATACCACGATGCCGGGAAATGACGCTACGTGCCGCGGGACGCTGCGGCATGACGCGACGCGCCGAGGGATGCTGCGGCATGACGTGTTATGCCGTTTCATTCCACGTAATGCCGCGGCGCGCCATTGCATCCCGCGGGACGTGTGGGTCACTTTGTGTCGAGGAATTATGATTGCTAAGCTGGTTGAAATAAGGTTGAAACTTGTGCAGCGGTCATTTCGGTTAATGGGGCGCAGTCCAGTCAGGGCGGGCTTTCAGCAGGATTCCACGGAACGCCGCGGGATGCCGCAGCACAACCTGCCGTGCCACGCCGTCAGTGAGTGAGCAATGGTCTTTGGTCGGTCATAGAACACTAATGCAGTAGGTATATTGCGGACTTCGCGGTAAACTTTGCTTGCGTGATGTAGGTTGTGATGTCAAACAAAAGATTGGTGTAGTTCGTTTGTAGACGTCGCTACTCAAATATTATGTATAAATAACTTTGTCTTTGCTTTGTATTTGCTATGCGAATGATGAGCGTCCCATGTTTTTTTTGTTATTATATTATTATTTACCTGTCCATTTAAAATAATTTTATATATACTGCACATACAATGTGAAAGCTAATTTTTATGTGAATGTAATAAATGAATGTTAAGTTTAATCATTTTATTTCTTGACATCCTTCCAACAATAGTACAGTTCACCCTAACTGAATCAGTATGTCAGTGCGAGTGGGATAGAATGATACATAGCGCGGGGAAGTGGGGGCAAAATCTGAATTTGAGCTGAACTATTACAAGCCCTTAATATGTTATCATCTGTTACGCCTTCTTACCAAATATGGCAGTTACTGTATTTTTGAATTTCCAAGAATCTTCGTCTGTGTTGGTTTATCTGCATTAATGAGTCTTTGACGCATTTTTTAAGTCTTTGACGCATTTTTATCATGTTTAATGAGTTAACAGGGATGTAATTGTTATTTCAGTCTTAATTTCATGTCCGTTTTAGGAAATTATACATTATACTCCATGACCACCTATACTTATTATCCAATAAGTTACGTTACTATTGGCTCATCCATAACTTACTGTCTAGTAAAGATAATAATAGGTAACATACCTGGTGAGTCAGGATTTTTTATAGAAATACTTAACAATGCCTATCCTATGGGTGCAGTTAGAATATAAACTTTGCACATTCTTATGGAAGTTTAACCATAGCCTTGAGCTTCAGGGCAGAAGAATGATACAAAATATATATGTTGAATGACATAAAAGGGGCTTTATTAGAGGCTAATTCCTGTAATGATAGTGATGTTGAGTTAATAAATAAATAAGTTTGTTTCGGTGTTTCTTCTCAAAGTCGGTTTGGAAACACTCGGCTAGTTTAAAAACAAAAAAATATAATTTATCACCATTTATGAGCGGTTCGCAAATTAAATGTCACTCATTAACAATGAGTACATATATAGATATATCCTTATACGCTATGTACCTATGGATATACCTATTTAAATCAAAAGCTCACCAAATAAAGCACTCAATATTTTTAATTGCCAAAATCCCCAAAACCATTAGCACGAAGCCCGAATTTTGAGTCTTTACCCTTTTTAAGGCATAGGGAGTATTTTTACCACCATAAATTTTTATCGTCCCATAGTAATAGTTGTTCATAATGATAAGTACAATGACCCCTTATGGTGGTAAAAATATTCCCTATGCCTTAAAAAGGGTTAAAACTGCAATGTATTACGCATGTTAGACCCATAGCTTTTGGCAAGGCAAGCTTATAGCGGAAGTTCTTTTGATGAAAACAAGAGTAGCTTTTCATTTATATGCATCGCACGACCATTCACTGAGCCTAGATTTTATCTCCAAGCTCGTAATATTTTTCCTGTTACAGGTACATTCCACTCTCAGTTTACTCTTCGAATGACGTAGGTACCTAGTTAACTTAGTTTTATTCTTAGCATGTACATAAGATTGTGTGACCGTTTTTCGAAAAGCCTAGTTTGTTTCAACTTACGAAATCGGATTTTAACCACTGACGACAGCGGTATTTTAAAGGAAAATTATATGCGAAAAGACGGTGATCTGATTTTCCTAATTGACTCGCCGTCTATGACGCTTGGAAGTTGTGTGTACAGTGCCTGCGTAACAGTTAATATGTCATACCTTCTATATGTATCTATAAATAAAATAAAGTCGGGTTAGTTACACCATTTCTAACTCAAGAATGGCTGGATGATTGAATGAATGGATCTTTGCTGTGTTGGATTTTTCTCCGCCCTATAGCAGAATAATTATTAAAATACGAGAAAATATCACGAAAAAAATAATAGGTAACGAAGACAATTCATTTTCTGATACATTCGCGGTACGCAGTTCGCCGGGTCATCTAAATGTAGAAATTTCACAAAGGGTGACATAATGGGCGGTCTTATGGCTAAAAGCGATTATAAAGACAACATTTGGAATGGATAGGAGAAGGAGACACTGACTACAGGCACGTAAAGTACGGCTTTGTAGAACTTTATCTCTGCAACCATCATGATTGAATGTCTCTTTCGCTGTGCCATATTAACGCCCAGGTAATGTAGCTCAATGGCCGCAGTTTCCAACTTCCCGGCTCCTAAGGGCGGCCGCGGTTTCGCTTGCTACCTCGAGTCACCTCCATGTAAAACAAATGCATGCTATAGTCCGTTTTTTAATCCCAGAGACTAATCTGACAGGTGTAATGTCAAACTTCTATACTAAAAAAACGCAAACAAAACACTTAAATGTCAGATTAGTCTCTGGGATTAAAAAAACAATCTTTAATAGACACGCACGCATATGCCGAAGGATAACTTGCTGCGATACATCACCGGCTGCTTGGTGGCTTAGCTCGATGCCTGGCACGCATGGAGCGTGTCTATTAGCTTGCATTTGTTTTACATGGAGATGACATCGAGATAGCGAGCGAAACCGCGGCCGTCCTTAGATGATTTGTGTAGAGTTTCCAGAAACTATCTTCTTCCCCATATCGGTACGAACTATGAGAATAGCTGAAGTCGTTACAAATATTATCTGCCAGCAATAAGGTAATTGCTCAGGCCTCGCTAGATGTAGGTTTACGTATTATGTAGTATTGTCACACCAGCGGGGCAATTGCATAACACTTTATCAATCGGAATCAGTTTCATTTTGACAGTTCAAAAACATTCATTGCGTTATTTACGTGTTGAGCAGACAAGTTTTTCGAACTTACGAAGCAATGGATTAGCAATTGGCTTCAAAATGATTCAGATTCCGATTGATAGTGTGTTACGCAAGTAGGGTGCTGTCCGTCATGGACTATTCGGAAGCACCTGAATATAAACAAAGTATCCTAAGGCAAGTAAGTATTCAATATCTTTTCAGGCTTCAGAATACCAGTAATGACTTTGCGTATTAGATGTTTGTAAAATCGGGACCAACGGAAATCACGGAAGGGTCGCAAATCACCACGATAACGAATGCAGTCTGGCATGGTCTGGTATTTAGCTTAGTGGATCGAGGTTACGTCACCTAGATAAATAGTAAAAACCCCATCAACTCAACATCAGCACTTTCTCCCGTGCAAACACTTGAAGCTACATGATGTATGCAATGGGTGTAATGTGTCTATCGCAATAACGTTACTATGTAACTTTTATATTGTAACAATGGGCCTTGACTTCGAATGCCGGCTGATGTAAAACGGATGATTGATTGCAGCGGCCATTTTTTACCGATTTCGAAAAAGGAGGTATTCGATTTTTCTGTATATGTATTTATAGGAACTGTTTCAGCTTTATTACATAAAGAAGTCTATATTGTGTAATGCGTGACTTTGTAAAAATATGAGCATACGGAATACGTTTCTAGTTTTGTAAATACTTTTTTTGGCACTAACCTTAACTGCTCTCTCTAAATTACACCTTTCGTGCGACAAGTAAACAATTTGACTAATCCGTTAATAAGTGTTAATTTCATAAGTTAATTAGGTAATTCATTATCTAGTAAATATGTTTTCTACGAAATATTTGAAGGTATTTATAGGTAATTACCAGAGGTCGGAGTAGGTAGATTGATTTTATATACTTGCGTCAAGATATTATAATTATAATATGGACATGCCATTTTATCCATAATGTGCGGGAAGTACCGGAAAAAGTTCCGGGATTGGAATTATGGAATAAAATAAAATAAAAAACATACAGATAGGCTAACAAAATCGTTTATTATATGAACACCCAATGAGTCATACAGAATACTTGCTTCCGATTGGTCGTTGCGTGCGGTCAATGCGTTGTGAACATAGATGAACATGAGATAAAGAAACAGAAGGCCCTGTCTAAGTTTTGTCTCATACTGTCAAGCGTCATTTCTAATTCAACAGTAAGGGACAAAATACGGTGTAACTATTCCAAGGTATTTTTGTATAAAATAAAATACTGATTTATTTCACTAGCAGCGTAGATTGATCTTATTATTACGTTTTGCACCTTAAACACAAATTCGTGCTAATTTCAAAATTCCGGAACAAATATCACAATAAATATGAAGTTCCGGTATTTGGGAGGCATATCCATATTATCCTCTACGTTTGACGTCAACGACCTTAAATCAATCTACCTACTCCGACCTCTGGTAATTACCCAAGTCCGCTAAGCTATCTTCTTTTATACTCAATTAAAAAATTAAATTGAGTAAGTTGACACCTAATTACAGTGATTACTTAATGCATTAAGATAATAAGATTACACAAAGTCATATTTAAATAAGTAAGTGATCCCAACTAATCCGCTAATTGGAGATAGTTAACGCTCGCGACGCTTATCTAACGTCTAATTAGTTTATCTTTGAACGAAAACTACGCAAATAGTACTACGGCGACCTCGTTTGCACTTTCATGAATGAAATACCACAGTTCGCTTCCTTCAAACAACTGCCAACACTAATCATTGTAACTCTGTACTCTGCCAAGCTAAAACGAACTCTATCTACTTACTTTTAAGGTCAACGTTTCATCTGTAAGAGATAATGAGAGCTTTCCTCGTAACGCCATTGAATTTTCAACCATATAAGTAAGATAATAACGTTGCTTTTTGATTGCAGTGTCGTATATGTTATGCCGTTATGGTCGGGGTTATAGACACGACCTCGACGCGCACGTGGCATGAGCGTGCCGTTCGCACTTCCACAGCACAGTCTGCGCAGGCGCGACACTGTTCATTCAAGCTGAGATGTCGGAGAAATGCCGGAATTCCGATATTAGAAGATGTAGACCAAGACCGACACCAAGTGAAAGAGCAGAGAAAAAATAAAATGTACCTAAATTACATTCTTGATTGGGTCTTTTTGGTAATTTTTTTGGTACCTCACTAACTGCCATGAGAAAAGACAAACCCAAAACTCCACTAACCATACTCTTCATATCGGAACACGGCAACCTGACTTAGTAGCATATTATACTTATTGGTTTTTATTGGTTTGCCGGACAGGCTCCTTCTCTTCAGAAAGGACCCAGAACCGCGTCCAATATTATCGCTTTCTGCATCACATAGTCAAAATTACCTTTTGTGAAATAGGCATACCTACCAGGAAAGAATGACTACAATAATATTTTGTAACCGTTTCAGTCCAAAGGTCATAATAAACAAGGCTGCGAATCAATTCACACATTCAGATTCGGCGAAGTACCGTAAGATCCGTAACTCCGTCATTGTCTACGAATGCAGGACACTTGATGTGACATTAGATGGAGTTGCATCAGACCAGTGAAAGCTATTCTCCGAATTGTTCTGCCTCTTACCAATCACGAGTTTGTAAGTGACGGGTGACGGGTATACTGGTTAACCTCGCTCGCGTGACAAGGAAAAGTGTCGCAGTTATTGTTAGCTTGTTCTCTTAATTGTAATTGGATCGTTTATTGTCTAGACTAGGCGTAGTTAAGGAAGCTTTGGGTATTTATATTCTTACAGGAAGTTACGTTTATTTCCCTTACATAAGGCTGAAATTATAGAAGAAAGGTTTTCCCCATGTAGGCGGCATCTACATCGGAAAATGACCTAATAAGATATTTTTAGATTGTCTTCTTTGAATTATCCATACTAATATTATAAATGCGAAAGTGTGCTGTCTGTTACCTGAACCGATTTCGATTGGTATAGAGATAGTTTGAGTCCCGGGATTTTTTCACTTCCCAGCAATTAAAGATGAAACCCAAGTACAATAAAGTGAATGCTTACGCGAATCCCGCACCCCCGGCCAAAGGTAGAGGTGGAATACCGCGGTGGTTTTAGCCGGTTAGAGTCCGCCCCTCTGTCACCTCCACGATGGAGGAAGCCCATGAAAATATCCACCGCGAACCAAAAAAGAAAGGTACCTACAATAAAATCAAGAAAATGATTTTGTTCCCTTTTTTCGTCAAAATGTTAAACTACAAATTACTTAGTGACATTTCGCTTTACGGAGATGACATACGAAAGGAGTCTTCAGCATGAATCATGGTTGAGACCTCAAAAATATTAGGTTGCATTTTGATGAACTGAAATTAGCAGCCAATATTCTAAGAACGATGACCCAGCAGTCAGCACGAATCTCTATTCAAAGCTCATTTCATCGCATTTCAAAGTAATCTGAACTGGAATCTTGCTTCAAACTTCAATATGACTGTGTCAATTTACAGTAATAATTAATTGGAAAGGATATTTATAAATTGGTAGGTAAGCACAGGCAGTATTGGGTTTCTCCGTCTCGAGTTTCTCAGTAGTTTCAGGGTCTGGATTTTTGCCCGCTCGATTGTAAGAGCAACTTTAAGTATTCTGTGGTAAGAGGGTCACCCCCTATTACATGGGATTTAAAAACAAAACTGGCAAAACGTGGGTGTTGGTACTACAGATATACCCCTGCCTAACCCTTAGCGGATTGCAGGCGTAATGTATGTAGGTATACGTTATGTTGTAAGCACTTAAATGCATACCTATCTATTAGCAGGCTCGTAAAAATATAGCTATTAAAAAGAGGTCTTACGTTAAAATAAGCGTAATTAATAATTTTAGTGCTGGGATTTCTCTCGAGAAGTAGGTAATCGTCATGCAACGGTTTCAATCGACCTTCCTTTAGCTAAGCAACCTTTTAAACAAATATGCACAAAGACAGCAATACACCAATAATTATTATCTCCCACTTGTTATGAAAACCTCAAACGGCGCAAATACTTCAATATTTTTGGAACTTTGGCCATTTGGGGTTAAAACAATAGGGCCATGGAGTCCGAGTGCCCACATCGTTTTTCCAGTCATCGCCAAGAAGTTGGTCGACTCTTCATGTGACCAGAGGGCTGGCTGGTCAAAGAATCAGCATTGCCATACAACGTGGCAATGCTATCAGCCTGTTGGGCACTTTTCCTATTGACAGCGATGTGGACGAATTTTTTGATGCCCTTTGTTTGCTCTCTTTTTTATATACTTCATATACTTGTACATATTATTATTATCGTTTTAAGACTGTTAGCTTTAAAATAACTAAGAATATTACTTTTTATGTCTGTCTCTCTGATTCATGCATCAGTAATCATGTGATGTAATAAATAACCAACATATATTAGTAACCCTCTCTAGAATGTCACATCGCGGCCCTTGCTCCCCCGCAAACATCACCGAATTAATTAAGACATGACGACAACAAGATAAAAAATATCTAAAAATAATTACCGTTATAGCTATATTTAGCAGAACCTTGAACATTTTTAAATTATAATCAGTTGTTGCTTCTGAGAATTCTTACACAATTTTCCAATGACGCAACGTCAAATTTTTTTTAAGTAGATTTAGCTCTTTTGTGTATTGATAAAAGCTTAAAGTGTTTGTAGAAGGTTCTGTTTCATAAAATAGTGACACAAGTTCGCAAATCACCGGACGTAGACGGTATTGTCAGAATACATACAATTAAACCTAAAACTGTTTCCCACGATGTCGGTATTTAGGTAAAATGCAAACTTCAACAACCCGTTGATGGGTCTTATTCAATTTAGAGGCACCTACTTATTCGAAGATATATCATATCATATAAGATATATATCTCATGACCTGCGTCTGAAACCAATTACCTAGTTTCTAAACTCTGACCAAATAAAAAAGTCAAGACATAGCGTTGCGAACAATACAGTGAAGCAAGCCAAAACTACACCTCCGCTCTGTGCATACACGCTCACACGCACACATTTACAACCAAACTACACCTCACTAAGTGCACACATGTTTACGAAACCGGCTTCACTTTATTGTTGACAGCCCGCTGTCTTGGTTTTTTATTTGGTCTGAGGCACAGAAAAATTAAATTATGAGTATATTTAGAGACACACAAATTTCGTTTGGGCTCGGTCTAAACTCCCGAGTCTGCCTTTCTTTTTTTTTAACAAAGTTCCTAGATCAATCGGTTACAAAATGACGTAGTCGTAGGTCTGTATCAAAATTGGATACCATTGACCATTGTAGACAGCAGATAACGAATCGCGTATCATTTCGAGGGTAGACCACTACAAGTTGTAACATAACGCTACGGCAGCGACACTACTAAATCTACATAATTATTTTTATCTACATATTCTATTTCCGGTCCGCGGATTACACATTTGTAGGTAGATAATATGATAACACTGATGACTTGCGTTTTGTAAGGAAGACACGCGTTCGGTTATTCCACCGCTATTTGAACAAGAATTATGAAAAAAATACATGGAAAGAATACAAATTGGTAAAAGTAAATCAAGCGGAGGGGTTGCAGCAATGGAGCAGTGTCGGCTAAATAAAACAAAGAGAGCGATGGAATGAATATAAAAAGCTCAAAAGTTTTTACAAACTTTTATTTTTCCGTCGTTGTATGTACATACCACGAAACTGACAAATAATGAATGTTTTGCATTTATAATTTAAATGAAATTAAATATTTGTTTATTAATGGCAACTAGACCCAATTGTTAGTAACATAGTTCTTAAAAACTATTGTTAGTTATAAACACTTATAATACTTACCTAAATCATTTTAACACGCTAAAATATTATCTTGATTGGTCCTTTCTTATTTCTTAAAAAATTATAGAAGTTAAAAAGTAAATTGTCCACTTTCCTGTATTCAACTGACCTCTTTCCCCTTTGTTCATAAAGTTGCTTTTAAGTATTGATTAGACATTTTTGACGTCTAAACGTCACTTAATTTTAATCATCGTTTATAAATAAACCCCTTTATTTCGTCGTGTCAAAGTACCCGCTACGAGCACCGATAGCTAAGTACGAGTCTACGACAGACTAACGAAATTATTATTCTATAAGGTTCAACTGGTTCAACAATCACGGCGCATAGCAACATCACTCGAGTTCATGATTCACTCAAGACATAATTATCTTAACAAGTCGGCACGTGTTTGTTAATAAGATTTTTTGGGAGGTCGAATCGAAACTTTAAAGTGACGTCACACGTCTTATCACACGTGCGGGCACTATCAGTTGAACAAGTATTACTTACAGTACTTATGTTTTAAAGACGGATCTTATGCATAATTTTGCGGGTCTGAGGCCGGAGCTTCCTTATAACGGTCCCTGGAGTCTGACCCACGGGGTAATTGCGTAACACACTAACTGTAGCAATGGCTTTCATTTTGACAGTCCAACAACACTCATTGCGCTATTTGCGTTATTGAGCAGACAAATTTTTCGAGCATATGATTCAATGGATTAGCAATATCCTTCAAAATGATTCAGATACTGATCGATAGTGTGTTACGTAATTAGGGAGCTGGCCCTTATTTGCGTGGATATGGACGTTTCTCCATTGAAACGCTTTTTACCCGACTGCGCGACGCAAAGGAGTGGTTATTATACTGTAAAAAATCGATTTTTTACAGAATAATAAATATTAACTACTTGTATGTCCCTGTTTTCCTTTTTGATGATACATTATTTTTCAAGACATTAAAAGGTGAAAAGGGTGACAATAAGGTCGCTACGTCGTTTCTAATATCATACAATTATGAGTAAAATATATGATAGTAAATAGTTACTATTTCATTATTTCAGAAGTTCACAACGCCAGGCTTCTACTTTTAATGAAAGTACTAAGAAAATTGGGAAAAATCAATATTCGGCCACGTTCATGCCCCTAACTGCCCGACCTCAAATACGGCCTTGAAAAAAGCCCGTACACGAAATGATCACATGATTGTGAATGAACCGTCGCATGCGCAGCGACTGGCACTTAGCTCTTATCAGTCGTCACATCTAAGTTCATGCCCGTACCTACGTGAGAGTGTAGGCATGCCTGTACATGCCTCTACTTGTCCGGTAGGCGGTATAGAAAGCCCCGCGCGTACGCTACGAGGTAGAAAACACGTGGCTCGGGGCTCCAGTTTCCAAGGTAACAGGAAAAAGTTGTAGGAAATGGAAATAATTGAGCCTTTTATGACCGTGTTTGAAGATGGGGGACCCCTGAGATGTCGTCAGTACAAAACAGTGATTTGTAATAATATCAGGGTCGGCTTACATTATCATGTAAATATTCAATACAGAAAATACACGATCAACTAATAACAGCCACATCTTCAAGGTTAAGCAACGCTTGCCATGGTCGGTTCGTAGATGGGTGGCCATTATTGACGTGTAAAAGTGTTTTAAAACCTACTTACAGAAATAAAATCTTTTATCATTTACATAGCTGTCATTCGAAAATGTTTCACAGTCGTTACGGGTAGTCAGAAGCTGGAATGTCTGTCTTACCAAGGGTCAGATAATCAGTCGGTCACTCCAACCCCAACATAGTTGGGAAAAGGCAGATGATGATGATGATCTCATCTTATCCACATTTTTGTTTGATTGTTGTCTTCGCAACCTAGTTCACATGAAACGGGCAGATATGTAAGTAATTATGAATTGAATGTTGTAATATTTTTAGTGAATGTATATGACTACGGTGTCTGTCGCTTGGTCTGTCTTTTTTATATGGATGGGAAATCATCAAATGACCCCTCCTACTCTGGGTGGAGCGGAAGGGAGTGTCAGACTCTTACTGACTAAAACCCACCCGTGTTCCTTCCTTAGCCTTTTGTCTTCCGGGGTAGCGGTAACCCTTTCGGACAATCCCCATCCCGCTACGTTTGGTCGGTCTGGAGTCTGGATATTGAACCAATTAGACCTTAACTTTTTCCTGTCATTATTATTCTCTGTGAATATTATTTTCGTAAACTTTATTTTACGAAAATAAGAGATATGAGACAAGAGGCCATGACCTCTGAGTTTGTTTCGGCATTACTACTTCTCAGGGATCAGTCAGCTAGGCAATGCCGGCGCCATCTAGTTTTAAACAATTGACCAACAAAATATTGCCGTGATCCCGTTTGAGCACCTATTTCTAGAGCACCTAGGAGAGACCCTATCAATAGAAGAAAAAATATATACGATTTGAAATAGGTGCTCTATAAATAGGTGCTCAAACGGGAATACTCCATGTAAAAATGATCTACTTACAGAAATAAACATTTCATTTAATTAGAAAGCTATTTGGTTAAATACCTGTAGAACTAAGTATGTAATACCGGTAACACCATCTTGTAATCGTGAATAGTATTCAGTAAGTAATTAGTCAAATCAGTCGACTTTGCCCTAAAATGATAAATTGCTAAGATAATTATTACCTAGTCTGCGCCCTGTACAAAGTCGAATCATTATTTACGTGGACATTTTGAACTTCATAAATTATGTAGAAAAGATTACAGCAGGTAATATTGAGTCACCACACACCTCACCGCACGTAATTTGGCTTGTCATCGAATTGAAATAACTATGTCGTCTCAAAGTAGGTATAGATTTGAATATCTATCACTTTATTGCATAACAAAATATAACCTGAACAAAAATGTATAAAACCATGAATGAATTAATGTTTGTACATTTGGGAGTCGTATTTCGATTTGCAGTGATATTGTTTTTGTTCACAAGGGCTTGTGGCTAAGTAAAAACAGCCGCACGGCTCGATAGATAAGGTTAAGCTACGCTTGCCGCGGTTGGTCCGTGGATGGGTGACCATCTTTACATACCAAGACCCCTCCGTGCCTCGGAAAGCACGTTAAGCCGTTAGTCCCAGCTGTTATTCTTGGACCTTTAGCAGTCGTTATGGTTCGAAGTAGAAGCCTGAAAGTCTGACAACCAGTCTTACCAAAGGGCAGCAACTGCCCAGCAACCAGCAACAGCAACCAGCAACTGGGTTGTGGAGGTCAGTAAAACAATGGTATACTGCTGCATCCGGTTAGACTGGAAGCCAACCCTAACATAGTTGGGAAAAGGCTAGGCAGATTGATAGGTATTTTTATTATTGAACTAGGTACATATATGCAATGATCTCCTAGAATCAAGATTCTCGGCATAATTTGCATATTAATGTTGAAAAGCACGTATGTATTTCAGTCGAATCATTTTGGATAAAGACTAACAACATCAATACCACGAATGTAACGTACCAACTTACTGTAAGTACCTAGGTGATTCGTTTAAATGACGCTGGGTTAAAACTCATATGGCTCTACCTAAGATGATCGTCATTAAAATCAGTGTAACAACTATGACATCACGGAACATGATCTCGCCGACCTTTCCGTTTGGGCATCCGTGTGCCGTGCCGTGACGTCATCATCTCTATCAAGTAACACGTTACAGATTGAGATTAGATAGCCGTTATGACATCAGACACGCTTTTTATAATACCTAATTATTAATGGAGTGGAATCTCGTTAATTTTTTGCTGCCTTTGCTGCTGCCAAACATATCAAAATAGAATTGGGCTAATTAAATCTGCTCATCTGCTGTGAGCCGGATGCTCAGGTGCTCAGGCGCTCAGGTGCTCAGGCGCTCAGGTGCTCAGGTGGAAACAAAGACACAGCGGACTCCAACAGCATAAGACAGCGCTACAGGTCCAGAAGGAGGTGGCGGGACGAACTGGACTCTTTTCTTAAAGATTAGTTCTAAATGGTAATATAGGGATAGGTGAAAGGAGAGTAGGCTTTCCCCTTATAATTGGACACCACGAGGGCAAAGACCAGAGAGGTTGTAGCCGCAGCATCCATGACGCATAGCAACACAAAGCAGCACGCCGCTTGTAGAGAATTGACTCGAAGATGACAAATGTGGTTGCTTAAAGGTTACTAAAGGGTTAACGATGAGCCTGGTTTTAACTGGATAGTACGCGGAGCGATCCCTTATACCCGTCATTCTAATCGAAACTAATATTTCAGGAAAAGACCTCATTAAAATAAGTATAATTATCCTCTTTATTATGTGCAATAAATATTACTCTATCTCTAAATCTTTTGCCATTGTAAACTTTTCCACACAATTCCCGATAATGCAGGCTAACTTTACGTCATCCGGAGTGACCTAACCTCTGTAATGACATTATTACGAGTTCCAGTAATATTGTTATCTACTTTGAAGCAGCTGCATCGGTTAATGATAAGGAATTGTGAAATTCAGTGACAAAATACTATCTTAGACTTAATAAGGAAGGTTAAGATTTAATAAATTTAAACATACCAAGTAACAAACGGATCTAAACAGTATAGGTCTGTAGGTATGTCTTTAGTTCAAAGCTGAAGTAATCGTTATTATTACTGACAAATGCGTGCACTGACAGGTTCACTCAAATCGATTCTTTCTATGTAGATTAGTGTCTAAGATGGTTTTTGATTCATGATCTGACTTTAAACAAGATTATGACCTCCGAGTTTGTTTACCCAGCATAGTGTGTTTACCTATACTTGAAAATAAATAATTTAGAAATGGAATTTGTTTTGGTGTTTCTTAACAAACACCGTATCTACTCATCTAGTATTTTAAATGTCATTGACGTGTAAAAGTGTTTGTAATAAACTTACTAATAGTAAAAATACTTTTTTACAAAAAAAACAACCGACTTCAAAAAAAAAACACCACAAAGTGATAACTAACTTCAATTTCAGAAGTCGCAGTTGTAGTTGGTTCCGCATTTTCGTTTTTTGACACCAACTTCCGAAATTAAGTTATTTATCAATTTGTAGTGATTTTTGAAGTGAAACTTCTTTAGGCGCGCTTGACTTGGGGAGTAAACTGGCGAATGCGTTACGAAAACGTGTGATCGCGAGTAGGGAAGGTACGTAAAAAATAGCTGGAAATACCTTGTGTAAAAACCCGGTCGCATATTGATGCGACCGGGTTTTTACACCAGGTATTTGCTTCCAAGTACGCACACCGGGTACCGACTCAAAATACTTGCAAGATTATTAAGTATCTTATACGGCTACTCGCTCAAATACGTAGGTACTCAACCGCGTTAGTTTTCGCAAATGCGATCATGCTCCTTTTGGAACAATTTCGTATGCAAGTATTTTTTACCGACTTCACAAAAAGGAGCAGGTACTATGTTCGGCTGTTTGTATGTTTTTTTTTTTGTATGTTTGTTCATCGAATACTCCGCCAATTGTCGACGGATTTTCAAAATTCTTTTTTTGTTCCAAAGTAGACAGTTTTGAGGTGGTCCCACTGTCACCATTTCAATATCTGATGATGGGATCTTAGAGAAATCGAGGGCAACCTTTAAATTTTATAGGCTCACTTATTGTTTTTCGCATATTTTACGAAGTATCTTGTGTATTTGCGTATGGTTGTCACCATCTCAGGTAGCTGGGCTGATGATGGAAGTTACAACTCCTTAACAGTAAGAAGTTACTCGAACAGGCAAGGACTGTTTTAGTCAATTGTTTTGATGTTTGATAGGGCATTTGCCACATTTGGTCTCATGATCATCAAGTCATGACCTGATGCTGCAGTCAGGATAGTCTGCAGAGTACCTAGCTCCTCGACAACTAACAGCAGATATATCGTGTTAAGGCTCATTGAAAAGGGCTCGATGTGTGGATAAACGTACTGTTAATGAGGAACACTGAAGTACATAAAGACCTGATGCTGAAGCCAGGAGCATTAGAAAAAGTACCAACCTTGAAATTACAGCACCGTAGTCGTGTTTGGGCTCATTTTAAACAGGACTAAATTTTAAGTTCAATGCAATGTTGACAAGTCTGGCCTGATGCTGCAGCCAGGATTATCAGCATCTAGTCTAAAAACATCAGGGCAGGATTTGATGATGGGATCCTGGAGAAATCGAAGGAACTCTTCAAATATTATAGGCACACCTATAGCGATTTGGGTATTTTTTATAGTAACTCGTGCATTTGCTCTCGGAAAGCACTATTTGGTGATGTGGAACTGATGATGAAGACCACAGATGGCCACCGGAACTACTCAATAATATCTAAGTATTTCACGGGTTGCGATTCGATTACTTTAATATGGTTGCTAAGCAATTTATGCTCGTCACAATGTGAATGGTGATACGGAGCTGATGGTGGATCTGGAGAACTCCTCAACAATTAACTTCCCTGTATCGGGAAAAGCAATATTTTGTTTGTAAAAGGCGATGATCACTAGGCTATTGTAACTTAGATAAATTATAAGCAGACCCACTAAAAAGCGTGAAATAAAATCTTTTTAAGAAAAAAAAAACCGACTCAAAAAAACACTACAAAGTGAAAAATATCTTTAATTTCGGAAGTCGGTGGCAAAAAACTAAAATAAAGATCCAAAGACACCGACTTCCGAAATTAAAGTTATTTTTCACTTTGTAAAGTTTTTTTTGGAAGTCGTTTTTTTTTTCTTAAAAAGTTTTTTTTACTTTAATGGTTTGCAAGTATTTATTTGTAAACGCGATTTTGCTCCTTATTTATTCAAAGTCTTTGATCAATTTCCTATGCAAGTAGTTTTACTTCCAACGGGGCTTTTGAATACGCGATTGTATTTCTTATCTGTATGAAGTTATGGATCAGTTTTCTATGCAGATAGAAAATACTTGAAAGTATCTCGCTCCGTCGTGCCTCGACGCTCGAGTACTTAGGTACTCAAATAGTTCAACAACCGCGTTTGTTTTCGCAAATGCGATCATAGTCCTTATCAGTAAGAGCACAGAATACTTAACAGTACTACGTAGAGAAAGGACACTCCCTTCCTCGCCCTCATATCAGATACCGCACCTCACCCCGCACTTCGAGGTATTCGTCGCCGACTCTTTAGCAAGGGCGCTCGCGAACCGCAGCGCTGTATTGCTGACACACAATTATGCGATTTAAAAGTTTTATTTGAGTTTTAATCACGATGGTTGGATATTGTGATGCTTTTCCGAATTCGTATTTACATATACTGTTTGTATGATTTCGCATTTTTAATAACATGCGATTTAATAACCCATTATTTACAGATTAGTCATTTAAACTAAGCTATTTTAGTGTTTTTATTTCATTACGAACCCGACTATATAAATAAACAATTGAACTACACTCAGCGGCACGGAATCTTGGCCAAGCGCTTATCTCGCGATAGCAAAAGTTTTAAGTGTTTCTGATGAATGTTTGTTGTGCAGGTATGTCAAAAAATGTTTACTTTTAGTTCAAGAGGGTAATCCATTATGTTTAGGTGCACCACGACGAAACTTTTAATTTACAGTTGAATCGGGTCATTTGAGCGACTAAGTTCACATTTTAAATTTGTGTGTTGTGAAAAGTTTACTGTTCGGTTTTTGAATTATTGTGATTTTATGCTTTTAATTCAATAAGTAAAGGTGCTTTAAAAGCAATAAAAATGCCTCTAACACCAGCACAGGTTTCACAAGCCGTTGCGTTAATTAACCAAGGGCTGACACAGCGTGAAGTTGCTATTGCTCTTAACGTACCACGGTCATCAATGCAGTATGCCCTTAAAAGATACCAGGAGACAGGCCAGTACACCCTCAGGCCAGACAGTGGAGGCGTAAGGTGCACATCGGCCCGAGACGAACGCTTTATTGTCCTGGAGATTTTGAGAAACCGCTACCTGACCGCTGTTGAGATACGCCAGCAGCTTCAAATTGTGAGAGGCGTTAATGTTAGTGAGCGTACGGTGAGAAGACGAATAGAGGAAGTCAATTTAAAAGCTTGTAGACCAGCAGGAGGTCCAGAACTTCTCAGAGAGCACCGAGTAGCTCGACTTCACTTCGCACGAGAACACGTTAACTGGACCCACGAGCAATGGGCTAGAGTACTGTTCACAGACGAGTGTCGAATAGCTTTACGTTCTCCAGATGGTCGAGAACGAGTGTGGCGAAGAAGAGGAGAGCGGTTTTTACCCATTACTACCACTCAAACAGTGAGTTTCCATGGAGGCTCAATAATGGTATGGGGAGGTATAAGTTCCGACGCACGTACAGAGTTGGTTATCGTCGATAATCGGCTAACAGCTGTTCGATACATCGAGGAAGTTCTTCAGGAACACGTAATGCCATATTCGGGGTTCATTGGACACGACCAATTCCTCCTAATGCACGATAATGCACGCCCACACGTTGCACATTGCGTTGAAGAATATCTGGAAGAGGTTGGCATACAAAAATTGCAATGGCCAGCTCGTAGCCCAGACTTAAACCCAACTGACCATATCTGGGACATGCTCAAAAGAAAGATAAAGTCCAGCTCCAACGCGCCGGAAACTCTAAACCAGCTCCGAACTGCAGCGCTGGCCGCTTGGCGCAGTATACTGCAAGTTGATGTCCGAAACATCATCCAAAGTATGTCAGATCGAATGCAGACAGTTATCAGGGCTAGAGGAGGAAACACCCGATATTAAAATGTATAGACAATAACAAAAAAGACCTTAGTTTTTATTTTGTAGTGTTTTTAAATTTATAGTGAAAAATTCCTAATTTCAGTGAAAGTGCGTGATTTTAAAAACTGATTTATTGGTGAGGTAATCTTTTAATTTCTAAGTTCTTAAAGCATAAGAGACACGTACTAAAGCCACTTACCCTTAATTTATTGTCATAAATGCAAATGCAAATTTTTTTATGCAAATAATCAGCAAAATCACGAGTGGCCAAGTTTCCGTGCCGGTGAGTGTACATGGTCACTTCATAATAATGCACACGTTCGGGCAGCGCCGCCGCCGACGTCGTTCGGTTCCCCGACACAAATTGCTTTCCGCGCCATTTTTTTTTACGCTACTAGATTTCACGCACACATTTGCACGTATACAAACGTCATTTGTTTATGTAGTAGTAATAGGTAATTATTTTGCGAGCGTTGTATAGAGTGTCCGAGGTGTGGTAAGAGTCTACGGAACAATTTCGTATGCAAGTATTTTTACTTTAATGGTTTGTAAAAGTATTTATTTGTAAACGCGATTGTGCTCCTTATATATAGGAATTCACGGATCAATTTCCTATGCAAGTACTTTTTACTTCCAACAGGGCTTTTGTTTGATTACGCGATTGTACTTCTTATTTGTATGAAGTTATGGATCAGTTTTCGATGCAGATAGAAAATACTTGAAAGTATCTCGAGCCCTGGTTTTAGGCCCTGGTTTCTTAAGGTGGACGTACTTGGAAGCCCTGGTACTCGATTTTGCAAGTACGACCCATGTCTAAGGGCTACGGGCGAGGCGAACGGGAGTTGAGTGGGGGATATAAGCAAGAGAAAGCAGTGCGCGCGCACATTTTCTTTCTTTCTTCCTCTCATAGCCAAATACGTTTGAAGTTTCACTTCAGTCGTGTGGTCATAAGCACACTCGGTTTTTTTTTAAGTCGGTTGATTTTTTTGTACAAAAAGTTTTTATTTTTTCACGTTTTAGTTGTACCTACCTCACAGAAACTCAATTAAGACTAGCGCATTGAAGAATTGAACACACCGACTATAAAGGAGACAAAAAAGAATCATCAAAATTCGCATAGAAATGCTGGAGATGCATTACATTTATGCGTATAACTTCGTACATAAGCATAGCCTAATCTACCTAATGCCTAATGTATTATATACTAAAACCTTCCTGAAAGTATGTAGATCACATTAGTGAAAGAATTATCAAAATTGGTTCATTAGTTTTTCAGAAAATCGCGGACATACAAACATACATACATACGGGTCAAATACAGAACCTCCTTTTTTGAAGTCGGTTAATAAAGATCTCTCATACTTTTGTCATTATTTACTTTGCAAGTCATGGTGTTCTATTTCCAAAAACCGGATGCGATTATTTAAATAAATATATCATTCACATGCTGAATTCATGACTATAATGTCGCATGATTCTACAATTTTTGGTGACAAGCAAATACTTGTCCTGTACTGTTACCTGGTGATGTCATGTCCGACGGCCAAACATCAGGAATCTAAATGATATTTTTATTTCTTTTTATTTACATAATTGAAAAAGCTAACAGTCTTATACTTAATAATAATATGTACAAGTATATAAAAGGGAGAGGAAATAATCAAAGGGCATCAAAAAATTCGTCCGCATCGCTGTCAACAGGAAACGTGCCCAAAAGGCTGGCAGCATTGCCACATTGTATGGCAATGCTGATTCTTTGGCCAAAAAATAGGCCAGCCGTCTGGTCACGTGAAGAGTCGACCAACCGCTTGACGATGTCTCGAAATACTAAGTGGGCACTCGGGCCCCATGGCCCTAGTGTTTCAACCCCAAACGGCTCAAACATATAAGTTCCAAATACATTGGAGTATTTGCGCCGTTTGAGGTTTTCCGCGCCTGCAGCAGCCGTTCATCTAAATAATTCAACTACCAAATTAATAAAATCAAAATCTTTTTATCACCGTGATGAGGAGTCTATTTATAGCAAACACGACTACCAAGTTTTCAGTAAGTGATAGCAAATCATCAACATTTTCAAAATACCAATGACCGATAAGATATAATAACGTAAACTACTCTTTTAGGCCTTCTCTTATAAGTGATAAATGATTTTATTTCTGTAAGTAGGTTTGTACAAACACTTTTACACGTCAATCATATTTTTTTAAAGCTGGATGAGGTCGGCGTTTCCTATCTGACTACTCTGAGAAGAAAGGCCGAAACAAACTCAGAGGTCACAGTCTCTTTTAAAATCCAGAAAAAATCTTGGTCAGATCATGTGAAGACCATGTAGATTGGTGTCTGAAATTGTCTTTTGAGGAAAGAACCACACAGATTGAGCGAACCTGTCCAGTCGGTGCACGCATAGTCAGTTATGGGCGAAATATGAGAACAGTGTCGTTATCAATAAACCTTAATGATGAAACATGATTAAACGGCTTCACGTAAGTTTTATCATATTTTTATAAAATTATTTGGTATCTGAAAAAGCAATAAAACGTGTATTCACATAAAATACCATCGGTATAAACGTGCGAATCACTAATTCTTGTAAAAACAAAAGCTCTTCAAGCGGCGCCAGGGTTCCGCAGGGTTCCATATTGGGTCCTTTTCTCTTTTGATCATACTGTTACTTACTGATTACGGTGATGGTTTTATTACACGTGACTCAAAAAAATGACCTTACTGTTATATACTACTTTACTTACTTTCACAGTACGGTAATTGGTTATGGGGACGGGTAACCACATTAAGAAGTCCCTCAATTCTATTTATAATTCTCGACTTACAAAAACAGTGTGATTAAAATAAATGACTTTGACTTTGACAAACACATTCCAAAGAACATGTTTTCAATAATAAACTGTAAATTTAATAAAATAGCTGTAATTTACAGGTCACCTAAAAAAAAACAGGAAGAAAACAACACCCTGAAACAATTATGTGGGTCGGTAAATATTAGGAATGTAAGCAGAAGAGGCACATTACACATAACATGTGAGTTTACACAGCATTTCTCTATTAATCAGAAATTTTGTAAATCACTCGAGGAATGTTCATAAATTCACATATTTCTTAAACGGGAACATTTTCCAGATATTTGTGTGTTCGCGTCACGTTTGGAATAGATCTTTCTTTATAGGCATGTGGGTCACTGAATCACGCGACCGTGACCTACATGAGGAAATCTTTCAGATAAAGTATTTCCCTGGTTCCAATGATGTAGAGGAAATCTTTAATATACCTAATACACTTTAATTAAATTATATCTGCACTGTAGATAGCAATTATATAATGTTACCTACAGCAAGATAAACGAAAGACGAAAGCACTAGGAAGTGGTGAAAGGCGGGCGTTTTCGGGGACTATCTTATGTAATTATAACGTTCCAAAAGTGCTGATTCTCAGCCTAATTTGAATAAATGACTTTTGATGTTGATTTCGGTAGCTTATACTTGCCTAACAAGCTGCTTATAACCGGCTGCTTAAAAAAAGTAAATCAGTTTTCATATTTGTCTGTTTTTCCAATACCCATTTAATACCTACCTATTTTTTGGCATTCCACAAAGTGAACTTGATTGCATGTTGACCATTCCAACAGTAGGATCATTGCGTTATTTACGTTGCTGAGCAGACAAATTTTTCGAACAGATGAAGCAATGGATTTCCAATATCCTTCAAAATCTTATCGAACACAGTAAAATAGAAGAGAGAGATCGCAGAGCTTTCAAAGTTTCAATAAATACCTTATTATGTTGAGATACTTTTTGCGCCTGTTCTTCTAAACAAGTAAACTTACCGTAATAAATATCATTAGGTACAACAAAATATTTGGTAGACTAAACTAAGGGCTATTTTTGTTCATCGAAAATAGATCGTGACTAAGTACCTATCTATATTTTGATACACGAAATAGTAGTTTATCGACCGAAACCATACAATAGTGATCTTTAAGCTGGACACGTGGTTACCGACCACGTTTTGGCAGATATGGTCACTGAGTATTACCGTCAATCAGTCTGCTGCCCTTATCCCAATTTATTTGGGGTCAGCACAACATGTCTTTTTCTTCCATACTTCCCTATTAGGCCGGCCGCAAACGTCCGGTTTCCTGATTCGGAATTCAGATTCGGAGACCCCGAATGATACAAAATGTTCTCTATAGCGCACATGTTCTTATATTTTCCGTCAGGGTTTCCGAACGGAAAATATAAGAACGTGTGCGCCGAAGAGATCATTTTGTATGAAATGCGTGCATTCGGGGTCTCCGAATCTGAATTCCGAATCAGGAAACCGTAGGTACGTTTGCGGCCCGCCTTAGTCGTCATCTCGGTGGTCACCAACTTTCTAACCATATCATCATTCACACAGTCCATCCATCGTTTCTTTGGTCTGCCCCTACTCTTATAGCCATCGAGATTTATACTCAAAACTTTCCACAAGACATTTTCGGAAATAATTAAAGGATATGTAATAAAATAGATACGTGTCTAGGGCTAGGGTTATGCGCTGATAAATTTCACTCTTGATGCAAATATCAACATACTGTCAATGAACGTAACAAACTACCTATTTACTGCGAGTCTGCGAAACAAGATAACTAGCCTAACAACAATCACTAATACCTACTGTATCTGGGGAATATTTGTTGTTTGCCTTTTATTTATACATCTTCAGTGGAAAATAATTACAGATAACTTTTTTATTCGTATAAATTGTCTAATATTGCCGTAGAACCGATGACTGTTGGAATAAGAAGATGAGATTGCGAATCGGCAAACATAAGGTAGGATGGGCTCAGGCTATGTGGAACGACGATCTTCGCAAGGTGGCTGATAGCAGCTGGATGAGAGTTGCCGAAAATCGAGTTGAATGGCGTGCGATAGGAGAGGCTTATGTCCAGCAGATATCAGTAGACTGCTGTACGCTGATGATGATGATGACGAATTGCGGAATTCAAATAAAATTGCGGTTATTAACAACTAGCTGCGCCCCACGGTTTCACCCGCATAAGTCTCGATCCCGTAGGAATATCAGGATAAAAAGTATCCTATGTCCTTTCCCGGGACTCAAGCTATCTCTATACCAAATTTCATCTAAATCGGTTCGGCGGTTTAGGCGTGAAAAGGTAACATACAGACAGACAGACAGAGTTACTTTCGAATTTATAATATTAAGTATGGATGTGTTTGTTTATGACAATTTTTAAGCGACATTAAAAAATAAGTACTGACAAGTAATACACTATAAATTACACCTTAATAAAAACAGAGTGGCCAACATAATTTTAAAAAATCACGTCTTTGAAGCAAACAGTAGACATTGTCCACTTCCTAATTCCACGGGCGGAGCCGTGTGCAAACCTAGTGTTCGCTATATTTTATGTTTAAGAGCATTTTTCTCCCACGATAGTGGCCGGTATCGCAGGAATGTAAATTAATTGATTTACGTACATTATAAGATACTATATTTAAAGTAAAAAAATCGCGCGTGACTCACGGTTATCTACAATGGCGCAATGAATGAACTCTGTAATAGAATTTTCCTTAAATTATAGCTTATTTAAATCATTAGGTATTATAAATAGGTATCTGTTAGTTAAATTGGTTAATAATAGGTTTAGTGTGGTGTATGATAATCATGATGTAGGCACGTTTTTTAAGTTAGTTGCGGTTAAGTCATAATTTATTGCTTAAAATGACTTAAAGTTGACTAGGTACACGCTTTTGTCAATTAAGTTTTCGGTACCTACTACGCAAGTTCACGCGACCCCAAACATTTTTACCAATTTATTATAGGGTACGTTGACAACTAGTCATTATTAATAGCCAATTTTTTAATCACGTCTAAATTGTCTATGGAGTATCTTAATTTGACAGGACTAAACTAATATTTATCTCCTGTCCTTTTCTTAATGAAATAGAAAGAAAAAGATGCACTGAACTTCAATTTAGTTTAGTTTGTGAACAAGAGAATCGGCGCCATTATCAGAATATTACTTTCTGAACGTCGCGTCGCGTCGAGCTTGTTTTGGGCATTCGGGATATCGGAAAACTATTAAGGCGCCACTGCATGTGCGGTCGGCGTCGTCTTAACAAATTCCTTACCTACTTAAAAATATTATCTAATTCGCAAATTACTTTATCTTATCTTTTCTAATATTTTCGTTTTTTTTCATTACAAAACGTCATCCGGATTAAGATATTTTTATAACAGCTTTTTACTAGTTTTACTTATTGTAGGAATTTCCCAAATTGTTTGTCTGTACTTAGTACCTAACTACTTAGTAAAAAAACCTTTTATTACCAAGTCAGACTCGTACACCGTTGCCGTTGGTTCCGTACAATTTTTATTATTTAAAATTAAGATTATCTTCGCCCCCCCATTAAATGGACTTAAACATAACTGGCGAATGTAGGTGTAGGTACAATAGGTAGGTACTAGGTACACCTCTGCCTCACCCTTCGAGGATAACAGGCGTGATATTATTTTAAAATTGAGAACATAATTAAGCATTATTGGGAAACCTAATTAGACTTGAGTCTAATTAGGTTTCCCAATAATGCTTATTTATTAATTAATTATTCGAAAACTTTCCCTCAAGGGAAAGTAGGAAAAACTGTTCTATGGTTGTATCTAGGTGTATTTTCGAATAATGGGACCGAGAGACAAATGAGCGCAATTCCACACTATCAAGTGAAGAAACTTATAATATAATCTTTGGAGGAAACCCCAGCAGAGAAGGCCGATTATCACATACGAGTATGTACATATTTGTCATAATTTGACCTCACCAAATAAGCAAAGTGTTTCATCACATTTGTTCATAGACTGTGGTCATCTAGTTACCACGGTCACTGAATATTAAAAGGTTTTACAGGTGAATGCTCCGAACGGATTCATATGAAATGAGTCAGCTCGAATTATACATGTTGTAATGGCAAAGTAAAAAAATAAGGTATAGATTTCGGCTACACGCACAATTAAGGGATCCGTACTTGGGATGAATGTATCCCAAGACAAAACTTAAGTACATAGTTGAAAACCATATTCTCTTATACATTTAAACTGCAAATGTAAAGTGCGCACAATATTCAGTAAACCCTGTAATCTATTTATACTACTAACTATTTTATGTATTTTTTTCCAAATGAAAAATATTAAAAGTTTCGGTGATAGATAGGGGGAATGGTCGATTTTATTTTATTTTCTTAAGTAGCTTTAAAACTAATTATTTTAATGTTATTAAAAATATATTTGAGGTCCTCACCATAGTAAGTCCTTGTATTTTTTATTGATCTGATATTAGGTAGGTATTAGTATTACCTATGAAATTGCCGTTTTACATAGAAAAAATCAATGTTTTTTTTTTAAAGTATATTTCATTCGTCGAAGCACTGGCCATTAGTGAAGATGCACTTTTGCCGTTTTAGTAGAAGTTCGTTGATGGCTCTGCTATATAAATCCTGGGGACAGGAATCGATGAACTCTTTAGGGGCGTTTTTCACTGCCTCGTCGGGTTTAATTAGAATAGAATAGAATAGAATAATTATTTATTTGCATAGAAAGTAGGTACAAAAAATGCAGATGTTTTTATAATTTTTTCCCCTGTTTGAATAGTCATCCAAATTCCGAATAAAAAAAAGGGAAATTAATTGAGTAGAGCAAGGTCTGGTGATTATGGTTGGTGACGAAGAGTTTCAAGTGGTAAATCCTATAGTTTTGAGACAGTCCGTTGTGCGGTGCTTCGATACGATTTTGTTGTTGTTTTTCACTGAGTTCATACGGTACCCACTTTCCGAGCTATTTTTCTTTCTAATTTGAAGTAAATTAATCAGTATCGGTTTATCACTTACGTTAAAGGCTGCTACAAGTTCCAACGTGGTTTAATATGAATCTGCTTCTACTACGGCTTTCAATTCATCGTCTTCGACTTTCGTTTCTTCTCTGGTCGGCTACGAGGCTCATTGTTGAGATCAAAATTTCCAGAACAGAAGCGACTAAATTCAAAACGACCCTTAAGTTCAGATGCGGTACCATGTCCATACACGTTTTTAATATTACGTGCAGTCTGTGCTGCGTTGGTGGCTTGGTGCCACGACGGAACTCGTATTCAAAAAAAGCGCGCAATTTCAGTTTTTCCATGGTGCATCATCATCATCATCATTTCAGCTGAAAGACGTCCACTGCTGGACATAGGCGTCCCCCAAGCACCTCCACTTCGACCGGTTTTGTTCTTCTCGCATCCAACGAGTTCATCCGAAATAACGAGTTTTTCCATGGTTATAAAACAGCTATATTAATAAAAAATCGAACGGTGGGAAAACGAACAATTTTGAAAAACAAAATGTCATGGTATACCTATTATAAAATTAATTTGAATTTGGAATTCTAAATAGAATGAAAGATATCAATCTTCACAATCGCCAGTATCAAATATTGAGAATTTCATTGGTAAGCATCGATCACTAAATTAGTGATCGATGTTGGTAAGGACCTAATATTATGTCACACGGTGCACGGTGCAATACAAAACGGTAAAACTTTTTGAAGTGAAACTTCTTTAGGCGCGCTTGACTTGGGGAGTAAACTGGCGAATGCGTTACGAAAACGTGTGATCGCGAGTAGGGAAGGTACGTAAAAAATAGCTGGAAATACCTTGTGTAAAAACCCGGTCGCATATTGATGCGACCGGGTTTTTACACCAGGTATTTGCTTCCAAGTACGCACACCGGGTACCGACTCAAAATACTTGCAAGATTATTAAGTATCTTATACGGCTACTCGCTCAAATACGTAGGTACTCAACCGCGTTAGTTTTCGCAAATGCGATCATGCTCCTTTTGGAACAATTTCGTATGCAAGTATTTTTTACCGACTTCACAAAAAGGAGCAGGTACTATGTTCGGCTGTTTGTATGTTTTTTTTTTTGTATGTTTGTTCATCGAATACTCCGCCAATTGTCGACGGATTTTCAAAATTCTTTTTTTGTTCCAAAGTAGACAGTTTTGAGGTGGTCCCACTGTCACCATTTCAATATCTGATGATGGGATCTTAGAGAAATCGAGGGCAACCTTTAAATTTTATAGGCTCACTTATTGTTTTTCGCATATTTTACGAAGTATCTTGTGTATTTGCGTATGGTTGTCACCATCTCAGGTAGCTGGGCTGATGATGGAAGTTACAACTCCTTAACAGTAAGAAGTTACTCGAACAGGCAAGGACTGTTTTAGTCAATTGTTTTGATGTTTGATAGGGCATTTGCCACATTTGGTCTCATGATCATCAAGTCATGACCTGATGCTGCAGTCAGGATAGTCTGCAGAGTACCTAGCTCCTCGACAACTAACAGCAGATATATCGTGTTAAGGCTCATTGAAAAGGGCTCGATGTGTGGATAAACGTACTGTTAATGAGGAACACTGAAGTACATAAAGACCTGATGCTGAAGCCAGGAGCATTAGAAAAAGTACCAACCTTGAAATTACAGCACCGTAGTCGTGTTTGGGCTCATTTTAAACAGGACTAAATTTTAAGTTCAATGCAATGTTGACAAGTCTGGCCTGATGCTGCAGCCAGGATTATCAGCATCTAGTCTAAAAACATCAGGGCAGGATTTGATGATGGGATCCTGGAGAAATCGAAGGAACTCTTCAAATATTATAGGCACACCTATAGCGATTTGGGTATTTTTTATAGTAACTCGTGCATTTGCTCTCGGAAAGCACTATTTGGTGATGTGGAACTGATGATGAAGACCACAGATGGCCACCGGAACTACTCAATAATATCTAAGTATTTCACGGGTTGCGATTCGATTACTTTAATATGGTTGCTAAGCAATTTATGCTCGTCACAATGTGAATGGTGATACGGAGCTGATGGTGGATCTGGAGAACTCCTCAACAATTAACTTCCCTGTATCGGGAAAAGCAATATTTTGTTTGTAAAAGGCGATGATCACTAGGCTATTGTAACTTAGATAAATTATAAGCAGACCCACTAAAAAGCGTGAAATAAAATCTTTTTAAGAAAAAAAAAACCGACTCAAAAAAACACTACAAAGTGAAAAATATCTTTAATTTCGGAAGTCGGTGGCAAAAAACTAAAATAAAGATCCAAAGACACCGACTTCCGAAATTAAAGTTATTTTTCACTTTGTAAAGTTTTTTTTGGAAGTCGTTTTTTTTTTCTTAAAAAGTTTTTTTTACTTTAATGGTTTGCAAGTATTTATTTGTAAACGCGATTTTGCTCCTTATTTATTCAAAGTCTTTGATCAATTTCCTATGCAAGTAGTTTTACTTCCAACGGGGCTTTTGAATACGCGATTGTATTTCTTATCTGTATGAAGTTATGGATCAGTTTTCTATGCAGATAGAAAATACTTGAAAGTATCTCGCTCCGTCGTGCCTCGACGCTCGAGTACTTAGGTACTCAAATAGTTCAACAACCGCGTTTGTTTTCGCAAATGCGATCATAGTCCTTATCAGTAAGAGCACAGAATACTTAACAGTACTACGTAGAGAAAGGACACTCCCTTCCTCGCCCTCATATCAGATACCGCACCTCACCCCGCACTTCGAGGTATTCGTCGCCGACTCTTTAGCAAGGGCGCTCGCGAACCGCAGCGCTGTATTGCTGACACACAATTATGCGATTTAAAAGTTTTATTTGAGTTTTAATCACGATGGTTGGATATTGTGATGCTTTTCCGAATTCGTATTTACATATACTGTTTGTATGATTTCGCATTTTTAATAACATGCGATTTAATAACCCATTATTTACAGATTAGTCATTTAAACTAAGCTATTTTAGTGTTTTTATTTCATTACGAACCCGACTATATAAATAAACAATTGAACTACATGGTCACTTCATAATAATGCACACGTTCGGGCAGCGCCGCCGCCGACGTCGTTCGGTTCCCCGACACAAATTGCTTTCCGCGCCATTTTTTTTTACGCTACTAGATTTCACGCACACATTTGCACGTATACAAACGTCATTTGTTTATGTAGTAGTAATAGGTAATTATTTTGCGAGCGTTGTATAGAGTGTCCGAGGTGTGGTAAGAGTCTACGGAACAATTTCGTATGCAAGTATTTTTACTTTAATGGTTTGTAAAAGTATTTATTTGTAAACGCGATTGTGCTCCTTATATATAGGAATTCACGGATCAATTTCCTATGCAAGTACTTTTTACTTCCAACAGGGCTTTTGTTTGATTACGCGATTGTACTTCTTATTTGTATGAAGTTATGGATCAGTTTTCGATGCAGATAGAAAATACTTGAAAGTATCTCGAGCCCTGGTTTTAGGCCCTGGTTTCTTAAGGTGGACGTACTTGGAAGCCCTGGTACTCGATTTTGCAAGTACGACCCATGTCTAAGGGCTACGGGCGAGGCGAACGGGAGTTGAGTGGGGGATATAAGCAAGAGAAAGCAGTGCGCGCGCACATTTTCTTTCTTTCTTCCTCTCATAGCCAAATACGTTTGAAGTTTCACTTCAGTCGTGTGGTCATAAGCACACTCGGTTTTTTTTTTTTTCTTATTTGCCTTTCAAAAGTAAATTCCATAATTATTTAAAAAAAAACAATTATAATTACGTTACACATCGGTCTGTCGGTCACAGAAATCCATGTGTACCTCGGTTCATTAGATTCGGAGCAAAATTGCTGCGACAGACGGGCAGAGAGACAGACACACGAGTGTTCCTATAAGGATTCAGTTTTTCATTCGGACGTACGGAACCCTAAAAAGGTGGGTATAATTTATCATGGTCATTTAAATCGTCATAAAATGAACACGAACAGGCAGATTGTAATTAATTACTGTACACAAAATAATCGGAATCTCAGAGTTTTTTTAATGACTGAAATACCTACTGACTGCTTGAAACCTACTAGTGAAAGATACTAGTAATCGACTTTTATTTTCTACCAGTCGCATAAGGTCTCACTTCTGGGACACAGGCCTTCTCTCTGGGAGAGGGAGTGGGCCATAATCCACGCGGACCCAGTCGGAGATTCTTCGATATTGCCTATACCTACTTACTTAAAGCCTAAATAGGTAGGAACCTAAATTGCGTGACTGGCTGGCTGATATAACAACGTACAACCTAAGCCAGTCTTTTGTTTTACCAATAGAATTGTCTTAGGGCTGATTTTCCCAGCATCGCCAGATAACTTTTATTCGAGGAATAAAATTTACGTTTGACAGTTTTTTTTTATGAAATACCTACTTAATGTCAAAATTTCAAAATTAGGTATTCCTCGAACAAAGTTATCAGATGATTGTAAATTCAGCCTTGTACTTTTCTCAAAGCACATTAGCAGCTTTGTTCCCTTCGCCACAGAATAATTACTAATAGTACTCAGCCTCCGCTGAATATCTATGGGCCTCCTCCTTGTTGTGCCATGCTCCCTAAGTGGATACTTAAAACTAGTTTCAACCAATAAAATGTCTTTAAATTGTGTAATACGTTATGTAGAGACGCACCTAACGGGTGTAAAAAGACACATTTTTTGTACTGGACCAGTCTAATTTGGTAATAAACGTTTTTTTTTATTAAGCAGGTATGTACATACTAAAGACTAACAATTTGGGAAATACCTACAATAGGTAAGTAGATATAGTAAAAAACTTTTGTACAAAAAAAAACAACCGACTTCAAAAAAAAAAACACTACAAAGTGAAAAATAACTTTAATTTCGGAAGTCGGTGTCTTTGGTTCCGCATTTTCGTTTTTTGACACCGACTTCCGAAATTAAAGTTATTTTTCACGTTGTAGTGTTTTTTTTTGAAGTCGGTTGTTTTTTTTTTGTAAAAAAGTTTTTATTTTTCACTTTTTAGTTGTACCTACCCCACATAAATTCAATTAACACTAGTGCATTGAAGAATTGAAGACACAACTCGAAGAATCATCAAAATTCGCATAGAAATGCCGGAGATGCCGTACATTTATGCATATAACTTCGTACATAAGAATAATTACCTAATGTATTATATACTAAAACCTTCCTGAAAGTATGTAGATCACACTAATGAAAGAATTATCAAAATCGGTTCAGTAGTTTTTGAGATAATCGCGGACATACAAACATACATACATACATACATACGGGTCGAATACAGAACCTCCTTTTTTAAAGTCGGTTAAAAAGCTAATCGGTATAAATATCTTATATCTTATGTAATAGGGGCGAGTCTGTCGCCATCAACCCAACACAAATCCAGATCCCGGGCAGCTACTGAGAAATTCCAGACAGAAAAACCCAATTATACTTTGCGCGATCCGAAAATCAAACCCCGGACCTCATGCTCTGCAGTAACACTTGCTACCAATAGACCGACGAGGCAGTCGAGAGAGAGCGAGCATAAGAAAGAATTCGTCAAATATCAACCCCTGAGCTGAGCAGGTCCGCACTAACGGTAGGATTGAGGTGTGCACTTGATTTGTTTGTGGCCCTACCGGGCCCAAGTAATTTGACAACACGTATAAATCATACGAAAGAAAGAGAAGGTTTGCCAAAAATGTCACGGTTAGCAGCTAGGGATTTTTAAAAGAAAGCTTATAATAAACTTAGACCATAATCGGTCCCGATGTAGTCTCTCAGTCTCAAATTGTCAATCACCCAACCTGGAAAAGCTAGCTCAATTCAAAACCTGCTTTCATAGCTGTTTCATAAACAAGTTTTAGAGATGTCAGCTATTCTAAAATAGAGTCCCGAGTTCTGGAAGAAGCTTAATTAAAATATAGTTTTAAATGGAATCATCGATGCGATGAAGAAGAAGTAATTAAAAAACAGATCAATGAAGCCGGAACTAAGTTTCCTCAGAATATACTTAATATATTTTCTGCGTAATTTTAATACCTAGTAATGTAAAGCCATAATAAACGCACATTTACGCACAACAACAGACTTGATACAATATAATTAATTCGCTGTACTAATAATTGTGTACAGAGACGTTAATGAGCTGCGAAACGATTAGTTAGATATGGTCCGCCGACCTCACCCGGATATTCAGGGATATCCCCGGTCTCCTTCACAACGTACAGTGATCAGCATCAATATGTATGCATAGGTACACTTGAAAAAATTCAAGCGATATTCTCCTGAAATTAGATAAGAACTAGATATTATAATATGGTTTTGAAAATACTATCATTCAAATCAAAATATTTTATTTCACATAAAACTACATGGGCACTTATGAAACGTCAGAAGCTAGGTGCACGGTTCCAATTAGTCGTTGTCTATGGAGAAGAGCCGGCAAGAAACAACGCGGTTACTCTTTTGAAAATAATTACGGTTTAAGACATTTATTTCTCAAAAAGAATACAATTCACTTAATATGAGAAATACAAGGTAATCTTAAAACTAAATACATATTTATTAAATAACGATATAATTAGCTTTTACATCGTTATTTTAAAAGAAAACCGCTTTTTAATCTTGCTAAGAGTGTCTCCATATAATATAAAGAGACACTTAGCAAGATTAAAAGGCGATTATAAGTGCTCACACACGCTACAAAGAAGTACCTTGCATAATGGCTAAACTAAGAAATTCATGTAATACGTCACTCAAGATCAAGTGGAACTTACAGAGAATCAGTTTCGGTGCGTCGTCGGTAAAAGGAAATACCAGTTTTGTGCACACAGCCTGATTGATGACGTACGATCGTAGGTGCACCGTGCAACTGACAGCTGCCTCACGAGCTTGATTTACTAGAGCTTGGGAAATTAATTTCCCCGCTTGCTGTTGCAGATTCTTCTGTTGAGGATATTTAAATCTAATATAAAGAATATGCATACATGATGGATTAGTTTAAAGGTTTATTGCATGCCACTAATAGGGTACGTACAGTCACTAAAAGAGATAAGTAACCGGTCGCCAGGGTCGTCGGATATAGTTGACGATTAGTAAGATGGATGTTTTTGAATGAGATTTAATCTGTCAAGCTCGCTAATGAGACACAATTGATTTTCTATTGTTTATTGCGCGGAGCTTGATCGGTTAATTTGATAAATGAAGTGTTCGTTTTCTAAATTAAATTCAACGTTATTCGAAAACATCCATCGGTTTCTTACTAAACTACAACTATTTCCGACGACCTGGTTACTTACTTTTCTCCTTTGGTGACCGTACATCCCAGTAACAACCCAGAGTATGGATTTATGCACGGTTGAGGGGAATAATTAACAGGCTCGAACACTATTAAACAGCGGGGCAATTGCGTAACACTTTATCAATCGGAATCGGTTTCATTTTGACAGTTCAACAACATTCATTGCGTTATTTACGTGTTGAGCAGACAAATTTTTCGAACTTATGAAGCAATGGATTAGCAATTGTCTTCGAAATGATTCTGATTCCGATTGATGTGCGGGACTTGAGCTTGACTTAACTTGTGCTATAGGCCTGTCTTGTGCTCTGTCTAACCCTTCAGGGAATATAGCACCCTAATTTCGTAACACATCACGTTCAATTACGATTTGAATCATTTTGAAGGGTATTGCTAATCCATTGCTTTATATATTCGAAAAATTTGTCTGCTCAGCAACGTAATTAACGCAATGATATTGTTGAATTCTCAAAATGAAGGCCATTGCTACTGTTAGTGTGTTACGCAATTACCCCGCTGAACTAATTGATATGTTATAGGTAAAAGCCAATAAAAAAATGGTCACGATCCGATTAATAGTTGCGGAGAAATGCGTGGACAAACATACATAATACATCTACGAAATTTTGTATATTTGTTTGGAAGCCTTAATAGATTGTCATATGTGAATATATTGCAGTTCCAATAGATAATAATTACATAATACGTGTCGAATTGATAACTTCCCTTTTTTTGAAGTCGGTAAAAAAGGTAGAGCTACATCAAGATAATAATAATATTGCAATGTACATCACACATTGCAGGTGAAAAACTACGTCTCCGCCTATGTGGATAGAACTCTTGATTCTGTGTTGGGCGTATGTATAGTAGGTACTTGGCTAAGGCTTTGAAAATGGAAAATCCTTTATTCAGCAAAATAGTCTTCCTGCTGTCCCCTGATGATGTTACGTATCATATTTCAATCACCACGAACTATTACAGTCGGCTGAAATGATGTCATTTTCCTTTTTTTATGCATGGGCAGAAGTACGTAACTACAGTCATGTAAACACAATTACACCCCGTAATTCAAATTAGGGATGCGCGTCAATAACTGTGTCGTCATAGCCGGCCGGCCTTGCTCAGGTGTGTGGGCAATATAGCAAGTAGCGAACTCACATGACTAACAAACTTACGTTTTATAGGAAACTATAACGTTAACGTCTACAAGTCTTTAACACAAATGGTTGTAATGCACGCACCTGACTAATGTTTAAAGAAACAGTGGAATTTCTTTTTATAACAAAATAGTTAGCGAAGGTGACTCACATTCTTAATAGAATGTCAACATAATTCTACGGCACAGGTGAAAATTGCGCCCGGCTTATGATTGTCATTCAATGAGGCAGTAGATATATTACGATTATAGTTAGGTATAACTTGGTAATTTTTTTCTTAAACATACCCACAAATTCTTCTTTCTTATGACAGACACACACAAGTCTGACACCATGCATCCATGCCAAGAAAATCCTTATTTAATAGAATTACACCTAAGTACATTGGAATCGCTTAGCATAAATAACAGTATTATTTAGCTAACTACGTCAATAGAAACACAATGTCTGCGGAAAGCCCCAAATGACTTGCAGACACGGAGTAGCTACCAAATGGAGTATTCATATTCATAAGCATAGATTTCTCCTGTCTTACGCAGATTTTATCTCATCGAATCTTCTTGATGACTGGTGAACAAGTCGGGCAAGAAAGCGTATCTATCCTTTTCTAATTGTTGGTTAACAGTGGTGTCTTCCAGCGTTCTTATTCATCATCGTCATTTCAGACGAAAGACGTCTGCGGTTTGGACATGGACCTCACTAGTTTCGTTATTTGAAACTTGGAGAACCACATTCGACACCTATCTATAACTACACCGGTATATAGACTGGTCTGGCTTTGTAATAAAATTATTGTGATGACATATTCAACATTTCTTTATACCACCAGCCATTTCACACTGAATGGCGTCTCCATTTCCTCATGCTCTGTGGTAGCAGATCTGACGAAGATAACAGCATAGCGTCGATTCGTTGTGCCCTCTCGCTCTGCTTGTGATAATTAGCCGTGGTCCGCATCTGCATCCGTCTTATTGTAATAAAAACTGGTGGCTGTACCGACAAACGCAACAAGAGGTTTTTACGTAGGTTAATAATGAATAATGAAAGTTTTGTCGGCCAAACACCGTGGGGTTATATTGTATTGATGAAGAAAATGCGGATCTAGAATTCAAAATCGTAATATCAGTCTGTAATTTCCCCACTGCAACGACTCTTGACGGAACGAAAATTGGTCACCAAGCTCTCACTGCTAGAAATCCATTCAGAAGTTTACCGCAAGCCAGGATTTCTATAACTAAAAAGTATGTCGAAAGACGTCCATTGCTGAACATAGGGCTCCCCAAGAATCGCCAAAATAGTCGACGGAATCGGGACTCGAGGCCGGCTGCTACCAGCGCAGCGGTGCTATTCTGTAAAAAGATCGCCGTGATAACTTAGGTGAAGTGAGCTTAAAGTTCCACCTGATGCTAGGGATTAACATTATTGACAGCTCACTTTAAGCTCACTTCACCTAAGTTATCACGGTGAGGTTTTTACAGAATTGAGCGGCTGTTCTGGATTAGCCTATAAGCAAATTAAGTAATTGCTTAGGGCATCACGTCTCGGTGGGCACCATAAACAGTGGGGCAATTGCGTAATACATTATCAATCGGAATCGGTTTCATTTTGACAGTTCAACAACATGCATTGCGTTATTTAGGTACGTGTTGAGCAGACGATATTTTCGAACTTATGAAGCAATGGATTAGCAATTTGCTTCAAAATGATTCAGATTCCGATTAATAGTATGTTACGCAATTATGGTGCAGGTTGGTAAGGCTGTTTGATAACCAGCGCGTTTTGTCGGCGGAAGATGTCGTTGCGTTGACGATAGAAAGACTCGATGCTTTATCAATCCTATACATAGAGACATTAGAGACAGATATGCTAAAAACGTTGAACTTAAAAACAATTTTATAAAGGCCTGTACTAGTTTACTGGACAGGGAATCCACAGGCGTGGATTGCTTAGGACATCAAGTAGTTAGTCTTAATCTGGCACTGGCTGCTGCTGAGAAATTCCTGATGGAAAAACGCATTAACACTTAGCCAGACCGATTGAAACTAAGGACCCAATGCTCAGGAAAATCGACAACTACCTACACTACCAAGGGGGCAGAATTTAGATAGGTATAAAGGGGTTTATTTATAAACGTTGCTTTAAGTTAAGTAAGTAATGATATGACCTAATTGTTTAACAATTTGTCACGTTTAAGCGTCTCTTAACCTTATAAGCAACGTAAAAATAAAGGGGCAATTGCCTACATATAATATAAACAACAAAGCCAGACATTCCTCTCTCACGTGAGATCTTTTTAAAACAATAGATATACCTACGCCGTGATCTTAATGAACGTGAATCACTCGCATTATAAATATCATGGCATGATGTACGAGCTAAATATATACTACTATAAGAAAATTCTAATGGCATTATGTCTGTAGGTATCCGTGAATGTACCTACCTATCTACATAAAATGATATTCTACCGAAACTGATGACGAAACATTTTTTTTTAAAGTACCTCTTGTACTCAGTATAAATATGAATCTTTCTACTGTGTCTTGTATGTCTGTCTGTGTGCTTATAACTGCATCATCAGTTTTGTTGCTACTTATATATAATTGTTTGCAAAAGTAGCTCATTTTTCGGATCACAGAAAAGTCAATCACTGGAAAAGTAATTCCGAAAGTTTATTAGTTTGTCAAAGCATCGTGCAACAACGAAAGGTACTGGAGTGGCGACCGCGTACCGGAACACGTAGCGTTGGAAAGCCTCCCACATTGTGGACCGATGACCTTGTAAAGGCCGAAGGAATCCGCTGGATACGGGAAGCACAGGACCGGTCAAGTGGCGGTGCTTGGGGGAGCCCTATGTCCAACAGTGGACGTCTTTCAGCTGAAATGATCGTGACAAGCAGACAGGGTCGCGGGCGCTGTTATACATGTAGAACTCAATATTTAGACCGTTCATCATCATCGGTTTACTTTAAAAATAACCCAAAATATCCGCGTTACTTATAAATACCGAATCTTACGGAATTAGCTCTGTGAATCAGCGCTCACGGTAAAAAACAATGTTAAATGTTTATATTTGCGACCGTACCAGATGTTTGGAAGTTAAAGTGCACATTAAATGGATTTTTTGCAGCTAATAAATAGTTGAAAGATACTTGATGCCTTTCTGGCTTTGCTAAGAATAATATTTAACTATATAGATATACATACATATGTGGCAAAACAATACCTACCAGCCATTAGAATGTTTGTGGGAAAATGATCCATATTACTCTTATTGTATTCCTCTGCGGAATGTTCTATCGGAAGTTAGCATCATCATTAAATTTCCATAAATGTCAGCGACGAGACATAATGCCTTTAAAGTCCAGATTTACAAGGTTTGTTGAACTAGAATCTGTTGCTATTTGCGTAGAATATCTAGGTCGTTTTAAATGCGCAACGCCCTGTTTTCATTGAAAATATTTTCTTGTATGGTCTTATTGTGTAGATTTATCTGAAAAAAGGTAGAGAGGCTATGCCGGCTCAATTGTTAACCAAGTAAAATAGGAAGGAATCCAGAATCCAGGGGTCCAGAATGGAATGGTGTCAACAACGACGTTATATACTCGATATTCGTGTTATATATCTATACCGTCACGATGGTAAATAGGTATCTTACCTACACTTACGCAAAGTACAAAAGCGACTTTCTCGTGAAATAGCGATTGCAACTTTGAGAAAAGATTTTTTTTTAAAGTATTCGAAAATACCTACTCTGTACCTAATATCATAATAGGAGATCGATCGATTTTGAATCTGTGTATCTGACGTAGGTATTATTGTCCACATGTCGTCGTTTTGTGATCTCCTGACAGACGTAGATTGCATGATTTGTACAAACAAACCCTGGATATAAGTATGAGTAGATATCTACCTAGCGTTGACAAAATATTTGAGGATTATTATTTTTAACCGACTTCAAAAAAGGAGGAGGTTCTCAATTCAGATGTTAAATATAAGATAGGTAATTATATTTTTATGTAAGTATGTTCGGGCATAACTATGTCTCCGCGGTCCCTTCATCGTGGTCCGTCTAGTTATAATCTGAGTTAGCTTCAATAATACGATGATATTGAAGATTTTTAATAACTTCCTGTCACTGATTAGTGTTAGTGTTAATTTGTGTGGGGTAGGAAGCAGCTGGAACAATTTTGATGAGGTAGCTGACACACTGGATCACCTAACATAAAAGTCAGCCCTTAGGCAAACCTAAAAGGTTGAGCATCTCACTAAGTCAAAGACATGAGTAGGTTGTGTTTGTTAGTATAAAAAGAGAAATAATAAAAACTTTTTACAAAAAAAAAACAACCTCAATAAAAACTTTTTTACAAAAAAAAAACCGACTTCAAAAAAAAAACACTACAAGGTGATAAATAACTTTAATTTCGGAAGTCGGTGTCGTTGGTTCCGCATTTTCGTTTTTGACACCGACTTCCGAAATTAAAGTTATTTATCACTTTGTAGTGTTTTTTTGGAAGTCGGTTTTTTTTTTTGTTAAAAAGTTTTTATTTCACGCTTTTTAGTGGGTCTGCTTATAATTTATCTCAGTTACAATAGCCTAGTGTCAACTTTCTCATCGCCTTTTACAAAATATTGCTTTTACCGATGCAGGGAAGTTAATTGTTGAAGAGTTCTCCTGGTCCACCATCAGCTCCATATCACCATTCACATTGTGACGAGCATAAATTGCTTAGCAACCATGTTAAAGTATCGAATCGCAACCCGTGAAATAGTACGGAGATATTATTGAGTAGTTCCGGTGGCCATCTGTGGTCTTCATCATCAGTTCCACTTCACCAAATGGTGCTTTCCGAGAACAAATGCACGAGTGTTACTATAAATAATTTTGAAAGAATTTTCTTTTAACTCCAAGCCGTTGAGGAGTTGTACCTTCCATCATCAGCTCATCCACCTGAGATGATGATTATCAGATGCAAATACTTAAACAGCTTTAGAAAATATATGAAAATGGTACTATGTGCCTATAAAATTTGAAGGTTGCCCTCGATTTCCCTGGGATCCCATCATCAGATCCTGACCTGATGATCATGCAACCACTTGGGAAGTATACCCTTTCAAAAAAAAGAAAAATTTTCCAAATCGGTCCAGGCGTCTTCGAGAAATCGGGGAACATACATAAAAAAAAAAAAAAAAAACTCCTTTTTTTGAAGTCGGTTAAAAAGAGAAATAATAAAAACTTTTTACAAAAAAAAAACAACCTCAATAAAAACTTTTTTACAAAAAAAAAAACGACTTCAAAAAAAAAACACTACAAAGTGATAAATAACTTTAATTTCGGAAGTCGGTGTCGTTGGTTCCGCATTTTCGTTTTTGACACCGACTTCCGAAATTAAAGTTATTTATCACTTTGTAGTGTTTTTTTTTTGAAGTCGGTTTTTTTTTTGTAAAAAAGTTTTTATTTTTCACTTTTTAGTTGTACCTACCCCACAAAAAAGTAAACAAAAAGATCGTTAATGTAGACAATGTAGATACATTTTTAGATTTTTGTTGATTTTTCAAAAACCGCTTGTCCGATTTCGATAAAATTTTCATGGGACCATTTGGGAAGTATACCCTTTCCAACAAAAAAATAATTTTTCAAATCGGTTGGCAAGCAACGGAGTTATGCGCGAACAAACATAAAAAAAAAAAAAAACAAAAAAAAACTCCTCCTTTTTTAGAAGTCGGTTAAAAACAACCGACGACGATCAGTGTCAAAAAATGAAAATGCGGAACCAACGACACTGGCTTCCGAAATTAAAGTTATTTTTCACTTTGTAGTTTTCTTTTTTTATGTATTTTTTTTTATTTTACTACTTATTTACTTTTTCACGAAACTTATGAAGGCGGAAGCTGAAGAAAGAAGCACACGTAAAGGAAGGATTGTAGCATGGATTGGAACATGTTTTTCTCGATTATGATGGCTCTGACTTTTGGTTTTGAACTCTAGCTGTCGTCAGCATAGACAACTTCCTCTAGAATTGTCTTTAATCTACAGTTAGCCTGAAATGAAATTCCCAGAATGCAATGTAGGATATTTTCCTCAACCTTTCCTCGAAAACCTTATCTAAAACGGACATGATTACACAATTAATTAGAAAACCTTTTGCTGTACATACAAGCATTGTTCTTAGATCCTGTCATAAATATTCTGCGCTTGATCAATCATTATTCATAGTCGGTGTGTCTAGCTAGCTCTATGGATCACTGTTCCCAATGTGTCGTGCGCGTGCTCTCCTCGGCACAGCGGAGGCGGGGTCGCGGCGTGACGTCACGATACGTCAGCCGGTGTTACGTCGGCTTATCTCATAGTTTGTGGACAGCGCGGTGTCGACCTTTATTGTACCTACTTGTCATTTAGCCGATATCAACACATGTCCATTGCCGTTATGCACATTCATTTGGGGTCGGGACAGCATGTCTTCTTCTTGTATAGGTACTTCTCTATAAATCGCCATTTCAGTGGTCACCCCCTTTCTAGCCATATTATCCTTCACACAGTCTGTCCATCGTTTTTAGAGTTCCGTAACAAAATGGTAAAAAGGAACCCTTGGTGCGACACAGTTTGTCTGTCAGTCACAGCTGGATATCGCAAGAACTACCTACTAATGCTATCATCAACTTGAAATTTGGAATAGTTTTAGATGACGCACACTGGGGCAAGATTATTAAAATGTGTCGTTAATTCAGAATGATGATTTGGAGACGATATTTCGATATTGACATGATAAGGTTGGTGAAATAAAAAAGAAAATTGTTTGTATAAGCTTATATGTATAAAGATATATATTACTTATATGTACAATCAAAATAATATTTATAATGTGTTGCATATTAAATATTATTACTACCCTAGGCAACGACAAAGTTAAAGGTCACTAGGCAAAGCAAAAGGTCATAACAAAACTAATCACTATCAGAGCTATAGTCACTGTCATCGTTACAGTCAGAATCACCTTCTGTATCATCATCCGTAGATTTTTCTCTTGGCGGCTGTAATGATGGTGGTATCAGAAGATCTAGAGCTTCTTTAGGCAGTGAAGTCAGCTTTTTCTTTGGCAGTTTCCTTTTGCTGGTTATGACAGGATCTGATGATATGAGTAACAGATTGAAAATATCAGTGTTCGATTTCTCGCGACTACATTTACGAGAGTGGTGTTCTCTGAATTTTTTAAAGTCTTTATTCCGGGCTTCTTGGGCCTCTTCCGTTAGTTGGCCTATTGGCAAAAGTGTTTTTTTTATTATTTCTGGCCCGTGAATAAAATACTTGTGTACAGTTGGAGGTACGTCATACCAAGGGTACATTTGCACAAAATATTTGGCGGTGTCAATTGCATATGTGAGGAATTTTTCCACATCAATGTCATAGCTAGATGACATGACAATTAATATATTATGCATTCTTTGTATCAATTGTAAATCCAGCTTTGTAATTTCTGCAGACACTGCGGCATTTTTAAAAAATCGCCTCGCGGTGTTGCCGTCATTGGTATTTCCAAATCCTGGTTTGGGCTTGTCCACTATCAAGCCTAGTCTTTCTCGAAATTGAGCCTGAATTGTTCTCTTGGTTTCTTCGACCTTCTCCTTGTCTGAAACTCCTGTTACATTTTTCTTGTTTTTACGAGCCTGCTTTTTCTTAATAGGCAGTCTGTATGCCAGGTGCAAAAGACATTCGAAGAAACGTATCCATCCATGTAACACTGAAATGCAAAACTCCAAATTTTCAGTTTTTATTGGTTTTGGTGGGTAGCAGTCTTTTTTTGCAATCTGCACAATTTTATAAGACGGGTAGATTTTTGGAGATTTTGATCTTAATATATTGTACTGATGACGAGATAAGTTCACATCGACTATGAGTGCTAGAGCATCCTCTCCAGAGATCATCGTAACTGTTCCTAGTGACTGTTTATATAGGTTTTTAAATATTCAGTAGGCATTGATGGATTAGATAAAACATCTTTCATTATTTTTGAAGCTACACCTTGTCCTGAAGGTTTCAGTTTCATTTGCGTAGCATAAACCAGCTCAGATAAAGGTGTATCTTTTCTCAAATCTTGAGTCTTTTGTCGCTTCATCCTGTTTGTGCTTTCCTCAAAAGATATTGTTGGACGACCTGGAATATTTCGTTTTATTGTATTTTTAGGAAAAGAAATTGATGTATCTAACCAAGTATTATTTTTATTGGAAAATCTATCCTCCATGCGGTTCGCTGCTTCCCATCGTGATTTGTATTCAGTTTTAAAACGATTTATCGTTTTCACAATAACTTTCCGTTGTTCATCGTCACATTTTGTTTTTTTTTTCAATTTCCTTCTGAAGTGACTCTATCTGATCTTCAAGTTTATTCTGACCAGAGTTCCTCATAATCTTAAGTAGCTCTCGCCTTGTTACAAACAAGGTATTGGAGCTTGTACCTGTGTAAAAAAGTAACAAAGGAATTTAATAAAAAAAAGGAGGTATTTTGAGAATAACGGCTTATCTCACTACTAATATTATTTATTTAAAATCGGGCAATTATGTGCAGAAAATTAAGAAATAATCTTAAATTATAATAGTTACTGGTACTAAAAACATCTAAACGTAACCCCGTTCAGCTCCGGAACATAATTAATTATCTAATTGAATTATTACTTTTTAATTCTGACTTCTTCTATTTTTATGCAATCTTTGACTCACAATTTTACCCATCACAAAAATGATTAAAACATAAATATATTGTGAAATAATAAGATACATACCTGAACTTGACCCTACCATAATAGCTTTTGGTGATTTTATCACAAGTATTTAAAAAATCGAATGTACACTTCGTTATTGCGCAAACGCACGAATTCACTTGTTTGCTCCACAAGTGTTCGCCTTGGACTTGAGGGCGTGATAAGGAGCGGGGGTTAGGTGGATTGCGTCCGTTTACCTTCGCTGTTATTCCACAAGTACTTGACTATGCCACAGCATACACAGTAATATGGTAAAGCAAAATAAAACATTTTCATTTAATGTATCAATTTGAGTAATCTTGCCCCAGTGTGTGACGTTTGCAAACAAGAAAGATTTTTTTTTTTGCAACATTGGACTGAAACGGTCTTAAAAAATTCGAAGTGGGGCTACTAGATCATGTGGGGTAGGTATCATATGAAAGAGCGCAGTTTGCACATTCTCAAACATATTTTCTTTTTTTTAGGCCGCATTTTTTTCGACTTTTGATGAAAAATGTAAAAAAAAATACCGTTAGACGCAAAACGAGGGGTGAACAATTGGGAAAAATAAATGTCGCGTTCTTCATCACTATTAACGACAGGGTACCTATTAAGGAGCGGGAACGACCGAAGAAATGATGTCGCGTTCTTCAACACTGTATAACGACAGGGTACCTTAAGGAGCGGGAACGACCGAAGAAATGATGTCGCGTTCTTCAATCATCACGCTAGACGAGAAATTGCAATGGGGACCTCACATAACATCTCTTGCGGGGCGGCTCAGCTCGGCCGCTTATGCTGTTAGGAAGATAAGACAGTTAACAGATGTAGAAACCGCGCGTTTAGTGTATTTTAGCTACTTTCACAGCATTATGTCGTACGGCATTTTACTATGGGGTCGAGCTGCTGACATTGAATCCATCTTTATTTTGCAAAAGAGAGCTGTCAGAGCCATTTATAATCTACGTCGCCGCGAATCTCTCAGGGAACTATTTAAAAGGATTAATATTATGACGGTACCTTGCCAATTCATTTATGAAAACATTATGTATGTAAGAAAAAATCTACATCTTTTTAATAAAATAAGCGAGAGACATAACTTTAATACAAGAAATAAAGATAAAATACATCAACCATTTTTCAGATTAGCCAAAGTACATACATCTTTTATGGGGTACTGTGTCAAATATTACAATAAAATACCTTGTGATATATTGGAATTAAATGAAAGAAAATTTAAAACTCACATTAAACGTACACTTTGTAAACAAGCATACTATAAATTAGAAGATTATATCCAAGATAAGAACGCTTGGAAACATGCTGGTCCTGCTCCATAGGACAATCTAGAGTCAAGACAAAATCAAACTGTTGTTTCTTCAACACTGTATTAACGACAGGGTACCTTAAGGAGCGGGAACGACCGAAGAAATGATGTCGCGTTCTTCAACACTGTATTAACGACAGGGTACCTATTAAGGAGCGGGAACGACCGAAGAAATGATGTCGCTGTCGATGACGTTTCTATATTTATGTCTGTAATTTGGTGTACATAATAAAGAGAATTCTATTCTATATTTGCGTACTGTAGGTAAGTACTTACAAAATAAAGAGCGGAAAGTCCACAATACTTAACTACATGTCTATTAATGTGAAATTCGTGGATTGAAAATGGTAGAAAATGCAGTATGATGTTGACGAGTGATTTCGAATATATATAAAGGTTTATTAGGGATAGGATTGCTTTGGAATCACTAGTAGCTCAAAAAGGTCGATAGGTAGGTACCTACTATACTAATTCAATTCTAACGAAGGAAACAGGAGCATTATGAAGTTCTAAGTACCTACCTATTTGGGACTAGTCCGTTGCACTATGTATTAAATTCCAGATTCCCAATAATTGCAACTCCTGGTATCTAAATCAGAATTTAGGTACCTACTGTGGCAACAGCGACCAACAGAAAAGCTCTGAAGCAATGAAGCTCGACATTCAACACAACAGTCTTGGAAGTCGCGTTGTAGGAGTCTTCGTCCACTCCACTGTTCTTTTGATTCCAACCGAGTTGAAACGAGGTCAGTGCATCTTACGCCTTCGTTTTTGCCTTCGTTCTCAGTCGCTAGGTTAAAAGTATACACAACACTGATATACACAAAGGGGTTAGAAGATTTTTGTATGGAGGGTGGCCCTAAGGTCGGCCGCCATTTTGATTTTTTTTCAGAATCGCGGTGCACAACAAAAGTTATATATTTAGATAGAGGACGCTTATACAAACAAAAAATGTTACGTAACATAATATCCTAAAGCGTCAGGTTTCGGAGTTATTCACTAAAATATAAGTCGAAAACAACAAGGATTTTTTTGTTTTTTTGCCCTCCAGGTAAGGATATTGAACTATTGGGATAATAGAAACGTTATGAAACCTTTATGGAGAAGAAACAAATGAAGAATAGACATTTTTTAAATAAATAATTAAAAACGGCTATTTATAGTTCGTTTTTGAATCCCAGAGACTAATCTGACATTTAAGTCTTTGTTTTCGTTTTTTTTTAGTATAGAAGTTTAACATTACACTTGTCAGATTAGTCTCTTGGATTAAAAATCGAACTATAAATTGCCGTGTTTAATTATTTATTTAAAAAATGTCTATTCTTCATTTGTTTCTTCTCCATAAAGGTTTCATAACGTTTCTATTACCTCAATAGTTTAATATGCTTACCTAGAGGGAAAAAAAAACAAAAAAATCCTTGTTGTTTTCGACTTATATTTCGGTGAATAACTCCGAAACCTGACGCTTTAGGATATTATGTTATATAACATTTTTTGTTTGTATAAGTGTCCTCTATCTAAATATATAACTTTTGTTGTGCACCGCGATTCTGAAAAAAAATCAAAATGGCGGCTGATTTTAGGGCCAAAACCTTCAAACCCCTTACCATAAAGTTATGTCGATGACATGCAACACTTTGCTAAAGAATTTTTGAAAGGCAAAGATGCGGGTCATCATCATCATCATCATTTCAGCCGAAAGACGTCCACTGCTGGACATAGGCCTCCCCCAAGCACCTCCACTTCGACCGGTTTTGTGCTTCTCGCATCCAACGAGTTCCTGCGGCCTTCACAAGGTCGTCGGTCCACCTTGTGGGAGGCCTTCCAACGCTACGCCTTCCGGTACGCGGTCGCCACTCCAGAACCTTTCGGCCCCATCGGCCATCTGTTCTGCGAGCAATGTGCCCTGCCCACTGCCACTTAAGTTTGGCAATTCTTCGGGCCATATCGGTTACCTTGATTCTCCTGCGGATCTCTTCATTTCTGATTCGATCCCGCAGGGAAACTCCAAGCATAGCCCTCTCCGTTGCCCTTTGGGTGACTTTCAGCCTTCTAATAAGGCCCATTGTGAGCGACCACGTTTCAGTGCCATATGTCATCACTGGCAACACACACTGGTCAAAGACTTTCGTCTTGAGACACTGCGGTATGTGGGACGAGACGATATTGCGAAGCTTCCCGAACGCTGCCCAGCCGAGTCGGATTCGACGATTGACCTCTTTCTCGAAGTTGGACCTACCTAACTGGACAGTTTGTCCTAGGTAAATATACTCGTCCACGACTTCGAGTGTAGCGTCTCCGATCTTCATGAGAGTGGGTGTTACATGGGCATTTGACATGACCTTCGTTTTGTCCATGTTCATTTTCAGACCCACTCTTTCAGAGGCTCTACTGAGGTCATCGAGCATTGTACTGAGGTCCTCCATAGTCTCAGCCATGACTACTATATCGTCGGCAAACCGAAGGTGAGTTATGTACTCGCCATTGATATTAATGCCAGCTCCTTTCCAGTCCAGAACCTTGAAGACATCCTCCAGAGCAGCGGTGAACAGTTTCGGAGAGATAACGTCTCCCTGTCTCACACCTCGCTGCAGAAGGATAGGTTTCGAGGTCTGGTCCTGGAGTCGGACTGACATAGTGGCGTTTTCGTACAGACACTTCAGCACCTCGATGTACCGATAGTCGATCTGGCACCGTTGAAGAGACTGCAGTACAGCCCATGTCTCGATCGAATCAAAGGCTTTCTCGTAGTCCACAAACGCTAAGCAGAGAGGCAGGTTATACTCTTCGGTCTTCTGTATAACCTGTCGCAGCGTATGTATGTGGTCTACGGTGCTAAAGCCTTTACGGAATCCGGCTTGTTCGGGAGGCTGGAAGTCGTCAAACCTGCGCGCGAGACGGTTCGTGATGACTCTCGAAAACAGCTTGTAGACATGGCTCAGAAGTGAGTTGGGCCTATAATTCTTAAGAAGGGCATTGTCACCCTTCTTAAAGAAAAGTATCACCACACCTCTGTTCCATGCCTGTGGTGTTTTACCCTCGAGTATGACGGAATCAAACAGCCTCTGAAGGGCCTTAAGAACGGGTTTTCCGCCGGCCTTCAGGAGCTCGGCCGTAATTCCGTCATCACCCGGTGCCTTGTTGTTTTTAAGCTGCTTCAGAGCCATCCTAATCTCGTACAGGCTGACGTCCGGGATGTCTTCGGTATAGTGTCGGGTCAATCTAGCTCTTGGGTCGTTTGCCAGACTCGTAACGGGGTTGCTTGTTGACGTGTATAACTGTCCATAGAACCTCTCGATCTCTCTCAACAGCTCAGGTTTGGCGGAAACGATCCTGCCATCATCAGTCTTCAGTTTCATAAGCTGGCTCTGCCCAATAGACAGATCTCGGACAAAAACCTTGGAGCCTCTATTTTGCTCTATCGCTTCCTCAATACGGTCTGTATTGAAGCGGCGAAGGTCGCTTTTCAAGGACTTAGAGATCTGTCTGTTGAGCCGCCGGTACTTTAGAACATCATCTGAAGATTGCAGGATCATCTCGCGCCTCTCCTTCATGAGCCGCAAAGTAGGATCAGAGAGCTTCTTTTTCGTATTCGTACGACGGGTCTTGAAGATCTTAGACCCGACCGTATGGACAGCTTCCACGAACCCATCGTTATATTCGTCCACGGAGCTCCCCAGGCACTCGAAACGATTCTGAAGTTCGAGCTGAAAGCTCTCAGGGTTTTGAACCTGGATCGGCGCTGGGCGGAGCGTAGACCTCATTAGTCGAGACCTTTCTAGCTTTATATTTAAGTTCAATGTGCCTCTTACCATGCGGTGATCACTTCCGGTTTTCACCGCGTTGATCACAGAGACATCATTGAATATTTGCTTCTTCGTCGACATAATGAAGTCAATTTCATTGCACCATCCGGGCTCTGCCAGGTCCACTTTCTGTGCTCACGTTTTCTGAAGAAAGAATTCATCATAAAGAGGCCTTCCTTCTCCATAAAACTAGCCAGTAGGTGGCCCCGGTGATTCCGTCGTCCAACTCCAAATTGCCCCATTCGCAGCTCATCATCGCTTCGTTTACCCAGTTTCGCGTTAAAGTCCCCCATGACAACGGTGAAGTGAGTTTTAGAGCCATGCATGGCTCTGGAAATATCCTCATACATGGTCTCCACCTCATCGTCGGGGTGTGACGAGGTCGGGGCGTAAACCTGTACGACCTTCAGCGAATACCTTGCGGATATTCTGAGTATAAGGTACGCCACCCTGGTCGACACACTCTCGATCTTTACCACGTTGCTCACAAGGGACTTGTGGACGATAAACCCGACACCACCTTGGGACTGCTGGTCGCCCTCCCGGAAATAGAGCAAGTTGCCAGATTTAAGGATTATCGAGTCCTCCCCCTCTCTTCGGACTTCAGATAATCCCACTATGCCCCATCGCAACCTGCTCAATTCTTCCTCGAGTTCGGAGATCTTCTCGTCGGTCCGGAGTGTACGCGTGTTGTAAGTTGCCAGGTCCAATTTCCGTTGATTTTGGTAGCCGGATCTCTTCCGGGGATTCTTAGCACCCCTTGCCTCACCGTGGCCTTGGCCGCTACCGTAGCCAAGGGTAGGCGGGCCGCCGGGCACTAGGGGCCAAGTATTTTTTGTGCTTGTCATTAGGGGGGATTTGCCATAATCGCCACGCTTGGCATGCGGGTTGGCGATCGCAGTATGATGGTAAATGCATAGAGAACGCTGCTGCCCATTCTCCGGTACGTCCCTTAGTCGCCTTTTACGACACCCATGGGAAGAAGGGGGGTGGTGCTATTCTTTAAGTCCGGCACCACACGAACCAAGGTGCGGGTGGGAAAACTTTATTATTTTACTCATTATTTTGTTAGTATTGTATTTAATAATAAAGACGTGTGAGTGGTTTTCTGTTTGATTATTCCCTAAGACGACCCACTGACCATTCAATATTATAAGGCTGTATGGATGAAGGTATTTGCTTTCACTAAATAGAAATATTTGGCATGAAGTGTTACAACGTAATTATTATGAGCAAACAATGTGAATAATTGAATGTAATATTGAATCAAAAAGATAATTTAAATATCATATCACTATCTAAATATCTTAAAGTTTCTTCAACATAATTATTATCCTGTACTATTGTCGTCGTTTTCATTAGTTTTTTTTTTTGTAATTGAAATGTCATCCATCGTCTTTAAATATATTATTGCGCTGGCAACCAACGTTGAGTGCTTGCTTACACGTCAAATGAATTGCTAGGATTACGATAAAATGTTCTGTATTTTTCGAAAGAAGTGATTGAATAAGTAATTTAAAAGTGTAGATAATAAAAATAAAAACATTGGGAACATTTGATGCGCACACATAATACAAAATCATTCCTTAGACGTAACAACTAATGCATTAAAATAGGCTAAGCTTATCAGAAAATGGGTAAGTGATTTTAATTGTCATAAAAATGTATTTTAATCGTGTTTAGTCTTTGATAATAAAGTAACTGTGTTGGTATATTGCAGGTGGTCTATTCAGTTACTTCAGAGGGTTGCTAGGAGCGCGAGAAATGAGGATTTTGATTCTCGGCTTGGACGGTGCCGGGAAGACGACGATATTGTACAAACTGCAAGTTGGGGAGGTGGTGACGACCATTCCTACCATCGGTTTTAACGTAGAACAAGTCACATATAAGAATTTAAAGTTTCAAGTGTGGGATCTTGGTGGACAAACCAGTATTAGGTAAGTTAGTGTTGTGCAATGTATAGGTTAGGTCCTGTTTAGCCACGGTGATTGTTCTTGTGTCATTGACAACCTTCTATGCCTGTACACAATACCTGAAGTACATTCATACTTGTTTTAAGTAATGTGACATTGATGTGTTATTATTGTTGTTTCCAGGCCCTACTGGCGATGTTATTATGGGAACACTGATGCAATAATATATGTAGTAGATTCAGCGGATAGAGATCGAATAGGGATATCTAAAGATGAATTGGTACACATGTTGAGGGTAAGTTGCATTGCATCTGTCTCATGAATCATCTTGAGTGTTGAGTTTTCCTTAACACATTGAATGCCGAAGTTAACCGTTAAGTTACTACTTTTTTATGTTGTGTTTTATTCGAGATGCCAAAGAGTATAAAAACGTCCATTCAAGGAGGCCGAATAACACAGATTACCAAAATAATAATCTATAGGGAAGACCTACGTAATAATACGCAGTCGGCATCTGCCATTATTACCAGCTACATAATATTGCGTAGTTGGCATTCAATCTGTTAATTTGTGTTACATTATTTAGACTAGTCAACTTTGTTGATCGAGCAGTGGTGGTCCAGTGGCAACAGCCCCGACTTACCAGTTGTAGGTTGTGGGTACCCAGGCAGGTGCTCAAAACAAAACGGTGAGCGAAAACATTGTGAGGAAACCAGCATGCACTAGAACTAAAAAAATTCAAAGACATGTGACATCTACCAACCCTCACTGGGCCCATGTGGTAGATTATAGCCCACTCCCTCTCGGAGAGAGGAGGCCTGTGTCCCAGCAGTGGGCATGTTATAGGCTGATTAAGATGATGAACTTTATTGAAAGTTCACTTTTTAATTTACTGTGGTATACAGTACATCTGGAAACAATATTTAATTTAAAAAAGTATCCTACCACTTCTTGTTACACTGGTGCTCATGAGAAAATGTAGAGAAACTAGGGTGACCATGAACAAGCTGATAAGGGGCCATAAAACCTTTATCAATTGGAACCACTAGAAAGCACTTGATGTGGCTATTTCCTAATTAAATACAACAGTGAGCTGCAATTTAATTACAACCATCAATCATTGTATTAATTAGCTTTAACCAGTTTAAGAACTTATTTTATGTTTTACCTAAAATAAAATTACTACACCTACAACAATAGGCAAAAAGATGAAGAAGTTTTTGTATATGTCATGGCTAACTGCCGAAGTGTGGCTACACCTGCGGCTACACCTAGTTTTAGCCAGGTACAACTAGGTGCAGACGGCCACATGCGTTTTGTGTGTACTTTGGGAGGCAAGAGTGAGCGAAGGGCACCCCGAAGTTTGGTTTGGTTAAAACTAGGTGTAGCCGCACTTTGGCTATTACTATAGATGCTGGCGGGAAAAATTCCGAATCATTCCCGTCGAATACTTCGGAAGTATTCCGAAATATTCTGAAACTTTGGGAATATTTCAATTGTCAAAAAAAAAACCGGGAAAATTGTATTAACCTATTAAAAGTCACTGAACTCGATTGAGTACAGCGTAACAAAGTAAAATAATAAGGTGTATCACCAGTATCACTTAAAATTTACAAGATCTGTAATTTACACTTCGGGATAAGGCTGTACTCAATTGAGTACAGTTACCTCTGATGGGTTAAGATCAAAAATATACACACCTACATACGGTTCAAACTCATAACCTCCTTTTTTTGAAGTCAGTTAATATATATCAAAACCTACTCCTAAGTATAGCAAATAGGTACTTTTCTAAAAACCGCATCAAAACGTGTTTGCTTGCAAGGTTTGCCTTTATTTGTTTTTATTGACTTTTATACGCGTTAAGTAGATAAGTAATGATTAATACCTATCTATGTGACTCGCGAATACTCGGGATGCGAACAGAAGAGCTATATACAAACTAATCAAAAACATAGGTAATCCTTTTTCAAAAAACAAATCAAATATGCTCGGTGGTTTTTTATTCCACAACCAAGTACAGTCACGTCTAAAAATATGTATATGTTACCGGCCAAACCCGATTTCAGGACAAACTAGTTTGGCCTAGGCTAAACTAGTTCCGTCGACATAGGATGTAAGGGCGAGCGAAGGGCACCCCGAGGTTCGGTTTGGTTAGGTTACTTTAAACCCTTTACACAGAAATAGGGGCCCCGCGAAGCGGGGCTCCGTCGCTCGACATAAGATCCAAGGGCGAGCGAAGGGCACCCCCTATCGCGTATAGGAAGAACTAGTTTAGCCTAGGCTAAACTAGTTTGTCCTGAAATCGGGTTTGGCCGGTAACATATACACTTGACAATTTTCAATTGCGATTTTTTCGTGAAACAACGAATACAACGTTGAAATACGACACTTAACATAAACCTATGGGTTCGAAAATACTATTTTCGTAATAACATAAAATTTCATTCAAAAATAAAGGAGAAAATTGCCTTTGAATAAAGCCAAGTGTATACATACTTTTAGACGTGACTGTACCTAACATTTAGAAAAATAGCATTTGCAAAAATAGCACAAAGAAATAAAAATCCTGTTAATCGCAGGATAACATATTTACCTATAAAAATATCAACATAATATATTATACATAATCAATCATATTTATAATAAAATAAACATTTATATTTTACTTACTTATGTGCCACTGAAAAATAAATTCACCCACCACACAACAAATAAACACGTTTATTCCTGAATAATTCGGGCGAAATATTCCGCGGAAACATTCGATTGCGGGGTATGAATCTTTCACCGCGGGTGAAAAGTTCACCGGGGAGCATCTCCCCTCTTACCGCACCCCGCACCGCCATCGCCTGCATCACCGCTAACAAAGAGTTTCAAATAAATGTCACTAGATGGCACGACATTTATTGATTAATGGTTGAAGTGTAATTTTCAAGTTTTTATTGACTTTTATAAGGTTTATTCATACATAATCAACTCTTATACACACCAAATGATGTAACAATAAGCTTTTATTTCAAATTTCAAAGATGATTGGAATGCACAATTAATAGACGTAAAAGGTTAACATCTCGATTTTTTAAATTTTGTTTAATAATCACTGATAATAGGAGTACGTAGCAGCAGCACAAAAGTACAGTGTGCTTTTAACGTCATCTATTCGGAATAAAAGTATAATGTAACCCTTCTTGCAAAGTCGCACTAACACCATCTATTGGGAACGAACGCGATTGATGTACAAAAATAGCTAGAATAATTGCCAGATGAAATCTGCTCTTTACGTCGGGACATTTCTTTGTATGGGATGAGGCATCTGTATGCTAGTAGGTATCGATGCAAAATACGATATTTCAGCAAAAAAAAATAAAAATTTCAATAAAATTCATTTTGAATAATTCTGATTTAAAGAAACTTTCCCAGAAGTATTCCGGAATTATTCAGAATTTTTCAGAAGTTTTGCAACTATAGCTATTACACGTAACATATACAAAATAAAATAGCAGTTAAGTGATAACTGAAGTGTGTAATGTGTTTGTACTAAGTGCATTTTTGCTATCTGTACTCTGTTTATGATATTATGAAATTGATTGGTGTACTTGAGTATTTCACACAAATAGAATCTACCATGACTATGTACTTCAAAAGAATGGAGTGGGGGCACCCTCCTATATAATATAAGCGTGAAAAGGTAACAGACAGACACACTTTCGCATTTATAATATTAGTATGGGTTAATTTGTTCATAATTATGTAGTTGTTTTAATGCTAGGTGTATCTTGTTCTCATTAAAATTTTTAATACATTTTTCTTAACATCACTAAACATTACAATTTTTTAATTTTAATTAACATGTCATGTAGATTGGAAGATTGCTCATTTTAACTGATTGTTTATAAAGATTAAAACAATGATAGTGTAAATGGTCTAAAGTAATTGCTAGTATCCACTAAATATTATCAAAAGTATGTACATATTATGTCATTTCCTGACGCAATCTCCAGATTTACTAAGGAAGTAATTTCTTGTATTACGTATTTAGTTATTTCCTCAATAATATTTAATATTTGTTTTGAAAAATCTAAGTAGTTGATATGTTATTATTTTATTAATTACCCATCTTTGTATTCACATAAAATAAGAAATTCCTATGTGATTCTGGTTAGAACTATCTTGTAATCTAGTTGATTTGAATATAATTTTTGCCTTTAAACTGCTTTATCACACTAGAATATATAATACTAGCTGCACCCCGCGGTTTCACCCGCATAAGTGTCGATCCTATGGAAGTATCGGGATAAAATGTATCCTATGTGTTAATCCCGGTTATAAACTATCTGTGTCAAATTTCATCCAAATCCGTTCAGCCGTTTGTGTGTGAAGAAGTAACAAACACACTCACAAACTTTCGCCTTTATAATATTCGTGTGATAATATTAGTGCTAGATTCCAGATAAAATTTAAAATCAGACTGACGAATACCCCTGTCCGGCTAACAAAAAGTTACATTGAAGTCATTACGAAGGTATTATTTTCACATTTGTTTTTCAGACAAAAGTAGTGAAGGCAAATGTCTATTATTTGTTCTGCTTATTACACAGGCTGACTTTTTTACGATCTGGACAAAAACAGGGCAATAAAGGTGAACAGAGTAGCATTTTATGTTTTTGAATAAAAAAAGAGATTTCGGTGCCATAGGCTTCTACTGTACTATAGATCAAGATACCACATCAGAATGGCTTATTGTGTTAACACAGATTGCCAAGTTATTGAATTCATTTAAAAAAAAATAGGCTTCTACTCCATTTACCTTTTATACCCTGTTTTTGTCCAAACGGTAAACAAAGTCAGCCGGTATGTAATATCATTAGCAAAATAATGCTTCACTCAGAATGTTATCAGTTAGTTTGATTTTTCCTGATAGGAAGTGTTTTGTCCTTAATTTTATCAAAATGGTCATATTCTTCTATTTACTACTTTTTAAATACATTTCATGAATATTTAACAGTTTCTATAAAAAAAAAAAAAAAACAATAAACATTCAAGATTTTCTCAAGCATCTTGATGCCAAATTATAGTATTCCTATTACAAAACTTGATTCTTATGAAAAAATAAATATATAAAAGCCCTGCTGTGTTCCTACTCATCAAACTCAAATTAATAGCATTTATTTCAAACTAGCGGCCCGCCCCAGCTTCGCACGGGACACCCACGGGTGCATTTTTTTTTTCGAATTTCCGAAATTTTCTTTCATACAAACCTTGTCCTGGCAATACCGAACACAAAAAAAAAGAATTATCCAATTTGGTGCAGTCGTTCGGAAGTTATGCGCGTACAGACATTTCGGCGATTCATTTTTATTTAAGTATATAGATAAACCAATTACCCCTCGACAATCCAGATGTGCCTGCATTTGGATTGTCCAGGGGTCAGTCAGTCAGAAAGAGTCAAAAGCGCCATTAGCGAAGTAGGTACCTATGGAGAAGAATGGGCAAGAAACTCCATGGACACTTTTTTAAATCATAAAATTGTTAAAAAATATTGGTTACATACATGTTAAAATTATACGTGTGAGAACGATGTAGAAAAACGTTCACAAAACAACATCTGAACCCTGATTCACAACCATACGCCAGGCTATCGTATCGAAAACCTGACATTTCGATAACCTGATTTGACTTGCCCTCAACAGCAAATAGCTGTTGGAAGAATAGCGGGCGTCTATTTGATTTAAACTGACAAAATTTTCGGGTTTTGGACTTGTGAACAGCGTTTAGAAGACTCCTACGACAACAATGATTAATGTTCGATACGATACGGAAGCGTATCGAGTGTTTGTGAATAGCTATGCAGTTCTACATTTCTAAGCCATCCAACCATTCTTTTATCATCCAGCATACTTTTCAGCAACTAAATAGAACCTTCACCATTCCAGGAGGAAGAACTAGCCAATGCAATACTGGTAGTCCTGGCCAACAAGCAGGACATGGCCGGGTGCCTGACGGTGGCCGAAGTGCACCAGGCGTTGGGTCTGGACGCGTTACGCGACCGCACCTTCCAGATCTTCAAGACTTCAGCCGTGCGTGGAGAGGGACTCGACCAGGCGATGGACTGGCTCTCCAACGCGCTGCAGGCTAGGAAATAACACCTGTAAATGGTGAGTGTAACATTATCTATCAACAACGCTACATGGATCTTTCGGCGCGTGGCTAAAATCTGAACTAACGCCGCAATCTTGTTCTGTGACAATTTCACAAATGTTTACCTACAACGCCAACGTCAATGTCATTCAGGCGCCAAAGATCCTTGTAGCACTCTATTTTAGCTATATTGTCTAAGACTTCCCTTTTCCAAACACTTCTGACCTCAGCTAATGTGGCTCAGTCCTTTTAGTTGGGAGTCAGTTGTAACAGTACATATCTATAATTTGTTTTACAAGTATCCACTCTTGTAAGTATGAATCCTGTTCTGGATTTCGTTTACAGTTAAAATATGTGCTGTGACCCTGACCACAGATATAGATACACCTAGATAACGCAAGAGCAACTACTTCGTGTGCCAAAAATCGCACCAGCTTATGTTCAAAAATCATAAGCCGCCACTTTCGCGCTCAGTCCTGCGTCCTGCTGGCTGGGTGAGCGTGAGCGAGAGAGCGCGAGCTTGTGAAGTCATAGTAGGTAGTCAAAAAGTGGCACGCTTAGTTTTCATACAGTTCGTGATACTTGCGTTATCTAGGTCTATCTATATCTGTGGCTGCGACATTCTGGGCGCTCATTGCGTTTTGAACACGTTGCTTTTGAGTAGCTTCGTGGACGATAGACCTTAATAATTAAATTAATGCCCATCGTTGCTGCTTCAGCATGAGCTGAAATTGAAGTTCAACTTTAAAACAAATAGTTTAACCATTTCATTTTAAAGTTAATCCAGGTCAAGGCATTCTGGATTCAGTGTCTGTATACTTGTATATGAACTTAACCTGGCACACTTAAGGTGGCACTAGTCGATATTTTGTCCATACAAATTTCGGGAGGGTTGTTTGACATTGTGCATCCAAAGTTTAAACATGATATCGTTTTGTCTTATTGTAAATTTTGTCTGTACGGAAACAGAATAAGTAGTAGAATAATAAAAAGCCATTGAAAAGTTATGAGCCAACAAAGATTCGTTTTTAACGTAACTTCTGGTTTCTGGTGGTTTTTCTTTCTTCTGGTGTAAATAAGTAATAAAAGAACTGTAAAATCTTCAAAACAAAGTCGGTACCTACCGACAAAGCTCAGTTATCGAAGAGTTCAATAAACTTTATTTGTAATTGATTTATGCAGTAATTTTTTCATAAAACTCGATTTTCCAAAGGACTTTTCGAATTTTTTTACACGCCTTCTAGTTCGGAACGGTGTTTGTGTGCGTGAGAACTAGACGTGCGTGTAAAATAGCGTCTAACTGCTCATCACTGATACTATCTCTGTCGGACACGATGCCAGGTGGGACAACGTGCTTTTTGGCCATGCCCACCAGTGAGTTCGAGCTCGCGACTAGTTCCACCTTAAGGGCCTGTAGCCCAGAAGGTCACGGCCTTGATAAACCCCAATTAGTGTGCCCCTTTCTTTAATGCTAATTGAATTAATGTTATCCTTTGCAGCCTACAGCTGATGTGGCCACGTGATACAAGAAGGCTTGATGTGTGCGTGCGCGATGGACAGATAAGTTAGTCACATGTAACGCCATTAGTTTTAGCATTCTACGTCGTCGCCGATACACCATCACACGTTCGGCTGGTTATAGAAGACAGAATTACGTGAAGCTTTTTGGCGCAATATAGCAAGTTCCCATCGAGTGCAATGGTGATGTTTAACACTCAATTTATATAGTTTTATTTGTGTTTGTAACTGCAGTTTAGTCATACACGAAGTACTTGTATCTACTGGCGCCTACCTAGACTTTGTGAGCTAAAAACTAAGAGCTCTGTTCGAGTTCGCCACTAGTCGGACGAACTCGAAATAAATGTTGGATAAAAATATTTCAGTTCCCGCAGCACGTATGTGACCACCAAACCCAGGCTAAATAAAGTAAACAATATAAAATGTTAAAAGTGGTCAACACGGGACTTAGGTACCTACATTTAAAAATAAACACTCGGCACACTGTAGTATGTCTCATACATACAATGAAGCTCTCCTAGGCATACTATTTTCATAATGCTTTTATAATGGCGTATTAATTCGTGATTTAAGTGTGGCTTGTAATTGTATAACGCGTGTAAAGAAAATGTCAAATGCGTACTTGTACTGCTAGCTGCCTATGCTAATAGGATTGATGGATACTCTAGTTTTGAACACCTTTTGTCAACCAAGTGTTTGCTAAAACAATTAGAAGTAATTTGTCCCAACAATCAGTTTTAAATTGTGGTAAACACCAGAGCCCTGATTCACAACCATACGACAGGCTATCGTATCGAAAACCTGACATTTCGATGACCTGATTTGACTTCCCCTCAACAGCAAATAGCTGTTGGAAGAATAGCTGGCGTCTATTTGATTTAAACTGACAAAATTTTCGGGTTTTGGACTTGTGAACAGCATTGAGAAGACTCCTACGATAACAATGATTAATGTTTGATACGATACGGAAGCATATCGAGTGTTTGTGAATAAGGGGGCAGTTAGGTTTAACTCACACATACCAAATTCTAACCACATTGGAACCACAAAACAAAAGTCGATGGAATGATGTCGAGTAGCAAACTAGTGGAATCGTGTTAGAGCATTCAAACGTTCGGATTCATACAAATGATATGTTGAGCTTTTTGTAAGGCCTGTCACTTAGGCCCTAAGCACACACGCTACTTTTAACATCGGCGATCGGCGATTTTGCGGCTGTATCGATGCTGCATCGCGTTTTGGCGACTCTCTGCGTTCGGACGCGGTATCGGAATCGCGCGTTTTAGCGACTGCTCCGATGCTGCATCACGATTTCGCGACTTCCTGCGTTCGGACGTGGTATCGGAATCGCGCGTTTTAACGACTGCTCCGATGCTGGCGCAAATGCCAAATCGCTGCGACCGGCATCCGAATGTGTGCGAAGTGTAGCGTTCAGCCGCTGTGTCGAGTTTCCGAAAAGCGACTGAATTGCCGCGTTTGGCGTTTTAAGTGTGCGGTGTGGAATGCTCGTTCGCTGCATTTAGTTTCTAAAAAGCGGCTAAATCGCCGATCGCCGATGCTAAAAGTAGCTACTGTGCTTTGGCCCTTAGGTAACTGACGGACACGACGCTATAGAAAGCCAGTTTTTCTTAAACTCGATGCACCTTAGTTACTGACGAGACTGTACGACTTTTGCCGTCGGTTTTGGCGAAAGCAATGCGTGACGCCCACCAAATCGTCGCAGTCGCGAATTGAATGCAAGTCACATTTGCGACTTACCGACATCAAGCCGACGACTGATGTTAGAACATCCTCTATGAAAACCATTGAACTGACTGGTTGGTTTGTGGTCCATCAACTCACATCACACTTAGGACTGTATTCCGACAAAATGGTGTTACATAGTTGTAGTACCTATACTGCGACAGCACGACGTTGGAGGTGGAATATGGTCAACCGCATGTCAGAAGTAGCACTTGGAAAACCGCCCTTATTACTACGCAACAGAGGCGCTGTCAACATCCAACTGTTGCCACCCACTGACGTGCAGATGGCTGTAGTGTAGGTATACTCCTACAGTCCGTTCAGTTATTTTACCTCAGACAGCAGCAACCTAACAGCAACAAGAATGAAGGTCACAATGATCTTGACAGACTTGTCAGTGGCAGCAACCGAACAGCTACCTTATTATAATGAGAATAAAGATCATTGTGGTTTGGACAGTGATGCAAAATCAGAGATAAATTAACTGTGAAAGGTCTGTACAAGGGTTTTTGGGCGATCGAATGACTGTATTAAAAAACCAAAATTTTACCAGCGTTAGTGCCCATTTTGGCGACGTGCCAACAGGTATACGTGTGAGTTAGCCTCAAGACAAAATTCTACCTTGAGTGTTTCGGCCTTCAAGTCTAGTATCAATAGGTAATACGGGCTGGTGTCCGCAACTCCACGTCAATGCGCGTATTTTGCGTACGTCTAGTATCAATGCATGTATAATGCGTGCCGCGAAAGATCACCACGTGGTTTGACTTGCGCAGTACAGGATTTTAGGTCTCTTTAGCGGTATGAGGTCTGAGCGCGGGACGCGACGGGACGGGAGGCGGCGTCAAGTCTCATCTTTCGTGGCGCGCATTGTAACACAAGGCGACGACATTTTTATTGTAAAAACAAATTGTTTTGTAGCGGGATTGTGCGAGCGGCGACGGGTGACCTATACATAAGTTATTATTAATTAATTACTATTAATTATTATATATTTTGTATCTGTGACGTTCACCAAGCTATAATTTATATTATTATGCGGTAAGAGAGAAAGATTGTTCCAAATACAATATCATGTATTATTATTTGATGGCGTTTTATTTTGAGTGAAATATGTGGCCGCTATGTATTGTCGTTGAGTTCTCCGCAGAGCTAAAGACAAGAGAGCCGAAACCTGGATATTCACGGTACGGCTGATCCATAAATTCAAGGTCGCTTAGCAAGCTATGGAATGAGCTATGCTTGGAGTCTGGTAGAATGTGGTAACAGCGGCGGCCCTAGAAAAATTTTTAGGTGGTGCAAAATCTTAATGTGGCGCCCCTCATGTACCATATTCCTATGATATTATACATATGCAGTTACTTACGCGGATTAATCAGATATTACATAGACTAGCTGTGCCCGCGACTTCGTCCGCATGGAATTCGGCTACATTTCTAGCTTTTGCGCTAGCAAATTTCTGAATGAATTCAGAATAATTTAGCTTTTGGACAATTGTATTTTCTATGGACAAGATTCCTAGGTCCGACAGTCTTTCCTGACACATGGGACGTAAATAAGTTTTCTCCAATATGGACCTTTCTGCGCAGCCCGCCCGCGATCGTCGCGTGATCGCGTCTCGGTCGATATTTTTTTTATAAATGGCATCTCGCCGTTCAACCTATGAGGTTGTTGTCTGCTTAACCGAGCTTGCCTGTGGATGCCTCAATAAATGAAGGCCTCCAGTCAGGGCTTAAAACACTTAAAAACTAAGCGACTACACGCTAAGGGCACCCCCTGTGGGATACGGACCTCGGCTTAGGGCGTCGCTGGGAAAGAGCAGCAGTGGACAGGCTGGATCGGAATTATTTAGGGGCGAATTTAAAACTATATGCTCAGCGGTGCGGGCTGGCTCGAGCAAGGGTCGGGGCGAACATGGTATGGGGCGTCGTGACGGGCGACGGGCCTCGACGGCGAAGGTGGAAGGACGACTGGCGGGATTTGTGCTTTCTGAGAGTACCTACTGATGGCCTTACTACCTTCCTGTAGGAGGATCATAGCGTCGTCGGGGATGGTAAGGGTATGCCTCAGTTGGCGAATCCTACTTATGCGGGAGGGAGTGTATCGGGCGGCCGCCGCAATCAGGGGATTGGGGTGCTTTATAGCAGTATCAAAGAAACGCTTGGAGAGGCGTTTCATGAACTGCTCGACGGTGGGAATTCTGAGATCTAAGTGTAGACTCTCATTGCGGACATAGAAGGGGGCTCCCGTGAACTTTCTGAGGAAACGGTTCTGGAGGGTCTGCATTCTATGCAGATGGTGAGGCTTAGCGTGAGCGAAGACGAAGCAAGCATAGGTCATGAAGGGACGGATGACCGCGGTGTAGAGGCGCAATTTGCACTTGAGTGACAATTTGCTGCGGGCGGTCAGTATCAAGTGGAGAGCGAAAGAGGCGCGCAAACGAGTGAGATGGTGGTCTAGGATAACACCTAAGTATTCAGTTTGCTTCACCCAAGGGATCGGCTTGCCATACATAGTGATCGGGCTGGAGTCTCGGTCGATACTCCGCGTCCGCGCTTTATAGTAAGTTCGAGATAAACCATTTCAAAAATGAACGCCCCTCCACTGCTTGTTGCATACACATTTCAAATGTTTGTATAGAAATTTTAGTGGAGGGGCGTGCAGTTTTATCATGGTTCATCTGACTGGTGCCCGGTACTCGCATTTCAGTTGATTTCAGCGCCTGCCCATGACGGCGCCCGGAGCCTTCGCACCGCTCGCACTGCCCTAGGGCCGCTACTGTGTGGTAATTCGGCAGAGAACCAAAGCTATTGACATAGCTCACAGAATGAGAAAGCTGTAGTGGGCCGGCCATATTAGCCGTAGAACCGATTAACGTTGCGGTAGCTGTGCTCTTGAGTGGAGACCGCGGATCGACAAATGTAAGGTAGGACACCCTCAGGCTCGGCGGAGCGATGATCTTCGCAGGGTGGCTGGTAGCAGCTGGATGAGAGCTGCCTAGAGACAAGCTGGAGAGGCCTATCTCCAGCAGTGGATTGCTGTAGGTAGGCTGATGGTGATGTGGCCACCATAGTTTTAGGAAACCCTAGCTTTTCCAGGCGTCATTCGCTAGTACTAGAAGTCTTCGCATAAACGCGCTTTCAAAGCAAATGAGTGAGGATGCTTGCAAGCAATACACCAGACGATATCAAAAATGGTACATTTAATTCAGTCAAAAAAGTATCGGGAATGGATGATTTTTGTTTATGGTTTCCAAAATCAATTTTTTGTTTTTTTCAGGGTTCCGTACCAAAATGGTAAAAAGGAACCCTTATGGTGCAACTTAGTCCGTCTGTCTGTCACAGCTGGATATCTCAAGAACTAGGTACCTACTAATGCGATCAATTTGAAATTTGGAATAGTTTTAGATGACGTTTGCCCAACTAGGTAATTTATATAATACCAGCTGCGCCCTTCGGGTTCACCCGCGTAAATGTCGATCCCGTGGGAATATCGGGATAAAAAGTAGTCTATATATGTTAATCCAGGGTGTCAGCTACCTCCATACAAAATTTTAAATTTTTTGCTGTTATGTGTGTAATGTCGGACTCTGCTACCTCTGCAAATTCCATTTCGTCAATAGCTCTCCATTTTGCCTCTTCTTCCGCTATCCAAGATGCTTTGTCGTTGTGTTGTACTTGCTCTTCCCAAACGCTAGACCAATATGCTTCTAATTGTTCTTTTGATGGTGCGTCTGTTGTTTTCTATTGTAGTATCACTGTGTGTTTTCTGTATGTTTCTGTAAAATGCTTTTTCATTCATTGCAAATGTTGCATTATCATTTATGCGCTCGCGCTGTTGTGCCTTCATATATCTCCTATAAGCCTATGAACTTTAAGAGCTAGTTTTTATTTTAATGTATCCAAAAACTCCTCAGGTTTCCTATTGTTACTCTTGTGTCTAGTGTGATTAGAATAATTTTTAAATATTGTTTCAACTCTCTTAACTACTTTATTTGATCTGATGCCGTTGATATACTGTGTGAGTCTACCACAGTCTGCTCTTAATTTTTCAATGTCTTTTTCTAGTCTCTGCTGTCATGCTGGTTTGACAATACGATTTGTTCTTGTGGTTACTGTGTGGTCTTAAATTTTAAAGTTGAGTTCTTCCGATATGACTACCGCTGTGCAATATATAAGTAAATGTACATATGTCTATAAGCTGTGTGTCATCAGATATAAATTGTACGAGTATATTTTCATTAAATAAATTAAGTAAACGGAATAGGTTACGAGTGTATTTAAGTTTAGGTAGTTTTGGATCCATCCCAGAGTATTATGCTATTGTTGTTCTAAATTTATCCTGTATTTCTTGAATATAGGTACGTATCCAGGGCTAAGTTTTGATCTGCGTCTACTAAGGTCTTGACATCATTTTCGATCGTTAGGGTGAAGGATTCGGTCTGTGCAGATGTGTGCGCTGTTTGCGTGTCAGCTTGCGTTTGGTTGTATGTTAGAGATTGACTATTAGGATGTAATTGAGTGAGCGATTGTGGTTGTTCTTGCCGAATATTTGTTTGTGTTTGTATGATAGTGTTACTGTCTGCATAGTTTTCTGATTCTTGTTGTAATTGTGTGCGTACTTCTTTTAAGTGATCTAATTCGACTTGTGACAAGAGTTTATTCCTAACTATAGTTCTTCGTTGATCTGAAATCCGTTGTTCTGAAACTGAAATCTCAGGATATTGCCGTGAAAAGCGTTCATGCAGTTGTCTGTAGGTGGTCATGTCGGTCTCTAATTTAGTTATGTATTGACAAGTTCGCGTGATAAATAGGTTAACTTCTTTGCTCCTCCTTTGATCTCATGCGAACTGACGCGGGTAAGAAGGTAGATACCTCCCGTGCAACATTCAAGGCCGGAGTAGGTGAAACTGTATTAAAACTAGTTATGGGGGATGATGATGGTATGGGTGAAGATGGTATTGATGGTGATGATGTTCTTGAAGGTGCGTACGATACTGTACTTGGACTATAGATATGGTTCTACGGGTGTCTGTCCTGTTTGTTAGTCTATCACCATCATCAATAACTTCGGTTGTAAGCATCTTTGTCGGTGGGAGCCCGCCTGTTCAACTCCTCACCGCTGACGGTTCGCATGCTGAAACACTCAGCGTCAGCTCCAAGTGTGCCCCGGCGATCACCCCGGGGCAGCAGTCCTATACGTTTTCTTTTTGAACGAGTTTCCATTTTTAAGTGGGTTTCCAGAGCCACCTTAGACACGCCAGTAATTTCTCATTCGTGTGTCCGCCCCCCACGTGATTAGATGGTCAATCAGGACGTGTGGTTGTTTAGGGGGCTGATTATTATTATTTCTTTTATTTAACTAAATACCTACATGTAAATTATATTTTTAAATATAAAAATATAAAATACTTTACTTATAACAAAAAAAAAAATACAAAGTGAAATCGTGATCTTTCATATATTTGTTTATGCTAACTTTCAGTAGTGATTAAATATTGATTTATCATCGTTTCTGTTTTTCTTCCATCTGTTCCTCCAGTGCGGGCCACCACCTTCGGTTGGGGTAAATTTTTAACCCTTCGTATTGCTTAAACGTGGATCCACGCGAGACATAATGGCTTTTTAATTGTGTCTGTAATTACGGAATTCAACCGGTTAAGCTTTCTTCGCTAAGTTTAGGTTCAGCGATGGTGGTGGCTTTAAGTTCTGCGGCCTGGGCAGAGGTGGTAGTGGGAGAATGGCAGGCGTATTCTGGCGGTGAAGGTTTGCATATCTAATATAGTATATAAGAAAATGGCTATGTATGTAAGGACGCCAGGCCAACGACAGGTAGCCATGTGTCTAGTTCATCGGCAAGCCGTCTGGATAGACAGAGTGCCTCAAAAGTACCGGACCTCTTGTCAGCTGGGTTACGTATTTGATATCGCGATCACTCCCAGGGAGTTTTGCTTTTCTTTTCTTTGTGGAGCTCATCCCTAATTTCTTTTACTTTTTTCAGATGTTCCGAAAGTTCTTTATGCAGCTTTCCCCTTAGTTGTTTTTCTTTTAGCCGCCGATCCTTAATTATTTGTTCTTCTTCGTTTGTTAGCCACCTTTTCTTTTCGATGGAAATCTTAGAATTGGGATTTGCTGATTCCGGTTTGACGGCTGGTTGGGAATCTTCGCGCGACATGTGGTACGTGTGGACGCCTGGCGGTCGAGCGTCGTCGGCTGGCTGGTAACCCCCGCAGGGTGGCTGGTAACCATTGCAGTCTGTCTGGTAGCCCTCGCAGGGCTGGCTAGTCTCGCTGGCTGGCTCGCTAACCTCATAGGCAGAGGGTTGGTCGTCAGCCCCGTTAACAAATTCTCCAAAACGCCCAGGATTTTGGGAGAAAACGTAGAGCGAGAAAGCGAGTATACTGGAGCCTAATACACCGGTGATAAGAGGCAAGACGTTGTCGTTGTTGCCTCCAGGCCTGCCGGGCCGGCGTGGCCCGCCCGGACCTCGGTAGCTCGGCCTTGATGGCCCGCCCCCTGGCGTGCCGGGTCGTCCTGGCCTGCCTGAAATTGTCACTATCATCAGCATCATAGTAATTTATCGTAAGTATGTACATCCGGGTTACCGGTTGGCGACTGTGTAAGGCTGAGGCTGAGTGAGAGAAGAGAGAGTGCACCTGTTTGCGCACACCCTTGTGTACTAGTAAAATCTCTTGCCGAAGGCTGGTCTCCACTGAGATTGATCAACATGGCCGATGTTCGGTAAGCCCAAGGCAACTAGCTATAGGTACCTACTCATACGGGTTTGAGTAGAAGCTTTTTGTTTTTTTCCATAGGTACTCTGGTACTCATATATTTACTTATAAAGTGAGATTGATACATCTTTGGGACTTGTAACTGTAACTATTTAGAACGACACTAAATACATATTTTGGACACTCGCTGCCATTGTGCCCACTGCAGGCCAAAAGTCTCTTCTCATACAAGGAAAGCATATTCACGCTTGCTCAAGAGGGATTGAGATTTTAGACTTATATTTACCATAAGTTCACGGTGTTGTTTTTCTGTCTACCAATTGGCAACTACTTTCCATTTTGGAGAGACTGTCCAACTGCGGCAGACTTTTTTTCAATGCCTAAGCAGACAAACGCCTAGGCTGGTGTCTAGACACGGTGCATTCTTGTGGTTTTTAAATGCTGGGAATTGATTCTTGTGAGAAAGAAGTGTTACGTATCTTAGTAAAGAACGATTGGTCAGATTGCTTGGGCTGGTTGCAGGCATGATGTAGGTAGCTATCTACAGCTCTTATTTTAAAAAGGGTTAAATTTCTAGGTACCTATAGGTAGATAATTCTAAATATTGTCCAAAGCACTTACCATTCATATTCGTGTTGTGTATTGAATATATTTATTACTTATTCATGGTATTATTTGATAGCATAATTTGTTTTATTTGAAAGATTCGAGCTATGATGGATGTTGGGATATAGGAATGTCAAAATTAGTATTTTTGTTTGTCTCTGATAGATTAAACCAATTTTCCAAAAAAGGATGCAAGCAGGAGGCCAGACGGTGTCAAAGGAGGGATTATGTGTTGGTGCTGACTTGCTGAGCCTATGCGCAAGCATGCTAAGAGATTTTTTGAGGGTCGCATGATTCAGTATAAAAACGAGCTATATTGTCTGTACATACCTACCAGCAATTGTTTGTGCTTCATATTTTTGAGATGAAATTCCAAACATTCCTAAGTATTAAGCATACACGTGAACTCCCTCGATCAAATTAACGTTACTAGGTAGGTACCTACTTATTACAACCTATTACTGTGATGTTGTTGTTAGCTCGAGGATCACGTGTTTTATCAAAATACGGCGGTTATAACAAACGCAATCAATGTTGTAGTAAGTGCAATGATTGTGACGGTCCTGTAAGCAGGTGCATTCTACAACCTGAGCTGACAAATGCGGCCTTATGCCGCCCCAATACGGTGCACCAGCCGCCAAGTTTGGACAAATATGTAGGGAACCCTGTACGGCATGTCTTGTACGAAATAGCAGAGGTATTTGGGCTCGATACTAAACGGATTTAAACACCAATAGTGATTATTCCATTTTGAACTTTGTTTGTCAGGGTTATAGTATGTTTTCGTATGAGCTGTTGAAAGTTTGGGACAGAGGTGTGCGGGCGGGGGAGGAGTATGCGGTCTGACTGGTTGCTCGAACGACGACCGGAGGCTGCGTGCGCGCCGGCCGCAGGTACAATCCTGTGCTTAATTTTATAATTAAAGCCCACGTGGTCGCTCAAGATTATATCTTGACGCGAAAATATGCAGTTTTAAATCTGTGTTATCTCCCACCTTGGGTGTTTTCTCGCCTTTTCCTTTAATAAAAAGATTTCGCTCAGATTTGGCGTAAACGTTTTATACTATAAACATCCTAATTGTTATTGTCTTCATTATTTTGCCTTTGCGCTCTGCGTCAAATGAAAACTGGTTAAACTTTTATTTCGCACGGTTCATAGGTATCTATTGTTGTCAATTGTACCTAACGAAAAACGCATTTGTTGTTATACTACCAAGTATATTGTCAGGATTATAACCCGTTACTGCTCTTATTTGAGTTAGGTATTAAAAAACAGCTTTTTACCGTTGTCCTTCTAATAAAGCTATTTCATATAGGTTCCTATAGAAACCTTCCGAACTTATTGTAGAATCGTCAGGGGAGCTTTCAGCAAAGCTTGAAAAAGTAAGGGCGGGCTTGCGCGCGGGCAGTCGTGCCGCCGTGCCCGACTGTACAGGGCCAAGCTCTGGCACGAGTCTTGTAAAGAATTTATAGGAGAGCCGGGCGCGGGTCGCGGCAGTGTCGTGCGCGCCTCGCTTGCGCCTGCGCCGCCCGTGACAGCGCGCCTGTGGACGCCAGCGTACGCGCCGGGAAAAGTAAAAGTTTTCAGTGCAGTGCAGTGCAGTGGTAGTGAAACAGACGAGAGCACTGGAATGGATGGCTAGGTATGCATCGTCTTATTTAGAGGAAAAAATACTCCCACGCTTGTGGGAAATTGGCCTATTGTGGAGCTCGCAGCGAAAGTTCACTAGATGTTTTATAGATTGGTAGGGCCTTGGAACTATGTAGATATGTAGTGCTGTGCATAGTTTTAGTTGTAACAACTTAATGCAACGTGCTGGCTCAGTGTGACTGGTGAGCCAGTCGCGAATCCGACTTCTACTCAGACCGGTTACTGGCAATGTTCGGATGTTATTGAATGGAATAACTACTTCAAATAATTATATAACTAAGTATAAATTAAATAAGTATTTAATCAATAAGTATATAGGAAGGTACCTACATTGGATCCGTTGATTGAACTGACATAACTGCTGAAATGCGGGTGTAGGTACTGAACACTAAAGCTGCCTACACTTTATTTTTGGGTGGGAAATTATCAAATAACTTCTCCCGCTTTGGGCGGAGCGGGAGGGCGTGTCAGACTTTTACTCACTAAAACCTACCCGTGTTCCTTCAGTTGCCTGTGCTAGGTATAACTCTATCGAACAACCCGCGACCCTAGCAGTGCCTACCCTTTCCGCTCTTCAGGAAATGCAGGCATGATTTTATGTTACCTAAGTAAATATTTTACGAGTATGTATGACACAAGAAAGTTTTGTTTATTGAAAATAAAACAAACAGGCCGTTTCATTTACAAAACTAAGAAATAGAAACGAAGAAATTATGATAGATAAGTATCTACTTACTTACAACAAGTCAAACATTCCTACTAAAATGATCATAGGGAAAACTGTTTGAAAAGAACAGTGAAACTAAAATATTCTAGGAAACGAAATAACACTAGAAATTACAGAACACGAACGTAAGAAACAGGCATAAGACTAGGATATTGAATAGATAGAGGATTAAATAGAGGACAACTCAAAAATAGGTTCGTAGGTACCGTTATATAATAATAGTGATAGACGAAGAAGAAAAATGGGCAGTCAAAATACCTTTAATAATAAACGACACTGAAGAATGAATGAAACCACAAAATGAAAGAAGGAGCAAGGGTGAAAATTTACACTTAATTCCATATTCAAGATTTCAAAAGAAAATCAATCAAGGGAAGTCAGGTACCTAGTCATCATGAAAGTTAATTATCGCAAACTAAGCTGAGGAGTAGGTAACCGACTGTCGTAGTATGGGGCATGTGTTGCGGTCGTTGCGGAGGAATGAGGAGCATGGGAACTGAAAACTAAGAAAAGTGTTAACTATGAATGTACATAGCAGGATAGTTATCTTAATAAAAATTGGCATATCAAAGAAAATACATATGGATTTACTATGTGCTGCCTAGGAAAGAAATGAACACTGATATGACGGCAATTATAAGGAAGAAAAAGACGTGCTATGTTGAGCTCAGATAAATTGGCCGGCAACTAGGCTGGAAGATAATGAAGCTTTAGGAGCTAGACAGGGCGAACCAGAAGGTCTAAAATCACTTGGTAATGCACAATTTTACGAAAAACTTAATCAAGTTTTCCGATTAGGCCCGTATGCTGGGTAGGTAAGGTGTTGTGGTGTAGCCGAAATGGATGCGTTCACAAGCAAGCTAACTTAGACTTCTGTGTTCAGTCAATGAAGCACCAAGCAAGACATATTTTTGCACGTCTCCATCGTCGCCCGCAATAGTTTTTATGACAGCACCTTCCACGATGACTGAACATCCACTAAGTGAGGGTTTTCGCTGAAAATTATAGTAATGTTGTCGAGTCGGAACGTGGAGACAGAACGTGGTGGTCACAGATCGCTATTTAATCAGTACCTACGAGCTATCATTACGTACTTAGCTTGTTCTGTTAAATAACACTGCTTTATTATATTTCCTACAACTGCGGGGAAATTAAAGATAATCGTCGACGCCATTTATTTGTGATGTCCATGTTGGTGTCATATCGTCTCGGAGCTATTGGCTACACCGGTTGCCGTCCGCAATCAGCGGTTCATAATATGACATGTACTTCTCGTTTTAAGATATCTACGTACGTACGTATGACACTTATTACCTATTGTAAGTGAGGGGCGTGTAGGTAAGTAATAACAGCCGCACGGGTCGACCGATCAAGTTAAGCTATGTTTGCCGCAGTTGGCCCATGGATGGGGGAACATCTTTACATACCAAGACCCTTCGTATCACAGAAAGCACGTTAACCCGTTGGCTCCGCTGTTATTCGTAGATCTTTGACAGTCGTTGCGGGTCGTCAGAAGCCCGAAAGCCTGACAACCAGTCTTACCAAGGGGTATCGTATCACCCAGTAACTGGGCTGTGGAGGTCAGACAGGCAGTCGCTCCATGTAAAATACTGGTAACTATTCAAGTGCATCCGGTTAGACTGGAAGCCGACCCCAACATAGTTGCGTACCTAAAGGTTAGGCAGACTGATTGATTACCTACCTGCCTGTGTGTGATCTTCTTTATCTACTAGTGAGCACACTACCGTCACTGCAGACTTTGTTCTCGGCATGACATGCATGACATAAAGTTGCCTTGGTTGTGCTCAAAACCTACTAGTAGAGGCTGGAGATATAGCGCGGGGGAAGGGGATGATTTGTTCATCATTGCATAACGCGCTTTCGTCTCCTTAAACTAAGGTTTAGTTAGATACCAAATCAGGACAGGTGCCGACCAAACAATTCGAGAATGAATGGCTTCTATGAAAGCGTTTGTTTTATTTAATTGCTGTTTTATAAAACTACCATTTACTGGGTACGTCTTTCATTGACTTGAATGTGCCCTGGCGGCTGAGAGTATGTCATACTCACTCAAACGTCTCGCTGATGGTGGCGCATGTGTTGGATCATTTAGTTCCCTTCAAAATGGTTGAGCTGAATATGGTGCTAATACATGCGTCATGTTCGTGAACGCGCGCCGTCAGTAGGAACTGGTCATCTCCTCGCTACCATGGCTTAGATATTTTAATTTAATATTTAAATTGCTTTTTTCCTCGTCTTTTCAGCATGGACACTTTTAACGTTCTGCATAGTTCTCACATGCATAATTTTTAACATGAATGATGTAAGCATAACTTTGTAACCATATTATTTTGATTTAAAAGAGTGTCCATGGAGTTTCTTGCCCGTTCTTCTCCATAGGTACCTACGCTTTGGAATGGGCAACTACTTAGCTTCATCTTTCTGACTGACCGACCCCTTGACAATTCACAAGTGCCTGTAATTGGTTTAATTGAAATAAATGCTTTGAGTTTGAGTTTGACAGTTACCTACTAAGAAAAAGCTCATCTGGGTCATTCTCAAATAAGTTCTAATTAGGCATATTAGCTGTGTTATCATATCGCTGTGCGGTAATGGGCCACTGTCCGAAGAGTTGGGCGCGCCCTGACCTGCAGGCTGCAATGTTCGATGGCGATACTGTCGCATTCCACGTTCATTTCGTTTCAAATACGGCTTACGATTGCTATTACAACAGACTTATTAAACCCCGTTCTCTGTCAAAGATTTTACAGTTAATAGCTATTATTTCATTACCATCCTAGCTAAATAGCCCTTTAGGTCATCACATCACAACAATCTATGATTATTCGAATCGAATACCTACGTTCTTCCGCCCTGTTAAATAATAAGGTATATATATTGAGACTTAGGAATTTGTTGACGAGTCAGGAGTTGGACACACTAACAAAATTTTATTGTGAATGGGCTAATTAAACCTATTACTAATTATAGATAAGTACCCTAGGTTTATGATCTAACATGTGTTGTTGTGTTTACAAATTAGCTGTTCATTAGTTACAAGGGTAGGTACCTAGTCATACCACTGCATCTACTTATGTAGGTACCTAGGACTTACTCATCAGACCAGCGGGGCAATTGCGTAACACATTATCAATCGGCAGCCTAATTGCGGAACGCCAAATCGTCAAATGATTCTGATCAGTTGGCTTCATTTCTATCACAATTGGCTATTTGACAGTTTTCGAAAAGATATTTTTAAATATACGTAGGTTTATTTTATACCTCTTACAATTATTTTTTTCTTAAAAAAGCGTTGTTTATTCGAAAAAAAATGTTTTTTTTTTTCATTCCGTATTTTGAAATTCGCGCGAAAACAGCCGATCACGTGACATTTATGGCTGTGACGTCACATTTCAATAAACTAAGTAAAGCTAACTACGACGCTTCAACTCTTAAACATATTTTGTGTGGAAAGTTTGCATAAAAAGTTGCAGAAAAAGTATATTTTGTGTGGAAAATCAGCAAACTGCCAACGATGATAAAACACAGTAACACACAACGTTTTATTTATTGTGATGTGACGTCATATGATGCTCGATCATGGCCGGCGCCCCGTTCGCGTTTCAGTTTTTGTAATCCACAGATAAAAAATCTCTAATTTATTTTTCAAAAATAAAATATTTACAATTTATTTTAATGCATAAAACCTATTGTATGATTATTGTGAACCTATATGCTACTATATCTAACATATTATATATTTTATCGTTACAACTGTCAAATAGCCAATTGGCTTCATTTTACGATTTTCGAATTGCGAAACTCTAGTTTCTGCGCAGGGCCTTAACGTTCATAATTGGTTTCATAATAAACTAGAGTTTCGCAATTCGAAAATCGTAAAATGAAGCCAATTGTGATAGAAATGAAGCCAACTGATCAGAATCATTTGACGATTTGGCGTTCCGCAATATTAGGCTGCGGAATTGGTTTCATTTTGGCAGTTCAATAAAATTCACTGCGTTATTTACGTGTTGAGCAGACAAATTATTCGAACTTATGAAGCAATGGATTAGCAATTTGCTTCAAAATGATTCTGATGATTCCAATTGATAGTGTGTTACGCAATTAGGGTGCAGTTTCAAATTGATGAAAATACAAAATTCATAAAACTAGGGACTATCTTCTTAATCTTCTATCATCGAATTATAGGAGTACCTATTTAGAGTAGGTAAGTAAGAAAGTACCTACCTACTTAAGTTTTCAGCAGTTTCTAGAGGTATCGAAATACTGGGTACCTACTAAATACTTAGGTACCTACCAAAACGGTATTCTATGTAACTATTATATTTACGTTACCTTAAAATTATAATATAATACATATTTTTTATGTATAAAGCTAGATATAAGTTTAATTAATATAGGTAATATGTAGTTTAACTGTGAAAGTTCCCAATCTAATTGATGATAATAGATACCTACTCACTACAATATTATAAGTTTTAAGTTATCTTGCTGCACCCTAACGGCGTCATGTACCTACTCACACGTGAAACTATTATGGTTGTGAAGTGTTACATTGTACATTAGATAAATAAATTCGTAAACTAACTGTGAAAAAAAAAGGTTTAGTAAATATTTTAATTTACATTTTGAAATCTCTCTTGCTTGTCGCTCATGCACATTTGTAGCCCAGACGGCTCACAATCAAAAACATTATTTTGGTTCAAGAAGCCTGCCTGGATAACGTCATGTCAAAGTTAAAAGCAATTAAATACGCATCAGAGTGCACTCGACGTGTTGCTTCGAACACTTATGCTAATTTTGATCGACCTCATAATAATAATATACGTGCAGCATGGACCATGATGCATGCAGCAATAAAAATACAGCTACAGAGATTTGTGGAACAGTTAAATGAAGGTAGTGTCTGATGTCTCCTTTGAAGTAGTTTTAATCTGGTTTTTAGAACAAAATTCATAGCGGTCTTGGAGCCGGATACTTTTGGTCCTTCGGTAGGTACAGGATACAGGACCAAAAATAACTGAACCAAACTCAACTTCTTTTGACTTAAGCGCAAAACGATAGGAAGAATACGAAATACTCAGGAAGTCATCGATATCAATGCCTGTTTAAATGAAAGTTTAAAGCCTGTTGGACTTGCAATGTTCTCCAAAGGATGTAAACACAAACTTTAACTTTAAAAGTTAAAGTTTGTGTTTCGGTCAATGAACAGCAAGCGAGTCTGTTGTCATTTCATTTCATTCTTCTCTCATAGCTTACACCTAAAGAAGAGACAGTCGCGGTACTTGCTTTTTTAGAAAATATAACCAATTATTATTTTCATGTGAGAATCCCATGTCGAATGCAAAAAGCATGGGAAAGACGTCGCGTTAGCTTCTAACCAGTGAAAGTTAAGCAATGTTAGTGAACATTTACGATGATTTGTTGTCGTAAGCATAGGTTATTTGTCACACTAGGTATAATTTGTTCAGTTGCTAAGATAATGGATTTAATACAGTCATAGGTAGGTATTCTTATTATCTTGTAAGTTGTAAGAAGCTGTTAAAATGCCAAGAACATCGTTCTGTAGACTCTGTAGTACCATCAGAAGCTGTGAGTGATGCAATTCGTGGGTTTATACTTACTTACCCCGGAACCCGTTGGATGCGAGAAGCACAGAACCGGTCGAAGTGAAGGTGCTTGGGCGAGGCCTATGTCCAGCGGTGGTCGTCTTTCGGCTGAAATGATGATGATGATACTTACTTATAATGATTGAATTTCAGTCATGATTTCAGTATAGTTTTTTTTTTTTTGTCGTACCTATATCTAATTCAAAGACCTCGACGATCTATGTTTAAGTACCCTCCCCTCTCTGGAGTCTCCAAGGTTTTTGACCCCTGCATGTCAAATACAATGAATTATTTCCACAGAACGCATGCGCATGCACTTACATAACATAACATACATAATCAGCCTATAACGTTCCCACTGCTGGGACACAGGCCTCCTCTCAGTGAGAGGGAGTGGGCTGTAATCCACCACGCGGGCCCAGTGCGGATTGGTAGATGTCACATGTCTTTGAATTTTTGGTTCTAGGACATGCCGGTTTCCTCACGATGTTTTCCTTCACCGTTTTTGAGAGCAGTGGTGGTGAAATTATTTACGCAAAGTAAAGCGCCTGTCTGGGTTCGAACCTACGACCTACTACTCGTAAGTCGCGGCCGATACCACTGGGCCACCACTGCTCTCTCTCTGCGCATGCACTTACATTGAAACAAATCATCCAACAAATCTATCCGAGAGCACGCAACGCCCCGCTCTCGATTAAAAACTTAATTCATTCAGGTCAATGACCAACTATTCAGTAGCTTGAAGACTTGACATTTACAAAATGATTTGATGTCATCAAAATATACAGTATGCGGAATATCGCCGAAGGGTATAAAACGAAGGAACGCGTGGCATCCGAGAGGGCCACATAAATCCTCCTTCGGCCAGTTTTTGTCCGTTTTTGGATTCCATTGTGTCAGGTATACAGTAGGTTTGCCAACCGTCGCGGACGCACGGGACACGTAAATGTTGTCTGATTTCAAAATAATTTGGGAATGAGATAAATAAAACTCCCGCTGCGTGTAAATTGTTCGGTGTAAAACATATTTGCGTTCTACCTTCTTATGTTACGAAAGCGGTATTATGAGTTTTATGAAAATGTATTAACATTGTAATAAGAAGATTATTTATGTTAAAATTTTATTGGGCGAATCAAGTTATAAAAAGAGTCGGTTAATTATTTATTCATCGATATTTTTATGAGTTTTTGATGGTCAAATATTTCTAAATTATGCAATGTTGGTGAATAATCCCCGCATAGCTGATGACAGAGGCACCCTTGTCAGGTAACATCTGCTGCGTTATCGGGTTATAGTTAGGTAATTGATTCCCGATGTTACTGATCGTCTTTAGATTGTCTGTTCACCGGATTTAATGAGCGAATAAAGGAGCTTTAGGAGCCATTATATAAGTAAATTATTCATTTTATCTAAATATAAATGTATTTTACTTCATGAGATACTTAACCCGTTTTCTTTAATCATAGAATCTGTTTATGTTGAATTTTATTGTTATTACAATTACCTATGAGAAAAGATTGTGAATAGATAGGTATAAGGATAAGGATATTAAACTGCCGTTCGATTGGTAAGAAGATGAAAAATACCGCGTCAACACATTTTTTGATCTATTCTCATGAAAACAGCATTTTCTGGTTTTTTAAAAACTGAATAAATGTTATCAAATCTACAGCCACACAAGCCATATATCTAGTGGGACCTACAAGTTACAACATGTGAATTTAAGGGCTTTTAATTTAACGTTGGAAGTAAAAAATAAAACAAAAGTTCAGTTACTAACATCTCCCGCGATTTCATCGTATGTTTTTCTTTTAACATTATGAATGTCCTGTGACAATCAGCAATACTTTATCTTCGCATTAGTGAAAGAATTTTGGGAATCGGATGAGTAGTTCCGAAGATTACCCCTTACATGTACAAACTCACAAATATATCTTGAAAATATTAGAGTATAGATTTGATAGTTTCGTAAAACCTATTAAGTATTCTGTGGTAAAACTAAGCGTTTCTCGCTAAAAGTATTGTTAGGCGCAGTTTTGATAAAAGTGCAATTTCACTACATTTACTCAAGTTCTAAAGTTTCGTTTTATTCTAAGAAATTATTTCAACGAAGTATTACAATTCAAAGTCTAATTTAAATATGTTAATCCTGGTAAAAAGTTAAGGTAAGTTCATTTTCTCTTCCTACCTACCGACTTATACTTAAGCAAAAAATAAGCAATACAATCCTACTAATATTATAAAGGCGAAAGTTTGTGTGTGTGTGTGTGTGTGTGTTTATATGTTTGTTACTTCTTCACGCTCAAACCGCTGAACCGATTTAGATGAAATTTGGTATAGAGATAGTTTGAGTCCCGGGAAAGGACATAGGCTACTTTTTATCCCGATATTCCCACGGGATCGACATTTACGCGGGTGAAACCGCGGGGCGCAGCTAGTTACTTATAAATCATTGATGCTGTGACCTTTTCGTTTTAATAAAATATCCGCCTCGCCGTATCTGTTTGAGATATCTCATGAGAGATGACATGGCGAGGTGGGACACAAATATTTGTTGTTATTCACGTTTAAACAATGCGGGTGTCTGGCCACGACAAATTACTGGGTAATAAAGAAACACAGGCGGGCAGAATGTACCGAAGGACCAGTCTCAACCAGGCGCGGTTGGAAGGAGGAGAGACACGGTTTAACACTTTCACTAGGCGCGAAGCAAAGACAACTAACTAAGTATTAGTTAAACAACCGCTGTGAACGTTACTTAAAGGATTAACTTACAAGAACTTACAACTATACAGCGTGTATGAGGGAGGTGAGGTCAAATTTAAGGGGGTGGTACAGACCATCAGACTGTACAACTTTCTCCTTGGCACCAACATCGTAATCGCGAAAAAACTATCAACTGACCCATTGAAACTTCAATGCCCACACTTTTCTGATAGTTATTTACATGCTGTAGGTACAGACGCCAGCACATCAAGCTACTACAATCTGTCAAATTTCTTTATTAGATTTTCAACTTTATCGCTAAAGCATAATGTTCAAAGTTGATTGGGAAAATTTGGCAGTTTCGTGTAGCTTGATGTGCTGACGTCTGTACCTAAGGTTAAAAATGGAAAGAAGAATATTGCACCTTGAGAAAAAGCTCTTCAGGGATATAAGTAGGTACCTTGTGTAGTTAGGTAATAATTTACAACTTATTTTTTCTACTTAGCGTCTTCGCATGTTTTTTTTTTTAAAGGTGACGCCATGCCAGTGTATAGGCATATAATTTTTCAATTGAGTCTTTGAGGTTTTTTCTATGTTGGCAAAAGTTACAGCCAAGTTCCTAAGATGAGTAGATGAGGTAGGTATTAGAGTCCAGTGACTGTATTTATTAATAACTACGATACCTACCAAATATATGTTATTGCAAGGAAAAAACAACAGGCTATTTACCTTTTAGAGCATTAAGTTTAGTTTTTTCGTCCGTGTTCCCCTAGTTATTGGACTTTTGGAGTGAATCTTTGTAACCTTAATTTGTATCTGGGTAATAAAGAGAAGCGGGCAGGCATGTTGCCCCCGCGCTGCGCACGCGCATCCAACCAGTGATTAATAACAGAATGGTAGCTACCGGACGAAGGGCACAACTCAGCTCTGTTTGGAATTCCTGTTCATTTACCTCGTTTTTTAAGGTTTGAAGTTCACGAACTATTTCCAATGTAGTTACTTGCTATTGGCTCTTTTTACATCCTCAATGCTACTTATTGTTATGGTTGTCCCCACTATCTTTGTGAACTTAAATGTGCACTTAGTTAGCGATAAAACTATATTTATTGCTAACTTGTCCCTAACTGATAATGCTCAATCAAAGTTGTACGTACGGAGGTACTTTACAAGACATAGTCTTATTATTAGGTATCGTAGTACTAATAAATATATTATGTTATAATGGAGGGGGTTGTTGTTAGTAGTGAACGCGGTACGTGCTAGAATAATAAAGTTTTTCTTACACATGATTTGTGGAATTTGAAGACCTCGAAATGACATACCAACCTAAGTATACTGCAGACAAACTATTTTAACCTGCAAGATGATACATTAAAGTGTTTTAAAGACATCTCATCCGCACTTAAAAATTGTTCGGTCCTTCGATCCGGATTCTTACATTCATTATCAAAAAGGATCAGGATCGAAGGACCAAAAAACTCAATAGTAGAATGTGTGAGAAACTGAGAAGTTATTGTGTAAAGTGTGTGCTGTGTGTGTCTTTATGACATCGACAACATCGTTGCTATCACCGCTTCTACATTAATAACTATCAAATGATATTAAAATAGCTCTGTTGAAAATGTCATTAAGGTTCAAATAACGTGCCGCGTCAATATCAATCATGTGGACGTCTAATTAAATGAGTTACCAATAGCAACACGTTGTTTACTACGAATAATATGAATTCTAATTATATTCTCGTATATACCGTACAATATGAGCTTTATCGTGTCACAAGTTTTTGCAACTTAGCATCATGAAGCTGTTTAACAAAATTATCTAAAAACTGATTCTTATGCCGAAGATTTTATCTATTTCCGAAGGTTTTGCATGAGGTTACTGGTGAATAATTTATTTATTAATTTATATAACAAATAACAGTGACAATGGGCGGTTCTGAACTTACTGAACCTACCTCTAGTGAGCTCTCGTCAAAAGTTTTGTTATTTTTTTCTTTACATCAACTGTACCTGGCAAGTAGGTAAATGATGGTAAGTAAATGATATAGTCTCCTATAATTGGAAGCGCACACTTGTATTTGTCCCTGTTCTATGTATACTTGCATGTAATTGTGTAGCCTCTGTTGAAGATCCAATAATTAAAAAATAACTGTAACTTGCAGCGTTTAAAGAGAACGTTCCTACTTTATTGGTCCAATTGCTTCAGCAGTCGTAATAACAGCAATAAATGAATCCTTTGTCGATCACTTAAACTCAAGCCCAGTAGCCGCGAGCGCCTCAGTAACTCAAACATCCTGCACTTCGGCAGCTGTCTGCCATGATTGATGGTCCGCAGACGTTACATTATAGCTACCCGTCTCACAAATTATTAACACACAACCCAAAGTAACCACGTCGCTCATTGGCTGGGATTCAACAAAGAAAACGAATGAGATTTGGCATTCTTTCATGAAATACAACAGCTTGAAAATTATGAGTGCTACAGTTGACTTGAAAATGATAAAAGTGGATTGAACACTTGTCTTGAATGGAACTTCATTAGGTATGTCCTGTTTTGCCACCCAATCAATTACCCCAAGTCTGTCTTCAATGACATGGAAAACATCCCTCTTAAATACGTGGACAATTGGACATGCAACTTATTGTTAAAACAAAATTATGAGCAGGAATGTATTTCTGGAATAGAGGCAACGTCATTGTCCTCTTATATTATGATTATAGGGTAATTTTGAACCAAATTAGTCCCTTTGGCAGGTACCACACCCAGGGTACCAAGAGGAATTTTGGGAATCAAATTAAGTGCCTACGTATCTCCTCAAACACGAACAGATTATTTTCAACCATCACTGTTTTTGTTTTCCTACATATGGAATCAGAATATTTAGAATAGAATTATTCCTTTTGTCAGAAAAGTTCGGTCTGTAGATGTTTATTGTTTCATCAAGTGTTAATCTAATTATAATTATTTTTGCTTTGTGTCACCCACCGTTCAGTTGCGATCAAAAATAAATGTAACGACCCAAAACTTTATAAGTCTGTAACTCAATCAATAGCAGTCAACGAAACCCGCGCATTTACTTTCGAACCATCAATGATGGAAGGTTCCGAGGGGACAGCAAGGAAGTCGCACCCACTTGTGCGATGGGCCGTGCTCCAAACAATGACTGACGCAGTAACCGTGGCGTCCCGTGTCATGTCACTCGGCCCTTCGTCGTCATTGTTTTATGGTAATGGTGAAAAGTAATATCAAAGTTTGCGAGAAAACCTGCACGTAGGAATCTACTTCATAGAGGGTTCACTGCAGGATTTTGCGTGATGTCAGTACCTATGATGTAGATGCCGCCACCCACACCCTGGCAGAAGCCTTCTGTCCGAAAAATCTTCGAAGGGATCTCCAAAGCAAAAATAAACACTTCCAAAGCTAAGATTATTATCACCTACAAGGGTAGTTCTTCGAAATTTGATTCTTCGACTGATCCATATGGCCAAAATTTAATTTCACTTTCAGCTCTGTAACACATGCTCATATAAAAATAGACATACCAAAGAACATATGTTTGTATGAGGGGCTCGTTTTTATAAAGTAGTTTTCAAGATATCGACGTTCGAATATTTTGTGCCCAGATGAATCAGAAACAGAAATAAAAAGTAATAAATACACCGTTAATTTTGATTGATAATTCTAAACAATAATTATTTATTCTTAACTAAGACTAAGACATATCAAAAGTGTCATATTTAGAACAGTTTTATACTCCTGTCACTTTTTAATTATTCAAAAGGTTATAGCTAAATAAATGATAATAAAAAAGTCTAGAACTACTGACTTGTACACGGTCAAACATTGGACATTATAATACAACAAAAGCACTCCTTTCGTGCTGGAAAGGGGAAATCGAATTTATTTCATTAGTCATATGGGGGTTTTGACCATACGAATCAGGCACACTTGAATCAGATTTTTGCCTACAATCATGCATAACTCATCATACATACAGATTTCATTATTGTTATTTTTCTACACGATTCCATAACCTAAAAGCATCACACGAAACGCAGATTGAAGTTTTAAAACAATAAAATAAATTTTATAAAGTAGGCATTGTAATCATAATGCCACCTGAACCAAACACAGGTGAATCAGATATTTTCCTTCGTAACACCGGGATCTAAGCCAACCAGCCGCAGGTCCACCTTCTAGCTTGTCCGTTGCACGACTGGCTTCCCCCCGCGCGGTAAGCCAGACTCTCATTATTATTACCTGACCAAGTACGGTCAAGTGAAGCTTACGCCACATTAATCAGTATTATACGCCGGACACTCCTTATTTACTTATTTATAAACAAAATAACGTAGTTATAACCAATACACATTTTTTTTGTAAGACGACAACTCATTTCCTTTCGATATAATTATAATTTATATTGATGTATCAAAGGGAAAATGCGACATCGACCATTTTGTACCGGAAAATGGCAAACGGACGCGTTATATGAATCAGAAGAACACACTTCAAATATTTTTATTTTGTACCTAGACAGCAAGTATTTAAAAAATATCATTTGTCCTAGTAAGGCATAAAGCTAAACTGTACAAAAAAAAAAAAAATACATGCCGTTTTGTTAGTTGGTTACAGAAATATACCCATAGACATCGAAAATTTTGCCCCTGAAGAACTACCCACAAACAGTACCGCGTATCTAGTTCAAATAGCAACGAACCGGTACCGCAATCCCTTGAGTACGCACGTTCCTGCGCACGCGCAATACGCGCATGCCTGCCGCACGCGGTCACAGGGGGCTCATTGTGCCTCCAACAACGGGCGCCTTGTCTGTCGTGCCACGTACGTGATGGGAACGCAGTTCCGCAACGTTTGAGGGTGCGTGATTGCACAAATGTGTTAAAGGAGTGGGAAACGCGAATATGGGAGTGGACTGACGCGGGTCAGCTTGTTGGATTATTTCTTTTGTTGTAATCCGCGATCAGTTTAACTTTTAGCGGATGAGTTAGGGGTAAGTAAACATTGGTGGGGAGAGCGTGACTCCAGCGAGCCATCTACTCATACGTATTCCTTGCTTAGGTCCACACAGCACACACTACTCTTACTTTGAATGTGATAAAAGGCTTTGGAATCACAATATCTGACATAAGAATCTAATAATCAAACGGTTTACCAACGACAGAAGCCGGCTCCAGTTGTCAAACCTTTGATAAATTCGCGAATTCCACGAAATACAAGGAAACACTGCGACATCGTTCAAGCGTTTTCCAACATTGCTGGCGAAAGCTAAGACAACAGCAGCTGGCAACTATGATTGCGTCTCAAACAATAATTAACAATCGTTTGTGAGATTTAAATCTAGGAGATTAGAGCTGCAGTCCAAAGCTAAGCTTGTTACCAGTACCAACCATAAAGCCTACAAGGCTATCTTATTTAATAAACTATAGTTAACAGTAAAGTGAACAGTTACTTTCTGCTAATAGTATTAGAGTATTAGTTTACGCCAATATTTATAATCCTCTTAAAAGATAAAATGTATTTTAAGATTGTCTTATCGCGTTGCCGCGTTTTGGGATACTTGGATAACGGAGTGTTATGCAGCAAAGGTCAATTTGTTTATTGCTTGTTCTAAACAGCTATTTGTTAGACTAAGGTTCCGCTTTCAACAGTAGCTAGAATTAATTATGAATAGATTATATTTGCTATGGCCAACAGCTACCGTATAAAAGGGCCAAACCGAATGCAGGATCGTAAGCGCAAATAGGTTTGGCTTTCATGTTTGTTTGTTATTGAACACACAATTAGATACAAGAATAATGTACCCAGGATTTTTTAATATCTTGATTTAAAAGAGTGTTCATGGAGTTTCTTGCCCGTTCTTCTCCATAGAGATCTACGTTTTGGAATGGACAACTCTAACTGACCGACTATTTAATTTTGACAATTCCAAAGTGCCTGTACATGGTTTAATTTAAATAAATGCTTTGAGTTTGAGTTTATTTATTCATATAATCATTTACGTGTAGGTACCTACACACACATATTAACATACAAGATGAAAGTAATAGAAAAATACGTACAAGGATGATGCTTATTTCTAAAGAAATCTCTTCCAGCATACCTGCGATAGGAGAGTAGATAAAACTAGATGTGATGTGTGTGTGATGGTGTTCACGATAGTTCTCAGATGATTAATGAAATGTAGGAATGACATTTATGAATGGCGAGGTAAAAAATTAAAAAAAAACATTATTTTCGAAAAATTAAATTGTTCGTCGGAATGGCGTAGCAACTGCTACTACGAATATTTTATTTACATCTATCGGTACAAGGAATTTTTAACCTAGTGTTCTAATAAAAGGGAGTGAATGACGGCTGGCAGTAGAATAAAACTAATTGTGTCTTCTCCAAGACACATGGGACAAGGGATGATGCTGATGATGATACGATATTAACAATGAGTTTATTGTTTCCAGTGAGGATGCGTGCACGCCGCGAGCGGAGGAGGCGCCGCTGAGCGTTAGCGGCGTCAGCGCCGGCGCGGGGGAGCCGCGCACCGAGCGAGCTTGCGCCTGCGCCGCCTGGACCCCGCGCAGGCAACCCGCGCCGCACGAGATCCTGCGACCCAAACCTAGAAGGTACCACACATTACTCTATAGAGTATGTAAAAGGTTCAAAGAATCAAACGTGGGATTCGCTGTAGCTGAGTTCGGCTTTTAAGGCTAACCAAAAAAGGTTGCTTGCTTCCTTGCTTGCAAGAGCAAGGTTCTGATAAAACATTTATAGCTGTTTAAAATTCGGTGAAATTCGTGAGGTTAGTGTTGAAAGGGTTTCTGAGATATTATTTCAAGTATTTTCTTGAATAAATGATTGTAACTATTGCGCTTACGCTTTGCTTAAATCATAAAACGTTAATGTCCTGAATGTAGTTACAATTCGTTCCTGTACTCCTACCATTCTAGACTTTATGTTTATATCTTTCTTTATCAAATCTGATCTACAGCAACGATGTTTTATTGTTGCGTACAAAACCCGTCCTGCGTCCCCACTTGGGCGCTTCCTGTGACGATTGTCAAGAAGATTTTGTCACTGTCTACTGCTTAAGTTTGGACGAAGCCTTAATTTGATCAGCTAGGTATCAAAAACATGTTGTTTCAAAATGCAAAGCTTCCTGTGTCGTAACACTGTAAGACTGTTCTTATACTGCCTTTAGTTTCTCTCTTGTTAATCGCTTCCACATGGATCAGCGTATTTTTCTCGCATCCGAATTTCCCACAGCTAACCAAAGCGTTTCCCCGACGGAAATAGCTTTCTACTTACTTTTACAATAAATCGTCATAATCATAACGCGTCTTAAACACCGCAAACAGTTAATATGAATGCATCGTTTTGTGCTCGACTGCTCGTAAATGGGACAGATGTGGCAGTATCGTAAGTTGGCGAGCCGTACCGTGCCGTGCCGTTAGCCGGACCGGGCCGTGCGTCATCCGGCGACGGCCGGCGCGTGGACCCCGTCGGACGCGTATTTAGAATTCCTGCTTTAGCGCGGTGAGAGAGAGGATAAGATTAGGTCTTACTTTTATTTGCAATTAAATGCATTTGTAGATATATTTGTAGAACACCGATGTGTCGTTTTCTACAGACTCGTATATTTTGAGCGTATATAGCTATGAAACATGTAATCTAAAGTAATCTAAAGTCTATCAAGTGTCAAGCTTATTGTCAAGTGCTATTGAACTTGCAGCTCGCTTCTCTCTTTGGCAAAAAGTCATTCCTACGTCCGCGTGGGTGATCATAAGATAGATAAATAAAAACTTGCCTTACTTTCAGCTACTTCAAAGAACATAATCGTGACACCAAAATAATAGAAATCCTAACTTGTATCGTGGCAGGTCCGTCTGATTATGGTATATTTCAGCAAAGGCCTTACCGTGATGTCGCTTCGTGCGCTCTCTACCACCATTTACACGGAATCATTCCAGCCATCTGATCTATTGGACTGTTAGACTATTTGCTATCAGATATGCATAACGGGGCCCAACATTTGTTGATATGTTTATAGCACTAGTACTGTCCACAATGATTCCAATGGTTTTGCTACACAATATTACAATACAAATATTTTCTGTGATATTCTCGATCCTTTGCCTGTGCGTGGCTGAATCCACGGTGCAGTTATTTGTTGACCGATCTGAATAGTTGAGAAGGCAACAGATTCTTAAATTAATTCTAACTTAATCTGAAAAGCTGATGGTTAGCTAATGAAAAATGCCCGACACTTATTTTGAATCCCAGAGAATGCCTAAATTATGATCTGTTTATACGATTACTTTATTTAGATATTTATTTTATTTTATGGGTGGCTTACAGCTAACAATACAAAAAGAATAGCAAAGTAACCTAAATACGACGACCCACAGTTTTTTTTTCGCCTTCACTGGCCCACTCCTGGGCAAAGGCCTTCCTCCACTCCATCCATCTTTAGGAGCCCGCGCGTCCTCCTTCCAGTTTTGACGGAACCTATCCAGCTCGTCGCTCGTCTCTCCACAGTTCGCAAAAGAAAAATACACTACAAAGTGAAAAATAACTTTAATTTCGGAAGTCGGTGTCTGGATCTGTATTTTAGTTTTTTGCCACCGACTTCCGAAATTAAAGTTATTTTTCACTTTGTAGTGTTTTTTGGAAGTCGGTTTTTTTTTCTCAAAAAGTTTTTATTTCACGCTTTTTAGTGGGTCTGTTTATAATTTATCTAAGTTACAATAGCCTAGTGATCCGATGATCACTAGGCTATTGTAACTTAGATAAATTATAACTCTTCAACAATTAACTTCCCTGCATCGGGAAAAGCAATATTTTGTTTGTAAAAGGCGATCCTTTTACAAACAAAATATTGCTTTTCCCGATGCAGGGAAGTTAATTGTTGAAGAGTTCTCCAGGTCCACCATCAGCTCCATATCACCATTCACATTTTGACGAGTATAAATTGCTTAGCAACCATATTAAAGTAATCGAATCGCAACCCGTGAAATACTTAGATATTATTGAGTAGTTCCGGTGGCCATCTGTGGTCTTCATCATCAGTTCCACTTCACCAAATGGTGCTTTCCGAGAGCAAGTGCACGAGTTACTATAAAAAATACCCAAATCGCTATAGGTGTGCCTATAATATTTGAAGAGTTCCTTCGATTTCTCCAGAATCCCATCATCAAATCCTGACCTGATGTTTTTAGACTAGATGCTGATAATCCTGGCTGCATCATCAGGCCAGACTTATGTCAACATTGCTTTGAACTTAAAATTTAGTCCTGTTTGAAATGAGCCCAAACAAGACTACGGTGCTGTAATTTCAAGGTTGGTACTTTTTCTGATGCTCCTGGCTTCAGCATCAGGTCTTTATGTACTTCGGTGTTCCTCATTAACAGTACGTTTATCCACACATCGAGCCCTTTTCAATGAGCCTAAACACGATATATCTGCTGTTAGTTGTCGAGGAGTTAGGTACTCTACAGACTATCCTGACTGCAGCATCAGGTCATGACTTGATGATCATGAGACCAAATGTGGCAAATGCCCTATCAAACATCAAAACAATTTACTAAAACAGTCCTTGCCTGTTCGAGTAACTTCTTACTGTTAAGGAGTTGTACCTTCCATCATCAGCCCTGCTACCTGAGATGGTGACAACCATACGCAAATACACAAGATAATTCATAAAATATGCGAAAAACAATAAGTGAGCCTATAAACTTTAAGGGTTGCCCTCGATTTCTCTAAGATCCCATCATCAGATCCTAACTTGGTGACAATGGGACCACCTCAGAACTATCTACTTTGGAACAAAAAAAGAATTTTGAACATCCGTCGACAATTGGCGGAGTATTCGATGAACAAACATACAAAAAAAAAAAAAAAACATACAAACAGCCGAACATAGTACCTCCTCCTTTTTGTGAAGTCGGTAAAAAATGAAACGAAGCGACAGCAAGGCAAGAAGGCCTTTGTTGAAATACACCATAATCAGACAAACCTGACATGATACGAGTTAGCATTTCTATTACTCATGTCTTCATTTCTTGATTCTGTTTGTGAATCTGAGTTGGGAACGCTGAACTCCATACTTGCATTTCGTTGGTATGTCCGGGTTGAGGTAATTAGCGGACATTTGTCCCCCGGCGCGATACTGTCCGGTCCCGATAGCCGGACACTGATGGCATTCCACATCTCTGATAATTCCTGTTTCTCAATTCTGACGCCATCGCTGAGCGATCGCCGCACGGTAGCCGCGGGGCTGGGCTGTGGTTTCAATTGAATTGGACGTATTATATTTAATTTATTTCTGCGGGCTTCAGAAAGGAGCAGGTGTAGTGTACGAAGATTTATTTGGGTTGAAGTATTGTATTGATTATTTTGATGGAATATCAAAATAATCAATACACCCAGTCGGATATTTAAGAACAATATTTTCAGTTCGTGAAATTTGTGGGCACATAATTATAGATTGTTTATCACATTGAAACATTAATAAAATATAGTGTATATAAAAACAAAAACTCAATTATTAAAACAAAGTTACGTTTCCCAAATAAAAAAAAAGACGCAAAAATTCTTTAACCCTTCGCAGGCAGCGCAAATGACATAATAATCTGCGCTTGTCCACGAATCACGAGACAGACATCCCAAATGTATGCACATCTCTTTTTATAATCCCATTATAAATGTATGGGAAATCCTCTTTTTTTTAATGAAAGGTTACACGAGTTCAACGCTTGTACAGTTTGCTTAGGTACAGATTGATGGCTCAATGAAAAACAAGGTGTTTGATTGAACGGTGATAGTAAATATGTTTGAAACTTATCCACGTTTTGGTTGCAGTACCTACCTATCATAAATCTTTATTTTATTTTAAGTGTTACTAGTTAGTAAGTATTATTAGTTTATTTTTATTACATACAGCTTTATAAACCAAGAACCTATTAAGAGAAATGATGTCAGAAACAGTGTACCTACCTAGATGTACGAGTATGTAGGTATTCATTTTGGTCCTACGTAAGTAGGTACCATAGATATATGAAAGAAGGTAGGTACCGTCAAACTTCTTGCATTGCTCAGTCAGAACCACTCAGATCTACATTTTGACGAGTTGTTCGAACATATTAATATAGGGAACAACTGATATTTTTTTGCGATTTCAGTTTTGGTCCCATAGAGTACCTACAATCTACCATTTCGATTTGTCGCATGTTTTCAATTTCACCCTGTATTAAGCTCTCTTTGTTTTATTATTAACTCTAGACTCGGAAGCCATAAGCACTTAAGTCAAATATTTTTGGCATGTAAAAAGATTTGACTTAAGTGCAAGCCATAAGAACTTAAGTCATTTTCGCATGCAAAAAGATTTGACTTAAGTGCTTAAGGCTTCCGAGTCTAGAACTTATCCTTCCAAAATGACAACTTTAAAATTAGCTGCTAACTACGCTTCAAACTCAAATAGGTATGAATAAAAATTATACAGATATTGAGAGCCGCAACAGTTCATTCATCCAATGTTACAATAACAGGTTTCGCTATCAAAAAACCTCAGGAGCAGCTATTCATTACATACTATAATAACTAGACGACAACTACAATTAACTGCGAGTTCACGCGAATGCGGGTTTTTATCTCAGATATCAATGGATACTTTCATTCTTACGTGTAACTGTAATCTGTAACAGAAGGTAATTTGCTTTTTCGTGTAACTTCTGCTTTTTACTGTTAGATGAAGACTTGTAGATGCAGTTATGTTTGTCGTCTTCATATTCAATAAATAAAATCTAAAGATAGGTAGTTAAGCAACATTAACTTTGTAATGCGACTTGTAGATTTGCTAAAATGGTAAAACTGCAGTTACACATATTAGAGAATATAGGTCATCTTCCTTCTCTCAAGAAAAGTACACAATAACTGGAAATACAGAAAAGTCGTGGAGATTTATTTTCATAATTTACATATCGCTACCAAAATCTCCAAAACATGGCAAAGTACTCGTAAATAAAAATATAATAATAATACCTACTGATCATGTCTTAGCATGGCTCGCGATGTTGTGGACATGTGAAATGTGAATTCAGCGATCCTCGTGCTGATAGTCGTGACAGCCAATGGCCTCGACATACATCTGAGGAGGCTCTCTTCTGGTCTGGATCCTTCTGGATCTGGATCCTTCTGGACACGGCTCGCATTGCTAGGAGGTTCCTCTGTCCGGAGCCCTGACCGCCGCCGGTAGCTTAGACCCTGTTCCCGATACCGTTAGGCTAAAATTGTTTTATATGTTTTTATATTCCAATATTTAAAAATATAATTTATATGTAGGTATATAATTAAAATTAGTTAGTTATATAATTAAAATTAAAAAAATATAATTTATATGTAGGTAGATGATAATAATGGCAAAAAAATAATTCGATCAGTTTTTGCGATTTCTTGCTGTTTCAATAGCTAAGTACAGTAAAACGGGGCTACTTTGACTTCCAGGGTTACTTTGACCAGGCCGATCACAACGCTATGACGCGTTCCCCACACCCCGCGCCTCGCGCAATATTACTCGAGGTCACGCACACTTGCTGAGCACACGTGAAAACCGATTTTGGCGCTCTGTCAAAGTAGCTACAAAATCTGTCAAAGTAACCCTGGAAGTCAAAGTAGCCCCGTTTTGCGGTAAGTAGTCGGTTACGCACGCCGAACAATGGCGCACCATGCGCAGGCGCGCCTTGAAAGCTAATCTAGGAAGTAAGTATAGGCATATGTACAGACCTAATAATACACAGAAGCTTTTAGTTTTAAGTGAATTACCTACTTCTACACAAAGTTGTTAAAACGCCAGAAAGTTTGATGTTTATTGAAATAGATACTTTAAAAAAATGAGCACGTGCCTTATAAGTAGAAAACGGGACCCGAGCTCGGGATCCTAGTCCCCGTGCTTCACCCAGGTGGACAAACTTGGTGAAACACGGGTCCGGACCTTATCTTTCGTAGATTTCACAAGACAAATAATTCGTGGTTTTAAACATTTTTTCTTCATTGACTCTTACTTAGGTGTCAACGAAACCATAAAACTTCTTATAACGACATTGTCTCGTGTATTAGGTACGAACATCTATAACAAACAGAGTTTTCCATGTGAAAATTAAGTAAAACAATGGCTAAATAAAGTTTATATAAAGCGAAGGACTTTCTCTGGCTGGGATGGGAAATATGTGTTGAATCGCACTATGATTATGAAGTGAACAATACCCGTATTTATGCAATGAAAGTAACTGTTACTGGCTCGTTTTATTATTATTTTCACTCGGTTTTTTCGTAACTTTATTATAATTTTGTAATTCAAAAGAGTTCAAAAGTTACCTAAGTTTTTGGCACAGTTTTGTATATTAGTTGAAATTACAAAGTGTGTCGTTTCTATGTCGTTTTAGCTGAAAACAGGCCGCGAAACAGTGCCTTTCCGGAGCCAATTTGCGCCCTATTCGTTGGGCTATTAGTTACTGAAGCTGAAGTTATTCCAGCTTTTCACGAAAAAGGGATTTATATGTTACCCTCGTTTGTCGTAGGTTCACCGTCTTACAATAATTCAATACTAGGTTCCAGTAATAACAGTAGACTGAAAAGTACATAAAACTTTTACAACATAATTACATTCAAGAGATAACAAATAAAACACCGTTTTTATTAGCAACCGTAGGTACCGTAGCGCAGCACGTAGCAGATCACGGAAATAGGAAACGCCACACACAGACGTGAAAAATGTACTTACATAAACTTAGGTACCTACATAGTAGGTACTTCCTGAAGTTTCACACATTGTAACTTTCATTTACTTCGCGAGTCGTCAGGAACACGTGGGCGACTCTTTGGTGCTATTAATACCTTACCTAGAAACCTACCTAGAAACTAATACTATGATCTACTTATATTGTTTTTAAAATATATCAGACAGTAAGCTACCCAAACCCAAGGGGAGACCAGTATCTGGAACAGGGTAAGCAAGTTTTAGTCACGGATAAGAACCTCCTGACTGAAAATTTCAACCACGGGTTAAAGTTTTGGACGTCCGGCGCTCAAAAAGCGCTAATTCTCAGCCTATATATGTATGAATAAGTATTGATTTATTCTGGCGGATCAGAGGACCAATAAATAAATAATTAATAACTTCCTGTTATCAACCGAAATAAATATGCGTGTGCCGTCATCTGTTCATAACTCGTACATTTATATATATGAAAGCACATAAGTCTGTCTGTACGTCCGATATACATATATGATTGTTCTAATTGTGTTGATACCGGAACGGAAACGCATAATATTATGCGTTATATATTATAAATAACAGTGGGTGCCCATCATGACATAGTCGGCGGCCGCTATTCGCCACACACTCGATATTGAGGCGTGCGCTATTTAAGTAGGTAAAAGAGAAATAGATTTTCACTTGTGTGAAATGAATTATTTACATGTTCTTCAAAATTAAGATTTTTCGTTTAGTCTAATCTTTGTCCATTTAAAAGAGTTTACGTAGCCAAAAACGAAAAAATTGCATTTTCTTCTTTTTCGTTTTTAGCGGTGTAAAAATTGACATTATGACAGAGCTCTATCTTTGTTACGAGTACGATTAACATTCATTTCATTCAAAAAGTCCGGACTTCGGGGTCATGGCTGGTGCTTCTTAATTCTGTTGGGCTTTGAACGTTTGGAAAAGCTCCTCACAATTTTGCGAATTTGTACGAAAGCACCTCAATTAGGTACTTATTTCTAATTAGTGCTATAGCTAACGTTTTGGTTTCGGTTGTAAATTAATTTGATAAGGTTTTCACTTTCTTAATTACAATTTGATTTAAACAATCTTATCGGTTAAACATTTCTTTTTCACTTTATGTAATGTAATGTTTACGCATTTCTTATGTGGATTCGTGCATTTAACGAATTGCAAAACTTTTATCGAGTGTATTTCCTGGTTTATTTTGTATGCTGTAATAAATAAGTATCTCAGGAAACAAACTGCACACTTGCACAGCCAGCGATTCATGCAGGCTCGGTATATCATTACGCTGCGAGTGATTCAGTAATAACCCCTCTGTTTGAAGTGTGCTCTATATTTAGCTTACACAACTTATGGTTTCGTTCACCTCGTATTGAATATAGACGAGTTTCATATGCAAGTGTTCCCGTCCAGACTCCAGGCTCCGAGCACGGCCACAACTCACAAACCACTCCAGCGCCGCCCGACCATGTGCACAACCATTTAAACTGTCTATAAATATCAAACGACCGATTTTATTAACTGATCTTTTACAAGTAATCAACGGGAGAGCAATTAAAAATTCTCAAGATCGAGTGCATAGAGCTTTCATCAAAACGGTAACATTAATCCATGGATAACACGTGTGTCGACAAATACCGCGAGACTTTGTAGCGGGGCGACGGCGACGGCAACAATGCTGCTTGGAGGGCTAACGGCGAGCGGCGCCTGCGCAGCGCGCGCTCAGTGCGACCGGCACGCCCGCGCAGACATGCTGTGCCCCGCGCGTTGCTCGTGCTTCCTCTGCCGCGAGCTGCAGTCATGCCGCGCCGCGGACTCCAGGAAACCCAACAACAAAAACAACATGTGCGACAATTTCATACTGAAGAAAGCGGAGGCGTGGGAGCCCATGAAGTTCATCCGCGGAGCCGCGCGCCTCTCCGTCAGGCACTGGCAGAGCAGAGACCCCCTCACCTCCAACAAGACGAGGATCGCGACTCACAAGTCCACCAGCTGTGAACAGCTGTACCCGCACCCCTCCGAGGAGGAGTCGGGACCGTTCGGCATGCGCCGCGCGCCCAGCACCGACCGGGTGAAGCCGCAGTCCGAACACAAGGCTCTGTTCAAACTCCTCGGGAACTCCCGGAACAAGAAAACAAACATTAGTGATGCTTCAGAATCAAAAGTACGTCGTAGTGTTCTGAATTTCAGAAAGACTGAAGCTCCTACTTCTAAGAATGTTCATGAAAAGTACATTCCTTTGCCGCAGGTGTCGTCGCCCACGGAACATATTTACAGTGAACCCCGACCCTCTATCAGGAGCCCACAGTCCCAGTCCGATGAGTGTTGTCGACCGCCGGTATACCAGAGCGTGGAAAAGAGGAAGGAAGAGCTGAGCAAGTGCTCTGCGGACAAAAAGGTATACAGCAACCGGCTTCCGTGTTATGAGGAATTAGCGCAAAGACTTTCCCAGGAAAAGAACAAAAAAGCAAACTTACCTCTTACGGAAGGTGGATTAGCGAATAAGATCACACAGAATAACAATAAAGTTGTCATTTATTTTGGAGATTCCATAATTCGGAAACATAATGAGCAAAAGAAGGAAGAATTTCGACTCAAAGAGGAGCCCGCTAAGGAAGAAGTCATTTATGCCAATAGACTATTAGAAGAAACGGGTAACTTGGGACTGAGTAGAGAAGTAGATAGAGGAGGAGGCAACATACAGATGATATCTGAGGTTCAGGTTCCGGAAGCTATATATTCTGAGATCAAAGTTAATGACAATAAAGACACACTAGACGTCGTGACGATTAATGATGCGACGTACAAGAAGGATGTGTTTGGAACGATGAGTTCTGACGGGTTTCTAGTGGTGGAGTTTGAGGGGAATTTCGAAAGAGCTCGTCAGCTGGTCGAGCTGGTGCATGGAGGCGGGATTGACCACCACGAAGCTACCGTTCTCGATGAAGATGAGCACTGCGACTGGAGCTTCATCCAAGACTGGAGGAAGCGGTAAGAACAAAGATGCTGTTATGTGTGCTCCAGACGAGATGACCTCGATCCCATCTGTTTTGTTTTATAATCGCAATATTCATAATTTTAACAGTTACGGTGTGACCTGAGAGCTCAAGTATTGTTAATTGTGTAGGAAGCAGGCCAGTCGAAGTAGTGTAAATATTGTTACAGTTTTATAACCTCTTCAAACTATGTCACTTAGTTTCTTAGGTCACAGTTTTTAGGAAAGTTTAGACAGACCGAGACATCCATATTAATTCGCAACTGTTCTATATTAAATTAAATGTACCTATTGGCTAGCGCAGTAGAAATCTGTCCCCACTTGTGCCTCGTTAAGAAATCGTTAATCCTGGTACACAATTTTAACTGGCATCCATTAACTTAGAGCCGCTGTCACTTCTAAAGAGTTGTGTTTTCACATAGAGAGAGCGTAGCTAGCGTTCTTTACAACCGTGTGTTTACAGACTTTTCTTCTAATTATTCAATGATTCTTATATTTCCTTACATAACGGACACACACACCATATTTTTTCCGACGTGTGAGCGTTCGGGAAGACATTCGCGTTAATTGCGTAGCGATTCCGCCGATAACAATCATGTGTTGTTGGTCGACGAACTCGTGCGAGCTTCTCCTTCTGTGTGGCGATACCGATCCGGCCAGGTCCGCTCCAACACACGCACTTGCATTCTCGACCTTATCGTCTCACGCCACATCTGAATTTCAAATGATACATCCCTCTTTCAATCAACATCGAAGGTTTCGCTTAACCGTTCAGATGATCTTTTGTTCCGTCTCTTACATTTTCTTGTTTATCGGATTGTCAGACTTTTTCTAGCACCTTTACTTACTTCCCTGAGAATTCAACACAATCAACATTAAAACTGTTTACAATTCAATTAAAAATGGTGATGCTCTTAAAAATGAATGCCGGTTTCGTAATAATCCGGCGCGATCTTTTATCTCGGAGTTAATTATCATTACGTTCTTATTCAGGTTGAATTCGTTATACTTTTTCGACGAATTCATGTTCATACAAAATTGAATTGGAGAAAGTTTGTTACAATATGCCTTTAATATTTCGATAATCAACGAATTCGAACAACATCGGAAAAATTATTAGCGGTAAGCGGTGCATTACGTACCTACTTGAAAATGATATGATCAACATTGGTCTTTTCGTGCGAAACGTCAGTCTTAGCTTGAAGTTGCGTTCGCGACAATTGGATTAAACATCATAATTAGTATCTTAAGATGATTACATAATACTGCCTGGTTGCTCATATTATAAGCAAGTCATAATTATAACATCTAAGTTTGCTACTCTGTTAAGCGGTCTATCTTTTCAGTTGGTAAGATCAGTAAGACGATCACGTGAAAGTTACATTGTATTAGTTCCAACTGTCAAATAGTTGTCAAATGCTTCCGTTTGTTCCTAATGACTCAACCTAGGGCGCACTCAATCCTTCACATAAATACACCAGACCGCAAGGCCGTCAAAGCCAGGAGACACACGTTAGCCAATCCGGCACCGATAACCGGCTGCATTAGCCAATCCGGCGCCCGTAGCCTGGCTACATTAGCCAATACGTCGTGCTTACCCCATGTCGTGGCACTCACGCCCGATTGGGTGCCGAAGCCTAGTTGTCTACTGTGTTGGCACCTTAATCTATCGGTCACGAGCATTGTCGCCGGCTTGCCTCAATCGATTCGACAATTTTGAGCCAAATCATTGTTGCATGATGGACTTTACGTTCCACTTTTGCATGACCGCAGCTTTTTGCTTACCGCAACAGACTCGGGTCAGTTTGGGTGAGTTGGGTCCTTGACTTAAATTGTTTTGCTAGTCAGCAGTCAATAACAACAGGAAATGCCTACGTTTACGCACATGAACAAAACATGATGATGACATTCAAAATAATCAAAAGAGTTAAATGTCCGTGAAGGGTGACCAAGGACAGCGTGTCACAATATCCCGTGATACTATTTTAGTGCTCATCAAGAACAGTTTTCAGGGCAAGATAGTCGTGATTCGCTTGGAGCGTGTATTTGCTGTGAGCAGGCGTTTGTTATGGGCGCATCGCATTGTGTTCATGCTTGGGCGACAATTATTACGAGCGAGCTCATTTATGTGACGTAAGAACTTCACTTTTGAAACACACAGACTTGTACTCCTCAGATAGGCACATATATTTATATTTGAGTATCACATTTTGATCTGCGGAGGCAAATGATCTGACTGTGGCACCTCCTTAACAAAGTTAAAGACCTATAACAAACCGTGTTCGAAGATAACAATCAAGACGAATCAATTATCACAACCATTCAGCAACATCTGATTCATGTTTTTAAACCATTCAATTCGTACACATTGAAACTTTTCGAGTTGACCATGGACAAATAAAACGAAAAAACAAAAGGGGAAATTATTTCCGTGGACAGTTTTTATTTTATGCAATTATTAGTGTTACCGATGCCGACAATTTCTTTGTCTGTCATAACCAACTCATAAATTACGTAAATATTATGCATGCATGACATTCCATAAGTATGTAGAGATTCTCATTTTACTGTGCATTTATGTTTTTTATCTTTGTAGGATCTTATTTCTCAGATTAGTTGGTTAATGATAAAAGAAAAGATTCATGCCATAATGAGAAAGAGGGCGGCGTCAATTATGGGCAGGTTGCGCGGAAGCCCCAACAGCATCCTGAAGACATTGGTTGACAAGGAGGACAGCCCCTTTATTAGGCACTGGGTGCAGAGCCACGTGCCGACATGTGTTGAGCCACGTACATATTAGTTGTTGTTAGGTTAGTTTTTAAGTTTTACTAACATATTTTTTTAAGTTGTTGTTTCTAATTCTATAATATGGATTGTGTATATTTTTATATGTTATCCGCAATAAACTATATTATTATTATTATGTGAAAGATTAAAGTGAACACTGAGATGACAGCTGATAGACATGTAAAGAAGAAACAGCCGTAGGTAGCAATTGCGATGACTCCAAATAAATTGGGATTAGGGTTGGAGGGGATGACACCTAATTAGCGACATAAAGTTCTCTTTATGAAGGACAAAGACCCACATAGCATAATCAGCCTATAATGCTTCCACTGCGAAGACACAGGCGTCCTCTCTGTGAGAGGGATTGGGCCGTAATCTACCACGCGAGCCCAGTGCGGGTTGGTGGATGTCACTTTAGAATTTTTGGTTCTAGGACATGCCGGTTTCCTCACGATGTTTTCCTTCACCGTTTTGAGAACAGACCATTATTCATTTCCTTAATAGTTTTGCATCCCTTACGCAATCAGCTTTTATTCTTCAAGTAGACTGCCAAACCATTTAACGTGCATAGTTACTTGGTATCTTCTGAATTGGTTTTCTATACGACAATTTTAATGGTCTGTGATTATTCATTATGGAAACCTCTATAGAGGACCATTGTTAGAGACTCAGGAGGTTTTAAGCTTAGCGGTCAGACTTCCTGTCACGTGACTGCAATGAACAAAACAATTGCTCTACTTCGGGGACATTGCAAAACTTTGTAACCGGCTGCGTTTTACAACTGAGCTAGAATATTCTCAGTATAACTGCTCCATCGACGTTGTCCTGTTCCTCTGCTTATTTGCCTTACATTTTGATGATGGCAATAATAAGATTTAATCCAAAAAACAAATTTGCAGGTACTTTTTTGTCACCATAGATTACATTTCTATGGTTTGTCACTCAACGTTGTAGGTACTTGTAAATATTGTCAGAATTGCATCGTCATTCTTATGTTCTTGAACGTGACCAAGGAAAGCTTTTATCGTTCTGTTAGTAACCTCATATATTTCATACATGCTTTTAATTTTCAACAATCATGTAAAAGATTTTGATACATATTTAATTTGGACTTCAGTTTTACTGTCAATCATTGATTACTGTCAAAATTACTTCTTTTTAAAGAGTTTTCAGTTGTTAATCAATTTCACTTTATGTTCTTCAATGTAGCTATTAGTATGGTCAAGATTTTTTATTTTCAATGTAGGTAAGAATTGTTGGATCCGTTATCTCTTTAGAGTAAATTATGCTTCTTCGTTCATGATAGGCACATCTTAGTGGTACATTTTCCACTAAGATGACTTCAGGAGCACTAGGACTTCAGGAGCAATATTAAATTAGTAAACATATTGCTTCTTGATTTCCATTATCATGTCTATTTCCATCTTTATTGTCATTAGTTCCCAGTTTAACCGGAAGCTTTTCAACATCGATTCTACTTCCTTCTTTGACAAAACACAATCCAAGGAAATTAGTTCACATGACTGGTGGATACAAAAACGGTTAGTTCCACCTGTAACATCATCATACAATTGGCCACGCTCGTCTGCGACACGGTCACACCACAGTCACGCACTCCACCTCGTCTGCTTAGTCCTCTATTTGTGAATCTATTACTACTATTGTACTATCTTTAGGCCGAAAACGTGGTTGTCTTTTGTTATGTTTCGATTCTCATTTTCTTTGGTACATAAAAAAGGTAAATACTGAATTGCGTGACAGGCTTTTTTAATGAAATGGGAGCATTTGTGTTTAAGTTATTGAAAACGTTGTTTGCACGCGTAGCGCATTTTGGTCCTTCGAGCCGGATATGAACCACTGATCTATGGATATAATGAATAAAGAATACCAGCTTATTAGTTTATGTTAAGGCAGAATTGACCAAATCTCGCTGATTTATATTTTTTTAAGTTACCTTCATCATGAAACACTTCTCGTTTTCTGAAAGAGAAAAAACATAATTGTTGTGTCTTGAAGCCATGATTCTATTTAAGTATAAAGAACTGGGAGGATAAGTTGAGGGTTGTCGAAAAATTGTATACTAGAGCTGTCGCAGTAACATTTTACTTGGCAAAACGTTGGTAGTATGATTAAAAAACGAAATAAAACTAGATTTTCCAGCACTAACCCTAATTCAGTAACAGTCGCCAAACCTACATTACAAGATGGTAACCTAATCCAGAATAGCTCCTTTACGTTAGTCGACAACTCGGTCAATAGGCACGCAGCATGCTTAGCTCTCCGCATTCCATTCTCCGAATGCAGTTGTGGACAACTCGTGCGCACTTCTTGCGATGATTATACCTTTTGATGTAAAGTAGCTAAGTATTAAGTGCTGGAAACGGTATAACGTGCTCCATAGTAGTGTTACAAGAACTTAACGCATCCAGCAGTGTTAATGTAGACGAGGCATAATACTGTCCCCGAAGCATTATATTCTCATTTATCGGAACGTCGTGCACAAAAGTATTACGCTGACCAGTTGGTAGATGTGGAGTGAGATGTTACGAGTAACAGCACATTGTGGCATTAGGGCGATTTGTCGCGGCTGTACCGGCCGCGTGGCTAACTGGCGACTGGTCCTTAGTCACGCACTGCGCCGGATCAGGTGTTCCGTTGACACCGGCCCGGCAGCCCGGCAGCCCGGCAGCCCGTTAGCACGCTAGCCACGCCTCGGGGGCACAGGTTATTGGGAAATCGAGTGCAGCTAATGTTTTTGTACAGTTGACAGTTAGAAGCGGTATGATGAACTCTGTAGATTCAGGCGTCAACTTTTAAGTAGGAATTTTAATAGTCTTCAACGGTTACGGCTAGATATTTCTAGCCACACTATTTTAGAAACAAACTGTTTATACTAATTATCAGTTAATTAATTGTTATTGTTATGCAACTACTTATATACTATTTGACCTGAAATCATGTCCAGCTGTAATCAAACATCCTTTCCGGCCTATAACAACTTTATAAACATCCTTATCTATACTTGATTGCGACTTCATTATATCCAAGTAAGTTCCATCAACTAAATCTATGTTTAGTCTTCAGCTCTTTTAAATATAATTCTGATGCACCTCTACTTTAGATCTCGGATATGGCTCCGTGCACCTCTACTTTTGATATCGGATAAGGCTCCGCGTAAAACTAGGGATTTTATTTGGGCTAGCGTCATTTCGAATGGGAGATTTTTTTTATGCTTTAATAGCATAATTTGGAAATTTCAATTGGATTCAACGATCATAGCTTGAATTTTTGCATTAAAATGTTATTGTTTATACTCACTAGGCCATCAAGCGGGTGTCGCCCATCAGAAGAGGGGGCGTGGTGCGGCGGCGTGTCGGGCGCGCGGGCGCTGCGCGTGCGCGTGAGCGGGACGGCCGCCGCGCCTGCACCCGCGCACGCACGCCGCTTGTCACCGCCGCCGCACGCGCACCGAGCCACCACGCCGCCAAGGCCGACTTCACCCACCAATAAACGTACGTTGGACTTTATGAAAATAATAATAATAAAATAATACCCTCCCGACCGAATTTCGGTCACGGCGGCCAATCTCAACGGTGATTAGCCGTACGCAGGAGATATTATAGTGCACAAGTGTGTGCGCAAACACATGCACTCTCTGTTCCCTCACTCTCATAGTCCGATTGGACGGCAATTCTACACGTCCATGGAACTTCTAATGAAAATACTATTTACAAGGAACATTTAAAAACATGGACTTACAAAACCGGATGAGTACCAATATGTCTACTTAGTTGTAAAAATTACAATGCTTGTGATAAGGTTTTACCTAAAGGTTTACAAGTCGGAATCACAAGTTTTCAATGACTTTTCTCTACATCAGTCATACGTCCGTGAAGTCGGCTTCATCCACCATGTTAGAATAATCGGTACCTAGGTAGAAAAATACTCCGGGCGCCGGGAGCCGCGTGACGACTCCCGGCCACCGTAGGCGCGGGCCTGCGGACGGAGAGCAATGGGTAGCTCACCGTCCGATCAGGACCAGGCCCGTGCCGGACGGCGCGTACGTGTTCCACGCGCGCCTCAAAGAGATGTCAGCATAAAGGAAGGGGCCTGCCAGGGCCGAAGCCTGCCGGGGGTGCGGGATTGTCCGAAAGGGTTACCGCTACCCCGGAACATAAAGGGCTAAGGAAGGAACATGGATGGGTTTTAGTCAGTAAGAGTCTGACACTCCCTTCGCTCCACCCAGAGCAAGAGGGGTCATTTGATGATTTCCCATCCATAAAAAAAAAGGTAGAAAAATACTGTAGGCTTCTCTAGGTATGTCCGTCTTCTGGATTGTGCTGAGAAAAATACGACCTGGAAAGCTAACAAATAAAATCTTTTAGCGTCACATAGTGCTATAAAATTAAAAAAGGTAGTGATACGTTCACTTTAACTGACTAGGCTACCGCTACTCATGAATATGTATGATAAACTAGCCTCTGCCCGCGGCTTCACCCGCGTGGATGTCAGAAATTATGCCTTCGGAACTTGCTACAGGCACAAAAACCGCCTATGTCCTTTCCCAGGATGCCATCTATCTCCTTGCCAAATTTTATCGAAATCCGTTCAGTGTTTTAGGCGTGAAAAGGTAACATACCAACAGACAGAGTTACTTTTGAATTTATAATATTAGGTCCTTACATATGAAATTGGCGTTTTGTATGGAAGGAACAAAAAGTCGAATATTTTTTAATATAATATATTTAATTAATCAAAGTATGAACCATTGTTTTCAATGCACTTTTGCCATCTTATAGGTAGTTCATTGATCCCTTTACTAAAAAAACCAGTCGGACGGGAATCAATAAAATCTTTGAAGGCGATTTGGACTGCCCCATCGGAGTTGAATTTTTTCCCTTGCAAAAAGTTATCCAAATTGCGAAAAAAATGGTAATCTGTTGGAGCAAGGTCCGGGGAGTACGGAGGATGTCTAAGACATTCCAATTCAAGCTCTTCTAATTTGGTAGCCGTCTGTTGCGCAGTGTGTGGTCTGGCGTTGTCGTGCTTTCAAGCTTTTTAATCTTCCCAATTTGCTTCAAGTGAATTAAAACAGTTTTATCACTAACATCGAAGCCTGCAGCTAACTCGGACGTGGTTTGCGATGGGTCCGCTTCCACAATAGCCTTCAATTCTCCATTATCAACTTGGGTCTCAGGCCGTCCACGGGGCTTGTTCTGCAGGTCGAAATTTCCAGAACGAAAACGTTGGAACCAAAAACGAACTGTGTTTTCTTTTGCAACATGACCGCCATACACATCATTCACCCTTCGAGTCGTTTCCGCAGCACTAGTGCCACGGCGGAACTCGTACTCGTAAATAATGCGATATTTTAAATTTTCCATTTTGTAAAATGAGTGACGCAAACAGAAAAAACAGAAGAAAAAAAACAAATGAATGACGGTCATCGAAGCACAAATACATGAGTAAATAGCTGTACAAATTTGAATTTGGAATTCCTTACCAAAGAGGAGAAATTCGTGATTAAAGTGGCCAGTACGAAAAACGCCAATTTCATATGTAAGGACCTAATATTAAAGTATGGATATGACTATCTGTGTCTGACTGAGTCTGTATTTTAATACATTTAAAAAATGTGATTGATTAAGAAATACAGGTTTCCTTTGCAAATTATCAAGGAAACAATGCCTTTTTTTGCATTTAAGTAATTCATTCAGCTTCAGCGTAGCAGTTCTTGATCAGAAAATGGGATATCGGGGTAACACGTATGGAGGTATGTATGTAAGGCCCCATTAAAATAGATGGACAGACTTTTAGAAATCATTCAGACTACCAAAATAAGGACGATGGTAAAAAATATATAAGAGAAACGTTTTAGAAACAAGAAAAATAATCAGGTAACGAAAATACACTAATATTTATAAATGCAATTTATTATTTTCACGTTTTTTTTTGCTTGGATATCTTTGGTTAGACGTACTGTGCGCTGTGTTAAAATATATTCGGATAGTCTTCAGACTCAAATCAGCAGTCGTGGTAGGATCTTCGCTGGGTAGCAGCGGGATGGCCCGTATCTAAAAGTGGACTGTTATTAATAGGCCGATTAGATTATGATGAACAGGATAACCAGTAAAAATGATTTATGTGATATTTGATGCTGATAAACACCGTCTTCGCAGCCATCCACGAGGAACCCCCACCGCCATCAACGGAAGGTCCCAGCTCTGCGCAGCTGAAGGCAGTGGGCGCGGTGTCCCAGCTGACTGTGGCCAGCGCGCCCGTCCGCAGTGCGCCCGCGCAGAACAGCTACGCACTTGAACGACGACCGCCCAAGCACGACCATCATCATAGACCAGTTGAAACTGCGCCACCTGTTCAGGTTAGTTCACGATACATAATGGTCAAGTACGTAAAAGCCAACAGCAACGTCACTAGATAAATACAATTAATAAGTCATAGCATTTGCAACAGGTACCAGAAAGGCAATCCTCGTATTATTAAGGAGATGCGGTAAGTTAGACCGCGAAAATCTAATTTTCTTACGTTTTTTGCAATTTTCAGGTCAGTGTCAGGTTGTATCTTGATTCGCAACCGTAACAAATATGATTTTACAGAATTATAATCATTAAAATCATCAATAAAACCTCATGTAATCCTATTGAATCCTATCCTATGAAATGTCAACACATCTTTATTATTTTGACATGATTTTGACCTCATTTTGACAGTTCAACAACTGACTGACAGTTGTTCGAACATGAATGAATGAATAGCAATATCCTTCGAAATTATTCAGATTTATTTATTTGATAGTGTGTTACGCAATCAGGGTGCCGAATACTTACCTACTGAACAAAAGCAACTTCTAAGTAAATAGACAAAATTAGACAAACACCATGTTTGTTGATAAGCACCTGTATCATATAATTATGTTCATTAATCGGTTGTAAGTGCAGTTTTAGTGGTTCAGTTTGACGGAGTAGGATTACCACCTTAACAAAATAAGGTGACGAGTAGATACAACAGCCTGTACGACACCAACCGCAGCTCTGCGGTTTCATCCACATAGTTTGATCACTTTGATGCTCTCTCATACACCGCGGCTTGTAAACACCATGATCTATTTGTGGTTGAGATACACCACAACAATTTACAGTTCACTTATTGTAATTAAACTACATACAGTTACCTACTTGTAACTTTGGAACAGATCAAAGAACTCGTTATGGGAGTGGTTTGGACATACTATTAAGTATTCTGTGGTTTGGAGAAGTATTGTGGGACACGAATGCACGATAGAATTTCTTACCTTAAAATTCCTCTAATTAACTTGAAAACTAAGTCGGAATGACAAGAAGGGATCTCGTCATAGCTATCTACTTATAACAATTATTTGCAAAAGCTAACACTATGTTTTTCTCCTCTAGTCTTCTGAGGACAATTTTTTCCATATTTTAATCATTATCATCGTCCTGCCATGTCCTGTGCTAGGTACTTGGGGTCGGCGCAACACGATTTCTTCTTCCATTCTCCATAGTCTCTCCATATGCTATGGTTTTATAATATTAACATTTATACAAACTACCTAATTACAATCGTATAGGTAACTGTTCTAACGAACATATTATGTAAAGTTTCTATATGTGTCTGTAATTTATATGGTGTAATATTAAAGAGTAGGTAGGTATGTACTTATTCTATTCTATTCTAATGTTGACCAAGAATACGACACCGGATTGGCCATACAACCTTATACAAATAAATACTTTGAATTTGACAATAAATATTAAAGATCTCTGTGGAGGCTGTCCTATTTTTCAATGCAATTTTGTCTGTAAAATTAGGTAGGTACCCAAGTATCATCTTTTTGGCAATTGTAGATAGCTTTTTGATGCTAAATACCAGTTTCATTAGAATTCTTGGCTTGCCTTTTACAAATAAGATTCCGTAGCTGCTCTATACTGTGACTGTAGTTAGGTATATTGCAAAATCGATAAAATCATTCATTGCAATTTATTTATTTATAATTTCTTTTTTTAAACACTACTGTGCGCTCAAATACCCACATTCCTCATCACCTACGTTTGCCGATGCGATCTTAACCCCGGAAAGCCAAGTACCTAGTCAAATAGGGTTGCCCAACAATACTCGTAAAATGAGTTCTTCAATTAATTTTGGTATTACAACATTTAAATAACAAAACAATTGCCAAATTCAATTACCGAAACAATGCTCATAACGGTTTTGACACCGATATTAACACGCAAATATTGTAACAGTGATGTCATTCGTGGTTAAGTACCTACTTTAACTTAAGGCTTTTTGGGGTTCATTTATAAGTAATGATTAGCGACTGTTTAACCATACATTTTTTTTTACGTTTAAATGTCTCATAACTTTAAGCAACGTTCAAAAATAAAGGGGGTTAATAAAACCTGTAGGTAGATAGACGTAGTATATTGGTTCATCGCTTAATAGAATATGTATAGGTATAAGGAAATTTATATACCAGTAAATTGATGTTATCGGGTCATCATGGATAGCGATCGAATAATTTGGTAACTGCGCAAGAGCACGCAAAAGCCACATTATAGTTACGGGATCCAGATATTGGACAGATTAAAAATCTGTTACGTGCGTGAACATTGATTCACAACACCATGTGCACCTGGTCAATAGTAGTGCTTGGACGCATTTCAAACACTGTCGGAAAATAACTGCACATTATTTAGCAGGTAGGTAATATAACAAGTCAGCTTCACTATTCATCCCTTTTAAGTACATAACATGAAAGGTTAGGCAGAGGTGCTCCTATTGTACACACACATTTCGCTAGTTATGTTTACGTACCATGTAAACATAACTGGCGATGTGCCAATAGTGGGCGAGCCTATTATCGAAAAACCGTATACCACTTTACCCGGCCGGCACCCTAATTGCGTAACACACTATTGCTCTCAATTTGAAGAATTTTGAAGCATACTGCTAATCCATTGCTCCATATGTTCGAAAAATGTGTCTACTGTCAAAATGAAACCCATTGCTACTGATCGTGTTTTACGCAATTACCCTACCGGAAATCTAACCCAGAACCTCATGCTCAGCAGTAGTGCTTACACTAGACCAAAGAGACGGGCCCTTTCCCCTCTCCCTCACCCTAAAAACCTCCCCCTTAAACCCCGTCCCTTAAATTTCTTCAACACTTCTTCAAGAAATACCTAAATCCCTCTTACAAAGCTTATGCCTTTTCTTCCCCTGTATGTACCCTAACAACAATCTATTAGGGACGTTGTGCTTTATAGATAGTGCCATCCACGAAGACGCGCCCCACTCTTCTTACTAATCGCCAGTGGTTATCGCTAGTTAATTTCGCTAATGTTTTTATACACACTAATTACCCACTAATAAGTAATTACTGTGTATCGACAAAACTGAAACACTAACGGAATGTTGCACACTTGTACTGTAAGCGATTAGGAAGTCTCACATTTTGACTAAGGTGTTGAATTTGTGAAGTTAGGGCTTGTAGAGTTAGGGCGTGTAGAGTTAATGGTTTCTTTGTTAATTAATGTAATTGGTATTGTACCGTTTTAATCATCTATAAATTAATTAATTAACGCGTCTCTAGCTCGGTATTAAATAAATTCATTCCAGTAATCTATCATTGAAATACTACTAAGATATTAACTAGGTGCTCTCCAATAGCTTATTGATTCTTATTACATTCATCATGATTCGTGAGCTAATTAGTAATTAGTCGCGATCACATCGTCGGTAACCATTACAGTAATTATCTGAGCGAGCGTTACGCGGCGAAAGTGTTGCCGCCAGAAAAAATAAATTACCATTGTTCTTAACAAACTCCCACGATCTCTTGATAGGGAAAAGCGTAATCGGTGGGAAGCTTTAAATATTGTTGAAAGCGAAAGCATCAGCGACAATGGCAGCCATACTGGGTGCATGCAGATGCGTCAGCGCGTGTTTCATAAGACTGATGAGCTCTCTTTATCTTAATGGAGACAGATGATTTAATTCGTTGATGTTGTTAAGATTAAACCGAACGTGGTGCTGTAAAAATTACTCTGAGCAAGTTCCTGAGAAATATTTTCTATAAATGTTTGTAAGGAAAGAAAATACATTTATTTAGAACAGACTAAAATACACACAATACTTACATCAGATAAAAACAAATAAAAAGTGTAAAATCCGGCGTAAGAAGTTACTAGGAAAGTGTGCCTCACGGCTACGCCAAAAACGCCCAGTTCAACAAAAATGTCAGACAACTAGTGCCTCACGCTGGTTTTCAACTGGACCTTGTACTTATTGAAGTACCATACCTACCTAGTGTGAATTTTGACTCTCTTAATAAACAAGCTGACGATTCAATGACTGAATTGATACGGCCTGATTAACACCCTCAGTGGCTCAGCGGCTCACAAGTAAAACGAAATCCCTTAAGTTTTCAGATTTCACTGAATATTTGTTTAGGTCTGAGTCGTCAAAATCTGGTCGCTTTTCTCTAAAATACACTCACGTATAAAACATCACGCCTTGTTCCCATGAGCCTAGGCAGAAACTGCAGAACAACAACCACTATTATCCTTACATACTAAATATTAGAAATCATTATACAACAATTTCTTCCCCAATACAGAATGGCGTTCGCGAATGCAACAGCAGTTCCGACGAGAACAGGTCGTCCGGACACGCGTCCATGTCGGACAGCGGGGGTGGCGGGGAGGCGAGCCGGGAGGAGCCCCGCCGGACACGGCAGCCGCCACACGCCCGGACAAAGCATCGACCACATAATAAGGTACCTACATAGTAATATCGGCCTGTGATTGTCCCACTGCAGGGCCGCAGGGCCTCTCCTCACATCACCACACTTCTTCACCGCGAGTTGGCGATTCCAGACCATTTTCTCTCTCGATGTTTTTACTGCAGTTTTCCAAATCACAATACCATCTTAAATTATAATATAATAACCGTAGAATTCGAGAATAAAGTCCCAAAGGACCAATAGGGTGACACACTTTTTAAGGGAGATATTTATTTTTTTAGCGTTTCTGAAATCCATGTACTTACGAAAAGGCGAGCAGAGAACAGTTGGAGATAAGTATACACCTTTGAACACCTAATGGCTTCTTGTAACAATTGTAACCCTTGTAATCCTTCAGTTACAGTCACCCTGGCCCGGAGGCGGAGGCCTGGAGGACATCAGGTCAGCCATCAAACAGCTGACACTTCGCTCCAGAGACAGCAGCAGCACCGCCACGAGTGCGTCAAGCGCCGGCGGCGGCAGCAACAATGGGGCTCAGGGTATGTTCATATTCTGCGTACTAGACACATTGAAAATCATAAATAATTTAATACAATAAAGCTGAAAATTTGCACGCTTTCAACGTCAAAATAACATAAGACAGTCCCGCAAAACGCCCGCCCTTCACCTCTTCCTAGTGCTTTACTTGGGAAGAATAAGTAGCGCAACAAACTCCCTAGCAGCACATCAGTCTGAACTTGATTTCCACACAATAGGTAGTATGCGAAGTAAATAATTGAAGCAATTGAAGTACGAATTATTCTAGGACCCGGTAGTTTTATGTACCTATACTTACTAATCTCTAACTTCGAGGCCTGCATGGAAGAAAAAAATGTGTGTGTGTGCGGTGTGTGTGCTTGAAATCAAATGTGTTTTTAGGAACACCCAGCTACCTCTATGCTAATTGTTAAAAAGTGTTCATATCGTGTGCCAAATTATTGAATTGTATATATTGAAATACGTACTCGTTCGGTCCCCATATAACAGTGCGTTGACTTTTGTTTTCAGAGAGTGGCAGCGCGGCAGAGGCGCGTAGGAGACGAGCTCCTCTGGTGCGGCAACCCTCACTTGACACAGTCTGCACCAACGTTACCAGCGCCGATGAGTTCGTGTGGGTTGACTCTCACAATAGGTATGTTCTCTCATCTCTAAATAATCTAATCATTACAATCATAAAAGAATCAGACACATTATAATCTCATCACAAAATAAAATTCAACACAACACTGCCATAATGCTAAATATCCCGTTAAGTCTTCATCTTCGTCTTCCATATCCCGTATGTACAAGTTTCATTTTTTTTTAAATAGTATTAGTCCATCATCTATCTGAATCTGGGCCCATATACTAAGTCTCCTAGGGCCCAGTAAGTCGTTCCATAGTATAAGGAGCAACCATGTCTGTAGTCTACCTGGTACTTATTGCAGGCTGGTGGAGCTTCGCTGTGTGCCCTGGACAGCAAGCGAGGTCAGTCGTGCGCTGCAAGCAGGCAGGTGCAGAGATATAGCGCCCAGGATGGCACCAGACACACCGTCCAGACTCGCCTACTTACTACAAAGGTACGTAGATACAATACCTTCACATTCACATCATCAAATTTACTTCTGTTTTGGCTCAGATAATCGTATGATACGAGGGTGACAACTCTGGGGTGCTCCTGAAAAAAATGACATTATAAATGAATATTTCTGCTCTTGTGGTTTCAGGGCACTGGTGAGGATATCACGCGAAGCCCAACGTCTTTCCCAGAACTTCGGCTTCTGCTCTAAACACGAAGTAGCTGGTGCGTTCAGGATAGTTCTCAGCACGCCGCTCGCTGACGCGTGCATTAAGGTGAGAGAAAAATAATTTCTAATGGAATTACTAGAGCGAGAATGTTTATTTGTCTAAAGCCGACAGTGACAATCGAGGCACCTATTCTTTTCTAGCAGTTATTCACCGTTTTTAAACAAAGTAATCCTTTACTTGGCAGGGTTGCCAACGAGCTGCGACAATGTACGCGACTTCGGGCAGTGCAGCAAGACGCCTGGGCTCGGCAGCTCGAGCCCGGACCAGCCTTGCACCTGGCCGGTTCCAAAGGTGGATGCTGGATGTCCGTGTCGCATCATTTGTACACGAGTAAGTGCCTATTGTGATCGAAGATGTCCTGCTCTTACTGTGACAAACAATACAAAGTAAGCTCCCTATATTGTTTGTCGTGGTTTCCTCGACGTCAGAACGGCAGCTCAGCGCAGTAGCTAGTCAATGCTTGCCAAGGTATTTACCTACTTTACTGTTTATCATAAATGGTCTCAACCTCTTTTTTTAAAATAGACACTAGGGGAAGTACCTACTGAGGTAACCCCAACACAAGTATTTTATAACTTAGCTACTGGGGTTACCTCAAAGACTGTTAAGAATACAGAACCTCCTTTTTTGAAGTCGGTTAATAAATGATTTTATTTCTGTAACTTAGTACCTATTATATACAAACACTTAATTTTACACGTCATATTTTTAAAACTAGATGATATGCATAGGTATTAGTAGTAAGTAACTATACATATATGCAGTTTAACGTATGAGATGTAATAATAAACATTTTGTTTTTTTTTTTGTTTTAATGCTCTTTATAAGTACTCAGCCAATTTGCCAAGCGATCCTCTTACTTAATTATTAACATAATTTATGTTTCTGTCTTCAGATACGCAGCGATCTACCTCTGTGCTGGCATGGAAACGCTGCTGGAGGAGATCGCGCTGATAGCCGGCAGCAGTGCAGCCAATTCTCCCATCACACCTGCTGTTGTGGACCACGCGGTCGCAAACTGTGCTGATCTCTGGGGGCTGTTGCAGCCGTACAGCCACCTGAATGCTGGAAGAGTTGCTTCAGGTAAGCATCAAATTGATGTATAAAATAAATATGGATGTCCGACTTAAGTAAATAAATTAAATTATGCATGGTCGGGCAGATTGATCTAGTCTGGTTTTCTCGGGCTCGTAAAACTAAATCTCACGTTTATTTATTTGAATAGCTCCCGCCCGCGGCTTCGCCTGTGTGGTATGTCGACAAAAAATAGAGAAAGAAAGTCGCTTGTGTCTTTCCCCAAGGTTTAAAGTATCTCCATACCAAATTTCATCAAAATCGGCCCAGCCCTTTCGGAGATTAGCCGGAACAAACAGACAAACATATAAAAATAAAAATAAAATGTTTTGTGTTAGTACCGTCTAGATTTTCATATTCATTTAGTAAAAAGCTGTTTTTGTACAGAGGCCAGCACATCAAGCTACCCCAATCAATCAAATTTTTCCAACTGAATATGAACCTCATTACTTTGTAGTAAAGTTGAAAATCTATCAAAGAAATTTGACAGATTGGGGTAGCTTGATGCTGGCGTCTGTACATCAGATTAAAAACAGACAATTTTATTTATTTTTATAAGTAAGTAGATTGGTTTTGTTCTTTTGGTCCCAAACTCCTAACCTAAATAAAAGTCTCGGATTTTATACACGTCTGTAATATGGATATTACCCGACATTTGTTCGCTGCGCTTTTATTTTTTTACTAGACTTTCTTGAGGTATTAGGTATGTGTGAAACGTGTAGATATTCATTCTCAATTGACATTATCAAGTAGGTAGTTTACCGATCTTATTTCGAACTGCAGGCGCCTTATCACTGTCTCGTTGGGAATCCATGAGCTCATTGGGTTCCGGGTCATCATCAGGAGTGTCCCGTCCTGAACACAGGGCGTTGGGACTTAGTCACGATTCTGGTATCACTACCAACGGTTCTGGTACGTATCAAAAGTTCTATTAATCTTTTACTTCTTCTAGTTTAGAAGCAGCATCTGTACAATATGTATTTTTCACCATTAGCAGTCTCAGACCAAATAAAAAACCAAGACAGGGCTGTCAACATTAAAGTGAAGCCGGTTTCGTAAACATGCGTTCACTTAGTGAGGTGTAGTTTGATTGTAAATGGTTGTAAATGTGTGCGTGTGAGCGTGTATGCACAGAGCGGAGGTTTAGTTTTGGCATGCTTCAGTGTGATACTTCCTGGCCGCGCCACCAACACAAGGCTATAATTTCTAAAGTAATTAAACTTTCGAATCTCTTTATAGCGTACGGAAAAGAACAATTTTGGTACAATTCTTTAGTGTACACTATGTCCGGGTACGCCTAATAGTTTACGAAATCCGTGGTGGCGCGGCCAGGAAGTATACTTCCCAGCCGCGCCACCTAAACTTCATTATATTTCATTATTCTTTGAGGTACAATTTTTTTCACTACATGTACCCTGAAGTACATAAAGGGTACAATTTATCTAGAAACGTGTTACTTTAATTTTCCACTGTGGCGCGGCCAGGAAGTATCACACCATGCTTCACTGTATTGTTCGCAGCGCTATGTCTTGACTTTTTTTAGTTAGCAGTAATATTTTTCCTATTCACCTACTATTGTAAGATAATGTTGAATGTATGTGCTGTTGATGTTCTTTATTAATTAATATACCTATCCCTACCGACGAGCCAACATTCTAGCCTAGTTTTACGAGGGTTTTTGCCATCCGCAGGTGGTTCAGGGACCTCAGCTGGCTCTAACAACAGTTCTGGAGGATCGACGGCGTCAGTTTTGTTGACCACGTGCGCTGGGTCCGCATCAGAGTTGCGAGCTGTGTTGCGGAGAGTACATCCGCGGCTCGCACCTCTCTCCCCAGCTGCAGAACGAGCTTTATACTATTTTATGAGATGCTCACAGGTGTGTGTTTTATCATTTTCCTTTAGTTATCATCATTCTAATAGCGTATCACCATGGTATCACCTATGGAACGACAATTCCGATTATATTGACAATATAAAAATATCCAATGCGTTTTTGTACTGCCGAACAGAAGAAATTTTCAAACACAGAAAGCAATTGATTTTGTTGCATTGTCAAAATGATTCCATAATTTTGAAATTGGAACATAATCCATTGCTATTCCGAGAGTGATGGCAGCAGGGACACTATTTAACACAAACGAGTTTACTTGTTCCGGATATATCATTGATGAATGTCCTTCCTTCTCGTTAGTTGGAGCACTCAAGCGCGAGCGGCGGCAGCTGCGGCGGCGCGGGGCTGTGGGGCGAGCGCGGCGCGGGCGCGCTGCCGCCGCTGGGCGAGTGGGTGCGCGTGCTGCGCGCGCACGCCGCCCTGCGCGCGCCGCCCGCCGTGCCCGACGCGGACGACGTCATGCAGGCTGCCAGGCTGCTGCTGCCGCATGCCGACTGCCCGCCCAGACCTATCACGTAAGGGTTGGACCTCATCTGGCAGCACGGAATCGCATTTGTTCCGCCTGTGCTACCACGTGCTGCAGTATGCTGCCGCATGCGAACGCGCGCTGTCGCATTCCGCAGACAAAAAAGGCGATCGCACGCGTCAGCATGCTGTAGCATGGGTGGCATACTGCCGCGTTCTATCATGATCAGTTTAGTTTCAAGCGCGAGATGGATAGGACCACGGAAGAGAGAGCAGTGATTCTAGCGTCTATTTTGCAAGAAATGCAAAATCAAAATAATAAAAAGAAACGCATTCGCAAAATAAAACGGAGATACTGGGTTCATCCTTTGCCGCGTGCGCCATTGTACGATAGAGTGAGACAGCATGCGATAGCAAGTGATCGGCGGTGAAAGGATGCGTTAGCATGCTATCGCGCGCTTCAGCGTTCCGGAGTCTCCCTGCCGACCATTGCATTTTGTCCGTAATGCCGATCGCCTCGAGGATTCCTCCGCGTGCTATCGCATTATGCTTTCTGTCTCGGTCTAGCAAATGGCAGTTCTAAGCGACAGAAAGAGAAAAGGCGACGGAAAAAGGCGATTCGTGCTGCCAGATGAGGTCCAACCCCATAAGCTACCTACTTATCTTAAATTCATTCATTCGCCCACTGACAGACAACGCACAAGCTAAACCATGAAGCATAAAGTTCCTTAACCAACGAATACGAGCACTAAGGAATGATTTTTTGTCATTTTTGCCGATGGGGAGCCAATCGGACACTCGATTTTACATTATTATCTATATATCACTAATAAAGAACTTTTTAGTGATCGATGATTACCTATTATAAATTAAAGCTTCTTTTCTTAACTGTCTATGTACCGCATTGTTCTCCTAAACTACGTAACGGATTTTGATGCAGTTTTCAACATCATTCAGAGAAGTAATATCGGAAAGTTTGTGTTTAACACATTAATATTTACCTAACATATTATATTAAAGAAATCTTTATCTATTGTCAAGTCGTAAAAACTGTGCAAAGAAGGGGAGACCTCCTTCTTTGTACAGTTTTTACTCCCTAAGCATGAAGTCCATCGTTTCAGAGGCGGGTCGTTAGTTACCTAAATATACCAAATTTCTTAAAAACCACAGACTAGAAGAAGCCATAGAGCCAGTATGGTCCCGCTGTGCACGCACGTCTGACGAGCTCAGCAGGGCCGCCGTCGGAGTCGCTCAGCGAGCCTTGCTCAGCGGGAGGCCGGAGCTGGTGGGCGGCGTGCGGTCGTTGCTACCACCAGCTGGCATCGACGCACCAGATGCTTCGGGACTGACGGCGCTCATGAAAGCGGCGTTTGCTGGCGATGAGCAGATTGTTGCTGTAAGTCGGTTTTTTGTTGAAAACCTAAAAATACAATATGAATTCTAATTCTACCACTTGTCCCCAAAAACGAACTAAGTTAGTAGGTACATTACATTATAAACTTGAGGTCCACTTTGACCATTATTCACTAAACAACTTTTATAGGACAACTTAGGTACAGCAGGGCTGGATGAGACGATACGATATGCATTTAGGTATTTATTTATTTATTTTTCAACACACTTGCTCGTAAAATGGCTCTTAATGCACAGCTTTTAGATCCATAATGCAGTGTATTACAAACGCGTGCTTTTTCTTTACGTTACGGTACTTGTGCTTTATTTCCACAGATAACTATTTAATTTACTAGTCGGAGGTCGGAGAACTGCGTTTTTTTTTTAATCTCTTCAAAGAGACTTCATGCCAAAAAGAATCCGCGAACCACATTTTACTTTTTTTTTTTAAATAGTCTGAATTGTCTTTGGTCCCAAGATGAACTAAAATTTATTTACCTTAAGATGAATGCGCAGTTGTAGCCCACAAAATTAAATTTTTCTAACGTTTTTTGCAATTTTCAGGTCAGTGTCAGGTTGTATCTTGATCAAAATATGATTCGCGACTATAACAGATACGTATTTACAGAATTATAATCATTAGAATCATTAAATACATCTTTCTAAGTTAGATTTGTTCCATAAGAAAAAATCTCTTATGGAAAAGTTCTTAGGGAACAAATCTAACTTAAATATATATATTAATGATTCTAATGACTATAATTCTTTAAATACATATCTATTATATAAATATACATTTTGATCAAGATACAACCTGATACTGACCTGCGAATTGTAAAAAACTTTAAAAAAAATAAATTTCGCGGTCTACCACTGCGCATTCACCTAAGGGTGCATCCACACATAGCGAGGCATGTGCCGCAAATGAATTTTTTATATGTATGGTTGCCTCAGGCTGAGGCATCTAACATACAAAAAAAAGCACTTGCGGCGCATGGCTCGCTCTGTCTGGATGCACCTTATAATTTTCCGTCGTCCCTCCCGTAACCAAACGGAAAAGACCACTGGCGTTCTATTATTGCGGATTCTCACTGAATTAATGTATATTTCTCTATGCAAATAGTACTTTCTAATTCCATACTAACTAAACTACAATTTGACATACGACAACACTACGATCAGTCTTAACATTATTTTGTGTTTATTATATTTTTTCTATAGGCTGTATATCGGTTTAGTCTTTGCCTTTAAGTAAATAAACGCACGCCGCGCTAGCAATGCGCGCGCAGGTGTAGAAATGACCATTACTTACTCTATGGGTAAACCTGCGCGCGCACGTCAGCGCGGCGCGCGGAATGACAAACCAAGCCCGCCATTATCCATACAAGTTAATATTTAACAATACAAGTCTGTTTTTTTCCTCACAAGTGTGTTGAAAAACGTCGTATGATACGCGTGTGCATTGATAATTAAACTCTCGGCTACCTTATCGCGCTCGCCTACGGCTCGCGCGAGTAATACCGCCTCGAGTTTAATGATCAACATAGCACACATGTATCATAATGTACTATTAGTACATGGAGGACTTACAGCTAATAAAAACAAACGAAAAAGGAAACCATAATCACCAAAAAGCCAATTACAAATCCTCACGTATAGACTTATAATAGTTATTTATGTGCGTGTGTGTGTGTTTTTGTGTGTGTTTTTGTTTGTTTGTTGTTTTTAGAGACTTAACAGCTGATATTTTCGTATTAGAGGTTTGGGGGCCATTCAACATTTATATAAAGTCGCCCCATATAGTGAATGTTTTGCCAGCTCTCGAATATTACTTAGCAAGAAATGGATTTATTGTTGGCTGTATGGTTTTATTTCAGATGCTACTAGAAGCGGGCGCGGACCCTAACATCGAGACAGGCGGCGCGTGCGCAGCTCACTGCGCGCTGCCGCTGTCGCCGCGCTCGCCATCCACACAACAGACTACCCCCACATACACGCCGCCCACAGCAGGTAACCTTCTAACTTATCAGCCCTGTGCCCATAGACGTTCACTTGAACTTCACGGTTAGCACATACTGAGCAATAAATCTTTGCAGTCAAGTATTGAATAAAAAACAAGTAGGAAATTATCTCTTGCACACTATATTCAACTCTATTTTGTAATTTAGTTCATTACGAATTACAAAGAACACAAGCCTGAGCATTTTGCTGTTCAGTGTGAGCTGACCCTTAAAATAGTTGGTATTGCCAGACATTTAAACAAAGTTTCCCCTCAGGTTGGACGGCGCTGGTGTACGCGTGCAGCGGCGGCGGCGGCGGCGCCGTGGAGTGCGCGCGCCGGCTGCTGGCCGCCGGCGCCAGGGGGGACGGCGCGCCCGCCAGGGGAGACGACGTCTGCACTCTTACGCCGTTACAGGTGTGTGCCTACTGTAACTTAAGCAGCTTACGGATGACCTATAGATTTTGTTTCTTTTTACCCGACTGCGCGACGCAAAGGAGTGGTAATGTGTTTATCAGCCTATGTATGTATGTATGTAAGTATGTATGTATGTATGTATGTTTGTATGTTCCTTTGAAGCACTATACAGACCAAACGCCTGGACCGATTTTTATGATTCACACGTCAATCGATTCCTATTAGTCCGGCGAGTGTCACTAAAGACATGACGTTAATGAAAATTCAATATGGCGACTACTAGACGCCATATTGTGAAAATGAAAAAAATGAAAGTCAAGAAACTATGTCAAGTGGGGTATCGTTGGATAGGTCTTTCAAAAATATCAGTGGTTTGGGAAGACCGTTTTTTGATTAAGTAAACCGTTCGTGATTTATCAAGCTTTAAAGTACCAATTTTCGTTAGAATCAAGTGTCCCCCCCCCCTACCAACTAAACGCGGCAGTAGTACCTATATATTACGAAGTTTAAAGGGAAACTATCACACTTAAGTGGGATTTACAACTCATAACTAAAAAGAATAAAATAAAAACTTAAATTTAAAAAATCAAAAAACCCGACTGCGGTAAAAAACTTAAGTTAAAAAAAACTGAAAAGCTAAAAACAAGCCCATTTTAAATTAAATAAAAGTTGGAAGCAGGCGGGACCCATACCATTTTTCTATTTTCAAACTCAAATGGGTCCCGCCTGCTTCCAACTTTTATTTAATTTAAAATGGGCTTGTTTTTAGCTTTTCAGTTTTTTTTAACTTAACTTTTTTACCGCAGTCGGGTTTTTTGATTTTTTAAATTTAAGTTTTTTTGTGTAATGTACCTATTTCCTATTTAATTAAATCTTGTTTTCAGGTGGCCTGTGGCGTCGGTAACTTGGAGCTTGTACAGTTGTTACTATCACATGGCGCAGACCCGTTCCTCTCCACGCAACTAAATGATGCCTTGTGCTACTCTGCTGCTGCACAGTATGGGTGCTACAGGTGACGAATTGACAGACAATACCTAATAATCTTATTAATAAAATGTAAAAAAAATATTTAGTGTTAATTCCGTAAGAACTAAATCAAAGCTTGAAATCAGTATGTATCTCAGGTTTATGTGGTTATTATGATGTTACTACGCAACCCAAACCTATACTCATTAATTTTATGTCTAGTGCCGTGGCGGTTTGCTGTGCACACGGCCGTCGTGCATGCCTGCGCGCCGCGGTGCGTGGCGGCGCACGCGCAGCCCAAGCCGTGCTGTCGCTGGAGGAGGTGCTGGCTGAGGGCGCCGCGGCACCACCCGTCCGACACCCCGCCTTCACCAAGCAACAGCAACGAGCGCTACACGACGCCATGTACTGCGCCGCTGAGACTGACCATTTGGGTGAGACTTCGATAACTCTTTCTATTTCTAATGTCAATGTTTTAATACAGTTATGATAGTCCAAATCGAAGTTAAATGTCGATTCCTGCTGAAAAATCTCACCGTGAAAACTTAGGTTAAATGAACTGGAGCTGTCAATAGTGTCAATATTTAGCATCAGATGGAATGACCGCCCACTTTAAGTTCACTTCACCTAAATTTTAATGGTGACATCGTTACAGAATAGACCTGAAAGCTAGGCTAATTCAGAATATCCCTAATTTATCTGAAAATCATAGGTCAAGTCACAAGTTGGATCAACTCATTCAGTGATTGTTAATGTTGCCACTTAGCAATATTTTACTTACTCGAAATCATTTGTTTTCCAGACATTACACTAGAACTTCACGCGCTAGGCGTGCCGTGGTCGCTGCATGCGTGGACTCTGTCACTGGCTGCCGCTGCAGATGCAGCACTTGATAGCGTTATCGATCAACTTTTACAAGATTTCCTACAGGTAGCACTCGAACTCACTCACTTCATATGTTGTAGAAACAATTTACTATGAAAATGTTTTAAAACATCTTTTTTCACTACATTTTATTTCAGGTGTGTCCATCCGACGACAGCCACTACAGTAAACAGTTTATTTACGAGTGCCTCCCCCTGCTGTTCAATATTCTACGGTACAGCAAGGTAATGTGACAAATATTATTGTTTAATTTTTGCCACAAATATTTTACTTATTATTAAACTACTGGTCAGGGGTTGTTATTACAATCTTTTAAAGCCTTTTTGGAAAAGGCCGTCAGAATTAATAAAACCCCCTTATGTTTAGAAGGAAGGCACTGTCTTACTGCTGGCTGACATCCTGTGCGCATGCTACGGACGAGAGGCTGTGCCAGGCGTGGCGCAACCGCCGCCTCCCGTGGCACCAGCCCCGGCCAGGGTCGACCCATCATACGTCAACAACCCATCGCTAGCTGACGTCACCTTTAGGTAACTTCTGAATAAAATCACCTTTATTGTCTAGAGTACCGACTCTTGCAATAAATTGATAAAATCAATTCCTTCCTCAGGGTTGAGGGGCGATTGTTCTATGGCCACAAAATAGTTCTTGTCTCGGAGTCACCACGCTTACGAGCCATGCTAGCGCCTGCAAGATCATCGAACGAAGCCTTACCAGTCGCCAATGCTGCCCCTCCTCTCGTGCAAATCAACGATATCCGGTATCATATATTTGAGGTACGTTTTATAACTCGAATAATTACCTAATTTCTATTGAATTTTTGCTGGGGGTTTGTTGCGCCACTTCTTCCCAGCTAAAGGTCTAGGAAGTGGTGACAGACTGGTGTTTTTGGGGCTGTGTTTTGTAAGTTGTGCTGATTCTCAGCCTTGATGTTTTCCAAGCGTCGAAAGTGATTACCTAATAATGTATTCTGGTTTGTTAATTGTCACAGCAAGTGATGAAGTATCTCTACTCGGGCGGGTGCTCGGGTCTGGACATCCCTGAGACAGACGTGTTGGAGGTGCTGGCCGCAGCCTCCTTCTTTCAGCTTCTGCCGCTACAGAGGCACTGCGAGGCAAGAGCGGCTAAGTCTGTAGACCTACACAACCTCGTCTCAGTCTACATTCATGCAAAGGTAAGAGCCATTGCATTCTTGGTTCATTTATCAAATATCATATACCTCTATTCAAATCACAAAATAATTAAAACAGTGTTCCCAGCTCCAAAGTCTTAAAAACTAAACTATTAAGTACTTCGTATTTTAAACAAAAGCTAAATTCTGGCGCCTACGATAAGTAGTTTGATATGTGCCCGGTTCCGTTGCAGGTTTACGGTGCTACTCAACTGTTGGAATACTGCCAGGGATTTCTACTTCAAAACATGGTCGCTCTTCTCACGTACGATGATTCCGTTAAGCGTTTGCTCTTCGGAAAACGACTACCCGGACATAATGTTCTTGGTGCTTTATTGGTAACGCTACAAAAGAGAATTGAAGCCAGAAAAAACCAAGCGAAAAATAGATAACTTTAATTCAGATGTTAAATGTTCGGTGGGTTTAATTATTTTTCTAAATAAAAACATGATTTTATAAGAGTTGTTATTGACTTATTGAGTAATAATCAAGTTACTCTATTTATATTACAATTGAATTATAGAAAATAAAATATTTTCCCAAATATTTTTATAAGGCTTTAATTTTGTCATGCTGAAATACCTTTATGTAACGAAGTTTGATAATATTTTATAATATAATAATGTAAGTACTAAATTAACTTTTATGTAGATAAGTAAATAGAATAACAAGTTAAACTGAGATATAAATGTTTTTGTAACAAAATATATTTTTGTCTTCATTTTGTAATTCTATCAGTAGGTAACTCTCATTTATGAAGCAGTTTATGACTGGAAAGTATTATATCTTTGTAGTAATTGTAATGTAATTATTGTTGAAATAAAGCTTTGTGTTGTACAATGCCTCATTCATTTTCAGTAGTTTACAATATTTGATAGCTGTCTTACCTGTAGATACCTACAGGTGAGATATATGCTATTCACAAGTACTTATCGGTATTTGAGCAGTCGTGCTGTGTACAGCACCTGCATGTACAGTCACGAGCATAAATATATTACTATGGACAGCTCGGCAATAATATCTGACTTCATGATTCATCCATTAAATCTATCGTTAAGATGACGGCAAATATATGTGATAAGTTGATGTCCGTGACTACCGCCACCCCACCAACGCCAATCGCTTCCATATTTGGTAACAGTATACTTACTTTACTCTTTGTTTGGTAAGTAATTAGTACTCAATTGGTACGAATTAGTACTCGAACAAAAACATTGGTACCTTAGTAGTTTTCGAGAAAATCAACTTTGAAGGTCGTCCGGCGGTAGTCACGCATCCGCATCGCTGTCATTTTTATTATAAGTAGGTATTAGTTATTATTTGCTTATTTTACTACCTATTTGAAGAAAGTTGTCAATGGTAGTGAGCTGTTTATGAGATGTACACTCGTGCAAGACTATGTATAGTCGTAAATAGGTAGTCTTTCGCTTCCTATGTGTGAATCGTCACTGACCGATACATAAATATAACGCAATCTACTCCCTTGCTCCAACGATCATTGATCCCCGTAGTTCTGATTAGGGTAAAAGATAAATAATAAATTATTTCATACTAGTTATCGGTAGTCTACAGATGAACCAGCGAATCTCAACATTTTCAACATAGAACTCCCATTACTTCGAAAGGTCGTTTGTGGTACTTTAATGATTTGTGGATTTCCGAAGATAAATAAAACAGTCAATCCACATTATTAGTATCGTATTTACTAACAAACTCACTATTCTAGTAATAATTTCATTCGTTTTTACTTTTGAAAAAGAAATTATTATATCTCCTCCCGGGATTGTACCACAATTTATTTGTTGGCAACATTCTCTCTAACTGTCAATAATATCGTCTATGGCGTACGCGTGGCTGGATGACAGATCATCGCTGCGTAAAAAAAAATTGTCAAATTGTTTATGGTATGGTGTCATGTCAGAATAGGAATAGTGTGAACTGTGATGTGAATGTGATTTGCATTGCGATTTTGCGAATTTATCTTGTGAACTTAGTTAAAAGTGGAATTAAGTTGTGCATTGTAATGTCGTAACAGTGAAATAAAATGCAGTTCTATAAAGAGAGAATACTCAATGCTGCCCAGTTAAAAAGACTAAGTGAACACAAATATTCTTGTACGAGTGCCAGTATATTGGATGCATGGCTCCAGCCGTGGTGGTGCTGGCTAGTATCTAAAACGCCGTTATGGCTCGCGCCGAATCTCATCACAATATTAGGTTTAATAGTAAATATAGTCACCACACTAATACTAGTTTGGTAAGTACCTTGAAGGTTATATCAGTACGTCGTTATAGGAACTGTGTCACAGATCGTGTCCGACCGTAACGACTTTCATTTTCTGCTGGCAATAAGACTTTCTAACGGTCTGTAATAATAGTCCTACATAGATGATCTGTAATGATTCTGTAACCATTGCGTTTTCCATTCAATAAAATTATAGTTTCACGCATGTTTACATATTGTAATGCTTGGAAAAACTGGCGTGCGATTGGTTGAAGCGACGTCGCGCCACCGTCTGTTTCGATAAGATAGCTGGAATTCATTTATAGCTGTCTCTCCAAGCTTATCATTTATCAATGAGGACCTTCAATAGCTATCTTCAATTAGGTACAGACTTTGATTTCTGCCTGAAATCTGTGTAGATCTGGTTTGACACATAACCTTTTTAATTTTACTTACCTATGTGATAAGATATCAACTTACAACTAATCAGCCAAGTGTAAAATTAATTTGCCATAATAAATGAGTGGCTTTGCCCAGCTGTGGGCTAAGTATAAAAAATAATAATTGGTTGTAACAAGGCAGAATATTAAAGGGAATGATTATGTTACCCTACCAATACATTCTAATAACTAGAAATTACCTTAACCAATGCTCTATTACAAAGTTAAATTCTTCATAAGTAGGATTTGGTATGAAGTTATTTCATGTAATAGTATTTTTACTAAAGTTCAAGTTAAAGTTAATATAACAACTGTTGTTATCACAGTTTTGACTCAATGTCAAACGCTGGCTGATTAAGATTAGGTAGTTACTCAATTTTAGATCCAGGTATAAATAAGTACTAACCTTGTCCCTACATTGCATCAGCGTGGTATGACTTGGGTGTGATGTATGAAATTACATTTTTATTAAGAAATATATAGAATAGAATGTAATTTCTGGACTGGTTTGTAATAATCTTGTCATGAGGTAGAGGTATTTAATATCCCCTTTTTCCTAAAATAAAATAGGGATCCCATTGAACAGCTGTGCTGCTGGGGAGTTTGTTTGAAGTGGTGAAGGGCACACATTTTGGGGGACGGTCTTTGTAATTTTGATGTTAGAAAAGTGTTGAGTAGTTTGAATAAATGATGTTTGATTTTATTCAGATTTTGGCTAAAAAAGGTTCATAGTTAACTTCCCAGATAAATATTTAGTTGAAGAAAGGTATTTAAATACTTAAACTATGGTTCAAACACCTGTTTTTTTTTGTAATATGAATTATTTAAAGAGAATTAGCAGCTCATTTGAATTGTAAAATAATTGTTTAAGTATCTACTTTAGATAGCATTTTTATAATATAAACATTTGTATTTTGTACAATGTCAGCACTGTGCCATAATGCCAAAAAATATATAAGCTTAAAACTTATTCTTTTGTTTGGAAAAGAGGTCAAATATTTAATTGGTCAAGCTCCGTGCGTATACTATGTAGTATGATACAATAGAAAATCAATTGTGTCTCATTAGCAGAGCCTAATGAGTTAGCCTAACCTTCATGGTAATTAATATAACATCAAGTTTAGTAGTAGCTGGGTAGGTATGTTAATTAACCTTATAACTCTATGAAAGGCTGTAGACTGTGGATTTAGTCCAGTCAGTGAACACAAATACATTAGAATAGAATATTCTTTATTATGTAAATCAGATATGATTGTAGAAATTTTACAAGGGGTGAGATAATGGGTGGTCTTATCGCTTAAAACAATCCTTTAAAGACAACCTTTGGATGGATTTAGAGAGAAAGGAAAGACAATACTGCAGGTAGTCTCTTCAAAATATGATTATATAGGTTACTGTTAGAATACGGAATATTATGTTAATATGCGCATTAACTAGATGTTATGATGTTACCGGCCAAACCCGATTTTAGGATGAACTAGTTTCGCCTAGACCAAACTAGTTCTCATTCGCTGGCTCTTGCATCCTATGTCAACGAAGGGCTTAAAGTAACCTAACCAAACCTAAGCTTTTGCATCCTACGTCGCCTATCGACTAACCGCAACCATGCAACCCGTGTAGGGAGAACTAGTTTGGCCTAGGCGAAACTAGTTCATCCTAAAACCGGGTTTGGCCAGTAATAAACATTTTTTTCCACTTTAACGGACTCAACTAGATAATCTGCAGATTAACAAGTTAATTTGCACAGTGCAGTCTAACTGATTAAGGCACATTAGCGGTAACAGTACATTATCAAAATATAAGAATTAACAATTACACCAAATGTTGGTTTTGACTTTGAGAGCCTCCTCTGTAAGTTCCACCTATCTGGGGAATATCTGTTTTGATCAAGATTTTGTTCATATATTTTTTTTAAGGGTAACAAGTGATGTTGGTATACAGGATGAATTTTCCAAGTGGGCGTGGATGGTCAAAACCGAATCTATGAGGAATAGCGAAAAGTACTCAAAGGAGTCACGGGCTCGATTTTGATGAAAACTAAAACTGCATCATTAGATTTTTGAGAAATCAATATTTCTAGCCAGAAATCCAACCCTTTGATTTAGAAAAAAAAACACACTGTATTACACCATTCGATAGTTTCGCTAATAAGGATCCAATTCTGGGAAGTAATGATATACATACGGGAAACTAAAGAAAAGAGCTAATTTTTTAACAAAATTCTTATTTTTCTTATGTTACCTACCTATTAAGCCTTAACTGAATAATTGTTCAAAATTATGACAATTGTTTTTAATACATAGCTGGATTCGATGTCTCAAGCATTCAAAATTTGAATTTAGAACATAATTTTGTGAAGGTGACTGCTCTATGAGTGAGTTAGTTAGAAAAATATTAGCATCATTTCGAACAAGATACCGGTAATGTAGGTAAGAAAAAAGAAGCTTATTAAAATCCAATACAGCCGGGACCAACGGCTTAACGTGCTTTCCAAAGCACGGAGGGTCTTGTTATGTAAAGATGGTCACCCATCCATGGACCAACCGCGGCAAGCGTAGCTTAACCTGATTGATCGACCCGTGCGGTTGTTATTACTTAGCCACAAGCCCCTAGTTTATGTATGTTATGTATGTACTTAATTAAAATAAATTAAAGATTGGTCATAAGTTCACAGACCCATACTTATCAGGACTCTGAACTTGTATTGTTATTTACTTTTATGCTTATTATTATTAATTTATTATGAGGTGATACAGTAAGATAATGTAACACTTATTGTTATTGATACAATTATGTTGTATTGATGGAGCACGAATTAATGAGCTCACAAATGAAAAAGATAAGTAATATTTCGTGTTTCTGATTTTCATTAACTGATGATAAATAAGAACTATATGAAATACAATATAATTAATTATCTCCTACAAGTAACAAAATTAAGAATAATTTCTGTACTCAAAATTATGTAAATAAAACCTTGGTTGTTTTTGTAAAGTTCTTTGCGAAATGCGTAGCGCTGAGTGCAGTCAATTAACCAATATCCAATTGTGTTTGATTTCCTCATAGCTTCAAATTAGTAAACACACAAACGAAAACATATTTCTATCCTAAAGTAAGTACCTAGGTGTAATTTATGGGCGCCAGTACCTACGTAAAGAAGCGACCGATTCCTCATACCGTCACATTCCTTGTTTTACTGCTTGAAAACCTCAGGAACTTTATGGATGAGCGTATGAGACCCCATAGGTACTTACCTACGCATGCGTCACACATCATTAGATCGGTCACGCTTGCTTGCCTATACGTTGCAATACGGCAACAATTATGTTTCCAAAGCAATTGGCCAACTGCCGAAACTACTGCTCACATTTAATTAAATGTATAGTCAACGTATTCTACTTGGGGTCTAAAAATACCATACTGCTATGACCTATCAGCCTTGCGTGCGTAGTGACCTGTAAGGCGTTTAACACCTACGCACGGAACTCAACGGCCTGAGTGATCCTGTTAACATTTAATAAATCAAGCAGAATCGCAGTCATTGACCTTAACGATAATAAACCAGATGATAATGCCACTTTGTACAGTGTGACGAAGAATTATATCGATCTAAACTACAATGACGTCAGGTGTACCACATGGCAGCATATTAGGGCCACGTTTGTTCATCATTTGACTAACGTTCAGCATCTGCTCCTTAATATTAATGAGGTTTATAGTACTAGCCGTTACAATACTTAGTCTATTCTCTTAGCTTTATAACCCATCATTTGCCGCCGCAGGTTCAGTCCAGACGCGAGGCAGGAGCCCCCGCGATGGGCGTGCGCACTATGCGCGCTAGGTGTCTTCATCTACCAGAGCCTGGACGCCATCGATGGCAAGCAGGCGCGGCGGACCGGCAGCCAGTCGCCGCTGGGCGAACTCTTCGACCACGGCTGTGACAGCATATCAACAGTGTTCATAGCACTAGGTGCATGTATAGCTGTCAAGTTGGGAGAGTACCCTACGTGGATGTTCTTCCAGGTATGTTTAGTTTTGATTTTGAAGCAATTATTACTTAAGTTAAAAACCTCAAATACCTATTTGCACGACCCATAGATATACATTTCTATGGCACGACCGAATCGTCGAATAAAGTGTGACGTTAAATAAATTCACACTACCATGTAATAATCTATATTTTAGCACAAAAATAGATCATTCATCAATTCATAAGAAGTCTACTTAAAAACAGAACTTTGAATCTTTATTACTGGGCAGCCAGACACGCGAATAATCGGGTTATTTCGTTTATTCACCCAAAATAAACGCAGAAATGCATGTCCGATTATCAAGCCCGGACGGGATGGATATTCGAAATTCGTATACCTATTATTTATCTTCAGTTTTTCTCCCATCACGGCTATGTAGTCATTTATAGTAACATGATAGAAACTGGCTCAAGATACCATACGTTTTTCGCTAATATGTCTGTTGTAGCAAATAAATTTAGAAAACGATTGCAATTGTACATTCAAAGAGACGAATTTATCCAGGACACACAATTACGTCTACTCAATATTGAAATTATTGTTTGTCATTTCCTGGACACATTGCAGAATTTATAAATTACATATTAAGATTATTTAAAACGAGTAAGTTTAATTTGATTTAATTGCAATACGTAATATTATGATTTTTGTTTTAAGTTTGTGGTTATTAAAAATTATATTTACTGTTGATGATGAGATGATGACTGTACTTGGGATAAAAAGTTGGAAGAACAATCAGAAGTGAAAGCGATTATCCACCCGTTTAGAGTGGATAGATGAACACACGTTTCCGATTATTCACCCTAGAGTTGTTGTTTTAGGGTTGATAACGGAATTTGATTAGCCCGGTCAGGGCTAATCTGCACCCTAATTGCGTAACAATATTTCAATCACAATCTGAATCATTTTGAAGGATATTGCTTATCCGTTGCTTCATATGTTCGAATAATTTGTCTCCTCAACAATATAAATGTTGTTGAACTGTCAGATTTACCAAAGCCATTGCTGCTGTTAGTGTGTTACGCACTTACCCCGCTGTTCACCTTTGGCCGACACTTGAAGTATGAGGGGACCGCCTCCTTGCTGAAATGGCCCGTTTATTGCTCGATTGTCAACATATTAATAAAACAGGCAGTCACAAGTACTTATTATGAATCACATTCTACGCTCAATTAAATGATTATAGCGGCCCTTCTTAGAAGAAGGAAGTAAGTAGGTACTTACCATTATTTTCCAAGGTCAAAACTGGCCCCAGCCAAGCCCAGGTGCATTCATTCTTTGATATGCCTTAGTACTATGAGGCCTCCTGTGGTCGTTAATGAATAAAATATTGTTTATCGCGTAATTATGGGGATCTTTAAATGCATTCCTAAAACTTTATAAATATCATGACATATGCTTGTCAGTTGAAGTGACTCCTACTGTTTTTCTTCTATTCTAAATACAAATTAGCGCTTGTCTCTTTATGCCATCAACTTATCAAATTCATAAAGGTTGTACGGACGCACCAAATAGGCTATAATCTCTACAGTACCATAGCCATAAACTTGGTATTAGTCGACAAATGATCCCATCCATCACTACGATCGATGACTAAAGGAAATAATGTTGAACCGTAACAGACAACAACCGTAACAGACAACTGCGACTATCACGTATCAGTAATCTCCATAATTATTATTAACTTGCGATATTTATTTATTTATTAAAACTTTATGCACAAGTAAAAAACTGTACAAAGGCGGACTTAATGCCTTAGGCATTTTCTAACAGTCTACCTTAGGGTGATGCAGAGACAACACACAGTGCGATATGTCGCGAATGCTTGTGACTAATTAGTGTATTAAAACGTAATTTAGATAAGTACTTGATTTATAAGTACTTCGTAATTAACTAGCACATTTCCTTTGGGAATCTATGGAAAATTAAAGGCTAAGTCCCCATAGCATTCCGTGTGTAGACTATGTATATTGTATAGTATTAGTTCTCGCATGCTAATACAATTAGTGTTATTTTATTCTTTACGGAAACGTGTCTTGAAGGCAAGGTCGAAAACTGACAATTACTATAGGTCGTTGATTTAATTATTAAAAGAATGCCAATGAGTTCGTTGTTATTGTTTATTTGGAGACATTACAATACCATCTAATTCGTTATTGTCCGCTAAGAGTGTTGACCGATGTAAATTACGAACACGTACTTGTTAGATTAGCTACTCGTTTTTCTCGTATACATAACAAGAATATGTAAATGATAAATATCTGAGAAAGTAGAATCAATAAAATATGTACTTAATTGGTACAAAACGTCGTAGCGGCAAAAGTCAAGTTGAAAAGAGTACCATCTAAACGTAGCGGTAAATGGCATTTGCTGAAAATGCAGGTATGGGCCATATTTCACGTTTTGTATCTTTATTGTAATAACTTTCGGTACAAGCTGCATCAACGATGTGTATGATGTCTGGTACCTACCACATCACTCAAAAGAATAGAATGAAACTTGGCATTGTGAAAGTTTATAATTATTACGAAGCACATTGCCGTATTCCGCGCCACACTGAAATTGTGAGAGTAGAAAAGGAGGTCGTCTCAAAAAATCTAGAAAGATTTGCAAAAAGAAAATGCGTTAGTTTATCTTCAATTAGTATATCGATACCTTAATCCGCAAACCAGCCAACTCCATTTTTGTCAAAAAAAATATTATGATGTCGTTTTTTAGTCAAAATAAAAACTAGAAAGTTTTAAGTGTCTCCTGTAAACTATAGCAAAATGGAGTTGGCTGGTTTGCGGATTAAGGTATCGATATGGAAAATTCAGACGGTGAATTCAAAATGTATCCATCTATGGTCCAGTTAGCAGCAGCCTTCAAGTGATCTTAACCTTTAAACCCTGACCAGCGCATTAGAGAATGAGTCGCGAATGAACTCGGTACCTACGTAGATCAATGATGTAACGCTAACGACTATGTACTTTTCCATATTCGCGACATGGCCCTCATTATCTCAATATTCTTATTTGGGAGTGCTGCCAAGCAAACGCGCCCGGATACCGCCAAACTCTGGAAACTGGCCAATCTGTGTGATTCACATTTTAACTTTTACCTAAATATGACCGAGATTATCTAAATCGATTATCTTTTATCTTTTACTTTTTGCCTCGTTAATTGGAGGTATTAAACTAAAGGCCGTTAATTCTCTGTTGTAACAGTTGTAACCTACTGACCGTTTTGCACAATTTATTTTTTCTTGCGAATTATTTACGTGAAGTTTCTCGAAATCTAGTCCACGTAAATCGCAAATTTTGTCCAAGAGTAGGTATATTTGATATAATACCTCAATTGTAGAGTGGATTTGATTTGCTAAATCCATTTCGAGGTTTACTGCATCTGTGCTTAATCAACAATAGCAAATAATGCAGCGAGAAAATCTTTAATTCCACACATTTAGAAATTGGACGGAAGACTGATAAAAAATAAATAGGCCGACCACACTAACGAGCCAATAAAATGTTTTAATTTAGAAAACTACATACAATGCATGAATCAAGCAATGGTTCTTCAAATAACGATGAAAGACACATATTCTTATAAATGCTCTGTAACTTTCCAGTGTTTTTGCGCCATGACGCTATTTTACTGCGCGCACTGGCAGGCCTACGTCACAGGGACCCTCAAGATGGGCAGGATAGACGTGACGGAGGCCCAGTACTCCATCATCGCCATCCACATAGTGTCCGCCACGCTGGGACCCAGCTTCTGGGCCACACAGGTAACGTCATCCAACTGTTCTGCACTGCGTATGATAGGCTAGCGATGCAAAATGACTTTCAGAATACTGACGTCAAACAAAATACCATGTTTATCAAATACTACTGTAAATGTAATCGTCATGACGTATCGGACATGTTGCCTTCATCGAGCGCAGTTTATGTCCAAACAAATTACGTTTGTACTTGTAAACGATCTCAACAAATCAGAATGCAAGTCATTTTGTACGCGAGCGAGCCTCGTGTAACACACAAATTATATCGTAATGTTAGCTCAGTGTTGTCCGATGTTATCTAACATTTGAATAACACATCACTTACACAGAACAAGTTGTTTGAGATTATATTGATGTTGTCTCACAAATATTAAATGAATACACAAAAGAATTACGGGAGTCATTAAAACTTTAACAGAAGATTCGTCTCACACATTAAAGTTGAAAGCAAACCTTATTCGAGCGAGATAAATTATCCTTATCCGTAATTGTTTTGTGTTGCACCAAATAATTTATTATACAAATGACCAACTACTAAATGAACCACCAGCTATAAACCGTTAGGTGATGTTTAAAAATACCCACATGCCCGCTATAGTCGTGTTCTGTCCGTGTTCCACGTCGTCAGGTACAAATTGACTCGACCTGAACTGAATACTACCACAACGCCTTTGTCCAGTCGATCATTGCACAATCTGATCACAGTTCTGCCAACTAGAAGTGGAATACCAAAAAACTCGTGTGTTTCATATAGTAAAATATTTCGAGTACCTACTCAATGTATAAGGTTACTTTATTTTTTTCAAGTTGCAAACATGTTTATAAGTAGAAATACAAAGGAGTTTCGTAAAAAAGTTATTCTGTTAACCCAGAATTTTGCTTAGGTCGGTCGCAAGAGCGTGGCTTCTATGTGGTGGAACTTGGTCGTGGCTAGGCATTGCACACAGGTCGTGCTGGGCTCGGCACACTTGTAACGCACCTGTGCACTAGGTGGGCGGAGGCCTCGAGGTCCGCTACTCGCTGGCGCTGGTGGCCGTGGGGGGCGCGGTGCTGACGGTGGGCGCACTCCTGGCCGCCATCGTCTCCGGCGGAGTGGGCAAGAACGGCTCCACCGTCGCTGTGAGACATCTCTTTAGTCCCACATACAATCACCCCGTGAGGGAGACCAAAAAAAAGTTTAAATGAATTTACTACTTAGTTACTTTTTAATTTTTTTTTAACTTATTGCCAAGATGGCAGAATAAAGATTACTGTTATTTATATGTTTCCCACAACACAAGCTGTACCACAAGCAACGCAAACGCGAGTAGAATGAGCAAAATGAGTATAAGGACCAGCCCCATCTTGGCAGATATTTTCACTTGTTTTTTTTTATTTACAAATATTTTCTGACAGAATTCATGATCGAAGCTGTCAGAAGAAGAGCGCTGTTACTTTCGAAAGTGGAACCCTGAGTAAGGAGTCCGTTTCAATTTGTGCTTTTAGAAAAGAAGTGTTTATTTATTTACTTCCTTTTTTGTATTTCTTTTCTTTGTGATGTCATCTTGGCATAGAAAGTGCTTGTTTGAATTGGGTCTCCCTCACGGCACGGATTGAGTTACAGATTGGGTATCTAAATTGTTTCGTACTGTATACATCGTCGGTTGACATGCATAACCTAGCGCGGTCAGTAGCTCGGCTTCAGATTGGCAGCAGTTAGTGATACGGCACTTTCACGCGATTATAACACGATACAGATTTTTAACATACTTTTGCTTATAATGTTTCGTACAGTACCTGTAATTTTAATTACTAAAAGGTTTGGTTTTAATTTCCTACTAGATGAAATCTAGATTAACTCTTTTTGAATAAACGATATTACTATAATTTATGTCGTTCTTGGATAGATTATATTATTATTGGTCTGAGGAAGCAGGTACCCGATGTGGGATCCTGTAATAACTGGCTAGAGTAGAGTTTGTAAGATGAGAGTATTGAAGAGCGCTGTCAATCGTTAAAAAGTTAGAATAAACATGTTATATTGTAAGCAAATAATCAATTAATTATTAAAATGTGATAAATCGTTCGTGTGAGTGCCACAGTAAACTTAGCTTTGATCTGTATAACTAAGACACTTTTGGTTCCATCGCTTAATATCATGTGGGTTTTTTTAATAGCATGAAATCGATTAATTAATGTAACTAGACTATGCTCCCTGTTGCGACCACGGAGTACCTACATGTAGTTTGATTCATTTTAACTAAAGTTGAAGTATTTTGTAGAGTCGATGTATTAAGTATATTATTTGCAGTTTTTTTTTATACGAAATAACATGATATTACTGTCTCTTCATGGAGCATGATCTATGATAAATATTATTTTAAGAATGTATTTGTTTCCGCGTAGGATTTGTTAGTCATGTTGTAACGTGAAGGCTTCCCCATATATGTGCGATATAGACTGGTTAGTGCCGCACAGGTGTGCATCATGCTGCTCCTGCGACGTTCTTCGTCTTGGTGAGAATTTGTATCAAGACCGTAACGACGGAACAGAGTATCTAGTACCTGGCCAAAAGTATGGCACTTCGGGTTTTAAAAAAACTTTCGCCTTTTTCGAGATTCGACTTTGTCAATCATACTTATATGTTGGTCTCTTTCTAAAGCACGACATGTCACGCCTGAGGTCTGTACTTGTATCTACTATGACGTAGGTACTCATAGTAAATTGTAGCTCATATTTGGGATAGCCTTCACAATTAATTTTACTATCAATTGTGGCTGGTGCGTCTCCCTTTTATTTTGTCTTAAATGTGGGTCTTCACTCATTTTGAAGAATTCATGCAGTGTACATAAACACGTTTTGTTTTAAATTGCGACCAGCTGTCGAGTGGAATCATAATTATGATAATAATATCATTATGATCAAACAGATGACGAAACAGTTGAGCACGACATGAATGTTGACTGAAGTTTTTGTTATACATTGCGGCGTATGTAAGGAGTAGATCAGGGATGGCGAATTTGTGGTATGCGACAGGAAGTTCACGGCATCGATTGCAGTGTAGGTGCCTATGAAATTCAAATACCTACAAATTACAATGTATTTCCCCTTTTCTTTCTATACTATAGTGCATTGTTCTTATTTAGAACAATGCACTATAGTATAGGCACCTACACTGCAAAAAAGCTAAAAATATTATTCTTTTAGCTTTTTGTAATAACGTACTGTGTTAAAAAAATATTTTAAGTGAATCTTTTTGTTTAATTTAAACTAGTTTTTCTCACATATCGGTAGCAAGCTCGTCACTGGTACCTGGTATTAAGAATTTGAAGTTGGAAACTCTTCAATGTTGCCCGCGAAATTTCTTTAAAAAATAACGTCATGTAATGCTAAAGTAGTGTTGGAATAGTTCTCAACTTTAAATTCTCAAATAAGAAGCCAGGTGTTAGTCTAGTGTTTATTTAATCTCGGTTTAACATTCAGTTAAAAGCTTCGCCATCCCTGCAGTAGGGTGTGTTGTGTCTGATCCCTGGTGTAACGGCCCACTCATGCGCAGATGCCTCCACTGGGCGTGCCGCTGAGCCTGCAAGTTACGGCCACATGCTTCGCCCTACAGTTTTACTTTGCCACCAACTTTTTTTCCACATTCCGTGTTAGAGGATGTGGCAAGAACGGATCGACCGTCGCTGTAAGATTGCATATTGTTTACTTGAACACTCATTCGTGGGACGTCGGTTCAATGCGACGATTCAGTCTTGGAAATGAGCCGCCATCTTAGTTTCAGTTGCAATTTGAATGTCGAAAGGAAAATAAAAATCTACGTCTCAATGTGAAACCTAATTATAACACAAAGTCGAAATTCGCAAGTCAAGAAAAAAACGTGAATAATAAAAAAAGTAACGACTGAATCGTCACATTTAGTGATTTAACCAAGCTGCATGGAACACATCGTGTAAATAACTCTGAAGCCACTACAGCTGAAGATCTACATTACTGTCTAAATGTCTAATTACTTTTCTCATTACGGGTTCTCAAAGTGTCGGTAAATTATTTTGATAGATATTTGAGTCTTACATGAAAAAATAACAAAAAGTGGCGATTGGTCCCATTTCAAATATAAAACTTGGATATGTCAGAATCATTGTTTTATAGAACCTGATTAGAAAGAGTCACGGTATTTAAAATGGAGGCCGTAAAATATTCCTAAACTATGTATAAGTTGTATTAATAATTAAAAGCAAATAATCAATCCACCGTTCATTATTACATAAACCGCCATGATTTATTTATACAGCATACTTACCTTTACGTATTTAATTACTAACTTCTTATAATGAACAAAATTTTGTGGCAAGTGCCCATGTTGATAATTATACTGCCTAACACACATAGCGGTAAATTATCGTATTGCTATATTATTGGCAGATACGAGTATATTGTGGTGTTTACTTGTGATTTAACCAAGGTTCCTCTATTCTAAATCTCTCCTATTTAATTTAGGGCTGATTTTCCAATCATCTGATAACTGTATTCGAGGAATAATTTTGAAATTTTGACAGTTTTTTCATACAAAAACTGTCAAACGTCAATTTTATTCCTCGAATAAAAGTTATCTGGCGATGGAACAATCAGCCCTTAGTATAAGGTGGGTTTTTGGCACATTTTGGCAAATTCTCGCACGGGTTTTATGGTGTAAAACGTCTGTTTTTATCTCGAAGACTTACAACAGAACATCAAGTCTGTAATCCCCGCAGGGTTAGGCAGAGGTGTAGCTATAACACACCCCACATTTCGCCATTTATGTATGTGTGTATCTCGAAAACCACATAATTTTACCATGATTTTAATGTCATCAAGTTTTGTAACCTAACAACTAAAGATACGACCTTTTTACATAGGTTTATCAACTATATGTATTTCATTTTAAATGCCATAATCTATTTAATTTATATAGAATAAAATAATTATTTTCAGGGAGGTTCACTAACGGTAACACACACATACCTATGTTTAGGTGCAAAATGCAATCTTCTTTCAATCCTTCATCGATACTTGCTTAATCGTCAAACTACCTATACTATCTACAACTATCTGTTAGTCAGTACCCACCAGTTTCTGTCACACAGCTCAGTACAAGTAACACACGACCATAAATGAGTGAAGACAGCACATACAAACAAGAGTCAATGTAATGGTTGTCGTACGCTTCCAGTCCGTTCCGTTACGTAGTTGATGTAATTGATATTAATGGCATGTATGTGTTTCTCTTTCTGTTATGGCCGCCGTCCCGCGTCCCGACGCCGCCCGCCGCCGGTCTAACCGCATGACGTCATCATGTGACCATCACATCATCGCATATCACGGTCTAACACTACAGTTACCGATAGACATCAGCTTGAATCTGATATCCAACTACGCAGTCGTGTTGCTCACCCTGTACCTAGTCGTCGGTTACGTTACCGTCATTATGAAGGGTGGAGTGGGGAAAAACGGCTCCACCGTCGCAGTAAGACCTTTTGATTAGCATTGTGCCGTAACAATAACACTTAACAATACAAATGCTGCACAGACTGTACTAACGCGCCACCGCGCTATGCTCACGTGACGATGCTCGATGACTGACTCGATCACTAGTGTTGTACCGTCCGTCCTGTAGTGTTGTGCTGTGTCTCATAGTGCACGGGTGTCGTGTTCATTGCATGTACTGTATAGTGTATGGCTTGTTACTAACCGCATGTTCGTGTTTTTGTTGCTTGTTTGACGTTGCATGTTAGTTTGTAACTTTATTAGGAAGTAGTGCTTAGCATGTAGCGCTTTGTTATACTGAAATAAGTGTCCCTATTTAAATAATTACTAAAATGATATGAGAATTTTGAAGTTAATTAAAAACTTGCTGATTAATAATTGCCCTAACTCCTTGCGACGACACAGCCTATAATGTGTTGGCCCGTTCGTCCTACGAAGGCCGTGGTACACCCAGTCATTTCCGTAGGGCACAAGTATCCTGTCGCCGGTGATCCCGTTCTCGCTGGTCGTGGTGCCGGCCTTCATCATCTTCCAGAAGAGCGAGTCCAACGTGTACCAGAATCACCCATCCCTGTACATAATGGCGTTCGGCATGGTTGCTGCTAAAGTCACCAATAGACTTGTGGTGAGAGTATTTCTTTTTTTTCACTATGTTTGTGTGCTGTGTTTTGAGTGCTGTTTGGTAGGTTTGACGCTCTGTTTTGGCCTCTTTGTGGAGCTTGAATTTTGCTTTGTTTTTGGATATGACATGTGTCTACACATTTACATTATGAAGGCCCTCTGTGGCTCCAAAGAAAATTGATGTTTTTGACTATATATTTTCAGCATAGTTTGATAGTTTGCTCTCTTGCCACCTAATATTAATAAAATAAAACAAGAAAAATAACTTCATTTCATTTACTATAGAATCCAATCATAACTTTAACATTTTAATGTAAATATTATTGTGTTTGCAGGTGGCTCATATGACCAAGAGTGAGATGGACTACTACGACTGGTCGCTGCTGGGACCCGCCATGTTGTTCCTCAACCAGTACTTCAACCACGCGCTGCCCGAGTACTACGTGCTGTGGCTGTGCACGGTACGTACATACACCTAGTCCACTCAACTTTAGATGGAATCTGGCAAATAATGATTTTCTGATATATCTACAAGTATACGAGCACCCCATTCTAAACCGCTTGTTATGTTAAAGTGTTGAAAGTATGGACGCCTGCACTTAAAAAACATGCAACCAGTCACGAAGCTGCTGTGTTGTGTCAAAAATTTTCTTCTATCTGTCATCGCGTGTGCCAACGTTATCCGTTATTTAAATTAAAATAGTCTTTCAAATAAATTTGTTTGAACTGCCCTTGTTAATATTCTTTCAGGTTATGGGCCCAGTGGAAGGCCGCCCCGTACCTGCGGTAGTGTTATTTTTGCGATCTAAACAGTATTTTCTTTGTGAAAAACCGCATGCATAACCTAATTTGGTTACCGGCATGATTTTAGCTTATTTCAGATAAATACTGTTGGAAATATGGCGAACAGTTCTTTGATATCAATTGAGAAACTCACTGGTAGAGATAATTGGGCAACTTGGAGCTTTGCAGTGAAAGCTTATTTACAACACGAAGATTTATATGACTGCATTTTAAAGGAACCCGTATCCACTGAACCCAACTCGATAATGAAAGATACCAAAGCGAAATCGAAGTTAATATTATTAATTAACCCAATATTGTATGTACACATTCAAGACGCAGTTAATGCTAAACAGGTTTGGGAAAATTTATCAAGGGCATTTGAAGATAGTGGACTTTGTCGAAAAGTTGGACTATTGAAAGAACTAATAAACACTAGTTTGGATAACAGTTTATCAGTGGAAGATTATGTAAATAAAATAATGTCCGCGGCACACAAATTAAGGAATATTAAATTCAATGTAGATGACGAATGGTTAGGTACTCTGATGCTGGCAGGCTTGCCTGATATGTACAAGCCAATGATTATGGGGTTGGAAAGTTCCGGTATGAAGATTAGTGCTGATTTAGTAAAGAATAAACTATTACAAGAGGTTAAAACATCAGACACTACCGCACTTTATACAAACACAAAAATTCAACCCAAAAATGATCAGCAAAAACCTAAAAAAGGACCAAGATGTTTCCATTGTAATAAGTATGGACATCTCAGCAAAAAATGTTGGTTCAAGAAGAAAAAAAACTGACAATAAAACAGGATTTATAGCAGCGTTTTCCGCATTCACAATGAATGACTCTGTGAACTGGTATGTTGACTCTGGCGCCTCCATGCATATGACCATGCACCGGGATTGGCTCTGTGATGTCACGGCTCCACCTGTACAGAATATAAGAATTGCCGACAATAAGGTATTGAAAGTTGAATGCTGTGGTAATGTATCTATAAAAGTGAATACTAATAACAGCACCGAGGCAATACAGGTGAAAAAAGTTTTATATGTTCCAGAATTAAAAACGAATTTGCTATCAGTAAGCAAGATAATAGCAAATGGATGCAAAATCCAGTTTAATGAAGTTGGTTGTCAAATTTACAATCAAAATAATAAGTTAGTTGCAAAAGCAAATCTCATTAATGATACATATCAATTAAAATCTTGTAAGAATGAAGAAATGCAAGCAATGACGGCGAAGACTGAGTATGATACTTACCTATGGCATCAAAGGATGGGCCACTTAAATTTCACAGACATTAGTAAAATGCCTAAATGTACAGACGGAGTAAAGTTGTCACCGGAAAAGGAAAATAGTATTTGTATAACTTGTCTCGAGGGCAAGCAGACCAGGCAACCATTTCCCAGCGAAGGCTCGCGTGCAACGGAGCTGCTAGGGCTCATTCACAGTGACGTATGTGGACCGATGAAAAATGTTTCTATTGGAGGTGCCAGATATTTTGTTACCTTTATTGACGATTATTCCCGTCGTGTACATGTATATTTTATTAAAAGTAAAGGCGAAGTCTTTGAAAAATTTGTGGAGTTTAAGAATAGAGTAGAAAATGAAACGAACAAGAAAATTAAAATTCTAAGAAGCGATAATGGTACCGAATACAAAAATAATAAGTTTGAAGCCTATCTTAAAAACTATGGAATATGGCACCAGACATCTAATCCTTACACTCCCGAGCAAAACGGTCTCAGCGAGAGAATGAATAGGACATTAATAGAGCGTGCTAAATGTATGATTTTTAATGCTAAATTGCAAGATACATTCTGGGCTGAAGCAGTAGCCACAGCCGCTTATATTATTAACCGCTCGCCAACTCGTGTTTTATCCGATGTGACCCCACATGAAGCATGGACTGGAGAGAAGCCTAATTTGAGTCATATGAGGATTTTCGGATGTCACGCGATGGTACATATCCCTAAAGAAAATAGGACAAAGCTTGAAGTCAAATCACGTAAGTTGATTTTTGTAGGGTACAGTGACTCTACTAAGGGCTATCGATTTATAGACCCTGAAACAAAGAAAGGAATTATAAGTAGAGATGTTGTTTTCTTAGAAGCTACTGTAAAGAGAAACAAAGTCGTTAACTTGCAAGAAAAGGAAAAGGAAGAAAATAACAAAGAGAAGGAAATTTGTACTGAGAAAAAGGAGAATAAACTGTTAAATAATAATTTAATAAAAGAAAAGAAAACAGTGGATTTACCTTTATTTGAAGATCACGAAGAATCTGGAAATGAAAACATAGATGAAACAAATGAAACACAACTTACCTCTCAAATTCTTGAAGTTTCTTCTGATGACTCCGCTCTATTTGAAGATGTTCTTGATGAAACATACTTACCTGATGAAACAGTGGAATCTCTGCCGCAACATAACATGGGACTGAGACCACTTCCGCATCGAATAGAAAGACGTCAGAATGATAATACCACATCACTTATGTGTTTGAATGGTGAGTCAACTATGATTCTATTAAATAGTGATCCGCAGAACCTTGAAGAAGCTATCAACAGTGATAAGGCTGATGAATGGAAAAGAGCTATGAAGGAAGAATATCAGTCCTTAATAAATAACAACACTTGGACACCTGTAAACTTACCAGAAGGAAAAGTAGCGCTTCCTTGTAAATGGGTTTTTAAAACAAAAATAGATGAAAATGGGTCCATATCACGTTACAAAGCTAGACTTGTGATTAAAGGTCATAAACAAGTAAAAGTTATTGATTATCAAGAAAAATATGCTCCGGTAGTCCGTTATTGTTCAATGAGATACTTAATTGGCTTTGGTGCAAAATATGATCTCAAAATCCGCCAAATGGATGCAGTTTGTGCTTTTTGCAGGGAGATATTGATAAAGAAATATTATAAAACTAGAAAGAGAGTCAAAATGAAGTCTGAAAGGATGTGCAATATCACGAAATAATTGGGTGTCTACTGTACTTATCTCAAGGAACCAGACCTGATATAACCTACATAGTAAATTCCTTGAGCAGATTTAATAACCACCCAACTGGTGAACATTGGGCAGTTGTGCTGCTAATCAAGTTGCTGTTCGATATCGATCAACTGCAGACATGGTTGCTGATGCTTTAACAAAAGGACTCCATCGTCCGAAGCACGAAGTTTTTGCCACATCAATGGGTTTGATTATAAAGCGTTTGCGTCCAGGAGAGGATGTTGAAAGTATGGACGCCTGCACTTAAAAAACATGCAACCAGTCACGAAGCTGCTGTGTTGTGTCAAAAATTTTCTTCTATCTGTCATCGCGTGTGCCAACGTTATCCGTTATTTAAATTAAAATAGTCTTTCAAATAAATTTGTTTGAACTGCCCTTGTTAATATTCTTTCATAAAGTCTCATGTATTAGAACTAGAGAGCGCGCCTATTGTCTTTTGTTATTGGAATGAGTGATCTGGCGAATAAATGATTATTATTATTTATTTACAAGCAGCCCCGCCATTAAATTCACAAATATGTACTTGATTGACTACATGAACGAATTTTGCGTCGCAGATATGGGTATGCGTGGACCTGGTGCGCTACTGCGGCCAGATCTGCCTGGAGATCTGCTCGTACCTGCGCATCCAGCTGTTCCGCATCGCGCCTGCGCCCGCGCCGCCCGCCGCCAACGGTACGCGCCGCGCCAAGCGCCAGCACTCGCACGCGCCGCACGCGCATGCGCACTGCTAGTGCCGCGCGGGACGTGGCCCCAGCCACTCGCCTCTGTTTTTGTTGCTTCTCTGTGGGCCGGCAGACACGGTACTTTTAGCGTCGGTGATTAGTGATTTGGTCGGTTTTCTGAAACTTTATTGTACTCTAGACTGAACTCATTTGGATGCCAGTCGCAGTGACTGTGGCATCTAAGGAAAACGGCTAGATGCTCAATTTTCTACCGCGACCGAAAGCAAAACGCGATGCAGCAATAATGCAGTAATCAAATCGCCTATGCTAGAAGTATCGTGTCTGCTGCGGCCCTATAAGTTAGTTTTGTACGTTGCTGCGGCAATTTATAACGCGGTCGAATTTAGTTTATTTCATGTGTAGGTAAATCAAAAAATTTACGCGAATTTCCAAACGTATCTCTTGTCTTAAAGGTAGTGTAATCAGTGTTGTATAAAATACAATGTTTCAGTTAACGTGTACAAAGGAATTTAGTTTTAAAAATTTCTTTGTACTTTCCAAAATGTCGGCAGCGTTCAAAACGACTTCGTTTAACTAATTTGTTGATTAGTCAAGGCTCGGTATGTATAATGTGATGGGATAAGGCTGCGGTGCTCTCACACCGTTCTACTTTCACTTCTCTATCTAACACTTAAACTAATATACGAACACTTAGGACGTCCAAATACAAAGAATATACGTGTTAGTACGAAGTAAAAATAACTGTTATTATAGCTACATAAGGTCGCATTTCGTACCGTGTAAAAATATTAACACTAACCTTAATATGTTGACAATCGGTATCACAGTACCCGGTTGAAAATATTGCACATCGAGTTTAACTTATTCACCACTTAGTTTTATATCAATTACCGTGCCCCCAGGGTCCAGCTAATAAATCTAAAAATAAATATCTACGACGAATAGGGTCGTGCAATGAAATAAAAACCGGTCAAGTGCGAGTCGGACTCGCGCACCGAGGATTCCGTATTTTGTAGGTATGTAAATAGTTTTTTTTTTTTAAGTAATGTAACTATATATTTACGGTTTTCGGATTGTTTCCTTTACTTGTGCTACATGACATTGCTTCTTGCCAAATTTCATAATTCTAGGTCAACGGGAAGTACCCTAGGTATAGGTTTTGATTTCGGAACATAAACACCCGTATCTTTTGATTGCATTGACTTAGAAGTTTGATTTTTTCACTGCTTCAAGAGATTGCAGCCCTGAGTATGTGATATTAATTTCAACTTGTAACTCCACGCGTTCCTGAAGAAAAGGGTCTTGACCGACGGACAGACAGATGGACAATGAAGTGATCTTATAAGGGTTCCGTTTTTCCTTTTCAGGTACGGAACCCTAAAAACGAACCTTATGTATCCCTATGTCCCTATGTATCTGTGTGTACATTAATAAATAACATAGGCGGCACGGCACGAAAACATTTGTCGTACTACTCCGACTGGGGCAGTCAATAGGGTAAAAAAAAAGTTTGACGTTGTCTCACGTCTCTGTCACTCATGCCAGTCTGACGGTCTCTTTCTAAAGTACGATGTGCCTTATCAACGCCCGGGTACTGTAACATGTGTGCCAGGACAGTTAGCAAGTAAAAACGGGAACGTATATCAACGTGAAACTTATTGTAAGTATGTAAGAAATCCAAGATGGCGGCGGGTTGCCGTGTCGCGACCGCCAGCTCTCGAATATAGTGATAATATCCACTTCAAACAACTTCAGTAGCATTGTTAGGTATACTTTTGTTCTTTATCAAACAGTTATAAGTAGTATTAATGACACTACGTGTAGATTATCAATCCGTTGCTAAAATAAAGAAAAGATGACGGAAATATTCTTAGGATCTAAGATAAACAAAGCAATTTTTTAATCATAAAGAACCAATAGAAAGTAGTTTACAAGAACAATTTGTTATAGATGATAGTGGGGCAAAGTTTCTTGCAATTTAATTAATCATAACAAGTTTTTTTTACACATATATTGAAGTCTCAGAAATTAAAATATCTGCAAAAAAAATAATTGCACTAAACATAGTTTCAATTATTAATGAAGAATAAATTAAACTTTCTAAATCGCGCCTGTACTGTCTGCAAACATGAATCTTTAACCAATGCGGGATAGACAGGACAGCATGCCTTCTATCTACTAACGCTTCCTACTAAAGGTGCTGGTCCTTCCAATACTAACAAGTCACATTATAGTGATGTGTCGAGTGATCGTTCCTTACGAGAATGTTATCGACAAAGCCCATCACTAGTCATATATTATACATCATTGTTGTAGATGAGGCGCTACTATTGGATAAAAGCTATCACATATACATAGGAAGCTGTGACGAGTAAGTCAGGGACTTGGAGTCTTGCCACTTAACCGTAGAACACGAGTTTATAGGCATGTGTGACATGCGCGATGTTGATGTCGCATCGCGGTCCACTAGGTACTGGACACGTTCAATGTTAGGGAATAAACTTGCACTTTTGGACGTCCTTTACATGAAAATTTCCTTTATTTCTAATACTAATTGGAAGCTCGAATTGTCAACATCGCGGTTGTCTGAATGGACTCTTTAATTAAGCATTTCATTGCTAATCCAACTGATTCATATCAACATAACACTTATCATAGAGACAATTTAATCGCACTTCGTACATGACATTTATTTCGACTCATTTCGAGGTTACACTCTGTTAAAACGCAAACTTAGCTTGCTCAGCTGGTCTGATGTAAATAATACGTTAATTTATTTTTAATTTTCATGTCCATCTGTATTGAATGCCTTTTAATGACGTTTTCGTACGTCATTTGAGACGTAATTTGTGCAGATATTTAAATTCTTTGTTAATTAGTTACTGTTTAACAGAATGTGACCTTGAAGAAATGATTACTAGTTATTTATAAACAGCTAGTTCAGTAGACCAGGTAGACGTCAGCTCGTACGAATATATTAGAGATTATGACTGTATGTAAATAGCTAAAAGTGCAAAGTATTCATCAAGTCTTATAAAAACATTTAGTTTAAACAAATGTATATTTTATTACAACTTCTGTTCATATAAGCACCGTTACGTTATGCTAGAATAAAATGTGGTATAGTTTAATAATAGTAAGTAGTTGGGAAAGTGTCTGTCAATGTAAGAGATGGCAATCTCTTAGCCGGTAACTTTATTTATTAATAATTATGATGATTAGCCAGCAATGAGGCGACTGGCGAGCATTGTAACAAACTAGATAGTTATATGAATAACCAACACAATTATTTAATACAACTTGTTATAAAATGTGAAAACGACTGTTTAAACCCTAGGCAATACTGAGTTTGTGACTTTTAGATGTTCAGTCTTTCCATTTATATAGATCTATATCTAGTACTGTTATTGAAACATGCCTAAAAGTTAAGATATAGATAGCCCATGAATAAAATCTAAATTATGTCCTACTAATAAGTTTGAATGTATCTTCATTATGATTCATTATCTTCCTGCTGTCACCTAACACCCACAGCCAATAGTTGTATCGGGGTTGGCTGTCACTAATCTAATCTTCCCTCTCGTAGCTCTAACTCTACAAATATACTTTTTCTTCTTAATGTATGTGCTATAGTATTATATGTATGAAGTGCTAGGAACGCTTGCAACTGCTAGAGAAAAAACATGTTTTCTGTCCTTTCTCATCTAGTCAGTTGAAATGAGTTTAATATAATAGTTAGTACACATAATTGGAATAACATAAACGGAGCTCAAAAATGTGAAAGGTTAAGGAGTAGCTATACAGTGCAGCCGCTGTCGTGCTGTGTGTAAATATGTGTTAATTATCGATGTTACACAAAACGCAAGCCCGCTGTATCATATACTGTTAAATGTATTTTTTATGTGAAATATAACAAATGTACATTTTGATTATACTTGTTTTATTAGAGTTCCTGTTATTATGAGAAAATGTCACAGTTATTTGCTATAATAATGTATTACAATATCAATGTGTTGCTACTTATTAGTCGCACTATATCCCGTGTTTCACTTCCCTCGTAAGTGTGTTGTTAGGTGTCCCATACACCACCAGATCCACGTAGTATTAAGGTATGCGACACACTACACGTACGGACGCAAAGGTCAGTGGAGCTTGTGTTTGTTGTTCAAATATAAACCTTGTTACAAAATAATAGAGCTTGTAATTAAAGTGTTGCAGGTTTTATTTGCTTGATTTTTATTATATATGTCGCTTTTTTATTTATTGAAAGCTTGTTTCATTATCATGATTGTAGTACTAACCCAATTATGTTAACATCTGCTTACAACAGGAATGAGATCCTTTTGTTTTCTATTCTTATAGGCTTCGTTTCAACCCTGTGAAGCGCTGATTTTAATACTTTCATAATATTTATCATTGTGTGATGTTATGCTGCTAATGTACAGTCTATAAAGAAATAAGTGTACAAGCAAGTAACCAAGTTACCTACAACTTGCATAATTAGCCCATAATGTTTCCAATACTGAAGCACAGGCCTCCTCTCTGCGAAAGGGAGTGGGAATTCATCTCGCGGGCCCAGTGCGGGTTGGTAGATGTCACATGTCTTAGAATTTTTGGTTCTAGGACATGCCGCTTTACTCACGGTTTTGAGAGCAGTGGTGAAGAAATTATTTACACAGTGCTTGCCTGGGTACGAACCCACAACTCGCAAGTCGAGGCCGTTATCAATGGCCCACTACTGCGCAACTACAACTACTTTCAAACAATTTTTAGTTTGTGCTGAAAATGATGGCTATTATTTTTTTGCCTGTACACTTAACTCTTGTCGACTGTACAATTAAGCTGATTAACAAAATAGATGAACAAACATATTCTTTCTTTTACAGAGACGAGTGAAAGTGAAAAGTCCGACTCAGAAGATATAATACCACTAATTAACAACAATTCTATTAGTTAATTTAACTCATTAAGTTCCTAGCACTCCTAATAAAGGTACGTCTGTTCAGCGTAGAGAATTATTAAGTTATGGGTGACGGGAGACACAGAGCCGAAAGGAATTGAATTGAGTGATAATAATTTTTACTCTTAGATTATGTTATGTTGTAATGTAAAAATCTAATTTCCAAGAACAAATACATTTTCTCAAGTTAAATGTAATAAAATTGCGTTTCCTCACCGCGTCAGTTCTACAAATATTAGCAGAATAAATGAAGTACCATGTATTGCATATCGTTATAATGTTCACTTCAACGCTAAGTCCGCTCTTACACAGTATTAACGAAAGTATTCCTAAACAGTTAAGTTTGTAAAGATAAGAAGCATTTTGTTGATTCACAAATTGATTATGATAATAAAGTTTTTTTTTAAACTATATCTGGTTTTATTCGCGCTGAGTGTAAAGGAAAACATACGAACATAGATAATGATGACATTACGCAGTGTAGCTTCCCCGCCCCCGTCATCGTCAGTGTTATCAATGTGTTATTTGTTTACCAGCTGAGTGTTATGATAATTCCTGCAGTGTGTACATATTTTGCCCGAGGTGTAAGTGACCATGGCTGGTAGAACAAGGCTGAGACAGGACTACGAAGGCCTGGGTGAAGGTAGGTGGATATAAAAGTGTGTTATTTAAATAGAATCGTTATCACAGATACGGTTTCCTGCAGATAAGTCTGGAGGTATTTGAGAACAGTAATTCAGTATGTGTAATGTTAGTGTTCAGTTTAACCTTTGGGACGTTTCGAGTATTTCTGGATTACATGAGGGTTTTCTAGTAGTAGAAATTCGACCTTCACGCATGGCTAGAGTTACTGATTTCAGATGAAATCGTGCCAAAATTAAATACGCAATCTACCTAAAATAAAAGTACGAGAACATCATTAAGTAGAGACTAGGTAGGTAACTACTATAATTATTATTATGTTATGTACGGGTTGCTTATCCTATTCCTGAACGGAATGCAGTGGTTCTTCGTCGAGAATCGCACTATGAGTAACGCTCCTCATTGTTCTAGAGTACGTGCGTGAAATTAAAATGGTACAGCCTCTATTGAAGTCAATCCATGAAGTAAGATATAAGTAGGTATTATTACTCTTTCAATCGCAAACAATGAATACGATGAAAGGGTAAGTATAAACAGTACTGCGTACCTACAGAAACAGATATAGGTGCCTACCTTACCTTACCTGTACATCATCATCTGCCTAGCCTTTTCCCAACTATGTTGGGGTCGTCGGCTTCCAGTCCTAACAAGATGCACAACTAAATACCAGTACATTACATGGATTTGTCCTCCACAACCCAGTCAATGGGCAGGTAATAAGATACCCCTTGTTAAGACTGGTAACTATTTACCTACAAACGAAATATAATATAAAAACAGACAAAAACTTCTTTCTTATATAACTATTAATTTTACCTAGGTAGGTACTTATCATAATTTTATTTGCCGTGTCATGTATAACGGTGATTCAAAAATGTCGTATATCACTTTGAGAAAGCAAAAAAGTAGATAGGTCGTTATCATTTTATCAGTTACCGATTAACTGTAGGTATCACATCATCAATAATGTTAGGTAGCGTGTGTACTGATTGGTGCAACGTACCCCACTGCCTATCATATCATTAGTATCTACTGACTACTAAAGGGGCTAGTTACCTATAATTACGCTACCTGTCGCTTTTCACGTTGGCGTGCCATCAGGTAATTAGCACGTAATTAGGCGTCAAGTGCTTTTATTTATTGGTCAACGCGATGAGTAATTAAATGTTCTGTTTTGTGTTTCGTAAAGTTAATTACTTTGCATACTATTGTATAGAATCTAGTTCTTCTAACTGAACAGACAGCTGTGCTGCTGGGGAGTTTGTTGCGCCGCTTCTCCCCAGCTTAAAGCACTAGGAATAGGTGACGTGCGCGCGTTTTGGGGGACTGTCTTATGTCATTTTGAAGTTCAAAAAGTGCTGATTTTCAGCCTAGTTTGAATAAATGACTTGATTTTGAGTTGGTAGTAGGTGTTTTAGTTAGGTTAGGTTAGGAACTTAATTGGTGCAACAGCTGAGCGATTTGTTGCGGCAGAAGCGGGTACGCGTCAAGTGGTAGGCACTTGACGCGTACCCGCTTAGGTAAGTACGTATTGTATTGTTCATGGCGATGAGTAGGTAGAGTACCTACTTTAAGTAATTTAGGATAGGTTAGGTTTTTTACATTTCTATGGTTAGGACCCTGTCAATGTTAATAGGTTCAATAGCCGAGCAGTTTGTTTCAGCACTATGTGTCGCGGGTTCGATTCCCGTCCGGTACTTGGCATTAGTATGGCCTACCAATCTGGCAACTTGTCTTGTCCAGTAGTCGCTCCATGTAAAACATATTATCCTTAACTACTAATAGGATACTTACTACTATTTCTATATTTAATGTCTGTAATTTATATGGTGTACATAATAAAGAGTATTCTATTCTACTATTATAAATGCAAAACTATTGGTCTGTGTGTTAGGTAGATACCTTTTCACGCCAACCGCTAAACGGATTTGGATGAAATTCGGTAATCGGATATACCTACCAAACGGACATAGGATAGGTACTTTTTATTCCGGTAATATGTGGTGGTAAAAAATTATATGGAATACCTACAAGAAATGCATGAATTCAAAGATCAATTTTATAATTATTAAAGCCTCACAGTAATTATTTGCACAACAAAATATAGTCCTCTTCCCCCTTACCGTATCCGGCGACAGCGATGTGGTGATTACATCAAAACAGTAGAGCATATCAATAGTAAGAATCACCAGCATAAACGTACCTGACCTTTCCGAATTGTTTTGCAGAGTCCATACCTAGTTGAACAAAGTCTGAGCAGTCGAGCCACTTGCACGTTGCGCGCTATGGCTTGCTTATCAGTTGGGTGGGGGAGCATAGTCGGCAGAACAACTTATAAAACCGGAATTTACTTAAATTAATAAAAAATTAATGTTTCTCCCGAGCTACTCGCGAGGGATAATTTCCGACCACATAGGCGAACGCTAGTGTAATACATATAGTGATAAGTATTCAGCTGCATCCGGTTAGACAAGAAATCGACTCTAACATGCGTGGGAGAAGACTGGGCACATGATGTATGGCGGCTAAACACCTAATTTTGGGTCGGTGTCTGAATTTAAGATTTGTTTGTAATGGCTACAATAAAATAGAGGATAGACTTCAACAGACTCATACAGTCATATTATGAACAAAATATTTAAGTCCTATTTGAAATAGGTAACAAAGGAAACAAAACTAAACTACAGTTGGGTTATACCTAATTATATCTACCGTGTGGTAGTAGTCTAACTTGCTAAACAATTTGTTGATTAACTTAATTTTCACTTGAATCGTTTCAAGCTAATCACAGCAGTCGGTAGGTGGCGCTCTAGTCGCTTCAGGTACCTAATTGTTACAGTATTGGGATAACTAGCACTACATAGTGGGTTTTGTTTGTTTATGTAAACAAACAAAACTCACTAACTAAGTAGTGCTTGTAGTATGTGTAGGTACTAATAGTTAAATGCCTCCGGGATGCACTTATATGGGTTAGTACAGTACCTACTTACCTATTTATTTATACGTAGAAGGCAGGCCGCATACGTCCGGTTTCCTGATTCGGAATTCAGTTTCGGAATTCAGATTCGGAGACCCCGAATGCACGCATTTCATACAAAATGTTCTCTCCAGCGCACACGTACAACTTACTTAAATTTTCCGTCCGGGTTTCAGAACGGAAAATTTAAGCACGTGTGCGCTAGTGAGAACATTTTGTATGAAATGCTTGCATTCAGGTTTCCGAATCTGAATTCCGAAACTGAATTCCGAATCAGGAAACCGGACGTTTGCGCCCAGCCGAAGTGTGCGTGGAAAACTCGGTTCTTGGATTTTACCTAAGTAAGTACTAGGCGCTTTATTTTGTTCAAATTTTGCATAGATATTCCCGCGCCATGAGCAATATTGCAATTTATTCGAATTCTCCTGTAGTAAAAGACTGAGCCAAAAGCTAACCTTTTGGCCCGGCCTTTTACAGTTGGCGGTAAACTAAAATATTGCAGATGGTTACAGATTTAACCTTTTAAGTAGTTATCATCACGCTATACTTTTATGGAGCTAAGCCAGGGCGGCAGAGAGGGTCGATTTTTGAGTTGGGACAATAAGGGCTGGTACCTACATCAAGCTACTACAATCTGTCCTTTAATAGATTTTTAACTTTATCGCTAATTATGGTTCAAAGTTGATTGGGGAAATTTGACAGTTTCGGGTAGCTTGATGTGCTGGCGTCTGTACCTATCTTAAGCGATGTCGCTACAAGAAAACGGTTTTAGAAGACTGTCCTTAACTTTTGAAACATTTCCGCACTTATTTTTTTATAAAGTTGAACTAATAAACTTGCGCGAAGTATTAATGGCGTTGATATAATGAGCTCTTTCCAACTCTTTTAATTAACGCACGATTTATTACTCACTATCTATCACGATTTATACTATATGTAGTGTATTAGGTATATAGTATATTTACTTTCTTACATAATAAATTAGGATGAGGTAGGTAGGTACATCGTCATTTTGGGGTTCCACTGGATCCACTCCCGAGAAGGCGGAGGTTCGTGTGTCCAATGTCATTCGCTTCCGAACTAGGTTTAGTGGATCTAGGTGACCCACTGAGCCAATTAAGGTACCTTCTGAATACTTAGAAATAAAGACTGAACTTCTTCCTAACCGATCACAAGTTGACTGACACCTCAATATTCTAGTTTCCAGGACTACAGAATGGCTGGAAAGAGGCCGCACTGTCGTGCGGTCGTTGCGTCGGACTACAATCAGAGTCCATCGCTACATCCAGCACTCAACGCAGCCTTGGACGACATTATGTAAGTTTTTATTATTTTATACATACGTACCAAGTAATAAATATTTGCCCACTGCTGGGACTCACTCAAACTTCCTCTCTCTCTTTATAAGAGAGAGCGGGCCGTAAATAGGTTATCATCCGTCCGGATTTGTCAGGACATGTCCGGCTTTTTGGCCCCCGTCCAGACTTGGTCCGACTGTCCGGTAAGGGGGCGTTTATTAATTACGTGAGGCATTTAGGGGGGGAGAGGTCTAGCCGGATCTCATCAAATCTCACGTGGTGGGTGAAATAAAACTGAAAAAATAAATATTAATAAAAAGTTCAAGGAAAAACACCGACAACCTCTTAAGAGGTCATTGTACTCATCATTATGAAAAACTTTTACTATGGGACAAAACCTGAAATCGCGAAAAAAAATTCAGCTGTTCCCTACATTTATGTTCGTATAACTCGTCACAATGTAGGGAACAGCTGATATTTTTTTCGCGATTTCAGGTTTGGCCCCATATTAAAAGTTGTTCATAATGATGAGTACAATGAATTCTTAAGAGGTTGTTGGTGTTTTTCCAATAACCCTGTATAAGTCACCTCGACAAAGGTACTCACCACGCGGGCCCAATGCGGGTTCCTGGGCGTCATAGTCATGTCTTAGGTTCCAGGTCCTGGACATGTCGATGATCCTCACGATGTTCTTCTTTACCATTTTTAAATAGTTTCCAAATTAGTTAAGTAGGTACTAAACAACTATTAATCCAAACTAATATTATAAATGCGAAAGTAACTCTGTCTGTCTGTCTGTCTTTTCTTCACGCCTAAACTACTGAACCGATTTGTGTGAAATTTGGTACAGAAATAGTTTGGAACTTGAAAAAGGACATAGGATAGTTTTTATCCCGATATTCCCACGGGATCGACACTTATGCGGGTGAAACCGCGGGGCGCAGCTAGTACTTTATTAAATGCGTTCAGAGCCAGCCTTTATGGAGGGCCATCAGACGTCATCGCAAAAAATACAATGTAGCCGTTTCATTTTTATTTTTTGACGCAGCTAAGGGACTTACCTGCGGCATTCACAGCGCAGTGAAAAATTGAATTGTGTTCGTTTCTATTTTTGTCCACAGGCCTACCTATTCTGAAAAGAGTAAAAGCGAAGGTAACAGGGTCACCGGTCCACTATTAATCACCATCATCATCATTAATCACCAATCATCAGTTTCCCCATTCAGTGCGTGCCGTGCGAACGATAGGTAGATTACCTAGCTCGTCTATTACGATAAATGAAAACCAGAAATCTAGCGGGATTGTTTCAGTTTTTTTATGTTGTTGACCTTTTAAAATAATAAAACCAAACCTGTATTCCCCAGAGCTTTACCTAGGTACTTATATACCTAAAGTGCTAAAACACACTTGACGTCAGTTATATTTGAATTGCATGAGTCATGGCTTTCAAAGGTAATTATTTGAGTAGCCTACGGCCCACAACTTTACGCTACAATAGTAGGTGTCTACTTACCTAAATACAAATCAATACATTACCCAAATCAATGGCAATTAAGCCCTAGTGAATACTGAAAGCAGTTTATTTTTTAATTGCCATCTTTTTATTGCATTCCCGTACAATATTTACCCAATACATAAAATAAAATACAGGTGCAGGGACATGACGCGCACCTGTTACCATGAATGCAGTACACGATTCTGAACTTCTCTGCGTTATCTTTCGTCGGTTATTAAAAAAACAAATGGCTGTTCCATACATTTTGACCGCGTAGGTAGGTAAGTATTGCACTTTTCTATGAAACAGCAGTTATTTTTTTTTGGAAAACCGATGAGAAATTCTTACGCCGTCTAGGATCAAGTTCTGAATTCTTGGTTACAGTTTGCGAGTCGATGTCCCTGCCACCCTGTATTTTAAAAACAAAGTTTCAATATTTTGTCAATTTTTCAATATAATGTCATCAACGGGTGTCTTTGAATGCTGTGCCATTGAACTTGTTATTCATAGGATTGTTTGTGTTTGTATTTATAGAGTGCCTAATGCTAAAAATTTCAACGAATGTATGAATAAACTAGAAATAATATTACAGTCTATAGTGAAAAATAATTATAAGAATATTGTTTTGGTAGGTGATTTTAATATAGATGTTCTTAAGAGAAATAGGCAATCAACAGAATTTGACAATATGTTATTGAGCTTTAACTTAAAAGTAGCTCTTCATCAACCGACGCGTCTTAAGAGCCAAACTTGCATAGACAATTTTGCGCATAATTTTAAAAAGTCCTGTAAAGCTTCAGTATTGGAGTTAGCGTTGTCTGACCATACTGCGCAGTTGTTGAAATGTCCAATTAGTAGCGTATGTACTATTAAACGATGGACTAAGAGAAGACGTGACTATAATAACGACAACATCAATAAGTTTAAAGGCTATCTGCAAAACCTAACTTTTTCTGACGTCTATGCAGCCAGGGACCCAAATGTAGCATATAATGAGTTCATAGATATTTTCCTTTTGTTATACGATCAGTGCTTCCCAGTAAATCTTATTTCAGTTAATGTCCACAGTAAACAAAAATGGGTATCGCGCGGTATTAAAAAATGCAGTGAGAAGAAACGTCAATTATTGTGGCAGTATCGAATAAAACATACTCAACAGAATAAAACGCGATTTAAAAATTACTCAAAACTATTTAAAAGAATAATGAATTTAACACAGAAAGCACAAAATAATTACAAAATAAAGACATCAATAAACAAATCCAAAGCTACCTGGCAAATTATAAACGAATCAAAATTAAATATACCAAAGAATAATATCGCCAAAATTAGAATTAATAATGAAATTACCTCGGACCCAAACCAGATTTCTAATTCATTTAACGATTATTTTATTGACAAAATTCAAACCTCGATAAATTCAGGGCATAGAGTAACAAAAAATATTTTGAACAGAAAGGATTCAATGTTTATCGCTCCAAGTTTTCCGAATGACATATCGAAAATCATTCTAGCGTTAAAAAATACAAATAGTGTGGGTTATGACGGGATCAGTACAAAAATACTAAAATTAGTAGCGGATGAAATAAGTCACCCGCTTAGTCATATTATAAATCTGTGTATAAGTGAAGGTATTTTTCCAGACGCATTAAAAAAATCGGTAATAAAGCCATTGTTTAAAAAACAAGACAGGGAACTAATGGAATGTTACAGGCCGATTGCATTAATACCGATATTCTCAAAAGTTATTGAATACTATATTTATAATCAACTTAGTTTTTATTTAGAAGTGAACAATATACTCTGTAACGAACAAAAAGGATTTAGAAAAAAGAAAACAATAAATATGGCAGTTTATGACTTTTTGCACTCGATTATATCAAATATGGATAAAAGCACTCCAATCTGTGCCATATTTTGTGACATGACTCAGGCATTTGATTATGTCCAACATGATATTTTATTAAAAAAACTTGATGCGTATGGTGTTAGAGGGAATGTTCTTGAACTTATAAAATCATATTTGCACGACAGACAACAAATAACAGAAATAAGTAGACTGAACACTAAAACCAAACATGAAGAAAACATTCTATCGGAGGAACGAACCGTTACCTACGGAGTTCCACAGGGAAGTGTTTTAGGACCTCCACTTTTTACACTTTACATAAATGACTTTCCAAAATCAATTGACCATCCTGTAACACTTTACGCGGACGACAGTACTATATCTATACCCTGCAACAATAAAGACCTATATAAATGTGACATTGATAATACATTGATCAATACTATACAATGGTTAGATAATAATAATTTAAAAATTAATTTAAGTAAGACAGTAATTATGCATTTTAGCCAGCGTTTATTGACATTTCCCAATCTTGACATAAAATATAATAATATAACAATTGACACGGTTAATACAACTAAATTTCTGGGACTAATTATTGACCGACATTTAAATTGGAAGGATCACATAGATTCTCTGAGTAAGAGAATTAGTAGTAGTGCCTATGCATTGTACTCGCTGTCACGTAAGGTCAATAGGGAGGCGTTATTAACAGCGTACTACGGTCTGGCTGAATCCGTTCTTAGATATGGTGTTATCTTTTGGGGTAACTCGACTAATAGAGAAGTACCATTTAAAGCACAGAAGAGATGCCTTAGAGCAATGTTTAATTTGAAAACCACGGACAGCTGCAAACCCTATTTTATAATGCAAAAAATTTTAACATTGCCATCCATATATATTCTTGAAACTGTTATGTTTGTCAGGAACAATCCTAAATTATTTCCGCGCACAGCAGATCAATTTCCCAGGAACAGGCGTGACCAAACCAGACTATGTGTACCTCCCTGTAAGACTGCACTTATGCGTAAAAGTGTTTTTCATATGGCTCCAATTGTTTACAATAAGTTGCCTAAAAGTTGGAGGGAGCTTAATAATGTACACTTGAAAAGAAAACTGAAGACATATTTAGTAAACAAAGCATACTATAGCATTAACGAGTTCCTAGAGGAAAGATTTGTGTTGACATAGTAGCTTATTTGATTTGATTTGATTATTATTTTTTTTATTTTTTTTGTTAATTTACAATAGAATAGTTTAATTATTTGTTGGATCTTTTTAGTATTTTTATCTATTGTTATTATTACTTTCTAATTACTGAATTTATTGTTATTCTATTATTCTAAGAGAATGTTTTAATTACTTAATAATATTTCTTGACATTTGCACGTCACATCACGTGGCAAACATGACTGTACCTAATAATGTTGTTACCATCTTGCATGCATGTAATTTCTTGTATGTATCACACATGTTTAAGCAAATAAATATTATCTTATCTTATCTTATCTTATCTTTGAAGATCCGTGGCATATCTACCATTCCGCCATTTTGTTTTTTTTTTTTTTTCAAATACTTAGGCGGCCACGCGTGAAGCCCAGAAACATATCGACATCTATATTTTTTAAAGTTTTTTACATCTGGTTGCATAGATGTTTAAAATAATCACTGAATGCTTAAAATGAATCAACCATTTATGCAACAAGATTATGCGCAAGTTCAAAAAATATGGATGTCACATGATCTATTTTGAACGTTATTATCTCGGAAACGTGACACTGTACGTGGTTTGGTCTTAGTAGGTATGTTTTCTGTTTGCATTCTATCGATTTGTATAGGATACACGCGTGGCCGCCATTTTGAAAAAAAAAAAAAAAAAAAACAAAATGGTGGAATGGTGGGTATGCCAGGCTCCTTAACAAAATCTTCAATCCCCTTAGAGAGCAGTTAATCCTGCTACCTACCTAAGATTATTGGAGGAACACTATAGAACGGATTGAATCATTGTCGGAGGTCTTCCTAGTCGGAGAGTTCCTTTATCCATCTATTTCTATTACACCAGGATAATGTTTTGAGCTTTTTTTTTGATTCTATAACGGTATCCCCTGAAGACAAATTGAGTTTATTTCAAAATTATTTAACATTTTCAGAACGTTAATCAGCATATACCGAAATGACATTTAGATACGCTCTCCTGATAGTGACAATTTCCAGCAATTTTTGTTAATTTCGAATGGCCAGAAAATGTCCAACCTCGTTAATATTATAATTTTAATCCGCCGTATCCCCAGGGAAGGATCAGGGTGTCAGGTACCACAGACAATACGACACGAGCGAGGTTTTCGGTGTATTTGGGATATTTCGGGAGCACTCGGAAATATTCGTGACATGTCGGGTGTCGTCACCGACCTACAGTTGTTGACACTACTGGCACAGAATACTTAAAGTACTGCGTACAGAAAGGCCACTCCCTTCCCCGCACTAACATCAGTTACCGCACCTCACCCCGCACTTCGATGTGTTCGTCGCCTGCTCTTTAACAATGGCGCTCGCATACACAAGAACCGCAGCGCTGTACCTACCTACCGCTGACACGAACACATTATTTTTTTAAAGTTTTATATTTTGTGTTAATCACGATGTTGTATATTGTACATTATTTGGATGCTTATATTCATCGAGGAACGATAAAGACAGGAGTTTCTTTCGGTTTCCGAAACATGATAGAAGGTAAGGAACAGCAACTCAAATATCCTTTAAACCCATAAAAAATAAAAGCTAGTATATTACAGACATTGAACAAGTTAAGCCAGTGTTGTGATAATTTATTTTCATAATTTTCTCTATTAATCATTTATTTTCCAAGTTTTCTTCGTTTTAGAACAATTAGAACTTTCGTAATATTAACATACCAAATTGCTCTCTCTCTTTATTGTCTTAGTTATGTCTCTTTCTTTCACGTTCTATTCGTTCTTCGACTTTAAAAGTAGTACAATAGAAATGTTTTAATTAGATTTCTGTGAGTACCTAGTGTCGCGGCGCGCGGCGCCCCATTGTTGCATACGTTCGGGCAGCGCCGCCGCCTACGCAATACTGCGCCGCCAGCCCTACTAGATTTCACGCACACATTTACACGTATACAAACGTCATTTGTCAATGTAGTGGCAGTAGGTAATTATTTTGCGAGCGTTGTATGGAGTGTCCGGGGTGTGCTACTGGCCTAACAGGAAGCTTTTAGTGCTGAGACATGTCAGGGCTGCCCCGACTGGCTTCTGAAATGTCAATGTCAAAGGTACAGTAGCTCACAAGTGTGTTTGACTTACTGACCTGACCTACATGGCCAGCGTTTGTCTTGCAGTTGAAATAGTAAACTAATGTTTGGCTATGCTTATTCAATGAATGTACCTAACTACCTAATCGCCATAGGTAGGCTAGGTTTTATATTTATAGTTGCTTGCCCTTGTATGAAAACCATTAGAAACACGACGCGCCATGGAATAATAAAAAAATCATAAAATTATGAACATTTTCTTGTATTAACTAACATAAAATGTTCACAAATAGGGGTCATAAGGGGTCCGTAACTAAATAATAACAGCCGCACAGGTCGATCAATCAGGTTAAGCTACGCTTGCTGCGGTTGGTCTGTGGATGGGTGACCATCTTTACATACCGAGACCCCTCCGTGCCTCGGAAAGCACGTTAAACCGTTGGTCCCGCTTGTCATTCGTGGATCTTTGACTGTCGTTACGGTTAGTTAGAAGCCCAAAAGTGTGATAACCAGTCTTACCAAGGGGTATCGTATTATCTAGTAACTGGGTTGTGGAGGTCAGATAAGCAGTCGCTTCATGTAAAATACTGGTATTCGGCTGCATCCGGTTAGACTGGAAGCCGACCCCAATATAGTTGGGGAAAGGCTAGGCAGATGATGAAATGTTCACAAATAAGTGTATCTACCTTACACTTATAAAAACATAAAATGTCCACATATATAATATGGTAGGTACCCTAAAGTGTCACGTTTCCGATATGGAGGTAAACATCGCCATAATTATGAGAACTATGTAAGTCATTAAACCTATTACATAACATCTACGAGTATATTAGGTATGTGTTTTGTTTTAGTCCCGTTAGCACCCTTTGGGTACGAAACCCTAAAAAATATCGCATGGATTTCCAATAAAACTCCACGTCGACAATTTTAGTTGGAGCGATCAATTTCCGCAACGAAACAAAATAATCACAAAAAAACATTTGCAGTCTATGCGTACCTCCATTGAATTTGAATAAAAAAGCACTCGCGGACAGTACCTATAAATCGCAGTGTAATCGTGTGTTTTTGATAATGTCAATAATTTCGGAAATAATCGCTCCAAAAGTAAAAAACAATGTGTCCCCCCCTCTCTAACTTTTGAACCATAAGTTTAGAAAATATGAAAAAAATCTGAAAAGTAGAACTTTATAAGGACTTTCTAGGAAAATTATTTTGAACTTGATAGAAACAACAGTTTTTGTACAAAAAAGACAAAAAGTTGTACAAAATCATTTCTGGACTAACTTCGTAGTATAATCGTATATGCAAGCATTTTTTTTTAACTTCGTTTACATATTTTATTATCCTGAACGTATCTTTTTTCAAACAAAAAAAGAATTATTAAAATCGGTTCTCGCAATCCAAAATTACCACCGAAAACTTCTGGCAGTGGCACGTCTATGTATTAATTAGTAACCCAATTCCCCGAGAGATGGCGCTGTAGGTACTTATTACATTGGGTCGGGTTTTATCGAATTGTACGTGGGAACACTTATTGTGACGGACGGGAAACTACGGAACCCTACACTGAGCGTGGCCCGACACGCTCTTGGCCGGTTTTTTTTTTTATAACCGAGTAATAAATTAAACGCAGGGGGTTTCAGAATCATGTAGGTACTAAATCCATGCTAACAGGTTGTGCGTCGATTTCCCTGCCACCTGCCACCCTGTCTGTGCTGTGCTAACCTACCTTGCCGTGCTATCTGAACAGGTTCTGATAGCCTTAGTGTAGGCCTAGGAAGCACATACACGCCACATCAAAGTATACCTACCTACTTCAGATAGGTACATAGAGACACAGTAGGAGCCAGGCCCGCCCGGTTCAGCATATTGTATTAATTAACACCTCGAGCATTGCCGATTTTTCACGCCGCCCTTCTGACGGTAAACTGTTAACCTCATAGATACGAATATATGAAAGTTGGGGGATTTACACCAGGTACGATTTTCGCCGTGCTGGTCGCCTACCAAATCATCTCACAAACCGAATCGTCACCCCATTTACACAGGCTGATTAAAATCGCAGGTTTCCTTTTCATCTCGACCGTCATGCGATGGGCGATCGCCTGCGACTGGGCATATACACGGTCGATTTTAGTCGCCCGCCGCACGCGACTTGTCGCCGCACGACAAAAGTCGAAAACTACTCTATTTTGGAACTTGCGATTTCAGATTTTCGTCGTGCGGCGAAAACCGTGCGGCTATAGCCACATGTGTAAAGCCCACATAAGATTAGAACTTAGGACTAGAACATGGACTAGAACATCGGCTGGTTTGTTTATGAGTACGAGTATATTGATTGACAATTCATTCATTTTGACAATTCAAAATTGCCTGTAAATGGTTTAATTGAAATAAATGGTTTGAGTTTACTGTTGTTAAATTTATATACCTAACAGCGTTCTCTCGGGAGATGAGGTACTTTATTCGATTTTGATAACTCAATAACTCTCGGCACCTGTAGATACGCGTGATAAATTAATTTGCTGGAGAAATAACTTTATTTTACGCCTGGAAGCGTCACGCGTCACGTTTCTACGTGGGTGTCTGGAGGCATCTTTGCTGAGATTTTCTATACTTTATGATGGAACATAATGTTGGTCGGACATCAAAAGTAACTCTGTCTGTCTGTTCGAATTACGATGTTTGACCGACAAGTAGAACGCAGCCGAAGCCGCGGGCAAAAGGCAGTCTTTTATAAGTAATTATTTTAAATCATAATCAGCTTGGATTTATTTATTGTCATGTCCTCATGCGTGTTATGAATGAGTTAAAAAATCTTTGCGTAATTGTGGGATTGCGTGGTCAGCCGGCACTCCTGCAACCTAGCCTAAATATGGAAATAGTAATTAAAAAAAAATACTACATACGTATTACTACCTCATTCCGTCCTCTATCTATGAAATGGATTATTATACGCCGTTTTTATGATGATGATTCTTATATCACTTACATAAACGGTAAAGGAAAACATCGTGAGGAAACTGGCATGTTCTAGAATAAAAAATTCGAAGACATGTGACCAACCCGCACTGGACCCGCGTGGTGGATTACGGCCCACTCCCTCTTACACAGAGGAGACCTGTATCCCAGCAGTGGGAACATGATCATGTGGTATGGATACATAATTAAACTACGATGTTGTTTTACAAAGCGTAGATACAGCAGTATTCACAATAATTCGATGAACCAATAATCAAATAACCAACGTTTGTATATTCACAATCTAAAATATTTAGCTTTTATGTAAATTTTTAGACACTTCCCCTTTTTTTACAAACAATCCGTAAAGGTAAGAGACGTTTAAACATTAAATATGGTTAAATAGTCATTAATTAACTGCACTACTATTCAACATTATTGTCTGCACTACACATCACAGAATGTCTCAATTCGCTGAAGTCCTTGCTGCCCAGAAAGCCCTTGAAGATAACTTTTTGAGAAAGATGAGCGAGCTTGAAGGGCAAATTCGGTGTGCCGGTCCTGCGAAGGATACAGTGGCAAAGATAGCCGAAGAGTTTCGCAGTTTCCGGGAGCTCATTTTCTCCATGCTTGGTCTGCTTCGAAGCCAAATTAGTGAGTGCGCCAAGCAAATTGATGGCTTAGAGACTAGGCACCGGCGGAAAGCCTTGGTTTTTCAGGGCCTTGCTGAAGTGGAGAATGAGGACTGCACGGCAGTAATTATGGAGGTACTCAATAATAAGCTTGCCCTCAAAAATCTCTCGCATTCCTCAATTAAAGCCTGTCACAGGCTTGGAGCTCAAGGCAAGGATAATCACAGGCCTATTCTCGTTAGGTTTGCCAGTGTGGACGTCAAGGCCTCAGTCTGGAAGGCAAAAACAGGCTTGAAAGACTCCAAAATATCCATTAAGGAGTTCTTGACCAGGGCCAGGCAATCTGTGTTCGGAAGGGCGCGGGAGCACTTCAGCATGCGGTCGTGCTGGACTCAAGACGGCGTCATTTTCATAAAGGCCTCTGATGGAAGTCGGCATAAGGTTACTTTCATCGACGAGCTGAAGCCCTTGATGTCCAAGTATCCGAAGGCGCCAGGCGTGAGTCCATCAACGAAATAAACAAGTGTCCATGATGCCGGGAGCCTGAAACACACAATGTAATTATTATGGTTATGTTTACTTTGATGTTTGTTGTTGTTTCTAACTTGTTTCTTAATTCATAATGTTTACTTACCGTTATGTAGTTGTCCCGTCTCGTAGTTATCTTTTTGTTTTGTGCCCCGACTGTTTACTTAATTTCTCTTTCTCTATATTGAGGTGTCTTTCAATACCCTCAACACTATCTATTTTTCAACCTCAACTTCATGTTATTTTTATTTTGTTGTGATATGATATGTAAAACGTCAAAAACGTGTAAATGTCAATTTGTCAAATTGACTGAATTGACGTTAGTAATATTAAATTGACTTTGACATTTCATGGTAACGTTCGGAAATTACTCGCAGTTGGTGTGCCGTTTAACTAATTATTATTTTTTTCTTTTTTTCAACTCTTTTTTATATTCCTTTTTTTTTTGTTTTTGGGAACTACGCTTTTCGCTTTGTGGAATAGCCATAAATCAGAACAATGGCTTTGTTATGTGTAATTTGTGCTGAATACTGTTTAATTGCTTTTAGTGTTGGTGTTAGCTGGCGGGTGGTGCGGTTGCACCTGTTAGTTGCTCTGATTTTAGCATTAGCATATTTTTATATTTATTTATTTTAGGAACCCACTTATATCTATGTCAGACAATGAGTCATATTTTTCTGCCAACCAATCAACTGCTTCTTCTTGTGATGATAGTTTTTGTTCATTTAGCTACACCCTTGGGGACTTTTTACAACAAAATTTCAATGATCAGTCCAATCGGCTGGTGAATGTGTGTCACATTAACGCTCAAAGTCTTCCAAGCCATTACAGCGAGCTGTACGACGCGTTTAATAACAGTAATGTTCACGCCATCCTGATCTCTGAAACTTGGCTCAAGCCACATCTCCTGTCCACCACTTACCCTCTTACTGACTTCGTTCTTATACGGAATGATCGAATTGATAAAGGAGGGGGTGGTGTGGCCATATACCTTCGCTCTGATTTTCCTTACAAAATAGTTGCTACTTCCTCTTCAAATTATTCTGCTTCTGCGGAGTTTATTTTTCTTGAAGTCTGTATCAAAGGAGCCAAAACCATTATTGGTGTTGTCTACTGTCCCCCCACTGTTGATTACTTCACTGAATTCGAATCAGTACTTGAATCTTTGGGTTCGCAGTATGCACATCACATCATCATGGGTGATTTCAACACAAACCTCCTTGCCCTTCACTCCCCTCGGTCCCGTAAGCTCCTCCATCTTATCGAGTCAGCTAGTCTGCACGTATTGCCACTCAAACCTACTCATCACAATAATGTTGGCGAAGACACATGGCTCGACCTGATCCTCACCTCGAATCCTTCCCTCGTATCTTCCCACGGTCAACATGACGCTCCTGGCTTTTCTCATCACGACATGATTTTCCTTTCCTATATCCTGAAACCTCCCAAACCTAAGCCCAAGGTTCTGTACAGGCGTTGTTTTGCGCGCATGAACGTCGAAAAACTCAAAGAAGATGCATCTGTGGTCGATTGGGAGCCTATGACGGAAGCTACCTCCGTTGACGACAAGGTTGCCATATTCAATGATGTTGTAGTCAACCTTTATAACATCCATGCCCCCGTCAAAAAGGTTAAATTAAAACGGCCACCTGCACCATGGATGACTAGAGGTATACAGATGGCAATGCGACGTAGGAACCGCGCGTTCCGTAAATTTAAAAGGGATCGTACTGATGAGAACTGGACATCATTTAAGGCTGCAAGAAATAGATGTAATCAGATGATACGCAATGCTAAACGCCGCCATATTCTTGATACTATCAATTCTTCCTCTTCTGCCGATATTTGGAAATTTCTTGGAACTCTTGGTATCGGCAAATCGCGATATTTAGATCTTCCTAGTTCAATTGACTTAGACGTTCTCAACCGGCATTTCTCCACTGTTTCTACCATGGATCGTCTAACCAAGCAACAAACTCTGTCTCTAATTTCTGGTCTATCGCGTTCTCATACTAATTCTTTCAGTTTCATTCCAGTTGAACCGGGAGAGATCAGAAAAATTATTCTCTCCATCAAATCGAAAGCGGTGGGATGTGACAATATCACCCGTGGTATGATCGTTACTATTCTAGATCATCTCCTACCCGCGATTTCCCACATTATAAATTCTTCTTTGTACTCCGGAGTATTCCCTTCCCTGTGGCGCAAAGCCTATGTTCGTCCACTACCTAAGGTTTCCAATCCCTCTCTTCCTACTGACTTCCGTCCAATTTCTATCCTTCCCTTCCTATCCAAAGTGCTAGAGGCATGTGTCCACAAACAATTCTCCGACTTTGTTCATTGTAATTCAATTATTAGTCCTCTCCAATCTGGGTTTAGGCCTGGGCACAGCACTGTTTCCGCACTCCTTAAAGTGACTGGTGATATAAGGGCAGGACTGGAAGACACCAAAGTTACTGTTCTAGTGTTGGTTGATTTCTCGAATGCCTTCAATACCGTCAGTCACGACATCCTGTTAGCCATTCTGTCCTATATAATGGTCTCTCCTGAAGCACTGGAATGGTTCTCCTCTTACCTTCAGGAACGTCAGCAGTCTGTTCATGTTGGGGATTCTTCTTCTAGCTGGTGTGATTTGGAAACTGGCGTTCCTCAAGGCGGTATACTTTCTCCTCTTCTGTTTTCTATTTTTATTAATCTTATTACTTCCGAACTTCAGTGTGCGTATCATCTGTATGCAGATGACTTGCAATTGTACTGTCAAGCGAAGGTTGATGAATTACCTGACGCTATCGATAAATTAAATAAGGACTTGATAGCCATAAAATCCTGGTCGGATAGATTTGGCTTAGCTGTAAACCCTACGAAGTGTCAGGCGATCATCATTGGTAGCTCTCGTAGTATTAGCAAAGTAGATGGTAGAACCTTGCCACCAGTTCTCTTCAATGGTACGATCGTTCCTTTTGGTACTGACGTGAAGGACCTAGGCTTGCACATTGATTGTACCCTGAACTGGCGGACTCAAGTCGCTAGGGTGAGCCAGAAGGTTACTGGAACGCTGCGGGCTCTGTACCGTTTAAAAAATTTATTACCATCAAGTACGAAGACAATGCTTGTGCAGTCCCTTATTTTCCCTATCATCGATTATGGTGATGTGTGCTACTATGACCTGAATGCAGATCTCCTCAACAAACTTGACCGTCTTCTCAATAACTGCATTCGATTCGTTTTCAATCTGCGTAAATATGATCATGTTTCTGCGCATCGGTCGCTTCTAAAGTGGTTGCCCATACGCCAACGTAGAGAACTAAGGGCGCTGACAACCTTGTTCTCATTTCTTGATTCTCCGTCTTCCCCTGGTTATCTAGCCCCCCATTTTCAGTACATTTGCGCCAATCACAATAGAAATCTACGCTCATCACACAATCGTCTTCTTCAATGTCCCACTCACCGCACAGACTTCATTCACTCTTCCTTCTTCGTTCAATCTATCTCTCTGTGGAATGCGCTCCCTCAGGAGATCAGGATGGCAACCAACCGATTATCCTTTAAAGTTAAGGTTCGCGAGCACATTCGCAAGAAGCTGGCAGTATCATCACAACGGTAATATTTTCTCATTGTTTGTCTTATTTCTTTTTAGTTAGTTAGTAAGTATATTCATGTATTTATGTATATATATTTATGCTTATATTTATATATAATTAGTTATATATTATATTCATAGTTTTTATAGGTTTATGCGTATCATTATATTTAAATATTTATTCCTTAATTTTCATGATTGCACCTACCACTGTTTGTCTCTGCATCACCCAAAGGTTGACTGGTAGAAAATGCCTATGGCATTAAGTCCGCCTCTGTACATTTATGTGCTTGAAGTATTAAATAAATAAATAAATAAATAAATTAACTTTAAGCAACGTTTATAAATAACCCCCTTTATGTTGGCGAAGTCACCTTTGATTGCGCCGCCTTCGCCTCCGCTTCAAGAACTCATTCACTTGAAGATTTTCCTTTTTATAACGGATAACATTCTCAAAGCTTTTATCTAAGAGTTTGATTGCGCTAATCTATGAAACACAAGTCGGCTTTGATATATTTTTTTTTTTGCATTCGATAGCCCAAGTTTTGAGGAAGGTTATATAGGCTTTAATATCACGCTGGGACTGGAGGAGCCGACCAAAAAAAAAGTTTGACAGAAAACGAGGTCATACCACGAGAAGGTGTTGCCATGCGACGGGGAAACGGGGAGTCACGGGTAGGAGGTAGTTATCATATAATATTAAATACCAAGTTTCACTTGAACTAACAACCTGTCTAAATAAAGAAACATCATCAGTTTTATTGACAAAGTGTTTGGCAAGTGGCCTTTCGTAGCATAATAAAAATGTCGGCCCAACCCCCCAGCCCCAACGTGAGGCGCCCTTGATATTCACTGACATTTTGAAAAATACGAACTTACCATTTTACTAACTATAACTTCTCTATTGACACAATTCTCTAAGCCTCGGTAAGTTTACGTCCTCGGGAATGCGCCCTCACGTACAGTCATATACCTACACTGTCCTATGTATTAATAGGCGTTTGAATAAGTCTGGTGGGTAAGTACGTTCCGCAGCCATCTATACGTATGTACATTACATAAGTACATACATAAATACATAATCATATCTACAAATTATAGGCCGATCGCTTAACTGAGATTACTGAGACGTTGCCTGAGGTAGCTGCGCGGTGCGGGAGGGGTGAGTTGTCACAAGTTGGTCAATCACTGAGCTCTCGCATCACGTCACCATACCCCTCCCGCACCGCGCTGCTACCTCAGGCAACGTCTCAGTTAAGCGGTCGGCCTATACTTAAATAAAATTGAAGTGTCTGTTTGTAAAGTAAAAATAACAGCTTTTTACTAAAATATATGCATATTATGAAAGTATATAAATACTTAACATAAATAACAAAAAAAAGCAATTTTTAAACTTTTTGTCTGTTAGTTTGTTTCGGCTAATCTCCCGATTTTGACGGAACTTTCACTGGCAGATAGCTGATATTATCAGTACTTAGTTATTGTTTTAGAAAAAGAATTTGTGTTCCGCGCAATAAAAAAAACCCTTGAAATCAAATTTGTTTTCCGACATGCACGCGAACAAGTCGAGTTTACAACTATGAACTAGTACTCAATACATTTGTTGTGTATGGCAACGGCTGCATTATTATCTTCAGTAATTATTCTTAGCCATAATGATTCAACTGCCCTGTTGGTGTTGTAGTCGCAAGAGTGACAGATGAGCGCGGTATCCTGGGTTTGCTTCTGGTCGGAATGAAAAAAGAATTTTCTTCTAGGAATTTCTCAGTAGCTTCCCGGAGTCGAGATTTAGTTCCGGTTAATGGCGATAGACTCACCTGCCTTAAAAATAACTGCCAAAGAGGTGCCTCTTCAGGGAATACAAGAATGCGTGCATGCTAAGTGTACGTTACATTTCACCTGAACTACTGTACCTACCGTGCCAGTTTAAATTTGCCAAAAATGACATATTTAATGGAGGTCGAGGCTCAAGTGACGCACAGCCCGTCACGCGACGATGTTCTGTGGAAGCGAAATACTACAAATATTCATGAACTGTCGGCACTCCGCTGTCGACCCCATACATGTTGTGTCCTATGACATTCCTTGAAAAACGCCCCAAATATTCATCAGGTATTTATGCCAAGTCTTCAGTCACGTTGCAGAAAGAATTTGACGACTTACGTTTCAAAGTCTTCTTTTAGCGTATCGGTGGTAAAAAGTTCAAACATGTTTGGCCCAAAATTCAGCTTTGCGAACTCCGCTCACTAACGCAGGACTCATGATCATCAAGTGCACAGGTGACAGCCGACAGGGCGCGGCACAGGATGGGAGATGGGCCATTGTCTGTGGGGAGGTGCCGCATACGCACTTGAGATCTGCCGTCCGTGATTCCTATATGTGGAGATTGTCTTTGCTACGGCCGACTAGGGCTCGAAGTCTATTTAGAGATTTTCAAGTCGGTCTCGATAACGCGTGCCCATGCGGAATGCCCTGAGAAGGTTCGATAAAATTGTCAGGGGATTTATTACAGCTCCTGCAATAGATCACATCTTGCTGTGGAGGTGTTACTATTGCCTGGACTAGCAGGACTCACGTACCCAAGAAAACTTTCTTCTGGGGCACTGAGACATTTGTTATACAGTTATACATTGGGTGACGTCAGTCAGATTCACCCCCTAATGTCCCAAAATAACTTGTTTGGAGTGATTCGGGACAATGTTAGATTCAGTTTGTCCTACGCCTGGCTTCGAATGTATGTATATTTCTACCTACCTGAAAATTGTTTGTCTTCTTATTTCATTTGTCTCTCACTTGTCTCAAGATTATGGTTAGTCTTGCTCTCATATCATATCAATATTTATCAATACCTACTTATCTTTCTCCTAATTCTAATCAAATGAGGTGAGAATTAGGATTAGAATATGAATAAGTAATGAAGTCCGGAAGTAATTTAGAGATGACCTTTGTTCTAACTTAACTCGTGCCTTTTACGGCGAACAATCTAGTTTATTGGACAAACAAACGTTCGCCACAGTCTTTAGTAGATAGTGAAAGGTCAAATCTGGCATTAGGGAGCGGCCGCCGGTCGCGGATCGCGTGTATTACTGTCGCAGACGACTCCTCAACACGGTCAGCACTAATTCGGGAACACGCTAAATGAAATCTGTGTTCAACTATTATTGATAAACCTGCTAAGATTCTCGTGCATTTTGCCTGGATAGTCTTTCTTTTATCCTTTTAGCCGCCCGGCTTCATATCAGTTGTCGTCCCCCAGCGCCCGAAAAAAAATCGAAAAATAAATACCTGATAGAATACAGCGTAATTAAATAAAAAAGCAGATTAAACGAGCTGTGGTGTTTGGTCGTGAATATACGACCCTGGCGAAATGGACACGAAAATATTTGTCAGATTAATCCGGCGTAAGCGTTTAAAAGGTTAAGTAGATACTTACTAGATACCTACCTACTGTACACAGTCATTATAAGACTTCGGCCAATTAGGATCTAGTTTCTTACCAAGATCGAAGCTGATTGAAGAATCTTATCGAAAACGGGGAACTGGAAATTTATATACCGAACTGAAACTTTGGTATCTACATTATTACACGTAGAAGCATACTTTCAACAGGCTTTCAGGAGTCAATACTATTGCATTCCACAATGTGTACCTATACGCGCCATGAAAGATGAGACTTGACTTTTATCTTAACATAATCTAAATTCGTAATAAATATTATAATACTGTTACGAATTTTTATCTAAATGTCATCGATAAATCCCTGAATACTTAGATATTATGGGTAACTATTTCGTACACGACTTCCCTGCGCAAACTCCCTACTACTGAGCTAGTCAACTCTCATCTTTCGTGGCGCGTATTGTACTTAGGTGGCAACTTAAAATTGTACGAGTTTATTATGGACCCTGTCACAGTCACATACCATACACACATAAACTCACGCCTATTGTCCCATGGAGATAGGCAGAAACTACAGAGCAGAAATCAGAACTAATAAGTATGTTATGTTATGAAGTTAAATGTTTTCCAGTAGATGGTTTACCAATCGAATAAAGTTAAGTAAACATGTCACTGATACACTGAAATACAAATGAAGCTCGTTCCAAGGTTAAATTAATTTAAATAACCACTTTACCAAACTCCTACTAGGTATACCTACTTACCCGTATAAATTCTGCGAAACTGAATTAAAAATAATGAAGCTTGTAATTAGGTACGGTGAAACGGAAAGGAGTTTTTAAATCGATTTGTATTGATATACCCTTTCCATAACACCCTGTATATTGAACCCTAAAGATGTGCACAGGGCATACTAACAAGCAGTGGCGTGCATTGCATATAGGCACTGCTTATACAGTGCCTACCTCGATATGTCAACATAAGCCTGTCAATTACTTTTTAGGGTGCCCCACAATTAAGAAACTCACTAAATTATCATACCTAACAAAAAACAAAAAGTTCATACAAACACGCGCGGCAGTAGGCAGTCGCCGGACGGCCTACTCGTCGGCTCCCGTACTATTCGCACATTGTCATTGGTCTTTACTCGTTCAAGTTAATACGACAAAATTAATAAAAACTTTGTTACAAAAAAAAAAACAACCGACTTCAAAAAAAAAACACTACAAAGTGATAAATAACTTTAATTTCGGAAGTCGGTGTCGTTGATTCCGCATTTTCGTTTTTGGACCCCGACTTCCGAAATTAAAGTTATTTATCACTTTGTAGTGTTTTTCTTTGAAGTCGGTTGTTTTTTTTTGTAAAAAAGTTTTTATTTTCCACTTTTTAGTTGTACCTACCCCACAAAAATGTAAACGAAAAGATCGTTAATGTAGACAATATAGATAAATTTTTAGATTTTTGTTGATTTTTCGAAAACTGCTTGTCCGATTTCGATAAAATTTTCATGGGACCATTTGGGAAGTATACCCTTTCCAACAAAAAAAGAATTTTTCAAATCGGTAGGCAAGCGACGGAGTTATGCGCGTACAAAAAAAAAAAATACAAACATCCGAATTGAGAACCTACTCCTTTTTTAGAAGTCGGTTAAAAATACGTACGTCTCACGCGTAATACCATGACGTTCGACCTTCGCAATTTATCACTCTTAAATAGGCATGCCTACTCAAATAACCACACTTTTGACCTCACTTTTATTTTCTGATTAGTGACCGCGTTTGCCTAGACTAGACCCGGCCTAGTGCCTACCTATTCTGAAAACCAATGCACGCCACTGCTAACAAGTCGCTGCATATTAACAACATCAGTTCTGCTGTTTTCCGTGATTGAAACGTAGCTAATAAACAGATAGATACACTTTCCCATCCATAATTAATTCCCACCTATTAGAAACTATGTAGGGTTTGCATGGATCAGTTCGAACACGAACGTGTTAAACATTATTTTGGGTTGAACAGGTCACAGACTTGCCTAACTTCTCGTAGAGTTAATAATAGTGTATGTCTAAAATTGTATGATCGGAAATTCTTGTGAACAACTATTGATTGAATGTAAGTTACCCATACCTAATTTAGTTTTACTTGTTAATATACGGTGTGAGAGTGTTTTTACAAGTTAAATTGGAACAATGTCATCGTGCGGCCTATCAAGTCTGTGATCGTTTCGATGACAATTGTTTTTTAGGGTTCCGTAGTCAACTAGGAACCCTTATAGTTTCGCCATGTCTGTCTGTCCGTCCGTCCGTCCGTCCGTCTGTCCGTCCTCGCTTAATCTCTGTGACCGTTAGCACTAGAAAGCTGAAATTTGGTACCAATATGTATATCAATCACGCCGACAAAGTGGTAAAATAAAAATTGGAAAAAAATGTTTTATTAGGGTAGCCCCCCTATATGTAAAGTGGGAAGTGATTTTTTTTTTTTAATTTCATCCCTAACGTGTGATATATTGTTGGAAAGGTATTTAAAAATGAATATGGGTTTACTAAAATCATTTTTTGATAATGTCAATAATTTCGGAAATAATCGCTCCAAAAGTAAAAAACAATGTGTCCCCCCCCCCCCCCCCTCTAACTTTTGAACCATAAGTTTAGAAAATATGAAAAAAATCTGAAAAGTAGAACTTTATAAGGACTTTCTAGGAAAATTATTTTGAACTTGATAGAAACAACAGTTTTTGTACAAAAAAGACATAAGTTGTACAAAATCATTTCTGGACTAAGTTTGTAGTATAATCGTATATGCAAGCATTTTTTTTTTTAACTTCGTTTACATATTTTATTATCCTGAACGTATCTTTTTTCAAACAAAAAAAGAATGATTAAAATTTGATCTCGCAATCCAAAATTACCACCGAAAACTTCTGGCACGTCTATGTACTAATTAGTAACCCAATTCCCCGAGAGATGGCGCTGTAGGTACTTATTACATTGGGTCGGGTATTATCGAATTGTACGTGGGAACACTTATTGTGACGGACGGGAAACTACGGAACCCTACACTGAGCGTGGCCCGACATGCTCTTGGCCGGTTTTTTTTTTTTTGTAGAGATGGCCTGATCCAGAAGTCAGTATCATTTATCTCCGTAGAAGTCTGTCCATTGTCACTTTATGAAAACGATGACCACTTTTCGTTTCGACTGTAACTTGGCAAATTGACATGTCATATTGTCAGTTTCATTTGCAGCGTACCTACTTATAGACAAGTTCGTAAGTATGATCAAGGGTTTCGTAGGCCAACTGTGCATAACCTTCCCATCTACTGGATATTATGGTAGGTATTAAAATATTGTGTAAACAGTTCCCCATTAGCCGTGGTTCGTTTACTATGTAACAGCCATGGCTGGCGCGGTGTCGGCGGCCGGAAGTGCCGGCCACCGTGCCCGCGCCCACTTCCGGCAGCCCAACCCACTGCTACGTTATCATTACTTTCCCTACTATGTTACTACAAAGGGTTTGATTTAGTAAAGCCTTTTATAATTAATTTTTACAGCGTCAGTGGCGTTGGTAGATAGTTTTTATGAGGCGCTAAATATAACAGCCGCACGGATCAGTCGATCAGCGAAGCATTAATCTGTAAAACTTGCAGCGGTTACCAGAGCCTTTGTGCCTCGGATAACTACATATTCGTAACGAGCAGAAATTATACTCAAAGTTGCCTTTTATGGTGAATTCGGCCAAACTTATAAATATTTGACGTCGGCAGTTTTTTTATCACAAACCTGTCAAAATTTTAAAACATTTTCGAAGGCGAGGCGACTTACCTACCTACATGTATCAACTACGTATAAAAGTTTGCCCGAATTCACCCTTAAGCGCCCGTACTAACCGAACCGAATAATTAATGCCCTTAAAAGTATATTTCCGGAGTTACCGAAAATACATACACTTCACAATAACCACCTTAAAAGTACCTACCTATGCGGTACTATTAGTACAAACTCAAACAAGCAAACTACATGTTGGAAATAATTATAATATAACTTTTCACTTAACCCAACATCCAAAAACGCCTAAACTTAACAATTAAAATAAACCGCTCAGTAAATCGTTCGCAGATCATCAATCATTATCGGTCGCGAGTGACGTCAAGGTCGTTTATTTCAGTATCATTTCATTAATACGTTCCGCTGATAATATCGATTGTTTAAGCTCGAGGACACACCGACTGCCGCCGCAGGAAATCGATGTGTTTATACCGGCTTCCAATTTCCACTGAGTTTCTCCTTTTGTGGCCGCGAAAGGTAACGAATGACAAAAGGCTTTCATGATAATTTATTGAATTAGGTATATACAGGATGTCCGATAAGTTGACGTCAAGCCGAAATCAAATAGGCCAAGTCATAAATGTCACTTTTTGCCCAACCAAATATTCAAAATTAATACTTTGCCAAACTTTGACTGATTATACTGAAAAAAATGTAGGTACTATGAGTTTGGCAAGTAACATTAAAAGTTGGCGCATTTAAGAAGGTATAACAATCCTTTTTTTTTTATTCCAATGATTTTTTAAAATGTTTTTCTGGTATCTATTATGACTTGGCCTATTACCCGATTCCGGCTTGACGTCGACTTACGGGACAACCTGTATATGTTATTTATGAGCGACTTCGTCTGCGTGTATTTTGTATTTCATCATTTTCTAATACAAATAACCAGAATGAAAAGTAGCCTTCTCCAGCGCCCTAACTGCGTGACACACTATCAATCACAATCTGAATCACTTTGAAGGATATTGCTTCATATGTTCGAAAAATGTGTCTGCTCAACAACGTTAATAACGCAATGAATGTTGTTGAATTGTCAAAATGTTACGCAATTTGTTGCTCGTCTTATTTTTTTTAGTTAGTTAGTAAGTATATTCATGTATTTATGTATATTTATTTGTGCTTATATTTATATATAATTAGTTATATATTATATTCAGAGTTTTAATAGGTTTATGCGTATCTTTATATTTAAAATATTTATTCCTTAATTTTCATGATTGCACCTACCGCTGTTTGTCTCTGCATCACCCAAAGGTTGACTGGTAGAAAATGCCAATGGCATTAAGTCCGCCTCTGTACATTTATGTGCTTGAAGTATTAAATAAATAAATAAATTACCCCGCTGGTCCCAGGCTATACCTATCTGCTAATTTCATAAGGAACTGTCAGTGGTTTAGGCGTGAACAGAAAAGTATCAGACAGAGTTTTTCCCCATTTATTATCCATACTAATATTATAAATTCGAAAGTAACTCTGTCTGTCTGTCTGTCTGTATGTTAACTTTTCACGCCTAAACCGCTGAACCGATTTAGATTAAATTTGGTATAGAGATAGCTTGAGTCCCATGAAAGGACATAAGATACTTTTTATCCCGATATTCCCACGGGACCGAGACCGAGTATGCGGGTGAAACCGCGGGGCGCAGCTAGTACTATATAAGTATGAAAATCTTATTGTGTGATAAGTAGATTGTAGACAATCTACTTACATATGTTAAGGTTTTCGTAACACAAGGTTTTCCTCCTAATATATTTAAGCTCTTGAGAAATAAATCCTCGGAGCGCTGACGTCTCTGATTGAGATATGATCAATGAACCTCATACACTATACGAAAATCTATAAGTAGAATACGATCATTTTATGTGGGCAAATATTAGGTCCTTACATATGAAATTGGCGTTTTTCGTACTGGCCACTTTAATCACGAATTTCTCCTCTTTGGTAAGGAATTCCAAATTCAAATTTGTACAGCTATTTACTCATGTATTTGTGCTTCGATGACCGTCATTCATTTGTTTTTTTTCTTCTGTTTTTTCTGTTTGCGTCACTCATTTTACAAAATGGAAAATTTAAAATATCGCATTATTTACGAGTACGAGTTCCGCCGTGGCACTAGTGCTGCGGAAACGACTCGAAGGGTGAATGATGTGTATGGCGGTCATGTTGCAAAAGAAAACACAGTTCGTTTTTGGTTCCAACGTTTTCGTTCTGGAAATTTCGACCTGCAGAACAAGCCCCGTGGACGGCCTGAGACCCAAGTTGATAATGGAGAATTGAAGGCTATTGTGGAAGCGGACCCATCGCAAACCACGTCCGAGTTAGCTGCAGGCTTCGATGTTAGTGATAAAACTGTTTTAATTCACTTGAAGCAAATTGGGAAGATTAAAAAGCTTGAAAGCACGACAACGCCAGACCACACACTGCGCAACAGACGGCTACCAAATTAGAAGAGCTTGAATTGGAATGTCTTAGACATCCTCCGTACTCCCCGGACCTTGCTCCAACAGATTACCATTTTTTTCGCAATTTGGATAACTTTTTGCAAGGGAAAAAATTCAACTCCGATGGGGCAGTCCAAATCGCCTTCAAAGATTTTATTGATTCCCGTCCGACTGGTTTTTTTAGTAAAGGGATCAATGAACTACCTATAAGATGGCAAAAGTGCATTGAAAACAATGGTTCATACTTTGATTAATTAAATATATTATATTAAAAAATATTCGACTTTTTGTTCCTTCCATACAAAACGCCAATTTCATATGTAAGGACCTAATATATGGCGTTATATATATCTGGCGTCGTGGCCAGATCTTAGAATTGATCATTTCATGAAGTGTTAATTCAGTCTTTTCATGAAATGGCCCGCTAAAATTTACAATATCGTTTAAACGTCAACCTCTAATGATATGTCAGTCGACGTTTGGCCATATCATTCATGTAGGCTACATGGTTTAATAATAATAATAATATTAAAATTAAATAATAATCTTAGAAAAAATATATTTTAAATACCACAAATATAAAAAAATAACACTTAAAATTACCTAGTTTAAGTCTATGATAAACGGCACACATGATCACATAGGTACATCGTTTAAAGTTTAAGTAAGAGTTTGGACTTAAATAATTATTTCGACTAGCTTGCAGTTTGAATGCAGGCTGACTGCATCAATCTTAATATTATTTAGTATCATTATCTAATTTAAGTATATTAAATAAAAAACTTAATTTTATTGCTTTTTAAATAAAGCGTCATCAACGCCCCTACCAGTGGATAATCTAACTAAGTATTTTACGATATGATCACTAATGTTTGGCCACATCATGAAGTAGTCGTGCGTTTAACTATTCATACTGTCAAACGTTGAGTATTCAATGACCTGGCCAGACCACATCAATCAATCATCAATGATTTGACTAGCGGTTGATGTTCTAGGTATTTCATGAATTAATATCTACAACCATTTCATAAAATGGTCGAATACCTACATGAAATGTTCAGTTCTAAGATCTGGCCACGACAATTATATAACAAACAGATATTTTTATTAACACGTAAATTACCTACTTACCTATATAATTTTCCTCAAGTTTTCCATCGAAAGTTGCGAAGCTAAGCTTTCCTCTAGTTAATAAGTAATGAGCTAGTCGAGCACAAATTGAATCGAGGAAACATTAAAGTTTTAGTGAGCTAAACGGACACTAAACATGTGAACTTCTGTTCTTCCTGAACGAAGTTTTTCGTCAGTCATTTACAAATGGTATACTTCTATAGACTCTTTAGTCTTTAATGAAGCTTCCGTGAAGAAAATAGCTGCAGGTACATTGCTCGCAGGACAGTTGGCCAATGGGGCCGAATGGGTCTGCTTAGCTGTTATACGACAGGCTATCGTATCAAAAATTACACATTTTGATAACCTGATTTGACTTGCCCCAGACAGCAAATAGCTGTTGGAAGAATAGCGGGCGTCTACATATTTGATTTAAACTGACAAAATTTTCGGGTTTAGGACTTTTGTACAGCGTTTAGAAGACTCCTACGATAACATTGATTGATGTTCGATACGATACGGAAGCGTATCGAGTGTTTGTGAATAGCTATGCTGGAGTGGCAACCGCGTACGGGAAGACGTAACTTTGGAAGGTCTCCCACGGAGTGGACCGATGACTTGGTGAAGGCCGCAGGATACGAGAAGCACAGAACCGGTCGAAGTGGCGGTGCTTGGGGGAGGCCTATGTCCAGCAGTGAACGTCTTTCGGCAGCTAAAATAAATGAAAGATGAATGAACGTTAGCTATTTTGTGAGCCTTTTAGTTCTGTGCTAAATAAATGTATCTTCTTTATTTATTTCTTTTTATTTCCATTAAACTCATTTCCGATTATATGAATATGTCAGTCTGATTTACATAGCGTAGGTGATACTAATTGATTCTAGGGTAGGTGATACTAATTGATTCTAGGAAATCATATAGTTACTTTGTCGCATTAGATTTATTATTATCTGTAATGGCAAAGGAAACTGATGTGATAAATAAATACATTATGTAGCTTCCGTTCCTTAAGCAGCTTTTACTTTGTACTTTTCTAAGAATGATAATATAAAAGTGTGATAATATAAACGTTTGCGTATTGTGCATAGATTGACACTGATTAACTCTTTGGGGATTACGGGCGTGATGTTACGTTATTTCCAAAACATCGTCTCTCACCTGTCCTTAGTGCTCAAACTCGAAGCCCACTCATCCGTGATTTCTTTCAAGGTTTTAGTACCTATCCAACTATTCCACTTGAGTGGAGCCATGTCACAGCTAGAAAATAACATTATATTACCTCAAGAAGTCTAGATTTCCAGTTTTTCTCACAAGCACCTAATAAGACGTAAGAAAATGAAGACAAAAGACACGTGAACACACTGCAAATGTTCTCCACCCGTGTGCACGCGGCTCAATTTTTAATTAACTCGTTTCGTTTTAATTCAATGTTTATGTGTTACCTGTGCTAACGGTCGTTCAAAGAATTTAATCTCCAATTCCGTGTAAGTGCTTACGATTTTACATATTAACTGTTTCTAGTTAAATTAAAGTGCTTTAGAATTTAGAACACGACGTGAAACCGAATTAGTGTCAAATGCTGGTTTATATCTAGTACTAAATGTGCTAGCGTCGGGAATGTGATAGCTTACCTAAGCTGTTACCTGAATCTGTATCTGAGTGCTGTGGTTATAGGCCTGTGCAAGCACTCAGATCATAACACCTTAGGTAAGCTATCACATCCCCCGGCGCTAGCACATTTAGTAACTTTGCAGCCGCTTGCCCACTTACCTGTTTTATGTAGGTAAGTCTTACATTACATAATCAGTACCTGATACTGTTTCCACTGCTGAGACACAGGCCTCCTCTTTGTGAGAGTGAATGGGTCATATATCCATGCATAATGCGGATTGGTGGATGTCCCATGTCTTCGATTTTTTGGTTTAAGGACATACCGGTTTCCTAACGATGTTTTACTTCACGTGTTTTTAAAGCAGTGGTGATAAAATTAAATAGACAAAGTAGAGAGCCTGTCTGGGTTCTATCTAGAACTCGTAAGTCGGGACCGCACACACTGACCCCCCCCCCCCCCCCGCCCTGTCCCCTGTCGTCTTACTCGTATATTACGTACCTATGAGGAAAGCATAATTACCTACAGGCCAATAGTTTTTTTCTTCCTCAGGATCCTGTGGTAACTTACAGATTTATTGTTCAAACTTTAAGGCCTCATTTACGGAGACGCGGGGCGTCGTGCGTTGCGTTGAGCGGCGCGGCCCGCACTGAATTCAAATATATGGCGTTGTATGAATGCGTTTACGGAGAAGCGATTTTAGACGCGTTTGTTTGAATTAGGGCGTTTTTTGCGGCCGAGCCCGCGGATGGCACCGACGCGTCCCACGCGGCGTTTATCGCGGCGGCGCACGCAGCGGCAATTCTCGATGAAGCTATGTCCGAGGCGGAATCTTCTGTCAGTCTTATTTAGAAATCGCGCAACACAGACGAGTCACCGTCGCAATGGAGTATGATATGATCATGCTGCAAGTTGCGACACGTGCGCTCCCATCTCTCGCCAACATAAAACTAGTCGATTTGATCGAGGCGAGCGTGCGCCGCCGCGATGCCCGCCGCGTGCTTCGCTACACGCTAGAGGACTCGCCGCGGACGCCGCGGCGGGCACCGCCACGCTTCCCGTCTCGCTTCTCTATGAACATGGTCGTATATTGCTATAAGTTTGTGTTTACGCGTGCGATGATGCGTGCCGCTTCACGCGCCGCCCCACCGTAAATAGAAAAAACGTCCGACGCGCCGCGAGACGCCACGCCACACGCGACGCGAGACGCCCCGCGTCTCCGTAAATGAGGCCTAAGAGCTACGCGAGAGTAAACTAGATGTGATGTCGTAAAAAAGCTTCTCAAGGGTTGAATATTTTATTTGGAATCAGCGTATAATGTAAATATATATACGGGAGCGGCGATAAGAAGTTGGGAAGTCTTATTTCCTCTGAATAAGATCGAACATTTTCCAACTCGCTTTCCTTACGATTATTTTATTTTTAATGCTTTGAATCAAGTGTTGTGTTCCCGTCATTAGCAGAGAGTTGGACACTTTATAACTTTCAAGAGGTGGAGCAATCTTTAGAATGTTATAGAGATGAGTGTGAATACTTTCAGTGTTTTATGTTTTCTGTTCGTTCTTTGTGTTGTGTGGCTTGATGGGATTATTATAATATCATCATATCAACGAATAATGTGCACAAGAATCGCCAATGTTTCCCTAATTTAACTAGGTAGGTACCCACATGGAGAGTGGCTATTCTTACAGGTCATATTCCTACTTCACTTATGAACAAACATAACAACATGCCTGTATTTCCTAAAGGGTTAGGCAGGGCTGTACTCTAATGTAGGACTGATACACAACAAATTTGCCAGTTTTATTTCCATATGAGTACTAGTGAGACTACCTAGTTTACTAGTTTATAGGTAACACTGGAGTAATTGAGTTTTCGGGGTATTGGACTTAGCTGTCTGTTTCATTTCCGACGAAACACGATTCTTGGAAAAATCGCCTTCCGCTCCCGCAACATTGCATTCAGCATTTATACTTTTGGAACAGACTATAGGTACTTAGTTATGTATAATCCTCTGAAATGGTCTAACACCACAACAATATAGCCTTATTTACTGACAAACCAAGCTGGCCTTATTTTCTTTAATTTAGGCGGTGTGTTTTTGTTTTTGTGCTCACACCATAAATAATTATTATAGGTCTATTATGTGAGGATTTGTAATTGGCTTTCGGGTGACTATGGTTTCCTTTTTTTTTTGTTTGTTTTTATTAGCTGTAAGTCCTCCATGTACTAAAATAAATAAATAAATACAAGTGACAACTGTGACAATGGTAGCTGCAAATGGCGAATTTCCTAGAACAAACGCATGTTGGCACATGGAAGTGTCATAAACACGTAAATTGCGTCCTTCCTACAATATATTCATATTATATTAATTATTTAAATCTCATGCATACTGGAAATATTCCATATAAAATTGCGTCCCGGTGAATTGATCTCGACTCGATCTAACCACGCAGTGGTGCGGATAAGTTAATCTCCTGTAGGTTGTTCTGCATGCAATACTAAGGCTGCGGACACGAAACCAGCGGCGAAGAGGCTAGGATAAAATATCTGTGAGCATTCTAAATACTTTTACTCAAGTGGGCAGAGGTTGACAACCTTTATAAAAACACTTCCGGGAGTCACATAGTTCTATGTCACAATTTAGTACTTAAAAGATTTTAAAGAGCTTGCTCACAAATATCTTTATGATAATTAACTAAGATGGGAAAATTGTAGACGAACGAGAATCGTGAGGTTAAGGATTGTTTGCTTGTAAAATTAATTAAAAACACCAAATTACGGAGAACGCCTTTGGCAAATTGTGAGTGAAGCACTAGACCTTGTGGTACCTGCCTGATGTAGTAGAAACTGAAAACTGTATTATAAAAGAAACTTTATATTGATACCTACATAATATTTTACTATAGTACCTATAATTGATGTTTGCATGATCTAACGCAATTAGCACGTCAACGCAGCGGTATACGAAATCATTGCGAAAACTAACCAAAAAGCATCGCGTAATCGTAGCCGCAAACGCGGGCGTGCGATCGGCTTTTATATCTGTAAATTAGATTCGGTGCCACCAAGTTTTGTGGGGACGCCAAGCTGACATCCGGCTGTATCCACGGTCAGTTCACAGAATCCCAGTCCGGTAATTCCGGTTCGTATTAAAGCATTAATTCGGGCTAAGCGTTGAGTAAATAATTAACGGTTTCGGTCAAAAAGGCTACTAATTGTGCTAATAAAATATGAGCGGTGTGGATGTATCGAATGTGATTCTAATTGGATGAAATTCGTAAAGTCCGTTTTAAAACTAATATTTTACAAAGTCATAATTAAAAACGAATGCATGTTTTATGTAAGTATCCTCAGGAGGAAAATCTAGTCTAAACATGGTAGTCATACTTGACGAGCATCATTGCTTTTGTGTTCAGACTATCACGCCAACCCGAATCTTCTACAAAGCGATATCTGTGATCGTATCATCGCTTGGAAGAATTTCCCGCGAAAACCGAGCCGCGATAACACGACAAACATCCTTTTTACGTAAAACCTTCCGTTCCTTTGCCTAACATGATAATAAAGAGAATCTTACCTTGAACATCTAAAATTCAGAGTCGCTTACCTACAAAAACATTTGTTAAATAATGTAAGGAAAGTTTTAAAAGCTTACCTGAATTCACGGTCGCACGATGTCATGAACAAAATGCCACACCACAACTAAGAACTTTAAAAAAAAACTTTTTTTTGTCTGTTGTAGCGTTCATAGCCTATAGGATACGTTGTGTCTATGGTCAGGATTGTGAAGGCACGTGCCTTTTGTTTTAGTCTTTTATCTATGTAAGTGCAGCTTTGAGGGGGATACTTGACAAAAGCTCCACAACATGTGTTTTAAAGTTTTAGGGGAAGGACAACCAGAGCTTTTAAAAATAATAAAGATGTGAATTAGGTATTTGGTCTTCTATAAGCAGATTCAGATTCAGTTAAAAATTAAATATCAAAAACACATCGTCGTCGTCAGGGAAATCTCCGCAAAGCAAACTGCGGTTAACTCAGAGTTATCAGAGCGAACAGTTAAGAAGTTCATTACTGGTGGTGGGCGGCTGCGTACGGCGCGGCAGTGTCCGCGAGGGTCGCGAGCCGGCCGCTCGTCCGCCCTGACGCCCGCCCGCCCATATCACCCACATATCCGAAACAGCCCAAAACAAACTTTGTTTACAACGACGTTTCTTTGTTAACCACGTTCTAGGGAAGGGTGAAACCAATCTAGTTTCAATATACAAGATTAATTGTTCCGTTTGTTAGTGATTTAGGTAACATTTTCAATTCGGTAAGTTTACAAGACGCGTTAAATTATTTTAAAATCTGTATTCTAATATCGCAGCTTACACGGTTTCTTTTACAACGTTTATAAATAGCTGTTAGTGAAATCATTCAGTAGTTTGTAGTCCATTAATAAAGTTTTCCCGCCATCGCCGCGTCGCCTTCAAAAGCTCTGAAAGCTTCAGGTGCAATGAATTGAATGTTTTGTAGCGATCGTCGAGTTTTTTCATTGATTTATTATTCTATAATAGTATTATAACTACTATTAAGCACTCGATTCAGCCTGAATTTTATATTGAGTAGCTATAGGAATATATTGGCACAATATTTGTCATTTGTTGAGTTCATAAATTAACAAAAATAAATTAAAAAATGTCGTATTCACTTTGCTTACACAAGCGGAAGTCCAAATTCGATCAGTTTTACAAACAGAATTTTCTTCTCCGCTAAAACAAACAGTAGAATTGAATTTTCCGCTGTAGAATGAAGAATCGCGTTAAAATAAACAGATATGATTAGAATCCGTACTCACAAACATTCTATTATAATAATAGACGACTGCGCTCGAAATAACTTCAGCTCACAAAGTATAACAGTGCGGCTCGTAGTTTTAATAATGCCACTTTTAATAGTGAATGTCGTATGAACTTTTCTTTTTCTGTTGTTGTCCGGTCGACCGAGGCAGATGTGATTGGATCATGCAGTGATCCATGGCAACCCTTTTGTTATTAGTAATCCCTGTGACTTAGGTCTGTCTGGACAGTGTTATAATGAGATTTCTAAATGATACTTTACTAGATCTATCTTCGAGATAGGGTTTTTTGCCCCTCCCTGGAAACATATCCTTCGGGATGTTAGTAAGATTGTTATGCTCTGATTTTTAAAGGACATTCTGTTTTTCTAGACGATTATAAAAGTCAATATTTGTTTTTCTTTTAACAAGGTAGGGCCGGAATAAATCTCTTAGAGGAAACTCCAAACTTTTGCATTAAATCCTGCAAAAGTAAACAAACAGATGAAAATTCATGAAACGAACGCCGAACATGTTTTATAAATGTTTATTTTCGATAAAGTAACTGATATGTTTTCATTTATTTAACTGAAACTCTTAAAAACTTTTTGATATAATGATGTCACCTTTTTTAAATTAATGACCTTCTAAAAAAACTTCACATACCTATGTATTTCTGACAAGATATAATATCTATAATAAATAGCAGTATCTCCCTATCTTATTGAACTGAATTCAGCATAATCATAAAGCATAGATGAGGACAACTTTCTAAGCTGGTGTTATTAGTTTAATAACTCCACATAAGCTTTTTAAAAATCGCTAGGATCAATTAGAGAAGAATTTGCGAGAACACAACACTTGGCAGACTGAGAAATAAACACAGTTTGTTATCATGCTCCGAAGATGTTTAAAAAAAAAGTAAATTAATGTAAATGTTGAAATGTGAAATGTATTTGTTGTAAATGAAAATACACGAATCTAATGATTTTTATCTAAAACCCCAGTGCCTTTTGCTTGTACTTACATATCTATGATATACTTCTAGTATATAATTTAAGTCACGAGCATAAATATGGACAGCTTGGCAAAAATATCTGATTTCATAATTCATCAGTTAATATCTGTCTGTTTGTATGTATGTGTTGCGATAAATATATATGATCGTTTGTGGAAGGCAGCGCAAATATGTGGCATCGAAAGAACACCAAAACTATCTGGCGAGAAAAGCGACGCTAAAATATAGGAAGCCGCAATTATGGCTTTAAAAAAAATGTTTCACTTTTAGCATGCAATAATATCAGGCATGTCTTGCGTTATATAAATATCTGCCTACTCAGTAAAATTCAGAAAAATATGATTCCTCGTTGTGATAAAAAAAATCTGACACTACCTTGGCAGCATAAAAACCTGACATGTAATGTAGCAATTCAACGTGTAACATCTATATGTATATGTTTTTTAAATCGTTTGCCGTGTGTAGTCTCGCAAAATCTCGAAAATGGCCCGCTCGATTGTGATGAAAATTCGGTATGTTGTTGCGTGTGCCGCCGGAGAAGCTTCCTAACAAAAAAAAAAGGAAAAGGCATTAGCTAGTAAATAATAAATATACCGCTATCCTCTCTAACCCCCACTGAGAGTAGAATAAATATAAATATACTACGTAAATACGATGACCAAAATGTGAAGGTCGTGCATAAACAGGTTTACGTTGAGTGTAATAATGAGGTAAACATTGAACGGTTAAATTATTTTAGTGTAATGTAACAGCTGCCTATAACGCACTCACCCACACAAAGTCATTACAAGTTACATGTAAGTGATATACTGCTAAAACTGGTAAACTTGCTCTCGCAACCACCGAAAAGCGGCAGTTTGGAACTTTTAAATCGATTTGATTCAGCACTTTAAATCTTAGATACCTACAGTTAAAAATAAATCTCATTTGACCGCGCCGCTTTTCCTAGTGTAGTATGTAAACATTTTTCAGCAGTTATCGAGTGTCATTTATGTACATGATAAAAACGTCTGTTATTAATGGCGTAACCTAGGCGACAGAGAACATTTTTCATTTTGTTTTATATTTTGTAGAAAAATATCGCGTTAATTAAAATGTAACTCGATATATTAACTAACGATGTTACTCAGATTATACACGAACACATAGGAACATATAAATATTACAACTTTTATTACAAAGGAAGAAAGAATAAACTAATTAGCAGTGCAAACGTGACGTCATTAAAACTTGGATGTGCAACAAACATTATCTAATACAACAAACATATCTAATATTCATAAATGAGGTCTCTAGTAATTTCCTGCAAGTAATATCGAACCAATCATTGGATGCTGTCAGGCGTCGTGTAGATGAAGCTTTGGCATTTCACTCAGATGAGATGCATTCAAAGAGATTCTCTCACATGCTCATTATGTGCGCGAGCCGAGTGGAATATATTGGGAGAATATGTATTTATTTCAAGTGAACAGCATTTTGTTCAGTGATTTCTGCATTCAGTTATTCACTGTGTTAGCTGCCAATTCTTTGACTACATTTTACCTATATTTCTTACGGGGATCGATTTCGAAAGAATACAGCTGTACCTATTTCTAAAACATATATTTAAATACGAGAAACCCCTAGCTTGTCTTACTATAAAACTACACTTCCTTTACAGTTTCTAAACGACTCAGCTTTGACCGCGGCACTTGAAAGTCGGTTCACTTTCCGGGGGTTGCCTGTGTGTCTGTACCGCATCTGTAGCGCCACCGCGCAGCATCCCAGCCCTGACCTTGACACACTTCGCGAACAATTCTATCTCTCCCCACACCCATAGAACGCAGCACCAAAGTTTCTATAAATCAAGTAACATGGAATTCACTTCTGATTCTATCGAGCTTCTTCCGAAAGCTTTACAGATACACTCGGTTGGAAGCTCATCTTCTTTTAAATATAATTAAGATTTTTATTTCCTTTTAATACTTTATTATCGTCGTAGAGTATTATATTATCTGTGCTATCGTCCACTTACTTGCCATAGAAAAGAATATTTGTTGTCATTCCACGTAGGTACGTAAGTTAACGTAACTGACAAAGAACTGTAGAGCTGCAGTACTTTCTAGAAATTTTCAATTGAAATCTAATCAACTTAGCTCTGAATCAATTCTGGTTCAGCAAGAGTATTAAAAAATGTAATGTTTAGGTAATTGTGTGGGACAGCGTCCTTTAAACATATTAAATTGATACGATTGTATTGGACTAATCTGCCCTCTGAGTCTACTTATTGCTGAGCATAATGTCTTAGTTAGACATTTATACTTTTTACATTTTTTAACACAATTTATTTATATTTTTTAACACAATTATATTTTTTTGTCTTTATTTTCACTCTTATTTCCTGCTTATTATTAACATAACTACTATTTTATGAATATCTCCCAGCTAATAACGAGTTCTACGTATCTACTTATTAATAGGCAATATCAACACGACGAAGATGAAGAAGAAAAATAGGCAATAACTTATAAACGTAGGTATTTGTATACCTGGAACTCGTTACTGGTCACTGTTAGCCTGCATCCCACGGCTGGCCAAAGTCGTTTCTTGGAACAAGGACACAATTTCCTGTGTTGATTTTTCATCAGAAAAGTACTTATCAACAGATTATTTTCTCCGCTCTCCCAGTTCACTGAAAATGATCGCAGATTCCAGTAAAACGTCCTCCGGTAAGAGACTTTAAGTATGACACGAAGCTTTTAAACTATGAAAATAATAAAATGCTCGGGTACGATTCAAAAGCAGCAGCCGCATACATACACACGTATATACATATGTACATGTACGTGCGGTCAGATGACACGTCCAGAAAATGTGAAACTTATTTTATTCAAACATTTCGGTAGTTTATTTAAAACGTAGATATTCTTTTATTCTGAAATGTAAATATTATATTACTGGTTACGGTTTGCGAGTTTCTAAAAGGTGTTTTATAATGAACATAATTACTTCAGATGGTTATATTTTTGTTTGCTTTTGTTTTCCAACAGGAAAATGCATACCATTACCTTTATAATTATTGTCGTTATTCATATTTTTATTGTAAACGTTGTAGAGCTTAAAAGGTAAAATCACGATAGTGAAAAAGAAGAGAAACTTCTTAAAAAATAAAGAAAAAGAGAGAGATTTAGTGTGAGAAACAGAGAGAGAGAGAGAGTGAAAGTTATGTCTTTCTTCTCTCTCATGCAACAAAATGTGACTAAACGTGACGGGTCCTCACCCTCACCCAATTTCTCTCAACTCTCATCCAATTATAGAATCGCTAAGAAGTTTCACGTCAATAGAGTTGTTCAAGTTGTTCCTCCTGACATTTATCTAGCTGGCTTAATCACAATTTTTCCAGTTTTTCATTCTTTCAAAGTGACATTTTTTGGTCAAAGTGCCCCGTAACCTATTTTGTTTTCCGATGTATTCTCGGTGACTCGGTAATCAAAGATGCGATGTTTTATTTTTAGCCACTACACAGATCTGACGCATAGCACTAAGCTTCATACGTTGAAAAAATCCTCTGTATTATTTCAATCTCAAATTTTCATCGCAGCTCATTATAAAGAGTGAGCGGTTTATATCCACAGGGTACTTATTTTCAAGTTTCTACGTTAGGGGTCCAGAATCATGTGCTGAATCCATGGTAACCGGTTGTACGTCGAAGTCCCGCCACCCTGTATACATCTATACATTATTATAAAATAGTAACAGAATTTTCGTCTGGATGTACATATGTTCCGGATTCGCGCAAAAAAACCGTTGAACGGATTTGGATGAAAAGCACACGTGTAGTTTATAACCTGGATTAACACATAGGGTACTTTTAATCCCGGTAGTACCGTGGGATATTTCCGACATTCTCGCGTGTATTATTATCAGCAGAAAGCACCTCAACATAGTTCACGTAATAGTAGATACTATAGAAAGGAAGTAATAGAGTTCTGTATCCGGGAGCATATTTCCCAATCAGTTCTGAACTCCAGTCATCCCTGCGTCAGGACTAATTTGATACTTTGTGGAGCCATAGCCAGACACATCCATTCAACACGGCTTGCTAGTTCCACCAAGTTCCATCACTGTGTTTCTGTTTGAAAAATAACCGGTGGACTTGTTCGCACAGGGGGTATTTTAACATTGTCGTTAAGGTTGATAATGCATCGGCAAGTTCTAAGGTGTAACAGGTGCGTGGGTATAGAAAAGATGGCGGTAAACGCTTTCAATCACGTGAGCCGCGCCAGGCCGCGTCAGGCCGTTAACAAGCCCGTGACATAAAAAAAGTAACAGCCAATAAGGTTTATGTTCAATTAGTTTTGTTTGGTTTGCAGGTGTCTAACTGTTATGTAACCTTTCTAGGTAGGGACTTCAAAAGCGACTTCGGCCTCTAAGTTTGTTTTGTTGAAGGAAACACCGACTTCGTCCAATTTCAATAAGAAAATTGACTTTAAATATCGACCTATTTCAATTAGAATATTAAAAAAAATGGTGAAGGAAAACATCGCGAGGAAACCGTCATGATTGTCCTAGAACCAAAAATTCGAAGACATGTGACCTCTGCCAACCCTGACTAGACCCGGTTGGTGGATTACGGCCCACTCCCTCTCACACAGAGGAGGCCTGTGTTGGGACACATGTCTCCTCTGTGAGAACATTGGGAACATTATAAGCTAATTATGTAATTAGAATATTATCAGGCACATTTGTAGCCAGTGGATCAAAAAAAATTAAGGAAGTCAGTTGAAGAAATTTAGCCTACGATCTTATTAGCCTTCCCAAATTGAAGAGAGCCCTGTGGACTCAACGTAGGGAACTACTATACTGGAATGAAACTCCTATTAGACTTTCATAGGATATTATTTAGGAGTATTTCATCATATAATATATAATTATTCCATCTTATTCATTATACGTCAAGCCTACGACTCTTAATGACACATGCTTAAACCTTCGAATGGAATATGCCTTCAAATATTATCGGCGAGTGTCGCAAGGAGGTCTCTACAGTACCTACTACACACATACGGACATATCATTTCGCCAGTAATGTTCAGTCTCAAGTAATAGGAGTCGTGCAACACTCATGGTATGACCCACTTAATGACAATAGTAAAGTACAGTCGTGTGTAGGCACTTCCCTTCTCAGCATTGCTCCGTGCACCTGCCAGACTGCTTGGCGACCCTCCAGCTCCGCCGGCGAGCCGCGACTCTCCCTGACTTACGTCGCATATCTCGGACATTAGCTGACTATATTATGGACACAATGTGCCAATAACTATTGTTTTGCTTTCACTGATTTTTAAAAAAAGGAGCGTGTTGGGCGAGTTGGGCGAGAGTACCGATTTCTCCGTGATTATAACTCGGCCGAGTTACTTTATTATTTTTTACCGACTTCAAAATTAACGTTCATCATAACCAGCCTATAATGTTCCCACAGCTGGGACACAGGACTCCTCTCGGTGAGAGGGGAGCGGACCGTAATCCACCACGCGGGCCTTGCATAGATCAACATAGGGCCTTGTGCGGGATGGTAGATGTCTTCGCGGTTCGTCACGATGTTTTTCTTCACCGTTTTGAAAGCAGTGATGATGAAATAATTTACACAAAGTAAATCGCCTGTCTTGGTTCGAACTTACGACCTACAACTCCGTAAGTCGTGGTCATTATCACTGGGCAACCACTGCTCTCAAAAAATGACACTAGAAAGTGAAAAATAACTTCAGTTCTGGAAGTCGGCGGTAAAAATGAAACAAAATTAATGACAAAGGCAAGGAAGCCAGTTGTTTTCTTTTTGTAAAACATGTTTGGTTGACTTCACTTTTGTCAACTGCTGTCAATTAGAAAAAAGCTTTTATTTAGCTTTCTTTCCCGCAAACGTTGGTACCTATTTGCATATAACTTGAAAGCAAATGGCAAAATTCTTCGGAATTTCTTACCCTCGTCATCCGTTGACACTAAAATCTGAGGTGTTATCCATGTATGTTGCTCTCTATCAGAATAAAGCAATTAGTTGACTGTCTGTCCTGAGCGCTACAGTTGCTGTATTGGAAACCAAAACTGGGTTGATTAGTTTGATACACGAACTAACTAAGCTTTCCATACTCACGTTCAATTGTTCTGCGCGTAACAAGTGCAATTCTAACCTACCACGGATGAAATAAGTTAAAGTTTCAGAAAAACTAGCGCACGATGGGCGAGCAAACACACAGAACAAACAGCATAATGGAACAAAACTGAAATGAATTATTTCAACCATATTCCAACTAATTACATTTTCTTCCTCTACTGAAAACTGGGTATAATCAGAACATATTTTGCCATTACATTTCTATGATTTTTACACTGTATTGTCTTCAACATACAATGTAAAAAATATACTCGTATCTATGGTCTTCAACATTTCAGATTAAAAAAAAAAAAAATCCTTTGGCTTTGACTGTAAAGTTATTTTTATGTTATCTGTGGTTTAACTATGATAACTGTTACCTGCTAGAACTCATTATGGGGACAGTGTACCTGTGCTAGCTCAGTTAATTTAATCACTGAAGAAACGATGTCTCGTAAAAGGGGCAGTGACCAGCTTATGTCAGTGTTAATGTTCACCCTCTTTGTAATGTGACCAAGGGCTCAAGGGGAATTAGGACTCTGATGGTTCTTTATCCTAACTAGAATAATTTATAAATTTGGTTTTGTCCTGAAATAAGCAAAATCGGGTTGATAGAGCTTTTTAAAACGGCACCCGCTTTAATGATGTATGAAACTAACTATTAAGTAGTAAGTAATTATTAGATACTTAAAAGTCAGAGTAAAGTTACGGTAATAAATTATTTTTCAAGAACCTTTTAATCCCTTTCCGTGTTGTTCCAAACAAACAGTTTCTTAATTACAGAATGTTTCAGCAATAAAAATAAAGTAGCTGCTTTAAATGAAACATGTTTTCACAGAATAAAACTGAATGCAGCGGTTAAGTGAGTGAAAATTAAATTAAGTATATGAACGTCTGTTCCCGGATGAGTTCCCGCATTTCTTTGATTCTCGTGCATTGTTGTTTTAACCTTTGAACTAAGCAATTCAGTATTGTTCTTATATTTTGTGTAGAAGTTCCACAATAAACAGTACTTTTAACACAACATGCAATGAAAGAGAAACATTTTAATAATAAACACAAAGAGCTTTCAGATTTTCTTTTTATTGTTCGAAGATAACAAAAATGACACCGGTTTTATTACATGTTCTACTCCTTACAACTGTAGATCTGTTTCAACTTCCCTAGGTTTATTTTCTTCAATACTTTAGTTTGCACAGGTAGGCAAACCTTTTGATAGCGCGAGATTTAATACTTTTAGTTCTAATTTGTCCTAGTTTTCTAACCTATATTCAACGAGGACAGGTTAGCACTTAGCACACTATTGTTCTAACCTAAAAGGCCATAAAAAAGACTATCATTAATACTAATATAGGTCCGGATGCCGAGCCCACTGTCCGCAGCTCGCGTGGTCGCGTGGTCGCATGCTCGCTATAAAGCCCGGATTTAATTCTCTTGATAGGCTCACATGACGTCACTAGACCCAGATTGCCCGGGCGCACCCTTGCCCGCGCCTCTGCTTCATGATGACCATCCTTCGATGGAACTGACACTGATTATAACCAGCCAGCATGTTTTATTATGTTGATAATGGAATTGGTTCCGTTTATCTCTGAAGGCTCGCAGTGCACACGTACATTAGGGTTAATGTAGTCGTAGTTAAATACTCATACCGTTCAAGTGTATGTACAGGAGCTTCGGTAACAGTATGAAGCTTGGATAGCTTTCTTTTATATAATTTAAATCGTTTTAGAGTTCTTTCCACCTATGTAGCCACTAGTTTACTTTCTTTTCACACGTTAAAGCTCGCGCGTGTCTAAGGAGAATAGAAAGTTTGTGTGGACCTACTACTTAACTCTGCGGTGAGACTTGTAGGCAGGCCAGTTTTAGATGTTTAGATCACCTTACAATAAAGGAATGTCATTTACAAATCCTTCAAGATTAATATGAATAGTTGTAACAGAACCTTACTCACCAAGACGTAAGTATAATTATTAATAATTCACAGTTTACTATGTAGGTATTTATGTACGACTGACTTTGTCACTGACAAAATAATAGTCACGGAATTAAAATCCCTATTATCCAGTTTGAAGCGGTCACTGCAGTCGATTTCATAACTGTGCTTGTGCAGTTCCATTGCATGCAAATTACGCTCAATTCCGAAGTGATCGCTTGCACCTTCATTCCAGAAGGTCTTACATCCTAAGACCTTCCAGAATCGAGGTCCCCAAACTTGAATTAAAAGCTGCCTAGTAAGTTCCATGGAAAGGTTTAAGCTTCCTAGTTAACCTAGATTACCTTGCGAGCCAGCAGATATACTCAAGCATATAATTAACGAAATTTAAAGGATTATTCATGGTAATTAGCTCGCTTTCTGCATCAGTTATTCAAAGCTGCGAATGGCGTGGCGGAGAATATCGTAGAGCGCCCGTCCACAGGGCATTCCGACCCGCATGCGGGCCGCGGCGCGGTTGCCGCATCTTAATAGTATGTGCACTTACTAGTCCTGCTTTCCACTTGTGTATATAGTCAAGTATAGTAGTTATCACGCCTACATTATCTAAAGGGGGAGGCAGACACGTACTAGTACCTAATATAACACTAATCAGTGTTTCAGAACGATGAACCTCAGATACACTTACCTAAGTATTCCATTCTTCCGTCGACCCCTAGGAATCAACTCTGAAACCAGTGTTCGCGATTTTGCCAGTACGATAAATAAAAAGTTACGAATCTGTTTTATACCTTTATCTAAGTGTCTTTAAGTTTTGTAGACGTTTGGTTCCTTTTCTTAAAGTTGGTATTTGGTTGTTTTTACGACGTTTGTATTTTAATATTAAGAAGATACAAACACATTTAAGTTTCGGGTTAAATTTTACAATGTTGGCCTCTTTCCGAAGTCAATTGCCAGTTACAGTTACCCATGTCCAGCAACAGCTAACTCTCACTATAATAGTTTTTTAATTTCCGCCATAAATAAATAGTAAGCATGAACAAGATTTATTACTTACGAAAGACTCTTCTCGCTTGTCGCGTAAACAGTTACCACCAGGAGCGTTTACAAAGTTCGCTGGAAGAGTTCTGTGTAAGTTTAGATAGATAAGTTTGCTCAAAGAAGATTCTTAATAAATGAAATGGATAATGTTTCAGTATAGGTACTGAAATACTTTTGGAACAGCTTATAGGTGGTCTGTTCTAAATGTATCACATGAAAATATAAACAAATGTATCAGATACCTAATGTACCTGTGAATGCCAATTTGAAATGCTTTCATTTCAATTTGAAATTGTGATTTTCAGTGCTTTGATTTCATTGAAATATTATATTATATTTGAATAGGTACTTAAACTCGAAATTCTTATTTTTACATCAGCTTTAAAATGTTTTTATTATTTGGCAATTCAGTTAATTTTATAACATCTCGCCGATTATTTTTCAATGATAGTTTAAAAATGTTATTCAACAAAAATTGTAGGAAATCGTCGTAAGATATAAAGTTAAAACCTTCTTAATACTGGTGAATGTGTTACTAATTCCGTTTAGCGGGTGATTCGTTGATTACATAAAGAATTTAATCAGAACAGGGTTTGTTTACAGTTCCATCTGATTCTTTTGGAACAAACTATACTTACAAAATCACTCACTCAAACATGACAGATACAAAACGATGATAGATTTTTAATGCACATTTTATTTAATTACCCATGAAATTCCAATCACGTAAGTAATGAAGAAAAGCATAAATGTTTGATTGCCACTTAGCCCAGTTGCAGGTTGTCATTGGTCAGTTATCTGTCACTGCCGGTATCTTATCAACGCTATCTGTATGGTGCTTCTTCCGATACATAGGTACTTCAGTTGTCTGCCGGCTCTGATATTTATTGCCGTTTTTCCGTGCGTACTGTGTAACAATATTGGAGTTAAAAATAAAATATACGCGAAGAATTTATTGAGAATCTTCTCCCTTTTTGGAAGTGGTTAAATTGACTAGTGTTACTCTTGCACTTGGCAGTGTTAAAAATAGTGCTTTCAGACGTGAAGTGTGTTGTTGAAAGTTTGGTACTAGACATATGTGTTGGAATATCCATACATACAGTTGTTATCTATATAAATAGAACAAATTCGGGAACGGCTGGACCGATTTTTATAACCTTTAATTTGTTGGATTTGTCTCCGCCCCGAATAGCAGAATAACTTATAAAACATGGGAGAATTTCACGAAAATAATGAAGATATTCTCATACATTCTTTCTTATTGATTCTGAGGCGGTAAGAAGGTCGCCGGGTCAACTAGTAATGTATAAAGAGATGTAAGATTTGAACTTTTTACCTATTAATAGGTAGGTACCAATATTAAGGTGTGGTACCTAGTGATGTTAATCACTCATATAAATAGATATAAATAGTGTAATCAATTACAAGTGATCTATATCTTCATTAGGTATATCTACCTACGTGTAGGTACATTTTCTATTCTATTTTTCTCTATGGCAATGGTGCCGATGTCGACAATTCTGCCAATGTCAGATGTGATATGAGAAAACGTGGCAGAGAAAGTAGGTACATTTTGAAAACGGTTGTTTTGACACAGATCTGTCTTATCCCGGATATCCGGGAGGATAACGTGGGTAGTTCTGGACAATAATATCGGTATGCTTACATAATAAAGTGGCTACCCAAATAACTCATATGAAAAATATACTGTATTTTCTCACAAATCTTTTAAGATTATTTGTTGGGAAAGTTACAGAATATTTATTTAATACTTCAAGCACACAAATGTAGACAGGCGGACTTAATGACATGGGCATTTTTTTTCAATATTGTTGTAATCGTTCTCTTGTTTTATCAGCTGGGTTGATAACCAGACTGCCTGGCTGCACCTTACTGGGACTTGAATAATCGCCACTCGTAGTCGATTTGGCTCTATTAAGATGTTCAGACCTCAGGGCCCTTACTCAACTCCCTGTTCGGATCATATTCGTAATAGTTGTTGTAAACTATGCAGGTCATCAAGGTGCAGTTTCAATTTTCCAATCGGGCAAAAGTAATTGGATTTCCCCAATTAGGAAAATTTCCAGCGCCTGACTAATAGCTTATATGACTATATCGTCAGTTTAAGCTTGGAATTTTCCAATCTCGTTTAAAATTAGTCTCACCCTCGAATGCGTCGTAATTTAATTAAATAATACAGCTTAAGCGATTAGTGGGAGTGTAAACACATACCTACAATACACTCTTTAAGAAATGTGTTGCCACCGCTGCAAAGAATACGTCTAGGTACTCTCCCTTTGACGACGTTTCCAAAAAGTTTTTCTCGCCTCTACAAAAGTGGTGTTAAATACAGTGACGTAGGTATTAAACCACAGCAGTTTTAAAGTTTTACAAATGGTGGACAATAACTTTAATAATAATAATAATAATAAGCCCCCTAAACAACCACACGTCCTGATTGACCATCTAATCACGTGGGGGGCGGACACACGAATGAGAAATTACTGGCGTGGCTAACGTGGCTCTGGAAACCCACTTAAAAATGGAGACTCGTTCAAAAAGAAAACGTATAGGGCCGCTGCCCGGGGGCGATCGCCGGGGCGCACTTGGAGCTGACGCTGAGTGTCTCAGCATGCGAACCGTCAGCGGTGAGGAGTTGAACAGGCGGGCTCCCACCGACAAAGATGCTACAGCCGATATCATTGACGATGGTGACAGACTGACGGACAGGATAGACACCCCTGTAGAACCTTACAGTCCAAGCACAGTATCATATACACCTTCTAGGCCAGCAACACCATCCATACCATCGTCACCTTCCATACCATCATCACCCCCCATTACTAGTTTCAATTCAGTTCAACCAACTTCAACCTTGAATGTTACGCGGGAGGTATCTACCTTCTTACCCGCGTCCACCAAGGCTGGAAAAGCAAGAGTTCGCATGAGATGGAGCAAAGAAGTAAACATATTCATCATGCGAACTTACCTATACATCACTAAATTAGAGACCGATCTGACCACTTACAGAAAACAACTGCATGAACTTTTTACACGTCAATACCCAGAGATTACCGTTACCGAACAAAGGATTTCAGATCAAAGAAGAATAATAGTTAGGAATAAACTCTTGTCGCAAGACGTAATAAACCAGTTAAAAGAAGAAGTCCGTACACAAATACAAGGAGAATCAGAAAATACTGCGGGCGCAATCACTATCGCATTAACACAAAACACAACCGCGTATAATCAACAGGAACAATTGTGCAGTCAAACAGAACCTATCATACAATCTCAACCTTTCACACAATCTCAATCATACTTTCAATCACAAGCGTATTCACAAACCACACATACATCCACGCAAACCGAAAGTATAACCATAATTTTAGAAAATGAAATTGAGACCCTAACCGACATTAATATAAATCAGCCAACAGATACACGTATTCATGAAATACACGATAAATTTAAGACAGCTCTCACTCAATATTCCGGTATGGACCCGGCAGCTCGACCAAGACTGCCCAAACTTAGGTACACACCAAAACTATCTCAGCTCGTTCATTTATTTAATCAAAATATTCTCCAACAATATATTAGCGAAGAAACTCACCTTATAGACATTCATACTCTGATATATTGCACAGCGTTAGTAATTTCCGAAGAACTTAATTTTAAAATCACAGAATACACAGGCAATCCAAGACAAATAAATATTAACAAGCCAGCATGGCAACAGAGACTTGAAAAAGATATAGAAAAACTTAGAGCAGACTGCGGTAGACTAACTCAGTATATTAACAACAATAGGTCAAACAAAGTAGTTAAGAGAGTAGAAGCAATATTTAAAAACATGACTACCCACACGAGACATGAAAACAACAATAGAAAACCGGAAGAATTCTTAGATACATTGAAACAGAAATTAGCCTTAAAAGTTCACCGGTTGAGAAGATATAAGAAAGCACAAGAACGGAAAAACGATAACTCCTTGTTCGCCACAAACGAAAAGAACTTTTACAGAAATTTACATACAGCACAAACTGACACTAATACACTGACAACCGATAGCAACGTAGAATTACCAACACGAGAACAGTTGGAAACATTTTGGTCTGGAATATGGGAAGAGCAAGTGCAACACAATAAAAATTCTGATTGGTTATCAGACGAAGAAACAAAATGGAGCTCATTAGAAGAAATGGAATTTGTTGAGTTAACTGAGTCTGATATAACTAGTGTTACAGCGAGACTACACAATTGGAAATCTCCTGGTATTGATAAAATTCATAATTATTGGTATAAAAAATTAGAGTCATTACACAAAATCTTAGCTAAAAATTTAACAGAAATCATCTTAGGGAAACAAAACATTCCTGAATTTATTGCTACAGGAATAACCTACATGTTACCAAAAGCACAGTACTCTCCGCAACCTTCTCAATACAGACCAATTACATGCCTACCCACAATATACAAGATTCTAACGTCCGCAATCACAACAAAAATCAACAAACACATAGAGAATCACAACATAATAGCAGAGGAACAAAAAGGATGCCGAAGGGGCCACATGGGGTGTAAGGAACAACTAGTTATAGATTCAATAATCCACAAACACGCCACCACAAAACATAGAAATCTACACTGCACATACATAGATTATAAAAAAGCATTCGACAGTATTCCACACTCCTGGTTAATTCAAATACTACAAATATATAAAATAAATTCAAAAATAATAGACTTCTTACAGGATATCATGGCCCGTTGGAGAACTACACTTCAATTAAATTACCGAAACAACACTATCACAACTCGGCAGATATCCATAAAGAAGGGTATCTATCAGGGAGATTCTCTGAGTCCTTTATGGTTTTGTCTCGCTCTGAATCCTCTGTCCGACTTACTAAATCGCAGTCAAGCCGGATATTCCATAAAACATGCCACAGAAGAGACTATTATCTCACATCTTATATATATGGATGACATTAAATTATACTCAAAATCTGAAAAAGGGATGAAAAAATTAATAGATATCACGACAGAATTTAGTAAAGACATTAACATGCAATTTGGTTTAGATAAATGCAAAACAGTTCATATAATAAGAGGTAAAATAAAGCCGGGCGACTATCCTATTATAAAGACACAATCACAGCAATGGAACCAACAGATTTATATAAATATTTAGGGTACAGGCAACTCAAAGGACTAGATCATTCCGCAATAAAATACACATTAAACTCAGAATACAAAAGAAGAGTGGTCGCAGTATGTAAAACCCAACTCTCCGGAAAACATTTAATAAAAGCGCTAAACACCTACGCAGTCCCGATATTAACATACTCGTTTGGAGTGATCAAATGGTCCAAAACTGACATACAACAAATAGAGAGAACAACACGCACTACACTTACTAAACACAATAACCTACACCCAAAATCTGCAATAGAAAGACTGACCATCAAACGGCAATACGGAGGGAGAGGCCTTATAGATGTCCATCATCTTTGGCAGAAACAGATAGCCAAACTAAGAAATTTTTTTCATTCTAAATCACACACAAGTAACATTCATAAAGCCGTAGTTATGAACGATATCAGTTACACCCCACTTAACCTACACGAACAGATAGAAATACAACACACTAGTAATGAAGACCCACATAAGCAAAAGATAGAAGACTGGAAAAAGAAAGTGTTGCATGGACGGCACCCCCATGATCTAGAACAATCTCATATAGATACAATAGCGTCAAATAAATGGCTTAAAATCGGTAACTTATTTCCGGAAACCGAGGGATTTATTATTGCAATACAGGATCAAATCATAAACACTAAAAACTATAGAAAATTCATTATGAAAGACCCCACAATAACAAATGATAAATGCCGCAAATGTCACAGCCAACCAGAGACCATACAACACATAACAGGGGCATGCACAACACTCACACAAACAGACTATACACACAGACACAATCAGGTAGCAAACGTTATCCATCAAAAACTAGCACTCAAACATAAACTCATACAAGATACAAACACTCCTTATTACAAATACGTACCACAAACAGTTCTAGAAAGTACCACACACAAACTCTACTACGATCGTGCCATACTAACTGACAGGACCGTTCACTATAATAGACCAGATATAACCCTTCAAGATAAAGTTAATAAAGTCACATACCTTATAGATATTGCAGTCCCTAATACACATAATTTACAAAAAACAATAAGTGAGAAAATCAGTAAATATGCTGAACTGAAAGAAGAAGTGACCAGAATCTGGAGGCAGGAAAAAGTCTACGTAGTACCCATTGTTGTCTCCACGACGGGTGTTATACCCAATCACCTCCACCACAGCCTTAAACAAATAGACCTAAAAGACTCAATTTATATAACACTACAAAAAGCCGCAATCTTAAACACCTGCAGAATAGTTAGAAAGTTCATGCAGATTGACGAAAATGAAATCACCCCTCATAACACCTCACACACGCTACATTGACTTGGCTTGGGCCCGTTAATGTAGTAAACTAGCCAAAGAGCTAAGAAACAAAATTTGTTTACCAAAAATAATAATAATATTCCACAACTATCACACAACGCCATCTAGTCCCAAGCTAAGCAGAGCTTGTGTTATGGGTACTAGACAACTGATAAACATACTTATATATTTCTAAATACATACATATTATAGATAAATTACACCCAGACACAGAACAAATGATCGTGCTCATCACACAAACATTTGTCCTGGGTGGGAATCGAACCCACGACCTCCGGCATAGCAGTCAGGGTCACTAACCAGTAGACCATCAGGCCTGTCAAAACTTTAAGATAGATACGAACACAGCGGAAGCGCCAATGCTTAGCGCGGTACTTTAGTCACGGCTTAGGTACTTACTTGATCAACATACAAGGCTGGTTAGCGTATGCTTCACACCAACTTGCGAATAAGTTTACAAAGTCACCGCGAAGCATATTACTTGTACCTATTTGGCGCGTATGTCATGCAGGCGTTTGTGCAAAAAAAGAGATAATATGTTTGTAGTTCGATAGCTCTGCTAACTACTTAAACTCAACTTTTTTGACTAATGACCACGTACTAGTCTACTTACGTCTTTGATTCTCCTTCTCGTCTGCCGATAATGTTCCTCCCACTTCTGGGACAGAGGCCTCTTCTCTGTAAGAGGGAGCGAGTCCACCACGCGGGCGCTGTGCTGCTGTAGGGCACGAATTCTATACCATGTTTTTTCTTCTTTTCCGAAACCAATCTCTTCAAAGTCTAACCATTTATTTCAAATAGACACATAAAAGGTACTTTTGAACGTCGATATGGTCGAAATTTACAAAAAAAATTACTGATTCCAGTTGCCCCTTCCAAAAGGTAGTTTAGTTTGTTTAGTTGACTGTTCCCATTTGACATTATTACGTTTCTTTACAGTTGTAATTCTTGTATAGGTATGAAACATTGAAATAATTCACATGTTTGTTTCGGTATTTGTCCAATCGTCGCTAACTTATGACGTTACCTACCTACCTTGAGGTGTAGGTTGGCAGCACTAATGGACTCATTGAAATGCTATTGAGTATGACGCAACATGTTTGTTGGTACATGTTATAAACATCGTATTCGTTGCCATTTAGAAATGCCTTCAAAGAAATACCTTTTACTCCAGATTGGATCGGCTAGGCTACTAAAGTTGGTATTCAAACATCGTCAGGTGCAACAGGCTAGTTGAGTCATATGTTGTAGGCAACCTTACGATAAATTCACAAAAATTACTTTGAGCAATCCTAATCAGCCTATAATGTTCCCACTGCTGGGACACAGGCCTCCTCTCGGCGAGAGGGAGTGGACCACGCGGGCCCAGTTCGGGTTGACAGATGTGACATGTCTTCGAGTTTTTGGTTCTAGGACATGCCGGTTTCCTCACGATGTTTTCCTTTACCGTTTTGAGAGCAGTGGTGATGAAATTTTATAATTTACACAAAGTAAAACGCCTGTCTGGGTTCGAACCTACGACCTACAACTCGTAAGTCGGGGCCGTTACCACTTGGCCACCACTGCTCTTAGAGCAATAGGCTTGACGTACAATACACTAAAACAGAACTGAAGCGCGGGTCTGCTCATACCCTTGTACGAGGGGAGACAGGCGTGATGATACCTTTGTGCCTACTTAATTTAAAAAATAAGATTTTGTTTTTGTGTTTTTTCCACTCACTATTTAACTAATGCACCCGATATGTTATCTATCTACCACCTTTGGTTGACTGGCAGAAAATACCTAAGGCATGACGTCCTTGACGCCTTTGTACCTACCTTTTATTTTGCATAAATAAATAAATGATGTGTATACTTAAACTCTACACTGAACTCCACTTAGACATCCCCGCGGGACATCCGACTGGCAAACAAGCATTACCACGTCTCATGCCTCCATCATACATAGTTACCTCCTCAGCACATCTTGTCTGCGACTCCATTGTAATGTGCCATCACATTTCATTGCGATGTTATCGTACATTCAGCTTGCGAGAGCACCCTTGTGATAGAATAGACTGAGTTTGGAAAATTGCTGTGATAGGATATTTTATCGCATTTCAGCAACATTTTTCTGCGTAGTTCATTGCAGATGACATCAGTCTAGTACACTATAGGGGATATTGAAATATTACATTCTCTACAATTTATACTCTCATCAATTTGTAGATCACAGTGGCGAAAAACATCTTACATCACCAAAGTATTTACCGAGCGTGGTGGTCATGGCAATCGTTTTTCACGTTATTACAGCAGGTCCAACAGCCTAATAGCAATACAATCTGAATCATTTTGGAGGATATTGCTAATCCATTGCTTCATATTTTCGAAAAATTTGTCTGCTCAACAATGTAAATAACGCAATGAATGTTGTTGAAATGTTCAAATGAAAGCCATTGCTACTGTAAGTGTATAACGCCATTACCCCTCAGGTTAAGCAGTGGACCCTTACCGTGTTATTACAAAACAAGGTTTATCTTCAGACCCAGATTTAAACCATGAAACCATTTTTGAATTTCGAACTGTATTCCGACTGTACTAAAGTTTGGTATAAAGAACTGTATTCCAATCATAGTAGCGTTCTTATTACAACAACTGGCATCATGTCGAAAGAGAAAACTTCTTTTGTAATACCACTCTTACAGGCAGACCTTCATGATGACGATGCTCGTTAAAAGGGTCACGTTTAATTACCTCTGTTCTAATTTCAGTCAAATAATGGAATATGCTAAATTTTGAGTGCTCAATTCCCAGTAAAACATATATTTCTTTGGTAGTTTTAAACAATCAAAGTCAAATGAACTTCATGCTAATTTAAACAATATTAATTATAATACGAATATTATTTTTTTTTTGTTTAATACTTCAAGCACATAAATGTACAGAGGCGGACTTAATGCCATAGGCATTTTCTACCAGTCAACCTTTAAATTAATCAATTAATTAATGAATTTCCTCGAAGACTGAAATGACTAACTAATTGTTTGTCTGAGTAATTGTTTCAGACTTAGGTTTCAGGGTTTCAGGCTGCTTCATCATAACTTTATTAAAATTGTTGTTTCAAGCACATCTAGTTAATTAATAGAAGATATCTATTATTAAGTTAGTTCATTTAATTTCATTTAATTTAGTTAGCATATTATAATAACCACCCCACCCTGGTCACGACGACCTATCTCAACGGAGATTTACTAAGTACGCAGGACATGGTAGTGCACAAGTCACTCCCTGTACCCTCACTCTCATACCAGCTCTTTACCATCCTTGGTTGAGTGGTAGAGAATGCCTAAAATATTAAGTCCGCCTTTGTACCTTTTTTGTGTGGGAAAAGTTCTCAATAAATAAATACAACCGGGAAGAGATTCAGGTGCAGGACCAACAGCTTTACTCGCTTTCCAAGGCACAGGGGTATGACACCTTAAAACTCGCTGCTGCTTTACTAATGGAAAAACCCAATAGCATTTTGAACGAATGGGAATCGATCCCAGGACAACGCTTAGCAATCTCGCTTGCGACCAGGATACCAATGAGGCAGCATATTTTTTTATTGCTGAATGGGCCCGCTCTTGACCTCGATCACGCCTGATGCAAAGCGATGGTTCAGGTCTATAATGGAAAGCGTGCCCAGAAGATGCCTAAGGCACTGGAACTCCCACGCATTGACGAAACACAGCAGACTGCTTGACGCCGGACTCCGGTGGGAGGGTGGTCGCACACCAGGCGGACGTTAGCCCAACCACCGCAAGGGAAGAATTGGTCAATCAAATAAGGTGTTGGGTGTGACTGTCCAGGACGCGCCGAGCGCTCGGTTCAGTCGAGTAACTGGCGGAACAAATTGCGCTACACGAGGAGGCTTCTTCACGCATCCCAAAATTTACCTTAAAATTTGTATTTTAACTATGTTACCGTCAGTATACATAAGTTAGCGATGTTGGCAACGCGGTTCTGCGAACATCCGCACGTCGTCGTAATTTCATTACCAGTGTATACCTTCGGCACCAGTAGAGACACTAACAAGCCTATCTAGCTCATAATTATCTGCCTAGCCTTTTTACCCGACTGCGCCAGAAGGAGGCTTATTCCTAACTATATTGGGGTCGGCTTCTATTCTAACCGGATTACCCGGATTATTCTAGCCGGATGCAGCTGAATACCAGTATTTTACACGGAGCGACTGCCTATCTGACCTCCACAACCCAGTTACTTACTTGGTAAGACTGGTTATCAGATTTTCGGGCTTCTGACGACCCGTAACGACTGTCAAAGATCTACAAATAATAGCTGGCTTAACCAGCTTTCCGAAACACGAAGGGGTCTTGATATGTAAAGATGGTCACCCATCCACGGACCAACCGCGGCAAGCGTAGCTTAACCTAATCGGTCCACCCGTGCGGCTGTTATTACTTAGCCACAAGCCCTGTCTGAGTTAACTAAGCTTTCTATCTGAGGTACTATTGAAAGGAATGTTTCGTTCTTCAAATAACTTAGACACGAGGACCTAATTGCCAATTATATTGCATTCAATTCAATGCACTGATTTAATAAGTATAAATTGTCGCAATGGGTGCTACGAATTGCAGACTTGACTATTCTAGAATACAGTTACAGTTTGACTTGTTCCAACATAGTTTCTACCAAGTACCAAGCAACTTAAAATTAAATTAAAACAGTAGCCTGTTACCGAGGTTTGGCCTGTAACTAATTCTTTTTTGTCAAGAACCGAACTTATTTAAACTTGTGACTTGGTGCGCAAGTTTGTAACTTTGACTTAGGTAGGTACTTGAAAAATTATGATTTAAGAACTAGGTTTTAAGCTTCAAACGATTATAAAACATGACTAATATTTTACCGACTGTGCTGTGAGATATTTATCGCAGATACAGGGTCAATTGAAATTATCTAGCGAAAGTTCACATACGTGATGTATTCACTAGAAATATCAGTGTAAAAAGTGTTTTTTCTGTAAACTTCACAGACGTGATTAGTGTCACTATCTTAACACGACAAAACATATTTTCTCAACTCTTACTTCAAGTAAAAATACTACCAGCTGTCGTTGACCCCTAAAAAACCATCAAATCTGTTTTATTTTCATTATATCGTGTTTATATATCGATACTCATCACGTTTACAGAGTTTCCCTAGCATTTTAATTTAACGCTGTAGATGCCTAGATAACCTAGATTAGCATAGTGAAGTCTGTTATTTTAGTGCTACGAAAATGCTGTTCGTAGAGCTTCGTAGCATTCATGATATTCGTTTCGTATAATAATTCTCGTGCTACGCAGACGTATGCTAATAGGCTGTGGCTTCTATGAATTTCTCGAACTATGTAAACATAGCAACGCCGGTCTCCTCCAGAATATGCAGGACCCTGGTTCAGTGTACCGCTACGTTTTCGAGAACCTTCCATAACTTTTGCCGCCTTGCTTAGTTTCAGAAATGAATATTTGCGCGTTTCACCGAACATCTTGAATATATAACTACTCATGAAGATATATTTCACTGTAAAAATGTTTCCGAGAGGCCGAGAGCTGATGTACAGACGCCAGCACATCAAGCTACTACAATCTGTCAAATTTCTTTAATAGATTTTCAACTTTAATAATAAAGCATAAGGTTCAATGTTGATTGGGAAAATTTTACAGTTTCGGGTAGCATGATGTGTTGGCGTCTGCACCTAAATCATACTTTGTTACGTGGTTAAATCATCTTCATAAATATCGTAGCCAGTTGCTAGGACATAGTTAGGATCAGAACGATTTGACAAACCTAAAAACAATTAATTCGTTGAGTGTTTGTGTTAAATGAGATGTTTCTCAAACACATACCTATTTAATTATAGAAAGATGAAAGTGTCGAGCGCTATTCACTTGAGCTACCCCAATCCTAAAACGCCAAAACTATTTGGGCTCGGTTCTGTCGACACCTGGTGCGATCATTTACGAGAATTCTTGAGTAACTATAACTCATTATCCATGTGCCGTAGAACTTTCCTCAAAATATATTCACTCAGTAATTCCTAAGTAGTGATAAAAGTCTGATAAAACTTCAGGCTTCAGAGATTAGCCGTAAGTTAGAGAGGCACTCGGGAAATATATTCTATAACATAATATAACATGACGTAATACCCAAAAGTTTTAACAAACCATACGCGTCTTAGTCACGTGTATTAACTAGATTTATATAGCTTAGCTTCAGAATGTCAAGTTTCTATCTCTACAGGGTGAAATTAAATTCATGGGCATCCTTTTAAGGGGTCATTGTACTCATCTTTATGAACAAGTTTTACTATGGGACTAAACCTAAAATCGCGAAAAAAAAATCAGCTGTTCCTTGCATTTATGTTCACATAACTCGTCACAATGTAGGGAAGAGCTGACTTTTTTTCGCGATTTCAGGTTTGGTCCCATAGTAAAAGTTGTTCATAGTGATGATTATAATGACCCCTTAAAAGGATGCCCATGAATTCAATTTCACCCTGTATATCGGTTTCAACATCCACAGATGTCTCAAGTCTCGATCAAAAGATAAAGAAACTCGTTCGAAGAATCGAATCTTAATTTTTTAAACGCTGGTAGGTACCTATAACTCTCAAGAATTCAATAGACTCTTATCTCTGACGAGGTACTTTCTGAGTACCTACTTACTTATAAAATGTACCTACTTGAGAAATCCTTATTGGTAATTGAAATGGCGCGCAATCCTCCTTCAATATCCTTTTATGCTATAAAAAGATACCTTAAAAATGTCAGTCTACATTTTCATAATGGAGTAATAAGTAATTGCATAGGAAAATCCTTTACCTTCATGGGGTCCTAGTTATTTTATGGGTTCTATCCAATCTGCAGTACAATTTCTACACGGCCAATATAATTAGCTAGAAAAAAGCATCAATCTTTTTTATTTGTTTCTTTATGTTTAGAACTTTAAATTTCACCTTGTATAACTACTAAGTAGGTACCCGCCATTCCGACCATCGCGCATCATCGCGCCGAGTTTTAGCAAAAGTTTGGCTTTGTAGGGCGTCTCTGTCACTATACTTCTGTGACGGCGCCGATTCCCTTGTTCACAAAGTAAACTAAATTTAAGTTCAGTGCATCTTATTCTTTCTATTTTATTAAGAAAAGGACAGAACATAAATATTAGTTTAGTTATTAGTTCCTACCTATTTAGTTATTTCATACACCCTACCCAATCAAACAGTACAACTTCTATACAAATCAAAGACAGCGACATTTTAACTAATCTAATACCAAATCGAGACAAAGCATAGTAACGTGAAGGCTGGACATTGGTGCAAGCGACCTTATTGTGTTCAAGTGATACATTGCGTGTTGCATTCGCGCGAGTGATAGTGATGCGGCTGTGAGCCAGTAATGTGTGTGTCATGGCGTGGCCCGGAGGCACGGATGGTGTGGAACTACCGCTGCATCATGTCAACAACAATGAGGGGGACAGGCTTGCCGTGCCCAACACGACTGTCGTTAATGGACAACAGACAACGAGTGAGTATTATACGATAAGGACACTCTTTTAGCTATCACATTGAAATCTGTTTATACATACTTACTTGTTACGGTCGCGCATCATATTTTGTTCAACATACAACCTGACACTGACGTAAAAATTGCAAAAAACGTAGGAAAATTTGAATTTCGCGGGTTAGCTGACGCTTCCCCTTAGCCCCAAGCGTCAAATGTACACCAAGTGTACATAAGAGAAAGCGCTCGAAGCGTCAACCGTACATCTAGTGTACACAAGAGTGTCATCTTTGCCCTCCGACGCGTGGGGTGTTTCGACAGGTAGGCGGGCAAACGTGTGAGAGGTTGAAAGCTATTAATCTTGGTCGACAGTTGGCCGAATTGCTTTTCCGCTGTTTTTATTCGTCAATTACTTTCACAGAAAAAAATGTTTCTTAAAGAAATTCTGAGGTAAATAATTAGCTAATTATTTTAAGTACTTAGGTACGTATACTATGCTTCTCTATCTTTATAGAATAACGGACGTGGCAAAATAAGTCGAAAACCCAGACGAAAAATACTTCATAATACATTTTGTCAGTTAAGTAATACCAAATTCATTATGTCCACTAATTTTTATTTCTTATTTCTTCCCATTTGTCAGGATTTCCAACAAACCGAATACTGTCCATTTTCAACCCTCCAGATTCCAATGTACTACCAGGGATCAGGGCCAACAGGCAATATAATTGTTTAAACGATTTAATTGACAAATGATTGAGAAGTTTGACTCGAATTCAATCAACCGACAGCTTACCGTTGGAAATGGGAAAATACCATCTTCCACTGATAAATGACCTCCATTCCTACTGCCGCGGGCTTCCCCAATTAAGATTAATTTGCCATTTCAAAGTCTTCCATATTTTCCGTTGAACGAACGGAATATTAAATGTTTGTTGCCTGCTGTTATTAAATTATAGTTTCATGGCGATTCAATCAGTGTTTCTGTAGTAATATATGCGATAGTACAGCAGAAACAAAACATTGTCTTTCAATGGCGTTATTAAGCTGTCATTATGGCAGTTGAAAGCTTTTATTCTTCACAATGGATTTCCTGCTGGGATGAGCTGCACTGCACTGTAAAAAAGTTTATTTATGTTTTTCCATTATAGAATAGAATACTCTTTATTATGTACACCATATAAATTACAGACATAAATATAGGTCTTATCGGTCTTATCGCTAAGAGTGATCTTTTAAACCTTTTTTAGACCTTTGGATGGATTATAGTCCAATAAAAAACGTAAGATAATCGGGTTATTATTAAACACCGAATGGAAAGTACCTAGGTGCAAAAATCGGCCGTGTATACATTACATGTGATTTATTATAACACCCTAACTAAGTACAGTCAGGGAAATTAATCGCTAGGATAATACACACCTTTAGTCAATTCACCGTGATATGGCTACTGAACTGCCAAAGAATGACAGTTGCGATCTGCATATATGGATAATAAAAAAATAGTACAAGGCACAGATATAACTATTTTGCCCATTCTTCTCCATACGAAAACTACCTTTTGGAAGGGGCACATAGAATCAATTCTAGATTTTATGGTAAGTTTTGACGTTCAAATGTGCCTTTTATGTGCCAATTTGAAATAATATTTTTTTAATTCTTCCAGCCTACTAATATTACTTAATTATTATATGAATTTGCTGTGGTTAAAGGTAGGCAATAAATAATTTAGACAATATGCTTTGAATTTGACTTTTGACTTTCACTTTGACTTTACAGGGTGAAATTGAAAACATGCGACAAATCGAAATGGGGGATTGTACTCGTCATTATGAACAACTTTTACTATGGAACCAAACCTGAAATCGGGAAAAAAAACAGCTGTTCCCTACATTTATGTTCGCATAACTCGTCAAAATGCAAGGGAACAGCTGATTTTTTTTTCGCGTGTTCATGTTTGGTCCCATAGTAAAAGTTGTTCATAATGATGAGTATAATCTCCCATTTCGATTTGTCGCATGTTTTCAATTTCAACCTGTATAGTGAAAAACCTGAACTTAAAGTGGTATAAAATCACCAAATAGTAATCAACAAGAGTTGAGATCAAGCTTTAATCCGTCTCTGTTTAAATTACAGACCGCTATTATAATTGGTAGGTATTAATTAGTAGATCGTAATTAAGCGCTGAAACATTGAGTAGTTGGTCGAAAGTCGTAAACCATTTGGGAGTTATGGTGAACCGAATGCCAATTACATGATGGCAGTGAATTGCAACTGTGAGTTATTGCTGGTCCTAATTAATGACCTACTTACTGCAGTACCGTGCTAATTAACTGTGATCTTCAGTTTTACTGATCCTGCGTCACACTGACGATGACGATGAACTTGAAAAAATCAAGTAGAATATTGCTAGCATACTGTAAGAAAAGTTCCTAGTGTAAAAATTCCTAGTGTAAAACTTCCTAGTATAAAGTTTCTAGTGTAAAAGTTCGTAGTGTAAAAGTTCCTAGTGTAAAAGTTCCTAGTGTAAAAGTTCCTTGTGTAAAAGTTCCTAGTGTAGAATTTCCTAGTGTAAAAGTTCCTATTGTAAAAGTTCCTAGTGTAAAAGTTCCTAGTGTAAAAGTTCCTATTGCAAAAGTTCTTAGTGTAAAAGTTCCTATTGCAAAAGTTCTTAGTGTAAAAGTTCCTAGTGTAAAAGTTCCTATTGCAAAAGTTCTTAGTGTAAAAGTTCCTATTGCAAAAGTTCTTAGTGTAAAAGTTCCTAGTGTAAAAGGCTGTGTACAAAACTGGTGACTTTTTTTGTCGGCCATTGAATAAACTTTTTACATTTAGTAGCAACTAACATAACCGCGTCGTTGGTCTAATAGACGCAAGGGCTACTGCTAAGCGTGAGGTCGTGGGTTCGATTCTCGAGTCAGGCAAAGTGTTATGGGTTTTTCCATGGAATTTGTGAAACTCAAAAATTAAACCATTTACAGGCACTTTCGAATTTTCAAGCAGTCAGTCAGTCAGAAATACGAAACTAATAATTGCCCATTTCAAAGCTTAGTAGGTACCTATGGAGTAGAACCGGCAAGAAAGGCCATGGACATTCTTTTAAATTATGTTGTTACAATATGTGAGAACGATGTAAAAAAGACGTGCACGTCAAGTGTCTAGAGTACCTACAGCAAAAACAAAGAAAAACAGCCGTGGCAGCTAAGATATGAACAGTCTCAACTGACGGGCCCGTTCACGAACATGACGCATGGATCAGCACCATTCAGCACAACTATTGTGAGGCTAAATGATCCGAGACACGCGCCACCGTCAGCGAGACATTTGAGTGACCATGACATACTCTCAGCCGCCACCCGCCAGGGCACATTCAAGTCAATGTAAGACATATTATAATTACTATATTACTATACATATATATATAACATAGCTTTATAGAACATAGTATTCACACCTGTGCATTAGCAACCCGGAGTCTGGATTTGAGCCCTGTTGGTGACTTGACTAGGCTCGCCCCCAATTACGAACTTAAACAAAACTGGCGAAATGTGGGTAGGTACACCTGCCTGCCTAACCCTTCAGACACTACGGGCGTGTGGTGGTATGTTATGTAACATAACAAATTAAATGCTGTATGGTAGTAATGATTTACCGTAATACAATATTTCGTAATTAATGTTATGTTGTACCCAAATTAAGCTTCATTAATGATCGCCAAGAAAAAAAGGCACCATTGCTTCATTGTGTTCATCGCCTTCCGCTTTAAACCAACGAACTAACTTCTCTTTTTCATACGAATCTCATTTATTTGGTACTCCAACGAATGATACACATATACAATTAAATTCTACGATAATAAAAAAAAGGTTCTATTACTTGTGCTCCTCCAATTACAGGAGACCATGTCATGCACATATAACTAGGTGTAAAAGCGATAAAAATAGAGAACATAAATCATGAATGATAAATATATATATGATAAAATTTGAGTAAGCAGGAATGAACGAAAAGAGAATGCTCTGTACTGAACACAAAATAAAACTATCAAAACCAAATTGTATGCAGAATATAATAACGGACATGTAGCAAAGGCTCAATTAATTCTTACTAAATTAAATGACTAACTAACTTACATACAAATAAATACAAAAACAAAGGACACTTAGGCGTCGAAGTACTCGTCCGCATCGCTGTCATCCGGAAACGTGCCCAGAAGACTGGCAGCATTGCCACGTTGAATGGCAATGCTAATAGGCTAGTTTCCTAAAAAAATCTAATTAGTCCGTCACACACGCACGCCGTGCTAAAAATTGTCGCACGGCGTGACGTCACGACCCCCAACTCCCAAATTTTGACGCGCTTTATCTTTGTCATTTTTTGTTTGATTGACAAAAGAAAAAATATGGGTCCATTATTTTTCGATAATCTAACTGACGGACTAATTAGAATTATTATTTTTTTACCCAGGAAACTACCCTATTCTTTGGCCAAAGAACGACCCAGCCCTCTGGGCACGTGAAGTGTCGACCAGTCGGCGAGAAAAGACACGCACTCGGCCCCATGACCCAGGCGTTTCGATCCCAAACGGCTCAAAGCTGTAGTTTCCCATTAGGTTACAGTATTTGCGCCGCTTGAGGGTCTCAGCAGCCGCAGCAGCGGCGCCAGCACAGCCCGCCGTGCTAGGAACATGAGATGGCGCAAGGGTATCAACACACACAGTATCTAGTGTAAATAGTTAATTACATTCTCTCAATTAAAATAAGATATTCTTACTCCGAATAATATAATAGTACTATAAAACTGACCAGCACTCTAATAAATAAACTCAACTAGCCATACTAATGTTCTAGCCATGTTAATGTTCAAGTATTCCCGCGTTAAATCCACACTACTCTGCATCGCTGGCGCGAATTGCGGTACAAACCTGTGATTACCTGCGGCGCAATGGTTACGTGCTACTCTCAGTCTATCAAAAAGTACTCTGTGCGTGCTACCACGGGTTACCGGTGTTCTACAATCTACCGACCGGCTGCATTTCATTCCTGAATCACTCTCGTACATCGTTCACTCAGACCGAAGTACCGGATCATTGGTTACGGACTACGGCTCGTAGGCCCGTAGCTAAGTGCTACGGCGTAGCATTGTACATAGCTTTGATGTGTAATAATTGCTTGTTTACGTAGCAAGCCCTTTGTAGCTAAATGTCAAGTGCAGTCGTTATAACAATAGTAAAGATGATTGTGTGCGAAACTATGGCGATGCGGTATTACACTATTTATTGGATTGTTGAATAAATCAGTCATCGCTTTTTATTATCACATAATAATTATGTACATAATTATATAATTTTACATGAACTTCATCTCAATTTAAATCTGAAAATTCCTTTAATACAGTTACCTACTTACAAAATTATATTGACACTATTATCGTAAATAGCCATAAATCCTATTTTCGATAATATGTTTCCAGACAGTAGGTATGTCTCGAGACGGATTAGCGACACAGCCTGCCTAGCCAGGTCATTTGTTAGCCTCAGGACCACAACGTGTACACTGTACATACTTGATGGAAGATGTAAGCCGCCAATAATGTGGATGCATACCTAGCATACCTTGATAACATAGGTAATGCTTGTTAATGATGACGTCACAAACTAATGTCCCTCCGTTCCAAGAATTACCTTTAAATACTGGTGTATCTATTTGTGAATTCTACTTGTTCAAAATATCGAACCCAATTTGTACTTCCCAGAATTCGCAAACTAATTTAATATGAAACGAATAACATTCGCAAATAAAAACAGACGCGTCAGTTCAACAAATTAATATATTCCACTTTTGTGCCTGCGGGCATGTCAATGTGGACTCGTCCCGAACTCGCCCGGAATGTAGCGACATGATTGTACGACAACATTCACTTAGGAAGTAACGCAAGGGTCGCGGGTTCGTGCTCGGTGACCGAGTTTTCTTTTTTAATCACTATTGATTTTACCGTTTTAAAGACGCCGCTTGTTGATACTGCCCACAGATATAGATACACCTAGATAACGCAAGAGCAACTACTTCGCGTGCCAAAAATCGCACCACCTTAGGTACAAAAATCCCCCTGTTCCATATATCCCTACTGATATATCTCCACTGGTAGGGATCGTAAGCCGCCACTTTCGCGCTCAGTCTGTGTACTGATGGCTGGGTGAGTGTGAGCGCTGGCGCTAGGCCCAGGGGTGGGGCAAGACGGGTGCCGCACGCGGCGGCGTCTTTGAATCGATTTGATTTTCCCATCACTTTTTTCATCGTGCTTGTGACGTCATAGTATGTAGTAAAAAAAATGGCACGCTTAGTTTTCATACAGATCGTGATACTTGCGCTACCTAGGACTATCTATATCTGTGATACTGCCACACAACAACAGCTCGTCAAAGTACCCGCCACTCGATCAATTACATTCACGCAAATATGATTGATCACAACAACACACCGCATTTCCCTGAACACACGCCATTACGCGCACCACACTACAATGTCGATCACACAGATTTACACACGACTTAACAGTGTCCCGTCTGTGAACACTACAGCCGACGTATCACTTTACGTAACGGATCATTGTGTAATTGGCATTTGTTCAGCATTCACCTTGCAGTAGGGCTTCGCTGGTCAGCCGGCACTCGGGCCAGTCGGAGCGCGGCCGCGGGCACAGCACCATGCTCATACAGATACTGGTGTTCATGTACATCGCCACCTGCGTGCTGTTCTACGTGGCGCACGTCATCGACTATTACTTCACTGTTCTGTGAAGCTCCCGTAATGCTCTGTGATGTGATGCCGCCTCTGAAGTTCAGCTAGACCATGTGGAGGGCGGTGAGAGCGTTCCTCCGCTTCAAAAGGCTCGGTGAGTACTCACGAATCGCTACCAAGCGGATTGTCGTCACATCATCAAGTTTCGTAATGCGAGCTCTTGATGTTCCTCGCGTAAAACTTTTACCAACATTCTTTGTGCGAGCGCGATGTGTGCGACCACATACTACTTACGCGTGGTCGCATACATCGCGAAATTTTTTAATGAAACTGATGGTAAGTAACTTACCTTCACTTTCATTCACATCAAATTTCGCGAATTCAAGTATTTAAAGGTGCCTTTCCTCGTAGTATTCTAAACGCGCCGATCATTTATTTCACAACAATGGCACGTTTTGAAAATGAAACTGCATTTTCCGTAGCGAATCGGAAGTAGGAAGTACATCAATTCCGAGTTTAATTCCATTATGTTCCACCTCGCATCTGCCGAAGCAAATCATAATAATGAAGTTAGGGGAGTGTGCGGGAGTGTAGTTGTCATGTTCAGCTCCTGTCACCTCACACGCGATGCTTGGAAAATTATTTGCTTTTCAACTTTTCTCCACACCTATTTACATTGTGATTTTCGCTATTTTTTTCTTAATTCTCTTCAGTTAATTCTGCTCCCAACAAAGTAAACTTTCAAAGGACAATAAAGCAAAAACAAAATATTTTAATTGAAACATAATCTCAAAGCATTTATTCAGACTTGTCTTGTTCAAAACTGTCAAAATCTCTCTGATTGTCAAAAGCAAAGCTGTAGCCCGAGGAAAATACTCGCGGGACTTTCCTTTGTTACATTTATTTGAAAAACATTTAAAATAAACGTTTTACGTTTTTTAAACAAAGACATTTAATCCTGGTCTTTTGTGTAATAATTAATAAGTACCGTCCAAGCATCACAATAAAAAACTGTATTATTTACCTAGGTTTGATTGACTCTTCAGCTGCGTCAATATTCCATATATCAACTCTCACCCTGGAATATCCTCGACCTGTCAAAAGAACAAAATAGAGGAGTTCAGTTTAAATCTGGGGTTGTAAATAAAAAACACGGACTAATAACCTCCTGTTTTGAAGTCGGTTAAAATGAATAAAAGAGCCCTAATGAGAATCAGATGGGAGAGCGGATTACTTTTTTGTTCGCAGCTCTCCGACCTAGCTTTATTGGTCTGTGTTTTATTTTTTCAGATAACATTCAGAAATAGGTAAGTAGGTAACCATTATCTAGATATAACATTCTCATTATCTCAAAGACTGTTAAGCGAGTTTCAATTATAGGAAGATATAAATAATAGAGATAAAGCTAGAAAGGTTACAAACCGTTTACGGGTAACAAACATAACGCCTATAACGCCGAGAATTAGGCAGAGGTGGAACTATAAAACATACGAAACATACGTTTCGCCAGATATGTACGAGGCATGCCTTTTAAGTTTTGTCGTTTGAAGACAAAAACACAACTAGAACCTTATAGTACTTTTTATTGTTTTTCAAAGTATTCACCACGTAGCTTAATACACTTTTCCATTCGCTCAAACCAGTTATTATAACATTTATTCCAATCTAAAGTGGGGGTGTTCAAAATGTCTGACTTGAAAGCGTCGACTGCTTCTTCACCGGACTGGAACCTTTGACCACGAAGACTTTTCTTAATTTTAGGAGATGTAAAGAAATCGTTAGGGCTTAGGTCAGGACTGTATGGAGGATGGTCAAGAATTTCTACTTTTTCCTGCTTCAAATACTCAATCGTTTGACGAGCGCTGTGTGAGCTTGCGTTGTCGTGGTGCAGGATGATGCGTCGCTTTGAGTTAGAATTTCGAAGTTCGGCGATGACTTGTGGTAAACAAACTGTGGTATATGCACTCTGCATTAACCGTTCTACGATCTTCAAGTGCAATAGTCGCAATATGGCCGGTTTTTCCAACGAACGTGGCCACAATCTTCTTTGAAGTGCTTCGAGAATGAACAACTTTAGTCGGCTTTGGCTCGTCTTGAAAGACCCAGATTGTAGATTCTTGTTTGGAATCAGGATCGTAGGCATAGATCCAAGTTTCTTCACCACTGATGATGTCGTAGACGTGATTTGACTCTCCTCGGTTGAACCCTTGCAGAGTTTTCTTACACCATCTGACGCGGGCCGCCTTGTGATCGTCGGAAAACAGATGCGGTATCAAACTCAAACTCAAACTCAAAGCATTTATTTCAATTAAACCATTTACAGGCACTTTTGAATTGTCAAGAAGTCAGTCAGTCAGAAAAAAATGAAGCTAGTTGCCCATTCCAAAGCGTAGGTACCTATGGAGAAGAACGGGCAAGAAACTCCATGGACACTCTTTTAAATCAAAATAATGTGGTTACAAAGTCTTGGTTACATCATTCATGTTAAAAATTATACATGTGAGAACGATGCAGAACCATGCGTATAAAAAAATATTAAGCATTTTCAAAGTTACTGCTTTTGAGCTGAAATTTTGTACAGAGATTCTAGACCAGATACACTCTTCAACCCGTTTGTTTTGATATACCCTTTCCGTAACACCCTGTATAGTGCACAAGTGCGTGCGCGGAGTCGCAGACACAGGTGCACTCTCTCTTCTCTCAGGCGATCAGGCACAGCGCGCAGGACCAACGGCTTAGCGTGCTTTCTGAGTCACGGTATCACACCGCCAACTTGCAAACTCCGGGATATTACTAAGAAATTCCCAATGGAAAAAAACCCTCAATACTTATCTAATGAGTATTTAAAGCTTTAAAGCTCATATACTTTTTATTTAGTGTAGGCACGGTAGTTTCGGTATGAAGCCGCTTCCAAGAACAAGCTATTTACCAACCTTGTAATGGTTAATTTATCTTGAGTAAGGGCACAACATATAAAAAATGCACGATCAATTCATTTGGTTGCTTGATCGATCGCGGCTGGTATTCTACAGAGTGGGCTGGCAACCGGCATGCAACTGACGGGAGGATATTGAATTAATTTAGTAACGAATAGGTCATCATGTTGACTGCCAACTTAAATTGTCCGTATAATCAATCCACAACTGTCATTCTTTGACAGTTGTTTGACATGGCTATCATGGCAAATGGGCGGAGGGTGTCAATTTGATTAACAATTAAAAACCATGACTGTACTTCAATGGTATGGTTAAAATATTAACCTAAAAGGTTAATATAAACTATAGAGTACTCAAGCACTTAGCTGACGACTAAACGACCACATGCGGCTAAATGTGATTACAGAGTAACAAAGATATTAGAATAGAATACTCTTTACTATGTAAACCATATAAATTATAGACATAAATAAAGAAACTTTACAATGGGTGACACAATGGGCGGTCTAGTCTGGTCTGGGTCTGGTATGGCAGTCATTAAATTATTTACTCAGAGTAAACAACATATTCTCCGCACAAAGGCCTAAACATGACCACAATCCAATCTAATAGTATGAATACTTTCTGCTAAGAAACTGTCAGTTCCAGCTGTGGTAGGCGGGTGGCAAGGACCACCACGACAATAATGAAATATCCCGCCAGCTCTCGTAACGCGGGTCTCGAGAACCGGACATTTATGCACGATTTACTAGCCGTCTTTATTACATAGGGCAAGAACGTTAACAGCCGTTTTGTTACCTGTTGCGAGGTGTTTGTGACTTTATTGTTACACTTAATGCTCGAATATTAACTTTACACAGTTTCTTGTATTTTATTTGTGACTATCAAAGGGAGTAACTGCCCATATCTTGAATATTTTGTTGTCCTCTGAAGAGCAAACTTTACTTATAGGATGTCTTAATACAGGCTGGTAGGACATGGACGCACAACCAGTTACAATTAAAAGTTTTCCATCAGTTATTGAAAATTTGCTGTTCCATACATTTTGACCGCGTAGGTATTGCACTTTACTACGAAACAGCTGATTTTTTTTTTGATAACAGGCGCAAAATTTCAACGCTAAGGGGTCTAGAATGACTGATTCGCAGACTTGCTTGCTTTCTCTTCGTATGTGTTCCACGCGCGCCTTAAAGAGATGTCAGCATAAGGGAAGGGGCCTGTTAGAGCCGAAGCCTGTCGGGGTAGCGGGATTGTCCGAAAGGGTTACCGCTACCCCGGAACATCTTTATGTTCCGGGGTAGCGGTAACCCTTTCGGACTTACTTCTTACTGACTAAACCCACCCGTGTTCCTTCCCTAGCTCTTTAGCTAGGGAAGGAACACGGGTGGGTTTAGTCAGTAAGAGTCTGACTCTCCCTTCCGCTCCACTCAGAGCGGGAGGAGTCATTTGATGATTTCCCATCCATAAAAAAGGAGGTCTAGAATCACGTGCTGAATTCTTGGTTTCACTTTGCGCGCCGATGTCCCCGCCACCCTATAGGTATAGTTAACTAGATAAAACCGGTGAATTCAAGTTTATTGTTATCGATCTATTATAGATAATAGAAAGTGATCAATATAGATAACACTTTCAAGTAATGATAAACCAAGATTAGATTATTAACAACCTATCTATTTGATAACACTATACTCTCACGGGAATAGTCGCCACACTGTTTATCAGTTATATTGCAATGGATTAGAATCAAAACACCAGCTGCCTACGGCTATACGAAAATTAGAGAGCAACACAAACCATAAACATTTAATGTTTTAATTAAAACAGTTAAGTGTTGTTTTCACTTATAACTTGTGCTATAATTATTTTTTCGTGATTGATCTGGCATAAATGCGGCGTTCCGTGCACGCGGTAAGTGCCGCACTCTTACCGTCCACGATTAAAGCAATTAAGCGGATAGGCGAGCTGATTTTGATCCGCATCCGTTGCACTATCGACGTAAATTAATTCCTAGCACAAGCTTATATATGTATTTAAGATTATAATGAATGCTATATAATACAAATTTAAATAATATATTGCAAAAGGGGCAACAAGCATGCTAGGCCTACGGTGGTCTTGGTCCCAAAACTGTGCCCTGAAGAACGCCTAATTTTTCCTGGATGTTATGATTTACACAGTTCCCTGTCGTATGTTATACATCACTGAGTCTGAGAAATATACTCGCTGAGTAGGTCAAGTTGAATTAATACATCACTCCCATTCCCTCCAACTTGTTTAGCAGCAGTTGAAAAGTGACTGTGTCAAATTAAATGCCTTGATGAGGTCTAAAAATACTGAGTTAAGTCTCGTGAAGAAATGGATTGCAGCACCTGTTGCTGACATCCTGATCAAAAGCCAGTTCTTACCTTCGTAGGAAACAAAATATTTTTTTTAATATATGCATGCAATTTTTTTGACTGACAAGAGAAAGAGTAGATTGCGAGTTTGAACTCCATCTTTGTACTATTGGCGATAGTCCGTACGCCATTGCTAGTAAGTAAATAAAATAACTTAATAAATCCGTGGGCCTAGCAGGAACGCACGGGGTAAAAGTAAAGTAAATTCGGACGATAGAAAAATTGTAAATATTCGTTTTACAAAATAAGTTTCTCATAATATTTATAACTTTGCACAAAATGTAATAGGAAAATTGTATTTTCCATTACAAAATTCGAATTTACGTTTCTTACGTATCTAGCGCGTTTGTATCCTGAGGTACTTTCTGGATAGGTATTCTACAGATTACCAATCCTTTCCAACAACCTGGTTGTACGTCAGTTAATTCCATTACGATTAGCCGCCAATCGTTCCGACTGTCATTGGATCAATCGGCGCTGCTCTCTAATGAGATAATGATGGCCAGCTAGGCTTGCGTCTTAACCTTGTGAAGCCCCGCGATCGATCGCGCACTTGACTCCGAGAGTCCACGGGCTCGAGCGAGCAGCTGTTTCGGCAGATTAAGATGGAGGCTAAAAGTAACAGCGTAAGTAAGGAAGCCTTACAATTTATGTCGGGTCGAATATTTCTAGTAAAACAGTGAAATTAACGGATGATAGGTGTTTTGTATAGTAGTGAATAGATATTAGGTAGAAATGGGAAATACTATGGGAACGTAAACCGAGATAAAAGTATTATATGACCTAGCCCAGGTCATGGTCGACCTATGTGCCCAACGAAATTCATTTAGTCGTTAGCGTGTGAAAATGTAACAGACAAACAGCAAAGTTACTTTTAAATCACATATAAATAAAAATGAAATACTATTCGTTGATAAGCACATCACTTGAGAACGGTTGGGCCGATTTGGCTAGTAACTGTTTTAAAATGTTCGAAATAGTTGAGAATCAGATTTTCATGGGAAGAAAAATTGGAACAGGTTCGCGGAAAATGTGAACGACATTTTTAGTGTGGGATTTTTGTATGAACTATTGTGGACAGGAAACGTATCTGGTCAGCTTAAATTGTTTATAATATTAGGTATATGAATGTGTCGAGGCCGTGGCGATTGTGGACATCACGACAAATTAAAAGGTGATGATTGTTTTGAGCGACAGTTTTATTCGACAGACGAAGTCACATGCAGAGGTAGTTAAACAAAGAATAATTTTGTTTTATTATCATGCTTATGAAAATTATACATACATAAGGTATTCTTTTGATGTATTATTCGTAGGACGAACTAGAATATTTTTTGTTCAATCGGTAACGCCTCCCCTTTGTTTCGGGTGAATAGGCAACAATACTTTATATTGAAAATCTACTCTACAAGCAATATTCGAACACCTCACGGGTTCACCTCTCCACATGAAGTATTCTTTTAGTACAATATAAGAATGGCGTAACGTGGTAGAAAAGTTAAATTTTAAAATCTCTATTTTTCTTTAAACTCCGACGCGATTGTGAACGTCATCGACATGACTAGAGTAGGCAATCCTCCTCGACTTGTATAGTTCGTTGTAGTACCTGTCAAATCAATGAAACATATGTTTATAACGCTAATAATCTACAACTAACCCAGACACCATTCGTCACCACAGCTTAATAGACGTGTTCACGAATGAAAGCTTTTAAATTATTGATGCCACTGCGTTTATATACGAGTAGGCACCTACTTACTTACTTTCCTATGTTGTAGGTACACAAGTCGCATACTTCTAAATCTTACTGAGACTGGCATATTACTATTCTAGAATGGGTACTCATTCGTCCCATTTCCACTACGGTTCTCCCACGTGTTTGATTAGGGAGAGCCCAACGGATTTAGGACGCAAACTGATCCCTTATTGTTTGAGTTTATCACGTAAAACCTCGAGTTGAATTGGATCTACACCACACCACATTACAAACACACATATATGCGAGTATATTTAACGTAAAGGCCTACAGACGCTAAGCAAGAAATCTTTGTTTAGGGAAGTTCAAGAAGAATAAAACTGAAGTGGCCATAATTCTACACCCTTCGTATCGTCGTCGAACGTTTTAATTGTTTCTGTAATTACGGCATTTAACCAGTTAGTGAGACTAACTCATCACTAGCATTGTTTTCCGTTTTTATAGTTTTGAGATGTCTTTTTTTTTGCTGTACTTAATACCAATAAACGCAAGTTTCTTGAGGGCGACTACATGACCCAAAGCGCTGTCTTTGTCGGACTCCATAGAGAAGAAAGAGAAGAGCGATGACACAACCCTGGTAATTTATTGCAAAATATGAAGCAATTATCTATTTATAAAAAAAAATAACTATTGTTTGGACTAAAAAATTAACAATAGTGCTTTAGTATATTACTTGTAGAATAATCTGGCAAAAAATTATAATGATTGTATGTATATTAGAATGGTTTTTATTGTAAAAAGAAAGCTTTTAGAGGTATCTTCATGATTTTTCTATTGTATCAAATTAGTTGTATTATGTTTTCAACACACTATCTACCTAGCATACCTATATCCTGAAGAATATCATATATTTTTCTGATTTTGTTTACTGTAGTCGATCATTTACTTTTATTGTTTCTAAACCTTGCGATGTTTGCGTTTAGGTCGTGTAAGTCCCTTAAATAAAAGAGCGTAACTAATAAGTACCTTAATGCTCTGTGTGTTACACTTACAAACGCATCTTGTTGTTCTATGGCCCAGCCGTGATGTGCAACAGACCTACCTTCTATATCACACTAATATTATAAAGGAGAAAGTTTGTGAGTGTGTGTGTTTATATGTTTGTTACTTCTTCACGCTCAAACGGCTGGACCAATTTTGATAAAATTTTGTACGGAGATAGCTGACACCCTAGCTAGAATATCATATAGGCTACTTTGTATCCCAATATTCCTACGGGATCGACACTTATACGGGTTAAACCGCGGGGCGCAGCTAGTTGATGATAATCAACTCAGGCTGTGGGCACCGACGCGTAGGCTTAATAAATGGGGCGGTCTAATTCTATATCCATGTCGAACGTAATTAGATCGGCAATTAGATAAACGTATCTAACTTAAGTTAATAAACAACTACGTTTGCCCGTTTGATACAATCAAATAAATTAATTTTCCGGTTCTTATTTTGAAGTAGAGTTGGGGACTGTCGCTGATAGCTAAACAATAGGTAGTAAGTATTTATTTTGTTTGTTTTCATTGCGAGTGCAAGGACAATGAGGCAGAACAACTTGGAATTGCTTCTCGTCCTTATTTGAAAGTAAATCATGTCCATTGGTCGAGCGCACGACTTGGAATATAAGACCACATCTACCGCAAGACTATTGCTAAGTACTTTGCTACGCGCTACGGGCTACGGGCTACGCGCTACGGTAATTTCACCCTCCATTAGATACGGATCGTAGTTGGTAGACTGTTTTCTTTGTTTCAACAAACTAATAGACTAGTTTGTAAATACTAGTTGGCATCGACTATCGGTCTTCCTGAGTGGGTGTCTGTTACTTTAATACTTTTTGATTACCTGTAAAAGTTTTCTTTAAAACTAATGATTAATTAATTCAGTCTTAGTTGTTGAAGAAACTCGATCTTTCGATGAGATTTAATTACATGTCTGTGAGATGAGAACCTATTATCTTAAAGGAAGTTTGATATTTATACTGTTGATAAAAAAGTAAAGACGTTTTTACCATAAATGAGTCCAAGTCAGTGACGGATTAACCCTTAATCAAATTAAGCAATTGCCTAGGGCATCACGTCTGGGGGGGCACCAGAAGAAGCACAAAAAAAATCCGTCCTTAGGGCATCACGTCTCACTTCGCGTTACCAAAAACCACACCAAAAAAAGTTTCTAGGACTAATTTGAAAATTCGCGCGTTTTAAGTTGACATAGAGTCAGACCTACTCATAACCCCGCTCCCGCTTGCCCACTCGCTGCCCGCTAGTGCATTCGGCAATTGAATGTACCTACCAGAATTGCGATCAGCCAATCACAAACCACCCCTTCCCGCGGGCCCCCCGCCTGGCGATTTATTTTCGTTGGATCCCGCTTTTGAATCCCAGTTTAATATTTTTGGCGTTGGATCCCGCAAAACATTATTATGTATTTCCGTTGGATCCCGAATTTAAAAAAATGCAAGATAATTACGTTTTATTGTCGTTGAATCCCGAAAAGTATTTCCGTTGGATCCCGAATGCTTAAAAAAAATCTGAATGCGGGTACTTTCAACAACAAAATGGTTTATAATAAAATGAGGGGTTCACCAATGTTTCACCAAAACTCCGTTGACAAATTTTTAGTTTACAACTAACGTTTCGTATACTATTTATTTCACAAACAACTCATTTTCTATATAATCTAGTCGTTTCTGGCACTCGTCGGCCGCTACCGCGGCACCGCTCGCTTCGCTCGCTCGGCTCGTGCGTAGGGGTCACAGTTTTAACCTAACCTAACCTAACATTGTTTTTTTTTTAAATAATTAACCTAATCTAACTAGTTCGGTTCCGGGTAGCCCACTAAAAATAATCTCTTTTTTTCTATTAGCGCAAGTCGATGAAAGAATGAGTTTAATTTTTAGGAAATTGCGTAATGATAAGTCAATATGTAAAACGTTTTTATTCCAAACGTTGTTTTATGAAATAAAATGAATAAAAAATGAATTGCTTGTTAAATAACACGTTATTAAACAAAAATTTATCAGTATAGTGTGGTGCCCTGTCAATTCACCCTAAAAATTATTTACAAATTTTTACTTGACAAACAATGATTGGCAAAAACATGATTTGTCATTTCATCATTATACAACAACAAGTTTGCCAAATAATTCACTTTACAAAATAATCACCAGATAAACTTTTGTTTAATAACGTGTTATTTAACAAGCTATTCATTTTTTATTCATTTCATCTCATAAAACAACGTTTGGAATAAAAGCGTTTTACATATTGACTTATCATTACGCAATTTCCGAAAAATGAAACTCATTCATTCATCGACTTGCGCTAATAGAAGAAAACGATTATTTTTAGTGGGCTATCCGGAACCGAACTAGTAAGATTAGAATATTATTAAAAAAAAATTAGGTTAGGTTAGGTTAAACTGTGACCCCTACGCACGAGCCGAGCGAGCGTAGCGAGCGGTGCCGCGGCAGCGGCCGGCAAGTGCCAGAAACGACTAGATCATATAGAAAAAAATACTTTTACACAAAATATGGGTGCCAGAAACGACTTGCGCGAATAGAAAAAAAGAGATTATTTTTAGTAGGCTATCCGGAACCGAACTAGTTACATTAGGTTAATTATTAAAAAAAATGGTTCGGCTAGGTTGGGTTAAAACTGTGACCCTCTACGCACGAGCCGAGCGAGCGAAACGAGCGGTGCCGCGGTAGCGGCCGGCGAGTGCCAGAAACGACTAGATTATATCACTGTCGTGTCGCTTGCTACCGCGTCACCAGTCCTAACTCTCTATATATTTTGGCTGCTGAGACCAAAACTACAAACGTACAAGTGTACAGGGATGTTTTATAAAATGCGGCTGTTACTTTACAATATTGTGGTGTCTTACGACTTCCACGCGAACGAAGTCGCGGGCAGAAGCTAGTGTTTGATAAAGGTAAATCTCTTTTCTTCTGAAATGTACACATGTTGTTATAACATGGGATTCAACGGAAATAGCAAACGGGATCCATCGTTAATACCTAAAAAATGGGATTCAAAAGTGGGATCCAGCGAAAATAAACGGTACATCTCATCATCTTATTTTACAAAAAACTAATGTTTTTAGGCGGTAAAGGTTTAAAGACCGATTCTAGTTGACATACGGATAGGGGGGCCCACAGGCGTGGATTGCTTAGGGCATCAAGTAGTCTTAATCCGTCACTGGTCCAAGTGCATTAATAGCCGTGACATACAGACAGACTGTTTAATTATATCCTTTTTCATAATCATAATCATAATCATTTTTTATTTGTGTAACATAGGTAGTGAATACAGTTCTTAAATTAAAGTTCATAGGTAGGTAGTTCATTTTTATGTACGGAACTCTAAAAATGCAATCTAGTTGAGCGTCAATGCCGCTGCTTTGACAAGCACTCAAATCACGTACGAGACATGTACCTAATGGCATTATGGGATTATGATTGAAGTACATTCCGTGCTTACGTAGGTACGTCCTACACGACGCAGACTGTTGGCGACTGCTAATACCTAAATGTTGTGATTTATCACTCCATCAGGTCCCGCCGGGATGCAGCCACGTGTAACGGAAATTGCGCGTGTCGCGCGACGCGCGCTGTCTGCTTGAAAGTGCATGATGTAGAGGGATTTGTCAATGCGGTGCGGCCCGCCCCAATGTGCGTCAGCCTTTACCGACATAAGCTATTCTTGCATGTCGTACCTTTTGATACGAGAACGACAACTTGCAGGGGATCCAGGTCGGTGGGGGAGAGGTGTTCAGGGGATTAGAACGGAATTACTCGATTAAAATATTCCACCAAAACCATCATGCAAAAAAAACCGAGTGTGCTTATGACCACACGACTGAAGTGAAACTTCAAACGTATTTGGCTATGAGAGGAAGAGAGAAAGAAAATGTGCGCGCGCACTGCTTTCTCTTGCTTATATCTCCCACTCAACTCCCGTTCGCCTCGCCCGATCACACTTTTCGTATCGCTTACGTCACGCGTTCGCCAGCTTACTCCCCAAGTCAAGCGTGCGTAAAGAAGTTTCACTTCAAAAATTTTGATAGGTACATTACTTACTTATAAGTTAGTGCTCAGAACTAACAGTATACTGCATCACAAGCGTAAGGCCTAAGCCGAGGCTAGGCCGCACATTAGAGTTTTACTTGTTGTCACGCTTTATGAGTAACTTGTACCATGAAGTGGGGCTTGTTGACCTAGTTGCTAGGTAGTTTTAGGACATGCCAGTGTCCTCACGATGTTTTTCATCGCCGTTTTGAGAGCAGTAGTGATGAAATAAATTACACAAAAATAATACGACTGTTTCTGTTCGAACCCACGACCTACAACTCGTGAGTTGGGGCCGTTACCACTGAGGCATACCACTGCTCGCGATGCTGCAATGGAGTTGCCGATATCCTGGGCCTTTGGGACAGATGGCTTGCATCAGACTTATAAACAGTCTAACTGCATCGCCTATCTGCGTAATAAACAACAATCATAATTATCGCTCCGGTAGGCACTCTGGTAGTCGAAGCTATAGCTGTAATGGTTCCCCAGGGAGCGTTCATTGAGGTTGCGTGCTGGTGCCACCGGCTCACGAGATGAATGATTTCTGAATGATAAGCAACTCAATAAAATGATAAATACATACGAATACATCCCAATGAAAATCTATGGCATCTATGTTCTATGTTATGGGTTTGGTTTCCGCACTTAGTCCTTCAAATGGACCATAGTGCGTGAGCCCAAAAAAATATATGGCATTCTCATTATTATTCGAAAGTTTCAAGTGCCAGATTTTCGCAAGAAAACGTTTTTGTAGTTCTCTTTGTAGTTAGTCGTAAAACTGTGTGAAGAGCTCGTCCGGGGACATCCACACACACACCACTACGTAGTCTACAGGGTGTTACAGAAAGGGTTTATCAATACAAACGGGTTGAAGACTGTATCTGGTCTAGAATCTCTGTACAAAATTTCAGCTCAAAAGCATTAACTTTGAAAATGCTTAATATTTTTTTATTTCATATCATTTTATATATATATAGTTTATTAAATTGAAATCATAACAAACGTGTCACCGCAATACGAGGGTCATTATCCATTATCTGTAGTGTGTCTGTGCGCCTAGTACACGCACATCACGCCGCCGCGCGCCAGTGCAGCGCCGTGATGTCGAAATAAACAAATATTAAGCATTTTCAAAGTTAATGCTTTTGAGCTGAAATTTCGTACAGAGATTCTAGACCAGATACACTCTTCAACCGTTTGTATTGATATAACCTTTCCGTAACATCCTGTATATATTTCTGCCGCTCCAGTCTGCAGTTCCAGTTAAAAAGTTCGGATGCCCGGTGTACGTAAATATAAAATACAGATCCATTTAAGCTTTTTCTCTGATTTTTCATGTCCTCAAGTGAGGATAAACACTTACCATCAGGAGGGCAATTGATTGTCAACCAATAACCCAAAAGTGAAACTCATTTTTATTCTTTGACAACTATATAATCATAATTTTATCTTTATATATCTCAACATCATTCAGGCACTCGATAATAGAATGCATAATTTTAAATAGAGACAGGTGTGTGAGGTAGGAGGGTCCTAAGTTATAGATCACCCGGGTAGGTATACAGTGGCGCAGCTATGTGACCAGGGCCCTGGTGCGGAAAAAATTGGGGCTCTATCTAAACTGGTTAGGTTTTATTTTATCACGTAAAAAACATAGATAAATACTTTTAGGTGTATGAGTACCATAACAATATTTTGTAGAAGACGTCAAAGATATGAAATTTTTTCAAAAAAGGGAGTGCAGTTCATTACTAATATTTCAGTAGAGTAAGCTAGTATTCATAAATCGGTCGCATAATAGTCGATTGGTTGAAGTGGCTAAACACAAGAACTTACACAAAACAACAGAAATAATGTATTACCTATGTTCTGAGGATGGAAAAAATTTTGTTGCTAGGTCAGTTCGAGGTTTGCTGGTCAGAGGCCGAGGGGCCCCTTGAGCTTGGGGGCCCCGGTGCACGGCACCGCCTAGCCCTCCGATAGCTACGCCACTGGGTATATATAAGTTATCTACCTTTTTATAAATGCATTCATAGGCAAGTCGGTCATATTTATTTTATCTTTGCTTGTTATTCGGGATTCCTCTGAACGTTAGATACCTACACGAAGCTCTTATGTTTGTTTTCATTGCTTCCCGCAGTTTTGATGAGGTTCCCAGCACAAACAGTAAAACTAAAGATGACGAGTACAGCATGACGTCATTATCTTCCTGGTTTTATTTTCAAACAAGGTTGGATTAAAAATATAACTTCAACATTATTCATATAAAATATTTTAAGCTCCCACACCCACTCTAGACATGAAAAAATTTAATTAGCAAAAAGCATATTCAGCAACTCTTTTTTTGTGGAGTTTTTGAAGCCGCGACTCAAGGTCACGGTTGTATTATAAATCATTCCATGGAATTTTGTTCGAATGCGATTTATACTCGACAGGAAAAAGCACCGAGTATCTAGTCTGTTCTGGGAACCAATAACTACTCACGACAGCGACATACAGAACACCACCAGCGTACAACCTACAATCATAGCTACCTAGTTCACCTACTCCTTTCGCTTCGTCCGTCCCTAGTCATTGACGTACCTATGCACATACGTGCGTCAAAATACAACACAATATACTGATTTTAGTCAAAAATAAAAGACTGATAAAGTAAATACCTATTACTAAAAAATTAATTACGGTAGGTAACGTAGAAACTCAGTCTCGTAGCTCGTCACCGCGATATAAATGAACTCATTAGTTATGTACGAACACGATTCGAACCCGCTACCCTACGCGTTGTAATCCCTGGTTAAGGCTGTGTGTCGATTGGAGCGGAGAAATGCAGAACTAGCAATAAACCAAATTGATAAGATAACGCATTTCGCCCGTTACATGTTTGAATCCCATGTAATATGGGATGAGCATATAGCCATCACCCGGGCACAAATTCAGACTCTGTGGTGCTACTGGATTCGAAACCTGAGCATCGAACCCAGGATCATCATCATCCCATGTTCAGCAGTCGCGCTTACGGCTAGGTACTGGATCTATTTAGATGTCCGCTAAGTAATTTCATGTCATTCACGCTGCAATGGACATCATGGGGTAATCTAATACAGGACCTACATTGCTTCACTCTATCATTACGTAGGTAGATACCTCCTTTACCTCCCTCTGCTAGGCTTACTCGCTCCGCTCAAATGGACGGGCAGCCTAAACACCGGCTAATAGATACTTTCTGGTAAATGCTTACCTCCCACTATACTACGTAGGTAATTTAAATACGTAACAAATTATAGGAATTTTACCTACCCACTACGTAATACAAAACGCTGAATTAATAACGCGTCACGCACGAGTGTTACCTGGGCTTTGTTTAATTGTTTTGGTGATTTGATTTTCAATGTTAGAAATAATCTATCTTTTAATATCACTAAAGACAATTTAATTGTCAATAATTCAGTCAGTCGTGGAACTAAATTTTAATTTAAAACACCGCGGAATAGACTGACGCACACCCTTTACGCTCACATTCAATGAAACACTGAAAGATAAATGCTCCTCCCCACCTACATATATCCGGTACAAAGATGCAATAGAAAAGGGTTCGTCCCAACTGGCTCAAATGAAAACACTTCGTGATCTGTTTTGGCACCCAACGTGGGCCCGTGGGCTCGTAATATTTAACTAGGTACTTAACTATAATAAATTCATCGAATGACGGTTGTTTGATAAAGTAGATTTATCGGAAATTCGCAGAAATACCTGTTTGATTTGGTTTTCAAAATGTACCTAGTGTGAAAGGGGCAAAAGCGAAATGTGGATTTTTGTGCAATGTTTCGAAAAAAACACGCGCAGGAGACACGGCTTGATAAACACAAATATATAAAACAAAGAAAAGTTTTAATTAAACACACTAATTCCCGGCAGAAGGTTTTAACATTCCCAAACGACCGATTGAACTTTAAAGCTAGATTAACTTCAGTGGAGAACAACATTAAAAGCACAGAACAGTTAAAAGAGATTGAAAGGGTGTAAGTAAAACTGTAGAAAAAAGTTATTAAAAAAACTAAAAAAAACTCGACTGCTACCTTAAACTAAAACTAACTGAAAAGCTAAAAACAAGCACTCATTTTAAATTAAATAAAAGTTGAAAGCAGGCGGGACCCATTTGCCGACCTCCCTGATGGCGTCAGCGTGGTTTGCTACGCTGACGACACGCTGGTCCTGGCGCAAGGGAGGTCGCATCAGGCGGCGGCCGACGCGATGACACGCGGGGTTGCGATAGTCGTGGAAAGAATCCGGCGGTTGGGTCTCGAGGTGGCATTGCACAAGTCCGAGGCCATGTCTTTCCATGGGCCTCGGAACGGGCCACCATCGGGATCCCAACTAACGGTGGGAGGGGTTCACATCGGCGTCGAGGCAACGATGAAATACCTGGGTCTCGTCCTCGACAGCCGGTGGAACTTCGTCGAACACTTCCGACGTTTGGCCCCCAGACTGGAAAGGACCGGGGCCGCCTTCAAGCGGCTCCTGCCCAACCTAGGGGGGCCAAACACCTCCTGCCGGAGGCTTTACGTGGGGGTCGTGCGGTCCATGGCCCTATACGGGGCCCCGGTGTGGGCGCGTTCTCTGCGGCGGCGAGCCGCCCACTATCTGAACGCGCCCCAAAAGGTGGTAGCCGTAAGGCTGATCCGGGGGTACCGCACGATCTCGGGCGAGGCGGCAAGCCTCCTTGCCGGATTGCCGCCATGGGATCTGGAGGCGATAGTCCTCGCGCGCCTGTATGAGTGGCGCGCGGAGGCACTGAGCCGGGGGGAAACTCCGCTTCCGCGGCAAATCGCGGCGGAGCGGACAGACCTCCGGCGCGATCTCATGGTGGCATGGAAGGAGCGACTTTCGCAACCCAGCGCAGGGCACGCCACGATAGTGGCGATAAGACCCCTCTTTGAGGAGTGGCTAGAGAGGCGTCACGGCACCCTCACCTATCGCCTGACGCAGGTCCTCACCGGACACGGATGTTTTGGGAGGTTCCTGCACATCATCAGGCGGGAGGAGACGCCCGGGTGTCACCACTGCGAGGATCGCCCAGAGGACACGGTGGAGCATACGGTGGAGGTCTGCCCCGCATGGGCGGAGCACCGCCGTGCCCTCGTAGAGGCGATCGACAGCGGCGGCGACCTCTCGCGTCCGGCCCTGGTTCAAGCCATGGTCCGGGGCGAGAGGGAGTGGGAGGCGGTCACCTCCTTCTGCGAAGCAGTCATGCTAGCGAAGGAGGTGGCGGAACGGCTGAGGGAGAGAGCCTCACACCCCAGCCGCCTCGGGAGACGCTCCGGGCGTCGGGAGCCGCGTGACGACTCCCGGCCACCGTAGGCGCGGGCCTGCGGACGGAGAGTAATGGGTAGCTCACCGTCCGATCAGGACCAGGCCCGTGCCGGACGGCGCGTACGTGTTCCACGCGCGCCTCAAAGAGATGTCAGCATAAAGGAAGGGGCCTGCCAGGGCCGAAGCCTGCCGGGGGTGCGGGATTGTCCGAAAGGGTTACCGCTACTCCAGAACATAAAGGGCTAAGGAAGGAACACGGATGGGTTTTAGTCAGTAAGAGTCTGACACTCCCTTCGCTCCACCCAGAGCGGGAGGGGTCATTTGATGATTTCCCATCCACAAAAAAAAAAAAAGGCGGGACCCATTTGAGTTTGAAAATATAATAATGGTATGGGTCCCGCCTGCTTCCAACTTTTATTTAACATAATATATACCATCGCGGACCTTTTTATCGATCTTTTAAATATACAATTCCGTAGTACCTACCTACATTAATTTGGTCTATCTCGTAAGGTTTAGCCAGCGTTTGCAATGTAAGCGCACAAACATGATATGTTTGTTACGACATCACATTACAAATCTTTGAATTTCTCGGCTTTTCTCTACTATAACTGCATTTAAATCCGTTGCGTACCTAGTATAAAAGATCTACCTAAGTTTACAGACAGCGCGAGCGACTTTGTTCAGGTTTCCTCGCGATTTTTTCCTTTATCAATGTCAGTGATATCCAAGATAATCGCATTGATACTTGCCCGGATTTGAACCCAACCCCCATGAATGAGAAGCGAGGCCTTTACCACTGGGCCAAAATAAACAAACAAACAACATGTAAAACCTTGTTTTAATCATTATTGTAGGTACCTATAAGGTCAATAATTGAGTTAGGTATTGTAGAGGCTATCTATGTAGCCTTATCTTTTATAATGCAGAGCAGTCATAATTGACGGCATCTGCTGTTCGATCGTTCAAGCGTGTGTCAAAGATTTAGATTAGTTTTGTCGTGTCAGAGAAAGTGCTAGTTTTGAGATAATAATATACAGGGTGAATTTTCCAAGTGGGCGTGGATGGCCAAATTCTAAACTATGAGGAATAGCGAAAAGTACTCAAAGGACTCGCGGGCTCGATTTTGATAAAAACTAAAACTGCGTCATTGGATTTTTGAAAAATCAATATTTCTAGCCAGGAATCGAACCTGTTGATTTTGAAAAAAAAAAAACACAGTATTATTACACCATTCGATAGTGTAGCTAATAAGGATCAAATTCTGGGAAGTAATGACATAAGGCAAACTTAAGCAAAATGTTGAATTTTAATAAACTGCTTCTTATTTTAAAGTATTCATACTCGTACCTACATTACGTATCTTGTACGAAATGATGCTCAATATTTTTACTAACACACCCGCAGCGCAGTCACCTTCACAACATCATCATCATCATTTCAGCCGAAAGACGTCCACTGCTGGACATAGGCCTCCCCCAAGCACCTCCACTTCGACCGGTTTTGTGCTTCTCGCATCCAACGAGTTCCTGCGGCCTTCACAAGGTCGTCGGTTACGCCTTCCGGTACGCGGTCGCCACTCCAGAACCTTTCGGCCCCATCGGCCATCTGTTCTGCGAGCAATGTGCCCTGCCCACTGCCACTTAAGTTTGGCAATTCTTCGGGCTATGTCGGTTACCTTGGTTCTCCTGCTGGATCGAATCAGAAATGAAGAGACCTTCACAACATTATGTTCTAAATTCAAATTTCTATTACGATCGTTGAAAAATATTGTAATGGAATCAATAATATTGTAATGCTGAAAGTAGGTACAATCCTTAAGACGTCGAATCCAGCTATGTATTGAAAACAATGTTCATCATTCTGAACAATTAATCAGTTAAGGTAACATTACTCGGGCCCGGCTAAATGATAACAGCCGCACAGGTCAATCCATCAGGTTAAGCTACGCTTGCCGCGGTTGGTCTGTGGATGGGTGACCATCTTTACATACCGAGACCCCTCCGTGCCTCGGAAAGAATGTTAAGCCGTTGGTCCCGGCTGTCATTCCTGGATCTTTGACAGTCGTTACGGGTAGTCAGAAGCTCGAAAGTCTGACAACCAGTCTTACCAAGGGGTATAATATTACCCAGCAACCGCAGGGTTGTGGAGGTCAGACAGGCAGTCACTCCATGTAAAATAATGGTATTCAGCTGCATCCGGTTAGACTGGAACATAGTTGGGAAAAGGCTAGGTAGGTAGATGATGATTAGGTAGGTAACATAAGAAAAATAAAAAGTATTTTGTTAAAAATTAGCTCTTTCCATTAGTTTGCCGTATGTCATTACTTCCCAGAATTTCATCCTTATTAGCGACATTATCGAATGGTGTAATAATACAGCGTGTATTTTTTGCTTTTCAAAATCAACAGGTTCGATACCTGGCCAGAAATATTGATTTTTCAAAAATCCAATGATGCAGTTTTAGTTTTCATCAAAATCGAGCCCGCGACTCCTTTGAGTATTTTTCGCTATTCCTCATAGTTTCGGATTTGGCCATCCACGCCCACTTGAAAAATTCACCCTGTACCTATATCATAAAATATATGCTGTTTAAAGCTTAACGCTTTTTAATGATGTGTCCAAAGCACGCATCGTAGCTACGCACCTCACAGTACTTCCAGCCTAGATTTATTGATTCGGTATCTACATACTTGCCAATACCGTAGTAAAGAAACTGATCAATAATTTATTTAATACTTGCACGAGTTGCACGTGCCAATGCAATCGCTACCGGTAGCCCTAGCCACCGTTATTAGCGATAATATGTATTACTTTTACGAAGTACGCGAAAAAACCTATATACGATAAGGTAGCCAGGTATTCCGAAAAACACGTGTAGCTTTCCGCCCGTTGTGTTGTACAGACGCCAGCACATCAAGCTACCCGAAACTGTAAAATTTTCCGAATCAACTTTGGCGATAAAGTTGAAAATCTATTAAAGAAAATTGACAGATTGGGGTAGCTTGATGTGCTGGCGTCTGTACATACATTGCAATCCCAATTTATTAAAAAAATTCATGGCTCTTTGGAAATCAATCGAAATTGAATTGGATTACAATGAAGTCAATCAAAAATGAATAAGTAACTAGTTTGGGCAGTGCCAACTGCCAGTTCACTATATGTAGTATATCTTAAACAACGGGGTGACCCATAATTTGGTGATTTTATTTCCAGGGTACAAGTAGCTTAAAAAGTAATTACTTTGACTGAGTGTACGAGTTTACGGAATCTTTATGTATTAAAATATTATTATTTAAATAGCAACACAGTATTTTTTTGCTTATGGCAATTAGATTCTAATGTCATCTGTCTCATTGGACTCCGCAGATGGCAGCACAGTGTTGCTGTCACTCCGTTAGCGAGGCTACAGTGTCGGTAAACTTAAGTATCGATAAAATAGTCAGTCTTATCGTTGTAAAAGCAAAATAAGAATTCTTCTCTCGTATCGTATCGGTACGTATTATTTATAATTAGCTTATGCCGCGGTAATAATATTAGCCAGTCAGCAATTTACTAATTACGCTCTTCAGTCGCTGGGCAGTCAGCCTTGTTACCATTGCTAAGTAGGTACAGTTAGCAAGATGGTAACAAGGCTGAGTCGCTGACTGCCCAGAGCATAACACACTTTTATCACAATACAAAGAAATTGAAGCAAATTCATAATAATTCCTAAAAGATTCATCGTAAATAATTCAAGGAATGAAAATGAATCCTAATGACAGCAAAGAATCCTAATGGCATTAGGATTATGAGTGTGTTACGCAATTACTCCGAACATAGCGTAAATTAAAAAAATAAGCAACTCGTGGAGACGTTTAATGCACCCCAGTTATTTGAAAACAAACCTTTATTTAAATAACGGGTTTATTTATTTATTTAAATTATAAATTCTTTCTAAACATATCGACATTGCAACCTGTTTTTCATGCTCATGAGCTCATCACTATTAATGGGGCGGTGAACATGGACAGATCGATCGTATAAACGGCTCACGACGTAGCGGCTGTTTTTATGATGTCAACATGTATTTCAAACACTTTTAATATTTTAAAAGAACCTGTGAACGAAGTGATGTTATTATTTACACTAAAAGTTTACTCCACGAAATACGGTTAAAAGTTGTGCATCAAACGAAAATGTCGATTATTTAAACATCGTTGAAAGAAGTTGTTTTTATTCCTTCTGTTTTATATTCTTCGCGATTCTACGCGGTGATAATGAGTGTCAAATTTAGCGTTTTATTAGTGTTTAAATAGTGCTGATCAGGTGTTTTACATAGCGAGTTGTTTGGAGATTCCCTGCAATGGATCTCAGGGATAGAATTGCGCGTTTTTTCCACGCGCGGAACGTGATGGCGCCGTTCTCCAGGTTCTACCGAGCCATGGTGCTCAAGATGAACCAACGTAAGTCCCATGAGATATCTCTGACTGCCCCACCCTTAGCTAGCTGAAAACTCTTCATTTATAAACATCTAGGACAGGTTTTTGTCACATGTAACTTTCAATCAAGATCACACCTTACCACGTCAATTATTACTATTAGTTTCGTATAGTTTTAAGGTCAGTTAACAGGTCAGAAGGCCTCCTCAGAAGCTATATTTAGCAGGTCACAATAACTGGTACAAAACATTGATTTTCTTTTAAGTTCTTAGTGTGTCAAGAAAATGATGTCATCTTTCTAACACTGCTATGTATAACAGTGTTTCTTGCTCACCTACTTTGTATGGTGTGCTGCTAAATTTTATGGGTGTATAAACAAACACCTGCTTGCTTATCTTTAAACATAAAAAGTAACACCTTTGTTTAAGTGGATGGTACTTACCTATTTATCTATGACTAGCTGTGCCCTGCGGTTTGCATAAGTCTGGATTCCGTGCAAATATCAGGATAAAAAGTATTTTATGTCCGAATCCAAGTCATGGTCTACCCATGTGCCAAATTTCATGCAAATCCATTCAGCTATTATAGTGTGATAGCATAACAAACAAATGTACAAAAATCAAATCTTTTCTCTTTATAATATGAGTTTAGAATATTAATATATTCTAGCAAATTTTCCTTCATTGGTTTACGTCCAAGACCTATCGTTTAGTTTCCTGTGCGTCTGGTTATAAATAACCTTAGTTGTCATGTTAATTTACTCAATGGGCCAGTGGGTCGTCTTAGGGGTGGATTTAAATCTTTTGTGACAATTGAACCCTTTGTATGCCGAAAGGTGGATCCTCACGAGGCACAATGGCTTTTTAATTGTTTTTGTAATTACGGCATTCAACCGGTTAAATGTAAATAATGCGTGCTACTGACCATTTAGAGGAACTTGTAAGTATGGGAATGACAACAGGTAAATAGAAAATATTTACTACAGTTTTTGAAAACCTGATCAGTTCTCTTGTTTTCTGGTTCTTGTGGATTGCTTGGTAGAAACCTAATCTAGTCAGAAGATAAGACGGAAGAAAATTAAATTGAATTGAATTCTAGATACAAAAATAATTTATTAATAATGCAATGGAATAATTTAGCTTACATTTTAACAGACCGCATTAAACAATATGGTTTTACCAAAAGAGGTTTGATTTACCTTAACATAAGTTTAAACAATTCACCTTTAATCTCCAACCACAAATTTTCATTTCAGTACTTAGTTTATTTCATGTGCTACTAAGGAAAATACATTTGTAACCTACTGGCTTGGCTACACATTCAGGGACCAGTCACATTGCAGTGAGTTTACATTACATTAGGCCAAAGTACGAATAGTAGTCTATTAGTTCTATGGCCAACTCATCAAATTGTCATTATCTCACAGTTAACTTTTAGTATCAAACTTCAAGCAATTTGTCTCCATATTAAAACTCCACTAAGTGGCTACTTTTTCAAAGTTGTTTTGGACTCATTATTGTCAAAACATGTACCTACTTAATGTTTGAAAACAAAAACTCCTGATGGTTGTTTGTTCTTCAAGAATCATTATATGAAATAAATATTTATTAATTGTACTATCATAAATAATAGGTGACCTGGACGCATACCACGAGGGCTGGTTCGAGGTGGCATAGGAAAAGAGTTCCTGGAAGGACTTGGGTGGCCTTTGCCCAGCAGTTAGCGTAGGCTAAACAAAAAAGTAAAAATAACTGATGTTTATTATGTTTTGATTGAGTTTTTATCATTACAGATTGAATATTGCTTCTTATCCAAACCAGAAGTATTATTCTTATCAGAAATCACTTGTTAAGCCCCTCTGTAAGACAAGATCGCCTGATAGGATCAGCCCTTATCAGTAAAACAATTATCAGTAAAACAATTATCAGTAAAACAATTATCAGTAAAACAATTATGGGGAAAATACACTGTGCGTACTTTTTACTATCTATCTGTTAAGCAGTATTTAACTTCATGTAGGTAGCACATAGTCTTCAAAGTACCTCGCATTCCATTATGTTGCCTTATCAATATCATGAATGGTAAGAAAGTCGATAGCATTATCAGTAAACCATGACACAATACAGTTAAAAATGTAGTCAGCCTTTATAGTGTTCAACTGCAATGCATCCACTGCAGTATGATGTGATAAAAGGCGTTATAATTCGGCTGTAGTATTCTAGTACTGTAATAGTGAGCTTGTGGCCAATTCGCCCTTGAAACACCCTGTCTTTGAAGCATGTGCCCTTGACCTTACCGCGTAAACGCGCTATACCAAGGTATGATAACAATCACCTCATGAATAATATTACTAAAAGCGTGTAATAAAGGAAACTAAACAATAACAAACAATTAGGGTCAGCAGTAAGGAGCCGCGGCGGCGCCATACAAACTTACACAAAGACCTCGTCTATAATTTAAAAGGCTATTTCGTTCTCACGTAACAGACCTTAGATACAGCCCTTAGGTACACTAAACTAATCGTTAAGCCTTGGGAAGTACAGCACGAACTGTTTAGTGTCGAGACACCTATTCCCTTAATTAATTCTTGGTGCTCGTACCGACCGATAAACAGGTTTCACGGTTATTTTATTTTATCGTTTCTACGAGAAAAACGGACCGATAGTTGATAATGGGTTTACTAATGTTATTTTACATTAAACGACGCGTGTTTTCCGATGTCAAATGCGTCACGCACAAACTGGTGAGCCGTGAGTGATGCCTACTGCAGTCCCTCTCTAGCTCGGAACAAGCCACATCCGTATTCCATCACTACAGCCAACCATGGACGTTTGAGACTATTATGAAATGTTACGATTAGTTGAGATGAGAGCCTAAGTCCTGCCTAACACACAGAATTGTTATTAAATCTTCTGAGGATAATGTAAAGTTCGTTCGATAAACTGTCGGAACTCGACAGTAGGTAGTCACCGTTCAACTAAACGTGTCTCAGATGAGGATTTCCTCTTAAATAGTTATCTGACCTGACTGTATTTGCAGTTTAAATTTACAAAATTGAATCATCGTAACGTAACCAACAAGGTTTACCTATGTCGATATTTTTAACCTCTCCGTAACGTATTCCGCCTTTATTTGTTTTGCATTTTGATAACGGCGGATATCAGCATGGTCACGTTTATCTCAACAAAACAACCAACGTTAATTAACATTTTAATTTTAATTCCGTTCCCCGCACTCGGCACGTGCCGATGAGACAATAATGGTCGTTATTATTAACTGAAACAATTCATTCATTTCGTTGTTACAATGTTGGCTTTGTAAGCCAAACAGAAGCTTCTGATAATTAATCAAAAACATACAATGTTTAACGTAATCAATATTTATTTTAATTTTAATCATATTTTGATTGGCAAAATATAAGGCATTATTTTCTAGGATGTCCAAAGGTCAAACAAATTGTGTGGCTTATGTGCAAATTATCATTCTAGCGTAAAAAAACTGGTTGCACCTCGCCGTTCCGCCTGTAGACGCTGCACTGTCCACTTCACCTTGAACGCGTGTCTGCGATATTTCTACAGCTCAACAGCTGTATAAAACTGCATAGTTTTTCATTAGAAAGTTTTCAATGCAAAGAGCTAAACGCTTTATGTTTTCTCGTTTTACACTGACCTGATTACGATCAGCAACGGTATTTTTGTGATATTGATGATTTTAGACGTCTATCATCCATGACTAATGTTTTTCGAACACGAGATCACTCGAAGCACATTGGCATGTCGTAAAAATAACAATATCGTAAGGGATTGACATCAGCGATGACTTCAATTCAACGAGAGGTTTACCTGCGCGACTAATTCTGCCCAATGACAACACTAAATGCATCACATTTTAAAATGAGCGATCTGCGACCTTTACCTCGTTGTACGGTCGGCCACGTCCTGGAATAATTTCAGACGTCACTTATTGGTTCTTATTTACGTTGTCCATGACTTCATCTGAGCACTCACGCAATTTAGCTGGAATGCTTTTGCGTTTTCAGATTTATTAAAAGAAAAGGCAATACATTTTTAGAAGTGGTCAAATCAAATTCTACCTGATATCTACATAGTCGTGACAAGCAAACAATCTTGCCTTAAAAGAACGACAATTTTCCTGCATTTCTTGTGGTTTAAGAAAATATTTTCGTAGAAATCGCGCACCACAAATGTCCCACGGCTACGGCGACGTTCTGTGGTATAACTTTCGTAGAGTTCTTAAAGTATTCCATGCTAATTAGAGAGCCAAAGTTCTCTAATTAACATGGAATACTTTATGAAATTTGTAGCAACCCGGCAAAGTACACAAATGTACCTTGTCGGGTTGCTACAAACTGGATGTTGATCAAATAAGAGGTGAACCACAGCGTGTATTCGTCCTGACATATGCCTGCGTAGTCTTCGCACACAAAGCCACAACCATAGGATGCAGACCCTTCAAAACCGTTTCCTCCGTAAAGCTACGGGATCCCCTTGGTTCGTTCGAAATAAGATCCTGCATGTTGACCTCAAAATCTTTACTATCCAGCAATTCATGAAATGCCTTTCAAAGCGTTTCGTAGATACCGCCGCCAAACACCGCAACCCTCTGGTTGTCGAGGCTGCCAGGTATAACCCCCCCCCCCCCCCCAAATGAGCAAACGTCGCCGTCCAAGGCATGCTCTCACTCACCGACCCTGATGACCCTATTACTCTCCTCCACAAGAGCAATTGAGCAACCAGTACAGTGCACAAACACAAGAAACCGGCATTCCGACCTCGCCGCCGAAGTCCTTCGCGACGTCCCCAACTAAATTCTCCCCTCCGACCCTTATTCGATGAAGTGCCAGACCGCGCCGTAGCTGAGTATTTAGCTTTAAATTCCCGACTTTGAGTACTTCACAGTACTCAAAGTCGGGAATTAGGGAAAAGTCGAAACAAACTCAGAGGTCACCCTCTGAGTTTGTTTCGACTTTTCTTCTCAGAATAGGCAGATACGAAATGCCGATCTCATCAAGCTTTAAATAATAATAATTTGATTACGCTTGTCCCATCTTGCTGTCCTCCTAGCGACACCCTAAGCCGTGGTTCGTACCCCCACAGGGGGTGCCCTTAGCGTGCAGTCGCTTAGTCTATTAGATATTCGCCCCTGCCTGGAGGTTTTGAGATTACTTAAGGCAACCACTGGATAGTCCGGTTAAGTAGTCACGACGTCTCAAGGTCAACTACGAGATGCCATTTCCAAAAAAAAAAGTTTAATTGTCCCAGAACTTTCACTGGTAATGTAATATTAAGCTGGATTAAAGAGTTTTAAAACATTCGTCACGTGAATTTTCACATTCAATTAGTCAAAAAGATGTCCGCTTCCCAAGAAAAGTAAAAAAAATCTAGTAGCGAAAAAGACTGAATGCCAAACCGTTCACTAACACTTTTTGAAAAGAAAATCTTATTAAATTATTATTTCGTATTTTTTTACCCTGTCTTATTTTCTGTGCCAAGATTTCCCAGCGTCTTGAGTTTTGAAATATGTGTTTTTTTGTTTGTTTGCAGATGAAGATGAGGCGACGACATCGGGCCTGACGGACGGAGCGCCGCTCGAACAGAACAGAATCATCTTCGTCAACAGACCGCAGCCCATCAAGTTCCTAAGCAATCGAATATCTACGGCTAAATACAGGTAAGTACCTACACTTTTTACAAACTCTTAACGTTACCATCAACATCTGCCTAGCATTTTCCCAACTATGTCGGGGTCGGCTTCCCGTTTGAATGGATAACACGATACCACATGGTAAGACTCGTTAACAGACTTTCGGGCTTCTGAAAGATCCATGAATGACGGCCGGGACCAACGGCTTAACGTGCTTTCCAAGGCACGAGGGGTGTCGGCATGTAAAGATAATCCTTCATCCACGGACCGACCTCGAGGAGCGTAGCTTAACCTGATCGATCAACAGCTTGGGTTGTTACTACATAGCCACGAGACCGTCGTGGACTCTAACATAACCAAATTATGAAATTCTCACAGAGAGGAGGTCTGTGTCCCAGCAGTGGGAACATTATAGGCTGATTATGAGAAGAGTCGTGTACAGTCAACGAAAGAATTCACGATTTCAATATAAAGCTGGCTGTTTGCTTAATTTATCTCCTTGGTTGACTGTACATGTGTGGCGCCGCAATGGAGCACAGATCATGATATCGAGCTCGAAAGGCATTCCCTTCCGCCATGTTCCATTATAATATGGAACGCGGTCACAATATCTGCATTCTAAATATGTGCTGGTGTAATACGATCCATGGAACGAGAAAATGCAGTGTGGTTTCAGAATTACTTGTATGTAGCGTTGGATTGGATCATGGTCCAGGATCTACACTGGATACAAGGCATCTGGAATGCCTAACTCCTCCGAATTTAAACATTACACATGATGCTAATTTTCAGTTCATATTTATTCAGCAACTATAAATAAAAAACAAATAGCATTAGATATTTACTCAGAAGTGTACGTTTCCTGTGCAATTCCGTTTTTATCTCCATCAATCGAGGCACGAGCCCACGATTGATGAACAAATAAACAAACACAAACTTTCACTTTATGAAGCCGGTTGCGAACGAACTCGCTTTATTTTCTTTCATTTTTCAAACACATCGCTTCGTTTCCGTGGAAGAAAATGAAACATTTCTGACGTAACGTGTCAGTGCTTATGTATGTGCCGTATATTGGGGGCCTCGCTTCTCCATTGGCAGGCCATTCCGGCAGCGTCGTAAAGTTTGTCAGTCGACAATGAGCGTGCCTAAACAGCGGCACAATGTATACACTGCACATTGTTTACGCGCCGCGACGCTTGGCCGCCTGCCCATCCACCGTACTCTGATGTCATACGCGTTAATATATTGCTACTGTTTCCGTGGGAACTACTCTACTTTACTATTTTGGAAACTATTTAACTTTCAACAAGTTTTAGAGCTGTTCCCTGAGACTCGTGAAAGGACATCGTAGTCCTTATTTCACTTTTCATTGGGTATTGAAATTTTTTGCATTATTATTATTTTTTAGCTTCTGCCCACGGATTCACCCGCGTGGATGTCGGAAATGATCCCACGGGAATGTGCTACCGCGACAAAATAGCCTATGTCCTTTCCCAGGATGCCATGTATCTCCTTGCCAAAGGGGTTTGAAGGTTTTGGCCCTAAAATCAGCCGCCATTTTGATTTTTTTTCAGAATCGCGGTGCACCACAAAAGTTATATATTTAGATAGAGGACACTTATACAAACAAAAAATGTTATATAACATAATATCCTAAAGCGTCAGGTTTCGGAGTTATTCACCAAAATGTAAGTCGAAAACAACAAGGATTTTTTTCCCTCTAGGTAAGCATATTGAACTATTGAGGTAATACAAAAGTTATAAAACCTTTATGGAGAAGAAACAAAAGAAGAATAGACATTTTTTAAATAAATAATTAAACACCGCAATTTATAGTTCGTGTTTTAATCCCAGATACTAATCTGACAAGTGTAATGTCAAACTTCTATACCAAAAAAAACGAAAACGCAAAAGACTTAAATGTCAGATTAGTATCTGGGATTAAAAAACGAACTATAAATTGCCGTGTTTAATTATTTATTTAAAAAATGTCTATTCTTCATTTGTTTCTTCTCCATAAAGGTTTCATAACGTTTCTATTACCTCAATAGTTCAATATGCTTACCTGGAGGGAAAAAAAAAACAAAAAATCCTTGTTGTTTTCGACTTATATTTTGGTGAATAACTCCGAAACCTGACGCTTTAGGATATTATGTCATATTACATTTTTGTTTGTATAAGTGTCCTCTATCTGAATATATAACTTTTGTTGTGCACCGCGATTCTGAAAAAAAAATCAAAATGGCGGCCGAACTTAGGGCCACCCTCCATACAAAAATCTTCAAACCCCTTTATTGAAATCCGTTTAGTGGTTCAGGCGTGAAAACGTATATGGATGTCATGGCTTTTAATTTTTTTGCACGAAACTAGTGCAATTTTCTGAAATAAAATTAAGTTTCTCCTTATAATAACATCAGCTAAGTATCAGCCAGTGAAAGTTCCGTCAAAATCAGTCCATCTGCTTCGAAGAATAGCCGAAACAACCAGACAGACAAAAATTACCACATACTGTACCATCAGGACATTCAGGACGGCGGGTCCCCGTGTTTGATTGCCATCCGATTTAACATAATATACAGTTGAGCGGTATACATAAAACTACGCCCATGGTTGACTTTTTCGGATCTCACACTTCGTTACATTGTGCACTGACTTTGGAACTTCATAAAAGGAGGTGTCTCGGTATGACAGCGGCGCGTGGCAATGAATGCGTGGCTGCTAATTACAATGTTCCCTTATTGGGACTACGACGAACACTGCCGGTCTTTGCGAACTTTCCTCTGCTCCAGACATTATGCTGAGATTTTCTTGAAGAAAATCATGGAAGTTTCGCATTGTGGATGGAATCTTTGTGCGGAGTTTTATGTCAGTTCTGCAAAGTCCCTTGTTCATAAAGTGCTCATTGAATATTTCGTTTTGATAAGGGTAAGTACGTGTTGGTATGTCCTTGTCCGCGACTGTGTGTGTCACACAAGTTGAGCACCTGCGCTGGGGTGTGGCGTGACGACATAGCGAGCGTGTCGTCGGAACAGCCGGCTAACACTTGTTCCGTGCACATTATCCAATCTATTTCGCGCACTTCTACGTGTTAAAGAATGTTCAGTCACTCATGGAACTTTATTTCTATATAACAAACAAACAGTCTGAATGTTATTGAACTTTCTTTGATGGTGCCAAATTCACCTTCGTCTTCGCATGTTTTTCTGCGCAGTTCCTTAAATAGTTCGTCTTCATACAATTACGTCTTTTCTACAACGTTCCTTAAATAAAACTATTTAGAGAGGAACGTTTATTTATAAGGAAATTATAAAAGGACAACAAGTGGGCTGATAGATGAGCAATATGGTCATGGTTGTTAGTTAGAACATAAAAATAGTAACAACTCAGGCGACGAAGATGAAAATAAACATATATAAGTAAAGAATCACAGTAATTAGTAAAGACTAGGAAGTACTGCGACCCACACAGCACTTCCCATGTAGGGAACAATTAATATATCAAATGCATTCAATGTCGCCTGACGTCACCTGCTCATATTGTTGCATTAAAATTAACAAGCATTATTGAGTCGCGAAAATGTTCACATTTTCCGATGCATTATTATGAATCGCTGAAACTGATACGACGGGGTTTACATGTAATGAGATAATGTCACGGCATTCTGGGGCGCGATGTTGCATTGTATAAGTACCTATATTGGAATTTAACATATTCCGCAAGACCAACCCAGTCGACAAACATTTTTTTAAATATTTTTTACGCACATCGACATGTACTTACTTATAATTTATGTAGAACAAACCTTGTATTTAACCGTCCATTCAAAACAAATATTATTTCTTGCGGGTTGATAAATTAAGTATGCTCCGTCATGTCCTACCTTATAATTTATGATGTTTTCACTACAAACTACTTTCGATACGATCAAAGCAGCGAACCCATCATTACTTAGGCATTGTCAACTTGAAGCCCCCATGTTAACTACTTATGTACAACTGTAGGCTCCAGAGTGTATAGACAGACACCATCAATTATGTAATCCCCGCTTTTTATTTAGCCCGTTGGTACTACTGAGGACTCGTGTAGTATCATCACGCCTGTATTTTCCGTAGGGTTAGACAGAGGTGTACCAAATATTACACCCACACTTCGTCAGTTATGTTTAAGCCCCATGTAACATGACATCTATCTATATACATAGCTGCGCCCCGCGGTTTCACCCGCATAAGTTTCGATCCCGTGGGAATATCGGGATAAAAACTATTCTATGTCCTTTCCCGGAACTCAAACTTTGTCTATACCAAATTTCATCTAAATCGGTTCAGTGGTTTAGGCGTGAAAAGGTAATATACAGACAGACAGACAGACAGAGTTACTTTCGAATTTATAATATTAGGATGGATTCAAAGTCTTGACTGACTGACTGAGTCAGTCAGTCAGTCAGTCAGCCTAAACCACTGGTCTCAGAGACATGAAATTTGGAGGGTGTGTTCTTTATGAAGAGTAGGTATCCACCAAGAAAGAGTTTTTTCGAAATTCCACCCCTAAGAGGTTGAATGGGGGGAGGGTGAAATTTCACGCGGGCGAAGTCGCGGGCAGAAGCTAGTGTATGTAAGTATATGACTTGTGGTAGTGACTATAAGAAATTAATAATTGGCTGAATTAGTGTTTAGATCAGAGAAACGATGGATGGACTTGTGAATATAATATGGTTAGAAAGGGGGTGACTACCGAGATGCCGACTATTAGAGAAGTATGGAAGAAAAAGACATTGGAATAGGGGAGGAGCATAATGATGATGGTTGAATTTGTGATTGGTTTAATATACAGATATAGATATACCTAGATAACGCAAGTATCACGAACTGTATGAAAACTAAGCGTGCCACTTTTTGACTACCTACTATGACGTCACAAGCTCGCGCTCTCTTGCTCACGCTCACCCAGCCAGCATTACGCAGGACTGAGCGCGAAAGTGGCGGCTTATGATTTTCGATCGTAAACTGGTGCGATTTTTGGCGCGCGAAGTAGGTGCTCTTGCGTTATCTAGGTATGTCTATATCTGTGGTTTCATCTCAAATCGTGTAGAAACTTTTTCTAGTTATTAGGGAAAACCAATTTAAAAGTGTTACGTATCAGAGTGTTATCGCGTTCGCGGCTGAGCGGTACCTAAACACTATGCGACCGTAAAGTGTGCACTAACGTTATTTTCCTAATAGCCATGGTTCATTTAGTTAGGTAATCATGCTGAGCGGCAGCCCCGCGGGACAAACTAAATTATGGTACAGTCGGTTTTGCTAATCAATTCTAGTGGCATTTCCCCATTCACGTTGATGTTATTAATTGTGAACTCAATGCGGAACCCTAAAAAGAACAACGAATGCTGTATTTCTGAAAGGAATTGAAATGTTACGAATTACCTAAACATTTATTACATTCACCACAGCTAGAGGTTTTCAATACCTTTCAGAAATACAGCATTTGTTGTTCTTTTTACCGACTTTAAAAAAAAGGAGGTGATCAATTCGACACGTATGTATGTAATATTATTGGAACTGCAATATATTCACACATGACAATCTATTAGGGCTTCCAAACAAATATACAACATTTTATATGTGTATGTATGTTTGTCCACGCATTTCTCCGCAACTATTAATCGGATCGTCACCATTTTTCTAAATTGGCTTACATTTACTTCAACTTAGGGAACAGTTCAAGTTTCATCAAAATCGATGCAGTAATTTTCAAGATATGGACTAATACGTGGAAGTGTGACGGCCTGGTTTATTGATACGAGCTACGGGTGTAGTGTCAAAGGAAAAACATCTCAAAACCTTGGTCAAATTCTAGTGCAATATTTACACCAAAACTATTAACTTCATAAATTACAAACAAATATTCCAGTATTTATTTAAAATTAAAAATTACGAAATAAAAAGTAAATTATAAAAAAAAATTAAAAACACGACTGCCCTGCCAAAAATCGAACTAAAAAGTAAAAAACAAGTGATATTCCCTGACTAAACAGATAAACAAAATTGTCATTGCAGTCGGGGGACCTCTTACATTAAAAAGTGTTCCCAAGAATGGTCTCCCGACTGCATTGACAATTTTATTTCAAAAAAAAAAAAAACTCAAAGCATTTATTTCAATTAAACCATTTACAGGCACTTTTGAATTGTCAAGAAGTCAGTCAGTCAGAAAAAGTGAAGCTAGTTGCCCATTCCAATGCGTAGGTACCTATGGAGAAGAACGGGCAAGAAACTCCATGGACACTTTTAAATCAAAATAATGTGGTTACAAAGTCTTGGTTACATCATTCATGTTAAAAATTATACATGTGAGAACGATGCAGAACGTTAAAAGCGTCCATAATGAAAAGATGAGAAAAAACAACAGTTCAAATAATAAATTAAAATAAGCCATGGCAGCAAAGAGATGACCAGTCCCTACTGACGGCGCCCGTTCACGAACATGACGCATGCATCAGCACCATTCAGCTCAACCATTTTGAAGGGAGCTAAATGATCCAACACATGCGCCACCATCAGCGAGACATTTGAGTGAGCATGACATACTCCCAGCCGCCAGAGCACATTCAAGTCAATGAAAGACGTACCCAGTAAATGGTAGCTTTATAGTGTGTACATATTTACATTTATCTGTTTAGTTAAGTTAAGAAAGTACATATACCTACAAACACCCATAACACAAATACCAGCACCATACTGAGATACTGAGAAAGGTGTTGGGGGGGGGGGGGGGGGTAGTAGATAAGTAAGCAAGTTAGTTCGAATAGGACTTTGTTTTAATTTATTGTACTGTTGTGTTTTTTACACTTCCTCTTCGATTCCCAATATTCTTCTTTTTCTTTCTATAAAAAGTGATCTGTATTAAAATGCCCTGCCCTTCCACAGCGTAACATCATTCATCCCGCTGTTCCTGTTCGAGCAGTTCCGGCGCTACTCCAACTGCTTCTTCCTGCTGATCGCGCTGCTGCAGCAGATCCCCGACGTGTCGCCCACGGGCCGCTGGACCACGCTCACGCCACTCATACTCATCCTCTCCGTCAGCGCCATCAAGGAGATCGTCGAGGACTTTGTGAGTACACCTTTGTACGAGAGGGACAAATGCCTGAAGTAATTTTGTAACCCTCTCATATTAGAGCTAGGCCATGGGTAAAACGTTCCATCCCCACTTTGTTCAGAATGTGGAATAGTAAAGATTTCCTACATATTATGGCGGAATGAGTCCGAACTAGGCCATCAGAAGGCCAATTCTCGTACTTAAAAAACGTTGAAATTCAAGTGACAAACTCATCTCAGCGTCATTCAATGTCAAAAACTTGTCAAAACTGTAGAGAAATTAGAGGTACTTTTGACAGATTGAGAAAGAACAGACTGTGAACGTTCTTAAAAATACGCGAATTGTTCCTTAGATTCGAGATGATAAACCAAATGTTTTTTTTTTTTAAATACTGTGCAAAGACGTTCGTAGTGCTAGTGATACATATTGTATTTAATTTGTATTGTATGTATTTTAGTGTACGATGTGTAGATGATAATTTCATATGGATCGACGTAATCGAATTTGCCATTGGATTTGTATGGAGGCTGGAGAATCAGCCGATTGACTTTACAATTTGTCATGCGGGAGAGTATCCTACGTACGACTTCATAATTTGCCAGACTCGAGAATTACGGATCCGGTCTTTTCCGAAACTGTCGGGGCAGATTGATCCAGTGTGGCTCGCTCGGGTTCTGAAAACCAAATCTGCAGATTCTAGACACGCGCCAGCATGGGTAAAACGCAACAGGTAATAATAACAAGAGGATTTTTTCCTGCTTATAGTCGTCTATGTACGTGTCGACATATTTCCCTAGCCGGCCAATGTTATTCTGAATTCCTAAACGAGCTGTATGCCTAAGTATAGCTCAGTACTTGAGCACGAATGTTTTAACACATACATTCTTTATGAGGACCTCCTCATAAAGAATGTATGTGTTAAAACATTCGTATCCTTAATGATAATAGTTGAAGTCTTTGTGAGGGTCTGCAAGAATGGCTCTTGAATTCTGTAGATAATTTTGAAGTTATGGTCATAACAATAATTTGAATCCGTGGTTTTCGTCTCCTGCAACAACCAGCGATTATTAATAGATTCGTTATTTTTTTGCCTACGAACCTACAAACAAATAATTTTATCTTGCATTTTCCTCGTCCCAGGCGCGGGAAAAAGTTATACAATTTTAAAATAGCTTTTGTATACAGATACGATAATAAAGTATATTACGAGTATATACTTATTTACTAATAAATTATTTTTAAAGAAGAGTAACCGTGGACCGTTCTTCATAGGAAACAACTAATTGGAAACGTGCACCTAGCTTCTGACGTTTCATAGGTGCTCGTGTAGGTTTAGTAAAAAATTATGTAAATAAAATATTTTGAATTGGGTATATTACAAGCGTAGGATCATACGTAGGTTCCCACGTAATTCTTGTAAAACGGAAACGTGTGCCTAGTAGGTACCTACCTACTAGGTCGTAAGCATTCGTTTAGACATATTATCGATAACTCTGTTAATTTGTTGCACTAAACGTTATGTTTTTTACAATATGGTTTATGAGCACATATTCATAAACCGCCACATATTATCTCGTACTACCTAGGTAGATAAAGTCACTAAGTTACCTTCTTGAAAAATTAACTAAATAAAGACTGTCCCTCTATAACCAACTTGGTGTATATGTCGCAGGATAATTGGAAAAAAGGAATTAATGTGACAATACCGGATTATTAGAAACTAAGAAAGATTTTCGTAATAATACGAGTTAATATCAAGATTTTTGCAAAAAACTTTCTCATTGCTTACGTTAGAACGCTGATTGGCTGATGTGAACGTTTTGCACTGACGGATGCGCTGATTGGTTAACAGCAACATTCATGTCATATTCTGACCAACCAGAATATAGATTTTAAAAATTCACAATCAGCATTTAAGTTTCCAGTCGTGCTAGACAGACTGGGTTTTTTTTTTCGCAAAGGGTCGATTTTTTCAATTCTCCTGCATTAAGTACTGAATTCTTCTTTTGATCTCAAACATGGTGGTTTCATTTACTGTTACTGACATATTTCTATATTGTCGTATTCAGAAACGCCACCGCGCGGACGATGAGACGAACCGGCGGAATGTGGACGTGTTGCGCGAGGGCCGCTGGCTCACCGTGCCATGGGAGCAGCTGCTGGTCGGCGACATCTGCAAGGTCGTCAACAACAACTTCTTCCCGGCTGATATCGTCATGCTGTCCTCGAGGTAAGATATGGCGTAATAGATAGATTACTCTTTATTATGTACATCGTAAAATATACAGATACAAATGTAGAAATACTTCTAAGTAGCCAAATGTCTTATAATACTACCCAAAACGTCTATTTACCAAATGGTCTGTGTACCAAAAACGTCCAACTATCGAAACCTCTATACAGCAATACGTCTAATTAGGAAACCGTCTAATTTTCATAACGCCACGCACTTTGCACGAAAATACATAGAATTGTTTTTGAGACCAAACATATAATTATGTAGTTCCCATAGCATAGGTTAGATATCTCTTTATTAGTATTAGCTACTTGTAACTGAAATACAGCAAATCAAATCAAAATCAAAAGTCATTTATTCAAACTAGGCTGAGAATCAGCACTTTTCGAACGTCAAAATTACAAAAGACAGTCCCCCAAAACGCCCGCCCTTCGCCACTTCCTAGTGCTTTCGCTGGGGAAAAGAAGTGGCGGAACAAACTCCCCAGCAGCACAGCTGTCTGTTCAGTTAGAAAATAATTGATTTTATACAATACTAAGTATGCAAAGTAATTAACATTACAGGACACAGAACATTAAATTAAATTATTTGCCATAGGTTAGCTAGCCACGCCAATATACCAACAAATACAATAAACACTATACGTACTCGAGCAAAAAATTAAAATTAAAAATGTAAACAAAAAATACTTACTGACCAAAAAGCCTCCAGGTATAAAGGGTGTGACAGCTTACATATTTATGCAATGCTGGGTTCTGTTTACATAGCTGTCACTTGAAGTCACAAATGACGCAAAAGGGTTTTTACAATATTAACGAACAAGCAGGTGGATTACCCGATTGTAAGTGTTCACCGCTGCCCATGAACATGTTCAAAATATAAGCGTCGCAACGCCGGTTTGACGTCATCACGTCAACGCCGGCTGTCGCTGTTAACCAGCGCTGGGGCTGTCTCGCATAGCGTCGTAGCACTATGCTGAGCGATGGACTTTCTGCGTGGATATTTGCGTTGCGACGCGTATTTTGTTTCTGTTCTTTCTATGCATCTAATTAACGCAAATGAACGTTTTTTTTTTAAATGATCAATGTCTCCTAATATCTGTAACTAGCTTCAGCCCGCGACTTCGTCCGCGTGAAATTTCACCCTCCCCCAATCACCCTCTTAGGGGTGGAATTTCGAAAAACCCTTTCTTAGTGGATACCTATTTTTCACAAAGAACACACCCTCCAAATTTCATGTCTCTAGGACCAGCGGTTTAGGCTGTGCGTTGATATATCAGTCAGTCAGTCAGGACTTTGAATTTTATATATATAGACTACATTGGCAACCACAACCTTCACACAAGAGCACACGCTGCTTGGGGGCACAAATAGGTATGGTGCTAATAACTCCCCGTACGGACACTACTCGGAGCTCTGCTACTTGTGTATCTTTCATGTAAAATAGCTGTCATCTGAAGAGAATATGGCTCATAATTTCTTTCTCTCCGGTCAAGACATTCCTTGATTAAAAAGAAGTAAACTGTAGGAGTGCTTGTTTAAATTTTAATGGGCGCTTTTCGGATTCAAAGAAATTTCAACACAGTTTTTCCTTTCGTTCTGATGACGCTTTCGGTCGCAGTCCTGTGGACCTACTCATAACTCAAGTCACCGAGGAAAAACATTCGAAAAATCATATTCAAATACACAAAGAAGCAGTCAATACACATTCAATACACTGTTATTTTAGCAGTTGTTTATGTCCCCGCACAAGGTTGTCAAGTCATTTAACATTATGCACACATTAAAAGTAATTGCCCGCGCGGATTTGCGTGACCGCTCATTGGCTGAACATTTAACGTCAGCGGTGCATTGTATACGTAATGTTTTTAAATAAAGGTTTAATTCATCAATAATTGAAAGCACCGTATCATTTTATGGCCATAGGTATATTAGGAATGTTTTTATTTTGCGCACTAAAATCAACGTATAACCCAACGCCTGTTTTCCTCGAAGGGTTAGGTAGGTGGAGAGCCGAACACATCCGAAGCGGTGTCGGTTACGGTAACAGTGGCGTGAATTCGATGGTTTTTTTTTTCATCTCAAAAAATGCCAAACGCGTCTAAAGAAGTTTTCACTTCAAAAACATAAAACAAAGTATTCAGACGGTTAAGTTCACCACTAATCTAATACATAGGATGTATTATGTAAGTGGCGAAAAAGAGAAGATCTCTTTCAGACGTGAGTCGTGACGACACAAGACTTATTGTTAACAATCCACTTTTTCCTATCATCAATTAACAAAACCCTACCATACTTTGCCTCAGTGAACCGCAAGGCATCTCCTTCATCGAGACCTCGAACCTGGATGGCGAGACGAACCTCAAGATCCGGCAAGCGCAGCCGGACACGGCGCGCCTCGACAACACGCTCGCCCTCACCGACTTCACCGCCACCGTGCAGTGCGAGCAGCCCAACAGGCACCTCTATGAGTTCAACGGGCTGCTGAAGGAGAGTAGCAACAAGTAAGTGTATTGTGAAACTGTATACAAGGTGGCTGGAACGTCGGCGCGCAACCTAAAGGCCAATTCTCACAATTTAAAACGTTAAAAATCTAGTCGCAGTCTCATCTCGGCGACAAACTTAATGTCAAAAACTTGACAAAAATGTAGGGAAATCAGAGGTATTTTTGACAGATGACAGACTGTGATCAGACTGTGAATGTTCTTAAAATTACGAGAATTACCCCTCTGTTACCACAGATTCAGTACATGATTCTGAACAACTGTTGAAATTTTTCTTCGATTATTAATAAAAATGTTTTGCTGTTCCATACATCTTAACCGCGTTAGTATTGCAAATAGCTGATTTTCTTTATAGATAACTGACGAAAAATTTTAGTTCGAACCAACGACTTACAGCTCTTAAGTCGCGGCCATTTTTACTGGCCCACCACTGCTCTCTCTGTATACCTACGACATATTAAATGCCCTCTTTATTAACGTAGATCAATCCCGCTGGGTCTGGACCAGATGCTGCTGCGCGGCTCCATGCTGCGCAACACCAACTACATCTACGGCGTGGTCGTGTACACCGGCCACGAGACCAAACTCATGAAGAACTCCACTAAAGGTAACGTCTGCGTACACTATAATAACGTGTGTAAAAACACTTAACGAAGCCGAAAGTCACTATTACTTCCTGTCATTGATAATTTTTTGTACTGGACCATACCTGGAAACCTTTTTTTACTTTTTTCCCCAAAACAAATTTTTAATGTTATAACTTAACTTCAATACCCCCGCAACTCCTGTGCTGTAACATGCACCTATAAGCACAATGTTTGCGTGCGTTACATTGCGTGCTGCAGTAAACAGAGATACTTCACACCAAAAATAAAAGTCGTTTCCCAGCAAAAATGTTAGCTTAGTTTGACGTAGATAACGGCTATGTGATGGGTCTTTTTACACCCTGCATGTTGAACTGGTTGAGTAATATAAATTCCTATGTCCGTCAGCCCCACTGAAGCGTTCCACAATCGACCGTCAGACGAACACGCACATCCTCTTGCTGTTCATGATCCTGCTGATTCTGTCGCTGCTGAGCGCCGGCTTCAACGAGGTGTGGATGAGGGCACACAGCGACTGGTACTTAGGGCTCCAGGGTAAGTACACATTTCATCATCATCAGAGGCCCCCCTAAATTACGTTACACATTAAGGGAGAGGGAAGGGGTAACAAACTTCAACTCTGACGAAAAACTAAAATGTCATCAACTCTATCAATATTATTATAAGTTTTAATTTAAAATGGCAAAGTTGTGATGTCATAGAAGAGGAGGCGGAGGTCAAACCTGTCTCTCAAAATCATGAAATTCGTGAGATTAAGTTATGGTTGTCTCTCATCGTCATTCGCCAGCCTGACTTCACCTCCAACGCGGATCATGGTCGATTGTCACTACAATATTGGCAATTAAGCAAATCTAGGGAACTTAATCTTTGATTTAAAAAAAAAAATAAGATTTCACCTTGGACTCTCCTGTTTTTGCGGTTCTTTTGCGTTCCAAATTAATCAAAAATCTTTATCCTAATCTGGCAAGGCTCTATTTGATTTGAAAACCAAGATCTTATGAACTGATATTGTCACTCAAAACGTTAATTCTATTCTAAATATACGAATATTGTGCTTGGTCTTTCGATTTTTTATGTTACAATCAAGAAATCGACGTGCCACTATTTTGATGTGCTTTAGGAATCTGCATTCAAGAATAATCCCTAATTGCTCCACAAATCGAGCAGTCCTGCCCCAGTGGTATCGGCCCCGACTTACGAGTTGTAGGTCGTAAGTTCAAATCGAGTCAGGCAATTTACTTTGTGTATTTTTTTTTTCCTCACCACTGCTCTCGAAACGGTGTAGGAAAACATCGTGAGGAATCCGGCATGTCCTAGAACCAAATAATTCGGAGACATGTGGCGTCTACCAACCCGCACTGGGCCCGCGTGGTGTGTTATGGCTCACTCCCTCTCACAGAGAGGAGGCCTGTGGAGACACAGGCCTCCTCTCTGTGAAATAACCAGCCTATAACGTTCCCACTGCTGGGAAGCAGTGGGAACGTTATAGGCTGATTATTTTGATATGCTCCATAATTATTAGTTTTGTCGTCACCTCTAATAACGTACTAACATTGTTTTTCTCATTTTGTTACAGAAGCGCAGAATGCACATTTCGGATTTAACTTTTTGACATTTTTAATATTGTACAACAATCTTATACCTATATCGTTACAAGTTACTGCAGAAATTGTTAGATTTTTTCAAGTAAGTATTAAACTTTCTGGTTATATTTATACATAGGTTCATTGTTAACAGTAGTTTGTGAAACTGTTACATAACAGGAGTTATTAAAACACGAGAGTGAGTTTATAAACCGAGTCGTAGGTGAGGTTTATAATATTATCACACGAGTGTTTTACTACCGTACTGTAATACCTTAGTTATTTGCAATTTCAGACACTATTTTATCTAAACTCGTGCAATTTCATCAAAAACACAATAAATGATATCGTAAATCACGCGCCAAAATCAAATATTCCTCGCCCCAGCAGCCTTCACCGCTACATTAACACAAATCATTGGAAATTGTAGGTTAGAAAAAACGTTGTTTTAACACTAGGGAACTTGTGTTTTAATAAAGTTTTTAATTTCACATGGGTAAAGTCTATCATTATGGTTACATTTTTCATTTCAAGATAAGAACTTTATGAAGTGAGTATAGATAAAAGTGATTCATGAATTGAAGTTCATTGTTAAAAGTCAAAAGGTCAAGGAAATGTGCTTCATTGTGCAGGTTTATTCCCGTTGAGAGACTTGTCATCACTGCAGCAATTTGTATTACTATTGTGTTGTAAAGTAGACTGTCCCGATGGTCTAGTATTTAGAGCCGGAGTTCAATCCTTCGAATTGAAAGAAATTTCTGATAGAAAAACCTAATAACTACTTATTGGTCATACACTCGTCCCCATTGGCGAATCCATGGCCAGTAATCGGGCATAAGTCGTATAGGTATATCTCAGTATGGAAGGGCTTACTCCTTCGGGGAACACATTTTAATATATAATTTATTGTTGGAAGTAATATACACTGTGAAATTTTAATGAGTGAGATTTCAGGTTTGGTTCCGTAGTAAAAGTTGTTCATAATGATGAGTACAAAGATCCCTTAAGAGGAAAACAGTGATTAAAATTTCACGGTGTATAATTGAAACGTATGGAGTATGTTGGAGGCGCCGTCGTGCACGTAGTAGTGAGCCCCGCTCGTGTTGCAGGCCAAGTTCATCGCCATGGACGGCGAGATGTACCACGAGCAGACCGACACGCCCGCCATGGCGCGCACCTCCAACCTCAACGAGGAGCTCGGCATGGTCAAGTACATCTTCAGCGACAAGACCGGCACGCTCACCTGCAACATCATGGAGTTCCGCAAGTGTAGCATCGGGGAGGTGAGTGTATGTGGACTAGCGACCCACTCTGCTCTCCACGGGTGTTACGTACCTACTGATGTGGCGACATTTCAAACATGAAAACTGTGCTCTATCTAAATTAAATATTAATACACATAAACCTTCCGGAATTGACGTCGGTAAGAAGAGGCTGACAAACCTCCGTTTTGCCGACGACATGGTCCTTCTGGCCCCCACAGCTCTAGAACTTCAGACCATGCTCCAAGAGCTGCGCACGGCTAGCTTTAAGTGGGGCTTGCGATGAATCGGTCTAAAACCAAACTTATGATTAACAGCACCAAGCGTAGGGTCGAGGTAGATGGGCAGGAAATACATTTAAATGTCGATGAGTATATCTACCTGGGCCAGTTAGTTTCTTTCGAAAACAGGCAGGAAAAGGAAATCGATCGCTAAATTGAAAACGCCTGGAAAAGCTACTGGTCCATGAAGACGTTAATGAAGGGTGATATGCCGATTTCCCTGAAACGCAAACTCGTCGATATGTGTATCCTGCCCGTCCTAACCTATGATGCTCAGACCTGGTCGCTCACCGAGTCGCAAAAGTTCCGCCTCGGCGTTTGCCAAAGAGCGATGGAGCGCAGCATTCTGGGTGTAAAAAGACAGGACACAATTCGGAACACCATGCTGCGTTCCAAAACAGGTATAATAGACGTAGGCAAGATGGCGGGTCACATCAGCCACATGCTGGGTCACCGCGGGGCAAACGTTGCCACACTGGGCGCCTGGACATGCACGGCGTCGCCGAGCTCGGCCCAGGAAAGAGGTGACCTGGACGCGTACCGCGAGGGCTGGTTCGACGTGACACGGGAAAGGAGTTCTTGGAAGGACTTAGGGGAGGCCTTTGCCCAGCAGTGGGACAAAACAGGCTAAAAAAGAAACCTTCCGGAATAAATTCGCAAAATGATGGCGAAATCTGTACCAAAATCCATTGTGTCGTTAACAAGAACTAAGCGGATACACAGACATACACGATTGACTTTGTTTGTAAATGCTATGTTGATTGACTTCTAGGTGACTGTTAGACGTAACGAGAGCGGGTACATATGCGCATATTTTTATAGAACGGTTCTAATTATTCATTAACAGATAATCTACAATGTCCCCGGTCCCAACGAGAAGCTAGAAGACACGTTACTATATCGGAACATGCTGCGCCAGCACCCGACCTCGCCCGTGATCAAGGAGTTCCTCACCATGCTGGCCGTCTGCCACACCGTCATCCCCGAGCGCGTGGGCGACACGCTCAACTACCACGCCGCCTCGCCAGGTGCGTGCTAGCGTAGCGTAGCGTAGCGTAGCGTAGCGTAGTGAGATATACGAGCTTATAAGTGAGACAAAGCCAACGGCCATTTTTATGTCAAATAATGTTTATGGTAATTATTTTGGATGTCAATTGACATTTCAAACCTGACACGACCTTAAAACAAAAATACTATTTCTTTATTTTTATTTTGTTTTTATTTCTAAAGGACGATGAGTCAGAACGTCCCCCCAACCTTACATTGACCAACAGACATAAAATGTATCTCATTCGAACCGCCTTAGCAAGCTGATCAATTTTTACTATGACGACATCTCTCAAAAGTGCGGGATATTCCGAGAAAATCATGTTTTAGTGTTAATTTCGTCACAACGTCCCCCCAACTCTTACATTGACCAACAGACTTAAAATGTATCTCATTCGAACCGCCTTAGCAAGCTGATCAATTTTTACTATGACGACATCTCTCAAAAGTGCGGGATATTCCGAGAAAATCATGTTTTAGTGTTAATTTCGTCACAACGTCCCCCCAACCCTTACATTGACCAACAGACTTAAAATGTATCTCATTCGAACCGCCTTAGCAAGCTGATCAATTTTTACTATGACGACATCTCTCAAAAGTGCGGGATATTCCGAGAAAATCATGTTTTAGTGTTAATTTCGTCAGAACGTCCCCCCAACCCTTACATCGACCAACAAACTTAAAATGTATCTCATTCGAACCGCCTTAGCAAGCTGATCAATTTTTACTATGACGACATCTCTCAAAAGTGCGGGATATTCCGAGAAAATCATGTTTTAGTGTTAATTTCGTCAGAACGTCCCCCCAACCCTTACATCGACAAACAAACTTAAATTGTATCTCATTCAAACCGTCTTAGCAAGGTGATCATTTTTTACTATGACGACATCTTTCAAAAGTGCGGGATATTCCGAGAAAAATCATGTTTTAATGTTTATTGCCAGAACGTCCCCCCAAGCCTTCCATCGCCCAACAAACTTAAAATGTATCTCATTCAAACCGTCTTAGCAAGGTGATCAATTTTTAATACGACGACATCTCTCAAAAGTGCAGGATATTCCGAGAAAAATCATGTTTTATTGTTATTATTTTTGGCACAAAATAAGAGTTTGTAAGTAAACCATATTCTTTGATTTTCAAACCTCTCAAGATCAATTAGGAGATGCCATTTAAAAAACAGAAAACATCATTCGTTACTCGTCCAATTTTTTCTATTCCTATAGGCAGGCAGTTGTCCCACCGGCGGCGATGAACGATTAGCGAGTAGAACTAGCAACTGAAAACGAGTTGGCGAGCAGCGAGCAGCGTGTGTGTAGTTCCGATAGTTTTGTCGCTGGGCTATCAGCGAGTTTTCGAGTGCGACGGGCGATTACTCGCACCACTCGCTCGGGGCGGTTAGTCTCACAGGGGTTTCTCTCGGCGTGAGCTCTGACCACCAAGCGACCATCGCTGAGCGAGTATCGCTAGGCGAGTATTATGATAGCTCTTGTCGCTCAGCGACAAACCAGTGAAGCGAGTCCTCGCCGGCAGTGTGAACAGTCAGCGATCAACTGTTAATATATGCATCTCTTTTGTTTACACGGAATGTATATCTATTGTACGTTTCTTGAGCGAGAAAACAGCCGACAGTTAGTCGCTTCCTCGCCGGCGGTGGGACAACTGCCATATGCTCGTCCACGACAGAGACGCGGGTGTCTTCGTCTTGGGTGAGCTTGAATCCCTCACTGCACTCAGGATTCAAGTCTTAACTCTCTCGCTTCGCTGAGGAGTCAACTCAAACCTAGAATCCTTCGTTGCGTTCAGGATTGAAAATAGCGCCCGCGACAACAAGACACTACTTTATCCCAAAATAAATAAAACGATTTTTTATTTTATTTCTAAACCCCATGGATTTTGGAGTTAAAACTGGTTGCTAGTATTTTTATAGATCTTTATGAACCTGATAACACATACAAAAGATCTGTTGCAGGGCGGGGGACGAGCCTAGCGAATTAGAAAAATTAATAAAACGATTTTTTAATTTTCATTTTATTTCTAAGCCCCATGGATTATGAAGTTAAAAGTGGTTGCTAGTCTTTTTATAGACCTTTATGAACCTGATAACACATACAAAAGATCTGTTGCAGGGCGGGAGACGGGCCTAGCGAATTAGAAATATTAATAAAACGTTTTTTTTAATTTTCATTTTATTTCTAAGCCCCATGGATTTTGAAGTTAAAACTGGTTGCTAGTCTTTTTATAGACCTTTGTGAACCTACTAATACATACAAAAGTTCTGTTGAAGGGGGGGACGGGTCTCATACAAATATGGTCATCGTTCTTTATGAGAAAAAAAATTTAAATCAAAAAACATGTGATGACGTCACATAAATGGCGAAATGAGGTAGTTACCTTTGCGCATTCCACTGTCTTTGATGAAAACATTACATCAAACAAGACATGTCAATGTCACCTAAGAAGTGTAACTAGAAAACAACTAAAAAACTGAATTGAATTCAACAATATTTTTTCCTATCAACTTGACACGCTGCTTACTGTTAATATTATCAATTTTTGATTGATATTTCACCAATAAAATGGATCTTAATGAAAAATATACGCCAATGAAGGAACCAAAACACAACGACTGAGACAAGTGACATCTAACAGTTTTTTTGACGGGTCACAGTAAAGCAAAGGTTATATCGCCATTCTACCGTAAGCATGACGTCATCTGGCGCTTACGTCTTTTTAGAATACACCGAATTTCAAAGTTGAAATTATGAATGAAAAGTACATAATTTCGAAAAACTAAAAAATATGGATGCCCTAGATTAGAATTTACTTTTATACAGGGTGACTGGAAATTAGTGGCGGAGCCGTTAAGGGGAGGTAGTCTAGGGTTTTTCCGACAGATATCACTATGAGACCTACCGTCCTTACTTAACCCTTTCCAAGATATTCCTACTTAAAGAGATAGTAATAAATCCTAAAAAAAAGTGATTTTGGCCTACTTTTTTTTGTTTTGCAACAAAGATATTCTAAATAAGTAATATTAATTGTAAAATTTCCGCTACTGTCATTATTTTATGCAAAAACTGCTAAACAAAAAGTAGGAATATCTTGGAAAGGGTTAAGTAAGGACGGTAGGTCTCATAGTGATATCTGTCGGAATAACCCTAGACTACCTCCCCTTAACGGCTCCGCCACTAATTTCCAGTCACCCTGTATAACGTAACTAGCTGCGCCCCGCGGTTTCACCCGCGTAAATGTCGATCCCGTGGGAATATCGGGATAAAAACTATCCTATGTCCTTTCCCGGGACTCAAACTATCTCTATACCAAATTTCATCGAAATCGGTCCAGCCGTTTTCATGTTATGTCGTGACAACGGAAAACGGGTTTCATTTTTATATATATAGATAATACGTGCAGGTTAAAAATATGAAATGTTATCAATTGCCAATGTTTATGGGGATAAACATTGGCAATTGATATCATCATATAGAGTTCCCCAACTTATCCGCTAAAAGTAAAACTGATCGCGGATTACCAAAAATAAGTAAATTGGACATTATCCTTAACTTAGATGCCCATAAAATATTCAACAACTTGCAACTCACCGTCCAGGTTTTACGCGCGCGATTTCATTATTAATTAACGCTCGTCATGCATGTTAGCCTAACAGGTCGGATATCTTGTATTTGGAATTTATTTCACATATGTAATCGAACAAATCATATTTTGATCAATACACAACGTGACACTGAAATGCAAAGTGTAAAAAAGTGACAAACGTTGAATTTCGCGAGCTACCACCTTAGCGCCTCCCCATTAAAGAGCCGCGGCTCAGCTGCCCGTGACCCCTCGCCCTTGCAGACGAGCGCGCACTGGTGCTGGGCGCGGCGGCGTGGGGCTACGAGTTCGACCAGCGCACGCCGCGCGCGGTGCGCATGCGCGCGCCGCACGGCACGGAGGAGTACGCCGTGCTGCACGTGCTGGACTTCACGTCCGCGCGCAAGCGCATGTCTGTCATCGTGCGCACGCCCACAGGTTTCTTGTTTCTTCTTAACTAAAACTCTAACACCAATTACATTAACTAACACAGATTTAAACAGGTATGGTAGGTATACAAAAATATTTGAACTACTAACATACAGGGTGTTACAGAAAGGGTATATCAATACAAACGGTTTGAAGAGTGTATCTGGTCTAGAATCTCTGTACAAAATTTCAGCTCAAAAGCATTAACTTTGAAAATGCCAAATATTTTTTATTTCGACATCACGGCGCTGCACTGGCGCGCGGCGGCGTGATGTGCGTGTACTAGGCGCACAGACACACTACAGATAATGGATAATGACCTTCGTATTGCGGTGACACGTTTGTTATGATTTAAATTTAATAAACTATCGAAATAAAAACATATTAAGCATTTTCAAAGTTACTGCTTTTGAGCTGAAATTTTGTACAGAGATTCTAGACCAGATACACTCTTCAACCCGTTTGTATTGATATACCCTTTCCGTAACACCGTGTATAATAGAGGACACCCTAGCATACTTCTTCTCACAAAACATCAGACATCACGCATAATTCTACTCCATTCATCGGCAAACAGATAGCATTTAGAATTGGTGGTCCGGAGGAATTTTGAAGGCGCACTCAATTCGGATGTGATCAGTTTTACGAATTTTGCCGATGCTACGTCTAAGTTGTGTCGTAGTGTAGCTTGATGTGCTGGCGCCTGTGCCGTATTTCTGAAAAATAAATGAAGGACTTTGGCTGTGAATTAAGTTAGACAGCTGTGCCCACACTAACCTGGCCGCCCGCAGGTCAGATCAAGCTGTTCTGCAAGGGCGCGGACTCGGTGATCTACCCGCGCCTGGCGGGCGGTGCGCATGCGCAGTACGGCGCGGGCACGCTGGCGCACCTGGAGCTGTTCGCGTGCGACGGACTGCGCACGCTCGTGTTCGCCGCCGCCGACATCTCCGAGCAGTTCTACCAGGTCACTACCACTCACATTCTCTACTCGGAACAGTGTCATACGCGCGTTATAAGCGATGCCATACACCAAGATATATTATGTCTATGGTCGTAGCAGAAGATATTGCATCCTAGACCTTTTGATAATTATTTTATAATTTTTGATTTTAAATGGTCTTGTTAATTTTTCTTTCGTATTTGGCTTTAGCTAATGTGTTTAATTTTCTTTGTAATGTGCATTTTATTTGAAATATATTTTATTCTCTGTTTCGGACCGCCATTTGATTAGTAAAGTTAAAAAAAAACCCTTTTACTTTTTTTCACCCACTCCCAATTATTTCAGTGACTTACCAACGCCATGTGTCGCGAGTTATTCTAGAAACCCGCTGTATTTTACGATTTTTACGTACTTACATATTTTTATACAACTGTTAGTTTGATTTTTGAAGTTTTTAAATTGATTATTACCTAACATTAACAATCCCTCCCCCCCTCATATCGCAATAATGTATGTTCGTTGTCCAGGACTGGGCGAACACTTACCACAAGGCCAGCATAGCGATACAGGACCGCGAGCTGAAGATCGAGGAAGCCGCCAGGCTCATAGAGAACAACCTACGTCTGCTCGGAGCCACGGCCATCGAGGACAAGCTGCAGGTCATATACTTTAAAATATAACGCAAGAGCTTTTTTTTTTAATCACCCGATTTTTGCATTGTTTTCTGCACTAACATTATAAAGAGGTAAAGTTTGTAAGTTTGGATGTAGCAGATAATCTTCGAAACTACTCATCCGATTTCAAATTTTTTTTCACTGAGTTACGCTATTGCCGAGTGCCATAGGACATGTTTTATGTTAAAACACGCGGACGAAGTCGCGGACAGAAGCCAGTTACTTGATTCCCTGAGATTTGACAGGCTATTGAGCAAGTGCTCAAGCTGTCAATATCCGAGGGAGAGGATATTAAACTGACACATGATTGTAAACAGGACGGAGTCCCCGAGACGATAGCCGCCCTACTGAAGGCCAACATCAACATATGGGTCCTCACGGGCGACAAGCAGGAGACGGCCATCAACATCGGCCACTCCGCCAGGCTGCTGCACAGCAACATGCCGCTCATCATCATCAACGAGGACAGCTTGGATGTGAGTACTGCTGCCATTCTACGGAACATTATTATACCTCTAAGGCACCCCACCGCAGGTGATTAACGAGAAGCGAGTAGAGGAAAACAAGTCAACGAGCAGCGAGGGCGCGACGGCACTTGGCTTACGTTTGGTAATGAGATCATAAGACATGTAGTTTTGTTTGTATTAAGTTAAAGATGAAGCTGCAAACCATATCGCAAGAACAGCCAGACTATCGTTGACATGTAAGACATCCGTATCTTTTCTATCTATTTAAAAAAAAAATAGAAGTGTCATCAGTGAATATAATTATATCCAACTAGCTGCGCCCCGCGGTTTCACCCGCATAAGACTCGATCCCGTGGGAATATCGGGATAAAAACTATCTTATGTCCTTTTCCGGGACTCAAACTATCTCTATACCAAATTTCATCTAAATCGGTTCAGTGGTTTAGGCGTGAAGAAGTAACAAACATATAAACACACACACACACACTCACAAACATTCGCCTTTATAATATTAATATATAGTGTGATAAGTTAGCCATCATGTAAGGAAGGTCATTAATATAAACTAGAAATAGGAAAGGGCCTAGAATCGAACCATGAGGTACGCCCATCTTAACTAGAGACACCTATAATCCACTCACTGCCACGCGTTTGAATTCGTGGCTGGTTAACGAAAAAACCGCGCAACTAAGGGTAACCTTTCTGTTCTCATTCTACGTAGCAAAGGACGGTCGTCTTAACGGGTGTTAAGTTCGGACGCTACGTACGTCTAAAGTTTGCGCTAAGTGAGAGCTCCGATAGCTCAATCAAATATTATGACAGGTCACGGTACTGATAATGCTGCCAAAGCTCAAAATGAGTCGCAGTCATCATGTTGCATTTAACTGCATACAATACAACGTTGCGGTTCTGTTGTGCAAATTTCAATTTTGTGTAATTAAATTACGCATTCTAAAATGGGTAAATTCACTTGAACCAAAGTCATTAAACAATTTTGAGCACCACCGTAAACTGTCTTTTTGCACAAGCCTTATTGTGGTTCGGTTATTGGAATTTTAATGCCTCCCTCTATTTTTCGACGGATATATATAATAATAACGTTTCTCCACGTCCAGCCTTTCATACTTTAAAGTTTGTCTCCCAGGGTACCCGCGAGTGCATATCCCGTCAGATGGTGGAGTTCGGCGAGAACCTGGGCAAGCAGAACGAAATCGCGCTGATCATCGACGGCAAGACGCTCAAGTATGCCATGGGCTGTGACCTCAAGAAGGACTTCCTGGACCTCTGCATATCCTGCAAGGTGGTCGTGTGCTGCAGGGTGTCACCCATACAGAAGGCGGAGGTTGGTACCACGGCTATTTAAGATTATTATTTTAATTGCGCCGCCGTCAGTTGGTCAGTCATCTCTTAGCTGCCACTGTTTACTTTAACTACTTATTTCATTTTTTAATTGTGTACTGTTTGCGCTGAGCGCTTTTAACGTGAAAGAAAGAAAATACGTTTACGTGCATGTCTTTCTACATCGTGCTCACAATACGTACCTATAATTTCAACATAGATGATGTATCCAATATTTTGTAACATTATTTTGATTTAAAAGAATGTCCATGGAGTTTTAATCTCGTTTAGCTTCATGTCAGGAACATAAAGCTAACTGACACCTGTAAATGGGTTAATCGATAAATGCTTTGAGTAATTTTTTTCCAACGTAAATGTTTGGTTGTGATTATATAAATTAAGTCGGTAAAGCCAAGACAAAGGATTGCTTAGTAAATTGACTATCAACTTTTTTTCTTCTTTTTCATTCCATTTGAAATCGGTCGTCGGACCATAAGCGAATTCGTTCCATGATAAATGGCGTTGTGGTGGAGCAGTCAGTGCTGCACCTCCCACTTACAGAAGGTTCCTCTCCAGCCTTTTCACCACCACTGTCGGTTTGAACAGTTCAGTAACTAGTGGGTTTGGATGCAAGGTTAGGCGCGCCTTGTGTTGTCCCTTGTACCGCTCGATTTCATAGTTTACTGTTGGCATTTATAGATATTCGTGGATTTCGTTGTTCCTAGCAAACCAAGGTGCGTTTGCTATGAATCTTAGGATACCATTTTGGACTCTTTGTAGGCAGAGTATGTGGGTTTTGAACTATCAACTTAAATTTTCCAAATTACAACAGTCATTTTTTGACAACATTTGAAATGACTATAACATGGCCTAATGTGGTGTGTCAATATATTAAACAATTAGTTTCCCCGACTGTTCATAAGACATGCATGTAATAAAAACGCGAGAAAACGGGTCCTTGATTATTATCAGTGGCCCAAAAGTTTGATCGCTGTATCAAACTGTTGGGCTATTGATATCAAGGACGAACCCTTTCAGACAAGTTAAACCGTTTTTTGTCATCGCAGGTGGTAGAAATGGTATCGTTAGCGACGGGAGCAGTAACGCTAGCGATAGGCGACGGCGCCAACGACGTGGCCATGATACAGCGCGCGTCCGTCGGCGTCGGCATCTCCGGCGTGGAGGGGCTGCAGGCTGTCTGCGCGTCCGACTACAGCATCGCACAGGTACGCGGCGAGGAGGGAATCGTCGGCTATCTTCGGAAATACTTGCAACTAACTCTGGAAACTGACGTCATATATTTCAGACAAGCGCTTCATGACGTCCTCCTTTTTTCTTATTAATAAACTAGCGACTCGCCCATGCTTCGCACGGGTGCAATGGTGACATGTCAATACATCGAGTTTGTTCTATATCTATGTTAAATATTAATGTATTATACACATAAACCTTCTGGAATAAATGCTATTTTGGGATGCGTGAAGAAGTCTCCTCGTGTCGCGCAGTTTGTTCCGCCAGCTACTCAACTGAACGTAAAGAGGTATGAGGAACAGGGTGTAAAGTTCAATCATACTCTATAGAAAAGGGAGGTTCCTCCGACCAGACGGGTGTTAAGTCTGGTGGGCAACTGCCCGATGATTCATGTCGGGCCGTTGTGTCTATGCTAGTTAACTCTGCTTGCGAGATGCAGGATTTGCGTGACGTCAGTATGACGCGTTGTTCGCATGTGGCGTTGTAGATACCGCTACAAACGCTCGCGCTCGGCGCATCCTGGACAGTCACACCAACACCTTATCTGACTGCCAAGTCTTCCCTTGCGGTGGTAGGGCTACAGTCACACCATCACCTTATCTGACTGCCAAGTCTTCCCTTGCGGTGGTAGGGCTACAGTCACACCAACACCTTATCTGACTGCCAAGTCTTCCCTTGCGGTGGTAGGGCTACAGTCACACCAACACCTTATCTGACTGCCAAGTCTTCCCTTGCGGTGGTAGGGCTACAGTCACACCAACACCTTATCTGACTGCCAAGTCTTCCCTTGCGGTGGTAGGGCTACAGTCACACCAACACCTTATCTGACTGCCAAGTCTTCCCTTGCGGTGGTAGGGCTACTGTCACACCAACACCTTATCTGACTGCCAAGTCTTCCCTTGCGGTGGTAGGGCTACAGTCACACCAACACCTTATCTGACTGCCAAGTCTTCCCTTGCGGTGGTAAGGCTACAGTCACACCAACACCTTATCTGACTGCCAAGTCTTCCCTTGCGGTGGTAGGGCTACAGTAACACCAACACCTTATCTGACTGCCAAGTCTTCCCTTGCGGTGGTAGGGCTACAGTCACACCAACACCTTATCTGACTGCCAAGTCTTCCCTTGCGGTGGTAGGGCTACAGTCACACCAACACCTTATCTGACTGCCAAGTCTTCCCTTGCGGTGGTAGGGCTATAGTCACACCAACACCTTATCTGACTGCCAAGTCTTCCCTTGCGGTGGTAGGGCTACAGTCACACCAACACCTTATCTGACTGCCAAGTCTTCCCTTGCGGTGGTAGGGCTACAGTCACACCAACACCTTATCTGACTGCCAAGTCTTCCCTTGCGGTGGTAGGGCTACAGTCACACCAACACCTTATCTGACTGCCAAGTCTTCCCTTGCGGTGGTAGGGCTACAGTCACACCAACACCTTATCTGACTGTCAAGTCTTCCCTTGCGGTGGTAGGGCTACAGTCACACCAACACCTTATCTGACTGCCAAGTCTTCCCTTGCGGTGGTAGGGCTACAGTCACACCAACACCTTATCTGACTGCCAAGTCTTCCCTTGGTGGTAGGGCTACAGTCACACCAACACCTTATCTGACTGCCAAGTCTTCCCTTGCGGTGGTAGGGCTACAGTCACACCAACACCTTATCTGACTGCCAATTTAAGTCTTCCCTTGCGGTGGTAGGGCTACAGTCACACCAACACCCACGAAGTAAATACAAAGAGGAGACGGCCTAAGCAACTGTGCACTGTGATTCTCAACTAGGTCCTGACGTCATCATGTGGGCGTGGCCTTAGTCAGTGTATTGTTGGCGTTCGTCCTGTGCACAACTCTGTAAACGTTCCCATTTTAAAGCATTGTTCGCGCTAGACAAAAAAAATAATGAAGTGTTGTGTTTTATCTTGTAAAAATTACGTTCTGATGCTACAGATGGCATCACATTTCATTTGTAAGTAATTTTATGCGTAATTTATTAAAATAGTTCTAGAAAAATCTCCTAGCGTCGGCGTTTCCAAACATAATTCTACCCGACACTAGATGGCGACACTTGGCGTCATGGAAACTAAAAGTATTTAGGTACGTAGAGCTCAGTACTAACATATTTAACCGACGAAAAAAAACGGAGGAGGTTCTCAATTCGACGCGTATATATTTTTTTTTTTTTTTTTTTTTTTTATGTATGATCACGCATAACTTTTTACAGAGCAGTCCGATTTTGATAATTCTTTTTGATTAGAAAGGGTATACCCTGAAGTTGGTCCCATATAAATTTGGAAAAAAAATTCCAACCCTAAGGGTTAGAAAACAGGGGATGATTGATTGTTCACTCACTGATTGTAATGTATGACCACGCTTAACTTTTTACAGAGTAGTCCGATTTTGATAGTTCTTCTTTTGTTGGATAGGACATACTTCAAAGTTGGTCCCATGTAAATTTGGAAAAAAAAACCTACCCTAAGGGTGGGAAAATAGGGGTGACTTATTGTTCATTCACAGATTTTAATGCTGAGCTGTGTATTACAATTAAAATAAAAGGCCTATCTATGTTGGTATATAAAGCCTGTTTTTTTTAAGTATTACATTATATTATTTAGTATTATATTACACAAAAAATAATAGTTAAAGTAGGATTATATAACAGTTAATGTCTAAAGTAAGGTAGGTATTTTAAAAGTAATCAAACATTAAGCATGTAGTAATTAGTAAATTATAGCCTCAAAAAATTATAAAATAAAAACTTTTTAACAAAAAATTAAACCTCCGAAAAAACTGAAAAGCAAAAAATAATAAACTTTTTTTATTTAACCTTAATAAATAAGTTCTTAAACTAATGCAAGTATACCTAAGTAATTTTGAGTCGGCGCCAAACAATCAATGAACAAAGATTACTAAATTACCTTAAATTTTAAAAGAAATAAGCAACGTGAAATCTATAGCGATAATAAACATTAACATTTCAAACAAAAAATGCGCTCTCCGCACGACCACTCGCAACGAATTAATTTGCTTGTTTGGCGCCGACTCTAAATTACTTAGGTATACTTGCATTAGTTTAAGAACTTATTTATTAAGGTTAAATAAAAAAAGTTTATTATTTTTTGCTTTTCAGTTTTTTCGGAGGTTTAATTTTTTGTTAAAAAGTTTTTTTTAATAATCTTAATACTGAAATTTGTTCAACATTAATTCCTAAAGACTCTTTAATGGCCAAAATGTTATTTTTGAAGTTTTTATATCATTTTGTAAACAGGCCGCCATCTATCGTCAAGTATAAACAACAAACATAAACCTAACAAAAAGACAGGGCCGTAATTAGAAATCAATTATTTTACTGAATATCCTGCGACTGCGGCTGTTTCATAAATGGAAAGTACTTAAAACATTAAATACGCTGGCCTATAAATTAAATATTCTATCTACAATTATTTTATTTATTTAAAGTACTTAAAGCCCACCTAGTTTAATTAGTTAAATTTTAAATGATGAATGTTTTAGATTTCCATCCGAAGATAATCTAAGACAGCAATGGATTACAAAAATTAATAGACAAGACTGGTCTCCGACTAAATATACGAAAATTTGTTCTTGCCACTTTAATGATGAAGACTTCATAGTGACAAAAAAAGGCCTTAGAAAATTGAAGAAGGGAACTTTGCCTTGTTTAAAACTGGATATATCGGTTCGTTTCAATGCAGTTTGTATTTACTAGTTTCAATTCATTTGGAAAAATTTGTAAATTTCATATTTATTGTTTTATCCTTTATGTTACAGCTTAAAAGAAAATTTACAGACCCAACAGTATCATCACCAAAGTCTACCACACCTACAAGTGATTTAAATGAATTTCTGATACTGCATGATACGCCAAGAAAGAAGAAGTTAAAGCAAGAAATAGCACAACTTCGATGGAAAGCAAGAGCAGATAGATTAAAGATCAGAAGACTTCATATGAAAGTTAAGCGTTTGAAGAAGAAGGTACCTATCTAGTGGCGCTATTTTCGCCTCACGCAGTGCCTTAAGATTATTTTTTCCTAAATCAAATAATTTTTCATCTTTTGTTTCAGGTTCAAAATTTAAGTGCCTTAATTAAAGAATTGGAAAGCAAAAGTCTTCTGTTGGGAGAGGAATCAGAAATTTTAACATCAATAAATGTTAAGTTGAAAGACTTGGTTGGGCGTCAGCTGGCAAAAAATAAAAAAAAAACATTGACGAAGAAGTATTCTCCAGCTCTCCGATCATTCGCTTTGACACTCCATTATTTTTCGCCAAGTGCTTACTCATACGTCAGAAAAACTTTCGATACTTGCTTACCCCATCCGAGAACTATTTCTAAATGGTATGAAAGTGTCAATGGTGAAGCTGGATTTACAGCTGAAGCTTTTAACATATTAAAGCAAAAAAGTAACTCCTCAGGCAAACGCGCTTTATGCAGTCTTATGATGGATGAGATGGCAATTAGGAAGCACGTTGAATGGGATGGAACAAAATATCACGGTTATGTTGATCTCGGGCTTAATGACGTACAAAACGATAATTCGGATCACGCTTCTCAGGCTTTAGTTCTGTTGCTTGTATGTCAAACTGAACGCTGGAAATTACCTGTGGGTTTCTTTCTTATTCGTTCTATGACCGGAGAACAACGCGCTTCAATAGTTCAACAATGCCTCTACAAATGCCAAGAAAATGGTGTAGACGTTGTTTCACTTACGATGGATGGCTGCGCTGCAAATATTGCTATGGTTAAAAAGTTAGGATGTTCGTTAGAATCTCAGAATATGAAAACTACTTTCAAACACCCTAGTACAGACTACGAAGTAGCAGTATTCCTTGACGCATGTCATATGCTAAAACTTGTGCGCAACGCATTTGAAAATAAAAAGAAGTTTCTTGATTATCAGGGTAATCTTATTGAATGGTCTTATCTCGTCAAGCTCAATAACCTACAAAAGTCAGAAGGCCTCCACCTCGGGAACAAGTTAAAAGACAAACACATAAATTTTCAGCGACAAAAAATGAAAGTAAAATTAGCCAGTCAACTTTTCAGTAATAGCGTAGCAGATGCACTCCAAGTTTGTGAAAAAAGTAATGTTGAATTCAAAAATGTGGCGGCTACAATTACTTTTATCCGTTTAATAAACAATATCTTTGACATTCTCAACTCACGAAACATGCGTCAGTTTGAGTACAAAAAGCCCTTATTTGAAAATAATATTTTGAAAACAAGGGAGTATTTAGAATATGCTAAACATTACATAATGTTTATAGTAGCTCCTGATGAAGAGAAGCTTGTTATCACCACAAATCGTAAAACTGGTTTTATGGGCCTTTTAACATGTATTAATAGTACACTTTTCTTGTATAACCGCCTGGTTGAAAAAGAAAAGGTCCTTAAATATTTAACTATGTACAAGTTTTCGCAGGATCATTTGGAACTATTTTTTGGGGTATTAAGAGCTCATGGAAGGACCAATAATAATCCAACATCACGTCAGTTTAAATCAGCTTACAAGAAAACCCTGATAAATACAGAACTGAAAGAGGGTTTCAGAGGAAATTGTATTCCTTTAGAGGATATTTCCATTTTAAAAGAATCCTCTGTAAACAAAATAAATCTTACTACAGAACGTTATCGAATTTTGCAAAATGACTTGAGCGAGGCATCATTAGATAATGAACCCATGCCTGATGATTTGTTGTTAGAATTTGATGAGCAGTTAAATACAACGATAGGTGATTATTTGCGCCGTCAAATAATTGCATATATTTCTGGGTTTGTTGTCAATTATTTACATTCCAAAATAAAATGTGAGAGCTGTCTTCATGAATTATATGCTGATAATTACGATGATGATGACCTTTATTTGATAAAAACTAAAAATAAAGGTGGTCTTACTTTTCCATCTAAAGATGTCATAAATATATGTATACGAACCGAATGCAGCATCCGTTGTGTTAAATCGCAATCTTTGAATTCGCCTAATTTCCGTAAATATAAAATTATAACGAATACACTAAAATCCCTTATTGGACAAAATTATTTCGAAAAATCGGTGAATCACATGTTCGACCAATCACCGACTTTTAATCATATTATTCTTCTGGCTAAATCTATAGCTGAAAAATATGTAGATATTCGTTTTAAGCATTTTGCAACCGTAGAAAACGATAGAGCAACGAACCGACAACAACTAACCAAAGTAGTTATTTTTGCAGGAAATTAATTTATTGCTAATAAATTTTTTTCGTTATCATTTTTGTCTATTATTTATTTTGCCGCTAAAATTTGTTTACCTACTTGACCATATCGATAAACGGGAGGTGTTTTATTTTTTCTAAAAAGACTAGCTTTGTAAACCATCTTGATAAGTCTTTTTAACAAAAATAAGTCATTTAAATATATTTTTCTGATTAGTGACCGCGTTTGCCTAGACTAGACCCGGCCTAGTGCCTACCTATTCTGAAAACCAATGCACACCACTGACTCCCTGGTACGAAAATTCTGAGTACGACCCTGTTGCATCCTGCACTTAGTGACATCTAGTGTGAGATAGTTACGTAACTACAAAATAAAATCAACAGAACGAGCGAATAGTTTTGCTATTGACCGGTAGATGGAAAATAAAGAAGTGGGCGGGATCTAACACCCCCGCACCCCGTAAAGTGTCACGCGTTGTTTCCTAAGGAAATCTAATTAGAACATCTCCTCTTTGTATTTACTCCGTGCCAACACCTTATCTGACTGCCAATTTAAGTCTTCCCTTGCGGTGGTAGGGCTACAGTCACACCAACACCTTATCTGACTGCCAAGTCTTCCCTTGCGGTGGTAGGGCTACAGTCACACCAACACCTTATCTGACTGCCAATTTAAGTCTTCCCTTGCGGTGGTAGGGCTACAGTCACACCAACACCTTATCTGACTGCCAATTTAAGTCTTCCCTTGCGGTGGTAGGGCTACAGTCACACCAACACCTTATCTGACTGCCAAGTCTTCCCTTGCGGTGGTAGGGCTACAGTCACACCAACACCTTATCTGACTGCCAATTTAAGTCTTCCCTTGCGGTGGTAGGGCTACAGTCACACCAACACCTTATCTGACTGCCAATTTAAGTCTTCCCTTGCGGTGGTAGGGCTACAGTCACACCAACACCTTATCTGACTGCCAATTTAAGTCTTCCCTTGCGGTGGTAAGGCTAACGTCCGTCTGGTTAGCGACCACCTTCCCACCGCATTCCGGCGTCAAGCAGCCTGCTGCGTTTCGTCGATGCGTGGGAGTTCCAGTGCGTTAGGCATCTTCTGGGCACGCTCGTTCCATCATAGAACTCATCCATCGCTTTCCGTCAGGTGTCATCAAGTTCAAGAGCGGGCCCCTTCAGCAATAAAAAAAATATAATAAAAATGCTATGATGGTCAAAACCGCATCAAAATCTATTGTGTACTTTAGAAGAACTTACCAGCCACACAGCCACACACGTCAAGCGCTTTGTTTTAGATCTTGCCTGGTAGAAAGCCATGAATAAGGTCTTTAATGAAACGATCGTACCTAGAAGATACCTGTTCACTTTGACACGCCAGTTTTCTGATATAAAACCTTTATTTGCAGTTCCGCTTTCTCCTGCGCCTGCTGCTGGTGCACGGCGCGTGGAACTACTCGCGCATCAGCAAGCTGATCCTGTACTCCTTCTACAAGAACATCTGCCTCTACGTCATCGAGCTCTGGTTCGCCATATACTCCGCCTGGTCAGTATAAAGCATTACAGTATCTATAAAACGAGCGAAGTACAGATTTACCTCATTTCAAATCGCGATTTTGCAACCTCCATATTTGCATTTTCTGCAACACGGATCTGAGGAGTCGTATTTCTAAGAGCGCTAACATTCTAATCTTAGCCATCCATCGGTCAGATACTCCGCTAATTTACATTTTGACAAATTTTTGACATTGATTCTTGAGGTTGCGTCTTAAATTTGAAGGTTTTTAAGTACAAGAATTGGCAAAGTTAATGGTTCCGTTGACCACTTAGATTGAGACATAGGGTTTAAAGTTCCACTTAAAAAAAAATCCGTATGGGTTATAAAGTTGTGCTATTTAGGTCTTATAAAGCAAGGTTTCTTAAGCTTCACAAAGATCGAAGAATCAACAGTACTTTTGCGTTCTTCTATCTCTATGTATTTGGCTCTATTAACTTTTTGTGTGTACATAAAAAATATATGTATAACAAATTCAAAGAATTGTTTAGACGCTTGTTGTGGTGTGCAGGTCGGGTCAGATCCTGTTCGAGCGCTGGACGATCGGGTTCTACAACGTCTTCTTCACCGCACTGCCGCCCTTCGCCATCGGACTCTTCGACAAACTCTGCTCGCCTGAGACCATGCTTAAGGTAAGTTGTTTTAACTGTCCCGATGGAATCATATTGCACGGTAACCGTATTAAAACATAGCGATGAACGTGGACGAAGCCAAAGGAGTTTGTAAGAATCATAGATAGTCTTGTTCTGTCTGTGCCTTTGGTAAAAGGCGTAGCTTATGTATGTATGTGGGTAAGAGAACACTGCGTGCGAGAACTAGTGTGTGAGAGAGAAAGAGTTGATGGGAAGATGGCAGTGTGTATGGCAGTACCACGTGGCAGCATTGACTATAGGAGATTATAAAATGATCTCAAATGAAATAAAATAATTCCATGCCTCGCTCGCCCGCAGCACCCGGTGCTGTACATCCCGTCGCAGCAGGGCATGATGTTCAACGTGCGCGTGTTCTGGGTGTGGGCGGTCAACGCGCTGCTGCACTCGGTGCTGCTGTTCTGGCTGCCGATGCTGCTGAGCAGCCACGGCGTGCTGTGGCCGCACGGCCGGGACGGCGGGTACCTGCTCATGGGCAACTTTGTGTATACCGTGAGTACACCCGCATTATTACTTCATTGTATTTTTATGTGTTTCTGGGCAACGTCTGTCCCGCAATCAGTGAGGCAGCCGAGTGAACATGACATGCGTGTTGTTTGCAGTACGTGGTGATGACGGTGTGCTTGAAGGCGGGCCTGTCGACGCACTCGTGGACATGGGTCACGCACGTAGCCATCTGGGGCTCAGTGTTCATGTGGTTCATCTTCATACTCATCTACAGGTCAGTAATCTATGCAGAAGCTATCTACTCAAGGTTTACTTGTCAACTGAAGGGCTACAAAGCTCTTTTAGCGCTCGAATGACGTCGACAGGGAGGCGCTGTTGGTAACCTATTGTAAAATGGATTGAAAAATATAAACATCCGAATTGAGAACCTCCTCCTTTTTTGAAGTCGGTTAAAAAACAAGATAGCGGCGTTAGTTCCGATTTTGGCGACGCGCCAAAACTTCCTTGTACAGTTATAACTATTATTGGTAAAATCTATGTCAACCATTTAGAGATCTTACTAATCGCAATCGTTAAGAGTCCCTATCAATTTGGCGGTCTAAAAACAGAAAATTCAATTTTTTTCAGCGCAAATTTCTCAATAAAATTAACTTATCTAGTGTTTTTTTTAAATACACAGTTAATTATCACCTATTAATCTAGTATGTCTACGAATTAAAATTTTGATGAGTACTTAATATAAATTAGGAAAAATAAAAATCTAACACACGTTTTTACGTAAGCATGAAACACCAAGTTTTTCAATTGCTTTCTTAGCCTACTGGAAGCAAATAACAATCTTAAAAAAAAATCCTAAATACTGGGCATATAGTATATTAGTAAGTGTACAATTTATTTTTTTAAAGTTTAATGAATTAGTACTTGTAAAAAAATGTTGAACACGCTGAAAAAACCCAATAAAATCATGTGCAAAACCGTCGTCTACGCGTAAGAATTGATTGAAAATAACAATAAGTGTTAAATATTTTAAAATTTCAGGTGTTTATCTACCATACTCAATTTTTATATTTTAATTATGACTACTTATTTAATTGTAGTAAAATATCTAAATAATGCCTTATAAATCGATGCGCTCGCTCGATGCATTCAGTCGCGCCCAAGGGCTTCTCGACGACGGACCTGTGTCGCCTGTGACGTTCGCCGCTCCCGACGCAACTCGCGAATCGCGCGTGATTTTTTACTACAATTACTACGCCTAACCAGTTTTGAGACTGTAAGTATATATTTTTTTTATTTTCATAGTGTGAAACTTAGTGATTTGTTAATTTTATTCATACATCATATTAATGTTTTGTATTGTTGTACTATCAGTAAAATAGTGTATATATTTTTAGAAAATGGGTCGAAAAAGTGAATTATATTATCAAGGAAAAATCAAAGGCAAAAAGAAAAAAGTTGAAAAAACACGAAAGGCATGTGAAGTTCTTAGGTAAATAATAATTGTTGCCATCACTTTAATTAAGAAAATTGTTATAATTTACTATTATTAATATAGGTAATCTAAAAATATGTTAATTGTACTTGTAGAGAATTACACAGGCAGAAGTCCTCCAAAAATCTGATATTGCCTGGAACATCATCGATCAGCGTAAAGGATGGGGACACAAGGTATTTATTTTAAATAATAATGAAGATAATTCATTTTCTCACACATTTTTCATGGAACGGCTTTTTTATGAAATCTCGAGAACGGATTGAACAACATTTATTGGTTCTGAGGCGGTACCTAGTTCGCCGGGTCAGCTAGTTTTTTAACAAATGTATTATTCATTATTTTCAGTAACACTAACAAACAGGTTTCACCAGGCGCGTTATCAGTAGGTGAAAAGGGGGAAACAATGTATTTTTCAATTATTGATTATTGTGGAAACACTGTATTCTTTGTAATAAATTAAAATTATTTTTATATTCTATAGGGATGAAAAGGAGAACAAGTCACCAGGGAGTTCAGGAGCATGGTCACTTACAAAAAACAACAAAACTACGGAAGTATGTCTTTTTCAAACATATTCAGTTACTAGCAAATGGGTACTGTAATGTGTCTTAGCTATATGGGTGTGGTGAAAGGACATTATAATATTTTTATAGGGTACCCAGTGTCCAGGATTATAATCTATATCCGTCTGTACCAAGTTCTATGTAAACATGTTTAGTCTTATCGTCGTGATTGAGTAACAAACATCTAAGATTTTGCATTTAAAATATTAATGTAATTTCAGAACATGGATTTAATTCAAGAAACGCCTCTCCCAACGAACTTTGGTTCTCTCGATGATTCGTTAGAAGATTTAGTCGTGGAGTTGGATAAAGTACGTACTTACATGTACCAAATTAGAATAAAAAGTTCGAAACATTCATTTATTTGTCTTAACACTATTATCTACTGTACTACTTTATAGGAAAGGTGTGATCAACTACCGATATATGAACAACTTTAGTATGGGATCAAATCTGAAATCGAAGAAAATATCACTTGTTCCATATACATTAGTCGAGCGGGCTGAAAGGTTGTATAAAACAGCAGATTTTTTTGCGATTCCAAAGTCTCATAGTGAAAGTTGTACATATGGATGCTACTCCTCATAATATCCGACCACACCTTTCTGTTTCACCTGTTTCAATGATTAAAATAATAACAAACACCTTATATTATTTCAGCCTGCTACGCCAATACAAATTGAAGGAAGAAGAATAATAGACTACCAGTACTTTTTTGACCAACTCGTAGAGATTTCGCGACATTCTTTAAAATTTGGATGTCAAATAAGCTGTCTCCAAACAATTGAGGAAAAGCGGCAAGGTTTTTCATCAAAATTTGTATTGCGTTGTTCTATGTGTGAAAGTATTTTTTACCTAAACGCTTGCGACGAAGAAGAAAGTGGAATGGATATTAATCATTCTGTTGTATCTGGTACAATTATGGCAGGATGTGGCCGGGCAAATCTTAACGAATTAGCCTCCTCAATGAATTTGCCAACAATGAACAATAATATTTATTCCAAATGTCATAAAAATCTGCATGACTGGTGGAAATCAACCGCCGAACACACAATGAAAGAAGCAGCTGCTGAAGAACGTGCTCTAGCTACTGAAAAAACTCCCACTGGAATACCAAAGATATCCGTGACAGCAGACGCGAGTTGGTGTAAACGATCCTACCGCACAAATTATTCTTCGTTGGCAGGTGTTGGTGCTATAATAGGCATTAACTCAGGCAAAGTACTGCATATTGCTGTAAAAAATAAGTACTGTGTAGTTTGTGTGCGTGCAATAAATAAAAAACAAGATCCTCCTGAACACCAATGCAATGCGAATCATAAAGGATCGTCCACAAGCATGGAGCAAGCGGCGATAGTAGACGGCTTCAAACAGTCTGTGGATGTACATAATTTAGTGTATTCTAAACTGATTGCAGACGGCGACGCGAGTACGTATAAGAATATTTTGGAAAGCCGACCCTATCCAAATATTAGCGTGGAAAAAATTGAGTGTTCTAATCATTTATTACGCAATTATAACGGAAAGAACTTGAGCTTGACGAAGGATACATCGATTCCAATAGGTGAACGAAAACTGCTCAACAGTGATCGCCTTAAACGTTTACGGATAGCCGTTAAATCAGCAGTTCGATATAGGACAGCTCAAAATCTGCCTTTGTCAGCCAAAATAAAAAATCTACAAAATGACATTTTAAACAGTCCAAAGCACATATTTGGGGAACACAGTAATTGCGAAGACTATTTCTGCACCATTGAAAAAAAACTGGAACCGAACAATGTACCGAAAATTAAAACACTGATGCAAAAACTGAAGGTGAATGCATCCAATTTGGCATATCATGCTCGAAGCCTCCTATACAACGTAAATAACAATAGAGCTGAGCAGTTCAATGCTATCGTCGCAAAATATATAGGAGGAAAACGTATAAACTATGCGTTGAAAGACTCTTACGAGCTAAGATGTTACGCGGCAGTAGTCGCTTATAATACAGGAACACCAATATATACACTAAATAAAACTATTTTCAATAAAAGCCCATCTGCTACTGTAAAAAAATTTGAACAGCAAAAACATATACAAAATACTAGGACGAAGAAAATATTACCAAAAAACTTATTTTTTTTAACACTGACACTACTGACTACGGACAAGCATGTCAAAAACCTGACATGCCATCGGATGAATACAAAACCGCCAAAGAACTGTTTTTGGAAAATCTGAAGCAACAAATACAGGACCGTCACGAAATCGAAAGAGATACCATATTGCAAGCTGAAAGCGCTCTATGGCTGGAACTAAGAAGGTGTCTTTTAACAGCATCAAATTTTTCAAAAGTTTGCAAGCGACGTGAAAATATCAGTTCAGCGCCTCTTGTAAAGAACATGCTTTATAGCTATTCAATAAGCCACGTTCCAGCCATCCAGCATGGCAAAACTAATGAATCAATTGCCCTGGAACAATTAGCGAAGCAGGAAAATATCGTGATTCAAAAATGTGGGTTGCACATTGATGACAAATATTTCTTCTTGGGTGCTACGCCAGATGCCTTATTTGCTGAAGGTTTAATAGAAATAAAGTGCCCTTTATCAGCTTTTGGCATGAATGCCGATGACGCCATAAAAGCGAAAAAAATCAAGTTTTGGAGTGTTCAGAACGAAAGAACTACTGTAAACACCAAACACGACTGGTTCTTTCAAATACAGGGCCAGTTACATATAACAAAAAAACCATTATGTTTGTTTGCTGTGTGGACTGGACCGGATCAGCCTCTGAAAGTCGAAAGAATACTAAAAGACGACGATTTCTGGACAAATAAAATGGAACAAAAACTTAAAAAATTTTATATGACATGTTTACTACCCGAAATTGTTGACTCTAGAAAAGCACGTTCTATGGATATTCGAAACACCTCGTACTAAACTCCTAAGACGAATAAAATGCTAAATGCTAGTTCTATTCTAATAGTTTTTTTTTTATCATTGTTCCTCTCAACCTAAGCACCTGCCATCTAATCTCTTCACAACCCTTGGTTGACTGGTAGAGAATGCCTAAGGCATTAAGTCCGCCTTTGTACTTTTTTTTGTGCGAAAAGTTTAAATAAATAAATAAAATGCGTGTAAAGATACGTGTTATAATTTTTTTTCTCTCTTTTCTGTTAGTTTTTGTCATGGTCTTGTATTTATTTTTTCACGCTATTCTGAAATTAAAAACGTAATTATAGGAAAATATAAATTTTAATTAGATTAGTGTAGGCTAAAACAAAATAATGTTTTGTTTGAATAAAAGCAATCTTCAATATTAAAGTACTTCCTCCAGGTCCCGCCAGTTTTTTCCACCTTGTATACAAATAAATTGATTAGCTTTATAATACGACAAAATGGCTCGCTATACTATACTCTCATGGTCTGTGGTCCTGTAGCGAGCGAATACTACAGACCTCCCCGTCGTTCTGTATTAGGTAAACAATAACACGTGTAATTCGTTTCAGACGTACCTTATATTTATTCGCTGGTCACACTTTATAATTTGCTTTTACTATAGTGAATGCCGTACTAGGTTACCATATTTTTATAGGGTACCTAATCATAACATGTCATAATCACAATAAAATCCATCCAGTATTACGGAACCTATAGTAAGTAAAAACTATGGAGTGCTGATAATAGCGGTTACGGACCAAGATTATTTGTTCCCGCTTCAACGCACACTACCATTATCAGCTATAATTCGAACGCACACAGACACACTGCGCTCCGATAGTTACCTAATCTAGTAGCGCGCCAAAATTGATAGGGACTCTTAACACAATAAAAAGTCTCGCGTAGTATGTCTCGCGAAATATATGTCGCGCAGACCTACTTTCGGGGCAAAGGCATATACAGTAATCGACTTTCCAAGAGTTAAAATTATCTGTCTCAATCAGCACAACAAAGCAAGATAAAAAAAAACGAAAGATTTTAGTTCGTCTAATTTGAAGTTTTAGTGACGTATTTACGGAACTCACAAACGTAAAATCTAAGAGCGGTGACTTTAACTTAGATCTTACTGTCGTGATTTGTAATAATACTATTAACGCATTATTTCAATAACTCTAACAATTCGTGTTGCCGTACAATGTATGAACTGAAATTCATTTGTCCTCAGCAACGTGTACCCAACAATCCTGATCGGTGCAGTGATGAGGAGCATGGACCGCATGCTGTTCAGCTCGCTGGTGTTCTGGCTGGGGCTGGCCCTCATTCCCATCACCACGCTCATCCCAGACGTGCTCTTCACTGTGTGAGTACCATGCATCAGCTACTGCATACAGCTCATCATAATCTGTCGGTATTAAGAGGGCTCTTCATAATCTGCGGTAATTTCGGAATACAATAATAGCAGTACCATTAATTTTGACAGTTGAACAACATTCATTGCATTATTTACGTTTCTGAGGGGGCGAATTTGTCAAACAAATGAAGCAATGGATTAGCAATTGCATTCAAAGCCCTTCGGCTTGTGACTGTGTAACGCAGTGAGTTGTGCTGGTCGGGTGGCTGAATGTCATCGCATCTTCATGACAGACGATTGTAATACAACTTCAGATAATATATGGCACTGGAGTATTGGTCCACAGTTAGAGGACCGACTTCTTGACAGTTCAAAAGTGCCTGTAAATGGTTTAATTGAAATAAATGCTTTGAGTTTGAATTAGTTTTTAAAATGAGGTTTGTTGTCTTTTCAGGGTTCCGTACCAAAATTTTAAAAAGGAACCCTTTACTGTATTGGGCAAAAATATCTAATGGGCTTGGTCCAAATGTCCACCACTAACGAGACATATGACACTGCATAGTTCATTAAATAAGGAGGAAGAATTACTAAGATGCCCATAAAAACACATCAATAATTTAACCTAAATGGCTTGATTGATTAACAAATGAGGTATCAATAGATTTGTGTTGACCTCACGCATATACTTAAATAGTTTATAGTTGAATAACTATTCATTTATTTAACTACAACTTTTTAACTCCCAAAAGAAACAGAAGGGTTTATAAGTACAACGTGTGTATCTGTCTGTCTGGACTTAATAATAGTAATACCGAGTTTCATCATAAATACAGTAATTCGTTTTTGAACTACCGTCGATCAAGCAGCTCAATCGGAAAAAACCGGCCAAGTGCGAGTCGGACTCGCGCACCGAGGGTTCCGTATAAAAAATTAAGGTTTTCGGAATTTTTCCTTTATGTGTGCTATAAAAAATTGCTTCATGCCAGATTTCAAGATTCTAGGTCGACTGGAAGTAGGTACTCTTTAGGGTTTGATTTCCTTGCGAGTAATTGCGAGTTTGAAAATATACGGCTTAAATTGCCGTTCCTTTTGATTGCGTTGACATAGAAGTTTGATTTCGTTACAGCTTAAAGGTATTATAGACCTGAGTATTTCATATGAATTTCAATTTTAATACCTCTAAACGTTCATGAGAAAAGAAGTAGTAACTTTAAAATTTTCAAAAAATATTTTTTACTATATGATGTAACTAAAAATTTACGGTTTTCACAATTTTTCCTTTATCTGTACTATAAGACGTTACTTCGTAAGAAATTTCAAGATTCTAAGTTCACGGGAAGTACCCTGTAGGTTTTGATTCCCGTGCGAGTTTAGAAAATTTGCGGCATAAACGGCTGTATCTTTTGATTGCTTTGGCTTAGAAGGTTGATTTTTTCACAGGTCCAATGGACAGTAGACTTGAGTGTTAGATATAAATTTCAGTTGGATACCTCCACGCGTTCCTGAGAAAAACGGTCTTGACAGACGGACGGCCGGACGGACGGACGGACAACAAAGTGATCTTATAAGGGTTCCGTTTTTTCCTTTTGAGGTACGGAACCCTAAAAAAGCATTGAATATGGAGAAAATCGAGTACTGCGCCATCATAAGTTCGTTAAGGACGCTACCACATTTTTTCAGTGCTTTTCAGGTACCATTTTAATGAACTTGGAGTCACAACTGCAAAGATATCTTGGTTTCAAATTAAAGATAATTTATTCATCTCCAGAATGGCTCCATAACAATTAAATAGCCCCATACAAAATTTTCATACAAATACGTTTTTACCACAACAATAATATCAAAAAATTAAACAAAAAGGGGTTTCAGTATGAACTAATATAGCTAAATCCACTGCATATTTTAACTTAAAAATAAGAAGATATTGTTGCTTATACACCGTGTTCTTCACGATGTCCATAAACTTTGTGAAACGCTTCTATAGTTTTTACAAATTAAATCTAACAAAGGAATTAGTACTTGAAAAGGCTTCGTTACAAAGATATTGTAATTTCATTTAGTGAAATTTAATTGAGCTATGCAGTAAGAAAGGGTCTTAACTCAGTTGATGAATGAAAAATACGTCATCGTTGCCAATTCGGATAAAGAAGCATGCGTATCGGGCGATTTACGTCAAGTTATTTAGTTTGTATGAAAATGAACAAAAAATAAGAACTCGTTAATGTGTCCATGATGAAAAATGCTTATTTCCATGGTCTGAACTTCTGGTCGAAGTTTATGTATATCGTCCGGAACACGGTGTATAGTCCTCTATACGACAAACTAAATATTTTGTAAATAAATAAATAACTTTTTCATTTATGAGAAAAATAAGAAAAACTCTCAAACTTCATACATTTTCTACCCGCGGACACTTGTGGCCGGTCATTCCTCGCTCAGACGCGCTCGTGGAAGCACGTCTGTATCGCTTTCTCGCAAAAAATTATTACGTAAAAAGTGAGTTCCGTTTTGAGTACGGTGGTTGGACGAAGTTGATACTTTTTCGAACCGAAATAAAATTGGATTTGGAATTAATTGTTTAAGAAATAAATATTTAGTTGTAATTTTTTGTTTAATGGATTTAGATGACGGATAAAGATTGTATAAATATTTATATTATTATATTATAGGTAATCAAATTAAAATGACGGAAACATTTGTTTTTGTTAGATATTCGATACTATAGTCGTTTTTTGGGTTTTCGGGGGTGGTGATTACGAATCCATTTTTTTTTATTCAAGATGGCGAGTTTTTTTTTAATAAAAAATCGTCATTGGTATCAATTGTAGAGGTGTTTAGGGTGGTGTTTACGTATACAGTATGTTAACTAACAGAGGGCGTTCCCGTTAACCCGCAATAGTATAGCATCCATACATGCTAAAAAAATATTGCCATTCGAAAACAAAATGTTTTTATTTTTTTTTATAATAAAATATTCACTAAATGTAAAATTGATACGTAAAAGAAACACACTGTACACAATACTGTACACGCGTACTTGAAGGACGGCAACGTCGCAATTTCTTTATGAATGACGGGCTGCGTGTGCGGCGTGATGTACCTGGACCCGCCCGCTACCCCCGCGAATGTCCTGTCCACCTAATTTTAGTCGGAATTTATCTCACGCGCTGACCGGACGCGCATTATTTTCGCATTGCAACAACTTGCGTCATTCTTGTGTGGAAAATGCCACGTTATCAGTTCAGCTCAGGTGTATGTGAACATGGTGCTCATTTATACTGAGTGTAATTATGATGGTGCACGTGCTCTGAGGATGTATGTTGAGAGGTACCCCAATGCACATCAACCGCGGAATTCTCGTGTTATTGTGAGTGCCCTGGTGCGTATTCGTAACAATGAACTGGTAGTGCCGCGTCGTTCTGGTGGCCCCCGACCCGTGATCTCTGTGCGGCAGGAAGAGTACGTGCTAAGGCATTTTGAGGCGGAGCCCGGTTCAAGCACTAGAAGAGCCGGCCGCCTGTTAAACATGAGTCACGTTGCAGTCTTTAAAATTTTAAACAATGCAACAATGTGTAGACAGAGGAGGTCAGCATATTGAGCAGTTCAAAATCTAGGTAAGTTTTTAACATTATACCTAAAACATTTCGAAAACATTGAAATAAAAAATAACACTAAACGACTGTGCCACAAAATTAATAAGTTCAGAAGGCCCACTCTTTCCTAAAACTGCTTTTATACTCAGGGACGGAACGGGGTACCCGTTCAACGAACGTGTTACTACTGTGACGTTACACAATTGCTATGAATAAACGCAAGTACTTAGGTATTACGAAGCCAACTGCATAAAGTAAAAGTTTTTAAATTTCTTTTATTGGAGAAAACATTCACTTGCTAATAAATACCGTCATTTATCATTTAAATCCTTGCCTAAACTGTGGGTTAAATAAATGAAACTTTCCCCAAACTTAACCGCACACTATTTATTAGCGGTACATTATTTTTTAGGTAAAATTATTTTTTCATAATTAACACTGTAGGTAAGCCTGTCGTGCCACCGGTCTGAGTGGCTAGGTAAAACAATTTCGTGTACTTGTTTCGTTTTATTTGTTTATTTTGTGGCCACGCGACGACGTGTCGGCAGAACTCAAGAGCGCTGCCACCACCCCACGTTCATTACTCGGCCGCTGCGTCCAGAATAACTGCCTAATACTCTGTATTTTAATTTTAATGTTATTGAAACGTGGCTTAGATAGGTAGGTACATGAATTTATGTTTTTTTTATTTACTTTGTTTGCGAATAGGTCCTTCCAAGCCCAAGGCCACAAGGTGCCTAAGTGACGCGTTCCTTTGTCAGCCGGGCATTTGAGACGGGTTGTTAAATGTTATTGCTAAAACTAAACATACGTACATAAATGTTTCATTTTACTGATAACAACCCGACGACGTGTCTTTCTAATTCATTATGCCGCCTTTAAAGTCGCCGCTCGCCATTCAGCTTGGCGCGCGGCGGCCGGTTCGCTCGGCATTGTTGCGACGTTGCCGGTTTGGGCAATGCTAGTACGCTAGGTACTATTCCGCGCTACTATTTTGATTTTAAACAGGAGGTTTCGAATTTATTGTCAATTAATTATTTTTTTGAATTCGGATTATTTAATGCTTATTTTTCTATGCTAATATTTTTATTTTAATCTATTAATGATATAGATTAACGAGTTTAAGGGAACGCCCTCTGTTATTTAACATACTGTATACCATCCAATTTTTTATTCAAGATTGCGGATTTTTATTTTGTGATAAATCGACTTACAGCCACTGTCTTCATCAATAGTAACAGCCAAAGTAACATCACAAAGTCAAAGTAACGGTTAAATTTGTTTCTTACTATTTTAGCTGTTGCTTGAGTACGTATAGTTTTTATTGTATTTGTTGTATTGGCGTGGCTAGCCGACATATGAATGGCAAATAATTTAATTTAATTTTATGTGTCTTGTAATGTTAATTACTTTGCATACCTAGTATTGTACACAATCAAGTATTTTCCAAGTGAACAGACAGCTGTAGATACTGCTGGGGAGTTTTTTGCGCCAATTCTTCTTCCCAGCGAAAGCACTAGGAAGTGGTGAAGGGCGGCCGTTTTAGGGGAGTATCTTTTGTAATTTTGACGTTCGAAAACTGCTGATTCTCAGCCTAATTTGAATAAATGACTGATTTTTAACCGACTTCAAAAAAAGGAGGAGTTTCTCAGTTCGTCGGAATCTTTTTTTTATGTATGTTCCCCGATTACTCGAAGACGGCCGGACCAATTTCAAAAATTATTTTTTGTTTTAAAGGGTATACTTTACAGGTGGTCCAATTGTCATCAGGTCAGGATCTGATGATGGGATCCTGGAGAAATTGAAGAAACTCTTCAAATATTATAGGCACACCTATAGCGATTTGGGTATTTTTTATAGTAACTCGTGCATCTGCTCTCGAAAAGCACTGCTTAGTGAAGTAGAACTGATGATGAAGGCCAATGTATGGCCACCGGAACTACTTAATAATAAGTATTTCACGGGTTGCGATTCGATTACTTTAATATGGTTGCTAAGCAATTTATGCTCGTCACAATGCGAATGGTGAAATGGACCTGATGGTGGAATACCAGAGTCAACAATTAATGTCCCTGCATCGGGAAAAGCAATATTTTGTAAAAAAAGGCGATGAGCAAGTTGACATTAGGCTATTGTAAGTTAGATACATTATAAATAGACCCACTAAAAAGCGAGCAATAAAAACTTTCAACAAAAAAAAAATAGACTTCCAAAAAACACTAAAAAGTGAAAATTAACTTGAAGTCGATGGCAAAAAACTAAATATACAGATCCAAAGACACCGACTTCCGAAATTTAACTTATTTTTTACTTTTTGGTATTCGGTTTTTTTTTTTTGTTAAAAAGTTTGATTTACTTTTGTTTTAATTTTTATAAAAATAATGAACTCTCGCCCCAGTAAATAGAATACTGTTTTCATAAGGGAATGATTATTTTTAAATATCACAATGAAACTACGATAAACTCCCAGGCTAGTATTTGATTATGTAATGCTCCAACAATTGTCATCAAAAATAATATTTAAAAGCACTTAAGTACATATTTTCAAACTAACAACAGACTGGAGAATAAACGTAGATGTTCCTTGTAATACTAAAATGTTAAGGTCGGTCGTTTTTCGGCACCTACGTAATGCACGTAATGACTGATGAACTTCAACAATACTAAAAACATGATTATCATACAGATATTAAGTATACTAATAACAGTTACCAAATTCGATTGCGAACTTACAACTAACTTTACTCAATAAATACCAGTAAAATTAAAAAAATAATACCTTCAAGTACCAAGATTATTTAAGTTACGTATAAAATCGAGCAGACAATGGTTTCAATGTGTGCGTCCGCGTAATCACAGCGTAATGTTGTTGTGTTGCGATTCAGATACCTAAACTAGAGCGAGTTCAAAATGCGATAGCGTCCTTAACTAGCAAGGAAAACCTATGAAAACTATGATGAAGAAATGTCATTAGTTTACCACTCTTGCCGGGGAAAAGCCATGGTTTACACGTGGCATAGTATTTTCAAACAAGGCAGGGAATCAATTGAAGACGACCCTCGGCCAGGGCGGCCAACCTACGTGAACACGACAGATGTTATGGAATTCTTTTTTATTGGAAGATGCTCGTCTGAATAAATAGCTAGCAGTAATGGCCAAAGTATCTGATACAACCGTTTTTTAAATTCTATATAACCATCTTGGCATGACTAATGTCAGTGCAATATGGGTACCTTTAAACGTACGTTTTTAGACTCTGTAACGTCAACATGGATGCAGGATTGAGTCGAATTGTTATGGAGTGTGAAACTTGGGTTCATCATTATGGCCCTAAAATGAAAAAACAACTTTGACGTTTCTATCTAGCGTCATCCAAAATATTAGGTCCTTACATATGAAATTGGCGTTTTTCGTACTGGCCACTTTAATCACGAATTTCTCCTCTTTGGTAAGGAATTCCAAATTCAAATTTGTACAGCTATTTACTCATGTATTTGTGCTTCGATGACCGTCATTCATTTGTTTTTTTTCTTCTGTTTTTTCTGTTTGCGTCACTCATTTTACAAAATGGAAAATTTAAAATATCGCATTATTTACGAGTACGAGTTCCGCCGTGGCACTAGTGCTGCGGAAACGACTCGAAGGGTGAATGATGTGTATGGCGGTCATGTTGCAAAAGAAAACACAGTTCGTTTTTGGTTCCAACGTTTTCGTTCTGGAAATTTCGACCTGCAGAACAAGCCCCGTGGACGGCCTGAGACCCAAGTTGATAATGGAGAATTGAAGGCTATTGTGGAAGCGGACCCATCGCAAACCACGTCCGAGTTAGCTGCAGGCTTCGATGTTAGTGATAAAACTGTTTTAATTCACTTGAAGCAAATTGGGAAGATTAAAAAGCTTGAAAGCACGACAACGCCAGACCACACACTGCGCAACAGACGGCTACCAAATTAGAAGAGCTTGAATTGGAATGTCTTAGACATCCTCCGTACTCCCCGGACCTTGCTCCAACAGATTACCATTTTTTTCGCAATTTGGATAACTTTTTGCAAGGGAAAAAATTCAACTCCGATGGGGCAGTCCAAATCGCCTTCAAAGATTTTATTGATTCCCGTCCGACTGGTTTTTTTAGTAAAGGGATCAATGAACTACCTATAAGATGGCAAAAGTGCATTGAAAACAATGGTTCATACTTTGATTAAATAAATATATTATATTAAAAAATATTCGACTTTTTGTTCCTTCCATACAAAACGCCAATTTCATATGTAAGGACCTAATATTAACGACATAAAAGGTTGATATCCGTTTGGAATATTTTCTATGTTTTGCTACGTTATTCCTTAATATTTTAACTACTTTTACAGACATGTTTTAGGCTATGCAAAACATTACTATTTTATCAAGTTTTAACTGTAAAATGATGGTAGGTACCTATAATTAGGATAATCTATTACGCACATATGACAGTGGAAGTGAGAATTGAGGGACCAGTTTTAATAATCGCTATCTTCAAATTGCGTCGATATTTTTGCCACATTTATTTATTTATTTAAACTTTTCGCACAAAACGTCGTATTTTTAACAAAACGTTTTAAGACTTTTACTAATAATAATATTATACTTCATTGTAGAAAAAGATGTTCGGACGGTTTTTTTCATTTAATACGGTAATATTTACTAAAAATATGGATCTTTGTTGTGTGGACTGAGGGACCACAGCGTAGTCGACTTTAATGCTTTGTGGTCTATTATTTAGTAAATAACTTTACATATTCTTTACTGTCTGTCTGTAATCACAATACCTTAATAATTAAAATACTTTCCGAGATCTGGCTGATGGTCTGTGAGAACTGAGAGACCACACTTTAAGGACTGTAGTTTGAAAAATATTTGTTTACTAATTCTCAGATTCGTTCTACAATTGTTTTAAGTCTAGTACTAAATCTTAGGATTTTATTTTGCAAATTCCCAGTGTGGTCCCTCAGTTCACACGCACATTTGTATCGTAGGAAGGATGGCTGCGGTTGACTTCTTATTTTTGCTTGGATCAAAATATTAACTTCAAATTATATTAATCTTTAAGGGCCAATCTACAAGATGCTTTTTTGTGTCGGGAGTTTTTAAAATTTTAATTTATTTAGGTAGGTATTGACAGATTTGTTCATGGGTCTCCTAATAAACATTTAATTTAATAGACTATTCAGTTACATAGGTCTCGTTAGTGGTGAGGGCATTTGGATCAGATTTGCTCATTGCTATTTTATTTATCCGGTTCCGGAAACTGAAAATTGAACAGAAAATGGAATAATTTTTTTTTTCCAAGGTACGGAACCTTCGGGGCGCGAGTCAGACTCGAAATATGCGGATTTTTCGGGACGACTTCGCTTCGGTTGCGTAGAGGCAGTAAAGCGCGAGATGATACTTAGAGTAGATGTGATGTGGCGGCGTGTAGCGTGCGGCACGAGACCGACACGACAGTGGACGGCGCCGGCCGCGTGGTGCAGTCGTTCCTGCCGGGCCTGCTGCGCCGTGCGCGGGCGCGCCAGCGGCGCCTGCGCATGCGGCCCTACCTGTGGTTGCGCTGGCCGCGCCGCTCGCTGCGAGGCTCGCTGAGCAAGCGCGCGTTCTACTCGGACGTGTCGCCGGCCACGCGGCCGGAGCGCGCGCGCGCGAGGCAGCCAGTCGGCGCTAGTCCTTCCGACGAGCGAGTCGGAGCGCACGCGCGAGGCAGCCAGGCGGCGCTAGACGTCCTGACGAGCGAGGCAGAGCGCGCGCGCGAGGCAGCCGGGCGGCGCTAGTCGTCCTGACGAGCGAGGGACGGGCGCAGGCTCGCGAGGCAGCCGGGCGGCGCTAGTCGTCCTGACGAGCGAGGGACGGGCGCAGGCTCGCGAGGCAGCCGGGCGGCGCTAGTCGTCCTGACGAGCGAGGGACGGGCGCAGGCTCGCGAGGCAGCCGGGCGGCGCTAGTCGTCCTGACGAGCGAGGGACGGGCGCAGGCTCGCGAGGCAGCCGGGCGGCGCTAGTCGTCCTGACGAGCGAGGGACGGGCGCAGGCTCGCGAGGCGAGCAAGCGGCCGCGCCGCACCGACACATTCCGCTGCGAGACCAGCCTGGAAGCCAACTTCACTATCGTACTGACCATCTAACGTTATCTCCGTATCTAGGTAGTTTGCAGTAGTCTCGATTGTGCTGCTTGCGTGTAATCCTGCAGTTTGGTTTGGTATTCTATTGTGTTTCAGGTGTCGTTGCAGATTGATTCGAAGTACGTTTTCCGTTAGATTATCTATTTGGACTTTTTTTTTTGTAAAAATGTTGCCTTGTGTATTGTATAGGTATTGATTTAAACTGTAAGTTACGGTTTTTATAGATTATCTTAAATCTTGAAGTAGGAAAGGATTTATTTTTATTTTAGTTTGTTCGTAGATATCTTTTAACATTATTAGAATGCAAAATAACTAACATAGAGGCTGTTCGTTATAGTCATGACACGGCGCTATACGTACTCAAGATATGAAAATATGAACCTTTGTTATCTCTACCAAGTACGCACTCAAATGCCAAGGGCAGGTCAGCTGTCTTTGTTTTTTGTACTTGCTTATTTATTTAGAAACAGTTGTAGTCCAAGAAATGTTTTCACAAAATTACGATAGTTAGATACTTATGACTTCAATACGTCATTTTTGTTAATACAATATGTCAAAATATATGTCGGCAGAGTATAGTCCAATTTTTGAAACTCAACTCCCCAATTTGTGTAAACTTTTATACAAATTTAAACGACTCCTCGGGCGTCCACTGCTGTGTTTTGCAGTGCCTTAAGGACTGTTATAAAGTTTATTATTCAATGTCATCAGAAAATACCCTACTATTTTCTCCTTTCACTCCCTTGTGTATTTTTTCGTGTACTAAAATATATCTGTCTCATTCCAGCGTGCACAACTCAGCCTTCAAGTCGATGACGGAGGCAGTGCGCGAGAGCGAGATAAAGCAACGCGACCCCTCCGCGCTCCTCACGCATCCGAGACACTCGTAAGTACTCCATCTTGTTAGCGACACGTGTTGTTACCGAGATAAACGTCATATTATTGTACGTACGAGAATGCTCTGTCGCGTACTACGGAGGGTAGGAGTTTTGGAACATCGTCTCAGTAACTGGCTCTTACTATGGCACAAGCAATTTAAAAAAAGTTCAGCTTTTTTAAAAGCGTTGCCTCTGTGACTATTGTGTAACTCGATGTGTTATATTAACGACCGGGTTCAGTAAGTTCATGTACGAGAGGGCTTTCAATGTATTCTCGGTATCGGCATGAAAAAAGACGTAAATTCCATTAAAATCATTTTTATTTTTCGCCGCAACCCCAATGCATTTATTACATCTCGAAATTAACTTTTCAATACCCTGTAAAAAATAACTTTCCTCTTTCTCTGAAAAGTGCGCATTTATTGCCGCCTTTAGCTCTTCATCGATCGTTGGAAAATCGTTTCCCACGAAAGTCTTTTTTCAAATTAGGGAACAAATAATAATCACTCGGGGCTAGGGCCAGGCTATAGGGTGGGTGGTTAATTTCTTCGAAACCACAATCTCGCACAGCAGCCTTGGAAACACGCGCCGTGTGGACCAGGGCGTTGTCGTGAAGAAGCAACACACCGGTGGTCAGATTACCCGGAACCAACAGAGAGGTGGGTCTTCTCTGCTATCATTTTGATCTTCAGTCGGGCATCCTCCAGTATAAGCTTCTCAACTTTTTTCACGTTTTCATCCGTAGAGGCAGTAACCGGGCCGCCCTATCGAGTATCATCTTCAATACTCTCACTGCCCCTTTTAAATTCACTTGACCACTTTTAAACCGTAGATAACGTAGGTGCCGAATCTTGATAAACAGCCACCATCTCTTCGTGAATAGTTTTTTTGACTTTTTCCTTGTTTGGTAAGGAATTTAATAACAGCGCGGTGTTCGATTTTCTTCAACATTGTCACGTTAGCCATTCCAGTAAAGTTGTCGTTGACTAAGGATAACAAGCAAACTAATGATCACAACTATATGAAATTTTTACTTTTATACCCTTAGATAATGTCATTAATTAATTAATTAGTCAAATTACCCACATCATTAGTAAATCACCCTGATACCGAGAATACATTGAACGCCCCACGTACTCGTATGTGTACAGTTTTTAAAATTATCATTTAGTGTTAAAATCAATAGCACAACTTAAAATTGTGTAGTTTATATATTTTTATAATTATGATGATAGATAGGTTTAGAGGGTCTTATATCCCGTTTTGTATCATCTATGCTCCAAAAATGTTTTAGTACCAATTGACAAATTTTTCATACATACAAATGCGACAGAGCATTTTCGGCTTTCATGACATTGACATACCGAGTGCGTTCCTACTACATGATATTATACCATATTTATAATATTATATCCTGGGAGCACACACAATATGATTAAACTACCACACAATTCATATGAAAATGCACGGTATTTGGTGATTGGGGTCACTTTGTGGTGGGTTCACAAGCACGGGGACAAAATTTTTGACAGGGGTGGCATGAGACATGATTTATTTTTTATATTTTATTAAATGTTTGTTTGAATTCAAAGCTGTGTGTGTGATCTCAGATAATAGTGTTCAGAATATGTTTCACGGACTGACATTCTTATCGAATATTTAGCCTTTTTTAAAGCATTGGGGGTTTACACACCTTGTTCGTCACTTATTTGTTTGGAAAAGAGGAGAACCAACTCCATTTACCCAGTCTAACACTTGGAGACTTCAGAGAGGCTAATATAGACAAAAATGGATTGACAGATGAATACTGTGGAACTCATGCTAACTGCTGTGATTGACTGACAGAAATAATAACAGTTAATTAAATCACTTGACATGAGTTGGACAGTCTGTTATGTTATTTTTTTTATTATTTTTGCCTTTTATAAACCAGGTGTCAGAATGAGAGTATACAGGGTTTTTGGAAAAATGCCAACAACCTCTTAGGAGGTAATTCAATTCAATTTTCAATTTCATTTATTTAGTCAGACAAAAACCATCGATTAAATCACAAGTGCACACATTTAACACAAAATAACAATATTAAATAACGTCCAAGTATACAAATTCTAACAAAATTGAAATAATGAATAAAAAATAAAAATTTAAAATAACAAAATACGGAATATAATTTAAAACCTAATAATTTAAAATAACACAACCGATTTAAAAAAATTATAATTAAGTAATTTAATAAATAATAACATAATAAATAAATTAAAATTAATAATTAATTAATTATTAATTTATGTTCGCATAACTCATCAAAATGTAGAGAATAGCTGTTTTTTTTTTTCGCGATTTCAGGTTTGGTCCCATAGTAAAAGTTGTTCACAATGACCTCTTAAGAGGTTGTTGGTGTTTTTCCAATAACCCTGTATTACAAATATAATATAATCACACTCGAGAATTATTCCAAAGCTATACAGGGTGGCGGGGACATCGCCGTACAAACTGTAACCACGAATTCAGCACGTGATTCTGAAAAGCTTTGAAATTTTCAGTCGGTTATTACAAAACAAATTGCTGTTTGATACATGTTGACCACGTGTAACACTTTTCTATGAAACAGCTAATTTTTATTTATAACCGACGAAAACTACTCATGTACGGAATCCATGGCAACAGGTTGCGCGTCGGTCCCAGCCAGCCTGTATGTACCTCGTTGTTCGACAATAACATATTCTGAGCATGAACTACCAAGGTTGTAGAGTGTCAAAGTGACACAGAGATCGATACAGGATGAACCGATAGGTAACAAAGCAGAATGCGTGTGTTTTGCCTCGTATGCTCCTACGTCTGCATTATTTTGGATTGCATATACTGGACTATTGACCTGCTAATATTCAGATTGATTTAACAGTTTGTATATGTGTATATATTTTTCGTAAATATTGGTATGTATGAAGTATCTACCTCCTTATACGCAATTTGAGCCATAAAACAGATGGCTATAGTATTCTTATAGTTGAAGTATTATAAAAACGCTAGTACCTCTAGATACTACATAAATGCTATTGTTTGCCGTTTTTATCTCCACACGTGTATATTGTCCTGTTGTTGTTCAAACGCCATCAGAATACTGTAGCAGTTATACCTAAATGTAACCGATCTCTGCTCTGTGTTCTGGCGGCTGTCCATGTGTATCATATCACTCGTATTTTCATTATTCTATGCATTCTGTACGTCCGTGTGCTCCGTTGCCGGCTGATTTCCTATATATCGACGCTTCTATGTATTACACGTAAAGCGTAGCTCTATTTAGATTAGATTTTGTACTCTTCTGTAGTTTTATATGTATAGCAAAATTTAGTATTTAATCTATGGAATTCTTGTTGTTTCCACACTTGTATTGTTCTTTTTATATCATATGTTATGTAGTCGCTTGAATAAGTAGCAACTATACTACCTGTACCTGCCGAACGTTTCGTTGGCGATCAGCCGGCAGCCGCCCGGCACAAGCGATAGTACGCACGCAACTGTCCGTACGTACGTTATGTTACGTGTTTAGTTTGCTTTGCATCGCCCCTCCCCGCACCCACTCGTACGCGTACGCTCGCCACGACCTCCCGCTAGTCTATCTCACGGAGAATCGGTACCACCGCGTCCTTTCGAACAAGAATGCACCTCCGCGCGGGATACCATTTCAGATATACGTAAACCTTGCAAATCGAGGGTTTAGGTACAGCAAAGTATCACGCCCGGAGGGGTTTCAACTCGTATGTCAGGCTCTTGGCTCACACGAAGCGCGCTCGCCGAGGTCGCGGGCGAGCGTACGGCGCCAGCTCGGGCGCCAATAACTTGTGTTGTGGCGGGCGCAGCAAGCCGCGCGGCTCGCCCGTCGGGCTGCGCTGGCGCCGCGCCGGCGTGGCGCCCGCCGAGGGCCCGCGCATGCGCACGCACGTGGTGTGACGCGCAGCCGCGCGGCCGACGCCGCAGCGGCAGTAGCCCGACCGCCGCGCCGCACTGCGCTTGCTGTCGGCTCGCCGCCCTGCCGAGATTCCTCCCTCAGATCTTCCTCCGCTATTTTTGTACGCATTTATATCGACGATGCCGCCGATGTGATACTGTTGTTGTAGATATTAATGTAAACTTTTCATTCCGAGGTGGGCGTACGTCAAGTATATGATAAGAATAAGAAAAGGGAGTGCTATTAGATGGTAAATATTATATTATGAATGTTATTAGTACAAGTCGTGTGACCGCTCGCGAGTGCTCTGCGTCCGGCTACAGAGTGCCGCTAATTTGTATGCTATCTAGATCTTCCTACACTTTGAATCTTCGAAATCTTATCATGAACTCGTATTACTAAAAATATAATAAAATAATGATAATCTAATGCTGCTGGGCAGAAACACAGTGTTGCTCATATTATGATCTTTAACGAATTCGTTTTCACTCAATTACTAGGTAGTACTATATTATAAACTAATACTTAAACAAATTATTTATTTACTGAAGTAATTAAGTTATTCCTATAATAACATTCCATTATTTGTAGTTGTGATGTGGAGAGGTATTAGTGTGCCACAACTTATGAGTTTTATATGTGTACGGAACGTGCACTTAGAAAAGAGGAATTTATATTAAAATAGTATACTCCTTGAGAAGGCTAGTTAGTGGAACTGTTAGATGTGGAGTGTCGTAGTATTTGTGTTAGTGTGGAGCTGAGTACGGGTCACTAGAGGTATCGGCCTAAGACGCGACCGTCGAGCAGGCTCTGTGCGAGTAGATGGACATACTGCTGGGAAATTACTCCAAATGAAATGATAATGCTTCAATATTCTACTATCTAAAGTAATATAGTCTAATAAATTTAGCCACCCAGCGCTCAGTAAATAAATTTTGATAAAAGTTTCTTTTAAATATAAGTAACTATTATCGTAAGCCATTACAATACTACGATTTAAGGTATGCGCCTCGATAATCTTCGTGTTTGCGAATTATTACGAGAACGAACAAACTAATGGCTCCCAATGTCCGGCTGTCGCGCTTAGTCATCTGTCACTCAAGAGATTTGAAAATATTTTTTGAAGTGCATGAAGTTGTTAATGTTCTCAGTAATTGTGTGAATAGATCAGAGCAGTTAAAGTTCTCCCAAATGTCGAACATGTAATAATCACATTCAGAATAAAACTATAGATTAAAAGATACAAACAAATCGCTAATTAACGTTTTGTACATGTAATTTTTTGTGGCAAATAATAAGTTGACTTCTTACTATTTTGGTTGAACTAAAAACGACATTTAATTATGTAACAGCTCTATCTAGGAATTAGAATCGCGCGTTCGCATCGAAGATTGCCGAGGTGCAGAACTTAAATCGTATTACTGCACTTAAATTATTTAAATAAATTAAATGTATACATATTTTATAAGCCATTGTCTAGATTAAATCTAACTATTTTTAATAAAATATTTATATACTTATTAGAAAGTTCTGGTCTAGTTTCTGTGGCCGTCCATCGTAGCATTGCGTTAGCAAATCGGTCGGTTCCTATTATTGTTCCTAAAACTTTTACTTATTTACAATTAAACTATAATGTCTCCAGCAAGTAATGTCCATGCCCCAAGTTAGCCCCGACAGCACAGAGCTTGTTTGGTGGAAGCATCACAATATACTAATTAGACAGTAGCATAAATAATATGAATATTTTTTTATATTTGGACACGTTTGAACGTTTTCTATATTTAGTAGGAGTACTGGCTTCTTGAGCAATACAGTCGTTGTAAGTAAGATATAATTATGTATTATTTATGCGGTACTTGTAAAATTTGATCCTCACTTGAAAATATAGGTACCTTGTTTGACAATCTTCCTTTGAAAATGTTGTATGTATAATATTATAGTTGTATTATGTAAATCAATATTTTGAAAGAACTCGCATGCTGCGAGAGATTGAGAGAAATTAGTTTTTGCTTTGGTATATAAAGTGCCCGCCGCCGCCGTGTCCGCGGGAAGGTAGCGGGATGTATTAGATTCTACACTTGTTATGTACGTAATAACATTCCACATATCACGTACAGTTATGACATAATTTATATGAGAGAGATTAATTCCTTCTGAAACTAGTTACTTGATTAGTATAAGTAGTAAATTGTACAAAATATTTATTTTTTACTTCCGCCTGTGCGTCTTTGAGACATACTTATATAAGCAATAAATTGAAACAATATTTACGAGATAATCAAAACAAGGAGTTATTTGGCCTAACGATTGATAGTATTTTTTAAGATATTATAAATTCAATAGACGCCACGTTTGTAATAAAATACCGAAGTTTAATCAAGTTAAATTTTCCATTTAAATTCTTTGTTTGTATCTACTAATTTGTTTCACAATGACTTAATGTACATTTGTATGAAATAAACTGATCCGCAGAATATTGTGTAGTTCTTGTAAATATGTGTACAGACCCTGCGCTAATTTTATTTGCTTATTTTTGGTAGTTTTGTTGTTCATTCTTGTAAATGTTATAATTTCATATCTGCGGCTGGTTGGCGTGCCGCAGCACATTCGTGTTTGTTTCCTCCATGTGCCATGTTGTTATTAAGCACTTTTTGTTGATCTGTCCTATGTACTTGTGTCAGTGTATTGCACATACTTTTTCTCCAAATTGGATATCATTTTTGGAAAGCGATCGTTACCTTATACAAAAGAATGACAATCAAAGTAAATAATATACCAGTACAAAATAATCACTGAATATTCGAATTCGCCTTTTACTAAAAAACCGATCAAGTGCGAGTCGGACTTGCGCACCGAGGGTTCCGTACAAATTTGTAGGTATGTAACTACAAATTTAAGGTTCGCGGATTTATTCCTTTACTAGTGCTACATGAAATTGCTTCTTACCAAATTTCATGATTCTTGGTCAAGAGGAAGTACCCTATAGGTTTTGATTCCCTTGCGAGGCGCGTGTCAAAATATGCGGCATAAACGGAACATAAACGCCCGTAACTTTTGATTGCGTTGACTTAGAAGTTTGATTTTTTTCACTGCATCAAGGGATTGCAGCCCTGTATTTGATATTAAATTCAACTTGATAACTCCACGCGTTCCTGAGAAAATGGGTCTTGACAGACGGACAACGAAGTGATCTTATCTTATAAGGGTCCAGTTTTTGAGGTACGGAACCCTAAAAAAACATCATACATATTTAAAACAGTATAATTCTTAAATAACTATTCGCTGTACTCATATCAGATGCTTACACATTTAAAATAATTCGAACTAAGCGAAATCCCTAAGACGACCCACTGACCAAAATATTAATTAGGAGCCGTAGTTTAGTTTGAGCCGCGCGGCGGCGCCAACCAGTCGGAACATTCATTAGTGTTTATTATTTCATCTAAACACTCATGTTTACGTTCGTTTTGTCTTTTTAATCTGTCATTTTTAATGCTGAAGTTTCGTTGGTATACACCACAGTAATCATTCCCTAAAATTCTATATCTGCAGCAAAGTATAAGGTGGAATACAAGCATGGTGAGAAGAAGGTGTATCGCAGCGAAACTTCGGCTTATTACATAGTTTTATGTTCATGTATACTGACTTGAAAACTAGACTGACTTGTGAAGAACTTGTCAATAAATGTTTTGGTAATTCATTTCAGGTCGATTTTTCTTAACATGTGTGGGTGTATCTTTAGCTACTCTCTCGGCGTACGCGCATACTGGCGTGGCCATTGATTTAATATTTTTGCGAACCTTTTTAGCCACACTACCGTGTCTCTACCAAAAAGAGAATGAATTGAAAATCGCCGGATTTAGTTTTTTTTTTCTGAGCATATTTCGCGAACTTTGTCCGATATTATAGTTTCTGCACAAGTCAGGCTAGTTGCCATTAACATAATTAAGCGCTAATATGACTGTTAATTTGTCTTATGACGTCATCAGCACAGTAGCAACATGTACAAAGTATTGTAAGTAATGGAAGAAGGGACGCGCCCTGTTGTTTTACATGATTGTTTAATAAAACTGTTGAAACTACCTCGTGTTGTATCTTGTAGTCCTAAGTAATGCCAAAATAATGCTTGATCTGTTTGTTGGGCCTGCTGATGCTCGGTATGCGATTTGTTCTGTGTTAGTTACTTTACTGTGCTATTACTAACGGGTGTAGCTGCCGATAGAGCCTTTACACACGGTCCGACTGTCGGGTAGTCGGCGCCGGGTATCCAGTGGCGAAGTATCCATACTTGTCGTAACCGGGTGTCTGGCACCTACAACCCGGTAACCGGACCGTGTGAAAAGGCACTTGAGATAAGACATACAATTCAAGAAGCTCCTTATATCCTTGTTATGTCATTTTATTCATCAAAGCGACTGTATCGCGGTCTCCCAATATGTCTTATCTCGTTAGCAAGTCCAATATTATTTTAACATCCTACTCGTCACACTATAATCGTATACAAAGCGATCTCGAAGGTGATGCAGACTAGATAGATAGATTGTTGATGAAACTCAAAATTATTGTAATTGACACGCCGCATATCTTGACAGAGATAAAAAGAAAGGTTTTTTTTTTTTTTCGAAAAATGTGCAGATCTTGCCGTTTCTTTAGCTGCTCCAGTGATGTTATATACCTATGTACCTATACTAACAAAAAAGTTCCTAACCTCTCACTCAACTAACAAATAATTAACAAGCCTATATTTTTTTTTATTACATTTGGAGTAGGTAACTTTGTCGTGTGCGGTGTGTCCTACAGACAGACAACAAACTATACATATACTCGACTCGCTTTATTCTCCAACCTGACGGACGTAAATACACACAACCTTCGTATGGCATCGCTAAATATTCGTGTAAACTACGGTCACAGAATACATAGGTACAGAATGCCGGCTCCATACAACGAGCAAAAATACAAGCACACAAACTCGCGTATCCGTGCAGCGCGTGCAAGCGCACTCGTGACTAGCATTCGTTTGAGATCGCCGTACGTACGCGTCTATGTGTGCGTGTACTTCTTTTCGTTCGTCGTTTGTAGCCGCCTTTCTGTGTTTATCTATTACAAGCTGTCTTAAGCCAGATTTACATTACTGTGTTGTGTCGTGTCGCCATTGGACGCAATTTTAGCCAATCAAAACTCGTTGTGATTTGCCGTAGATTGGTGTATTCCGCGTCACAACACAACACGACATAGTAATGTAAATCCGGCTTTAGTTGTGTGTATGCGCGTGCGGCGCGTACCAGATACAGCAAGTAGAGTAAATGTACGGTATGTAAACTATATTGGCATGTATTGGGGTATGTGTAACTAACTGATGGTGGTTGTTCCCGAGCAGCGCGGCGGACACGAGACACGCGCTCGTCCGGCTCGCCACGTGTAAGTACCACGGTACGTCGCTTGCATGGCTTGGCAGACGCTTGCACACGCCACCGCTGATCACGCGACCATCAGCAGTGGCAGCGACACTCACGCTTCTTAACTCTATTGTTAATTCTATCGATTGGTTATGGTTCATTATTTTATGTTCTAAAATTGCCCCATGGTTACTCGAAATTGTCGTCGATGCGGGAACGATTTTTTTAAGATTATTGAAGCATCAGAAGCGATGTATCTATGAGTATAGTAGTTGGTTCCCAATTCGACGATGCATACGTCCAGCCCTCGAGGGCGGGTGAGTAGGGCATAGGGCGCAAAGTTCAGTAGTCACCGCGAGCTCTGTGTGGCAGCCTCACGGAGACGGCGCGCCTGCTGCAGAACGTTCGCAGCGTGTTCAGCCGCCGCTCCGCCACGCGCGCCACCATGGAGCTTGAACTGTCGCGTGAGTACACCATGGAATCAACTGATGGAATGCTAATATGCTTTAAAAACTACAGTCAAAATTTGCGACCGACATTTGTTTTTGCGGACCTCGCGATTTTGCCCCATATTAGCACTCCATCAGTTCCCCACTCCGTGGCCCACACCACGCACCGCTGACGCGTTTAACACACATAGAGACACCCTTTATTTACTGCAGACCTGTTGAAGGAATTATCAAGGTATTCATTAATTTTCTTTTAAATTCTCAGTTCACACAGTTTGTGTTTATCACACGATTGTATAGTGTCATCACGCTGATTCGGATAGAATCATTAAGTGTTCATTTTTGCCGTTTCAACACCATTAGTTGATGATTTATATTATTTTATGTTTGTTTTATAAATTAATGATTGCGAGTGTGTGTGCAAACAGACGGGTTCGCGTTTTCGCAAGAAGAAGGAGGCAGCGTGTCGCAGGCGGACATGATCCGCGCGTACGACACGCGGCAGCCGAGGCCGCTCCACTCGTGAGCGCGGGGCCGCCGCCCGGGCCCCTTCGGGCCGCCCGGGCCCCTCGGGCCCCTCGGGCCGCTCGCCCGCCTGCTGCGCGCGCGCGGCCCCACCCCTCACACCCCACACACGTACAAACTCTTCTCACACACACTCTGATACAATATCACTGTTGTTGGTTTAGTTAGCGTCACAGACAAACAGTACGTTACATGTTATTATTTATTGATGATCCACATCATGACAAATATTATAATGGATGTTTAGTGTTACTGTACTTAACGTAGGACTGTGTGCATGCACGTCGTCTATATACTACATGATATATAAATAAACCTATGTATACAAAGTATAGCATAATGACTGTAGATGGTATACATCTCCGGTTTTTCTATCTATTTTGAATGTTTTACGAGTTTCGGTCACAGGGAATCATGATTTTAAACTCCTAGACCAAAAATTAGATAAAAATCTTTTTAAAAATCTGTATTTTAGTTGTTACTGAACGTGTACGTCGCCTTTCATCTGAAGTCTTGTGTTATATGTATTGTTGGTGGAAAATGTGGAGATGTCTGCGAGCGATGGAATCGTTCCCAATAATTTATTATTGAAATGTCACGGAACATGTCTATGCCTTTTATTACCAAAAGACTTGATCATATAACTTCCGCGCTGAGTGGCTGCTGGCTACTAGAACCCTTTATATTATCTAACCTTGTTACTGTTTTGTTGGTAGGTAAGAAATAATAATTTATTAATTCCATATGCAACGTTGTTTCAGCTTAAAATAGTTAATAAAATAATATGAACTATATAAATTATGGTTTATTTTTTATATTTGTGGGGTCTTTCTACATTTTACTTTTGATCACATAATAAAAGACTTAAACTTCAAAAAGAATAAAGTTAATTTTGATTGAAGTTACTAATTATAATATTATAAATGTTTTTATTCATATAAATAGAATTAAATGTCGTGCCGGGCTGAGTTCAATTAAAGTAATGTCCAATTTATGTCATAATTACATTTTAAGTAAGTATACGTGTAGGTAGGGATGTTGGAAGACCCAGACGGCTTTCATTTATTATTTAGTTTACAATTTATAAAGATGTAAGTACTCGATATTATTTATGTATTTCTCAACAGTTGAAGTTAATACATGGCCTAGTTTCCGATGTGTCACAATATGCATTATAATATGAGTGTGTACAACCGAGTATGTACAATATGTACATATTATAACGCTTTATTAACTCGGTCGTTAGTGTTCTGTCTTCAGTTTTACATAATATGCTTACATGTACATAATATATAAACAATTATTAATACACACATGTACATGCGTCTAAAATGTGATGTCGCTTAACAAGTAGATACCTATTTATTAATTAAATTAAAATACCACTTATTGTTTTTCGATGCATAAATCGATATACAAATCAAATAAATCTTTTTAAATGAAAGTTTATAAGTACATAAATCGAGTATTATAACTTTGAAGCACCTAAGTATATGAATCTCTGTGCGTATGTGCACTTGATACTTTAGTCACCTCCATTGGCACAAAATTCATTGATTTGGCATTCCTAGCTATTATCTAGTCAGTCAATTTTGATAGTTTTTCAAACAAATTATGATCATAACAGCTTTTTAAATGCCCTGTAAACGATCAAATATGCTTGATAAAGTTGGTCAAACTCCACGTTTTCTACAGTAGACGGTTTGACAAACGCGTCAAACACAGCTGCACACTATCAAATAATTTGACAAACACGTAAAATTTGACAAACAATTTGATCGTTTACAGGGCGCTTTAAGTCCAAGCACAGAATATTTAAAGTACTACGGTCCAAGTATTCATAGTTCAATAGACGCTTGTGTTGAACGTGAAGGGAGAAAGATTTGGAAATAGATAAGTCAGAAAAAAGAAAACTGAAGGTTCAAAATCTCCGGTTACTTCGAATGTAAATTAACAGTCTGTAAACTAAGCAAATTAGCTATACTCTACTGAGTAACGCAATGTGTTCTAATTAGTTTCCCCGCAGGAAGTTTTATGTAAAACATAGCGTCATCAATGGCTTGTACCTACACCTAGTATTTTAGGAAACTGAACTTCCCTAAAACGTTTAAACACAAGCAAGTTGCATGAGTAGTTCCAGTGATTTAAACCTAATTAAAGTAAATAATTGTGATACGTACTGAATGAGGTTAACATTTTCAGACTCTTTACATGGTCGCTAAGAAATATTATAAAACAAACTGATATTGTCGCGTATGTTCTTAACAGTTTATTATTGTTAACTGTTTAACTTGTGGTTACTTTCGACGGCGTTTGAGATGTGTAGATTATCTAATAGGTACATACGTACGGACCATGTACATTTAATTTATATAAAAATAATTCACTATCTAATCATTAAAATGGCTCTCTATATTTTGTTCTTTATCAAAATTGTTAAGATCACTTGTTACTGAAATCAGTTAATGGAATTCTGACGTCTACGTTTAGTTAGCGCTTTAGTATTCCTATTTATTTTTGTGATTTCTTATATCTATTAGAACATTAATATAATTTTAATTACCGTTTTTTAAGCATTTTATTTATTAATGCGTATACAAACAACATTCATGTTTAATTGGTTGTTAACTTCGCTATTCGTTCTGTAAGTTCTTTTAGATTTATAAAATGACGTGGTTACCTATTTTAAATTGGGTGCTTTTCATTCCATACATAGACATATTTGAAATTCGGGAAATAAACAATTTTCAGATACTTATACCGTTAGATTTTTTTGAATGCTAGCATATTTTTTTTTAAATAAAATAGTTCCCTGTTGGTCCTCACGCCTTAATAATGACTTGAGAACACCAAAACTTTGGACCAACGTGGGTGTTACAGCATTGTGATCTCTTGCACCATGGTGTGGCCAGGCCATGGGCCACTGTTGACCCGTGTCAACACATCTCGGGCGCCCTCGGCTCTTAACTTGTGGATGTAACAGATATAAATTATATAATTTGTTCTCGTTCTTTATATGGCAGTTTTATTTGATTACCTTCCTCCTTTACTCCTAACCTTATTCTTATATCACTATATGTGTGATATCCTGCGCAGCCATAGTTACTCGCAGTTAGATGCTACACATCAGCACTGTGGACGTCGTCGTTATGCTAAAAGTGCCTTTTACCGTGCTTATTTGAAATAAATGCTTTGACTTTGCTACAAAATCGTTAGGTACCCGATAAATTTCCATAAAACATAAAGAGGTACCTACCTAGTACTACTTCAAAAGATTAATAATGTATCGCAGTAGCTGAGCGATTAAGGCGACTACACGACCTAAAGCGCGGTCACTGTCGGACTGCATAGAAAAGAAAGAGAAGCGCGATGACACAACCGTGGTAATTTATTGCAAATATGAAGCAATTATCTATTTACAAAAACTCTCAAACACCAAACAAATAAAAACCGTATACTAAAATTCGGGGAATTAAATTGTCTTTTAGATGGTGAAAGTTTTATGAAAATACACCCGATAGTGTTTGCGTGATTATCGTTTTTATGTCCGCGGTAGACATTACTTTACAAATTAATTACACTATGTTAAAAAAATATAATTGCAAATATTCACATATTAAATTACGAAGCAAATGGTCTAGTATAACATTTTTTTTTCAAAGAAATCAGTCCGGTCGATTAGACGTGATGTTGAATTTAAAATCATTAGAAGTCGTATATCTGCGCCTTAAGTAGTGACTGCAACGTATCATTGCGAACGGCGGGTTCGATTCCCGCACGGAACGAATGTTATTTTAGACACTTCCTACATCAAGTATCCGCTGCAACTGGAAGCAGGTCAGTGGCAGCTCTAAGAAATAGAAATTCAATCATCTTATATGTTTTATTATGGCAAGCCATTACTTGACCGATGTCACCATTCTGCCACTACCTAAAAATGATTGTAATTTGCCCACCCACATAGCCTCAGGCGCGGCGTCAATTATCGGTGGGCATCGATACAGCTCGGGCGGCTTTGGGCGCCCGAGGGCTACTTCGGGCGCCTGAGAACTACTTCGGCAGTCGTAAGCATACCTAAGGACGGGTGGCAGACACGTAGTGTTGCAAAGAACTCAAGTCTTCGAGTCCTATATAAACGGACTCTGATGATAAATTACAAGACTCGACTCATTACAACAGGACTCCAAGACTAGAGAACTAAATTCTCTACGAGTTCTTGAATGTTACATGAGAGCTCGAGTCTCTTTGTGGGCTCGAGTCCTTTTTATGCGGCGAGTCGCACTCAAGTCCTCTTTTTGTATGAGTCTAGCAATAAAATTGTTACATTTACAAGATCGGGAGAAAGGCTCAGATAAAAAAATAACAGTATTGATTAAGGATATTTTTAATAATTTGTAAACATCATAAAAGGGTTATGAGTTACATCATAGCCACTAATTTAAACTTATCATCAATTCGAGTCTTTTTAAATGATGAGCTTCAAGTCTCATCTTCATGCTCCGAGTTTTTCTTGAAGACTCGAGTCCTTTGTTAGACTCAAATGGCTGTTAAATTACTCGGGCTCGGCTTGACTCTAGACTCCGAGCCTTTTTAGCGCACTGAGTCTTGCATAATTGAGTCGAGTCTTTAAAATTACGACTCGAGGACTCGAGTCCTTTGCAACACTACAGACACGTCGAGTAGGTAGTCGTAACGTTACGTGAAAACAGTTGTGAGTGTGTATTTATAATGGTGGATTGGGACTTAGTTCTAATTGTTCATCTTGCTGAAGAAGAAGAGAAACTTGGAATCTTAAGGCAAAAAAGAAGATTTTGGGTGAATAAGCTTTGGAAGCAAAGATGTTTCGGTGAATTTCATAACTTGTTTAATTAAGAAGGCTGTTGCCTTTTATTTTCCTCTGGGTGTTGCCAAGCTAACGGAGGCGCGCGCGGTGAACGTTATGACTGTTCTGCGACGTGTCTGCCACCCGAGCTACCCGAAGACAGCCTCGGCGTCCTTAGGTATGCTTACGACTGCCGAGGCAGCCCGAAGCAGATCTCAGGCGCCCGAAGCCGCCGTAAGGCGCCCGAGCTGTACCTATTAGTATGTTGATCTATGGCTGTACCGAGCCGCACCGATGCCCACCGATAGTGGGCGCCGCGACTATAATCGAAGTCCAGATAAGTATTTTTTGCGAGTTCGTCTGGGAACGATTCTAACGCAGATTTTTTTTTGTCGCTTGAATTTTTCGTCATCACGCAATCAATACCGGATAGATTTTGTTCAAATGCATAGATATTCCTTAGAAGTGTAGTGATAGTCAGTCAGAAATTATCAAATTTAAAAATCTGCTTACCAATTATGTACAGAAGCTATACCTATATCTAATTATCTATTTCACTTAGATGACGATTTTCGATATTTTTTGGCTAGGGTAACGCACACTATATTTATGTTCATAATTAATAATGTAAGAAATCAATAAAAAAATTATTAATTTAATTAAGTTATGATTCTATGGCAGGAAACAGCAGTGGTGGCCCAGTGGTAATGGCCGCGAGTTACGAGTTGTAGGTCGTAGGTTCGAACCCAGACAGGCGCTTTACTTTGTGTAAATTATTTCATCACCACTGCTCTCATAACGGTGAAGGAAAACATCGTGAGGAAACCGGCATGTCCTAGAACCAAAAATTCGAAGACATGTGACATCTACCAACCCGCACAGGGCCCGCGTGGTGGATTACGGCCCACTCCCTCTCACAGAGAGGAGGCTTGTGTCCCAGCAGTGGGAACATTATAGGCTGATTATGTTATGATTCTATGAAATTTATTAAAATTACAATCGGATATTATTTTTAGATATATATGTCACTTGGTAATTAAATTACTTATTATAATTGTTATTTATTTTTCAATGTCTTATTAAATATGTCGTTTACCGAGTGGTATTCGAAAATGGGTTAAAACGACAGTAGGACACATTACGCTCGGGAATGTGTTTAATTGCTCTGCGAGGGAAATCTGCGCACGCGATGTAGCTCGTAGGTACCTGCACGTATATAAAATACGTGTACTTTCCTAGTCGTATATACCTGCGTCTAATTGTCTAGACATTCCTAAAATTGGTGCTGCAAACGCGGATGCGAAGGTGAGTGGTAGAGCAAAAGTTTTAGAACATTGACGTCAACTAGTACCTTTTTGTAAATCTGAAACCTCCCAATGCCTTGATAGCATTCTATGACGTGTGTTATGATTGCCTTTTGATTGTATTGCGTTACTTTTAATCCATTTTCGTTCTTAGAGGCTTAAGTATAAATAATCGCTAAGGTCTAGGTAAGTTGGCCCATTCTGAATTAAGAATCCAGTCTTCCTATAGGTATTTTGCCTAGTTACAGGACAAACATGTCGACTAAATGAAAAGTTGTGTAAATAGACCATCCTACCTGCCAATATCAATTTCTGTGCTTACTTTCCTTCCAGACGTGTCACTCGCGAGAACTGGGTCAAGTGAATAGGTAGGTACGTAGGTACATGACTCCTATACTTAAACCTCTAAGAACGAAAATGGATTAAAAGTAACGCAATACAATCAAAAGGCAATCATAACACACGTCATAGAATGCTATCAAGGCATTGGGAGGTTTCAGATTTACAAAAAGGTACTAGTTGACGTCAATGTTCTAAAACTTTTGCTCTACCACTCACCTTCGCATCCGCGTTTGCAGCACCAATTTTAGGAATGTCTTCTTTTCAATATCTAGCATAACCTACACTTATTATCTTTCCCCTTGTTGATTGCCCCATTACCAACACAAACCTGAATGTTCCGATGACCATGACTCATTCTGGTTGTAGTTGTGTGGCTCTAGCAACCTTGGCAACTGGTATAACAAAGCCGAGTATTTGGGTTCCCCTCAAATATTCCACGAGTGAAGATTAAGCTAATTGCGTTCGGGAAGGCATTCGTTCACTGCTGCTAATTTACTTCGCACTGCACACATGACTTCATACTTCCACGGAAACAAACATGCTTTGATTACCTACGATATTAATTAAGATCTCGAAACTACAGACCTCGATATTTGGCGGTCATAGAGCAAAGGTATGCGGAATGGATAGCGAGAAATCGTGATTTCATCCCTGCCCTCTGCTCTATCAATATTAATCCAGGAGAGAATAATATGACGTAGGTATAGAGGACCTATGTAATTTAAATTACCATTAGGTAAGTGCCTATGTGCCAAATTTTGATGTACTTACATGTAAGAAGCTGAGACTTCAAGACAGACCAAACTGTGACTGTTGTGATAGGAACAGTGATTCGCGAGCGTGCGTGCTATCAGTGATGCAAGCAGGTGTGGCCCACACGGGGCAGCGGGTGGAGCGCCAGCGCGCCACGCTGCCCGCCGCCGCCGTGGCCCCGCCGCAATGCCGGCTCGTCGCCGCACCACAACACGCTCGCTCAGTGCCTCGCAGTGCCTTCCAGACGACGCTCGTGCCTTACACCTTACGTATCGACTCGTTCACTTCTCTACTCTCGCAACTTTTCCTTTGAATCGTCCACAACTAGCTTGTACTTTGTGTTTCTTAAAAGTACTCGGTCTCGTCGTGAGTTGTGATTTCGCGCGAAAAGTTGTTTACAAACAGTGTGTCGGAGTGTGCCGGCTGTTTACTGTGCCAGCTGTATGTAGTGCAGTGCCGTGGGTGCGTGCCATGCGTGTGCAGGAGGCTCTATGTCAGTGGCGTGTGACGGCGGCCGCCTGAGCACCCCTTCACCCTGGCTGTGGACAACGAGATGGCACGCTCGCCGCGGAGGATCGCCGCGCACCGGCGCAGCCGCAGCCGCTCTCGAGAGCTGACCCGGCTGAAAACCCAACTCAATGCGAAAGGTATACAAACTCATCATCTGACACCGTTTGTTTTACGTATCTCTTTGTTTGATAGAGCGTGATAATAGTTTATTATCATAATAAAACAACCTGTTTTCCGCTGCTAAACACTAACTGCTTATCTGCGATAAATGAAATGTCTTATTTATAACGTAGTTAGGTACATAACTGAGGTAAATACTGACATATTTTATTGTTGATTTCGTCGCTATTTCACGATTATTACTTACTACCTATTTATTTTCCGTCATAAAAATCAACACAAAAATGTTCGCAAATAAAACCTAGGTACTAAGTATTTACCGATAAAATAAAGTGAACGATGTTATTAGCGTGGAGCAGAAAAATATATAAAATATCCAATCCGATTGCTATCATGAGCTCCAATGGTGCTGATCGTATTAATAAATTGATTACCTACTTACTATAAACACGTGTTTGTCGTAAGTATAAAAATGTTGTGCTGCACAAAACCTCAGAAAAATAAAATAGACTCATTAATCGTATCTAAACGATTGTGGCGAAGTATGTGACTGCGAGATCATAAAAATTAATCGCTACACACATTATGCGGTACACACACATAAAAATGCTTTGAGTCCAATGACACGTGTAAACCTTGTGATTTAACTAACAAATCACACTGAATTGTTAAACCAGTATCCGCGCCTGGTCGATGGGTTTCGTTATTTCGTACTGCATTCATCCATGAATGGTGCATTTGAGCGGCGACGACTGACTGACTGAACCGGACACGATCCCTACACAGCTGTACCGGTCGCTGTTCTGTAGGTACCTCCAAGCACGTTATTGGTACAGGTTGTAGAACGTGGTGGGCTGATCACAACCGGCCTCGCCCGCGGCTCTTGGCGGGATTTCGCGTGGTACTTAGTACGGTGGCTTCTGCAGGTTGCTCCCGAGCGGATTTTAACGAAATGCATCTGCCTGTAGTTAAAATTGCTAAATGTAACATTGTAACCTCCGTCAGGTAGATCTACATTTTGGGCAGTCATATTACCACCCTGTTGTCTACAATCAAAGTAGATACACTAAATCGCGCTATAAAGGTAACAAAACTAACAAAGCTTATTTATTCAAGTTACGTGAGGTACTAGATTACTTTATATTTCACAAGCTGTGTAAGTACTTACCCAATGCGATTTCCCACCAGCAAAAATGACGGACTTTCATCCTATAACATTAAACCCATTTAGGCGATGAATTTAAAAAAAATCCTAATCGTTAAATATTAAGTACTTATAAGGAATTTTTGTGCAAAATTTTATGCTTGAACTAGACCCAACGATAGTGAATTTATGAATTTTATCCGATAGATTGGGTAGATAGGGATCGATCTACGGAAATTAGTTCGTTTAGTGAGCGGATATCCATCCGCGTCCATCGGATTACCTACCTGGTACGTATAATTTGGACATCAACCTTCACGCAATTTATTTATACCATAATAGAGTTAACTGACGTGAACCTATGTTGTGTATCAGACTGACCGGTAAATCAACGAAGTTAACAATCAGCTGTACCAAATTGAAGCTTCGTTTAAGCCCAAAAATATCCTCATTTCGAATTAATATCTTTAGGTACCTACATCAAATTCTTTGACTTTACAAACAAATACCTAACAGGTTATGTAGGTTAGTCATAATCACAAAGAACTTCCTTTTTGAAAGTTGAGATAAAATATTTAATAAAAAACCAATATTCTATCACTCATAGACATAGTTGACCCTTAACGTCGGCGTCACGTATTTGGGTACAGTTGGGAGTTAGTCATCTCATTTGCTGACTGCTTGACTCAAATCATATGACCTAATTGTGAAGGGTATGTCAAAATGTAGAGTCAAATGTTGTGGAGCTGCTTACACCTTTACATGACTGCAAATGGCATCCCTGTGCTTTAGGGACGTCACTGATACTGCGATTAACATGCACTCTTACTCCTCTGGTGTTCTGCACAACCAACATGAAGAAGACTTTGGTACCCAGGTCATTATTATAACTTTTTTCTTTCTAACTAAGAATCAGTTTCACCTGAATGTCTTGGCAGGTATTTTTACCTTACTTAAAAATAACTGTTAAAACTTAGAAGGGCACTTTGACACCACCACATTAGCTAATTGGTTTCTAAGAAGTAGCACCCGCGCCGCTCGCCATACTTATATTAATTTAATTTTCTCTGAACGTTTACCGCCTTTAATGACATAACGGTTATAAACTTGATTGATGCTACAAAAGTGTCTTACCTCTACTTTTGTTCGCATAGAATCATAAATTGATGTAACTTGCAATACTTTAGTTTCTAGAAGCAATAGGTCGAACGTTTGACCCTGAAGAAGCAAAAGCTTCCGTCAAAGACAACAGTTTCTATGTTTGTATCGTTTCACACCGGGAATGCTGTATTATTTTACATTAGGTAGCAAAGGTAAATGTGTCAAGGCGATGGGCCGCGCTCCATAAAACGTACCTAATCACGCCACGTTGCTGAACTGAATCAGCCTGAAACTGACCTGCAACCATCAGTTTGTGTGCCTACATCGATAATAACGTGAACTACACCTATAGCACCGGCGTAACGTGCTGACAGTAATGTAAATAAGGTTCCAGTGTGTGCCACCGCCAGCCTGTGCCGCTGAGCGTGACGAGAGGTTCTTTTCATCGGGTAGCATCAATATATTCGCTCTTATAATAACAAGACCTTATACCCATGCGTTCTTCAAAGGTCTGACAAGCTACCCATCGTGGTTTTGTCTAATTTAGATGGTTGGAAGTTTATTTCTGGAGTCATAATTATTGGAGTCTGGGTCTGGAGTCATATTATGTTTAGCACAAAGTTAGATGCATAACCTCGTGATAAAGTAAAATTAAAACGTCTGAACAAAGAATATTCTCTGGTTACTAACCAGCGTTACCTAATTGTTAAAACGGTATGTGTATGACTTACCTTAATAGTGGGCAGCGATACTAATGACATTTTAACTAAGTATCTATAAAACATATTTGGGACACCTAGTTGGGCTAGGCAGCACTAGCATCAAAATTATTGTTGAGTAGGTACGTACCTAACTAAATATGTACCTATTGGATTCTTCGAAGAATCTCTTATGTTGTTAGAAACCACGGCCATCCCCTGAAAGTGAAACAGAATAGACAAGATTTTCCCAAGAATCGACCCAGCTATTTGTGCAAAATATAGGTATGTAGGTATAATACATCTATTCCGACAAAACGAAATCTAATTTTAATTCTAACGTAAACCTTTGAGCCAGTATTTGTGCTTCGACTTTAATTCGATATAGGCAAAGTTCATGACAACTTATCACCGAACTAAGCTGTCATTTTTGTACAAAGAACTGTATTTTTATACAGTTAGGTTCTTAATTCAATAAGGCTCGGTTGTCTGATCTAAAGCAAAACCTTGTTTTGTAATAAAGGGGAACGTGTCGGCACCGAGGTACAAAACAACAGGCAACAGTGAACACTGTGGACAGGCTTGGCCTTCCCTCGGGCCTTATAGCCAGCCTGTTAGTGCCATAATGGTGGCCACAAATTAGGTAGCTTTGCGACGAAAACACTAAAGCTGTCTGCAGACCTTGTGAGTTGTGTGAGCCACCTCAGCGGTTACATCACACTTTCAAATTAATTTATAATTTGTATTTAGTCAGTTAGTCATTTAACACTAAGTAGGCAGAACATTCCAGGGAGTAGTCTATCAGTTTGGTCCCTCCATCTTGATATCATGATGGAGGGACCAAGCATTTTGTTAAAATATTATGTATATGATGAGGTAGCTAAAATTATAGCAAAGGTAGGAAATAGTAGATTAATGGAATACCATGCATACATATATAAAAACCTTCATTTTGACGTTCACCAGTGAGGGAGGGCCCCATCCCTTGAATTTGCCACGGGCCCCAAACGGTATAGTTGCGCCACTGCCTGACCTAGCACCGTGTGACTTCTTTTTATTCCCGAAAATAAAAAATCAGCTCAAAGGGATACCGAAAGTAAAAAATCATCTCAAAGGGTTACAATTTTCGTCGCCGGAAGATGCGCTGTCAGCGCTCGAGCAGGCTGTAAACGAGGTGTCTGCGGCGGACTGGAAAAAGTGTTTCGAAAACTGGTTCAGAAGCATGAAACTTTGTATAGAGGCTAGTGGAGAGTACTTTGAAAAGATTTAATAAAAAAATATTTACCTATAGAATTTTTATTTTCGCAAAACTTTCTGAGTATCCCACGTACATGGTTTTAATTTTAATTAAGTATCTACTTAAAACTACGTATTAGCGTATAAAATCCGACTTAAAAACAAAAAAAATATGTTCTGCATAGCTATTCGCAAGTTCACAACCACTCGATACGCTTCCGTACCGTATCGAACATCAATCAATATTATCGTAGGCCTGAGTCTGAACGCTGCTCACAAGTCCAAAACCCGAAAATTTTGTCAGTGTAAATCAAATAGACGACCGCTATTCTTCCGACAGCTGTTTGCTGTGACTCTTATAAGTACGTTAGACCGAAACTTGAAATCCCGAATCACTTTACCCCGAATGAACGCTATCCCGAATCACGCTATCCCGAATGAACGCTATCCCGAATGAATGCTATCCTGTATCACGCTATCCCGAATGAACGCTATCCCGAATCACGCTATCCCGAATGAACGCTATCCCGAATCAAGCTATCCCAAATGAACGCTATCCCGAATCACGCTATCCCGAATGAACGCTATCCCGAATTAACGCTATCTCTAATCACGCTACCCCGAATCACGCTATCCCGAATGAACGCAATCCCGAATGAACGCTACCCCGAATCACGCTATCCCGAATGAACGCTATCCCGAATCACGCTATCCCGATTGAACGCTATCCCGAATCACGCTATGTCAGGGGCAAGGCAAATCAGGTTATAGAAATGTGTCATTTTCGATAGCCTGTCGGATAGTTGTGAATTATGCGACTATTTTAAGAGTCGCCTTTGATTTTCATTGATTTCGTTTCCCTTTGTTTTCTGAATGGCCAAATAAATTATGTTGTAAGTCATCTAGGGAATCAGGTGTTGGTAAACTTTATTATCTCTTCCACATTACATGGGTATAGTTGTGATTCTTCTGGGGACGGAATAATTACGATTTCGTTCACCTACACTTGTAGACCAATTACTTACTTAATATACTCAATGCATGTGTAATTCGTTGACAGTATTCTATTTTATTAACTACCTTTATGAAGAAGAGATGTGAGAAATGCTTTCTTAATGGAGAAAATAATCACAATTTTTGAAGCTTGTACAGACAGAGCTATATTTAGCAGGCCCCTCTCGCGGAACTCCTGAAATACTGACCTTATCGACAGATTGGACCCTGCCCTTCATGGAAGGATAATAAAAGGCTATTCCATTTTTTTTATAGAAATACTTTAATACTTTTATAGCCCTGTGTGACCTAAACCCCTTTTCAAGCAGTATATCTTTACACAGAAAGTGCGGGCTACCTATCACACGAGCTATAAAATACATGTCAAGCGCCGCTAACGAGACACAATTGATTTTCTATTGTTTCGTCGCCGATCGGCGAACCGCGAGGATTGACCGGTAGTACTCGCATCGTAATGTACTTACTTACTATTTCGGCAACATATTTAAGTTTTTTGTTAGGTTTAGTTATGTTAGGATATTTAATTGATTTATTTTTTATATAAAAGTCTGAAGAAATGCTAGAATTATTTTTAATTAATTTGTTATTCCTAATATTTTCATAATTAAATGAATTATTTCTCGCATTTTAATCAAAATTGTGAGTAATAAACAAGGTTAAAGCTATTTATAATTATTGCATGTTATTATGACAGCTGAACCGTTATGAATGTACGTTATTTTATTCATTCATATTTATTATTAAATAAGTTATAATGAACATCGGAGAATTCGATCTACCAACCAAGGCTATCGACGGTCGCCCTAGAATTTTTTCTGTAAAACTGTGTGAAAATTGATGAAAATCTTTATGATAGTTTTGGATAATATGTTGCTCTATAAACATCTGTTTAAATATAAATATGTAAACCGATTCGATATCGTGAGTGACTGCAGCCTTATCACCTCCAGAGTCACATATTATTATCACAACTCAAAACTTTATCTCACTCTTTAGTATATTTTCACATTTATTGCTTGGTTATGTCGGATTTTACGTTTATAAAGAAAGTTGTAAACCGTCACATGAATTTCCCAGCGGTACGATATTAGATGTTTCCTAAAGTTTTTTATTGAACAATTTTTTTAACCTGCCTTCGCTAACATGATCTCACAGACAACTCTGAAGAAGTGTAGACCATAGAAAATATTTTCTCCATGCGGAAATCGATGCTACGACCCGTAGCGCGTAGGCCTGAAAGCTACGTGCTCGGCTACTGCACCTATCGGTCCTCCAGTTTACTTGTTCCAAGTTATGCCATAGCACAGATAAGTTATGGTGACTGATAATTATAAATGTGTTGTTTGTCAGGATTATGAGTTCTGACATTAATGTTATGTTACTGTGCTTAGATAACATAACTACCCACGTACGCAGCTGTGTGAAAGTGAAAGAAAATGTAACACACCGGCTGACAATGTTCCCACAACTTGTAATGCCAATAATGGTATCGTCGGGTAAACCTCAAAGTGTGTGTGGGTGTGTGTGTCCGAGGTACTACTTATAACAGTATCTACTTAAATGTGACCACAATACGGTTCGAATACAAACGGGATATTATTTCATTTTTAGGTACCTATACAACACTTAGGTAATCGTGTGTTTGTGGTTAAAGTCTTCTGCGAAAACATTTTTGAATAGGTCGTTTTCACTTGTTCCTACATAATATCCCTCCAGTTACTCACTCTTTGGGAAAAATAAGCATGTTTTCATATGATTACTTAGATACTTACTTAGTACAATACAATAAAATGTAAACATGAATCATATACAATATGCAATTTCAATAGAACATAAAACATTCCATCTCGTGTACATTATGTACATGATTATATTACAGCTAGTTACGACAAAAACGTGACGTATTACATAAAGTGAGAGGCTTTCTCTGTGGCGGTGGTGCGGCTGCCGCATGCCGGCTGTCGGCCGGGTGTCGGCCGGCCGGCGCACAGCTCGGCCGCACCGGCTTTCTAACTTAAGACAAAACTCTGGTGTGTCGTCTATGCAGGCGGTACATTTACATGCATATGTTGAGGTTAACTTAAATGTTCAAGAAATCTTTAGGTACTTTAAAACTTAAGTTAGAACACGGAGCAAGTAGTAGCTACTTGGCTATTGTGGTTAAACTTACGGAAACAATGTGTGATTTGAAATCTATAAAATCCAGAGGTAGGTAAGTATATACTGTACGCACAGAACAGAATCTGTGATAATACGTTTATAATACGCATATAATATGTCAGATTTTACGCAACTAAGACTGTAAGTATATGGCTTTTTACGTTGTTACAGAACTATGACCGGACTAGAGAGTTTACTAGAATTGTGAATTGAACTCTTGAACTCAACGTGACCCAACATCAGGGTACGTCAACGGAAGCTTCACGTAATATTCACGATATTACGGAGAACTTAACACGTAGCCACACTAGGTACTACGTGACAATACAAGAATATCATGACGTGATTGACGGCACCCTGTAGGGTTTACCGGGTGAAGCAATAGTATCTTGCGGTCAGCGATAAACAATTAACATAGATGGAGTAAGTACCAGATACATGTTATTATTTTGTAAGTGATGACTGCGGTGACTTGACGAGGGACAACAGCACATGATTATTACATTTTTGTGGTAATTTTATGGTAGTCATAATTATTACTATATTGTCATTTTTTATGTGAAAAATAAAGGTAATTTTGACGTTCAAAAAGTGCTGATTCTCAGCCTAGTTTGAATAAATGACTTTTAATTTTAATGTTTTCTGTTTCAGTAGTAATGCAGTCAAGTCTTTTATTAAACATGATTTCAGCTTCAGCGGTTTATGTCGCTCTGCGTTGATGAATCAGTCAGCAAGACGTCTCTTTTTATATACTTACCCCTTTATTCATAAACGTTGTTTAAAGTTAAGTAGTCATTAGCGGCTGCTTAACTATGTCATCTTTGACGTTTGAACGTTCCTTAACTTTAATCATCGTTTATAAATAAGCCTCAAATAAAATATAATATAATAAAATAATTATTAAAATAATAATAATTTAATATCGAAAAACTGAAATGTTAATCGCCGTTCATTGCAGACTGTACATTTTAATTAGTGGTCAAATACCCTAATGTACCTATGTTATTATTCTGTACCTATATATGAGCATATTTATCGGTATTCATTAATGATTAAGTGTGTGATTCATTATTACACATATATTTATTTATATAAACGCTTACCAACTAAAAACATGCACTCTTTATAGTAGGTACATAATTTTAGATTTATAGTATTAAGATGAAAATGCAACTCTTAAGTTAACGTCCGCGTCATAAAGTAGGTACCTGCCTATAACGTTTGCCCTTGTATTACTTATAATAATAACATCGCTAAACAATAAGTTGTACTAATAAAACGCATCGGAGGTGATGTGATAATATAAATGGCACATAATATTATGTATTGACTAAGATACTGACGTTCAATAAAACTTGATTGCCACTGTAACTGTAACTGGTCCCGTGGGTTGTAATGTTACTACCTACACACATTTTTCTTCATTGGAAATAAAAAGTATATCCCACTGGGAGACTGGCCGGAGTAGGCGCTGTGGAGGAGACAACACTGGATGGAAATAAAAAAAATAGGTACCCTCTAGGAACTACTCGTAACACAATTTTCCATTGCAGCTGCAATTTACTAAGAACCAAAACTCTACATACTTACTTATAAATATTTCGCTTGAATGGTCAAAGAAATCCCATTTCCATATTTGAAGTTTTGTCTGTGTATAGGCACAGTATAAATATGGGGAGTGATATGAAGATTCGAATGACGTTATTGCGACGCACGCTATTTCGAAAAAAATTAAGAGTGGTACGCCAGTTCGAACACACATTAAATCGAAAACCGCTATATCGAATGACGTTGTCGCGAATACGCTGATTCGAAAAACTGTTTGAATGGTACGCTATCGCTAGTACGAAAGTCTTGGTATCTAGCGAAATCCATTGTAGCGAATAGCATAGGTATTCCAATCTGAATTTGTCTGGTGATCGAACCCGCGACCCCGATAAAGCCTTATCTTTGTATTGGGTTTGGGAAACAAGAGCAAAGAGAAGTATTATTTTAAGTCAACTTTTTAGTTTCCAGTAAGTTAGTAATCAACAAAGAAGTTAACAAATCAAAATTATAGGTGGTATACTCATTACCAAAAGTAACAACACTGTCATATTCCCGTTGCACCATTGACTTGCACCATCAATGGTGCAGAGGTGACTAATTAGTTTTGATGACAAATTGGATTCAATCAACTCAATATAGACTAGTATTCAAAGCTACAGTTCTTATAAATTCAATAGTGCACATAGTGTTTTTGTTTTGTAAAATCGCTGCGATAGCATTTTCTTTAATTTTTTTTTTTTTGCTGGCGGTGTCTGTGGGATATTAGCAAAAATTCTCTCAATTTTGTGGGTGGTTGTATTCTGTTCGTCAATGAGCTTTTGAATACAGCCGTACAACCCAAGTTTTCGATTGCCCATTAAACAATTCCATCGCCGGTGCCATGCTTCCACGCTGTTTTGAGTTCGCGGAAGACTTAAATTATTATTTCTTTCAGCGGACCAGAAACTAGGTGGAAACAAGGGTTGCAGTCGGGATATCACAATTTCTGATATGCGAGATTTTAATTGGCCCAGAACGTAATATTCTTCGAAATATTTAGTGACAGCTTCTGCTTCTTCTGGAAAAACGCTCTCCCTCAACTGTTTATAGACATCAGCAGCCTAATTGCGGAACGCCAAATCGTCAAATGATTCTGATCAGTTGGCTTCATTTCTATTCACAATTGGCTTCATTTTACGATTTTCGAATTGCAAAACTCTATTTTATTATGAAACCAATTATGAACGTTAAGGCCCTGCGCAGAAACTAGAGTTTCGCAATTCGAAAATCGTAAAATGAAGCCATTTGTGATAGAAATGAAGCCAACTGATCAGAATCATTTGACGATTTGGCGTTCCGCAATTAGGCTGCAGGTATATTTTCCGGAGACAAGTAGGCCAAAGCTACATAATATCGCATTTTCAAGGCGAACTCGCTGTCTGTGCCATATCTCTCACCGAGCCCACACCCTTGTATCTTTCTCCAAATGTTTTGTCCAAGATGGAATAAGCAACAGGACTGGATTGTGGCAGGAAATTCTATTCTGATTGCATTTATTATCGCCAATTCGAAATCGAACATTATTTGTTCTGGTTTCAAATCGATGTTAGTTCTTGGTAATCACTGGGTCGCGAGTTCGATACCTAGACAAATTCAGATTGGAATACCTATGCTATTCGCAACAATGGATTTCGATAGATACCAAGACTTTCGTACTAGCGATAGCGTACCATTCAAACAGTTTTTCGAATCAGCGTATTCGCGACAACGTCATTCGATATAGCGGTTTTCGATTTAATGTGTTTTCGAACTGGCGTACTACTCATACTTTTTTTCGAAATAGCGTGCGTCGCAATAACGTCATTCGAATCTTCATATCACTCCCATAAATATGAACAGTATGGAAACTAGGCCTATTTGTTGAAATAAATACCTACGACTCATTGGAGCGTTAGGGTTGTCACTCTTAATGTCTGTAAAATTGATGTGTTTTATTGTAACGAAGTTTTTAACGTGGTGTGCGGTTAGAAGATGACTGATTATCTTGCCCTCCTTCTGGTCAAAACGTAAATCCAAGATGGCGGCTGCGAAAAAATTCAAAATTTTCGTCGTGAATATCTTTTTCATAGTTTTCGAGGGTGCTAAAGCCGATAGTGAAGTCAAAATGCGCGTCGCTCGACCGATGCCTAGTTTAACCCTGCACCTTACCGTTTCTACTCGAGAATGGGTGTAATAGTAATTAAATAAAACAATATTTTTAAAAAATATCTTTATTCTTCGTAATTATGTTAAATCACATTTTTCGATACTTTAAACCGACTACTTCGGAAGTAGTGCTACAGTAAAAAGAAAATAATATTATATGGCGACTTCATAAATGTATTAAACAAAAACAAAGTGGAAGACAACAGGAATAAAAAAATGCTGCATGCGTAAACAGCAATTATTATGGAAGTATCGTAAGAATCGAAATATCATAAAAAACCAATTTTAAAAATTTTGCGAGTAGATTACAACGTGTTATAAAACTGACAAAAAAGTCTCAGAATACTTTATCCATACAGCTCAAAACAAATGTAGGGCTACTTGGAACGTTATTAGTAAAACAATGTGTAATGTGCCAAAAAGCGAAATCAATCAAATTAATATAGATAGTAAACAATGTGGTGATGATCCGCAGACCATTGCGGACTTTTTTAATATTTTTTTTATAGACCAAATAAAACGCAATAAAAGTTATACTAATAAAACAGAGACCACGGACCGTCCAACTTTTTGAAAATGCGTCGAGCGCATTGGATGAAATTTTTCGTTCTTGTTTTAAAAGAGAACAAAAGAGAACCCTGTAAAATTTACATGTAGCAGGCGAAAGTATTTTTCAGTAAATAATTTATAATTACGAATAATAGAGATATATTTTTTTAAATATTGTTTTCTTTAATAACTATTACACCCATTCTCGAATTGAAACGGTAAGGTGCAGGGTTAAACTAGGCATCGGTCGAGCGACGCGCATTTTGACTTCACTATCGGCTTTAGCACCCTCGAAAACTATGAAAACGACACCCATGACAAATAAATGGAAAAATTTCACAGCCGCCATCTTGAATTTAGATTTTGACCTCACTATAGGCTTTAGCACCCTCGAAAACTATGAAAACGACACCCATGACAAATAAATAGAAAAATTTCACAGCCGCCATCATGGATTTAGATTTTGACCTCACTAACGATTTTGGCAACCTCTTTAACTACCTACGACACCCATGACGAAAAAATGTTAGCAGCCGCCATCATTCATTCATAGTCATTGTATTGATTTACAAATAAATAATTCACGTCGGTGCATGATCGCACGAGCCATTATTCGATATCGATTATAACAATAAATCATTATTATCTTTCAAGATCAGCAGGGAGTTTAAAAAAGCTCCGGTTTTGAAGAAGTCGAGTTCAAACAGTTTTTATTAAAAAGATGGACGATCCGTGGCGCAAGGAATAAATTAAATACACGATTATTCGTTCCAACACGGCATCGGCACCCGTGACTGAGAGTACCCCGACCATCGCTTAGGAGTACCGTAGATGCGCGCGTCTGTGTGAGTGTGCCGTTGCGACCGTTTGTACGTAGTTTCCGTACTGTTCGTATCAGTCTACTGTGGTATAGGTCTAGGTTGGTTGTTTCAAACTTTCAATCTGAAGCAGATAGAATCTCCTGTTCTTGGTCAACATGGTAAAAACAAACGCAAATCACAAGTGCATATCTCCACTTGGTCCATAACGCACTCTCTAATATTATCTTATCACACAAAAACAAGCCTACCTCGTACCGTCCGTCCGTCTGTCCGTCGGTCAGCCGCTTTCTCCGGACACACTCAGAGATAGCTCACGTAAGTATCGCGCTCGAGGCAAATTTATCACACGTAGCTCGGGTGATTGAGCAATCTTTAGGAAAGAGCAATCGTATTGTGTTTATCTTTCTTCGAGTTCAGTATCTCGGGAGATAGTCAATGTTGATATCCACTGTTTTAAAAAGAAATATTGAAATCTTACATCATATCGTTAAATTATCAGTCAGATACCCATTAATTCCTAGAAATTGATAACAGATACTATATGGAAGCACTCTCCTCTCCTCCTTGAATTTAACTTTTTTAGAATCATCAATAAAATTGGGTAAAACGAAAAATTTGCAGTTTACTTGACGACGACAGATCTACGTTTATCAAGTTCTTGAGCTCATCCATGAATAATAGGTACTGACATCGATTACCGTGGTTTTGCAGAGCATTAGCTCGTAGCCAAATTCTAGGTTGGCAGTATATAAGTAGGTTGTCACCGACACGCTAAGAAGGAGAAGAGGATTATGAAATAAGGAGTTAACAAGTATTGTGACGATGATGGGCACGACGCCAGTTAATGAGAAACATCGGGAGAAGCCATCTCTGAACAGCTAGGTTAAGAGGCTGATACAGAAGGCAGAGTCTTGGATATGTGGGCAATGGGCATGGTGAGGAGGTTCCTTCCGCAAGATCTATGTAGCAAACGTCAAAGGTAAAGCTTAAAGAATGGTGTAAAAGTTCTATTACCTACATGAAACAATACGAGTATGTACACGCAGCGTGCTGTAAACCTTTCATCGTGTTGAGAATATTTAGGCGTGGTGAGTCACGCGCAACTCTCGGCTGTTATTTATCGCCTGCGCGGACGCCGCGCGCCGGTATTTTTGTTAATACATAGGTACAGGTAACAAGCCGCTCCTACGGGAACTGGTGATTTTTACAAAGAGAATGTTATTTATTTAATTTGTATTATTCCTTGAAATCCAAATGTTTGTTGTAACTTGTAGGTAGATGTGTGTAGTACGCACCTACGGCTGATTCATAGAGGAACTTCTGAGGAAGACCAGGTCCACCTGCACCTCCCCTCTAGCAATGGATGCAGAGCAGTTATCTTAGAACCACAGGAAGAAATCCTTTGGTATGTCAAGGTGCATACTACATAGGTAGGTGCACACCATGTAGTTAGTTCGTGGAAACTTCACAACAAACAGATTCTGTATTCACAGACTGAAAGCAACTCTAATCCATAATAATCTGTCAGTTTATAGACACCTAGCCGCTTTCTAACTACAAGCAGACAACACGTGGTGGACGCGTCTGCGGCTACTTCAAACGGAACATCGCTCTCTGTCATAAACAAATAGGTAACTGAAAGTTTAAACAATTTCAGTCTATGAACTCTCATGGTGCATTATAATGAAATGTGTTTGAATGCTGTTACTGCTGCTGTTGACGCATATCTCATCTGGGTAATGTTTAGTGCGTGGACGTTTGCTTGATATTTTCTTTCACTGTTGAAGTATTTTGTTCTATTTATGTTTAATAACACGAGCCTTTTCAGGAAGAACATCGTAAGCGCCAAAAATCCCAAAAAAACTGTTTTTATATAAACCGCCAGATCAACTGATTTTGCATCTTATGTCACTTCTTCTGTAAAATATGCAAAATGGCGGTTACGATCTTCTTCCTGAAAAGGCTCGAACAGGTAATGCTTATAAACAATTATCATACAAACTAAATATTTACACTAGGTACAAAATTAAATGAGTAACTAATTAACTATACAAATAAATACAACAAAATTTTTATTACTTAAATCACTTTAATTTGCGACTTTCTCAGCGTATCTTTTGGGAATCTCTAGAGATGGATAATAAGTGGTATTCCAGGGCATTTTTATTAAAAAATCAACCACAAATGGTGTTATTTGCTGATGACACTTCCTTAATTTTTAAGGTAAATAGACGTGCTATAAATTTTGACGACGTAAATAACGTCCTACTGCAGGTCCAAAATTGGTTCACTGCTAATAATTTAGTATTAAATGGAAAAAAAAACTAAGTGCATAAGATTTTCCTTACCAAATGTCAAAGGTAGTGATTGTGGGATAATATTGAATCAAGAGAAACTAGAATTCGTCGATAGAACTGTTTTCCTAGGGATCACGCTCGACTCAAGGCTACAATGGGGTCCGCATTTAACATCTCTTGCAGGACGGCTAAGTTCAGCAGCTTATGCTGTGAGAAAAATCCGTCAATTTACTGATGTAGATACCGCGAGACTGGTCTATTTTAGTTACTTCCATAGTATCATGTCTTACGGTATTTTGCTTTGGGGACGGGCTGCAGACATCGATTCTATTTTTATTCTGCAGAAAAGAGCCATCAGAGCCATATATAATCTCCGCAGGCGCGATTCTCTAAGGGAACGGTTTAAAGAAATTAACATCATGACGGTACCTTGTCAATATATCTACGAAAACATCATGTATGTAAGGAAAAATTTACATCTTTTTAGTAAAAGAGGTGAGAGACATAATTATAGTACTAGAAATAGGGACCTATTAGTTCAACCAGGTTTCAGACTAGCTAAAGTAGACTCATCTTTTATGGGGTACTGTTTAAAATGTTATAACAAAATACCTCCCCACAGTCTTCAACTGAATGAGACAAAATTCAAGTCTTGTATTAAACGCACACTATGCAGGCATGCATATTATAAGTTAGGGGATTACATCGCGGATAAAAATGCCTGGCTCAATGCTGGTCCTGCTCCACAACCACAACTAATTGATTAACACTTGAAAATACTGTTGTAGCTGCTGAAGATTGTAAGTCTATCTTTGCATTGTATAAATTCAATCTCCTAGTATTGTATAATTGCATAGCACATGTGTGAGCACTATGTACATACTATAAAGCTACCATTTACTGGGTACGTCTTTCACTGACTTGAATGTGCCCTGGCGGCTGAGAGTATGTCATGCTCACTCAAATGTCTCGCTGATGGTGGCGCATGTGTTGGATCATTTAGCTCCCTTCAAAATGGTTGAGCTGAATGGTGCTAATACATGCGTCATGTTCGTGAACGGGCGCCGTCAGTAGGGACTGGTCATCTCTTTGCTGCCATGGCTTATTTTATTTTATTTCATATTTGAATTGTTGTTTTTTCTTATCTTTTCATTATGGACGCTTTTAACGTTCTGCATCGTTCTCACATGTATAATTTTTAACATGAATGATGTAACCAAGAATTTGTAACTATATTATTTTGATTTAAAAGAGTGTCCATGGAGTTTCTTGCGCGTTCTTCTCCATAGATACCTACGCTTTGGAATGCGCAACTAGCTTCATCTTTCTGACTGACCGACCCTTTGACAATTCAAAAGTGCCTGTAATTGGTTTAATTGAAATAAATGCTTTGAGTTTGAGTTTTTTACCCGTGTCTTAGAAACCCGTAGGTCAATCTATATTTGCGTAATAGCCTAATGCATAGTCTTGGAAATATACTGCATCTCCATCAGGAGTTGTCAAGATCTTTCATTCAACTTTTTTCGTGAAAAAGCAAAAATCTAAACTCGTTTTATCGAAGAAAGTCTACCATATTATTATCCCTAAGCAAGTCTAAATCGTATTTATGCCTACTCAGCCAGCTGCCAATAAAAAGAAACGCACAAAATAGCTCTCAGGCCGACTTTATCTTATTTTATTGCTTCAGATGGAATCAGTGTAATGTATCGAGCTCATTGAAGCCGGCAGCCTAATTGCGGAACGCCAAGTCGTCAAATGATTCTGATCAGTTGGCTTCATTTCTATCACAATTGGCTTCATTTTACGATTTTCGAATTGCGAAACTCTAGTTTCTGCGCAGGGCCTTAACGTTCATAATTGGTTTCATAATAAACTAGAGTTTCGCAATTCGAAAATCGTAAAATGAAGCCAATTGTGATTGAAATGAAGCCAACTGATCAGAATCATTTGACGATTTGGCGTTCCGCAATTAGGCTGCCGCTTCAGATTTATGAGTATTCACTAAGTATTTAGCTCTCGTACTGAGACAGGTGTTGGTGCAAGGGCGCGGAAGTCTAGACATTAAATAAATATAAACTTAGACAATGGACCTCTGCTTGTATTACAAATGATGTGTTTAATGTCTTTAACTAAGACCAACCGATGTATTCTGTAATAATCTCACCGTGAAAACTTAGGTGAAGTGAGCTAGAAGTAAGTTGTCAATATCGTCCATCCCTAGCATCAGGTGGAATGAAAGTTTACTTCACCTACGTCTGCAGGGTGAGATGTTTACAGAATAGGTAGATGAGTGCAAACAATTCTAAAATTAACTGATGCGAAGATACCATATTACCTCTATCAATTTTGTCTGGAAGGCCTGCGTTGCTATAACTTAAAAGTTGCTCGTAACTTCGCTCTAATCCTTGATTAAGTAAATAACCAAGAAATAAAGGTAAGGTGTTTCAGTGAGATTAATATGTAGGTACAGGTAGGAGCAAACTCGCATTGCTTTTATAGATTTTTTGCACAATAAACACATCAGAAACTTTACCTCAATAACGTGCATAGAGTAGGTAACCTTTAGGTAGCTTAGAGAGGACGTTCTCATTGAAACTGTTCCCTTCATTCATGATTCTAAACGTGTTAAATCTGTTTCTTATAGGAGGATCTAGCCGAATGCCCGTGGCTCTCTTCATATTCCAGCTTCTTATTCCATAAATTCCGATTCCATTATCTTTTCTAAGTGTTGTGGAAAATATCAGAACCTCGAGAATACTTAGACGGCACTCGGCAATCAAATGCCCGTACTTCCCATGTTACGGCAGGTGTTCTAGTGGGGTAACCCCATGCCCCACGTGCACGTGCATGTCAGTAGGTTAGTATGTGGGTCAGGGCTGCGCGCGCGCCGCTCTCCGGGACGGAGGACGAGGCGCACCTGGCGCTAGTGACATAAAGTTTTATCGTCTAGTAAATTAACCTATCACATGGGGACATGTAAAGTGGTCATAAAAACTAGTAGTTTATTTAAACGTTGCTACTGGTTCTATAGGTAATTACATAGGTATATTCGTTTCGTGAGTTCAAGGGGAAAAAGCATAATAATTTCTATTTGTCTATTCCTCCAAGTTTTGTTTGAATGAAAATGAGTTAGACACGCAGATCGATCGTCTGGTCGGTAACCCTTCGGTAGTGAATCGTGTGCCTGCAGTGAACGGTTCCCGAGGTGGCGTCTCGCGGTGTCTCACCAATACTTCAGCGACCTGCCAATCCAGGCGAAGGCCGCCATGCATCCAGATTTAATCATGCGTGGCCCAGACGGCACGATCACCGTTCTCCACACCACAAAGCAATACCAGCAGTAAATCAAACAGCATAAAGTTCACAATTGTTGTGAGTGTAATAGTCAGCAGTCGGCACGCTGGAGGAATTTATGTTTTGCAAACCGACGTTTTATAAGCAATAAAACAATTGTAAGTACATGTAGTACCTAAAGCATTTTCTTTGACTTTGTATTAATTATATATTACCTATGTAGTTACCCAGTCGTCATGGATCTGGATTTCATTACACACCGTAAAATATACTTAGGTAGGTACTTAATTATATTTAAGTGGTATATTATAATTATATTATTTTGGCGGCCATAATCACGCAGTAATGTCAAGCATAAAAAACCCATGGCCCCTAGTACCCGGCGGCCCGCCTACCCTTGGCTATTTTGGGGGAGGCCTATGGCCTATGTCCGGCTGTGGACGTCTTTCGGCTGAAATGATGATGATGATATTATATATTTCTGGTTTTCTTATAAGTTTTTGGCGATACGAGAAATAAAATAGCTGAACATAGCCTTCTTTTGCAGTGTTAGGTAAACACCCTGAACTTGATCTTCGGCCACGGTCATTTTTCTATTACAAGCTACAGTTTATTTCTCTCATAAAGGTACCTACATTGTTACAGTAGTGTGTGAGTTACACCTCAGCTGCGTGTTAGCTGCTGACTGCACTTACTTACGAGTAGGTACCTATTTTTGGTAACAATTTGCACTACATCACTCAACTCAAACAGAAACTCTAAACATCAGACAGTTTCCACGTTTTCCGCTAAACCTGGATTAAACTATCGTCACACAGTAAACAGTGGCCGCGTGTGAAGTAGTGACGTCAGCTCCTCGTCGGCTCACCGCGGAACTGCTTACTTTGTTCCCTCGCCACTACAAACTGCTGCCAGATTTATTGAGGTAAACAATGCAGTTCTCGATATGCACGATGTACGATAGTGAATGTTTGACATATTTATCACGTGTATTTGCGTTTTATTTAATTGGAGTAACAATACTGATTCTGATTAAAACTGTTGTTTGTTTGTATGGTTTGGATTTGAAAAAACGCTAAGCGAAAACGAAGTAGTAGCACAGATTACTAAATAGTTACTTCGTAAGTAGTAGCACGGCCGAGCGATGGGATGCGATGTGATGGGTCGGGGCCCCCAGGGGCCGCAATGTAACGCGAGTCAAGTCGGGGCAGAAGCTAGTTAGTTACCTATAGGTACAAATCTTAAGACGGAAACCAATGGTTAGCTAGGAGAGGCGATAGATTATATTTTTCACGATTGAGATACACAGCAAGCTGCAGGTGTTAAACATGTAAGACAAGACAATCAGTGACAAAATAATATTTCTCTTAAATTAACGAAACGAAACTTGTCTCGACGCAAGCTGTACTTACTTACGTGTAATTAACTCAAGAGACAATTGACGTTGACGTTTGTTAATCATTTATCATTAACATTCGTAAAAGTTTAATTGAAATCCAATCAACGTTTCCACACGTTACTTTCTCAAATGCTTGAAGTTTTAAACTAGTAAAACTGGTTTGCCTGCAGTCTGACTAGTCTGACATTGACACAGAACGAGGCAGATCGCGTTACCTACCTGTGAAGTGACGCTGACTAACCCGTCTAGACTAGTCGTTGTCGCACTGTTTTGTCTAGATCACGACAGTTAATTTAATAGTTAGGTACTTACAATTATTTTCGGTCCAGTTAACTAACTGGGAGGAAGCGAGGGAGTGCAGCACAAAGCTGGTTGTTACCTACTTGAACATTTTTGAAGAGTTTTTGTACCCAATGTGAGAGACAAGTGGTTTGATCAAGATTACCTTTTCTCATATTTACGAAACTTATTTTCGAAATTAAAAGTCATTTATTCAAATTAGGCTGTGAATCAGCACTTTTCGAACGTCAAAATTACAAAAGACAGTCCCCCAAAACGCCCGCCCTTCACCACTTCCTAGTGCTTTCGCTGGGGAGAAGAAGTGGCGGAACAAACGCCCCAACAGCACAGCTGTCCGTTCAGTTATGATTGTACCTATACATGCAAACTTATGCAAAGTAATTAACATTACAAGACAGAACATTATACCAATTATTTGCCTTAAATTAAATCATTTTATATATCTACCTATCAGATCTCTCCAACTCTTGATCTGAAATGTACATATCTCAGTCTAGTTATATTCATCTGCACCCTAATTCCGTAACACAGTATCAATCATAATCTAAATTATTTTGAAGCAGGTATATTGCTAATCCATTGCTTCATATGTTCGAAAAAATTGTCCGCTCAACTACGTAAATAACGCAATGAATGTTATTGAATTGTCAAAATGAAACCCATTGCTACTGATAGTGTGTTACGCAATTACTCCGCAGATCTCTGATTAGAAACAACATAATAAAAATTTGTTTCAATAATCAGTTCCAACTGTTCCGAGGCGAGAAGGTCACAGGAACTAAGCTTAGCATTCGTTGCAGCAATGACGTCACTCTTGCAGCTCTACTGCTCAACCTAACCAGAAGTAGTGATGATATCACGAGACTTAAATATCAGCCTTGACATTTAAACAAAAGGCTCGCTCCTCCACATATTTATTATCAAGACAATCTCTCGTAAGAGTGTGATATGTATGTATGATAGGCAGTTTACCTTTTATTTTATCTATTTATTATTCATAAAATTATACAAAAAATACAAGATCAGTTTTAACTGTGACCCCCAAAACTAGACATAAGCCTATATTTTGGGGGTTAGAATGAAGTTCAGCAACACATCACAACCTTTAGGGGCTCCTATAAACAGTTCATACTTTTACGATGTGATGTTAGAGCTAGACAAACCGGTGAGAAGTTTTTCGTGATAGAGATTAGAGGTGTGTTAGAGGAGATCTTCGCAAAATTATAAAACTTAAATTATAAACTTAAGAATCTACGTAGAAAGTTTATTATATGTTTCTCTAGCCTTAATTCTACCTAAGAACAAATCGACCCTAACTTCTTTCTTGTCGACTCCATGTTTGGGTGCAGAAACTTGGTTTATGTATTCTTTGTAGTCGAAACCCATCTTTAACCTATATTTATTTAATACTTTAAGCACAAACATATATAGAGGCAGAGTTTTCTGTTACAAATTCGAAGCTCGAGCAGACACGGCCGTACCTACCTACACAGCACCACAGTATAATATACAGTAAGTTATCTAAGGCCGCCCGCCGAGTTATTAGCCTACTCTTGCGTTGATCCCCAGGGTTGTCACTTTTACTTTTAGTTAATATTTTCGAACAAGCAGCACTTGATCTAAATTTATTAAATAAAAAGCATATTATGATTGAATATTTTACCAATTTAGTAAAAATAAAAAGCCTTTATTCACATAACATTTATTATACTAAGTTACAAATTTGATACCGAGAAAATTTTTCTCCTGTTTCTGCACGTCCGGAACGCTTTATTATTATTTGTTAATGTAAAGTAAATTCTCATTCTTATGTAAAGTTTTTGTAAAGCTTTTGGGAAAGCATGGACAGGGCATCTTAAATTCTATATCATTCAGTTGATCGTAAATTGACCGGCCAATTTTAATGTTGATGTGGTCCTTTTCGAACGCTTTGCGAAACACCTGCTCCATCCTTTCTACATTATCGACAAAATCATCAGGTGGGATCATGAGTAAATTTCGATCTTTGCCGTAATTCCTGTAATGGGTGTATCTAGATTCTACACTTAAATTACACGCTCGTTGATTAACGTCGACGTAAAGCAACCCTAAGCGTTAGTCGGTCATATGTTACTGTAATTTTGTTAAGTTAATATTATGATTAAGACACCATATTTGGATTGAACAACACATCAGACAATAGAAAAAATAATAATTTCAATAGTAATTAATTTGCAATATTAATTATTGTGAAATATCCCTTATTACAACTATACGCGACAAATACGTTTACCTAAACGATGTTTCGTACTCAATCCTCTGTTTTATAATATAAAAACTTTTTTACAAAAAAAAAACAACCGACTTCAAAAAAAAAACACTACAAAGTGATAAATAACTTTAATTTCGGAAGTCGGTGTCGTTGGTTCCGCATTTTCGTTTTTTGACACCGACTTCCGAAATTAAAGTTATTTATCACTTTGTTGTGTTTTTTTTTTGAAGTCGGTTGTTTTTTTTTTGTAAAAAAGTTTTTATTTTTCAATTTTTAGTTGTACCTACCCCACAAAAAAGTAAACAAAAAGATCGTTAATGTAGACAATGTAGATAAATTTTTAGATTGTTGTTGATTTTTCAAAAACCGCTTGTCCGATTTCGATAAAATTTTCATGGGACCATTTGGGAAGTAGGTACCTATACCCTTTCCAACAAAAAAAGAATTTTTCAAATCGGTTGGCAAGCAACGGAGTTATGCGGGAACAAACATAAAAAAAAAATACAAACATTCGAATTGAGAACCTCCTCCTTTTTTAGAAGTCGGTTAAAAACTATACTTCTTAAAATAAACTTTAGCTCTAAACATAGTATTCAGAAAGTAAATTTGGGAATACATTTATATGGAAAAATGCGACTCGGCTACGCTCTTAATAAAGCAAATAAACTGTGAAATAAACAATACAATACCACATTTTCTAATAATATTTAAGTATAAGTAGGTACTTACATTTCTGGTTGAGTAGGAACTATGAAGAATGATAAGTCCGGGTTTGCGAAATCATTATTGAGGCACCCGAAAACACTACAATATTTTTTTCCCCTTTTTGAAGTCATTATACTCGTAATTTAAGTGGCCGCCGCCGGCGAGAGTTGACGAACGCAAGCGGTCATGTAGCGTACGCGCGTGCTCACAGTCGCGCTGCACAGCCCGCACTGCCGCCACCTTATTCCCTCATATATTATGCTAGCGTGTGCGTGAAATCGCGTGCCGACACGGCGCGCGGCGCGCACGCACACATTCAAACCGAGAGCGGCACGTTTGTATGAAGATGTTCTACTGTATATTATACTGTGACAGCACACTCCAACAACTCGCTCTTGTTCCTAAAATAAGTTTACTTCCTTAACTTTTCTCAGAACCTAGCTTTTAACTTTGAAAACTGTCAGATTAAGAAGTCTAGTGTCAAACTTTGCTCTGTTACTTACAAGTTTGTTCAATCATGCAGTTTGTAGTTCCTATTGTTTGTGTGTAGCCATTCGAAACCGCGCATCTATAACATCAATCAGGCTATTATGTCATTGTATTATCTTTAATTGAGTTTTACTAGGGCATCGATACGGAAAATGAAACTACTTAGCTTAATATGACACATAAACAAACACTTCAAAATAAAATTGTAGACATCATGAACGTACTTTTATAAAGACATAGTAGGTAGGCACTAAGTCGCTAAACAAAAAGCTCTGCCCTATTTCTCATAATATTTTAAAAGAGTTTCAAATCATTTCATGTAGACACGGCTATAAAAATCAATACTTGTTTGAACTAGTAACTTTCCCCGAAGCTGTTAACTTGTTACAATACATACATGTTCAGGTTCACATCGCGGTCTAACTATGAACAGTCGAAACTTTGAGCTTGTTTTCCCCGACCTCGTCACTCACTGTCACACATGTGGCACCAGCCAGCAGACATGAGACAGTGCTATATCGACTATTCGACAATATGCAACGCGACAATACTTTTGAAGGACTATAATATAATATTGAGACTTGAGACGCTACGATTATAACGTGCGGTACCTATTAAACAATACTGGGAGGAATGGAGTTTTTTTATTTATTTATTTTGCGAAATGAACACAAAAGGATGCACATTTATGAAATCATATATTTTATTTATAGGTAAAACACAAAGTTATAATTCCAGAAGTCGAGGATCGCAACAATTTTTCAATATCTATAAATATCACTTTAAATATTACACTCGTGATTACCGGCTTTTTTGTAAAAAAACGTGTTTTTCTAAATCGTGCTTGGATTCATTAAACTTAAATTCGTAGCTGCTTAAAGGTGATTAATTTATTTCGACATAATCAAGTTATGTCCAAGTTATTATGTGTGTTGCGTGGTTATTTAGGTAAGTAACCCAAACTTGCTAAATTCTAGTGTTAGGTAAATCTTGCACGCCACAATCGTGAATGTCTGTCTGTGCGATACACATCGGCCGCACGTCTGTCACGCCAGCCTCGTCAGCTTGTTGTTCACTATTCTGTATAAATCTATGTAATGATACATACCTACACCGTTTAGTATACCTAAATAACTGATAGTTATGCTCACATACATCTACTTACATAGCTTCAATGTTTTGGGAAGTCCGAAATTCTCCTCTGTCAACCGTTACGTTGTCATTTCCTATGTTTTTAATCATATCCTCCCATCACACACTCCTTCTATGACTACTTTAGTTTTCCAGTCCCTCTCCCTCTCCATCCATCAACATTGATATTCAAAAGTATGTTGTGCTGACGTAACAAGCGCGGGCATTAAAGTCATAGGTAAAAGAAAAAGGATAACTCTTAGAATTGATCATAAAATACCCACAGTTAAGTAAACTTCGGCAATAAACACAATTTTCCACATATTCCTGCCTAACCTACCTCGGCCACTATTATCTACTATATTCTCATTATCTTCGAAAGTAGCTCAGTGTCAGTTACCGTGCGTCCTTGACCGACAGGGAGCGCCGGTTGCCGGATAACCGGCGCGCCGCCCGCCCGGTCACCGGCCGCTTCCGACAGTCCCCACTGAACGATATACACGTCGGGCCCGACAGCACCAGCCGCGCGGGATGGACTTGTTGCGTCACCGATGTATTGCGGTTTTGCGATCTGTCACGGAGATCAATTTGATGTGTGCGTCATCCACGTTGACACCAATAAGTCGAACCTTATTTTAGTTTCGTTTGTTTCTAGAAATAGCACTTAAAATGGTCTTGGACAACTTGTTCCTTAATTTATCCATGTTGTTCCAATTGCCGGTTCGCGACCTTTACTTAAAAGAGTCTCCTATTTTTTTCCGCGTTGACGTCCCGTTGACGGTAGCGGTGGACAAATGGCCTAAGGACAATCAGGACTCAGAACTAGTTAAAATAAAATGGCAACTCCACGCTACACATTTACACAAATAAAATTAATCTCTTTGTTCAGTTATAAAAATGTCCGAACTGTATCATAGCGAGCATGTAGGTGACGTAGAGGTTGAGGAGGCTGATGACCATGTCCACGTCGAGCGTAAACAGTCGGTACACGGAGTAGCTGAAGGGTCGGTGGTCCAGGAACGACAGGCAGTCGTCCAGGACTTCGCGCACGCGACCATCTGTCAACACAAATAAATCCATTATCATAAGTTGTGTTACGATGAGCGTTGCAGTAAAAGATACTCATTCATATTCATACTACCTATACCATAATATTATAAATGCGAAAGTAACTGTCTGTTTTTTCTTTACCTTTTCACACCTTAACGGCTGGAAGGCCTCACGATGTTTTCCTTCACCGTTTTGAGAACAGTAGTCATGAGTAAATTTACACAAAGTAAAGCGCCTGACTTGGTTCGAACCTACGACCTACAACAACTCGTAAGTCGCGGCCGTGACCACTGGGCCACCACTGCTCTTAGCAATAATATTAACTGAAGCACGGCTACCTTCGCAAGTAAGTATCTGTCTGCCGATGAAAAGTCTGATGCGCTCGACCTCGCCGCGAGTCAGCGCCGCCAGCAGCGCCGGCACACATGGCAGTATGATGTCCAAGCCCATCTCTTGTAATAACAACCCGATTTCCTGAGGCATATACGATTGTATGTACACTAAGCGGCAGGAACGGTCTAACAAATGAGTAATTCATCAATACAAGCGTACAATAAAATTGCGATAAGTCTTACTTACGGTACTTTGTATGCCAGAAAGGACTTCGTACCCTTTTGCAATTATTTGCGGAACAGATGTCAAAATAGTCACAATGATCTGAAAGAAGCGAATGACCATCAATTAATAGAATAGAAACATTAGGAATGATTAGAATACGTATGTAGGTATTTACCATAAACTTCACTGGTATCTTCGATTTCTGGAGAGTATCCAATATCTTATTGTATATTAACATACACTGCCTTATGCTTTCTCTTGCGTCTTCAGTGTCCTGTAACCTTGCTCGAGACACAGTGTTCTGCATATATTGTCTGAACATCCGCACTCTGTTCCACAACAGCTCAAACATCATAATTCTCGTGAAACTAGTCATTCCGTGCATTAATATAAAAAAAGTTATATTAAAGAACGTCATTGAAAGGGGTATTCCAATCTTAACCAGATTGATGCAGAAGGATACGCCCAGCTGGCTTATTACAACTGCCAAGAACAAAAATCGAGAGATTGGTATGTCCATATCTGACCTTACTCCTAATAAAATATCAATGGTTTCCATGTCACTTAAATAAACTTGAAAGTACTCGGAATCCGTGAAAAATGAGACAAGCACACATGAACAGTATACTATTAGAGGACATCCTACTCTAATGGCAAAAATTGGCATCAGTTCCATTCCAATCGATAACATGTACAAACATGCAGCCAGGCAGTATGCAACTGCACTGAAGCAAACTATTTTGTTTGAACTTATTTTGTAGTAGAGTCCACCAGACAGGCGCACGAGCATGATAGTGTTCACTGAGATTATGGTTTTTAGCAAAGTGTAAATTAATTTAATTTGTTTGTATGCCATTGTAACGCAATAGTTACACAACTAGTGCACACGCTTGAAAGACTGAGTGATACTGGTGAAGTGGTGATCAATACCTGGCGTTCTTATACCATCTAATTATAAATGTTAATAACAGCGATGACATCAAATACCATAATACTTACAATCTAACTTTGAACCAATTCCAGTGAGTGCTTAATGAAAGTGTTCTCTGGAACCAGTGTATCCAAGTTTTTGTCTTTACGCCCACTATTATGAAATATGTCCTATGAGGCTGTTCTTGAATCACGAAAAAAAAATCAGCTGTTCCCTACATTTATGTTCGCATAACTCGCATAAATGTAGGGAACAGCTGATTTTTTTGTCGCGATTTCAGGTTTGGTCCCATAGTAAAAGTTGTTCATAATGACGAGTACAATCTCCCATTTTGATTTGTCGCATGTGTTCAATTTCACCCTGTATAACACCCACACGTAACCTAACTTCACGCCTGTAATCTCAGAAGGATGATGCAGAGGTGTACCTATAGTACCTACACCCATATGTGAATATATTTCTTAAAATTAATTAGTTCAGCGGGGTAATAGCGGAACTCACTATCAGTAGCAATCGGTTTCATTCTGACAGGTCAACAACATTCATTGTGTTATTTTAGTTAGCTGTCTCTTAAGATACAGGATACCCTAGTTTAAGAGACAGAGTTGTGTACCTACAGATTTCTTCAGCATCCAAATGTTTTATGTATGTACTTAAATGTAATACATTCAAAAATTGTAAACTTAAAATACAATTATCTGTATTTTTGGGAAATAAAGATATTTACAGAAGTTTATTATATTTAGGTACGTTGTTGAGCAGACACATTTTTAGAACATTTAAATGAAGCAAATCATTAGCCGTATCCTTCAGCAGATTGAGAATGATAGTGTGTTACGCAATTAGGGTGCTGTTCATTATCACAGTAAGTACTTAATAGATGCCATTATTGCGATAAAGTTGACTGCAAGACTTCAAACTCAACAAAAACAAATCTAAAGGGTCCCAAGCCGTATTAAAAGTTTTTAGCATTGTGACATTATGCTCACGATGCTTACCGACCGCTCTGTGGTCAACGCTTGCATCTCCTAACACCCACCTCGATGTCGCAACAACTCAAACACAACTCGTTTGTTTATTTACCACAAATACATCGACCACCTTGACATTGTTGGATTTCAAACAATCCTCACTAGTTGAAAGAACACATTTATTTTTACATTCATTAACATTTTTGTGTGATGTGATGACAAAGTGGTTCAGACAGAACGTCTGGTGTTGTGTAAGAAGTAAAGAACATTAATCTTGTAGCAGGTGACTGGCAGGCAGCGCTGCGTCGTATTCGTAGTCTTATCATAACAAGAGCTGTTGACTGACACATGTTTGTGTTGTGATTCCCGTTATTATTTTTGTCTTAGGTACAATGCTTTTCATTAAACATTCGTTTGGAAATAGGTAGGAACTACAACAATCAAGAATAGTTTTTGAATAAGCTTATATAAGCTTGCTTGCCAGCTTGCTTTATTGTCTTATGCTGGGTACCTACCTACACATCTATTTATGAGAAACGTAACATACGTTGGCACCAACGTGCCGTCTAGATATTTGCGATGCAACATGAAAACGCATTTGCAATGTAACAAGTTGAAACAAATTCGCCTTGTTTTTGTGTTGCACACTTAGGTAGGCCACACCAGACATACGATTGATATTACATTTATATTTTGAAATTACCGTAAATCGTACTTGTATTAGTACTCCCTAGATTGAACGGGTGAACCCAATAACTTAATAACGGGTGAACCCAATGTCTTTATTTTTCTCATTAATTGCCACATCAAGAAATCTGTATCATCGGACGATGATGTCGACATTCTGATAGCTGCGCCACAACTGTGCGTCCGATTCGCATGTACACGATATATTTGCTCCGAGCTAAACTGTAGCGCAGAAATGTGGCGACGTAAATGTAGAGTTCGTGTAGCGTGTAGCGTGCGGCGGCGGCGGCGGCGGTGTGCTGCCTCACTTATGTGTACCCAGACTCTTTTAACGGAAACGTAATACACAGACAATAGGCAGGTATAAATGTACCGATACAGTTAAAAAACTTTTGAATAAAAACTTGAAGGCTTGCAAGACCGATAAACCTACATAACTACAGATTATTTATTAGGTTATTGGCAGTCCTATGATCCGACCAATACAATACTTAGTCATAATAATAATTCGCGTGTCATTCGACGTAATTGGTCGATATATTGGCCATAACTCTGATGGTTCCATTCCGTTACATCCACGCCGAGGCGTGGCGGCGCGGGACGGAGGTCAACTGATGTCCCGTTAATAACCGTGGTTCATTATACACGACGATAATTATTTAAATGGCGACGGCACGCGACTCTCATATCAACTACAAATCGTTCGCGTACTTCTTGCGGTTAATTTAATTTCATTCTATCTCTAAAGATTATTATTATCTCTGAAGAAAACTTTTGATAGAAAATAATATTGGTCCTGCAGAGTACAATGTTGCTTTGAAATTGAACTTTTAATTTAAACTTTTGCAGTTTAAAACGACGTCGAAAATGTCCAGTAGGTATGCCTATATTATTTTGTTAGATGGCCAAAAATACCACCAGCATAGCTATTCACAACTACGACAGGCTATCGTATCGAAAATTATACATTTCTATAACCTGATTTCACTTGCCCCCGACAACAAACAGCTGTCGGAAGAATAGCGGGCGTCTATATTATTTGATTTAAACTGCCAAAATTTCCGGGTATTGATGGGTATTGGACTTGTGAACAGCGCTTACAGGACTCCTAGGAAAACATTGATTGATGTTCGATACGGTACGGTAGCGTATCGAGTGGTTGTGAATAGCTATGCAGAAGGCGCCTAGCAACTACCGTGATATTTAGTTATTTCATAACATTAAGTTATCGCCCAACAAAGTTGAGTGCCGCAGGCAGTGGCGTCAAGCCCGCGCGGCCGCGCCCTCTGCGCGCACTCATATTTCAGGAGAGAGTTACAAACAGCGTTTTTTCACGCAACTCCATCCATTATGCCTTAACATTGAAATATTGTGAGGTAACCGCGACTTAATTAATAGCCCATTATGCCAATTACATCGCGATACAAATGCCCCTATAAATTATATCATAAATACGTCACATAAATTGTGTAGCTACGGCATCAGTGTGACTGATCTGTTCTGTTAATTGGGAATTAGTGAATTGGTACCGTTTAGAGGGATTAAGAGCATTGAAACACGCGAATGTCAATCGTCTATTACGACCTTCGCTAAATTATAAAGCATCGATTCATTATAATAAAGTCTGAAATGTGAGCCCTATGTTCACTAACACAGGCCTCTTAATGAGGGCTATAATGAGGAATTGCCATAATCTCCTAGCTCACCAGAAGGATTAGTGATCACAATCACGTTTAGTAGGTACTTAGCAGATAAAAAGATGCTGTGAAGTTTTCCTGTCGTAAACTCGCTTTTATTAAATTATAACTTTATTAGCTTAAGTAGTTGTTAAATTTATTGTGCATGCTGTGGAGTGAAGAAGTACACCTTCTTCGTACCTGATGTTGCCCATAAACTTTATGTATCATGTAAACTTATGTATTGTGGAGTTATGTTGGAGATCCCACATGAATGAAATATACAGGGTGAAATTGAAAACATGCGACAAATCGAAATGGGAGATTGTACTCATCATTATTAACAACTTTTACTATGGGACCTACCCTGAAATCGTGAAAAAAATATCAGCTGTTCCCTACATTTTGACGAGTTTTGCGAACATAAATTTAGGGAACAGCTGATTTTTATTTCGTGATTTCAATTTCAAAATAATTGACGAGACATAAGACTTTATAAGGTTAGTTCACTTACCACAACCCACATGATTAGCAAGGTGCGTATTAAGGTATTTTAAAGGTTCTAATTAAGAGCTCAGAAGTTACGTCAATTTTGAAATATAATATAACATAGCATCACGCCAGTAATCCCCAAAGATTGTGGCAGAGATGTAGCGACCTATAGTACACCCACATTCTGCCAATTATGTTTAAGTCCCAAGTAATAGGGGCGATCCTATTACCTACTGGCAATAATCCCACCAATATTGAAACAAATATGAAATTAGAAATATTGAAACAATATGTGAAATCTTAGATTTGAAATTTTTCATAGTGTACAGTATTCTACTAGTCGAGCCCTTTCATTTGATACCCATATTGAGGGGGTTGTGAAAAAATATGTAATCCGCCATTATTGTCATCAAAACTAAAGGTGTGTACCAAATATCAGATCAATCTGCCAACAGGAAGGGGGTAAAATTTCAAGTACTGACCCAAAAAACAAACAGGGCAAGCTATAAATAAAACCGTTTAAAAAAAGGAGCCTAGTTCGCAGAGCGTAAGTATATTGTAATTGTCTAAGTAACATCAGCAGGCACTGTGTTTGATTGTGGATGCAGGTCGTGACGACAGCCTGCCTTCTACGGACGAGACACTAGCACCAGCCTAACTGTGCCTTGATCTACTAAACGTGCCTTTTAAGGGAACGGTGCAAATTAAAGTAGCAGTTAGAACCACGGATTAGTACGTCTTCTTGGATAAGTAATGCAAAGCACTGGCAGCTGTGTACTATATTATTCTCTAAAAAAAAAGATTATAACTCTCAGCCACTGTTACTTCCGTTGACTTCGAGCATCATCACATTGGGACGACTCTATTTGATGTCATTACTTCATTTGTCACCTCCATTTCGCTAACATTCAGTTTTAGATGTTCGGTAAAGAAAGATGTTGGGTCTCTGGTGTAAACTAGTTACCTTGCGCTTACACAAGCTAAGCCTACACTGCCGAACAAATAAAATATTACGCGTTTCAGAGAAAGTTATTATGCGCTGTCTGTTTACTAAGCAAAGTGGCGCCAACAGTTACCGGCACTAACGTAAACTAATCAAATTAATGAATTCGCGTTAGTGCACCCTGCCACGGTATAATATACCGTGGCCCTGCTTTAGGGACTTTAGACAAGTTTGTAATTACACTGAGTCAAAATGGTTATGTTACCATAACAAGTAAATATCTAAAACATTGAGTTGAAGAAGTGAAGTTTACGATTTGGTTACGAACTTGTATTTGTATGTTTTCATTAGCGCGTTTGACTTGCGTAACACGACTCTTACAAACTTTTTTTTACATTGAACTTTTGAACTTGTTCGGCAAAAATTTTCTATTTAGAAATGCGGCGCTCTGTTCGATATGCTATATTACTTAGTTAGACAACATCGAAGCATATAGCAGCCTATAATGTTCCCACGGCTGGGACTAAGGTCTCTTGTCTTCGAGAAGGACATGTATGTAATCTACCACGCGGGCCCAGTGCGGGTTGGTGGATGTCACATGTCTTCTAGGACATGCCGGTTTCCTCCCGATGTATTCCTTTACCGCTTTGAGAGCAGTGGTGATGAAAATATAATACATAAAGTAAAGCGCCTGGTTGGGTTCAAACTTCGAACCCACGACCTACAACTCTTACCTAAGCTGCTTCACGAAGCATATAGGTGCGGGCAAAACTAAATACACGTTTTAAATACATTTCTAAATGACTAATACTAATAATTTGAATCTTCTATGAATAAAATAGGTATCTCAGCATTGAGCAATGACTGTTCAATAATACGAATCCCGGGCGCACTGACCCTCCCGCCTCGCGTGCACATTTACATACTACGACTATTATATTTCTAACTATAACAAGTACATAACACACCCATATATTACGCAACACACGTGGCTGGCCGCGCTCTGCCCGCGAATGAACTCGAACACGCGACCAGCACTGATAACAATAACATCAAGCTTTAAAGCCTTTAAGGTGTTCAAATTGATTGAAGTTACAAACAAGTCTATTGAGTCATGTAGCCTTCAAGTTTTCGATCTGAACATGTCAAAATTCAGTCTTTTGATGAAGGACATGAAAATGAAAAGTATCGCTGTAATACGGCTTGGTTGCCTTCGATACAGAGCGAGGGACTACATTCAGTAGTGGGTCAAACTTTTAAATTGGATTTAGTATCCAGTTTGATGGTTTTTTTTTGTATTGCTGAATAGGCCCGCTCTTGAACTCAAACTCAAACTCAAAGCATTTATTTCAATTAAACCAATTACAGGCACTTTTAAATTGTCAAGGGGTCGGTCAGTCAGAAAGATGAAGCTAGTTGCCCATTCCAAAGAGTAGGTACCTATGGAGAAGAATGGGCAAGAAACTCCATGGACACTCTTTTAAATCGAAATAATATGGTTACAAAGACCTCGATCACGCCTGATGGAAAGCGTGGGATGAGGTCTATGATGGAACGAGCGTGCCCAGAAGATGCCTAAGGCACTGGAACTCCATTTATTAGATGTTGCCATTTTGCTATGTGTGAATTCCGTCCAAAGGAGGGCTGGGAACAATACAACAACAGTTTTGGAAGTAACCACAAGACATACAACTTTATGTTCTGCGATAGTAACCCACCATCAAAGAAACGTTTCAATATTAGTAATGAACGATGAAGTAATTGCTGACGGTGGGTAGCTGCCACGTGCTCGACTAATTCGCGACTTGATCAAATTAATGTAGTTCTCCTCGAAACAGCCGGCCGCACCCGCCATTACTTAAATTATGTAATCATTCGAATTATTTCGTGCTAAAATAACTGTCACATTAGGTACATGTAGGTTTGCCCCATTTTCACAGACTAGTTTAGTTTTATTTCGGTTAGGTACGTAGACGCTTAGTAGAAGCACCACTTTACTATGATTGTGCGAAATAATTTGCAACAATAGCACTGTGATTGTGACCTATTTGAGTACGGACGGCTTTCTGATTATTATGAATCTAAACATTAGTTAAGTATCTGCTAGTGCTTTCTTCTATGAAAGAAAACTGGTCTAACCCTATACTTTGCGTGGAACAAGTTCTGACTCAACCTCAACAGATAACCATTTCATTAAGGTGAATGGGTAGTTGTAGCCCGCGAAATTCAATTTTTCTTACGTTTTTTGCAATTTTCAGGTCAGTGTCAAGTTGTATCTTGATCAAAATATGATTTGCGACTATAATAGACATGTACGTATTTACAGAATTATAGTCATTAGAATCATTAATATATCGCTTTAAGTTAGATTTCTACCATCAACACTTTTCCATACGAGATTTGTTCTTAACGGTAGAAATCTAACTTAGAAAGATGTATTAATGATTCTAATTATTATAATTCTGTAAATACGTACCTGTTATTGTCGCGAATCATATTTTGATCAAGATACAACCTGACACTGACCTGAAAATTGCAAAAAACGTAAGAAAAATTGAATTTCGCGGGCTACAACTGTAGGTAAAATGTTGCAATGTTAGTCTCGATGCAAAACAAGATACATTATCAGGTAAGCTAATCCTGTTCCAAGACTCCCAAGATTGCGACTAATCTATTTGATAAAGCGTTTAGCAAAATATGACGAAAATTGTTGAGTTAGGTAATGCTTATGTCCCCCCGGGTGGGTTCCCGCATTGTCGAGGCGGGGGGGGGCTCAGTAGCCGTGGCTTGGACACCCACGGTGAAGCGAAGTGGAACCCGAGGAGGGGCTGCTCGTCAGGGCTTTTGCCGGTAAGCCGACGACGTAGCGGCCAACAAGTAGGTTGCGGTGCCGCTTGAGCGACATCGCAGCTGAGGCGGGCCGCGATGTCGTATCGGAGGCATCGCGGCTGAGGGTTGGAGGCCGCGGTGGGAGAGGAGTGCCGGTATTGCGGTGCGCCGCTCTCCCTACCTTCCGCGGCCTTGACGGGGTCGCCACCGTCCGTTGGCGGACGCGGCGGGGCCGCAGAGGAAGAGGAGTGTTGGTATGACGTTTGCCGCTCTCCCTATCCTCTGCGGCCGAAAATTGGCAGGCGGCGGGGCCAATGACCTGACCCGTCGCAGGGGGACCAAGGGTGCCCAGACACGGGGTCGTCTGGCGCCCATGTGCTGGTTTGGTCCCTGGGGTGGTCACGGCGTGCTATGTGTTCTGGTGCGCCGGTGATGGGGAATACTCCCCAGAGGAGGGTCCGGTGACGGACAGCCGCGGCGGGTTCACGGATGAGTGCTAACGCGTGCCCGTGTTCCCGCCGTAAGCGGCAGAGGAGGACACCGTGGAGTTTTAGTGGGTTGGAGTCCCACATAACTGCACTATCTCCCCGTGGTAGTGCAGAATGCATGAGCATTTCTCCACGTTAAAAAATAAAAAAAAGGTACTTAATGCTTATGTAAGATTGACTCGTCAGGAAGCGAGAGACAGCTCCCAAACAAGATGGTGAGTGGTGGGAAGGTGTACTCTTGCTGAAGATTTAATGGATCAGTGTCGAGTAGCTGATAATGGCGAACGGCCATGACACCTGGCGGATCGCACGGTCACGACACTGCGGATCAGTGACAGCTAGGCAAACACAACATGCACCATTGTAAATATTAAATGAAAATACGTACCTACATATTCACGCCTTCTTCCCATAGATAGGGGTAGGCACTAAGGCAGACACTCAACAGAACGCCACCTGCTACGAATAGTCGAATACGATCCTCACATACTTACTCCTTTTGTTTCGTTTGCGTATAAAAGCACGGCGGTTGAAAATACAATAAGTATCATCATATGGTTACCTACTTAAAATTGTTTTGTTACACTTTTGAGCCTGATTGCTGATGTTTGGAGCATTGATACTGCCCTTTGTGTAGTGAAGTATAAATGGCACCCAGTCCATGCAAAAGAAATCCCTGAGAGACGGCTAGGCGATGGAGATAGTAGCGAACATGTAGATAACGAGATGTATCACTAAAACGTTTATTTGTATTGTGATGAAGTGTTATACAAACACAAAGAAAATACAAAAACTAAAAAAACGACTTCCTTAATCTGAAAATTATGCTCTTTAGGTTCTTAAAAAATATTGCTCTATTTAAGTCGAATAAATTGTAAAGTTTTATTTTAAATTAACCTGTAATTACGTTAGTGCACAAGATATAAAAAATATTCTTCCGCAACTTACCAACGACCTCACTTGTCAATGGCATTGAAATATTACAAAACCACGAAATAAGAAAAAAGTTGTGTGTGGGTTGGAGACACCTGTTGTTCATGAAAGTGCGTACCTACCTACTTCGTTATACAGGTTATACTTACGAGTACTTACAGTTTATGGTTGATAATTAATTTGGTTTGATTATTGTTATACGGTCACCAAAGGAGATAAGTAACCAGGGTCGTCGGATATAGTTAAAGGTTTGATAAGAAACCGATGGATGTTTTCGAATGAAATTTAATTTATTTAATAGAAAACAAACAGTTCATATTATAAAGTTAAATTTTATTCAAAAACATCTATCGGTTTCTTGCTAAACTTCAACTGTATCCGACGACCCTAGTTACTTATCTCTTTTGGTGACTGTACCTGTAAACAAACAAGAACTTCTAGCACCCATGACTGTTAATTAATAAGATTAGGGCCAGTGGCGGATTTACCAACAGACTGAGTAGGCTGGAGCCACAGAGTACTTTTGTATATAGGGCTGGAGCCTACGGCGGCAGATTTTATGGGCAGCAAAGGGGCATTTTTTTAAATGTCTTACTGAAATGAAAAAGATTAATATTTATAAGTACCTACCCTACCATGGTTTTTTGGAAAGAATAAACAAAGTGAATGCAGGCTTCTACCGTAGATTTGATCACAGTTGCCGATCTTTACAAATCTCTTTGCAAGTTTTTCGTAGCTGAACGTGAATATTTTAAGTATTTTGAAGAAAAGGCGATGGAATTAAGCGTGTCGAAGCAGTTTAGAAAAGACATGGGACATTATTGTAGAGTTAGTTAGGGACTACAAAAGAATAGCCTACTGGCGGCCACTGGGTCGACCGCACCGCTTTTCAAAAATTCTTTAACCTCTACATCACTTACTACTACGCATGCGCATGAACCGTCCCACACTGGAGGCCGGCCGCACCATGCTTTTCTTTATTGAAATGCGATGCACTGCAGCCCGACGACGCGGCTCCAATGGCCGCTCAGCTTTAGAGTGTTAGTAATTAATTAGTATGTACAATGTACTCATCCATATGTTTTGTTTAATTAAAAATAAAATCATTTAAGTAATTCGAGTATCACCGACTCATAATAGAAATAATACACACATACAGTCACATTACATACACACCACTACTAATTCAATTTAATTCATAACAATTGTTTAATGCTTTCCTCGATTTTTGTCTAGCGTTGGCATCAGTGTGCACTTCGACGGGGATTTATCTAACATTTATTTTTAAAACATTAATACAGACTATTTTAGATGTTTACACCGAGAATGAGCTGTTTCTACTGAATTATTTGTATCTATGAGCTGGCTGATAGATGCATTTATAAATCATGAAACTTTATTTAAACGCCTACCCAATACCTACCTCTGTGAAGAATTCGGAAGCTTAGGTACTCATTCCTATCCGAGTATCCGGTAGAGTCGGCTTTACCTACTTGCATTCAAATTATTAAAAAAAAATCTTTTCTTGAGTCGATACACTTATTATGATGATCAGTTGTATTCTTTGCAATTTCATTAGTAGTAAATAACGTTGGTGCAGTACCGGTGACATGTTATCGGGGTCAAGGGAGCGAGCCTGCGCACGCGCCCGCCGCTCCACATTCACTTACAGACTGCAGCAGGCACTCCAACCAGACGCCCTGCTCACTGCACTCTACGTCCCTGCAACTGGTTAATCCATACTACATGGGTCAACAGTTTCGAGGAATTCATATATTTTGAATTCCCAAAACTCAAAGTGTGACGTAGGACGCAAACGCAAGTAAGAGGTGAACTACCGCTGCACCAGAGTGATAGTTAACAAAATTGATGCATGTTTTGAAAAGAATGCGGTAATAAAATAGTAGGTACCTAACTGCATTAAAATCTTTGTGAAAAGATCTTAGATACAATACATATAAAGCGATTTAGCTATTACTATCCGTCCCCTTAAAAATTTGTAGCATGCGAGGTCTCTACTCTCTTGTGCAAGCTTGCATTCGATTGGAATTTTCAAAAGACCCAACCTTCTATTAAGTTTATCTTAGGCAAAGGGGGCTGGCCTATTTCTTGGCCAAAGATTTAGCATTGCCATACAACGTGGCAATGCTGCCAGCCTTTTGGGCACTGTTCCTGTTGACAACGATGCGAACGAATTTTTTGATGCCCTATGATAAATTTGCTTATTTTTTCATATACATGTACATATTATTATTTTAAATGTTAGCTTATATTATGTAAATATTATATTGATTAAGTAAATAAAAATTGATTTAGTCTTAGGTAAAGATATCAAGTTTTCCCAGGCCTCTACCTGTTATAATATAACCTCCTCCTTTTTGGAAGTCGGTTAAAAAATAAAACGTATTCTGTCGCGCCATCATTCGTATAGTCCTACATTTCAATGAGTAACGGTCCCGATGGTCCATCGGCGGCATGTTAGTGTGCTGCGCGCGCACAATGAAACGTAGGTACGGGAACAGAAGGTATGACCTGTTTCAACAAATAATCTTATTGCACACACACACACACAGGGTTACCAAGGAACATCCTAATACTGACCAGCACCAGCACCTAAGTCTGTTGACTTTTATTTATGAAGGCGAAGAAACATCTTCCCCTGCCGAGTACAACTACACTCCACACTCCTCGTCATAATACAATATCACAGCGGTGTGTGGCGCCAACTTTTCGCCAGTTTTTCCATGTTTGGACTCTTCGTCATATTATGTCAACATTTTGGTGTCTAGTAGGTAACGCCGAAAGCCTTTCCTTTTTGTGTTCCTGCATATAAAAATTACGAGTGAGCCTTCTCTGTGCTGTTGCTAGGCGTGTTGCGCCGGGCGGCGCCGCCGCCCGGTCGGTCGCCTACACTTTCGCCGGGCGGTCACGGTCAGCGTACGCGCCGCGCCGCCGCCGGCGCCGCTCGGAAACACACCGTGACGTAACGTAACGCGGACATTTGCACCCAACTGTTGTGTTTTTGTTTTATTAGTATACTCAGCTGATTTGTATGTAGCTGTAGTATTTATTGAGTAAAAGAAACGTTTCGATTCGATGGATTTACGCTAGAGCTACCTACTATGATACAAGATAATATTTACATAATACCTACTTACAATAATATTAAGTAGGTACCTACATATTATATAAAACAAAATAATACAGGGGGTGGAGGGGGGTTCAGGGGATCTGGACCGGAATAAATCAAAGAATCATAGGGCATCAAAAAATTCGTCCGCATCGTTGTCAGCGGAAAAAGTGCCCAAAAGACTGGCAGAATTGCCACGTTGTATGGCGATGCTGATTCTTTAACCAAAGAATAGGTTAGCCCTCTGGTCGAGTCGACCAACCGCTAGGCGATGTCTCGAAAAACAAAGTGAATATAACAACCCATGAGGCCATGACCCTAGTGTTTCAACTCCAAACGGCTCTACACGACTAGAATCAATTCTATTTTAAGATCATTTTTGACGTTCAAAAGTGCCTTTTATGTGCCTATTTGAAATAAATGCTTTGACTTTGACTTCGAACATAATAACTCCCAAAAAGGTTGGAGTAATTTCGCGATACTACCTACTTAGATGAGATCTAGATCTGAAAAAGGAATAGGTATTGATTACCCTATTCGACAACACAATTAATGTAAATCTAATCTTATTCATGCAGCCTCCAAGTCCAACTGACAAGTCGTCTAAAAATGTCCTTCTAATATTTTCTTATTTTCCGAGAATACTTTGTAGATTTTAACACACCTGTGTTATGTCGATAAACCACAAGTTCAAACATCGCTACAATTTTAAAGCCTCGTTTCGCATTCGTGGAAAAGTTTTCGTTCGCTCGGAATGTGCTAATTACCTAACTTCCATTGCTGACAGTGATTAACTTGTGACGAATAGAAGTATTAGGTACCTAGTATAATTGAACTAATTAGTGAATTATCGAGTATATACATCGGAGTGGCGTTAAAAGCATCACGAGCACATTAGGACTATGTTCTATGAAACATTAACGAACACGCTCACGCATCTATTTCGGTTCACTTTAGGCTGAGAATCGATTGTTTTTGACCTTATAAATAATGTGGCAACGTGCGCTCACTGAATACAAACTAAATATAACAGTGACGTTATATAAATATTTCAAGCCTTTTTTCTGGTGCACGATGATGTCCTTTTTAAGTGGCATGAAATTATAACGACCAATTCAAGGCTACCGACTTGTTAGACATTAGCAACGCTACGATTGGGGCCTATACATATAAAACAATTGACTTTTGAATACGGGAAGGAACGGAGATTTGTAGATAGGTTCAGCACAGGACCTACTTGTACTGTATAGGTAGCATGAGCAAACTAAAACAAAACACAACAGATGTTCATTAAGAATCGCTCCACAAAAAACAAATACGAATAACGCATTAGCAATAAAACAACACAGCTTTGGTAGGTAACCGGGTCACGTCGCTGACATCGGAAGATGCTCATAACTGGGAGGTCAATGGGCGTCTGGCGTGGCGTGCGGCGTGCCGGGCGTAGACGCGCGGCGCGGGGCGACACGGCTGCAAGCGTCCTTGCGTCCCGCGGCCGTGACGCGCGACGCTCTGATTACTTCGCGTGGTCGTTTTGTTAACCGGTATGGGACCGCTTCGCTCTCGGGACTGGTCAAGCGGAACGTGTTTCTAGGAATTCAAAGTAGAGCTAAGGTCTGCGTAGCGCAAACTGTACTTAAGCTATGTTGCTCGATGATATAGCTCAACATAAGTGTTTAAAGCTAGAGTTAATGGCGGATTCTAGCTTCATAGCTTGCTCAATTAAGGATTTTATAACAACTGTGTCAAATTCGGATATGTATGTATGGTCAAATCGCTTGTTTTAAGCGAAAGTTCGTAGATACCGGTACCTACCTATTCATAAACAAAGCAATACCAGAGCATTTTCTATTTCAACGGTTATTGAAGGATAATCTTGCAATGTTCTCAACTACATACCTCGGTACAGTTACTACAAAGGAATTGCAATTTTATTCATGAACATAAACAAATCGACACGTTTACACATTCCAACGTGCTGGTTTCAGATGCGCTTCAGGAATTCAGTAATCTTGCATGTAAGTAAGTACGTACCTATCTATAACACAGTGTCGGTCCTCTTATACTCCATATAAAAACGTAAATAAGCAAAACTATATATTTCTGGAGATAATTGATCTCATGAAACACAATCATGACGTATCGTCGATACTGCTTTGCAATAAGTCTTTATCAAAACCTTGAAACTTTTTCTTAGACCTTTTGCGAAAAATCTACTTCTGTTCTTTGCATTACTTAACTAATCTTTGTCATATCTCATTCACATTCATAAAAATCTTTCCCACAGCATCATAGCTGCATAAACAAATACCTTTCTGGTAAAAGGATTTCAAGTGTCAACAAAAATAGTCGTATTATCTATCTAATCAGTTATCGCATGTAATAAAGTGACAGTACTGAGTTGTAAATGGCTTAGGAAAATACATATCACGAGCCAGACCGGACTTTCCAGTTCATGTATCATATCAGTAGGAATGGAGATGAATCTTGGAATTTACGTGTCACCACCAAATATATAGAACAGACAGTCATTTAAGAAGTTGTCCGTAGGCCGAGTCAGCTGACCTCGCAAGCCCTGATGAGAATTTCGTTAACAAATCCCAAGCAATGATTTGTTTTGGCTGCCATATGTGACGTTGCAAAACTAATAGTAGCGACATCTGTCGTGGAATAGCACTAGCAGCGGCGTACGTCATGGTGGTTTACGAGACGCAAGATGGCGTTGGTGTTTTGTGTTTAGTAAATTAATTACAGTTTATCAGTTAATTAAATCAAATAAACAAACATACATAATTCACCATATTTTTAATTAAAAAACAATGTCGAATGTATGTACTAAAGATAAAAAAACTTTTTAAGAAAAAAAAAACCGACTTCCACAAAAACACTACAAAGTGAAAAATAACTTTATTTCGGAAGTCGGTGTCTTTGGATCTGTATTTTAGTTTTTTGCCATCGACTTCCGAAATAAAGTTATTTTTCACTTTGTAGTGTTTTTGTGGAAGTCGGTTTTTTTTTTTCTTAAAAAGTTTTTATTTCACGCTTTTTATTGGGTCTGCTTATAATTTATCTAAGTTACAATAGCCTAGTGATTATCGCCTTTTACAAACAAAATATTGCCTTTCCCGATGCAGGGAAGTTAATTGTTGAGGAGTTCTTCAGGTCCACCATCAGCTCCATATCACCATTCACATTGTGACGAGCATAAATTGCTTAGCAACCATATTAAAGTAATCGAATCGCAACCCGTGAAATACTTAGATATTATTGAGTACTTCCGATGGCCATCTGTGGTCTTCATCATCAGTTCCAGTTCCGAGAGCAAATGCACGAGTTACTATAAAAAATACCCAAATCGCTATAGGTGTGCCTATAATATTTGAAGAGTTCCTTCGATTTCTCCAGGATCCCATCATCAAATCTTGACCTGATGCTTTTAGACTAGATGCTGATAATCCTGGCTGCAGCATCAGGCCAGACTTATGTCAGCATTACATTGAACTTAAAATTTAGTCCTGTTTAAAATGAGCCCAAACACGACTACGGTGCTGTAATATCAAGGTTGGTACTTTTTCTAATGCTCCTGGCTTCAGCATCAGGTCTTTATGTACTTCGGTGTTCCTCATTAACAGTACGTTTATCCACACATCGAACCCTTTTCAATGAGCCTAAACACGATATATCTGCTGTTAGTTGTCGAGGAGTTAGGTACTCTGCAGACTATCCTGACTGCAGCATCAGATCATGACTTGATGATCATGAGACCAAATGTGGCAAATGCCCTATCAAACATCAAAACAATTTACTAAAACAGTCCTTTCCTGTTCGAGTAACTTCTTACTGTTAAGGAGTTGTACCTTCCATCATCAGCCCAGCTACCTTAGATGGTGACAACCATACGCAAATACACAAGATACTTCATAAAACATGCGAAAAACAATAAGTGAGCCTATAAAATTTGAGGGTTGCCCTCGATTTCTCTAAGATCCCATCATCAGATATTGAAATGGTGACAATGGGACCACACGGGAAGCACCAGCTTTCAAATAAAAAGGAATCATGAAAATCGGTTCACCCAGTCGCAAGTTATGAGGTAACAAACATAAAAAAAAATAAAAAATACAGACGAATTGATAACCTCCTCCTTTTTTTGAAGTCGGTTAATTTTATTTATTTATCGAAATGAACACAACAGGATGCACATTTATGAAATCATATATTTTAGTTTTAGGTAAAACACAAAGTTATAATTCCAGAAGTCGAGGATCGCAACAATTTTTACACTCGTGATTACCGGCTTTTTTGTAAAAAAAACGTGTTTTTCTAAATCGTGCTTGGATTCATTAAACTTAAATTCGTAGCTGCTTAAAGGTGATTAATTTATTTCGACATAATCAAGTTATGTCCAAGTTATTATGTGTGTTGCGTGGTTATTTAGGTAAGTAACCCAAACTTGCTAAATTCTAGTGTTAAATCTTGCACGCCACAATCGTGAATGTCTGTCTGTGCGATACACATCGGCCGCACGTCTGTCACGCCAGCCTCGTCAGCTTGTTGTTCACTATTCTGTATAAATCTATGTAATGAGACATACCTACACCGTTTAGTATACCTAAATAACTGATAGTTATGCTCACATACATCTACTTACATAGCTTCAATGTTTTGGGAAGTCCGAAATTCTCCTCTATCAACCGTTACGTTGTCATTTCCTATGTTTTTAATCATATCCTCCCATCACACACTCCTTCTATGACTACTTTCGTTTTCCAGTCCCTCTCCCTCTCCATCCATCAACATTGATATTCAAAAGTATGTTGTGCTGACGTAACAAGCGCGGGCATTAAAGTCATAGGTAAAAGAAGGATAACTCTTAGAATTGATCATAAAATACCCACAGTTAAGTAAACTTCGGCAATAAACACAATTTTCCACATATTCCTGCCTAACCTACCTCGGCCACTATTAGTACTATATTCTCATTATCTTCGAAAGTAGCTCAGTGTCAGTTACCGTGCGTCCTTGACCGACAGGGAGCGCCGGTTGCCGGATGACCGGCGCGCCGCCCGCCCGGTCACCGGCCGCTTCCGACAGTCCCCACTGAACGATATACACGTCGGGCCCGACAGCACCAGCCGCGCGGGATGGACTTGTTGCGTCACCGATGTATTGCGGTTTTGCGATCTGTCACGGAGATCAATTTGATGTGTGCGTCATCCACGTTGACACCAATAAGTCGAACCATATTTTAGTTTCGTTTGTTTCTAGAAATAGCACTTAAAATGGTCTTGGACAACTTGTTCCTTCCTTTATCCAAGTTGTTCCAATTGCCGGTTCGCGACCTTCTTTCGACGTGGCGGTGGACAAATGGCCTAAGGAAAATCAGGACTCAGAACCAGTTAAAATAAAATGGCAAGTCCACGCTACACATTTACACAAATAAAATTAATCTCTTTGTTCAGTTATAAAAATGTCCGAACTGTATCATAGCGAGCATGTAGGTGACGTAGAGGTTGAGGAGGCTGATGACCATGTCCACGTCGAGCGTAAACAGGCGGTACACGGAGTAGCTGAAGGGCCGGTGGTCCAGGAACGACAGGCAGTCGTCCAGGACTTCGCGCACGCGACCATCTGTCAACACAAATAAATTATGCATTATCATAAGTTGTGTTACGATGCGCGTTGCAGTAAAAGATACTCATTCATATTTATACTATACCATAATATTATAAATGCGAAAGTAACTCTGTCTGTTTTTTCTATACCTTTTCACACCTTAACGGCTGAACGAAATGTGATTAGATTTCGCATACAGGTAAACTATGAACTGGGTTAGGCAGGGTACAATGGACAAAAGATTCTTTTTCATCCCGATCGTTCCGTGGGATAATTTTCGACATCCACACCGGCGAAGCCGCCGGCAGAAGCTAGCAATAATATTACATACTCAGCCTATAATGTTCCCACTGCTGGGACACAGGTCTTCTCTCTGTGAGAGGAGGTGGGCCGTAATCTACCACTCGGACCCAGTGCGGGTTGGTAGATGTCACATGTCTTCTAATTTTTGGTTCTAGGACATGCCGGTCTCCTCACGATGTTTTCCTTCACCGTTTTGAGAACAGTAGTCATGAGTTTTACACAAAGTAAAGCGCCTGACTTGGTTTGAACCTACGACCTACAACTCGTAAGTCGCGTCCGTGACCACTGGGCTACCACTGCTCTTAGCAATAATATTAACTGAAGCACGGCTACCTTCGCAAGTAAGTATCTGTCTGCCGATGAAAAGTCTGATGCGCTCGACCTCGCCGCGAGTCAGCGCCGCCAGCAGCGCCGGCACACATGGCAGTATGATGTCCAAGCCCATCTCTTGTAATACCAACCCGAAATCCTGAGGCATATACGATTGTCTGTACACACAGCGGCAGGAACGGTCTAACAAATGAGTAATTCATCAATACAAGCGTACAATAAATATGCGATAAGTCTTACTTACGATACGTTGTGCGCCAGAAAGCATTTCATAGCCTGTTGCAATTGTTTTCGGAACAGATGTAAAAATAGTCACAATGATCTGAAAGAAGCGAATGACCATCAATTAATATTAATAGAATAGAAACATTAGGAATGATTAGAATACGTATGTACTTACCATATACTTCACTGGTATCTTCGATTTCTGGAGAGTATCCAATATCTTATTGTATATTAACATACACTGCCTTATGCTTTCTCTTGCGTCTTCAGTGTCCTGTAACCTTGCTCGAGACACAGTGTTCTGCATATATTGTCTGAACATCCGCACTCTATTCCACAACAGCTCAAACATCATAATTCTCGTGAAACTAGTCATTCCGTGTATTAATATAAAAAAAGGAAAATTAAAGAATTTCATTGGAAGGGGTTTTCCAATCTTAATCAGATTGATGCAGACGGGTATTGTTACGCCCAGCTCGCTTATTACAACTGCCAAGAACAAAAATCGAGAGATTGGTATGTCCATATCTGACCTTACTCCTAATAAAATATCAATGGTTTCCATGTCACTTAAATAAACCTGAAAGTACTCGGAATCCGTGAAAAATGAGACAAGCACACATGAGCAGTATAATATTAGAGAACATCCTACTCTAATGGCAATAAATGGGATCAGTTCCATTCCAATCGATAACATGTACAAACATGCAGCCAGGCAGTATGCAACTGCACTGAAGCAAACTATTCTGTTTGAACTTATTTTGTAGTAGAGTCCACCAGACAGGCGCACGAGCATGATAGTGTTCACTGAGATTATGGTTTTTAGCAAATTGTAAATTAATTTAATTTGTTTGTATGCCATTGTAACGCAATAGTTACACAACTAGTGCACACGCTTGAAAGACTGAGTGATACTGGTGAAGTGGTGATCAATACCTGGCGTTCTTATACCATCTAAATATAAATGTTAATAACAGCGATGACATCAAATTACCATAATACTTACAATTTAATTTGAACCAATTCCAGTGAGTGCTTAATGAAAGTGTTCTCTGGAACCAGTGTATCCAAGTTTTTGTCTTTACGCCCACTATTATGAAATACTAGCAGCGCCCCGCGGTTTCACCCGCATAGGTTTCGATAACGTGGGAATATTGGGATAAAAACTATCCTATGTCCTTTCCTGGGACTCAAACTATCTCTATACCAAATTTCATCTTAATCGGTTCAGCGGTTTAAGCGTGAAGAGGTAACAGACAGACACACTTTCGCATTTATAATATTACTAGCAGCGCCCCGCGGTTTCACCTGCATAAGTTTCGATCCCGTGGGAATATCGGGATAAACCTATCCTATGTCCTTTTCCGGGACTCAAGCTATCTCTATACCAAATTTCATCTAAATCGGTCCAGCCGTTTGAGCGTGAAGAAGTAACAAACATATAACAGTTACTATAAAGGAATTGCAATTTTATTAATGAACATAAACAAATCGACACGTTTACACATTCCAACGTGCTGGTTTCAGATGCGCTTCAGGAATTCAGTAATCTTGCACGTAAGTATAAGTAAGTACGTACCTATCTATAACACAGTGTTGGTCCTATTATACTCCATATAAATACTTAAATAAACAAAACTATGTATTTCTGGAGATAATTGATCTCATGAAACACAATCATGACGTATCGTCGATACTGCTTTACCATAAGTCTTTATCAAAACCTCGAAACTTTTTCTTAGACCTTTTGCGAAAAATCTACTTCTGTTCTTTGCATTACCTACTTATCTAATCTTTGTCATATCTTACTCACATTCATAAAAATCTTTCCCACAGCATCATAGCTGCATAAACAAATACCTTCCTAGTAAAAAGATTTGAAGTACCTATCAACAAAAATAGTTGTATTATCCTATCTAATCAGTTATCGCATGTAGTAAAGTGTCAGTACTGAGTTGTAAATGGCTTAGGAAAATACATATCACGAGCCAGACCGGACTTTCCAGTTCATGTATCATATCAGTAGGAATGGAGATGAATCTTGGAATTTACGTGTCACCGCCAAATAGGTATATAGAACAGACAGTCATTTAAGAAGTTGTCCGTAGGCCGAGTCAGCTGACCTCGCAAGCCCTGATGGGAATTTCGTTAACAAATCCCAAGCAATGATTTGTTTTGGCTGCCATAAAAGATTTTGACATAGAACTACGTTTCGGAGGGTCGTTTTCCTGGTGGTCCCATTTTGATGCGCTTCCATCACATGGATAGTTTTCATCAGGCATTAACACAGCATCAACTTGGATGTGAAGTAAGTAGTTGTGTGTAAGTTGATGTTGGTTGTTGTTGTGTGATACGGTAGTTTTTCTGAATAAGAAACCTGTAGGTAGCTATACCTAAGATCTACTCAATAGATCCATTGTGGGCTTTCCGTTTCCATGGGCTGTTATCGTAATGAACAGAAAGTTCAACAAGTCAATATTCAATGATGCAAATGAAGAAGTTAATACTAACTAGAAACGAATGCAAGTAGCTATTAAGATGCGTGACCGGCGCGCGAAATTCGTCTCAACCTTGTGAATATGAAACGTTAGGCAATCGCGGTCAAATTATAATAAGCTGTAATCTGCGATGGAACCCGAGACAATGCAGAACCAGTGGTGTGGAATGATGAAACTGGTTGGAACCACGTTCTGTGCGACCAGACCAGTCACCAGTCGGCACTGCGCAGTGTGGTGGCGGGTCGCGTTACATTACCGCTCCTTATGCAAATGTTTGCGCATGAATGAGAGTGCTGAAAAATTCTACGCACTACCATCACTGAAAATATTTGAAAAAGCAAAAAGTTTTTGTTCCATCAAATGGCTGTAATGACCAGAGTTACTTTCTTTTTCCCCATCAACTGCAAATCATTTGCCAGAATATTGTTATTTGCATGCCCATACCATGAGATAACGACAATCAAACCTTTCTCAGGTGACTTTGTGAATCAAGACAAGCTATGTTTTATTCTCTAAATTAATTATAAAACTTACCTAATAATAATAATAATTCATCTCTTATCAGTAAGGTTATGTATAACATTTTCCGGTTGTGTGCCAGGAGGCAATCCTCAAAATGTCTGCTATTTATATTTTTATCAGATAAAAGTAGCGTTTAGTGTAATGTTGCTTACATCCGCGTTCCATTGTGTTACGAAGGTCGTCAGTCAGATGGCAGAGAACGATATTCAATGGGAAACACAGCATCCGACCGCGAAATTAATCACTTGGAACGAAATTTTTGTGTTCACTCAAACGGCAAATAATTTGGGTATCATAGTATATGAGATCTTAATGACATATCATTGTGTTGTATTTTAATACTAGATATTACAATTAAGTTCCTATCATAATAATCCTCTTAAGTAGGTATATGCCATAAACATTCGTGGCGAAACTAAATGGACTGATGTCAATCAGTTTTGTGCCTGAGGCAAAGCATAATATGAAACATAATAAGTATTATGTATGGCAGTATGGCTGTGTATGTCTACTGACTTTGAAAAAAATAATTGACAGTGTACCTAATAATGTTAGCGTCAAGCTAATAGTGCTTCGAAGAAGTTAGGTCATACCCAATACTTTTGAAATGGAACTGTTAATAGCTAACGTGTAGGTAGGTAGGTACTTACGTACAAAATTTTGTGATCTATAAATAAAACGATATACTGTTCGTTGGGCATCACTTGAAAAGGGAGATTTGGCTATTTTTTTAAATGTTCGTAATAGTCCGATTTAAGTTTTTATGGAAAGAAAAAATAGAAAAAAAATCACGCAAATGAGCAAATTCGGGAAAAATTTAATGTCCTTTTTTCTATGGGGTTTTTTGTATGAATGATTGATATTGGAGTCTGTGGGGTCAGCTAGTAAACAATAACACTGGTAAACACTGTTTTTGTCACACGAACTTTGTGATGATTTTTGTTAATGTTAGTGTGTCCTCATTAACAATATATAATAATTTTGTTTCAATTACGTCCAGTTTTTTTGTGACAGCTACATATTCATTTCTGACCTCATATAAGTGTCTTTTTTTGAATAACTTAATTTAGACGACTGTATAACTATTGCATTCAACTTACATCTTATATACGTTTGTTACATCGTAAACATGCCACGAAAGTGTTGTAACAACCCCGACAGTTTTTGTTATGTGTGTGGAGAATTAACTTTTACATCTCAGCGTCGAAATTTCACATCACTAATTGAAACAGTGCTATTTAAACTATTTTGGATTTCCTGTCAGAAATCAAGATAAATCCTGGGTTCCACAAAAATGTTGTGTAACGTGTGTGAGACTGCTATAAGGTTGGGATAAACTGGAACCCAGACATATGCCATTTGCTAAACCAATGATTTGGACCGAACCAAAGGATCATGGTTATTTTAACCTGACGTGTCAATTTTTTTTCATTCACATATTTTTGTTTGCTGGCCCTAGTACATTCAAAATTTGATGTAAGTTTTCATGTGACAAAAAAAAGTTAAAATTTTGTTGACCAGTGTAATTATACAATACAAATCATTATAAAGGTCATTTTATCGGGTCACAATAAGCAGTCTTTACTTTCAACAACTGTCTATGGTCGCATTGCATCAGACAGGCTGTCTCTTCCTATAGGTAGGGGGAAGGTGCTATGAAAGGGACAAGTTTTGAATGGGACAAGTTCAATAAATTCTGCTAGGAGCACAGTAGTCCATTTTCCTTTTTTATATTTTGGCAACACTAACCCATAGGGCACATTGACGTAACTGACACTTGGTTGTCAAATGTCATAAAATGGTGAAGCGTTTTTGAAATATATCGTGATGAAAAGTATTTTATTATGTGTTTTTTATGGTCGTGTTTTACATGAATGTAGTAATATTTGAAAGTGTCTATAATGTAAACTAATCAGAGGTTTATGTATCTAACAGGTAAGTGCACAATTACACAATCTTTCTTTATGGCTTTTTTGGTGTGGGGTTATTTTTACAAAAAGCATGAAAGTTTTGTTTGGGACACTCTAATAGGTCTTGAATGGGACGTCCCTTTCATAACCGTCCCTTTCATTACGAGATTATCTGAGTGATGATTGGTGGCAGTTTTTGCTTTTGAATGGTATTATCTAAGTACTGTTGCTATAAAATTGCTTGCTAATTTTGTTCCAGGTCGATTGTGTCTGATTGTGATAATGAACCTTTATATAAACTTAGAAAATCATCGAACACTATAGATGATATGGGCGTGTCTGTAATCAGTTTTCTACAAGTAAGGAGGATTGGTTTCAATACAAAGTTTGTCTAAAATGGGCAAATGAAAAATGCGGTGTTTAATTAAGGCATTTTTAATTTTTTTTTATATCTATAGCAACACTAATTATTATTTTTTTTTGCTACTTAATTTGAAGATGTTTAATTGATTGCATCAAACCTTTATAATATGATTAAAATATTCCAAATAATAATTAATACTTCATAAGCATACAAAGCACTGATTATAAAACATAAAGATTTACAATAATAAATAAGATTTGTTAAAATATAGGTTTTATTTTATATGTCCCTTTCATAACTTACGATGTCCCATTCATGGCCACCCTGTTATGAATGGGACAAATCGACATGTTGTTTAATTTGTATTTTTATTTCTAAATGCGTCGATTTACAGTTGTTTTTTATTTATTTTTTTAAACTTTAATAAATACTTTATGATATAAATGTAAACTTTTTTTATTTATCTCTCATTAACTGCCCTAAATCAGCCACTAAAGAATTTTGTCCCCTTCATAGCACCTCTCCGGGAAGGTGCTATGAAAGGGACAAGTTTTGAATGGGACAAGTTCAAAAAATTCTGCTAGGAGCACAGTAGTCCATTTTCCTTTTTTATATTTTGGCAACACTAACCCATAGGGCACATTGACGTAACTGACACTTGGTTGTCAAATGTCATAAAATGGTGAAGCGTTGTTGAAATATATCGTGATGAAAAGTATTTTATTATGTGTTTTTTATGGTCGTGTTTTACATGAATGTAATAATATTTGAAAGTGTCTATAATGTAAGCTAATCAGTGGTTTATGTATCTAACAGGTAAGTGCACAATTACGCAATCTTTCTTTATGGATTTTTTGGTGTTGGGTTATTTTTACAAAAAGCATGAAAGTTTTGTTTGGGACACTCTAATAGGTCTTGAATGGGACGTCCCTTTCATAACCGTCCCTTTCATTACGAGATTATCTGAGTGATGCCTGGTGGCAGTTTTTGCTTTTGAATGGTATTATCTAAGTACTGTTGCTATAAAATTGCTTGCTAATTTTGTTCCAGGTCGATTGTGTCTGATTGTGATAATGAACCTTTATATAAACTTAGAAAATCATCGAACACTATAGAAGATATGGGCATGTCTGTAAGCAGTTTTCTACAAGTAAGGAGGATTGGTTTCAATACAAAGTTTCTCTAAAATGGGCAAATGAAAAATGCGGTGTTAAAGGCATTTTTTTTTTTTTGTAACTTGTGCAACTACATTTATTATATTTTTTTTTTTACTTAATTTGAAGATGTTTAATTGATTGCATCAAACCTATAAAATATGATTAAAATCTTCCAAATAATAATTAATACTTTATAAGCACTGATCATAAAACAAACATTTACAATAATAAATAAGATTTGTTAAAATATAGGTTTTATTTTATATGTCCCTTTCATAACTTACGATGTCCCATTCATGGCCACCCTGTTATGAATGGGACATATCGACATGTTGTTTAATTTGTATTTTTATTTCTAAATGCGTCGATTTACAGTTGTTTTTTATTTATTTTTTTAAACTTTAATAAATACTTTATGATATAAATGTAAACTTTTTTTATTTATCTCTCATTAACTGCCCTAAATCAGCCACTAAAGAATTTTGTCCCCTTCATAGCACCTCTCCCCGGGAAGGTGCTATGAAAGGGACAAGTTTTGAATGGGACAAGTTCAATAAATTCTGCTAGGAGCACAGTAGTCCATTTTCCTTTTTTATATTTTGGCAACACTAACCCATAGGGCACATTGACGTAACTGACACTTGGTTGTCAAATGTCATAAAATGGTGAAGCGTTTTTGAAATATATCGTGGATTCTCGCCACGGTGTTCCTGGTTAGCACGTGTGATTAGAATTTTTTGTGTTTTTTATTAGTGATTGTTGACATTTTTGTGACTTGTTATTTTTAAGTGTGTTGTCGTTGTGTTCGTTAACAGGTTTGTATTGTGATTGTCGTATTTTAATTTTGTTTTATCCAAGATGGATGTAAATAAACCCCCCGATCCTGATCCTCCCGACATTCCAAGTCCTTCATTTCCTTTTTCCCCGAATCCTTTATCGCAATTCGCGGATGTTGTCTGTAGTGTTACAGAGATGGATGTATCCCAATCCAACCAATCCTCCCGTAAACGTCCTGGTAACGAAGATATTTTATCTCGGACTACCCCCCCAAACAAACAAAAGAAAAGCCAAATTGGACGTATCAAATATTCGGCAATGGATAAGGCTCCTTACATTGTGCACGTCTCCCGCATAGAAACCCAACCAAACTCAGGCACCACATTACATCCTGTTAATTTTGGCAAATTTTTTATAAATAACAACATTGCGAACATAGTTCGCGGTGGTGTTAAAAGGGTTGGTAGAAACCGTGTGTCCGTAGAGTTTGCTTCCCCTCAGGATGCCAACTCTTTCTTGGTTAACACTTTGCTACCCAAGTACAGCTATACTGCCTCCATTCCTACATTCAACATCACAAGGATGGGAGTAGTAACAGGTGTTCCCTCTGATATTTCAGAAGACGAGGCTATGGCTTTGCTATCTGTGCCTTCAGGATGTGGGCAAATACTTAAAGTTCGCAGAATTAATAGAAAAATACAGAATGACGGCAATAATGTGTGGAAACCCACTGAAACTTGTGTGATCACATTTGATGGACAAGTCTTACCCCAAAGGATCTTCTGCTGTTACACATCCCTTCCTGTTGAGCAGTACATATTTCCCACTATTCAATGTCGCAAGTGTTGTAGATTTGGACACGTAGCAAATGTATGCAGATCCAAACCACGCTGCAGCAAGTGTGGCCACGATCACCCAGGTGATGGTTGCAACACTTCTGAGGGCAAGGCCTTCTGTATTCTGTGTTCGGGTAATCACTTCGCTAATAGCAGGTCATGCCCCGAGCATGGTAGACAGAAAGCCATTAAGACTGTAATGGCTGAAAAATCTATGCCCTATGCTGAGGCTAGCAAATTAATCCCAACAGCTTCCCGCAACTACGCTAACATCACTAAAACTCCGATATCTCAGTCTTATCGCAAGACAGTAACCCTAAAGCCTAAAACTCATGCCCCCCTTTCCCCATCTTATGATAAAGCTGCTCATCAGCAGATAACTAGTTCCCCTCAACCTTCTCAGCCTAATGGCTGCGCTCTCAATTATAATAATGTCTCTTCCAATAATGGTACTTCTTCTATTATCGAACTACTTATAAAACTCTTACCTATTGTTATATCTTCTTCTACTTCTAATACCCAATCACCGTCCAACGTTGCCGACCAACTTATTTCTCTTCTTTTAGATATTAGAAATGGCGTCTCGCCAAGTATTCCTTCAGTGGAATGTGAGGAGCGTGTGGCATAAAAAGCACGACCTCATATTCCTCTTAAATAAATACAAGCCACTGGCTTGTTCCATAGCTGAGACTTGGCTTACTCCAAGTCTTAGCTTCCGTATGCCACATTTCAACATCCTTAGATGTGACCGATCAGATGGCTATGGAGGGTCAGCTCTCTTAGTCAATAATCGGGTCCCACTTTTGCCCTTTACTTTACCTTCACTTACGGGTGATATGAGCATTGCCGCAGGGAGGGTTGAGGGCATCACAGTGTTTTCAATATATATTGCACATCCTCACCATAATTTCTTAATTACTCTTAGAGACATTTTTTCTAATGTTCATGGTCCAATACTGGTCATGGGCGACTTTAACTGCCACCATTACAGATGGGGGTCTGAACGCTGTGATGCCTTTGGTGTAGCTCTAGTTGATGTTTTGGACGACTTGGACCTCTGCATTTTAAATAACGGTTGCTCAACGCGACGATCTCTTCCAGGCCAGCAAAAGAGTTGTGTAGACCTTACATTTTGTTCGGTTGAGTTAGCAGCATCAACTCACTGGGAATGCACAACCTTGTCGCATGGTAGTGATCACTACCCTATAGTCATATCTTTGGTCAATAAGTCTTACTTAGAAAAAACTTCCCCTCCACTCTTGAAATATAACCTGTCCAAACCAGATTGGTCAAAATTTAGATCATTATTGGAGGACAAAATCGATGTTCTTCCAAATTTAAATTCAAATTTATCAGATCCTTCTGGTCACTGCCATGCCAAGAGCTGTTATGAGGGTTACGTAACAGCAATTACCTCCAGTGCAGATTCCTGCTTCCCTTTAAAAAACAGTGCTCGTAATAAAATCCCTTCACCCCCGTGGTGGGATCCAGAATGCACTTCGGCAATCAGGGATAGGGACGAGGCCGAGGTATGTTACAATGCAGATATGAGCACTGAAAATCTGTTGACATACTGCCATATTAATGCCAGAACCAAACGTTTTCTTCGTAAGAAGAAACGTACGGGTTGGGTTAAGTTTTGCACCTCTCTATCACCTTCTACTCCGGTTTCAGTCGTCTGGAAAAATATCAATAGGTTTAGACGTGGTTGTTCCCCATCGATCTCTTCTCCGATTACTAGGGAAACAGCTGAACATTTCTTTGACAAAATAGCTCCATCCTATGTTCCTCTCTCATCCGAATGTCAAAACGCACCCCTTTATAACGTTACAGAGGATCCATTCGATACGCCATTCACTTTGGAGGAACTGAATGTGGTGCTCAAACATGTCCGGGACTCAGCTCCTGGTATTGATGGCGTGCCATACTCGTTCATTGCCCATTCTGGTGATAAGGCTAAAAACTATTTTTTAAATATTTTAAATTTTTGTTATACTCATGGTTGGGTTCCAGATCAGTGGAAGTTTCAAATCATTATTCCATTGTTGAAACCAGGCAAACATGCAGATGATCCGAATGGCCTTAGGCCAATTGCTCTATCGTCAGTCCTAGCCAAATTACTGGAACATCTTATAAAAAATCGTCTTGAGTGGATAGTCGAATCGAGAGATCTACTGCCGAATCATCAATTTGGTTTTAGGAAAGGACTAAGCACAATGGACAGTGTTAGTATTTTAGTTACGGATATCCGCTTAGCATACTCTAAAAACGAATCCGTTGTTGCCACTTTCCTGGACATCTCATCTGCGTATGACAATGTACTTCTTCCCGTACTCAGGCAAAAACTGCAACAGCTGAGTCTTCCGGCTAAGATGATACGATGCATATGCGAACTTCTGTTGTCCCGCTCATTGGTTCTGAGAGTCCAGGGTGAGGATTTCGATACAAGGCAGACATGGAGAGGTCTCCCACAAGGCTATGTCCTCAGTCCCATACTCTACAATTTGTATACGGCTGATATTGGGTCCTGCCTAAACAACAATTGCCAGATTCTACAATATGCCGATGACATTGTTTTGTATGTGACTGATCCCTCCATAGTTGACGCTGCGTCATCTTTGTGTCTCTCTCTGGACTCTTTGAATCAGTGGCTTTTAAGCCATGGGTTGTCGCTATCTGCTCCCAAAAGTTCGGCAGTAATCTTCTCTCGCAAAAGATCTATTCCTCAAATTACAGTAAACATTTTAGGCCACAATATTCCTGTAGAGAAAAAAGTTAAATTTTTAGGCGTTATTTTAGATACCAAATTAACTGGCAAACATCACATAAATTATCTTATTAAAAAGTGTGAAAGAGTTATATCCATTTTAAAAGTTCTTGCGGGTGTTTGGTGGGGTGCTCACCCATACACCATGAAATTAGTTTACAACGCCTTAGTTCGTAGCGTTTTAGATTATGGAACATTTCTAATGACCCCTTGCAACAAAGGTGCTTTGGCTGGGCTGGATAGAGTTCAGTCCAAATGTCTTCGAATCATCTCAGGTTGTATGAAGTCCTCTCCCGTTAACGCATTGCAAGTCGAATGTGCTGAACCTCCTCTAGCCCTTAGGCGGCAATACCTGGCCTCCCGATTTATGTTTAGGCTAATATGTAGATCCTCCCATCCTCTTATAGGAAGACTAAACGAGTTAGATGCCATATGCAGAAGCTCAAATTACTGGAAAAATAAAGAACTACCCTTATTCCTAAAATCCTTTCGACTAACTCTAAATTTACTATACCCGATCGTGCAGTTTCCTAGATTACCCCTTTTTAATTTTCCTTATCAAGTTTTAAGTTATATCCCAAAAATTTTATTTGACATTGGTATATCCAAAAAATCTCCGTCAGCAAATTCGGCTTTCAATGCGGTGGTGGGCGAGCGATGGAATGGTTTTCAGTTATTCTTCACGGATGCTTCGAAACTATCCGATCTTAGTCACACTGGCGCTGCGGTCTATTACCAAAACTCCAAAATTATCTTACAGTTTAAAGGCCCTAAGGAGTCTTCGGTATTCACTGGTGAGTGTGTGGCTATATTGGAAGCTTGTCTTTTTATAGAGTCCCACCCTAATATTGAGAAGGCCGTCATTTTTACAGATTCCCTTAGTTGTTTACAAGCTTTAGTCCAAAATCCGTTTAAAAGTAAATTGCACAGTTCCCTTATTCTAAAAATTAAAAATTCTCTTTTTTCCTGTGCTAATAGTCAAAGAGATGTTCAGTTAGTTTGGATACCTAGCCATTGTGGCATTAAGGGTAACGAATGTGTTGATGCTTTGGCTAAGGATGCTTGTTCATCTTTATCCTCAGATCTCACGCACAATTCCTACCAGGGTTACGACCTTCTGTCCCTTCCAAGACTGAACCTGCAACGTTCCTGGCAAGAACAGTGGGATATTTCCAGCAGGAAAAAAGGTAAATTTTTTTATGCAGTGCAACCGACCATCAAGCCAAAACCGTGGTTTTTCGGTCACAAAAAAGTATCGAAAACAATTATTTCTATTCTTTGTAGAATCCGCCTAGGTTTTTGTTGCACTCCCGTTTTTTTACACAAAATCCATGTCCGTGACTCCTCTCTATGCGAGTGCGGGTTAGAAGAGGGCACCTTGGATCACATATTCTTCGAATGCTCTAACAACCTCCCTCCTCTAGACCTGTATAACCGTCTCCCCAAATTTAAGATCCCTCTTCCGATTAATTTCCCCTCCCTTTTAACACATTCGTCTCCAGATTTACTTGTGGCGCTGATGATATTCATCCGCCACAATAATATAAAATTATAATTTGTTTCCTCAAATATTCTATTTATGTTTGGTTGTGGCATATTTATGTATACTTGTATTTTAATGTTTAACAATTATAATATAATATGTAATTTTATCTTTTTGTTTGTTTCAGTCCAGTACTAACCCCACAAGATCTACATTAAGTTCAACTGTAGCATCGAAAAATTTTTTTTTTTTTTTTTTCACACACTTGCTTTTCCAATTCACTTTTGACATTGGCAGAATAGTCGACATCGGCTTTACTTGCCATAATTAAAAATAGAATAGAAATATATCGTGATGAAAAGTATTTTATTATGTGTTTTTTATGGTCGTGTTTTACATGAATGTAGTAATATTTGAAAGTGTCTATAATGTAAACTAATCAGAGGTTTATGTATCTAACAGGTAAGTGCACAATTACACAATCTTTCTTTATGGCTTTTTTGGTGTGGGGTTATTTTTACAAAAAGCATGAAAGTTTTGTTTGGGACACTCTAATAGGTCTTGAATGGGACGTCCCTTTCATAACCGTCCCTTTCATTACGAGATTATCTGAGTGATGATTGGTGGCAGTTTTTGCTTTTGAATGGTATTATCTAAGTACTGTTGCTATAAAATTGCTTGCTAATTTTGTTCCAGGTCGATTGTGTCTGATTGTGATAATGAACCTTTATATAAACTTAGAAAATCATCGAACACTATAGATGATATGGGCGTGTCTGTAAGCAGTTTTCTACAAGTAAGGAGGATTGGTTTCAATACAAAGTTTGTCTAAAATGGGCAAATGAAAAATGCGGTGTTTAATTAAGGCATTTTTAATTTTTTTTTTATATCTATAGAAACACTAATTATTATTTTTTTTTGCTACTTAATTTGAAGATGTTTAATTGATTGCATCAAACCTTTATAATATGATTAAAATATTCCAAATAATAATTAATACTTCATAAGCATACAAAGCACTGATTATAAAACATAAAGATTTACAATAATAAATAAGATTTGTTAAAATATAGGTTTTATTTTATATGTCCCTTTCATAACTTACGATGTCCCATTCATGGCCACCCTGTTATGAATGGGACAAATCGACATGTTGTTTAATTTGTATTTTTATTTCTAAATGCGTCGATTTACAGTTGTTTTTTATTTATTTTTTTAAACTTTAATAAATACTTTATGATATAAATGTAAACTTTTTTTATTTATCTCTCATTAACTGCCCTAAATCAGCCACTAAAGAATTTTGTCCCCTTCATAGCACCTCTCCCCTACATATTATATATCTAAGCCCCTCTACTTGTAGGTATATTAACATGCTGGGGTAGGAAGTAAGGGGTTTACCTACTTAAGTAAAAATGTATATATTTATGGAAAAACTGAATTGGTTTGGTATATGCGGAAACTGTTTTTGAAAATAATTGATTAAATACAGTATTATATTATACCGACAGTTGATGGAGCCAATGCGTTTACATCCAAAAAAATTAAACTGCAACAACTTCGACCGTGTGGGTAGGACTGCGATGCCGTAGTGGACGCATTGACAGATATATCTCGCGTTGCGCACATTTACAGCAATACAAGTAAATAACATAACATGCAATGTGTCTGATAGATATCGACACACGCCCACGGTCCTGCTTCCTGCAATTTGTCTCCACGACCAATTGTCGCCACAATTGGCTGCACTTGCAACCAGAAGTAAATTATCAGACTACTTGCGGTCAATCATCTTGTCATTGAACTTCAAAGTAATCATCATCACTTATATGAAACTGCTTCAGGCATTAAGTCCGCCTTTGGACCTTCTATGTGTAAAAAGTTGAATAAATATAAAAAAAAAAAAAATGTTATCCCCCAATCTGTATCTTTATCGTACTAGCCTAGCCCTTAATAAGTACAAAATCAGTATATAGGAATATCGTAGATAAGTGATGCAGAGCGATGCGCGTCTATCTACGGCACGTGCTACGCGCATCCCTTACGCAAATCAACCCAAAAATCGATTATTCTTGATTTTTTAATCTTATTCTTTATTCTACATCTTGGAGTAGTAGGTATTACGGGGTACAGCAGGTCAGCCGACCGTCGTGCTGGTCACGTGACGACCCCGGGATCCTCCGCGCGACCACAGTATATACAGTAAAACATCTTCATACAAACGTGCCGCTCTCGGTTTGAATGTGTGCGTGCGCGCCGCGCGCCATGTCGGCACGCGATTTCACGCACACGCTAGCATAATATATGAGGGAATAAGGTGGCGGCAGTGCGGGCTGTGCAGCGCGACTGTGAGCACGCGCGTACGCTACATGACCGCTTGCGTTCGTCAACTCTCGCCGGCGGCGGCCACTTAAATTACGAGTATCATGACTTCAAAAAGGGGAAACAAATATTGTAGGTAGTGTTTTCGGGTGCCTCAATAATGATTTCGCAAACCCGGACTTATCATTCTTCATAGTTCCTACTCAACCAGAAATGTAAGTACCTACTTATACTTAAATATTATTAGAAAATGTGGTACCTATTGTATTGTTTATTTTACAGTTTATTTGCTTTATTAAGAGCGTAGCCGAGTCGCATTTTTCCATATAAATGTATTCCCAAATTTACTTTCTGAATACTATGTTTAGAGCTAAAGTTTATTTTAAGAAGTCTAGTTTTACTATAAAACAGAGGATTGAGTTCGAAACATCGTTTAGGTAAACGTATTTGTCGCGTATAGATGTAATAAGGGCAATTTCACAATAATTAATATTGCAAATTAATTACTATTGAAATTATTATTTTTTCTATTGTCTGATGTGTTGTTCAATCCAAATATGGTGTCTTATACACCCATTACAGGAATTACGGCAAAGATCGAAATTTACTCATGATCCCGCCTGATGATTTTGTCGATGGAGGATGGAGCAGGTGTTTCGCAAAGCGTTCGAAAAGGACCACATCAACATTAAAATTGGCTGGTCAATTTACGATCAACTGAATGATATAGAATTTAAGATGCCCTGTCCATGCTTTCCCAAAAGCTTTTTACAAAAACTTTACATAAGAATGAGAATTTACTTTACATTAACAAATAATAATAAAGCGTTCCGGACGTGCAGAAAATTTTCTCGGTATCAAATTTGTAACTTAGTATTATAAATGTTATGTGAATAAAGGCTTTTTATTTTTACTAAATTTATAAATTGGTAAAATATTCAATCATAATATGCTTTTTTATTTCATAAATTTAGATCAAGTGCTGCTTGTTCGAAAATATTAACTAAAAGTAAAAGTGACAACCCTGGGGATCAACGCAAGAGTATGCTAATAACTCGGCGGGCGGCCTTAGATAACCTACTGTATATTTATACTGTGGCGCGACCTCGCACAGTTCGTTACTAAATTACCTGTTGCCAGTAACGCTAGTGTTGCCAGCTTTACCAGACATTTCGCAAACGTTACTTAATGGCGGAAGGCAGGAAGGCTTCCTGAGATTATGCTCGACTTCGACTTAACGATTCTAAGATTGTGCGATACATAATAAATATGAGGTTGTAAAGCTACAAAATGTAATTTGTGGGGAGGTGAGAACAATTTAGTTAATTGATGTTCTTTTTCTTGGCGTTTCGATGACAAAAATATTTTTTTTTCTTAATTTGTTAAAAATATAATATAAGTACTTATATAACAAATTATAATAATAAAATATAATAATAATTTGTTGATAAAATTGTATATTTTATATGCAAAACACGATTAGTTTATTTTACCTACGTCTTGTTGAAGGTATTTTTTTTACTTATTTAGGGACCTCAGTGTAATTTTTCAGCATAAATCTTTTATAAAATGTTGTGTTATCATAAGTTATGCTAGTAAATATGTAGTAAATAGCACTAATTTATATTGTGTCAAACAAAACCGGCGGGTACGTGTGGTAGCTACCTACTTAAGTGTGATGATGAGAAGACACATTATGATGTAAAATAAGGAACTGTTATGCACTGCACATTATTTACTTGTACTAGGTAGGTACGTTGGTGACAGAGACTCAGTGGTTATATTATTTTTGCAGAGACAAAAGCGACGGAAATTGTGGCCATTAGGTATTGTTGAAAAATCGCCAACTATCAGTGCCGTGCTTTGACTAAGTAATATCTAAGAATAAATTGAGGAAATTATTACAGACCTGTCATTCTATATTTTCAAACAAAATAATATATTTTTCAACAAAGAGGTTCTGAATACCAAAATTACACATAATTAGGTAGGTACATAAAACAGTCATATTTTCATTTTTATATTGAGTAAATAAGTACCTACTCTATTGAATCAATTTTATAAACCTAAAACATAGTAATTATATCATCATGGTCGCATGGAATGTTAAGTCATCGTGTGATGACCGGAAGCCGCGTATTACACGGTGTTACGATAGCTGGTAATCTATGCTCTCTGGTTCCCCGACGGATATTAACGGCTATTATAATGTGCACATTCTGTGGAGTTACATATATTATTGAATAAATTGTACACGTTTGTATTCACCAATCACGCGAATTCTTGTACAAATATACATATTGTTGCGCGCCACAATTGATGGCGATATTAGCTACCACTAGCGCCATCTAGTAACGAGTAGCAGAACTAATAGTCGCGACCGTTCTAGAAACTTCGATGATAGAACTTTCCAGAACTATCGATGTCTGGTCGGGCGGGACCGATATGTACTCGAACATTCTAGATGTTTCTACGATAGAAGGTTCTGGAACTATCCGAGGCCTATATAAGACCGGTGTCGCCGCGTCCCGGAGTCAGTGTTGGATAAGCGATACAAGCGATAACATCGAAGCGATCTTCAAGTGCGACTCTCAAGTGATTAGTAGTGCGATTGTGTTTTATAATTAGTGTGTTTAAGTTGTAATTTGTGTTTTTAAATAAAGTGTCTATTTTTGGTTTTTAAATCGGCAGTTTTTATTGTCACGAACCCCAAGCTCGTAACAATTGGTGTCAGAAGCAAGGATTAAAATCATGCCGATTCTACCGAAGGACGACACGGAGGGTATCCGTACCCGGAGTCAACGCCAGCAAGAGACGGACCAGAGGCGATTCGGTGGAGCAACGCCACAGACGTCGGAGGGACAACTACCAATCACGGAGGCCGGCCCGTCCACAGCTGCTCCAGCATCATCAGCACCAGATTTTGCTGCTCTGATGATGATGCTGCAGGAGCAGTCTCGCCGTCAGGAGGAACAGGCCCGCCGACAGGAGGAACAGGCTCGTCGGTTGGAAGAACAGCTCCAGCGGGACAAGGAGGAACAGGCCCGCCGACAGGAGGAACAGGCTCGTCGGTTGGAAGAACAGCTCCAGCGGGACAAGGAGGAACAGGCCCGCCGACAGGAGGAACAGGCTCGTCGGCTGGAAGAACAGCTCCAGCAAGATAAGGAGGAACAGGCCCGCCGTCAGCAGGAGCAGTCCCGCCGACAGGAAGAGCAGATGCTCCTTCTGAAGGAACTTCACGCTACCTTCGGGAAAGACATAAAGGAGGTGAAGGATAAGGTTGCTCAACACGACAACCGCCTGTTGGAAGCTGAAACCCGAATCGACCAAGTGAATAATCGGGTTGACAACGTAATGGCTGACGTGAAGAAAACGCTGGATTACCTCAAATTTGAGAATGGAATCGCAGCCCCCGTCGTAGCTACAACACCTTCGCTGCGGGGATTCAAAGTGCCACCGTTCGACGGAACTTCTTCCTGGTCGGCCTACAAGATTCAGTTTGAGGCTGTCATGAAGGCGAACGGGTGGAATAAGAGTCAGGCCATGACTGCCCTCACCCTAGGCCTGCGCGATCAGGCCTTAACTGTGCTGGAAGCTCTCAGCAAAGAAGTGACTTACGAACAGCTCCTTGAGGCATTGGAAGCTCGGTATGGCGACGCTCACCTGGAACACGTGTTTCGTGCGCAGCTCAAGGATCGCGTGCAACGCAATAACGAAAATCTGCAGCAGTGGGCCCTTGAAGTTGAGAAGCTGGTTCGGAAAGCATACCAGTCTGTACCTGCGCTTATTGATGGGAATTTGGTGCAGGTATTTATCGACGGCATCCGTGACCTTGAAGTTAGAGCTGCTGTGAGGCTCGGTCACCACGGGACGCTTAAGGACGCCTTGGCCCATGCACTGGAGGTGGAAGCTGTGCGGCAGGATCATCGTTCCCATCGTGTCAGGGAGGTTGCAGCGGCTACAGTTCGCGACCGCAATAAAGGATACAGCCCTAGGTGCTACGGCTGTGGGGAAAGGGGCCACCTTCGATCCAGTTGCCCTAAGCGAACTGCAGAAAGAGAAGACCGAGCTCCAGAGGGTAGTGCGGCTAACAGCACCGCCCAGCAACAGCAGCAGGGAAACGAGTAATAGCCAGGACTGCGGGGCGGGTGCTGGCTGATGCTCAAAGAGCCCCAAGGATTTCGATCACACAAACCCTTGACGGGAACAGCTTAATCATCAAGGGCGAGGTCAACGGAACGCCGTGTAAGCTGACCATAGATACTGGAGCCTCTCGTACGGTCGTCAGTTCCCAACTTATAAGTCGGTCTCCGGGGGACTCCGCATACAACCGAGAACGCATTCATTTGGTAACAGCCACCGGTCAGCGCATACCTGTCCATGGAGAGAAGAAGATGGAGTTGAAGCTAGGCAACAGAATCTACCTGCATAATGTCATCGTGGCTGATATAATGGACGATTGCATCTTGGGCCTTGACTTTATGAGGAAGAATTATTGCGAGATTGACGTCAAGCAAGGTGTTTTGAAATGTGGACAAGAGGAACTTTTTATGGAAGGGGCGTTACCAGGGAATGTGTACAGCCTTAAAAAGATTGTTCTTCCGCCGAGATCGGAAACGATTGTGCCGGTAAGTCTTCCTCGGAATCCTGGGCAAACTAATCGTTGTGTACTCGTGGAAAGGGTAGACAATGACCTTCCATGGAAAGTGGCACGAACTTTGGTCAGAGCCACCGACATCTCAGGGGTACGTGTGCTGAACCTTTGTGATCAGGAACAGATTATAGAAAAAGGCACACTAGTTGGTACTTGCGAGGAAGTGGATTGGTTGCGTCGATGCCAATATCTATCGACTGGGACCCTCAGCAAGGATGCACAAACGAAAGTGTCCACACTTTTAGAAGACTGCCGCAGCGCTCTGTCCCAAAATGAAATGGTCAAGGCGAAGAAGATGTTACTCAAGTACGCCGATGTTTTCTCGTCAAACGATGCTGACATCGGGAAGACTGGCTTAGTTCAACACAAAATAAACACAGGAGAAGAGTTGCCTATCCGTCAGCGGCCAAGGAGATTGCCGGTAGCACGTGAAAAGGAAGTGGAAACCATGATTGAAGGAATGGTGAAGGATGGTGTTATTGAACCTTCATCTAGTCCATGGTGTTCACCTGTAGTGCTGGTAAGGAAGAAGGACGGCAGCATGCGGTTTTGTGTTGACTATCGTCGTCTGAACGACGTTACGAAGAAGGACAGCTATCCTTTGCCAAGAATTGATGACACGCTGGACATGCTTACTGGAGTAAAGTGGTTTAGCACGCTGGACCTGAAAAGTGGCTACTGGCAAGTTGAAATTGATCCCAAGGACAAGGAGAAAACTGCATTCTCGACAGGAAAGGGTCTTTGGCAATTTAAAGTTATGCCGTTTGGATTGTGCAACGCTCCGGCAACGTTTGAAAGACTGATGGAACTTGTACTAACCGGGTTAATTGGCGATGCCTGTCTGGTCTACTTGGATGACATCATCATCGTAGGCCGTACGTTTGAAGAACATCTTCAAAACCTGGAACGCGTGCTCATGAAGATCCAGAGTGCCAACCTCAAGTTAAGTCCGAAGAAGTGTTCACTATTCAAACGACAAGTTAGCTTTTTGGGGTATGTAGTGTCGGAAGAAGGTATCCGCACGGATCCTGAGAAAATCACCGCTGTCAAGGATTGGCCAGTTCCAAAAGATAAGACACAGGTCAGAGCATTTTTGGGTTTGTGCTCTTATTATCGGCGATTTGTTAAGAACTTTGCGGATATAGCCAAACCCCTGCACAAGCTAACCGAGGAGAAGCGACATTTCTGCTGGGATGAAAGTTGCGACATCGCATTCCAGGAGTTAAAGGACCGACTGTGCAAAACACCTATTTTGGGGTACCCTGATGCAGGCAAGGAATTTATAGTTGACACAGACGCAAGTGACATAGGACTTGGCGGTGTGTTGTCTCAACGAAAGGGTGATCAAGAGGTTGTGATAGCGTACTTCAGCAAGTCGTTGTCGAAGCCGGAAAGGAACTATTGTGTCACGAGACGGGAATTGCTTGCTGTGGTAAAGTCATTGCAGCATTTTAGCAAATATCTTCTGGGACGGAAATTCCACTTACGAACTGACCATGCTGCACTGAAATGGCTATTGCAGTTCAAAAATCCAGAAGGTCAAGTTGCGAGATGGATTGAACTACTGCAGGAATACGACTTCTTGGTCGAACATCGCAGCGGAAAATCTCATGGCAACGCGGATGCGTTGTCAAGAAGACCTTGTCCTGAAGACTGCAAGCATTGTACTAGGCAAGAAAGTAAAGAAGTCGTACCTGTGAGGATGCTCAAGACAGACCTCAGCAACGAGTGGAAGGAAACCCTACAACGTGCACAGCAGGAAGATTCAGACCTCAAGCCGATTCTCGAGTGGATAAAGGCCGGTGCACCTAAGCCCACGTGGAGCGACGTCTCAGCGATGAGTTCGATCACAAAAAGCTATTGGGCCCAATGGGACAGCTTGGTGATTCAGGATGGAGTCCTGTGCCGTAAATGGGAAAATGCTCGGGGAGACAGCTGTCATTTGCAAATGGTTGTCCCTAAAGCTCAAGTACCGGATGTTCTACAGCTGTACCATAATGGTTGTTCAGGAGGCCATCTGGGAGTTAAACGGACACTACTGAAGATACGAGAACGGTTTTACTGGGTCCACTGTCGGGACGATGTCGAGGACTGGTGCCGCAAATGTACGAGTTGTGCAGCTGTAAAGGGACCTCAGACTCGTAGTAGAGGTGCATTGAAATTGTACAATGTCGGTGCACCATGGGAGAGGATAGCCCTAGATGTTGCGGGACCATTCCCGGAAAGTGAAAGTGGTAACAAGTATTTCATGGTTGTAATGGATTACTTCACTAAGTGGCCGGAAGTCTTCGCCATTCCAAATCAAGAAGCTTCAACAGTTGCAGATAAACTGGTTCATGAAGTCTTCTGCCGTTTTGGAGTACCCTTGGAGATTCACAGCGATCAGGGAAGGAATTTTGAGTCCCAAATATTCCAGGAAACTTGCCGAGTAATGGGTACACATAAAACGAGAACAACTTCTTACCACCCACAATCGGATGGAATGGTGGAACGATTTAATCAGACATTGGAGAGATACCTGGCAAAAGTTGTGGAAAATCGGCAACGAGATTGGGACAAGCACATACAACCGTTTTTGTTGTCATATCGAAGTGCTGTTCACGAAAGTACATCGGTGACACCAGCTTTCGCAAACTTTGGAAGAGAATTACGGTTGCCTGCAGACCTGATCACTGGAATACCACCTGATGCCCCACGCAGTATAACCGATTATGCGAATGACTTGCGGAACAAAATGAATGACATCTATGAGCACGTCAGACAATCGGGCCAGCAAATGTCTGAGAAGATGAAAACCCGTTATGACCGCAAAATGAACAATAAAGGGTTCGACCAAGGTTCACTAGTGTGGTTGCACAATCCAGTCCGCAGCAAAGGGAAATCTCCTAAGCTTCAAGCTAAATGGGACGGACCATACCGGATTGTGACAAAGATCAATGACGTAACCTACCGGATACAGAAAGGTGCGAGAGGTACTCCTAAGATCGTCCATGTGGATCGACTGGCGCGTTATCATGGGGCCAATGATGCTCGGGACGAGCATGTTTTAGGAGGGGGCAGTGTTGCGCGCCACAATTGATGGCGATATTAGCTACCACTAGCGCCATCTAGTAACGAGTAGCAGAACTAATAGTCGCGACCGTTCTAGAAACTTCGATGATAGAACTTTCCAGAACTATCGATGTCTGGTCGGGCGGGACCGATATGTACTCGAACATTCTAGATGTTTCTACGATAGAAGGTTCTGGAACTATCCGAGGCCTATATAAGACCGGTGTCGCCGCGTCCCGGAGTCAGTGTTGGATAAGCGATACAAGCGATAACATCGAAGCGATCTTCAAGTGCGACTCTCAAGTGATTAGTAGTGCGATTGTGTTTTATAATTAGTGTGTTTAAGTTGTAATTTGTGTTTTTAAATAAAGTGTCTATTTTTGGTTTTTAAATCGGCAGTTTTTATTGTCACGAACCCCAAGCTCGTAACAATATGTACGTTTGCCCAGCTAGGCCCCCCAGAATTTGCGATTTAGGTATACACCAATGCAATGTACTCGCCTCTAGGAGTATATGTACCGCTTTCTTTTTCAATGTACCTCTGTACTTTTGAAGAAATATGCAAAAAAAGGGGGCCGTGCCAGCCAAACGTTTTCAGCACGGCCCTCGTGTAACTTGAAAAATATATAGCGTATTAAAAAGTTTCATAAACTCAAGGAATGTACTTTATTAACACGTTCTATGTACCGTAACAGATATTGTGAATTCGTAATAACAAATAATATATAGACGTGGATAGGGGGCAGGGGGCCGTGCTGAAAAAAAAAGAAATGAGAAAATATCTAAAAAAGACAAAACAACCTTAGCCAAAAACTATATAAAAGTAATTCATGTTTGGCAAGTAACATATGTACCGCATTGGTTTCTCATACAACTTGCTAAATTCAAAAAATAAACCAATTTTAGTTTATTCAGCACGGCCCTCTATAGTTGCCTATATCTTTTTAAATATGACATGTTTGTTTACAAAATTCGACTTCCTGGATTATGTATAGGAGTACATTCGTTCCAAATAAATTGCGATTATGGTGTATTAGTATTTTAAAAGTTAAATTGGATCAAAAATATCCTAGCATACAACTGATGGGGTGACCATGATTCCACGTGAGAATGGATAAAAAAACTTCTCCATAAATTGAGTAAATCTTTAATAAAATAAAAAATATCGTAATCTGTATTAACTTTTAACGATAACTATAATAGTAGTAAGTAGTAGGTCGCAAATCGAACAAAACAAGTGTCGTTAAGACTAAATAGCTCAAAAGGCTTAAAAAAATCACATATATATTTCCAATAAATCACACGGATTGATGTACGGTACATTACAATAAAATTACAGTTTCGGTACATTTCACAGATTAGTTACGTTTACCTATGGAATAATCGCAGTAAAAAACTATGTGTCACAAACACTACAATTCTTTTACCTATTGTGGTATAGTAATTTTATTTTAGGTGCATCGTCCTCACATATTATTATAACATTAATGTACCCATGCAAAATATTGTAAGTACCTAAAACATTTTAAAAGAGTAACGGTGGAGTTTCTTGCCCATTCTTCTCCACACGAAAACTACCTTTTGGAAGGGGCGACTAGAATCAATTCTATTTTAAGGTAATTTTTGACGTTCAAATGTGCCTTTTATGTGCCTATTTGAAATAAATGCTTTCATTTTGACTACAGAGCTTAAAAGGCTTAAAAAATTACAGATACGTTTCCAACAAATCACATTGATTGAACCTTACCTAGTGAATTAATAGCGACCGCACACAACAAGTTTTGACTGATTTAATTCCCTTAAAAGATGTCATAGCTAATATTAATTTTGAAGAAAAAAAAAACAAATTGTAAAAAAAGAATGTTTATTTCAATGTAGTCACATAATTTCATTAATATAGGTATAGAATATATGTACCTAATTTATGGAACCATGGTCACCCCATCAGTTGCATGTTAGGATATTTTTGATCCAATTTATCTTTTAAAATACTAATACACCATAATCGCAATTTATTTGGAACGAATGTACTCCTATACATAATCCAGGAAGTCGAATTTTGTAAACAAACATGTCATATTTAAAAAGATATAGGCAACTATAGAGGGCCGTGCTGAATAAACTAAAATTGGTTTATTTTTTGAATTTAGCAAGTTGTATGAGAAACCAATGCGGTACATATGTTACTTGCCAAACATGAATTACTTTTATATAGTTTTTGGCTAAGGTTGTTTTGTCTTTTTTAGATATTTTCTCATTTCTTTTTTTTTCAGCACGGCCCCCTGCCCCCTATATATTATTTGTTATTACGAATTCACAATATCTGTTACGGTACATAGAACGTGTTAATAAAGTACATTCCTTGAGTTTATGAAACTTTTTAATAGGTACGCTATATATTTTTCAAGTTACACGAGGGCCGTGCTGAAAACGTTTGGCTGGCACGGCCCCCTTTTTTTGCATATTTCTTCAAAAGTACAGAGGTACATTGAAAAAGAAAGCGGTACATATACTCCTAGAGGCGAGTACATTGCATTGGTGTATACCTAAATCGCAAATTCTGGGGGGCCTAGCTGGGCAAACGTACATATATACATCTATGTAGAGTTACTGCATGCTACAACATAAACTGGTGGATTTATATTTAATAAAAATAGCTTTCATTTTTCCCACCATTATTTTTTCTATTTTTTGCATAAATAGTGTAATTTCTGCAAGATTATTATGATTAATGAAATGTCAAACGTCTATAAATAAAATTCTGATTTCCGACATGAAAGTATGGGCATAACGTATGGTCTGCATTTATACTGGTACTAGCTGCGCCACGCGGTTTCACCCGCATAAGTTTCGATCCCGTGGGAATATCGGGTTACAAACAATCCTATGTCCTTTCCCGGGACTCAAACTATCTCTATACCAAATTTCACCTAAATCGGTTCAGTGGTTTAGGCGTGAAAAGGTAACATACAGACAGACAAAGTTACTTTCAAATTTATAATATTATAGTATGGAGTATGATTATATTTTTACCACTTTCCACATAATCAGGATGCCAGTGTGTACCTACATAGGCTGAGTACCTTTCATAAAACAATTGTGGAGTGAGTCCCTACTCCTAGCTCTGACCCCGTGCTTGGCTAGTCAGCGATGCTGATGTCAGTAGTGAATCAATGATGAAAGAGGAAGTGACCGTGGCTGAGCACTAGCAGCTGGACTCGCATGTTAATTGCCATAATTTAATCAATCGCTCCGATTGTGGGTTTAATTGTTTCGCCATAAGTACTTAGGACGAACACATCATTCAGGATTTTTCCATTCACTCGAGTATGTTAGAACTCCTTGTACTCCCATTGCGCCGTGTCATCGCCGCCGCGCCGCCCGCTGCGCTGTTGAGTTCGTCAGTCGTTTTCCTGTATGTTCCTGACCTACATCATTCTTGTAGCACAACTTTTCAGGCTTTCATTTATGTTTATTTTTTTTTTCTTTTTTTTATACAGGGTGTTACGGAAAGGGTATATCAATACGAACGGGTTGAAGAGTGTATCTGGTCTAGAATCTCTGTACAAAATTTCAGCTCAAAAGCATTAACTTTGAAAATGCTTAGTATTTTTTTATTTCGACATCACGGCGCACAGTGGGCCCATACTGAAAATTTGTGGACTTAGGCAACAAAGTTCCAATATCGATGCGATTTTTTTTTATATGACGTGTTATGATATTCCTAACAACTTTTATTCTTATAAAATTTCGTCTAAAGTTGATAGTTTGTCTTGAAAAAAATTTATTAGTTTTTTTTGTATGGAGCGAAACACGTTTCATTTTTTTTCTTCAATTGTACTAATATGTGGAGTGTGTGGCGGTGAGTATATGATAGCTAGGGTCATTCTCTATCCATGAAAAAAAAATCAGCGCCGGCTATCTGCGGCATCGCGAGTAATCATTCGGTAAAAAAAAAATATTTTGTATGAAATTTTTTGCCATTTAAAATAAATTCAAAGTATATTTTTTGTCTCATTTGGCTGTTTTGACCTTCTTTTTAGTTAAATATATAGTTTTAATAGCGCATAGTTACATATAACTAGTAATTCTGGTAGAGATTTAGTTATTATTGCATGTTATCGGTAGCACCTGCATTGTGATTGATGACTCATTTGTTTGTGCGCTCGGCTAAGCGCATAACTAATGAGTTTTCAAAAATGCTCGTCTCTGATTGGCTGTGTTATTTTTTTAACTGGACGTTATCTATTGTTGAATAAATATCGTAATAAGTTTTAGGTTATACTAATTTTGTTAATGATAGGTGAAATAATTTAAATCTGTACGGGCAAGTCATTGATAATTACCTACATAATCAAGCGTATGTATATTATAGTATAAGTTATCGTACGTATGACCAATATGAAACTGTGAAGTAATTGTAGCCCTGAAAAGGGCTGTTTGTCATATTCCTAGCCCTGATGGGCTTTTGTGGGAATAATCTAGATCCGGATCACATTATTTCTTGTTCCAGAAGTGCTAGTGGGTCTGACAAATTTTCGGAGTCTGCTATGAGGCATTCTTCTTCCTCCATAATCTCACTGCCACAGGGAGGCTCAGTAGTCTGTAACAACTGAATTGCTTCAGGCAACAACTCATTATGAACCTTCTTCGTTATTTTAGGCCTTATGTAGGATATGTGGGGATCAGAACTTATTAGAAGTCCATGAAGGATGTCTTCGTTTGTTGCTATTCTCCCTGTTTTCCGAGTGTGCCTCTCCCTGACGTTTCTGAAGTCCTTATTACGGGCTTCCGAAGCTTCTTCAGATAAGGTACCTAAAACGAATAAGTTATGTACATTTTAATTTCAAAACGCAATCGAGTCAAATAATACATCATACTATATTTATTTTTTACTTACCGATTGGCAAAACACCAAAATGGTTACAGATGTCTGCACCGTGCATTAGAAGTTTATGTACACTAACTGGCATGTAGGACCACGAATAGTGTTGCACGTACACATCAGCTGTTTCTCTACAGTACCTTCAAAATTTTTCACAGTCAATGTTTTTGCCTGATGATATGGCTTGTAGAATAACGGAAAATCTGAAAATCAGATTTACGTCAATTCCCGTTATTCTGGAAGATTTTTTGTAATCTTGGAAAAAGCGCCTCGCAGTATTCCCGTCATTTGTAGTTCCAAAACCCTAAAATGGGAAAACAATACTGTAATATACAATATATAGAGATATAATACACAAACAACATAAAAAGAGCGAAAATTAAATACATACCTGTTTGACTATATCAATCAGCATTCCAGTTTGCTCACGAAATTCTTGTTGCGTGGTATTTTTTTTAGCTTGTTTCAAAGCCTTATGTTCGCCTCGAGCAGTCCATCGCTGAAAATCCAGATTATAAGATATATGAAGAAGACATTCCATACACCGAATATTCATATGTAGTGAAGAAATTCCTTGTTTGTAAATTTCTTCACGAAGTGGTTTGGAAGCCAAAGCGTCTAAATTATTCATTTCGCTCGGTTTTGCCAAGCAAATGGGACACGTTGCAAATGATGGTACTTCAGCAATAATATTGGCCACTTTTCCATCAATCATGGTCATAATATGCAATTCATGTGATACAATAATATTTCCAAACTGTGTAGATATTCGTTCATCAATTTGTTTTTTCATCTCAGACTCTTCAGACTTTATAAAATCAGCTGTCTCTGAAGTGAAAGTAAATTTCACTGGTCGACAGTAAAGAGTTGAGCAAGGTGTGGGGTTCTCCCAAACTATATTTTCATTCCCAGATGATGGGCTAGTAGACACTAGCCGAAGAGGGACGATACTTATCATGACTACTGATGAATCATCGAACTCTGTAGCTGTGTTTGACGTTTTCTGTTTATAATTACTCTGCGACGAAGAACCATCAAGTCCCCATTTCCAGGTTAACTTGAGTTCTTCATTTTGACACCTATCAACAGAATTCATATCTAGTAAAATCCTCTTCACAGTGTGGTCCAATAGCGCTTGCAATTTAATGTGAGCTCCTTTTTCAGTAATCTCCATACTCTCTTGTGGTGGGTAACATCTCTTCTTGGCATTTACAAGATTTGGATAAGATGGAAAGGCAGCACTGTTTTCTTCTTTCAGAAATTGTCGAAGAGCTAAGTATTTCCATTTCGAGAGCGCAAGTGATGTATAAAGAGCTAAACACTTATCTTCAGAGACAGTACTTAAGCTCTGCTTCTTGAATAGTCGCTCATCTACTTCGGATAGCGCATCTGGATTACTGGAAAGGTATTCGACCACTTTTGCCAGATTCGTTTTGCCGTTGTCTTTCAATTTTGTTATGTACCAGTGCTGCAACTCTTCCTCGGAATTTTCTTCTACTATGGAAGTAGAACGTCTTTTTTTTTTGCTTATTACTTAAGTCTTCGAACGTTTTTCTGTGCTCCTTTTCTGTAGATGTTCCCGCTTCCTCAGTACATACTGCAAGAGTAGGAACATTATTATTATTATTATTATTATAAGCCTGTATTGTCCCACTGCAGGGCAAAGGCCTCCCTTCCCTCTTTCCACGTTTCCCGGTCTACCGCGATTGTGGGCCAATCCTTTAAGAAAGAGTCCAGCTCATCCCGCCATCTCTTTCTGGGCCTGCCGCGCAGTCGTTTCCTGCCATTTGGGATCCACTGAGTGGTGACTTTTGCGTATTGCTGCTCCGACATCCGACAGATATGGCCAGCCCAGTTCCACTTTAATCCAGCAGCTGTGCGGCCGGCGTCCGCTATTTGTGTTTTGGAACGAAGTATGGAGTTCTTAATGCGGTCAGTCAGTTTGACACCTAGTATACTTCGTTCCATAGCCCGTTGGCAGACTCCAAGTGCGGACTTTTGACGCTTGACGCGAAGGAACATGGGAATCTATATCCACAGGCTCAGATAAGGCTGCGTCTGAAAAGCCCATCTCACTTCTCAGGTCAACAGTGTCACAAACAGGCCATTTGATGTTTTTTTCCAACCACTTGCGAATACTTTCACGGTTCATAAAAGTTTTTTGATGTCTACATGACTCTATCCACTTTTTATTTAGATTTACACAAAAAAGTCAACAGAACTCCTTGATTCGGTTCTTGTCTTCTTCAGAAACTTCGGTAGTCAAGACAGAAATGATACTTTCATATAGAAACATATGATTTTTCAGATCACCGCCACTTCTTAATTTCACAAAAAGATCTAGGTTGTTACAAAATCCAGCCATAGTTCTAATGTAAATATAAAAATAAAAGTATTTCACTGTGTTCACAAATAAGCGACAAGAGCGAAACTAGATGGACTTAATGAATGTCTTTATATTTATAGTCAGTGTTAATTACTCAAGTAGTGGACATAACAGTGAGTGAAAATTATTCAGCCAATCAGAGACGAGCATTTTTGAAAACTCATTAGTTATGCGCTTAGCCGAGTGCACAAACAAATGAGTCATCAATCACAATGCAGGTGCTACCGATAACATGCAATAATAACTAAATCTCTACCAGAATTCCTAGTTATATGTAACTATGCGCTATTAAAACTATATATTTAACTAATAAGAAGTTCAAAACAGCCAAATGAGACAAAAAATATACTTTGAATTTATTTTAAATGGCAAAAAATTTCATACAAAATATTTTTTTTTTACCGAATGATTACACGCGATGCCGCAGATAGCCGGCGCTGATTTTTTTTTCATGGATAGAGAATGACCCTAGCTATCATATACTCACCGCCACACACTCAACATATTAGTACAATTGAAGAAAAAAAATGAAACGTGATTCGCTCCATACAAAAAAAACTAATAAATTTTTTTCAAGACAAACTATCAACTTTAGACGAAATTTTATAAGAATAAAAGTTGTTAGGAATATCATAACACGTCATATAAAAAAAAATCGCATCGATATTGGAACTTTGTTGCCTAAGTCCACAAATTTTCAGTATGGGCCCACTGTGCGGCGCTGCACTGGCGCGCGGCGGCGTGATGTGCGTGTACTAGGCGCACAGACACACTACAGATAATGGATAATGACCCTCGTAGTGCGGTGACACGTTTGTTATGATTTCAATTTAATAAACTATCGAAATAAAAGTTACTGCTTTTGAGCTGAAATTTTGTACAGAGATTCTAGACCAGATACACTCTTCAACCCGTTTGTATTGATATACCCTTTCTGTAACACCCTGTAAATTGAACCCCCCCCCCCCCAATTTCCACTAAAATAAGTTACTTCTCATCTAGAAAACTACCACAATAAAACATAGGTTACTTAATAACTTAAGTACCGATTCTGTATACTACCAAAAAGTGAGGCACTCGTGTATCGCTCCTTCCTGATCGTCGTAAATCAAATATGACTCGAAATTACATTAGCGAAGGACAACATCCATGTGACGTCTAGGTACAATAGTTCGTAGTTCCACGGTTGGCACCGTGCTTATAAACTGCGCCGGAGTAACACCAAACATTTCTGGTTGTTGTGTGTTGGTGACATTGAGAGCCTGTCTGTATGTCGGTCACGCGCGCAAACTGTGTAAACTGCATTGCGTTTCCATAACATTTACGTTTTAAGTGACGCAATAGTGCTTCACAGAGAACGTTAGGTCGTCCGTCGCCTTTTGTCAGACGAATACGATTCAGGTACCCGAAAGTCTTATCTACTAACTAACTGGATTACATATTATGTTAGTAGGTTCTCAAGGTTTCGATGGACTTTAAAATTATGATGATTATAGAAACCATATTGTGTGCCTACGGTAAAGTTTGCCTTGTATTGGGTGGGTGTCTGCATATAAACAAATCTCATCCACACTATTTAGAAAAAAAAAGGTAAAAAAAACAAATAAACGACGCTACCATCAACACTACTAACTCCATTAACTTAATAATAGAACCACCTACTTTAATAACTGTTTGGCTTATATAGGTTTATAACCTTCAAAATCCCTCCGATCGATTTTCCTACGATTCACATCATAATAAAAATGAAAGCCAGTCTTCTTGCAAGCGTTTATTTATTACTAAGGCTTTGGTTTGGTGTACACAATATAAAACGTTGACAATGTTACATGCGGGGAAATGCATTACCTATGTTAAGTAAGTGTAAAGGCCCGTACACACTGGAGAGTCGTTCAAATTAAACTAAAATTTCGTTGACAGGAAAATTTCCAGGCCGGGTTTTCCACTTGATTTAACTTATCATTCTCTTGTCGAAATCATTCTTTCGACATAATCTCAGTTTATACCTATACTTTGCATGAAACAGACTCAATTATAGCCAACTGGGGTTGCTAGCAATCCTAGACTAGCGTAGTGATCAGTATATACGAGCCTCCTATTTTAGGGATAATATCGGTTCTAGATTAAAGTTAACACTTCCTGTAGCAGCGCCTGCGCCGGGCCATCGACCGCGGACACGCCGCGCCCCCCGGAGCCGGCTGCACCTGTGGACATTGGAACAACATCACCACATGGCATATCAGATTCACCAAGCCACGCTTGCAGCTTGCACCTCCAGTCGCTAAATATATTGAACACTAAAACATCATTCGAACGATGATTTAAATTCGTTTGGCTTTAAATGTGTAGATATAGTATTTTTTGGTGCAAGCGGGCCCAAGTAGGTATAGCGGAAGGCGGAGAGGTCAAGCAGTACCTAGCTGTCGAACATCTGACGCCGCCGTTGATATTATAAACCATTACTAATAGACTGGTTCGATCGATTATCTAAGATTCTGTAGCGTCACAAATTCTGAAATAAGGGTGTTTAGTCGTCACATAAAGTGCCCTATTGACCTAGTTAAATGCGAGCTATTTTGAAGGTTTGTCCAGCCAGCCTGAGTGACATTTCATTTCTGAAGAGTTTGTTGCGCCACTTCTTCCCAGCCTAACCGGTGAAGTGCGGGCGTTTATGGGGACTGTCTGTAATTTTGACGTTAAAAAGCGTTGATTCTCTCAGCCTAATTTAAATAAATGACTTTTGATTTTGATTAGATTTAACTATGACGTCCTATTACATTTTTAAACAAATAATTTTAAACACTTGTGCATGTGCGTGTTATCTACATGCGAGTTTTTAACATCATCCAGTCCGAGAATGTCTTAAGAGCGTTTACGACGTACGGCATTTCACACAAACTTTCAATCCCTTATTTTTTTAAATGAACGGACCGATTTTAATGAACTTCGTACGCATAAGCAGGATACAAAGGTCTAAAAAGTTAATTAAGAACATTTTCGAAAAATAGTGTTACAGTCAAATTAGACCGATTTTTAATTTTCCATAGAAACAGAGATCTTTTTTTTAATAAGACATTTCGAAAATGTTCTTTCACACACCACAACACACACGCCATAACAGTGAACATTTTGGCCGAGCTGTGCAGAAGATGCCTCCCAACTCTTTCGTTGTCCGCACATACATCGATTTCCCGACTTCTATTTAAATCAGTTACAAAAGATTAATGTACACATTGTGAGTACACTCATAATGTGTTCCTGGAAACCACGATTTCATGACGTTATACAACTAAAAACACACGCGGTAACATTTAGTTCTGTACAATTTGTGTGTACCTATGTACACGAGGAGGCGATTTATTTCTGTGAATGATACGAAGTGAAGCTATTTATTTAAACGTTCGTGTGTACTTTAATATTAATATATCGCATATCTGTTTAGTTGCAATGTTCCTCTAGTAAATAGCGAGAGACTGACAGCGTTAATAGCTGTAGAGTAACAACAGTCTATTCTGCTGCACTCTATCGACACATTGTGTTGTAACGTGATAAAGATACTGTCCAGAGGAGAGTAATGTATATTCTTTAAACTTTAGACTAATGAACTTTTAAACGCAAATACCTACTTAAATGAGATTTTTCTGCTGAAACTCGTTTAGCTAGGTATATCAAACAAAGAACACATTGAAAATCATAACATTTCGAGCGTGCGACAATTTTCTCTGCTAATTCGTCGCACTGTTTCTTCGTGGCCGCACACGCGACCTTGACCTATCGCACGATAAGGCGTGCCGCACACTCGCGCCAATTAACACACTGTGCACAGACTGCGACCCGCACTTGACATCATCTGACACCATTTAACGCTCATAAAAACGCCGCTGTCATACATTACGTACTGCGCGAGTTATTTCAGGCGTGATTGATTGAAGCAATCAGGCCTTCCAGAGCAATTCATTGAATTAGATGTTCTTTTGATTAGTATCAAACCGCTTCGACTCTTGAACTGCTGCTCATTAATGCACTGAATAAATCTTAATGTGTAAGGTCATTGCTATGGAGTTCGCGTCGTGGTTCGTGATTCATTATATTATTTGGTCGATGCGTGATTTATAGTTCTTTGCTATCCCATGAAGCTGCCAATACAAAGTCATTTACAAGCTGATCCGACAGACGTTATCCTGTCGAAATGATAGTTCGTACAAACGTCCCATAGAAAAAACGGCGTTTAGTTATTTCCGAATTTATCCAATTTTTCTTTGCATAAAAACCTAATTCGGTCTATTAGGAGCATTTTGCAAAAAAATAACCAAATCGACCCAGCCGTTCTCAAGTAATGTGCTTACCAACGAACATTACTTCATTTTTAATTACCTATACATATAGGTAGATTTATTAAAATCAAATAAAGCTTAGAAGGTGCCTATATTTTTGCTTTTCACAACCTTTCAAATCAACTTTCCCATAACATTAATATGAAACGTAGGTATAAAGCCAACCATATTATTATAACGGACATTTAAACAATAATTTAATCATACATTTTAACATTGACATTAATAATAGTATTTCAAAAGCTGATAAAACTTGAAAAAGCATATTAATTTTCAAGTACTTAGATAATGATACTACTTAGCACATTTCTTGTACTCAGTATGTTGTATTGACGATATTGTATTCTCCTTCTTCGCAGGTAAGCTGTTGGTTCTCACGACGACGTAGTTACATCCCACGTGCTCCGTGTACCTACGTGGTACCTGCGACGTATACGGTATGTCCTCGTCAGTAACGAAGGCACTAATTATCGGTAAATGGCACGACTTGACCGAACGTGACGTGTCACGTGCGAAGGGCGGCCCGCCCGCGCCCGCGCCCTGACGCTAGGGTTGAAACTTCGTAACATTTTGTAAAGCAAGTTATAAATTACGTTAAGTTTGACCAAACTTCTATGTTTAAATAATGTGTAAAGACGATTGAAGGAGTGTGTGTGTAGACGATTTATTATTTTTGCGATTACGGAGTTATTTTCAATCAAAGCGTACAGTCAGCCCCAAACAGACACGGACAATGAACCATTTTATTGTCTACAACCATTGTTCCATAAAATTGTATCTGTTACCGGCCAAACCCGATTTCAGGACAAACTAGTTTATCCTAGGCTAAACTAGTTCCGTCGACATAGGATGCAAGGGCGAGCGAAGGGCACCCCGAGGTTCGGTTTGGTTAGGTTACTTTAAACCCTTTACACAGAAATAGGGGCCCCGCGAAGCGGGGCTCCGTCGGCATAAGATCCAAGGGCGAGCGAAGGGCACCCCCTATCGCGTATAGGAAGAACTAGTTTAGCCTAGGCTAAACTAGTTTGTCCTGAAATCGGGTTTGGCCGGTAACATATCCACCGTCCAGGTATAAAACATAGGACATTATATATTTTTGGTGCTGACAGTACATAGAATTAAATTCTAATAGTAACGCTTTTGAAAAAAAAAATAGGTTTGAATAAAACAGCTCAAATCCAATCAAATGAAGACTGGTTGTCCGAATGTCTTGGTAGCCCTAGACAGCGATGCGGGGATATCGATTGCTATAGCGTTCGTCCACCGCCTGAACAGCCTGCAGCAACGGTGTCTTTACAAATACCAACAATGTTGTACACACTCGCCTTCATAATCACAAACATTACACACTGTAAAAGCCTTATTGTTTAAACTGAGTGTTTCTAAATAAGCCATAATTCTAGCGAGGTCCTTTTAAAATGTGCAAGGCTTTAGTTTTACCCACTTTTTTTTTACTTGCCTACGCTGTCCCACTCCTGGGCAAAGGCCTCCCCTCCACTCTTTCATCTTTCACGAGATCACGAATCCACATAATCTTATAAATAATTCCAGACAATAATTCGCATGTCTGTCGGTTGCAGTTTATCTAGTTAATTCGACACTTCAAGAACATAATTCTAGTGCGAAGGTTTATTTTTAACTAGCTTTTTCTCGCGGCTTCGCCCAGTGGAGGCCGAAAATTATTTCACAGGGAGGGGAATGTACTATCGGGATAAAAAACATATCCTATGACCTAACACAAGTCATGTTTTACATGTGTGCCCATCTTCGTTCCCCAGTTAAGGCGTGAAAAGGTAACATACAGACAGAGTGTCTTTTGCATTTATAATAGATATTAGTATAGACTATTAGTTATTCTGTGGTAGGTATAGATGACAGAGACGGTTGGGGTATTCTTTGTTCTATCTCAATGTAAAACATTTTCAGCAGTTTCTGCGACTTATTTTGTTCAACAACAATAAAATTAATTGAAATTTATTTGCAGGAATTGTAGTACAGACGGTCGGGTTTTTTCAACAGTTTCTAAAACAATTCGCTAAAACTAGTGTAATAAAACTGCCTCACTTCAGTATAAGTATTTATTGTTTTGCTTTTACAATATGACAACTATAATAACTTATATGCAGATGAAGACCAGCAATGTGATCAATTATTGTGCGTCCAACGTCGACATAACCACACAATCTACCAAAAACAAATCTCCCGCCATTCTTCTTCTTTTTTTTTATGACAACCTTTCCAAAGAGAATTACACCGATTGAATCGTTTCGGTGTTGTCAGATAAGTCGATTACAAATAATCGAATATAAAAATAAATTAATTTAAAAATAGTAAATTACAACAAATTGCATCAAATAATTTAAATAACATAACAAAACCTAACACTCGTCCATCCTGACAACGTGTATGTCCCCATACACGGTATCAAGTAAAGACTAAAACCTAACACTCGGCTCAATACATAACAAAATGTTTTAATTTTAATTTAAAAAAAAAAATTTAACGCCCCAACTTTTGGAGTTTTCCCAATCCCCATACGTCTCCAACTTTTGGAGTTCTCCAACTTTTGGAGTTCCCTAAGCTTCTCCAACTTTTGGAGTTCCCTGAGCTTCTCCAACTTTTGGAGCTCTCTAAGCTTCTCCAACTTTTGGAGTTCCCCAACACGTCTCCAACTTTTGGAGTCCTCCAACTTTTGGAGTTCCCTAAGCTTCTCCAACTTTTGAAGTTCCCCAATACTTCTCCAACTTTTGGAGTTCCCCAATACTTCTCCAACTTTTGGAGTTCTCCTACTTTTGGAGTTCCCTAAGCTTCTCCAACTTTTGGAGTTCCCCAACACGTCTCCAACTTTTGGAGTTCTCCAACTTTTGGAGTTCCCTAAGCTTCTCCAACTTTTGGAGTTACCCAACACGTCTCCAACTTTTGGAGTTCTCCAACTTTTGGAGTTCCCTAAGCTTCTCCAACTTTTGGAGTTCCCCAATACTTCTCCAACTTTTGGAGTTTTCTCATGTGTCTCCAACTTTTGGAGTTTCCCAAAACTTCTCCAACTTTTGGAGTTTCCTCATGTGTCTCCAACTTTTAGAGTTTCCTCATACATCTCCAACTTCTGGAGTTCTCATAAATCTCAGAAATCACACATTAAAAATCATACAATACTAATTCATATAACTAAATGGCACATTCTTTTTTTTTATCTTGTAAACAACTCATATTTCATGTCGAATAACTTGCTAAGATGATGATCATATCAAGAACATTTTAATTTATAAAGTATTAGCCATTTTTATTTCTACAATATAATATGTAACTAACTAATTTTCCTTATATCAATTTCATCATCATCAGAAATTCAGAACATTCAGTACTACTTTCATTAAGCTCTAAAGCAGCTACATGAACCCATGGCAACATTCTATTAGCAGCTACTACCGTCTTGCGTTGGTTTTTCGTGGTACTTAATCCGGGAATCGCAGCTAACTCATATCGATCATTTCCAAGAGACGCAACTACGCGATAGGGACCTGCGTAAGCCGGAAGAAGCTTTTTACTTTTACCGTCATTACTAAATAAAGTTTTCGTAATCTTTACTAAATCTCCTATTGCGTACGTACGAGCTGCACGTCTATCCCTATCATAGCGATGTTTTTGTTTAGTCTGTTCTTCGTCAATCTTATCTTTTACCTGCTCGCGAATAGTTACAAGATCAGTTGCGTCTCTAGTAGTTTGACGTATTTCATTCAAACGTGGATCTATTTCACTACTCATATGAGTACCGAACATTACTTCTGCTAGGGTTCTCCCCGTTGTCTTCTGTACGGTATTATTTAAACCCCATTGAATTTTGCCAACCTTGGTATCCCAAACCCTTTCGTCGTCCCCGAGATTCTGCGCCGTTAAGGAATTCAGAATAGTACGGTTGTACCGTTCAACCTGTCCATTCGATTGTGGGCTAGCGACTGCATTCAACACATGTTTTATACCCTTTTCGGAACACAATCTCTTAAACGCATGAGAGACGAAACAAGTACCACGGTCACTAATTATGCGATCGGCTTTTGACTTTTTTGAGATAAGTATAGCCGGATGCCAAATTTAGGGAGATAAATCACGCTTGTCCGGACAACCTAGCAATTTCATCATCTATTATTGGCATGGGGTAAAGTTCTTTCACCGTTATAGAGTTGAGCATCCTATAATCGATGCATAACCGGAGCTTACCATCCTTTTTGCGAATCAATACGATAGGACTTGCATACTCGGACGCTGATTCTCTAATGATACCGGCACCGAGCATGTCATTCAGCATTTCGCGAACCTTTTGACGCTTATTGTGAGACAATCGGTATGGACGGTAAACTACCGGTGTTTTGCTGTTCAACTCGATGCTCATCTCTACAACATCGGTGCAACCTAGTTCCTCCAACGAAGAAGCAAAGCAATGCTTGTATTTTTGCAATAGATCGAATAGCTTAGACTTATCCGATTCATTAACCTACACGGATCTGGCTAGTGTCAAGGTTATTAGGGAGGTTCGAGGGAACAGAGGCTTCTGGTGCAAGGACTCGATTTACAACTTTGACGACTACTGCTCGACCTAGGTTTGAACCTAAGGGTAACGAGAATTGTGAACTAAGCGGCGTTAAATCGACAAATGTCCTACCATGCTTGACTAAATATAACCCACCCGTCACAACACATTGCTGACGCGGCTTCCCGAACAACTTGCCATCTAACATAATGTATCCCTCACAGCAAGGCTCTACTGAAGCTCTTACAGAGGCTCTTCCAAATAACATCACGCTGCTGGGCACACAAACTTTAAACACATTGTCACGATCTGTATGCATTTGGGAAAATGGCATTTCGTTATCAATGCTCATAAATTGCAAATCTGTGGCAGTTTTATGCACAATAACGTGAGGCTGTTCTGTGAAAGTTTGACCAACTAAAACGGGGACATCTAAGTATTTGTCACTCACCACACGGCAAGTTATGTTAGCGGGTATATTGTCTACAGAAAGTTCAACGTTAACTTTTCCTACCGATTGTACTAATTCGTTACCAAAGCCCTTCAAAATCGTTTGTACACCGTCATGCTGAAGACCTAGTGCCACTCCTAAAGACTCGGTAATCAGCGAGACCTCGCTTCCAAAATCAATGAAGGACTTTACATGCCGACCATTAATTGTTATTGTTTTAATGAATTTAGAATTTGGTTTAGAAGCTGAAATAAGCATAGTTTTGCTCGGATCGTTCTTCTCAGAATTTGAATAACATTTGTCAGCAGTATGACCAACTTTATTACACTTGGTACACGTTATGAGGGGCTTTGGGCACCTAGAGAAAATATGCCCCTTGACCTTGCAATTGAAACAGTAAAAACTTGAGGAACCATTGGTTTTTGCTACATCTAAATCGTTCCCTGTTTTAAACCGAGAGTTAGCTACGCGTTCGCCTACATTAGTACTCTCCTTACTGCTCATTAGATACTGCAGTAACTGATCAGGATGACTGCACCTTAGCGCCAAGGCCGCTGATTTTACAGACTTATCACTAATTCCGTAAATAATGCAGTCAACGGCGCGTTTGTCATAAATATCACACTGATTTAATAGAGCTAGTTTATCATAGAAATAGTTTTCAATAGGTTCATTGTATCTACTTTTTCGCTTTAGCATCTCCTCCAGGGTTTGGCCATAATTTTGTTCGAATGGAAATGCACTCAATAACTTTTCCTGCCACTCAGGCCAAGAAAACAAAATAGAATTTAAACTTTCGTACCAGGTTTTGGCCAACCCCTGGAGTTTTTGCATCGCGTGATGTATAGTTGTTCTTTCGTCCCATCCATAAACAGAAGCGCACTCGTTTACCTTTTTTATCCATACGTCAATGCGTTGATTTTTCATCGAAGGGTTAAACTCTGCCAAAATGTTTTTAGAATCGTTACTTCGGTTCATCGGTGCAGTTGTTGATGGCTGGGACGCAAGTTGCTTAATAGAACTTAACAAATGAGCTAGATCTTTGGTACTAAAGGAAACGTTACTTGGTTTTTCAGGTTGTTCCGCGTTATTAGAAATACTATTATCATAACTGTTACCGTCACGACTTTGTACACGACGACGACTTGGCTTCACATAGTTTTCGCGATGTACAGAAGATTCACGAGAACACGTACTATACCGGCGCTTTGACGATAAACGACTACGTGTTCTGCTCACCTCGTTTTCCAGAGCTTTGAGACGTTCTCGCTTTCGTTCCAGCTCCTTCTCCTTCTCGCGTAGACTGAAAGAAGTAGGGCTTCGGCGAAGACTGCGACTTCGATTTCGAAGACGCCTCGCACTGCCGCCGCTACGCGCACTCGATCGGGCTTCTGGTGTGTGGCGACTTCGACTTCGCTGTCGCCTGTGACTGCTATGCCTCGCTCCGCCGCTATGATGCGCTGTCGATCTGGCTTCAGCTATGTGGCGCGATTGACCTCGCATTGGCGTTGATAGGCGCCGCGAGCTAGTCTCTTGATCGCGTGGCATGGTTCGAAATCCATAAAACAGAAATAAAAAAATGGGTTAGAATTGGTAAACTAAACAAAACTACTTATACAAAAACGCGGCTTTGCGTGAATACTAATCATATAGAATCATGATCTATGATCACCGGGTTAAAACATGTGCAGAAAACTATTTAGAAGTATTTGTAATACGTAAATAGGCGTGTACTTACCACTTCTGAATTGTAATAAAACTGCCTCACTTCAGTATAAGTATTTATTGTTTTGCTTTTACAATATGACAACTATAATAACTTATATGCAGATGAAGACCAGCAATGTGATCAATTATTGTGCGTCCAACGTCGACATAACCACACAATCTACCAAAAACAAATCTCCCGCCATTCTTCTTCTTTTTTTTTATGACAACCTTTCCAAAGAGAATTACACCGATTGAATCGTTTCGGTGTTGTCAGATAAGTCGATTACAAATAATCGAATATAAAAATAAATTAATTTAAAAATAGTAAATTACAACAAATTGCATCAAATAATTTAAATAACATAACAAAACCTAACACTAGCATGCAAAATAATCAAACGCCACTCAATACCGAGCATTCAAAAATAAAGGTGTTTTTACGTGATGATTGAGTGGTTCAATCTTAAGAATAAATTAATGATACTATTGAAACAGATCTCAGAGTTAGCAATTAAAATCTAAACAACAGCAACATCTGTCTCATCTGTGCTGATCCTGAGGCTGAAATATGTCAAAATCATCCGCGTAACATCGTGTATCCACTCTAAAGTGTACGTATGAACAAAGTGTTGGTCTATCAACGCGGGAATGTCGTCACCTGTCCTGTTACCATAGCCAGGCAGTACTGAAGGTTATAATAGGTGTTAACCACGCGTGATAAAAATAAAACGTTGTGTCTAAAATGAATTTTAGAAATAGATGGCAATAGTCCCGTTCGAGTAGCACTGGGTGCTGATCGATAAAATATTCCCCGTTACCTGAAGTATTACCTATACTTTTTAAGCTTAGCTACGTAGTGTTGGGCTGTCCATTGTTGTAGTAGTGAGTAGTGCTCCCCCCGCTGCTGTTTGTACTGTGTAGTAGGTACTTAGTGGTACTACGTAGTCGAGGTCGGCGCGACTGTTGTCTTTGTGATTGATCACTATTTTTAGACCCGATGACTGTCAGTCATTTAATTTCTCCAACTAAACTATATTTATAGTCGTCTAGTATAGTTGGGAGGTTATTTTAATATAAGCCTGTATATGTATCGATTTAAAGCACTGACCTCTATTATTACCACTGGACTGGCGGCTGTCAAAGTGCTTTTGTGCCTAATTGATAATCGCCATTTTGGCGCTGTTAGCCGTAGCGAGTGTCTGTGGTACTAAAACTAGTGATGTCGATATCAGCGAGCAAATATCGATATAATAAACGTATCATCATATTTACTACTAACAATTTACAAGGAATAATGAATAATAATAATGGAATAATGAATGTATCGAAAAGGTAAAACAAAACACGTTTTATATATTTAATTTATATTTTTCAAAGTCAAAGTCAAAGCATTTATTATAAATAGTTCCCTGAGAGATTCGCGGCGACGTAGATTATAAATGGCTCTGACAGCTCTCTTTGGCAAAATAAAGATGGATTCAATGTCAGCAGCTCGACCCCATAGTAAAATGCCGTACGACCATTGATATATAAAATCAATGCGTACGACATAATGCTGTGAAAGTAGCTAAAATAGACTAAACGCGCCGTTTCTACATCTGTTAACTGCCTTATCTTCCTAACAGCATAAGCGATTTTAATTACTGACGTGCCCAAATTATTTGACGGGTTAAGAAATTTCGTATACTTTGACCTGTAATTGACAAAGAGTAATTTTTCGTTGTTGCAAAAATTCTAACATCGATATACTTAAATATAATTTGTTTAATTAATACATCATAATGACTATTTAAAGTTTCAAACATCATTGTTTCCAAAAAATGAACGCGTAGTTCTGGAAACAAAGTATTTGATTTTGGTAGCAATTCTTTTATAACTTTTGCTGTGAGAACTGCCGGAAATATTTTTTCCACCGGCGGCTTCCCATTGGACTTTTTGCATGCTTGTCGAAAAAGTGATTCCACTAACAAACATATAGAAACGATGCTTTGTGATGGAATAGTTAGTCAACCTCTATTTTTTTGAATAATTAGTGCGATACCGTTTCGTCGATCAGATATGGCATCGGACGGTATTGATTCACAAGCGCTCAAACAATCAATACATGTAATTTTGTTCTTGATAGATCTAATCACAAAACCTGCTTTGTATCCCACACATTGCTTCGATGATTCGTTTACATTGTTTGGAACAGCCCAACCAAAATGTAATATATGTCAAAATTAGTTCTCTGGACACTCGCTAGTGGCCATAGTGGCGCTTCAAATAGACACAAAAAAATTGCTGTCAAACGCTTGGAACAGCCTGTCCAGTGGTAATAATAGAGGTCAGTGATTTAAAGTCATACTGACTACTAACCTAAAATGTCCGTACAAATCACAACTGTCATTCTTTGACAGATGTATTAAATGGTTATAGAAGTTGACACAGAATTTGGCGGGCCGCACCGCGTTGCAAAAATCGTCCTTACATCACTTGCGTACATTTTCTGTGAACCAACGAACCATCGCACACTAGAGGCGAGCCGCACCGCACTTTTTTGTATGATAAGGCGCTACGGTCCGGCTCAGTGCAGATGTGTTCGCGGCAAATTGACGTAAGCTGTCAATTTGCTTAACATTTAATTTCCCTGCTTAGGATATATGACTTTGATTAAGATTTGATTATATAAATAATGTTGATTTGCTACTTAGCCCTCTTCCTCTCTCCTAATGTTGCTGTGCCCGACAGGGTCCATATTGATCTTTTACTTTATAATACCATCTATGTAATACATATGGAATGCAATAAAGAATTGAGTATTGAGTATATTGGCAGCTAAAGTACCAATCAAGTGAAATAGCTTGATTACTATTGGTAGGTACTTAAGCATTAGGTTACACGTGTGCGCTTTTCACGTGGTTAAGTAGATGACATAACGAATCAATACTGAAAGCGAATGCCGATAGAATATTCTTAGAATTTCATGGGGTTTTAGTTTATTTAGGGCATAACGGTTAAAATACCGTGTATGATGAGAGAGACTAGTGTAGCTTTCATTATTTTATTTATTTATTTTTTATTATTAGCCTGCGACGTCCCACTGCAGGGCAAAGGCCTCCCTACTCTCTCATGAGAGAGTAGGGGTTTAGACAAATTAACCCACCGAGTTGGTGGGTGTACAGTGGACCGCCTGACTGGGTCCGTGGGCGCCGCCTTTGACGTGCTAGATGTTCATCAGCCGCCGCCCTGAGTTTGATATCCTGCACCAATATCGACTGTTCCATCCGAGCCTATTTAAGTGTATTTATCCCATAGTCATAGCATACAGGTGGCGTTCTACATTTAGTTCAATACTAAATGCACGACAGTTTAGTCATATCGAGTAACTTTCATAGAGCATGACAATGTTTGATGTCAATAAGGGGATAGTACTTACATTAATTTTAAAAATGCTTATAAGTAAACGATTGTGCTCTTCGTTTTACCAGCGATGCCTGCACTAAGTTGACATCATGTATCTGGTGTATTTATATAGAAGTGTGTCAGTGTGCAGTGTCGTGAACTCTTGACCCTGATGCTGTAGTCGCTGCACTACAGAGCGAGACGTGCCGGCGGAACCCTCTCGGACGTACTGCTGAACACTAGAAACCCTTCAATTATGCCATACGACGACGTTCACTTTACGTCCATCTGTGCCATTTCCTCAAGATCCACCCAAGGAAGGCTTCCCTACTTAAACTATGAACCACTCCTTGCTTCAGGCGCTAAGCCGTCGATCTCGCTTGCCATACGAATACCTAGTTAGGAGCACTTACAAACCCAGAAGTCACCAGTTCTAATTCTCTAGGAATTGCGTAGTGGGATTCAAATGCTAGTTGTTTTCCCGTTAAACACATATGATCTACAGCATATGGTAACAGTCGAAGCGGACCTCTTCAACTCAAACCACAGCAGCTGTAATTTCCGAATAAAAGTATAATTATGTATACTGACCAGCACGGTCCTGGTGCGCTCCTGGTAGCCGCTGCCGCACGTCACGGAGCACTTGCTCCACTCGCCCCACGGACTCACCTGGCAGTCACCATCCTGCGCCAGAGTTGCTCCTGGACATGGTTATTCACTTGTTTTTAAATAGATGCAAACAAATACATGAATAATGTTTAATTTCTTAAAGGTTCAGAGAAGATGTACTACGAGAGCGGTCAAATTGAGAGCTATAGCTATAATATTGTACTGCCATGTCGCTCTGACCGCGCAAAGTAAATGCTTTCTTAAACTATTAATTAGCTACTAGTTAATAGCTTTTAATTTGACCGCGCCCTAATACAGTTAATTAATTAAAGTCAGCCGCAATCGTGTCAAAAACACGGGAAAACCCTAATCAAAACTCATTAGATACTATAATGGGCTAAAACCATCACTACTAAAGCTACGAGTATAATTACTATAGACACGTAGTATTGTCTCTTAAAAGCCCACCCTTTCAGTACCACTTTCAAGATTCACTTTCACTTTTCACTTTCAAGATAAAAAAATGGTCCATGAGCAGACATTGACCCGTACAGGTGTGGATGGGATTATAAATAAATATGAACGGTTATGCCCTCGCCTTCTCGGAGATTTAATGTATCATAAGTCACAAAGTCAAAGCATTTATTTCAAACTAGCTGCGCCCCGCGGTTTCACCCGCGTAAATGTCGATCCCGTGGGAATATCGGGATAAAAAGTAGCCTATATCTTAATCCAGGGTCTCAGCTACCTCTATACAAAATTTTATCAAAATTGGTCCAGCCGTTTGAGCGTGAAGAAGTAACAAATATATAAACACACAGACACTCACAAACTTTCGCCTTTATAATATTAGTGTGATAGGCACATAAAAGGCACTTTTGAACGTCAAAAATTATCTTAAAATAGAATTGATTTTAATCGCCCATTCCAAAAGGTAGTTTTCGTATGGAGAAGAATGGGCAAGAAACTCCACCGTTCTAAGAATATCTGATAAAAGACAACAATGCAGTGGCAATTTTCCGACTTTCCAAAAACAAATCGGAATCTCCTCTGGGATCATCGAGTGCCCAAGGTAGCGCGATGTCGTCGCGAATAGTCACGATAAAATAAAAATATCATCATGTCGCACGCGCACACTGCGGTCAGCTCTTGTAAATGTCTTTTTGTCTTAAAATATCGAGGTGTTTGTGTAACCCGAGAGTGCTCCAGTCCAGACACATCCGCGTGTGACTAGACTGGGTTGAGGTTGGAACTCAAAGTACAGTATTTGACGTTTCGCTAATGTCGCATTGTTCATTGTTGACAAAAATTACTTCGGCTATTGCATTTGTTTTGAAAAATGCAATTGTTTTCCTAGTTATTATTTTCACCTTTTCAATGTCGGAGCTTCAAACGTTCAAATCCTTCGGACATGTTCTTATATCCCGCACGCAACTGATACACAGGTATTTGGATGATCATTAGCATTCGCTCTATCCAGATCCACCTACTATATATTTTCTCCAATGTGATGCGAACTTCCCTGGCGGGGTCTTATGGACAATAAAATAGAATAGAATACCCTTTATTATATCAATTCCATAAATTAAAATCCACCATAACTTATAAATGACAATGAAACTGTCCACTCACCATTAACGCTGTTGGACACGGGCACGTTGTTGTTCAGGGCCGGGGACGGCTGGTTCAGCTGTGGCGGCAGCCCGGCCGGCGGGGCTCCTCCCCCTGCGGGTAACACTAGTGTTAGTCAACTTAAAGTTACGTTTGGAGAGAGATAAATGGGGGACATCTTCCTATATTGGTGGGGTTATGGTTTGTGGGGATAATGATTGTGAAGACAATTTACTTTTTGAAATCTCAAAAAGAAAAACCCTTGAAGCTATAATTTTTCGTAAGTAAAAGCTCCCGTAACCAAACGGACCATCCTATGCAAACATTTTATTGTGCGTGAATCGAACACGCGACCGTTGGAAAGCCACCCCTCAGCCGCTGTGCCATGCATGCTAGGCGTCAATGTAGGTATAGTGATTTTTATCACTACATTAGGTGACTATTTTTTATGATTAGTCACTTAGTGTTACTAACGGTACAAGCGACTAGATATGGCTAGTTATTTCCACATTAGTGCGTCCGACATGATAAATGTATCGTTGAGTCTGTATTGTTATGTCTGCTGTGATTATTTACTAACAATAGACAACAATATTTACTACAATTGTTAGTAAATGTGTGAGAACCGGTTGATAAGTCGTTACCCGTCAAAAACATGAGCAATCAGTAAGTAGCACGAATGTCTAGGAACATAATGTTGACTCCGTTATCGCGACTCCATCGGGAAATTGTCTAGGTTCGATTAGCTTGTGTAATGTATGGAAATTGGTAACACGTACATAATTGATGATCTATATATAACTAGTAGGCAAATAGGTTCGATCGTCTGTGCGTCTGTCTGGTAGTCATCGTGTCGTTTGTGTAGCTCTATCTCAGTAAATTAAAGCGATTGCAATTGCAAAAAAAAACCAGATCCATTGCGCGAAAATGACTCGCTCTTGGCTGATATTTTGGTGATTAGCTTTGGTCAGTTTTCGCCACTATGAAATGTAGCAACATGATAAATACCATGAACGCTGTTACTCAAGAAACTCAACATGTAGCTTAAAACATTGCTTCTTTAAACACAATCAAGTAATTACCGAAGTTGTCTTCAGCACGCTATCGTTTAAAAGAAAACAACATTAACATTCGTTTCCGTTTCCGCCAATTGTAGCAGTAATGCACATGTAGTAGACGTACTTGTGTTTTATTGGTTCTATTACTTTAGGTACTAGCGACCCGCCTCTGCTTCGTACGGTTTAGTACACGAGTTGACAAAACATAGAGATTTATTATATACTAAAGTTTAATATGAAAACCGCATCAAAATCCATCATGCAGTTTTAGAAAAACTAAGTGGTCACACAGGCAGAAGGAGAACTGACCGCCAGTCAGTACGCGGCGCAAGCCCGCTGCTGACAACTAAGATAATTTTTAAGAAATTCATCGCTACAAAATTAATAATTTACCTTGGTACTTATGATGTGTGAAATTTAAATTAACGTACAAATAACGTTTCTTACTAGCTTTGTGATTCTGATTACACAACAATATATCTATTATAAATATTCTAAAAGAAACATTGTTGTTTTCACGCAAAACCGTGACAATTGTGAACAGTCTGCCATATTTTTTCTGCTCTACAATGACATAACGTCCAAAATTAACATGTCTGCCACACACACTACAAGCGACCGAACAATCACACGAAACAAAGTATTTATCTGTTAAGATGTATTCTTTTACGAGCATCGTAAACAGGTTGGACTCAAAGTTGTTCCCGGTGTGACGTCACTCGTCAGGAGGTGACGTGATGCTGACGTCATCGTCTGGGGGTGCTACACACAGATTACCGGGGTCACGCGTGTAGGTAGTAGGCACACAGATTTGAGACACCTAATCAAGCGCGCAGCCTTGTGCCTCGTGCGCGTGCGCGACTGCCCGGCACTCGTAAAACCCATCTTTACATACATGCACGTCGTGTTCGCTTTATGACTCGCGTCTGACGGTTTGTTTCTATGTTTACAAGCAAAACGTTTTAAGCAAGAATTCATTTTTCTTAAATCTGTTTTTTATGTTTAGGTACGGATTTTGTTTTTGTTTGAGCACTGAAATTTCGAAGACGTATTTATTTATTTATTTATTTATTTATATATACTTTATTGTACACCACAAAAATACATAACATGAAATAAACACATTAAACACTACAAAATATACAATGGGCGGCCTTATCGCTTTCTGCGATCTCTTCCAGGCAACCTTGGAATGGACAGTGATTTCCCTGGACATAAAATGGGGCTGTCGTTGGTGCAAATATTATGCATACAATACAATAAAATAGATACACAGATAAATACATATCCAAAATTATAGATACTTAAATATATACATACTAAATAATTATAAGCACCGAAAATAAAATAAGACAGTAGATGATAGCAGTTAGGACAAAATCACAACGACAAGTAGTGTTCCTTTACAAGTCTTTTGAACACGTGTAACGACTGCGCGCGTTTTATTTCAACTGGCAACGCATTCCACAAACGAGCGGCCTGGACAGTAAAGGATTTATCAAGGAAAGTTGTGGAATGCGTTGGCATTTTGAGCTTTAAGTTATCTGATGACCTTAACAATTTCGTGTGGGAGTCACAAAGAAACTGAAAACGTTTCTTGAGATAGAGAGGGGTGGAAGGGGAAAAGAGAACATTGTACAAAAGGGAAAGAATATGAGCATTCCGACGAAGGCGAATTGGTAACCACTTGAGCTTCACACGAAATTCGGAAACGTGGTCATATTTGCGCAGACCGAATATGAACCTTATACAAAAATTTTGAAGCCGCTCAAGTTTATCGAGTTGGTCTTGGGTAAGATCAAGATAGCTGGCATCAGCATAGTCAAGGATGGGTAGAAGAAGTGATTGTGCAAGCGCAATCTTAGTGGCAGTTGGTAGAAAATTACGCAATCTCTTCAAGGACGCAGCGGATGCAAATAGCTTGCGGCTAACTTCCTGTAGCTGGGCAGTCCAAGAGAATTCCTTATCAATAAATATCCCCAAGTTTTTAACTTTGTCACTAAAGGGAACCACTGAGTTGTCAAAAGAAACTTGGGGAAGAGTCGTCCAGTCGATTCTTGAGACCGTCCTAGAACTGCCCACCACTACAACCTGCGTCTTTTTGGGGTTGACCATAAGTCCATATCTCTCGCTCCAGTCGCATATACGGGCCAAATCACGATTAATCGTTAAGATAGCCTCGGACAGATTTCCAAGAGAAGCTCGCGAGTATATTTGTAAATCATCTGCATAAAGATGGTAGGAAGAAATTAGTCCGTCAGAGATTGAGTTAATAAAAACTGCGAAAAGTAAAGGGGATAGAACGCCACCCTGAGGTACACCGGCAGAAGTATTACTCCAGGAAGACAAGGTCTCTCCGATGCAAATACGTTGCCGGCGACGTATTAGTTATTGCTCAAATCATTGTGATCTTAATAGCTCCATAAATTGCTCTTAAAATGCCACCCACTGGAATCATATATAACAATGAATTCCAATAATCCGACAGCTTCATACACAGACGTGATACGTGATGACTACCAGCCACCAGGGGGCCTAAAAAGGGCACTTTGGCAGAATCATAAAAGGATAACATTATGAATCATAATAAAAGTCGTAAAATGGTCACAAACTGACAATTCATAATATTATTTGCGCACAATTCATATCACGCAATTCATCTGTGTGACAGTTTTGAATGAAGATTCGTAAAATGGTCCACAAAATACGAATTGCTTTAGTGTCAAATAGCAGAATCATAAGAAGTGAGTCAAAAGCAACATTTCACAAATCATATTGGAGGTTTTGTGAAGAAATATTGTTATAATGGCAGATTTAGCCCTATATGAAAATTTTCTGGAGCACGCGCGGCTTTCGGAGACCCTTTTATATCGCCTACGAAATGCAGCTCTTCGGAAAATGGACATAGCCATAGATTTATACCAACTATGCATAACTGTAGAAATAAAAAATTAAAAACCAATTTAATTTATAAAAACTGTAAAGAAAAATTTACCGATAAAATTACGGTTTTTATTTTTTTCATGCGGTAATATTTACACCAAATATGATTCTAATATGAATTGAATTGTAGGCGATTCTGCTATTATGTGTCACCATTTTACGAAAATTAGAGGAATTGCTAATGATCTGCTGGGAATTCGGGAAATGAATTTCATTTAGAGGAATTGCTTAAAGTGGCGTTTTTAGCCCCCCAGGTTGCTTGCCATACAAATGTGCAATATTATGAATGCCAACCTTCCGGAGTTGGAATAAAATGACGTGTTAACGACCGTAAACAAGGGGTGTCAGCAGATCGCGTGGTGCCGGAGTAATGCGCTGAATCATACCTGGCGCGGTGCCAGCGAGTAGCTGTGACGCCGGGGACATGTCATCATACCATCCGATAATAGCTAAGATGTTGATTGGATTAATAAAACGTTATCGTAATGCTCCCGTTACATACCTGTTGAGTTTGTTTTGGGACCTTTGTCAGAGGTTTGATCGAAGATGGTTGCTAATATTTTCGATAAACCTGCTTCTTCAACATAGGATAGCTCTTTTACTCAGACCTACTTTTGTTTAGCCAATTTTTTTTTTAAATTTGATTTTTCTAGTTGTTTACAAAGATGTTCATACAAAGTTATCGCGGCATGTATAATGAATGAGAAACGTAAAATCCGACTTCTTAGATTGTCACGAGTTTATGTCTATTTTTCTATTGGTACGTTAACGGATGTGTATATGATGGTGATCTGTACATAGCCGAAGTTAAACACTTTAGTGTGCGCCGCTCGGATCTAAATTGTTGCCGAATACCGTTCTTTCAACAGATAAATATTGACTTGCCTTTGTGTCATAATTTTCTTCAAACAAAGACCTTTGTCCACGGACACCACTCCATTGCAGCAACATTATAACGGGCACAGTGACACCGCTACCTCTAAATATTGTGTAGCGAGCTTTTCAAATTATGCCCAACGCAATATTCTGCCCAGTAATGATAAGGTTTAAGAAATACAGCTTGCGACATGAAAGCATTTTGACGTAGTTACACATAAACTAAAGCCACGGAACTACAAAACTTGCTCGGCTCAAGGCTAAACGATTTCAAGCGAGAAGGAACTCTTAGTGAGTTTATAGCTAGCGGTAGGGACGCGAGCGTCCGAAAATGTCAATACAAACAGCAATGCCACGTGACGTAGCCTTGACAGTGACGTCACAGGGGGACAGACGGGGATGACGTCAGATCCGCCGGCACCCGCCCCACCGCGCTACATTACGTGCTCGTGGCTATATGTGCCTGTCGCGGCACACTGGCCCACTGTCCAATGTTTTGTGTCGGCCATCGGAATCCGCGAAGGAATTAATCATTGTCACCACATATTTCTGTTTTATATAAATAGGGTAGTGGAGTGGGTCGCGGTAATTATACGAATTAGCCGAGTTTGGGCATGTCCGTGTGAAGCCGGCGTGGGTTTGTTGTGATGCTACGTTATTGAATACTCTAAATACAGCAGAGATTTACTGTCATACCCATGTTTACATATAGATTAATACACTTCAGCTGGTTATCTTGTAAAGGCACACTGGTGTAAACCAAACTCAATAAAATTTACTTATACACACAGATTACTGTGGTAATAATGATTGATATTATTATTCCATAAAACAAATTAAACACGTCGAATCAAAGTACGTACTTATATAAATTAATCTAATGGATCGGAGGCAACGATTTTATAATCCAATTAGTATTAATCCACCATGACAAAGTGCAGGATATAATATCAAATGTCCGACTGCATTTTAATATTTTCAATGGTTAATATGTGAAATTGAAACATTCAGATCGCTACAAACATGCCAGACTTCGAAACCTTGAAAAACAGTCTCCTTAACGTCCGAGTCATCACGTCATTTTACTTAGGTCTAAGCAACTGAGATGAGCATATATTTGATTCCATTTTAATTATTTACGAGAACGGTATCGGAACTGTGATCACGGCTTATACATAGAGACAAGAAAATGTGTCGCGACGACTCCAAATGAATTGGTAAAAGAACAGGAGGAGGACGATGGAGGAACTATTGAAAAACTGTCTGGATACCTTCAGCTGATCAGTAGCTACTCGAGAAAGATGCCGTACATACCTAGTATAACACTGCAGGTGCTGGTGCAGTCGTCCTGCGTGATGAAGTTGTTCTGGTTGCCGCGACAGCCGCCGTACGAGAAGGGCACGCACATGCCCTTCTGCGCCATGAACGTCCAGCGCTGGTACAGCCCGCGGCACGGGCCCGGGTCCGCCTCCTCCATGCAGATACCTTTGGGGGGGCATTCAGGAAAACATTAATCATTTTAAAGGCGGCTATATTGTAGTTGTTCAACGGCAAAACCAAAATTTGAGAACGATGAAATAAAGTTTCCTAAATGAATGGGTTGATGAGAATAGAATAGAATAAAATAGAATACTCTTTATTATGTACACCATATAAATTACAGACATTTAGTATAGAACTGACACTTCATTCATAACAACATCCACTTGTTGAAAGATTGTACTTTCTTCTCTAGCCATTACTCTTATAAACTAGGTAAGTGGACGCGTCTTTAGTTTTAAACTGAAGGCGCCTTGACTTTCCTAACATTTAGCTATGCCACTTCAAACAGTTACAAAATATTGCTGTTATCTGTGAACTATTCTATTGTTTTGTTGCAGAATTATCTATGATAGTTGGATAACAGTTTTTTTTTTTTACAAATTCTTCACTTATCTCAAAACCAGTCATTGGCAGTCATCCTTTATTTACTTGAATCTACAGACATTCGCTTTGTTCGCTATGTCAACAAAGACTCTTCATTCATCCTATACAGATGTAAAGCTCGGTCCAGCCCTTGAGTGCAAATTTATTAACATTCATGTACTATTTTTATGATAAGCCATAACTCACGGACAGATAACCTTGTGCCGATATACCTACACTACATTTTTATTTGCGTCCAGAATTCGCGCGGTTTTCATTAACATCACTGTACTGGGAATTGTGTCTGTTTTCGCTAAACATAGCGATAATAACGTTATGGTAACCATTGATTATTGCATCTCGCTTACGTTACAGCACACCCCGGACACTCCATACAACGCTCGCAAAATAATTACCTACTACTACTACATTAAAAAATGACGTTTGTATACGTATGAATGTGTGCGTGAGGTACTTGTGTTTGCGAGCGCTCTTGTTAAAGAACCGGAGACGAATATGCCGAAGTGCGGGGTGAGGTGCGGTAACTGATGTTAGTGCGGGGAAGGGAGTGTCATTTCTGTACGTAGTACTTTAAGTATTCTGTGGTTACAGATTAAATTGTATTCACACTGATTTAGTATGGTCCTTGCTACTTTTTCGGAACCACTCATCTTGTTCCGTGGTCAAACAGACACATATCGCAGAGTTAGATGTGTCACATGACTAGGTAAGTATACCATAATCACAGCCAGTTGACTAGCATTGTAGTGTTACACAACGTAGCCTTGTGAGGCGCGCTCTCAATTACAAAGTAATCTGTTAAATGTGTAATTATCGCAACACGTCTCTCTCTGTATTTAAACAAATGTTCGCGACTTGTCGCGGTCGTTTGCAGGCGGGTCGTTGTTATGTATCTCCGCATGCGACGCCGAGCATCGCTGAGATAAGGCGACACGTAGGTATACACCTATTTATGTATATGTTTCACGGTTACGAGTAGGCTATATTCCTCATAAAATATGTTAATCTTTTGGTAACTTTGCATAATATTACACTCAACCATTAGGAAAAACCTACTTAAATAAGATCTTTATTAGATTGCACTGTAAAATTTAAACCACGTAGTGTGTACACCACTTCTTCATTCCAGCTAAATCACTAGAAGCGAATTTCACCAACACAACTGTACGCGATCAGCAAATCTATACCGCGTTCAAGTGTTGTCGGTGTCATCATTGCTGCGCAATCGCGTTCAGTTTAATTGGTGAATTTCGCCCTAAGAAGTGCTCTTGGGTGGGCGTTTTGTGGGTTGTCATCTAAACTTTTGACGTTCAAAAAGTACTGATTTTCAGCCTAATTATTTTAGACAAAAACTAACGTTTAGCAGTCAACATGTCGATGGCGCAGCTCTCCCTCTCCTGGCAGGGCCGCTGCTGCATGAGCTCGACCTTGGCGGAGCAGTCCTGCTGCCTGTCGGCCGGCACCAGCAGCAGCCGCATGCGGAACCGCACGCCCTTCCCGCAGGAGGCGGAGCAGGGCGACCAGGCCGCCCACTCGGTGGTGGGACACGACGGGTCGGATATTTCAGTTTCTTGTTCGGTACATTGTGGCTCCATGCATTTGCGGTTCTCCTCTGTGAAAGAAGCGAAGTATTTGTAGCGGACTAGGGACATGATGTTAGGTACGTGTAGCGACATCTAGCGGGAATTGTGTGAACTAATAAGCAAGATTTCATACGTAGTTTGTGAAGTTAGTTCAGTATTGAGACTGTTAAATACACTATAGCGCTAGTGGAGACATCATCATGCCTGTTGTTTGTAAAGGAGACGTGGGAACATTCTACATTCATCAGAAACCGATCTCATCATATGATGGGTTTTAACTGAATCACAGATAATATGTATAATACTACGACTGAATTAAAAAAATCAGGGTACGTACATGAAAAAAAAAACTGGCTCAATGTATAATCTCTTCCATTTTTTGAAGTCAATAAAAAATTAAATAAATCCAAGCAAAATCAAAAAAGTTAGGGCCGGTAACAAATTCCTTTTCATTCTCAGTTACACCAACTAATGAATACGCCGTCCAAGTCGGTATTTGGCTATAATAACAACATGCTTGCCAAAAAGACCAACTACAGTCACATACCAGTCGGAACGAGCGGGCACTTCTTGATGCCCATGTGGTTGATGAAGTGCCTCCTCCGGGTGCTGACTCCCACGCCGCAGGTGACGGAGCACTCGGACCAGGGTCCCCACTCAGAGGTCTTGCAGATGCCCTCGTTGGCTTCGATGGGCGTCGCGTTGTTGTCGGTGTCATCTGAGACCGCGCTGTCACCTCTGAGGAGGGGTAGAGAGGATACAAGTGCTTAAATATTGATAAGAAAAAAAATAATTGAAAAAATCACGAGAACCAGATAATTTCGCGAGCAAATATAATTTCGAGAGTTACATTAATGGTTCAAATGAATATAATTCAGTTATTATTTTATCATTAGTGTCGCGTATTGAATTTTGATTACCTCTAACGTGAAGACTCAGCCGAATATTGGATCACAAATGCTCGTAACTTAATATTTTTTGCATACAATGCAACTCCCTATGTAATAAAATAATAAAAGAATATGCATACACTTCTGGAACGAGTGATGTAACAATAAAGACACCATTGTTTTGTGTTTCATTAAGTTTCTGTCAAGTTTAATGACTTGTGTGAGATAGTGATGCAGTATCCAGATAGTTGTCAACTAAACACTATTAAACCCCATCTTAAGGCCTCATTTACGGAGACGCGGGGCGTCGCGCGTCGCGTTGAGCGGCGCGGCCCGCACTGAATTCAAATATATGGCGTTGTATGAGTGCGTTTACGGAGAAGCGATTTTAGACGCGTTTGTTTGAATTAGGGCGTTTTTTGCGGCCGAGCCCGCGGATGGCACCGACGCGTCCCACGCGGCGGCGCACGCAGCGGCGCACGCAGCGGCAATTCTCGATGAAGCTATGTCCGAGGCGGAATCTTCTGTCAGTCTTATTTAGAAATCGCGCAACACAGACGAGTCACCGTCGCAATGGAGTATGATATGATCATGCTGCAAGTTGCGACACGTGCGCTCCCATCTCTCGCCAACATAAAACTAGTCGATTTGATCGAGGCGAGCGTGCGCCGCCGCGATGCCCGCCGCGTGCTTCGCTACACGCTAGAGGACTCGCCGCGGACGCCGCGGCGGGCACCGCCACGCTTCCCGTCTCGCTTCTCTATGAACATGGTCGTATATTGCTATAAGTTTGTGTTTACGCGTGCGATGATGCGTGCCGCTTCACGCGCCGCCCCACCGTAAACAGAAAAAACGTCCGACGCGCCGCGAGACGCCACGCCACACGCGACGCGAGACGCCCCGCGTCTCCGTAAATGAGGCCTAACGAATGCGATGTTACTGTGTGGCCTCACAACGACTGTTACCGCATTCTTATTGTCCTTTGATGAACGAACGATCTAAGGGCAGCCGATAGTCGCGACCCTTCGATGTATTTAGCGTTAAACAAAACTTATTAAATTCAATTTAGCGTTAAAACCATCGTTTTATTTCTGTCCGTTTTGAAGATAGCAGACACAGAATGATGTTTTAAATACGTTTAGCGCTAAGTGTATTTAGCGATTTGTGGCGCAAGTGAGCCTAAGTATACATTAATCAACTTAATAAAAATCTTAAATTCTTTCATTTACTCACTGACAGCCAACTTACGACCTAACCCGCTGGCTTCTATATGTACTCGTATGAAATTTTGCACGAATGTTTCTTATATAACCAAAGTGAGCAATAAGGAGGTTTGAAAATTATGAAAATGAAAGATAATGTATGGAAGTTCGTCATTTTAGCCGATGGCGGAACCCACCGGGTCCCGGCAGCTAGCACTCGGTCACTCACTCGCACTCGGGCACGGCGGCCACGCACATCTCCTTGGACACGAGCTGGCGCTCGCACGCGAACATCTGCGCCTTCTGCGGCATGCGGTACGTGCGCGTGCGCATGCGCAGGCCCTTGCCGCAGCTCACGGAGCATTGGGACCAAGGGCTCCACTCGGACACCGCGCACTCCGCTGGAGAGGATAGTGGCTAATTAGTTGGTACATAGGAAAAGATAGGCTGCTTATACATAATTATTATGAGGATGTCTTACTACTGGATAAGCGAATCCCAGTATCCTGTTTTCATAGTTCGCAACAAAACCGAACATCTGGGTTAACCGGGAGAAAACGACTGAAGGTGGGAAAAAAACACGTTATATTATTCTGAAGTTCATTGTCAACAAGGTCGTTTATCGACCTTGTTGACAAGTAAAATTATTTTAGCAACAAACTATAAGTATTAATTCCATGTTGAAATCCTTTCCCAAAGTTACTTCCCCGCCTGGTCTCCTATCTACCCTGCATTATGGTAGCCAGTCAGCGTTGTTGTGGTTTGTTGGCTAGTTGTAGGTTTTCAGATTGATTTCGTCGGATACCAGCGGACAATTTTTTTTCTTATTCTCTGCACTCACGTCTATTAACAGTCTGCGTGTTCTCCTCCTCCTCAACCACCTGCTGCAGCAGCACCTCCTCGTCACAGGACCTGGAGATGAGCTTCTCCCTGATGAGGTACAGGCGCGCCATGGGCGGCACGCCGGCGGCTCCGGGCGCGTAGAACGGCGCGCGAGGGTCTTCCGGGTACATGGGCGTGATGCGGTACATCTTCTCGCGGGGGTTGGTTTCTGAGTTTGGTGACTGGAGGTACCAATAGCATTTTCACAATTAAATATCAGAAATAGGTAAAGAAAACTAAGGGAAACAATGTTTATATAATCGGTTCGATAAGTCATCTGAAATGGTTTAGACTCAGGCTCTGGCGGGAAGAGTATTTATTTATTTGAAATAAGAATGTCAACAGCTTATACATGGTAAATAAATTAATAATAGTTTTGGGGTTGTACCATAGACGAAAGAAGTATCTATGGAAAAATCTACTATGTTTTTAACAGGATAAATATGCTAAACTCAAAAAAATTGTTGGTAATCACAAATTCCAGCTGTGTAAATGATATGGCTATAAGACGGCCATGTCAATTTGCTCAACAAAAAAATCCCTGTCTGTGCATTACGTATTGGCCTCATGTACGACAATGTATGATGATGTATGGCGCTGCTCACCATGTAAGAGATGCCGTTGTCGGTGCCGGCGTCGTAGGGGAACAGGTCCACCACCTTGTGCTCGGCCCAGGTGCAGTCCTTCTGGCACAGGTTCAGGCTGTCCACGCCCACCACCCAGTCCGGAGATGGACCTGCAACCACAACGAGACGAGAAACTTACAACAGTGTAGTCGATACTATTAATATTATATTTTATAAATTGAAAGTGAAAGTAACTCTGTCTATCTTTTCATGTCTTAATGGATTGGATGGCATACGGATAGACCGTGACCTGGTTTAAGACATGCGATAACTTTTATCCCAATAGTACAACCCCGTGCGATAATGTTTTGACCTCCACGCGGGAGAAACCGTGGGCGCTATTATCATAATATATAAAAGGGGACTTCCAGGTTCTTTCACGTTAAGCTTCCCGTTAAGTTATATAGCAACTAAGTCCAGACAATGCCAAAGTCAAAGTCAAAGCTTTTTATTTGTTAAACATAGGTGTAAAAATAGGTGTTTAAAATAAAATAGGTACAGAGATCTCTATGTTTTGCCGTTAACGGCGTACAAATATCAAGTAAGTAGGTATACGAAATTAACTTTTGTTAAAATTAAATGACAAGCTAACAGAGTTAAACTATCCTGTTCATTTGTTTTATTTGTCTGGTAGATCTGCCTATGCATACGCTGTAAACACAGGCTTTCGATTTTATATTTTTATGGGTTTCAAAATAAATAAGCAAATTAGCTCAGCTAGATATAAACCTAGTTGAGCTAATTTGCTTTCTTAAACTTTTCTTATAAAAGGAAAGTTACAGAATGTAACAAATATGTTACCAAACATAGACGCGAGTGAGAGGAAGTGCCTCTTCCTGTCCGTGGTAAAGGCGGCGGAGGTGTTGCCATTGACGCGCGGGTGCCACAGCCCCTGCGCCTTCACGATGGAGCGCAGCTTGGAGCCCTGCTGCCGGAGCTCTCGCTCCAGGAGCCCTACGGAACCCCATTCCGCTAGAGATCTGAAGAAAACGACACAAATTTGTTCTAAGTCGATGCAAATCCTTGTTTCCAACTTCGCGTTGAACACATATCAATATTTATTTTATTTCAGATTGACTAGTACTCTAGTACTTAAGTACTATGAAAATGCCATAAAATATTAAAAATCAAAGATGTAGCGGAAAATAAAGTTTATTTATTTTATTAATGGTACGGGTACATCAACAGCAAATTCATCTATAACTGTACCTCTAGCTTTAAACACTACTTATCATTTGTGTGCGCTGTGCACTTTGCAGGACATAAAGTTATTTTTTCGGAATCATAATCAATGTTTATAATAAATTGTGAACGCAGTTTCTGTCATACGACGTACTTACGTTTATGTTGGGTGTACTTAGTAATAATAACGACACACCCCCACAAAACCTGCAGACAATAACCATTCCAAGATATTCAGTCACCTGAATCCGTCAGTAGCGATCTCGCCTTCTCCCCAGAACTTGAAGTTTTTAGGATGCGTGGCTCCGATGACGTCAGAGAAGTGCGTCAGCCACATAGCTTGAACGGGGAAGTCTTTCGGATGCGTTTGTGGAGACCACAGACCTTCGAACACCATCTAGTAATAAAATACGAAGTTGTAACGTAGGTAACAAAGTTAGAGAGACATACTACATATTTTTGGGCAGATTTAAGAATCAAACACCCATCTGATGAGCTGAGATAGGAATTTTAATAACAGGAAATTAATGGAGCCGGTTACACTGTTAGGTCATATCAAAATGTGGAGTAACCTTGTATTTGGCATCGTCGCAGGCGCAGCAATCGCTGGTCTGCAGGGAGGTGTCCTCGCACACGCGCTTCGTCAGCTGACCGTCTTCCGCAAACCATCGGCTCTCGTTTTCGTACACCATCGCCCTACAAACCACAAGTTAAGCTCTCAAAATAAATAAGTCTCATCAATCATGTCATCATGTACCTACTTATGTCTATGTAGTAAGTAAAATGTAGAAATCAGAGGTTTTAACAAAAGCTTGCTATGACGTACGTTATAAGTATTACTTACTTGAGTAGCACACATCCAGAGCCAGTCGGAGGAGCCTTCCACATGACCTGGACCTCGGTCTTGGGCAGGTCATCGGACTCGATGACGGAGTTGGTGCACTCCTCGTCGAACTTGGTGAGCGTGTCGGCGAACAGCTGGAACTGGCCCTGCTTGCTGGGCACGCGCGGGGCGGCCGGGTCCAGCGGGTCCAGCTTCATCTGGAACCTGGTGAACTGCTGCACCACGTCATGGGTGCGTGATCCGACGAGTGTCACTGCAAGAAGATGATTGTTCGAATCTTTGTGCAAATATCGTGTGTTTGTAATGAACCTGTTCTTTTGTTTCTCTTTCTGCTTGAAGTAGCTTGAAGCAGCTTAAGAAGATCGGCTTTACAAAGTATAAACCAAGTTGTTTTAATTAAAGCAAAATAAAGTTTATTACAGCCATTCACGTTTTTCAAAGACAAACGAATATGTTGGTGGAATTCAAAAAGTTCTCTGTTTCTAGTTCTCGAGGTGGTGCTCGAGGTGCACTTGAAATCTGCTCGAAATAAAAGCTTCAGCTTACTGCGAACATTATACATAATGTACAGTTTACTGACCTATGTACACAGTAAGCACATAAGTGATAAGACTTTCCCAGTATTTCAATATAAAAATCAGTCGTCCGGGATCAATTATCACTTCTCGTAAAATATTGTAGGTATATGTATTAGGTACTATATAATATGTATATAGGGTGTCCGGTAATTAATGGATAACCTCTTCGGGGGTCATTGTACTTATCATTATGAACAACTATTACTATGGGAACAAACCTGAAATCGCAAAAAAAGAATCAGCAGTTTCCTACATTTTGACGAGTTAGTAATGTAGGGAACAGCTGATTTTTTTTCGCGATTTCATGTTTGGTCCCGTAATAAAAGTTGTTCATAATAATAAGTACAACGACCCAGTAGCGAAGGGTGAATTTATGACAGAGGTAGGGCGGAGCAAAAACAAATGCCTAAAGAAAATTTCGATGATGAATTGACTATAGAGTGGTTATGTTCTGAATTTTCGAAGGGAAGCCGGGGAATCGAGTTGTATGGTACCTTCGCCACTGCAACGACCCCTTAAGAGGTTATCCATTAATTACCGAACATCCTGTATATACAGGGTGTCCCTGGAAGTAAGGATCAAATCGAATAGGGGCGTGGGCAAGGTCATTTCCAAACTTTTTAATCCTGAGAATGTCAGTGAATTTTTTTACGGTTCAAAAGTTATGACCGATTTTTTTTTTTTTTTTCAATCACTTCGCTTAGAGTTCAAAGAAATTAATCATAAAAAATACTATCAGGGCTATCTAAAAAAAAAATAATAGCCCTGATAGTTTTCACGAATTCGATCTTTCTTCTCTTTTTTTTAGTTTTTTTTTTTTTGCTAAAACGTTTGGAAATGACCTTGCCCACGTCCCTATTCGATTTGATCCATACTTCCAGGGACACCCTGTATACCTACGAGTACAAGTCCATAAAGTGTCTATCTAAGTCTATGTCTATTGTCTAGTCTATGTGTGATATCTAAGCGTTGCATGCGCTTTGGTAAGTAAGTGGATCACCATTGTCGCCAATGAATGTTTTTGTACAAACTAAATATAATGTTCTGCTGAGATCTGCAGATTAACTTAGCATGCGAGCATTGTTTAGACATCTGGAAATGTATTCAACTATCAATCGTGATGTTAATTTGTGCTCTACAACTCTAAGATAATATAGATCGCTCATTTTGACCTCGCTGTTTCAATAATTCGCGGAAATTACTGTTGCGAGTTAAGAGATAAAATCTTGCGGAATATTTTTTTGTATGGGCGTGATTACCGATTTTGCGTTTGATCTCAAGGATTATTCTTTCTAATCTTGTTCTGGTTAAGAATAATAAACATGCATGAAGCTTTAAAGGTATACTGACCGACATATCTCTCCCCGGGCGCATACCGCTCTACTTCCCCGTTGACGATGAGCCGGTAGAAGTTGTCTCCGGGCGCCTTGGGCCCCACGCCCCCTCCTGGGGACAGCTCGCAGGCCTGCGCCTGCGCAGCCACCAGTAACACCACACATAACCGCCACATCTTACCCTACTGAAGAATACACACATTTTGCTTAAGTTGGGTTTCAAACAAAGTAAACCTATGAATAGAAGCTTTTCGCTGTTGAAGGACTTTTTCAATAACGCAGGTTATCGAAGTAGAGACACGTTAACAAGGCAAATTTTTGTACTATATTACTAGTGGAACTCAAATATTTGTTACTAGAATATTCCGTTAGCTAAGGAACGGTGAGCTCACCAGCTGGCGCGTGCGTCGGCAGCAGAGTGCGGTGGTATCGCGCGCCGCCTGCGCCGCAGATAAAGGGTCACATCTCCGACCCCTCGCCTCAATACGTGCCATATTTGACGCGATACATATGTTTACGAAACACTCATTTTTCATTAAAATTATAAAATTGCTTTGTGTCTTCATTCTCACAGGAACCCCGAAGCTGCATCATATCCTCCTTAAAGTCGCAAGTAGCAGCAATTTTGTGTGTAGGCCAGTGTAGGTCGTGGTTTAACTTGACGTAGATGATCATTTGGAGTACTTTTAGGTACTTAGATCATGAGCTTTTCTCGTTATCCGTGTGTTTTACTAACATTAGGTAGGTATGTAGATATGTTTCACAAGTTTAAACATCAAGCATGTTCATATAAGGAATAGTTAGGTAGGTTCAAATAAAAACTGCTGAGACAAATGTACATATAGGTACTAATGATACAGTTGAAGAGTTTGTTTGTTTGAACGCGCTAGACTTCCAGGCGAATTTGAATAAATATTTTTGCATTTGATAGCCTAATTCTTGAGGAAACCTATAGGCTACCACGTTAGGGCCCATGAGCCGAGCAAAAAAAAAAACAGAAACATAACGGTAAGCTATAACGAAGCTATACCGCGGGCAGGCGATGTGATACGACTGGGCGGGTCGGGGAACAAGACATTTGACGCGAACGAAGTCGCGGGCAGAAGTTAGTTGCAAATACATGGAAAAGCCCTGAAGATGTTAAGTATAATAACTGACCGATATTCCCGCAGTTATTAACATCAGCACGCCCTAGTTCCACTATCAGTTTACGAGCTGCGGTGCAATTGTGTAACACCTTATCAATCGGAATCGGTTTCATTTTGACAGTTCAACAACATTCATTGCGTTATTTACGTGTTGAGCAGACAAACTTTTCGAACTTATGAAGCAATGGATTAGCAATTTGCTTCAAAATGATTCTGATTCCAACTGATAGTGTGTTACGCAATTAGGGTGCTGCTCTACTTCGCATCCCCGACGTCGCCAATCGAGAAAATAAGCTTTAAGATGTTTATCTATAGCCGGCTGTTAGGTTAGGATATTCCTAGTAGGTAGTCTAGCGGGCACGCCTCGTCGATCCGTCCTGCCTCAACATCGGTCAAGATCGCCCGGTAGTTTAACCGTACCTCATAGCTTCTGTTTTATAAGACTTACAAGTACCTACCACGTTAATAGACCCATTATTATCATAATGTGACATGCAAGTCCCATTTCAGAATAACTTGGCACGTCATTCGCATCTTTGAATACCTATCTAATGTTAAATTGAGTCCAAGTCAGGAAGAACGATTGAATTTTACTTACCTTTCGGCCCAACAAGATTTTCAACAGGAAATCGCGCCTCGTTTCACTTTCTGCCTTTCAAAGGAACTGTGTCTTCCCGCGCGGTGGTCAAAGCTCCTTACATCACACTCAGCACTGTTCTTGTAAGAAGGGCTGCAGTCACAAATTCTGCGCCGTCGGTAAAGGCGCCGTAACCATAGGTGGTACCTGGTCACTGGCGAAGTGTCTGCGGTAGGCAGCGGGAGTGCCTGCAATCACTGATTACCTACACACCGACGCTAAACTACCCACATTCTTCGCCTGGTGCACGCTCATACGTCACCCTCATTTACACGGAATTACTGTGGTGTTCGAGAGTCCTGGGTCTACTAACCGTTGGACCCTGTTGAGACAAAGTTCGATATGTGTGCGTGCAGTGGGCGAGTGATGTAGGAAGTGTGGAGTGTCTCAGTACTGCGGTGCAGTTACCTCTGTGCGGTGAGGCGCGGACAGCGGCGGCATCTCCGCGCGACAAGTGACGTCTTCCGGCCGCCGCTCATTACCCGCGCGTGCGCATACCTTCGCGCCCACTCCGCGCTTGCAGCATTCAGATTACGCACACCCTATTATTGTCTTACATAATTAATTGAACGCATCCTCCGCTACGACGAGGTCCTTAAATTAGGATGGTACTTTTCGGAGGGTCGGCGAACCAAGGCTGCGGATGTTGTGCGTGTCTACGGTACCTACCGTCATTACTCGCACTGTGTTTCAACCATCTTAGAACGGGACGTAATGTCTTCAAGAGAGAAGATAGCGATCATCGACTCTATCAAGGAAGTCGTTTTTACAAATCTGACTTTGGTACATCCTACAGATTGAATAACTCAATCCTGTGATGAAATTACCACAGAGGACACTAAACTTGATGAGATAAACAGTACAAGTTACTGTTATAGCTACTGCGCTCTCTCTCAGTCTTCAAACAATGTGACTTTACTTACATAATTATGTAAATATCTGTAGATATAGGGTGAGCAAAACTTCATGTTAAATTGACACATATACCAACTCGTAAATAGGTCAGAGTGGTTTTGCGTAGGTATTTTTAGTCTCCAGCCTCCAGGTAAGGTGTTTGCACACTTGCTAGCCGATAACACGTTATTACTCGTGAACAAAGATTCAAGCCTTTCGCTTTTCACACCAGCAGTCTTCAGAACGTTGTTTTGATTTATTTACAACTAGCTTCTGCCCGCGACTTCGTCCGCGTGAAATTCGTACTTTCCTCTAAAAGTTTCGAAAATGTATGTTGGTATGATCTTTATAATTAATTTAGATAAATAAGTATTCGCGCCAATTTTTAAGTTTATAGAACAAAGGAATCAGATTTTTCAAATAAACTGTATCCCCGCTTTTCACCCCCACAGGGGTGGAATTTTATAACTTGACTCAGTTTATTTATACCAATTTTCGAGCTAATCAAGCCACGCGGTAAAATCCTCCCCTTTAAAATTAACTACCTCTTTTCACACAGTTAGGGGTAGATTTTCGAAAAACCCTGATACATGTTATTAATTATTTTTAGTCCTTAGTATAAATACTGAGTTTCAAGTTAATCGGACAGGGCGTTAAAATTCTTCCATACAAATTTTGACATCCCCCAATACCTCTTTAGGGGGTATTTTAGTAAGACGAAAAATTCCAAACTTCATAATTTACTTAGATAAGTATTCGTGCCAAGTTTCAAGGTTATTAACTCAAGAAATAAGATTTTTCATACCAACAAAATCCCCCCTTTTTACCCCCTTAAAGGTTTAATTTCCAAAAACCCCTTCTTATTCGATACCTACTCTTCACAAAGAACACACCTTCCAAAATTCATGTCCCTAGGAAGGACCAGCGATTTAGACTGTGCGTTGATATTTTAGTCAGGTCGTTCATCCCCCTTTTGGGGGAGAAATTATCAAAAACGCTGAGACACGTATAAATTAATGTTCAATCGTTAGCCTAAATACAAAATTTAAAGATCCGTAATAATGTTAACTTTTTTAAATTAGGGATGAGTGAGAGTATTATAAACGTAAGAGTAAACAAATATAATCAGAATGCTCCGAACTGCTAAGCTATCAGGAGTTACACGTGTTATTGTGAGTCAACCATAAAAGATAGACATATGCTGTTGCGGGATATTTTTTAGACAATTTTATGTAGAATATTTCCGTCATACATGATTTCTATGTAACTTTAACCATTAAGGCTGCACACGCGACGGAAGCTTAAAAAATGGAGTAACTTCTCCCGTTTTCCCAACATTTCCCTTCACTACTCTGCTCCTATTGATTGTAGCGTGATGAAAAGTACACTATAACCTGCCCAGGAGTATGAAGAATAATTGTACCAAGTTTCGTTAAAATCCGTCGAGTAGTTTTTGTTTCTATAAGGAACATACAGACAGACAGACAGACAGACAGACAGACAAAAATTTTACTGATTGCATCTTTGGCATCAGTATCGATCACTAATCACCCCCTGATAGTTATTTTGAAAATATATTTCATGTACAGAATTGACCTCTCTACAGATTTATTATAAGTATAGATATTATTTTTTTTGTTGCAGGTAAAATTGCTTGATGTATTGAGCACATTTTCATCGAGAGTGCTGGAAGTGGACACCTTCTCGAGAATGAGGTTGGTATTGCTTGCACCTCCTCATTGGCGTGCGATTTCGATCTGATCATCTTCATCTTGGGAGTATTCAATCTGGCCATCTACAGGTCATTAAATCCTCGTTATTTAGACAGCTTGCAGTGTGACTCTATAACAGTAATATATATCAGGACATTTCGGAATACCTAATATTCATAAGTAAGGGGTGTAAGGGGCACACTTACCATCTCAGTGCCCCAAGTCAACCTCACCTGCGCGTGGTGCATCCTGCTGAACAACAACCGGCTCTGACAACCGACAAATGGCGGTAGGAACCATTTAGGTAATTTGCAGCTAAATGGCGCAGATTAGTGACGGGCAGCAGCGTCACTAGTACGAGAAGCTGCGCTGCGACCTGCGATCGCCAACCCACATGCTCCGCGTGGCGATTATGGGCAAGCCCTCCAATGGCAAGCTAGAATCAACCACGGCCCCCAGTTCCCGGCCGCCTTGCTATTCCTGATTTTGGCGGCGGTCACGGTAACGGCAAGAGCGGTGCGAAGAATCCCCGGGTTACGAATGACCGCCAAACCCAACTGACCTTGGCAACATATAACGGACGCACGTTACGGCTCGACGAACGCCTAGTGCAGCTCCAGGAAGAACTTGGGAAAACAAGGTGGCACATTCTTGGGCTGAGTGAAGAGAGGGGGAGGACACAATAAACCTTGAATCGGGCCACCTTATATATTTTCGAGAGGGAGACCAGCTACCCCAAGGCGGAGTACGGGTTCCTGGTAAATAAATCCCTTTGTGAAAACGTTGTGGAAGTCTCCAGTGTGTCGGACAGGGCAGCGTATCGCGTACTAGCTCGTAGTGAAGCTAACTGAGAGGTTATAGCCTCAAGATTGTTCAGGTTTACGCACACTCAGATGAAGTGGAGGAAATGTTAGAGGACATCTCCAAAGCCCGCTATAACGTTCTCATGGGAGATTTTAACGCTAAAGTAGGAGTACAGAATTGCAGCGAATCGGTAGTAGGATCCTACGGGTTTGGCAACAGAAATCGTAGGGGGCAAATGCTTGTCAACTTCCTTGAGATGGAGGGGGGCTATTCTTAATGAACTCCTTTAAGAAACAGCCTCAAAGGAAGTGGACGAGGCGAAGTCCCAACACTATGACGAAAAATGAGATAGACTTCATCATAACGGATAAAAAGCTTAAATTCAGGGATGTCTCGGTAACCAACAGGTTTAATACCGGCAGTGATCATAGACTTGTTCGAGGCTCTCTGAATATCAACTTTAAGCTCGAGCGAAAGTCTAGGCTCCGTCCAGATATGTTCTAAGCTACACTAGTAGCGGCTAGGATCTGAAGCGTTCCAGTCAGACCTGGCGAACCGATTCGCTGGCGTGGAAACCACAAATGACGTTGACCAGGAGCTTGAGCAAATGGTGGACATCCTCAGGGAGGAAGGTACGCGAATTTGCAAAATTCAGCGTATGGGCAAGAAGTCTGGAGCTTATGACTGAACGACGTGAAAACCCACCTGTCACTTCTTCAGAACAACGGGCGCTCAACAAAAAGATTAGAGCATTGGTACGACGCGACCTCCGACGCTCCGATACACGCTCTATAGAGAAAGCGATTGAGGAAAATCGGGGGTCGAAAGTGTTCGTCCAATCACTTGGGAGGAGCCACCTGACGAAGCTGACCAAATCTAGTAGGGATATCGTCGTTTCGAAGCCGGAGATCCTATCGGAAGTCGAAAACTTCTATGGCCAATTTTACGCATCGCATGCACCTCGGCCTGATCCCGAAAATGAGGATTCCAAAGCCACCCTAACCCGCCACTTCACTGAAGACCTGCCAGAAGTCAGCCAATACGAAATCGAGGCGACTTAAACGGCTTAAAAATCGAAAAGCCCCTGGGGAGGACGGGGTAACGACAAGGAGCTCTGGAGAGCTCCTGAAAGCGAGAGGAAGTCCTGTGCTGAAAGAGCTTCGGCAGCTCATCAATTCTGTCCTGTTCTCTGGGAGAACTCTAGAAGCGTGGCGAGGGAGTGTGGCCGTTATTGTCTTTAAGAAGGGTGATAAGACCTTTCTAAAGAACTCAAGACCCATTATTTCGCTCCTTAGCCACGTATACAGGGTGAATTTTTCAAGTGGGCGTGGATGGCCAAATCCGAAACTATGAGGACTAGCGAAAAATACTCAAAGGAGTCGCGGGCTCGATTTTGATGAAAACCAAAACTGCATCATTGGATTTTTGAAAAATCAATATTTCTAGCCAGGAATCGAACCTGTTGATTTTGAAAAAAAAAAACGCACACTGTATTATTACACCATTCGATAGTGTCGCTAATAAGGATCGAATTCAGGGAAGTAATGACATACGGCAAACTTAAGGAAAGAGCTCATTTTTAACAAAATACTTTTTTTTCTTATGTTACCTACCTCATCAAGTCATCATCATCTGCCTAGCCTTTTCCCAACTTTGCTGGGGTCGGCTTCCATTCTAACCGGATGCAGCTGAATACCTCGGTATGTAAAGATGGTCACCCATCCACAGACCAACCGCGGCAAGCGTAGCTTAACCTGATGGATTGACCTGTGCGGCTATTATTATTTAGCCGGGCCCGGGTTATGTTACCTACCTACTAAACCTTAACTGATTAATTGTTCAAAATGATGACCATTGTTACATAGCTGGATTCGACGTCTCAAGGATTGTACTGCATTCGGCATTACAATATTATTGATTTCATTAGAATATTTTCCAAAGATCGTAATAGAAATTTGAACTTAGAACCTAATGTTGTGAAGGTGACTGCGGTGCGGGCACTGACGTATTATATATAGTTTTATACATCATTGGGTGCGGGTGTGTTAATAAAAATATTGAGCATCATTTCGAACAAGGTACGTAATATATGTATGAATACTCTAAAATAAGAAGCAGTTTATTAAAATTCAACATTTTCCTTAAGTTTGCCGTATGTCATTACTTCCCAGAATTTGATCCTTATTAGGGACACTATCGAATGGTGTAATAATACAGTATGTTTTTTTTTTCAAAATCAACAGGTTCGATTCCTGGCTAGAAATATTGATTTTTCAAAAATCCAATGATGCAGTTTTAGTTTTCATCAAAATCGAGCCCGCGACTCCTTTGAGTACTTTTCGCTATTCCTCATAGTTTAGAATTTGGCCATCCACGCCCACTTCAAAAATTCACCCTGTATAAGTTGTTTTCAAGAATCGTCACAAATCCTCTAGCGCGAAGACTCGACGAATTTTAGCCACCGAAGCAGGCCGAGTTTCGAGGATTTAGCACCATAGACTACATCCACACAGTGCGACAAAAGTCCGAAGAGTATAATCGGTCCCTACTAAGTCTTGCCTTTGTGAACTATGAGAAAGCTTTTGACTATCGAGACCTGGTCTGTTTTGGAGTCTATGCAGCGATGCTAAGTGGACTGGCGATACATCCAAGTGCTGATATGTCTTAATGTAAACGCGACAATGACCGTCCAAACTCAGGACCAGCGAACTGAACATTTCCCCCTGCATCGAGGGGTGAGACAAGGGAACGTAATTTCCACGAAATTGTTCTCTAACGCATTGAGGAAGGACGCGGCATTAACATCACCATACGAAAACTACCTTTTGGAATGGGCGACTAGAATCAATTCTATTTTAAGATAATTTTTGACGTTCAAAAGTGCCTTTTATGTGCCTATTTGAAATAAATGCTTTGACTTTGACTTTGACTTTGAAACATCAACGGCGAGTACATCTCACACTTGAGATTTGCAGACGACATCGTCATACTGGCTGAATCGGTATAGGACTAGAAGGACTGAAGTGGCAATCGGCCAGCCATATTAACAGTAGAACCGATGACCATTGGGGTAGACGTGTTCTTGAGTGGAGACTGCGAATCGACCTCAGGCTAGGTGGAGTGACAATCTTCGCAGGATGGCTGGTAGCAGCTGGATGAGATTTGTCGAAAATCGAGTTGAATGGCGTGCGATAGGAGGCGCCTACGTCCAGCAGTGGACTGCTGTTGGCTGATGATGGACATTCGCAACGGTCATAGGTCTCGCGTTATTTTAACTGCAAAGATTAGGTACCACTCACTATGTAGACTTCTGTAACCTCTATCTTTTTAAGCCTGTGATTATAATGATTTGGTGTCAGACTCCATCCGTCAACTGCCGCAGGCGCACATACCGCTGTATGCATAAGCAGTGTCGTAGTTAGGAAACTGTAACTGAATAATTAACGGCATGGTATAAGAATCGTGCAACGCAGCCATTGGTATAGTATCTGTAAACAATAACAATCTGTCCCACTTCCAATGATATGTGGAACACTATTTCATCCGCCAAAGTTTAGTTAGTAAAATAATGATTTCAAACATTTTAAATCTCGTGAAAACATTAAGATTACAGCTTCGCCGCCATTAACCCAGATCACCAAACTGCGCAGACGCACTCGACCACACGCGTCGCGGGACTGAAGGAAGAGAGCGAAACAAAACACTGCTGTTGCAATTATTTAATTCAGTCATATCATACAAATATTAAACTATGCACGTTTTAAGTATATCTCGACTAGACTCGTTAGGTCAAAACATATCTGATAAATATAATATTATGGTTCTAGAATAATGTTCGTGTACGGAACTAGCAACAAGATGATGCTTTAACCGGTCAAAAACCGCGCGTCGCCCATTGGCGACGAAATAATAGTAACTCAATTGTGTCTCATTAGCGGAGCTTGACAGATTAAGATCTAAACTATTAATTTTGCACCGTTTACGTCTAGGAGAACAGAACGACGTTATTATTGCAGCCAGCCCCGTACACGACCCTCTATTGTAGTTGGGATGATGATACTTCTCACTAATTAAGGCTTAAGACATAATGTTATAATGAGTTATAACTTTGAATACAAAAATATGATATTTCACACTAACACAACTTTGTATATAACATGCTCATAGGTCACAAGTTTATCATCCGACATTTGTTTCAAATCCAGTATTATTACTTAAAAAAGTAGATTAATTTAATTGAAGGAAACTATTCACTCGTCGGTATGTGATGCTTGGTATAAAAATATGTTCAACTAATTCGATAACCATGGTAATATATCTTAGGTATTATAAAAATAATATAATTTTTCTTTAATTTCTTTTTTTCATTTTCTATTTCATGTTTAGTTAACCAAACTGATGTTGTCTACCGAAGCACTCTTGTTGTCATTTCATATATTACAAACGGCGCTAAGAAGTGAAGACGTGCATAAGTAATATAATAATTATAAAATTGTGATTATTAAAGCTTTAAAAATAAATACAGATTTGTTAAAATTGCTTCAACATGATTAAAATTATTTTACGATGTGGCTGAAGCGTAATTATAAATAAACTAGCTGACCGGCGAACTTCGTACTGCCTCACATTTTTTTTTTGTTATATTTTCCCATGTTTTAATCATTTATCTGCTATTCAGGGCGGAGACAAATCGAACAAATAAAAGATCATAAAAATCGGTCCAGCCGTTCTTGAGTTATAAATGGTGTAACTAACCCGACTTTGTTTTATATAAATATATAGATTACAATCCTAAGTGGTGACTAGCAAATACAATGGTGACTAGAGTATTTTCTTCGGCTTTCATGCAGCCCTTATTGTTACAGTTGACAAAACATGTCCTTAATCAAATAAATTACTTGAACATTAACAAATAATAATCACTTCACTTACCTACTTTTAAATTAAAATCTAAACCATTTTAGACGGAAATTCATTACAAAACACGGAAATACAATAGTATGATTGTAAGTCAGAGATCAATCTTTTATCATTCTGGTCATCTTTGTAGATACAGGATAATCCTGTCTCGTCGAATGCACTCCATTAATATAAGTAGTAGGAAGTAGAAATATAATAATAGTTACTTTAGTACCAACAGATGCACAGTCAGTAACGAACGCTTCAAATTTTTAATCATCACATTATTTTATTGATTAACTGTGTTTAAAAAAATCCTGTTCCAGTCAGGCGGTGACGATTTTGATGAGAGGTAAAACTTGTAAGAGTTCGTTGCTGACCGTACAATCATATACATTACAATATAAGGAATGTTGCTGAGTATGAGACAGTTTGTTAGCCTACCTGTCTGGAATGTTATCGTTTAGACTCGTTTCGAGCAAACACAACACAAAACTTACTAATTGGTAGTTTGAATCACTCACCTTTTAAAATATCTCATATTAGGCCTACGCACACTGATAAATCACAATAAAATACGTATTTCATCAAAGTATCGTGTGTGTATAGGACGTAACTTTTAACTCAATATTCTAAAAAACGTTAAAATATTCCTGTAAATGCTATTTTAATCATTGGAACAGTGTTCATAGCTAAGCCAAACGGTGTGATATGTATTGCGAACTGGCGTTAGCAGGACAGTCGCGCAGGATGTCTTTGTTTATGCAATATAAAACAATTGACAACCAAAATTGATGTTTGCGAATGAGATGATGAGTACCTGTGATCAGATTAGTTCAGAAAACAAAAACATCACGCATGTATTTCACGGAGGGTTACGCAGAGGTGTACACCTAGATTGCGCAAGGTATGTTTAAGTCCTATGTAATACCGGTAAGCCGCACTAGGCCGGCGTGGTGGATTATGGCCCACTCCCTCACACAGAGAGGAGGCCTGTGTCCCAGCAGTGGGAACATTATAGACTGATTATGTATGATGTATGTATAATACCGGTAAGTATAATGCCTCCAGTCACAAATCCAGACTCCAGGTTCCTACTGAGAAATTCATAAAAATAAAATACAAAATCGCCAATCATTGTTTGTGGTTCTCCAGATCGATTTAGCGGTTCAGTATGGGCTTCATATCTACATTCGGAGATAAAATAGAGTACACATTGTTCAAGAAACGACGGATATAAACTCGATAGATTTACGATAAACGTGTCAAACGGTACCAATGACGCTACATTTATGTATTTTATACGTTGTCTACCATGACCGGCATGTAAACGATGCTAAAACCAATATCCTGCTCAAATAACAGCTCCGTATGACATACACAAGGTACGTTCATGTGTAGAGCGCATCACTCATTAATTTTGTACGCAAATATTTAATACGTAAACGTTACTTTGGTGGTCATTATATCAAATATACATAAGACTACTCGTGGCCGTTCTACCTATGTAATTATTAACTGATTAAATCTTGACGAACGTTGTATTCAACATTTTAAAATAAATGCAAAATATATAATTATATAGGTACAGACGCCAGCACATCAACCTACTACAATCTGTCAAATTTCTTTAATAGATTTTCAACTTTATCACTGAAACATAAGGTTCAAAGTTGATTGGGAAAATGTGACAGTTGGGTGTAGGTTGATGTGCTGGCGTCTGTACATTATACATTTTGCGGTTTATTTAGAACTCGATAATGTTAACCAACTATTAAAATTAGTAGATAAAATTATAAATCGTTGTAACTTAAATGATCACAGGTGCGGAGCGAAGCCTACGTTAGAATGAGATGATCACGACATACGACACCGAAATATTCATAATGACACGCCGCGATTATAAGGCAATGGTCACACCCTCACGTTACACACTATATATTGCAGTATACACTCAACTTGGAAGTTTTGGTAATGTATTAACATAGTTCTGGCAGCAGTGCAGTTCATTCACGGTTGTATTGTGGAAGCCCTTGTCAGAAATAATTGATTCAGGCTTAGCCTAGCTTTTTCAATCCCCCTTTATGGAAGACTCCTATGTCCACCGGTGGACTATGATAGGCTGAGAAATTCTTAATATTGGAAGTTATAGTTGGGCCTAAAATTCGGTTCACGAATCGAAAAAAAAAGTGGAAGCGGTTTAGGGCGAATTACACTAATGAAACTGAATGCGATCAGCATAATCTTAACCGCGATCAAAAGCTGTCTGTGTCAAATTGACACTGGCAGTTTAGAACGCGGTTAATAAATTAGTTTTCACTTCTCATGCTCTAAAAGTTCGTCTTTATGTTGTGCTTAGGCGACATAAAATCGCTTTTTATGTTCTAGTGCATAAAGTAATTTTTTTTTCTGAGACTAAGGTAATCAGGCCCAACAGCCACACGCACAATAAAACTTCGCAAATTAATGTCGTGATTTATTTCATTTTCTTTCATTTATACCACTTCCGTGTTACCTATCGTTAATTTAATAAAATCAGGTAAAATAAGTTGTCATTTATTATTTAAAAACGCAAAGAAACGTTTTTATGACTTGGCAGTATGAAGTACCCAAGTCGAATGACAAATGTTGAAATAAAAAAAACACTTTTAAAAAGTTTCGTGGCGGTATTATCTGTGGTGGCGGGAATTAGCTATGCTTTGCAACATTTTTGATTAATTATGTACTGTATACTTTATGCCTGTTTCATTTTCTCGCAATCGAAGTGAAAAGCAGAGTGTATAACTCAGGCATAAACGAGCCATTTTATGCCTTAGTTGTACAATCTACTATTAATAATAATAAAAAAACTACTAACCAATAGTTTCCTTGGTGAAATTCGCTTTTACTGGTCAGACAGAGAAGTGCACCACCTATTAAGAATGCGTCAGTTACTTTTTTGACAGCCCGTGTAGCGAGTTTTGACCCGACTATACTACGTAATGTATAGTCAACCTCGTAACCGCTTTACCAGCTTAAGGTTGAATGACAACGTCATAAAAATATGGTGAATTTTGCTTTCAAGAGCAATTTCACAATTAGATAGTTTCAACCTCAATGAAGTTTCAATTTACTGGCAACTGTTGCCAATACTGGTAAAGCAATAACGAGGTCGGCTATACAGTAGGTATAATGTGACTTATAATAAATGGAATAACATTACAGTCGGCAGGGTTCGGTTGCTTGTGCGTTAGTTCGCCGTCTCGTACATGCGTCAGGCGGTCCGTGAGGGCGCGCGTCTACGTTACAGTATACGAGTACAAAACGTGGTCGTCAGTCGGCTCAGAACGTCAGCACGGGCTCCTCGCGGTGGTCCAGGATGTCTGGAAGATACCACATGTTGATTAGCGAAGTTTATGGAATAAACATCAGAAGGGATGCCTGGCCTTCTTACAGCGTGAGGTCTCAATAATAAGGTTATACTGACGTCGAAGAAGAGAATGTTTGGGATAGTAGATAAGAGGCCATAAAAGCATTTAGAGTGACGATGATTTGCCAGTCGATGGCTTGTTCTAGTGAGAGTCGATAGCAACAGATGTAATATGCTGACCTTTGGCGATGGTCCACCAGGGCAGCGTGACGTAGGTGAGGTAGGCGTTGATCGGGGTGGACTGCTGGCGCTTGCCTTCCTTCCACAGGTGGAACGTCTGCGTGAAGCCGCGCATCGCCCACAGCGGGTTGTACGCGCCGTCGTCCAGCTCTGTGCGCACAGGGAGACTTACGTGGTTATGGACGCCAAAACAGTTGATACTGTTGTGTAAAATGTTTCATGAAGAATCAATTAGTTATATTCTGATGTGATGTTGTTCTTCTAATAATTTCTAAGAATTTAAGGTGCGTTATAATTTCGATGTAATATTAACAAAAAAAAAAATTGCGGGTCGGAGGCATGTAAGTTATGTGAGGCGAGTATGAGCATTCCAGATGAAGATCGCGTCTAGTCGTGTGGACGGATCTGCGGGTGTAGTGGCGATGTTGCAAGCGAGGCGAGGCACGCGGAGCCTCACCGGCGGGCACTGTCGTGGGAGATACAGCGGCCATGGCGAGCGGCGGCCGCTCATATACCAAAACGATGGATACATCAGAGGTCCCTAGCATATAATAGCAGAATTTAGTCTTTCCCAATTCGCAGTCGTAGGGGGAGGGAGTAGTGTGAGTGTGTAGGTGTGCGCGGAGTACCGGAGAGGTCCTGGCGCGGCACGTCGCACCAGTAGTACACGGCGGTGCCGTCCGGCGTCGTGCGGCGCGGCGGCTGCCACGCCGCTGTGTCGGCGCACGGCGCGGCCGGCGGCGCGCGGCGCGGGGACACGGTGGCCAGGCACGCCGGGCTGGACACGTCCGAGGGCGCGCGCGCACACACCGCGCGCATGGCGGCGGGCTCGCCCGCCCCGCACGGCGAGCGCGCCTCGGGCGCGGCCAGGCCAGGCGGCCCGGGCGCGGCCTGGCCGGGTGGCCCGGACGCGGCCTGTATGGGCGGCCCGGATGCGGCCTGGCCGGCACGCGGCCTGCGCGGGGCCGCCACGTGGCTGGCGCGCCGTCCCCGCCCCACCCCGCGCCCCCCGCGCCCTCTACCTACACACAACACACCCGCATCACTACCTTTGCTCACCTCACCGGATTTAAACTCATGTTTCGCGTCGATTTTACCGACGTCATCGATTATCCTGTACTTCATACGAGGGTGTGTGGACACACTTCATTATCAATACAAAGCAGTCGATGTCCGCACTTAAACACGCCACCAAACATGTCGAGTGACCCTTGTGACGTGCACAACGCCCTGCGCGTGCTACCCCCGTGACGTCACACTACGACCCGCCGCGCGACTACTGCTCCCCGAGCGACACTACGCGACCCGCCCCGCACCGCCACATGCCACAAGCGACTACAGCCATGCTATGACTGGTGGAGCGACAACAGCCATGCTATGACTGGTGGAGCGACAACAGCCATGCTATGACTGGTGGAGCGACAACAACTAGCGACAGCAGTACAACAAACACAATCAAGCAGTTTTGAAAACATTCACAATAAACATTCATGTTTCGTGCATCCACTGAAAAGTACATTGAAATAACAAAATAATATAAGTGTGAGAGTGCAAGTTACTTGTTATCATGGGCTCAATATGGATCAAGTGGACGAATCATTGACCGAGAACTTACAATGCAACTCAATGTCGGATTAATTTATACAATCAATTCCATTAAAGGCCCTCATTGACATCGACAGAATTCCAATTGAACGTGTGTATTCAGAGTAGGTACGCGCTGGTTCGCTACGGTCGAGCGGTCGTATGCTGCGGACGCGTGAATAATTAGCGAGTTATACATAACTCACATAAGTGTTACAACACTATCCTAAAAAAATAAATACAGGCCTTATTATAGTAGTTATAAAAGTATATCATTCTCTCAGCTGAATTTAGATGAACTTTAGTAAACTTCTTATAGTTGTCTCTTGAATCGTGCGCTAGGTGGCGTTACTGGTTTCACTCTAACATTTCAAAGCGCTAGTATAATACGCGCCACGAAAGATGAGACTTGACCCCGCCTCCCGCGCTCTTCCCGCCGCCCCTATGATGTCCGGTCCCGTCCCGCGCTCAGACCTCACACCGCTAAAGAGACCTAAAATCGTGTACTGCGCAAATCAAACCACGTGGTGTGTCAAGTCTCATCTTTCGTGGCGCTAACTATAGCCTTTGTTGTTTCATATAGGTTAAAAGCTTCATCAACATTGTAACGGGCCCGTGTATAGTGTGCACAGTCAATCATACGTCCATATGTTTGCCGCGCCTTTATTTTGTAGCGCTAAGAGCGATTTTCCTAGTTAAAGTCGTGTGGGCGAGTGGTGCTGCGGCAGTACATACCGTCGCGCAGGTCCCCCGCCTCCACCTCGGCGACGCCGCTGCCGAGCGAGTCCAGCCCCTCGTTCTCCGAGCGGCTCTTGTCGCGCGAGTCGCGGGTGCGCCAGCCGCCGCGCACGAAGTTGTTGAGGTTGGCGCTGGGGTCGCTCAGCCGGCGCTGGAACGTCACCCGGACCATGTTAGTGCACAATTCAGTCACTGCTAAATCTTAGAATCCTAGAATGCTTGGAAGCGGTTTTCGTTCGTACCAATGCTACCGCCAGAAATAGCAGGTTACTAGTGCGGCTTATTTGCTAATAATGTGATACTTTTGACGTGGTGCGTGGTGTGAAGAAGAAAGTGAACGGCTAATATATAGGTAGATGTACAAACAAAAAGACGCGCTGCGCAGATGCGATATAAATTGTGATAGAGCAGATGATGATGAAGTTGATGGCATGAACCCGTCTCTATCTTACCTGATGCCTATACATGAACATCTCTTCAGGATCGTCATCCCAGTCGCTGTCCCACATGTCAGTAGCCGACACGCCGGGCTCGGAGGTGGGCGTGTCCAGGCCGGCGGCGCGAGGCCGCGAGACTGCCATCTCCGCGTGGCCCTTGCCGCTGGGCCCCTTCATGCGCACGAACTCGCAGCGCGCCGCCGCCTTGCCGCCCAGCAGACCGAACGACATGCGTTGTGCCACTTTTGTTGAGAGGGATGTTTGCTGGAAAAGTTTACGGGAAAATTGTTTTATTGTGGCGTATAATTAACCTCATGACGAACGTAAGACCCCCAAAATACGGGTGGCTCAAGCTCAAAGGAGATGGTTAAAGGACATCAAACAACTGTATATCAACAAAACAAAATTGGAAGAGAAAGAGGAAGACTTAGAACAGAATGTTTGTTGCTTGATGCCGGCTTACGATGATATTGAGTGATGACGACAACATTAACCAATGGCCTAAGAGCATAAGTAACCTTTCCCAATAATTTCACAGTTGAACGTTCATGCTTTGAATTGTTGGTAAGAAAGAAACTATGGTTGTTGATGTAGAACGATTTTCTATCTTGTGTTATTGTAGCAAATGTTTTGCTTGATAAACGAGACCTTACATCGACGCTCAGTTCTCACGTAACACAAACATTCACTTTTCATTCAGAAAAAGGGAAAAACGCACGTACATACAATCGTTGGAAGCATAGCAACCGGCTGTTTACCGCGCTGTAACAATGGGGCTTTGTCGCAGCGGGAACTGAGCAGCAGGCGCACGGTGTTGTGAGAACCTCGTAATTGTTTATTTTGAGACGTAGTAAACAGAGCCGGCTGAGCACGCGTGTTTTATAAACAGACGCACGCGCCGCCAGCGGGATTACTGCGAATGCTCATCATAACTGAACTGATGGGCACCTTAACAACAAATGTTTGATAACATTGGATAATACGCTATTGTTTTAAAGCTAATTCGTTCATATGGAAGTCGGGATACACATTGAGTGAGTCACAAGTTATTATGAAGAAGTAAGGCAGAGTTAACGGTACATGAATTGCGTAGTGATACGTAGACACATACATTTTTGCTGTCACATAGTTTGACTGGACGACCATCTGATCTAATGTAACTGTGACACTAAGCTACTGAATCTTCAGTCTAGCGGAAAAAGACCTAGTCGCAGAGTGGCGTTCAGGTACTAACTTGGCTGGTGGCTGCCCGCCAAGTTAAATTATTTACAAAAATAACTTTGAAGAAGGTACAGGAATACACCCCTGCTTTGTTTCTAATTCAAAACAATGAGCTAATGATTACCAATAGTTGAATACGCAAAGTGTCCCTCTCTCATGATCACGAATACATCTTTAGATACAAAAATTATGTACATAAGTAGACACTCAAAAAACGGATATTTATTCAGCAGAGATGACGACAAATTCCTGAGCTAGTGGGACAGTTGTCAATGTACTGTTGGCCTTACTGGTAGTGTCGTATGATAAACCGGTCCCATAGACACTGAATCACTTCGGTGGGCGGAGGCCTACTACTCACCAGTCACCGCTCACCGCGGCTATTTGCTACTCCGCTATAAAAAGAAACGCGGCAAAGTCAAATAATTTATTTCAATTAGACCATTTAAAATTAATTAATACTTAAAAGAGAATGGGACTGAATTGAAACAATTATTGTGTGCCAAAATTAGCAAAGCGTTTGTTGTTGCCATAATTTTATCAATCAGTCGTTAGTTTGCCTTTGCATACGTAGGTAATCGAAATCTCACGGAATTATCATTATGGAGTACCTATTTATATGATTAGAACAATAGATAGGTTTAACCGAAAATAAAGCTTCCAGAAACAGCTGAATAGTCTTTAATTTTGGCACTTCATCGAAGAGTGAATAAAACATAATAACATGATGACTCAGTAACAAAAAAAAGCATGTTTCACTTCGAGAAGTTTGGGAAAACGCGCTACGGCGGCGCTACGCAGTCCCTGCAGATTCGGGAGTCTTTCAAGCGATTCATAAGTTGAGCTCTGTAGCTCTATAAATCATAGGCTCATTTGCGATGAACAATAAAAATAACTGGGTCAAGAAAAAGGTTAACTCGGGATATGGACCGAGGGCTTTGCCCCTTGGTGATCCGTCACTAAAGAAACAACGTAGACATGAATCATAGTGCCCTAGAGACGGTGACAAGCACGCCCTTAGTCAAAGACGGCGGGTGTCGACCCCGCACCGAGCTGCCAACACCATTGTTCCGAGCCCGACTTGCGACTCGTGATTCATCATGTATACGTAGGAAAACGTATCAGAGAAAGTACTGCCGCCATTTAATCAATCGATACATAAGTATAACTGCTTGACCGAACTAAGCCCTTCGAAATCGTTTACGTGACAGTGCAGAAATGAGACACAATGAATAATAAAGTAATAAACCAGTTTCCGCCCGACAACAATAAACTTCAGGGTCCCATCATTGACAAGTATTGTTCTATTTTTTATACATACAACCTCTATCTACTTTTAACGTCGGCAAGTTTAGCAACAGTCACTAGACAGTAGTCAAGGAGGCACTTGAACTTGAACCCACTTATTGGGACATTGGGACTACTTAAACATAAGTATGAACTACTCGAGTGTCAATTAATATATCGAGCGGATTATACTACAAGTAGTGAATGTGAAGACCGGAAGCAACGTGTCAGCTACCGATGCGACGGAACAGATGGCCTCGCTACAGTAGATTCACTCGATGGGTTTTTCTCCGGTCGACTGTTTATCGATTAATTGGCGGCACGTAATCTTAGCTGTTGTGAACCGTATCACAACGAGGGAGCGACCGACCGCAGATTGAAGTGGGGCAGACGAGAGGCTTCGCAAGCCCGCGCCATCGCGTCGCCGACCATTAATGTACTAATTAACAAGTTATCGCGGTAGAAACTTTTGTAGAATGCGTTGGGGCCACCGATCAGTACCTGTTGCGTTAGGTCTAGACTTACGTTACAATTCGCAAGTCCTTGTATGCCTATATCGTACCAGAAATGTGTCAGTTATGTAAATGTGGGTGTACTAAACACCTCCGCCTCACCGTACGGCGTACACCCCTGCTTATCGGGGAAGATAGGCATGATGTCATCGCGCAAGCTGTTGGCGATGGCGGCGTGAAACACATTCGTTGCGTAGCTACGCGTTACAGTCGGAGGGGGAGGCTGGGTGATGAGATCACGCGTGTCGGCGCGACGTGTGCACTGATGTCATGATGTCAGCGCCAGGAGGCAACCCTCGCAGGCGCCCTTGAGTGACACGTGACACCCTCGCGGATCAGGGCTGGGGTTACAAATAAATGGCCCAAAATAACCGCATGCGAATTGTATAATAGACCTAGGAATTCAAACAATTATTTCTCATGAAACGCGGTTTATTGTGTGATGTAACGTTTTAATCGCAATACTACTCGGAAATTGAGTTATTAAATGCAACAGCTACACTAACGATAACAATCGTAGCCGATTAGGTACAGTTATAATTTTAGACGTTTTCATTTCTGATTTCAGTAACTTCAATCATGGGAGGTACCTACTTATGTATGATCGATTTTACCTCACTGAGCGAACGTCAAACAGCTGCACTCCCCCCATGTGATGCTGCTGAGAGTCACCAGTATGAATGTAGCTAACCTAGTATACAGTACGCTAGATATAGGGCAGCCCTAGCCCGACGGTGTCTCGTAGTCAGCAGTAACTCCCCAGTTGAACGGGACCGCGAGAGCGTGGGCGGCGCTGCTCTGACGTCACGGCACGGCCTGCCAGCCTGTTTGCTCGCCATAGACACCGATCAATTAGTCTGCCATTAATCAAGCCTTATTAATATACCGACAACCCGGCACACTGAGAGACAGGTCCAATGGTTTTGTAATTTAGTTCCTGGAATTTCCATAAGGGCTAAAAATTCCTTCGAACTACCGACTAACACATTGATGACGTTAATAAAAAAGATTGAGTGGAATGTTAATACAAAACATTGTACGTCATTTGATTTTATGAATGCTGATGGCTAACGTAATGTATGGCGAAGTACCTGATGTTACGCCGCCGTGACGCGCCGTGTTCGTCAATGAGCAGCTAGCCCCGGTGACTCGGAGACAGACGGTGGGTGCCGCGTCACGCGTCCACCGACACCGACGCGAAAGGAGACCCTTCCGCTCCTTAATGGCAGTAACGGTCTACATTGCACGCAAATTGCGACAATTCCTGAGCCAAGCCGAATAGCTGGCAGAAATAATGGAATCCTATTTAGGACTACAAGATAACGTCACTGTAGGGTAGACTCAGCCAAAACCGGCTTCTATTCGCCCATTCACATTATGCGAGTCCCGGAAAGCATGCAGTGATAATGTAGGGTGTTATGTGAGATGTATGCCGCGGCTGTGGGCTGTGGGCCCAAGGCCGGCGCCCAGTGACGTCGCCGCGGCGCGCCGGCGACGGCGACGCGACGCCCCATAAACCCGCCTCGTAAACGGAGCCCTCAGCACGGAGGGATCCGATCAGACAGGGATTTTACTGAGATACGGTGAAAAATATCGATGTCAGGATCTTTATTTAGCTTTTCGAATTCATAACTGAAAGTAAAACTTTTCATCATCGTTTCCAAGAGGTGATAATAAATATACCTATTGAAGTGTTGGCAATTTTCTTATCGATCGTTAGTTCGTTAGTTTAGTAGTAGCTGTTATTGGAATCTAATAAATGGAGGTAAAACTATTAAAAAACGATTAAGTAATTAAGTACCTACTTAATCTAAATGGTGTGTATTTATGATCAATTCACAATACAATCAGAATAACACTGGATTACAGAAAGTAAAATAGCATAGGTAAGCAAATAATACCTCTATCTTTATTGCTTCCTAATTCATTATTGCCAAAATATAACTATGTTCGTAAGCATTATCTGGTAGCTAAGTAGGTAATACTTACTAGATAACATACATAATATACATATCTACTAGATAACATACAACGCCGGAAGTAATAAGTATTTGGACTATTTTGAACGTTCAAAGTCTGAAAGATGAACGCGAGAAGTTTAAAATCACATTAAGTATTCGCAATATCCATTATAATATAAACAGATTGAAAAATATGTACTTACTCGTATACGACGAAATATAAGCACGTCTTACGTAGGTAAGAATTCTAGATGATGGATAGGTCCTGTACTGATAAGTCGATGTTACATAGCTAGGTACAACATTTTGCTTAAAGTTAGCTTAGGTTAGAGTTGTGTCGTTGTGGAATTGTGGTATTACGAGATGCCAATCGTACGTGCAGTGTGACAAGGTCACGGCTGTCATAAGCATTTATCGCAGATCCGCCATTTTTTAGGATAATTATGTCGACGTGCAAACAAACCGGCGATAAGCCCCGTCGTTTTAACTTTAATTGGCGACTAAACAAAATATGGTGCTCATAATATGCTCAGTGCACTTATTTAACGGATTTCAGGCCAGCAAGGTCACAGTGAATCAATCACCAAGTTTCTGAATAATAAAATCTGAAACTGTGACCTTGTACGGTCAGCATCAAAAGTTGATTGACACTTCAGTTTTTTTAATCTTAGTTATTGAGCAAAATATTTGTTCAAAATTGCAGCAGAATTTTTTTAGAATCTTGTCTATTATGTGAAAAGCTAAAAATCAGTTTATTGAAAAAACTTGTTGTCAATTTAATAACATGTAAAAATGATAGTGTTAATGGACTTTTGATGCTGACTGTACTAACCACATTCCGATCGCACTCAAACTACCTACTACATAGTAAAAATGATCCCCAAGCATTCCACGAGGAAACGAGGAAGTTTGTGTAGACTTGAGTCAACAGGTTATTTTAACTCGGATTGAGTCAACAAACACCGGCACAACAACATTCAATTTGCAAATGATTAATTCTTTAATTTAAACCGAGTTAATTGTCTGGCATTCCTAATTGTTACTACATTTGTAGGTAAGTATTGATGATTTATTTCTTACGTGTACCTACAGCGTATATACACAATAAGAAGACACATAGTACATAAGAATTAAGAAACTGATTAAACAGTGTTTAGGATGTAACGTCCGGAATTCCGGATATTGACTAAGTACCTACTTCGGCTAGCGCTTCGGTACAACTTTTTAACCGACTTTAAAAAAGGAGGTTCTGTATTCGACCCGTATGTATGTATGTATGTTTGTATGTCCGCGATTATCTCAAAAACTACTGAAGCGATTTTGATAATTCTTTCATGAGTGTGATCTACATACTTTCAGGAAGGTTTTAGTATATAATACATTAGGTAATTATTCTTATGTAGGAAGTTATATGCATAAATGTACTGCATCTCCGGCATTTTTATGTGAATTTTGATGATTCTTCGAGTCGTGTCTTCAATGCACTAGTGTTAATTGAATTTGTGTGGGGTAGGTACAACTAAAAAGTGAAAAATAAAAACTTTTTTACAAAAAAAACAACCGACTTCAAAAAAAACACTATAAAGTGAAAAATAACTTTAATTTCGGAAGTCGGTGTCAAAAAACGAAAATGCTGAAGCAACGACACCGACTTCCGAAATTAAAGTTATTTTTCACTTTGTAGTGTTTTATTCTAAACGCTTAAATTCTTCATGCTACAAACATGAGTCGTGTGAATTACCTTATGGATAATTCCAAAAGATGCTTATCAGTTCCATAGTAATCTGGCTGGAATTAGACAATGAGCCATTATCTTTAAAGTTGGCTTTTCAGACATCATCACATCACACATCTGTATTAATTTATGACGGTGTACCTACATTCGTGTTTTATGGCTTGCTTTTATGGCATTTAAATGAAGGACTACAGTAGTGTAGGTAATTGAGTTTCTTTGTTTACAGAATTAGGTTCTGCGGCAATTCCGATAAATTATTTTTTTAGCGATACGATCTAAGTGTCGCGCAAATTGTATTTGGATAGCACAAAACCCGTTAAAAACATTAATTTTCCATTACGCAAAAGTGCGAGTGTGTGTGTTTTGAGTTTGACGTTAGTATCTAAAGGACTCATTCCAAGGCCAGTGTCGCCGGCAGTAGGTAGTAGGTACCTACTACCGACCGCAACCATTTGTAAGGTTTCCTTGAGGAAAGATCCACGACCTCACACTGATAATTCTAGCAAAAATCCTAATTGCTTTGTCAATATAGCGATAACGAGTATAACGACCATAGTCTATACATAGCGAGATAAACTCAAAGATTAACTGTTTATTTACTCATAACATTATGTTCCTAAACATACAAAATTAAAAAGGAGTTGACTAATTAAACTAAAAAAAAACAACCGACTTCAAAAAAAACACTACAAAGTGATAAATAACTTTAATTTCGGAAGTCGGTGTCGTTGATTCCGCATTTTCGTTTTTTGACACCGACTTCCGAAATAAAAGTTATTTATCACTTTGTAGTGTTTTTTTTGAAGTCGGTTGTTTTTTTTTTGTAAAAAAGTTTTTATTTTTCACTTTTTAGTTGTACCTACCCCACAAAAAAGTAAACAAAAAGAAATGTAGATAAATTTTTAGATTTTTGTTGATTTTTCAAAAACTGCTCATCCGATTTCGATAAAATTTTCATGGGACCATTTGGGAAGTATACCCTTTCTAACAAAAAAAGAATTTTTCAAATCGGTTGGCAAACGCCGGAGTTATGCGCGAACAAACACAAAAAAAAAAAAAAAAAAAAAAAAACATACAAACATTCGAATTGAGAACCTCCTCCTTTTTTAGAAGTCGGTTAAAAACTTGTTTCAGTTTCCTGTTAAAAAAACCCAACGCATCTTTGAAGAAGCAATTTGACTTATTTAACCCTTTATTGTCGTTCAATTAAATTGATTCACAGAGTACTTGACAAGTCATCGAGTCACCACGTCGTTGCTTCGCTCTCACGGTTATAATTATGGACTCATCGCTCTATCAATGACCCGGTCTTCATCTTATCTTTATTCAGAACGATCTGTTTTTGTTTAAAAAGGACCAAAACAAGACGAACATCTTGTGAAAAGTCAATAAGGTCACAAGACATGGACGATAATACCTCAGAATATTATAAATTATAAGATAACGTACACAATGTCTAAGTCAAATAACAATCCTTGTCAGATCCGCATCAATAAACATTCAAGTTTGTTATGTCGTTAATTACTATACCACATACCTAAATATGTACAGGTAGGTGTACCTATTATACGACGAGCTTAAAAACAACAAACGTCATGTAATAATAATTAAAACTATCTTTCGCATATTATCAATATCCTTATTTCTTAGCATCCGGTCCACGTTGAGGATATTGACTGGTATTTTGCGACTCAAATATGCTTCGGTCCGTTGGTTTGATCTAAAAGCGGCAGAATGGTCAGTGAGGTGACACGATAAGGATGACGTCACTGGCATGGAATCAGGCGATTACTTCAAGTCAGACAGATAACAGCTAACAGACGAGCGGTCTTTACTAAATATTTGAGCCTCAAGTTATCATGGCAACTGTTCACTTAAATTCACTTTGTACGAGTTCTTAGAAGCAACAGTAAGTTTGGTAACCTTCAAGCGGGTTGCAGACCAAGAGCTCAGCTAAGTTAGTCTAGTTCAGCTCGCATAGCTGAGGTAATTTTTCATACTTCTGTTCATAGTTTGCGGTCTGTCCACAAGTATGAAAAACTACATCAGCTATGCGAGCTAAGCTAGACTAACTTAGCTTAGCTCGTGGTCTGCAACCTGCTTTAGCCGAAATTGAAATAATAACAAACCATTACGATACGATATAAAGAAACCTTCAACAAATAGAAACAACGCTGAACGTTTATTTTCAGCCCAATGATGAAATTCTGAATGCGGATTTGTCAAGTTTCTGACTAACTTCAACGTTTAGCAGTCTGGTGTATGTTATGTAGTTAGCGGACACTCGTGAAGCCCTACGCGACGCCGGCTCACTTCTAATTAGCACACAGTTAATAGTAACCGTTCCTTTGCAGTTTGCCCTACGTTGGTTTCTCCTTATTTGCTTAATGTTCTTTAAATTTAACCTCCATTAATTATGTCGTTTTCTAGTGAAGACCGAAAGAGATCTCTTAGTAACCCGGGGAACAAACTTACAGTTTCCTCAAGACAGATAATACGCAGAATTAAAATATAAATATATAATGCGTTGCAGATTAGACGTGCTCAGCTGCGATAGTCAATGCGCCTGCCGAAGTGGTGGTCATGGGGTTCCCACTATTGTTGCACAATCAAGAAACTCATCAATAACTACTGGCGTAGGTAATTCATTCGCCACACATCTGTTCAGCATAGATAGGTACATTCATTTCGCACCACGTGCTACGCCAGAGTATGATTACTCTGGCGTAGCGCTTAGCGTAAACATAGTATTGTTTTCATGTTTCTTTAAATGTAACAAACAGGCTAGCTAGCATCCCAGCATTTCTTGATCATCTCTCTTTCGTTATCAGAGCGATACAAATCCGCCTGCATCGCTCCCACGAGGTACTTCTAGGTATAGGTATCGTAAGTATTCGTGTACTTACAAGACAAGATTAATATTATCGATCATGATAACAGTATTATTAATCCCAATATCTCCAAGAAAAAAACTCTATACTTGATAACGAAAGATATCAGCAACATCGTTTCCAATGATACTCTCTCCTTGTCCGAGACCTGTGCCGAGACAGACGATTCTAAAAGTAGTAACGCTGATTGTACCAGCGCTTAGACACAATTTTAAAGCTAAAAAAAAAACATCAGTTCCTGCGTGTGGCAACTTTGTTTACATGTCATTACGGTTTTTGTGCGCAGTTAACTAATGATTCCATAGTATAATTAATATCGCTTTCATAGGTATCTTCATCATCATTCTCCTGCCCTTATCCCAATTTATTTGGGGTCGGCGCAACATGTCTTTTACTTCCATACCTAATATCTATTAGTCGTCATCTCGGCAGGCACCATTTCATAAGTATCTTTATTTTTTAAATTTATTGTGACCATGTTGTCATCGGTAAAGTGATACTGGATATTTGGTTACTTTTAGTTAGGTAGGATAGATTATAAATAATAATGGACCTAATACACTCCCTTGTGGGACTCCATATTTAACTATTTGTTTCTTTGATGAATACGTTTCTTCTTTTTTAGTGTGAATGTTTACTTTAGAAATTTCTGTATATTGTTTCCGGTTTTTTTTAGCTACGACTCTATGAGATTTAGTATGTTGTATGTTGCTCGAATTCCATAAACTTCTAGTTTACGAAGGACAATGTCATGGTCAACATAATCGAAAGCCTGGGTCATATCGCAGTAAATGGAACATACCGGCGTCCTTTTATCTACGCAAGCCATGACGTTTTTTTATAAAATCAAAAATAGCCATGTTTATTGTTTTATTCTCGCGGAAGCCTTTCTAGCCTTCCGTTTTTCAAAATAGTTGTAATATAATTTGATTATGTATTTCTCAAAAACTATTGAAATTATGGCAACAAGCGCAATTGGTCTATAACAGTTCATCCTTTGTTTGTTATCTTTTTTGAAGATTGGTCTAACAATAGAAGTTTTTAGACTTTCAGGGTATGATCCTGTGCTTATACACAAGTTAATGGTATGGTTTAGGTGATCACATATCGTCTCTCGCATGACTAAAAGTCCTATCTCTTGAATGGATTATGAAATGAAGAGATGGCAATGATTAGCAGTCATCTTCACATCACATGGGTTAGTGATCGAACGTGAGCCTACAACAGATAAAAAAGTATCTGAACAACAGGTAGCTGATGAACTGTTCATCATTCGGACCATCACATATGCTCGCCGCGGCTGGTGTGGTGTAAGACGTGTTCAGAACAGATTTCAAAGCTGTCAAGTTTGTTTGTGTCAATAAAACAATGCACTCGCTAAACAGTCGTATTATAAGAGCTGTACAATAGGGTTGCTCAGTCGGTCAGTGAGGCCGAGTGTGAGCGCTCACGGCTCAGTCGCACCCCCGGGGCGCGGCGCCATTGTCGCACGTACAAAGAACCTCTCGTGGCACTCGGCACGAGAGCGTTTGTCGACATTTCTTCTTTTCTTGTTGTTTGGAGACGCTAACAGATCTGATGTCATGATTTAAGCTGCTTGTGCATTGGATCGAGTCCACTTGAAGTTTAGCTATTTGATGTGCTCGATAAATCTATATTCAGCGGGTATCCAATGTCAGATATTGAGGCAATTCAACGTGCAAATGTTGCAAGCGTCGTCGTAGCTTGAGCCGGGAACGGGAGCAGCCGGCCGGACAGCCGAGAGCCACACTAAACAGCCCGTATCCGGCAATTAGCGGCCGTCGCCATGACACTTGTTGCGGTGGACTTGCGCCCTCCGACCAAGGCATTTAGGAAGTAAGCTCGACACTAACCCACAAACACGGAAACCTGATATACCCGTTTTAAAATAAACATATCTACGCGAGCACCACCTGATTAATTCAGAGCATTCAGAATTTAAATAATCTCAGCATGTGGGAAACTTTCGATACCGAAACCGGTGTTAATTCTTTAAAAGACATGGTTCAATATTGGAAAAATATCTTATTTCATAACTTTGTGTAATACTTAGGTAGTTTTGAGCCTCGTGACATTAACTTCCTAACTAAATAAAAGACTCGAATCACAATCTCGTTCAAGTTTTTATTAGTGTTATAAATATTTAACTTCCTGCTGCTTATTTCATAAAGTAGATATCACATCAGCATGCAGCAATATTTCTTGCTTTCGTATTGATTACCCGCACATGTTTGTATTTGACTCGGCGACGTATGGAATTTATAATATGACATTCATATATTTTTGTTCAATTCTGGCCGCGCGCCGCTTGAAAGCCAAGCTTACACGATAATAAACGAAAGTTATCGTCACGACAATTGTATTAATGTAATGATAACCTTACACGCGGTTTTGCAAGGTTTCACCAGTTATTTGCCAATATAGAGGGTTAGAGAACTACCTTTGTCTCTCTATTTCGGTTATTCTGAGTCGTTAATTCAAGTTATTATATACATATAAATTAAAGAACTCCGGTGAGAAAAGCACAGAAGCAGATATACTTAAGTGTATTTATTAGATCTGTGTTTTAGTTTTGTTCCACCGCCTTTATTGCAAGTCGGTTATTTTTTTCTCGAAAGTCCTACGGCCCTGCGCTCATGAAAAATTGTTCTGAGAAAACTACATGCACTGAAATTGTAATAAAGACGAAAACCAGAATGCCAACCCTCTTACTTAAAAACGACAATCAATTTCAAAAACTTATCAAACGTAGGAAAATTAGGGGTATTTTGACAGGTTGAGACTGAGATTAGAATGTGAACGTTCTTAAAAATACGGTCATTGTCCCTCTGAAGTCGTTCAGACAAAACAGCATGAGCTAGAAGTAGCTAAAAAGCCCAGATTCCAGGTGATGCATGTAGTAGAAAGTGAAGCTTACCCTGGAGTCGTAGACCCTGGTGAGGATATCGTAGCGAATAGAGCCGAGGAAGATGACGGCCTGCGCGGCGCAGCCCCGGCCGCGCGCCACCAGCTCCACGCACACCATCTCGCCGTCGCGCACCACAATGTCACAGAATACCTGCACACAAACACAAAGCATTACATTATTTAGCTATTTTGTCACTAACACGGCACACTAAAGAGGTACACCTACACATACCTCATTGTAGTCTGAATAAATCCTACTAAACTAATATTATAAATGTGAAAGTTTGTGAGGAGGATGTTTGTTACTCCTTCACGCAAAAACTACTGAACGAATTTTGATGAAACTTTGCAGTAATATAGCTTATAGGTACGTCAGAATAGCATATAGAATACTTTTTATCCCGATATTCCCACGGGATCGACACTTATGCGGGTGAAACCGCGGTGCGCAGCTAGTAAATAAATAAAAATAAAATTAGCACTCCATAAAAACAAGTATAGGAGGGTACCTATAAGTAATGTATTCCAAAATGGTCTAATGAAAGTGTAAACAACCCTTGTTCAGGTTCAATGTCAATAATAAGCGATTTTTCTTTTTGGCAACTGAGCCGATGTCGACAATACTGCCAGTATCAAGTATGAAATTGATACCCACTTATGTAGGTACTTTAAGATGAGTAATTGATACTGGCAGAATTTCAGTTTTCAGCATTCTAAGATCACATCTTATTGTTGCCGATGCAGCATCCTATATTGTGGCGTCGTTTGTCTCGTCAGATACTTAGTTCCGGTGTTCCTTCAATGTCATTATTTGTGCTGCCACTTGTATATGCCTTCCACAAACGATCACATATTTTTGCCATCATCTTGACGACGAATATTAATGGATGAATCATGAAATCAGATATTATTGCCGAGCTGCAGGGTAATTGCGTAACACACTATCAGTAGCAATGGGTTTCGTTTTGACAGTTCAACAACATTCATTGCGTTATTTACGTTGTTGAGCAGACACATTTTTCGAAGATATGAAGCAATGGATTAGCAATATACTTCAAAATGATTCAGATTGAGAGTGATAGTGTGTGACGCAATTGGGGTGCTGTTCATATGTATGCCCGCGATTGTACGTTTTTTGATATTTGTTTACATTGTCATCAGATACTTTTAGAATAGACCGTGCGTACTACAGTATCTACCACCGAACATAGGTAGACGAGCTGTAGGTGGATAACGATCACAAATACCGTTCCAATTCAGTGAACGGACAGCCTGATTCAAAGAACGAATAATCAATCTTCCAAAGCAGAAATAAATAACAATATGACCTGACAATCATGTGACCATAACAGGAACAAAAGTTCTATTCACTGACATAAATATATTTTTGTAGTTTCAACAAGTTGGACAACATGTTAATATCAGAATTCTATGATTTTCCTTACACTTGCCTACGACCATCGAACCACAATAATACTTTATAATTATTCACGTTTTGACACACAAAATTTATCAATCATGTTTATTTAACACCTAACCTCACGAAACAGAAAAAAGCTCTTTTTTTTTAATACTAATTCCGTGCTATCCAACGTATCAATCAATCAACTCAGCCTATCGCAGTCCACTGCTGGACATAGGCCTCTCCCAGACTGCGCCACAGCACCCTGTCCTCCGCCTTCCGCATCCAGTCCACCCCAGCCACCTTCCTTAGGTCATCGCTGCAACGATGACTGTCCAGATCCAGAATCAGAAAACCAGCCCCATCCAACTGCTCAGGGGGGTGAGACAGGGGGATGTAATATCCCCTAAATTGTTTACCAACGCGTTGGAAGACGTTTTCAAGACGCTGGACTGGACTGGACAGGGTATCAACATTAACGGCGAGTACATCTCCCATCTTCGATTTGCCGATGACATCGTCATAATGGCAGAGACGTTGGAACAGCTAGACCAAATGCTGCACAGCCTAAATGGAGCCTCCCGGCGGGTTGGCCTCGGCATGAATTTGGACAAGACGAAAGTCATGTACAATTCGCACGTCTTGCCAAGTCCAATCCACATCGAAGGGTCGCTTCTCGAAGTTGTGAAGGAGTATGTCTACCTAGGGCAAGTCATCCAGCTCGGTAGACACAACTTTGAGAAGGAAGCTGACAGAAGGATCCAGTTGGGTTGGGCAGCATTTGGAAAACTCCGTCAAGTCTTCTCGTCGCATATCCCGCAGTGTTTGAAGACTAAGGTCTTCAACCAGTGCGTCCTGCCCGTCATGACATACGGTGCTGAAACGTGGACGCTGACGGTCGGGCTGGTCCACAAATTCAAGGTCGCTCAGCGAGCTATGGAGCGAGCTATGCTCGGAGTCTCTTTGAAGGATAAAATCAGGAATGAAATTATCCGGAAAAGAACCGGAGTGACCGACATAGCTTGCAGAGTAAGCAAACTGAAGTGGCAGTGGGCTGGCCATGTCTGTCGAAGGACTGATGGCCGGTGGAGCAGGCGAGTCCTGGAGTGGAGACCGCGTATCGGCAAGCGTAGTGTGGGACGCCCCCCAGCTAGATGGACGGACGATCCAACGTATGACAGAGAATATTCAGCGATGGTTACGTAAGTAAATGAGGCGTCACACGCGAATACACGAGTATATTAGGTACAGACAGCTCTACAAGAGGCACATTAGGTAATTAGCACTGATCCGGCGATAACGCGCGCCTAGATATCAAACTTGTGCCACTCCACGAGCGGAAACACGTGAAGCTCTCAATATGATGTACTCTAATTTATACAACAGTACAAGACTGAAGCAGAGCATACATCAATTAATGTTGTTCGTTGTCTTCAACAGTTTAACTACAAAATAACATTGTAACAAAGCAAGAGTGAACAGCAAACGCGCAAATGTAGTTAACTGTAATGACTTAATGAGATATCGTCAGCTAAGCCCTTTAATTTAATTTAAATATACTAATCCCCTTAAACAGCGTGTGACGTATCACGCAAATACTTTACCCGTTACTCATTTAAACTATAACTAGCCGTCATGATGTCATCATCATAGACTTCCATATTTGTTTGTGATGTGTAACTAAGTATATGTTTTCCAAGTAGTTATAGGCAATCAATGTGATTTATTTGAAGTCGTTAGTTGTGTACTCAAGTACCTAACTGGAAAATCAAAGGTCGGAACTAAAGTCCGTATATAAATAGTTGCATGATTATTATTCAGTAAGTTTAACATGTTATATTAGTCACTTAGAAACGTATTACGTAAGCGTTATTAAGTTAGCGTTCAAGTATTATTTACCCGCATAAGTTTCCCGTGGGAATATCGGGATAAAAACTATCCTATGTCCTTTCCCGGGACTTAAACTATCTCTATAACAAATTTAATCTAAATCGGTCCAGCGCTTTAAGCGCGAAGAGATAACAGACAGACAGACAGACACTTTCGCATTTATAATATTAGGATGGATTCTGCTATTCGGGGCGGAGACAAATCTTAATCAAAGATCATAAAAATCTGTCCAGCCGTTCTTGAGTTATAATTGGTGTAACTAACCTGACTGTTTTATTTATATATTTTATAAATTGTTTATTAATCAAAAAAACAGTTTAGAAGCATTTGTTAAACATACCACACAAACCATCGCGGGTTTAACATCGGTATAGATTTGCACCTGACACAGTGTCAAGGTATCGTAATGCAAGAACTTAGCGTTGACGAACATTGCAAATAACGTATAAAAAGCCGCGCCATACTGACGAACACACACAATGACCGAGCTCACCTTGCGCGCCCGCCTTCAGTTTTACACAATTTTAATACAATGTGATGTGACAATAGAATGGCTCGCTAACTACAGATACTGTCGTTTTAATCTCGGTTTGGCGCGTGAACAGCCGCGATGCTACGATGATTATAATTATGATAGCAAATGAAGGAAAATTCAACAGAATGTTCGCAACAGAAACGTTTACTTGTTTTAATTCAAATAAAACATTACTCCGTTATTCTGGTTGACCAATCGATCATATATAAATCCTTGTTGTTATAAATAATTAGTCTTTTACGTCGTAAAGTAAATATAAATGCAACGCGAACATGTTTAAAACCGGCCAAGAGCGTATCGGGCCACGCTCAGTGTAGGGTTCCGTAGTTTCCCGTCCGTCACAATAAGTGTTCCCACTTATGAGTTTAAAAAAAAGATACGTTCAGGATAATAGAATATGTAAACGAAGTTAAAAAAAATGCTTGCATATACGATTATACCTACTACAAACTTAGTCCAGAAATTATTTTGTACAACTTTTTGTCTTTTTTGTACAAAACTGTTGTTTCCATCAAGTTCAAAATGATTTTCCTAGAAAGTCCTTATAAAGTTCTACTTTTCAGATTTTTTTCATATTTTCTAAACTTATGGTTCAAAAGTTAGAGGGGGGGGGGACACACACATTGTTTTTTACTTTTGGAGCGATTATTTCCGAAATTATTGACATTATCAAAAAATGATTGCACTAAACCCCTATTCATTTTTAAATACCTTTCCGACAATATATCACACGTTAGGATTGAAATTAAAAAAAAACCGGAAAAGTGCGAGTCGGACTCGCCCATGAAGGGTTCCGTAGCAGCAAGTAACATAATATAAAAGTTAGTTCGTTGTAACTTTGTGAAAGGTAAATTGCGGTTTTCGATTTATGACGTATTAAAAAAAAAACTACTTACTAGATCTCGTTCAAACCAATTTTCGGTGGAAGTTTACATGGTAATGTAGGTACATTATATATATTTTTTTAATTTTATCATTCTCTTATTTTAGAAGTTAGAGGGGGGGGGGGGACACACATTTTACCACTTTGGAAGTGTCTCTCGCGCAAACTATTCAGTTCAGAAAAAAATGATATTAGAAACCTCAATATCATTTTTGAAGACCTATCCATAGATACCCCACACGTACAGGCTTGATGAAAAAAAATTTTTGGAGTTTCAGTTGTAAGTATGGGGAACCCCAAAATTTATTGTTTTTTTTCTATTTTTGTGTGAAAATCTTACTGCGGTTCACAGAATACATCTACTTACCAAGTTTCAACAGTATAGTTCTTATAGTTTCGGAAAAAAGTGGCTGTGACATACGGACGGACGGACGGACGGACGGACAGACAGACAGACAGACAGACATGACGAATCCATAAGGGTTCCGTTTTTTGCCATTTGGCTACGGCACCCTAAAAAAATCACTTCCCACTTTACATATAGGGGGGCTACCCTAATAAAACATTTTTTTCCAATTTTTATTTTACCACTTTGTCGGCGTGATTGATATACATATTGGTACCAAATTTCAACTTTCTAGTGCTAACGGTCACAGAGATTAAGCGAGGACGGACAGACGGACGGACAGACAGACATGGCGAAACTATAAGGGTTCCTAGTTGACTACGGAACCCTAAAAATGAGAATAATAATTCTAAACTCATTTATAAAAGCCACGAGCTATAATACACTCACAGGCACAATTAACCGCCCACCTCTATCATTCGTCACCCTGTTTGTTTATGTTAACTATGGCTTATCCACTGTTTTATTTTTTATCAAGTGGGTACTGTAGCAGTTAACTAAACTCTTATACCCTTATTTCGATTAGTAAATTTGTATCACCGAAGGGTTTTTCGAATTTAGTCGTTGTTTGACATTGTTGCCGTTGCGTTACCGTGTTAACAATTCCTGTTCTTTTCTGCCATAGTGTGTGAATATTGTTTAATTTGAGTTTGTAGTGTTCGCTTATTGTTTGGGACTCTAAAAAATGCTACTCGATGCAACTGGTGTAGGTAGGGCAGTGGTTTTTGCTGACGCTGGGTATAGCCAACGTCGCATCGCTCGTACACTCGTTGTACCTCGAAACACGGTACGGGATGCCATCAGACGATTTCGGGAGACAAGCTCATACACCCGCAGGCCAGGTAAAGGCCGACATCGATGCACCTCAACCCGAGATGACGGTTTCGTTGTCAACAACATGCTGAGAAATCGCTTTTGCACCGCTACTTAAGCTCGTACGTCTCTTTTTGAGGTGGGAAATGTCAGTGTAAGTGAACGTACGTTTAGAAGAAGACTGGCAGAAAGAAATCTGAGGACTTTTCATCCAGCTCGCGCCCCACAACTGCTCCCACAACACCGTAGAGCTAGACTTGCTTGTGCGCGAGAATATGCTGACTGGACTGTGTAGGAATGGAAGGACTTACTGTTCTCAGATGAGAGCAGAATAGGCTTAAGAGATCCAGATGGACGTCAGCGTGTCTACAGGCGCCCAAACGAAAGATTTGATCCATGCGCTATAACCGAAACAGTGGGTTACCAGGGAGGGTCCGTAATGGTTTGGGGAGGTATCTCTTACGAGGCTCGTACCGATCTTGTTGTGTTCGATAGAGGTAGTGTGAACGCTCAAAGATACGTGGAAAAAGTTGTTCAAGACCATGTCATGCCTTTCGCACCATTTATTGGTGACAACTTTAGTTTAATGCATGATAATGCACGTTGCCATACCGCAAAATCCGTCACTGAGTACCTTAATAAGGTCGGGATTCAAGTTTTACCATGGCCAACAGACAGTCTCGATCTAAACCCAATTGAGCACATTTGGGACAACCTCAAAAGACGTGTCCGAGCAAGAGTACCAGCCCCTACGACCCTAGGAGAGCTCAAGACGGCTGTAGTAGAGAAGTGGCACAATATCCCCCAGTCGGATATCCAACATGTAATGGATGGATTGCCAAACCGGCTCTAAGAAGTCATTAGAGCCCGAGGCGGCAACACCCATTATTAATTGTTTTTTTTTCTCTTTTATTGGGCGACTTTTTTCAATATTAAAATTGTTACATTTTTATCAAAGATTTTCACAAAATCGATTTTTGGTATGAATCCTTTACTAAACGACTTTTTTTTTACTTTTATGATTTTTTTTAATGCCTTAAAGGCCGCTTTCAACGTATGTACCTTTCATCAAATGTGGTCTAAATTTGAAGATTTCTGCAAATTGAAAGAAATACAAGGTGGGCGGTTAATTGTGCCTGTGAGTGTAGTTATTTATGCCACAGTTGTATAATAAGGTGTATTAAAACACGAAAGTCGCGTGGTAATAGTATCACATGGGTGTTTTAATACCTAATTATGTACAGTTGCATACAAGACTTTATCTACACTCATGATATGAATCCTCTATAAAAGGTTCTGAAACCATAGAGTGTACAGTATTGTAAAGAACTCTATGTGAATTCATGATAAGTCTGAGTATCCAAGCTTGTATCACTCATTTTTATACTTAAACAACAAAGAAATTTTGCAATAAGTACTAATATCGAGCGAAAATGGCGGGATATGACGTGAATTTGAATAACATAAGTTTTTTTTTATTACGGCGCTGTGGTAGTGAAAGTCGAAACGCGTGTGCATGACAATGTTTTTTTTTTTTTTTAATTCATAAAGATACCACGAATTGAGTAGTGAGAATGTGGCTGTTTGATGAGTTAGGAAAGGATCGAAAAAGCAAAGGAGTTGCATAATGAAATTTAGTAAAACATTATAACACTCGTTTGGATGATATTACATCGGTTACTATGACACTGGTTATTTTAACTGTTTCAGAAATTTTTATAGTGGGTTTATAGCATGGGTGTGGAAAAATAAATTAAAATACTTCCGACTATAGAATTTGAAAATTAGCAACTAAAAACATTAATTAAAACTCAGATCCGAAACCAGCAAGCTGATTAGGATATATAGCGATAGGAGACTATTTTTGCACTGAAGCATAGAATTAATAAATTGCGGGTGCTGAAGTAACGTTAATTGTACTTCCCTAAGCCATGTGTTTGTAGTAATACTTAGTAAAAAATCACTTCGAACCAACTTTATTTAAAATATTATTTACATAATATTATTTCCTTCCTGGTAAGTAGTGTGCCACCTTATCCTATTAGTCGTATTTATTATGTCGATTATTTCCTTCTTGGTAGGTAGAGTGCCACCTTATCCCATTAGTCATATTTATTCAAAGTCAAAGTCAAAGCATTTATTTCAAATAGGCACATAAAAGGCACTTTTGAACGTCAAAAATTATCTTAAAATAGAATTGATTCTAGTCTGTGTAGTATTATGTCGCTTGTTTACGAATGATTACCACTAATTTAACTAATTACGTTAACTATTTCAAATAAATAGATACGCAATTAGGTGTTGCAGTTCTAAAGTCCATGAATTGCCAGACATATTCGCAGTTAATCAACAATTTCTTTCGCATGACTATCAATGAGCTGCATATAGGTCGCCAGATAACTCGCATGACCATAATAAGCATTACTGATAATGAAACTGTTCACACTCAAGGACGAACAGTTACAATGGAGCGAAACAAAAACTTTATCCACAAAACCAGTTTCTGAAACTCCGAATAGCTCTCGAACATTCGCTTTTTAACGTTTTCAAGTTGCTTGGTGCTTCATAGAACTGTCATTTTGTTTTGCATGTACTCAATTCAATAAGTATCATATTGTCAATTGATTCCAGCCAGTAACATATTGCCATCACATGCTTCCAATCACAAAGCCTATTCACAGCTAAATAGACAAATGAATATAACTGAGATAACGGTTGAATGCCGACAATATAATCTATTAACAGCTACAATGTGCATCAACTGTGGAGCTATGAACAAGCACTCGCTGCTCTGTTCATTGTGTGAGAGATTTATTGTATTCTCTCTGGGAGGTTGCAACATGATGCTGTAGCGAGCGCTCGGCTTCTTATGTGCACTTCCATATATCACGGAATAAAGAGAAATATGAGGGATACTTCCTGGCAAACTTCCTCACACGTGAACGCTAAACATAATATCGACGCTTCGACAGCGTATCGATAGCCAAACCGTGTGCAAATATCCTATAATATACAACGTGTCCCAAAATTCAACGATAAGCAGGCACCAGAGGGTGAACCTGATCATGACTAACCGAGAAAAATAATACCAAAAAAAAAAATATCTACATTTTTTTATCATTACAAAATGGACTGAATGTAAAAAACTTCGAAAATTTTCTGGAAAAAAATCATTTTGATTGATTTTTGTGTAAAAAAAACAGGTATTCTGGGATTTTTAAGGGTTGTGGTAGGAGAAGTGCTACTTAGGTGCCGATACAAAAAAAAAAAAATTGAAAAATTGTGGTCATGGTATTTAAAAATATTTGAAGGGGTGTCAATTTTCGAAGGATTTCAATGTATTTTTAGTCATTTCCAAAAAAAATAGTTTTTTTTTTATATAGTCACTTACTTCCGATTCTGGAGTGAAGTATTCTTATATATTGAGCAAAATAACTTGCAATAATGGACTTGGTATATTTTCCTAAAGCAAATAAATATTAAAGTGCAGTTTGACCAAATAGCTAGTAAGCTCTGTTCTGTAAGCTACTAAGTTATACTCATATGCGGTGAAGGCTTTTAGCTATGCAAGTTGTGGGCGCAACCGTGAGAACGTAACTCAATACCGTGCACCAATGCACGTGCACCGAGCGCCGGTTTATCTGGCCGCCATTCAAGGACTGCGTCTGCGCTCACTCCTGTCCTGCCTCTAAGTATGCTAGATCTTGGAACTTAAATTGTGATACAGTACGAAGGTATCGCCAGTCATTAGCGATGGACTAAGTTAAACAAGTGCATCTGTACTGTACTGACATAATCAACCATAACTTTCGGAAAAAAACAAAAACAGGAAATTCTTCCTGAAATTTTCCTGTTTGTGGTCTGTTCAGTTGCATCCGGTTAGACTGGAAGTCGACCCCAACATAGTTAAAAGGCTAGGCAGATGATGAGTGGTCTGTTCAGGACATTTTATTTAAACACGTACTTATAAAAATATTGATTGAAGAAAAATTTATCGATTTCAACAAGACTGCCTTCTTGCAAGTCTATATGAAGTTGTTCGTTAGGAGATGAATTTTGATAAGGTTGTACATTTCTCCTTTTAGACCTTGATTGCGTGTCTTACTCTGGCGTCTCCTTCGCGTGCTCGCCAATGTAAAGCACCTTAGAGATGGCAATCTGCTCACTATAGCATAATAACACGTTTCCGAGATATTCCACTATCGTATTATACATGAAGCGATTGTATCGCCATTAACGTCTATATCGAGAACAATAAATGTGTGTGGTTACATCGATGGCCTGCTGTTATATTATATTCTATTTGCTAACACGAGCGCAACTGGAAAGATACGAACAACAAAGAAAAGCTGGCTGGTGTTGCATTTTGAATTATCGTAATCCGTTTACAAGCATAACGCAGTTTGTGTCCAACCGCAGTTGGTGCTGCTGTACTTAAACAACAATGAAATAATTACAAAGTAATGAAGCACTTCATTAAAATGCTATGCGCAGCGCTATATAACAGACAATGAGACATCACAAGGTCTGGAAAATTAGATGTCTCGTGCTAAAACCCCTTTGTAGGTGACGTTAGGCTCATGGACTCTTGGTAGTTTCATAATAAGACAAATGTTGGTCGACAGCGGGCCTGCGCTGCAACGGATTTAATTACCGGACGGCTCGCTCGCTCCGGAGCATCGCGGTCGAAACTGTTGCACAGAGATTTACGCCAGATCAATACGATACACGCCGAAAACGCCTCTACACTGATCTGTGTGATTCAATACGTAAGTAATAACATGGCATGCCAAAAGTGCCAAACGTTTTCTTCGCTAAAATATTGATAGTCTATGCTAGAATGATTGAAATCAAATCAAATTATTTATTTGCTAGAATGCAGGTAAGTATACAAAGAAGGTCGTGAAGAATTAAAATTGAGCCATACATTCTGCCCAAGATGCGATATATGCAAAATTTAAATGAATGAATATTGATGAATTGTGATGTCAGTAACGTGGAATACGAGGCTACGCCTCTTGATGTGTCTCTGTATGCTGTAACTTGGTATTTTCAATATAAGTATATGGCCTGTATACGTTATGATGATGCACATAACCGCGAATATCGTGGGGATGTCGTCCAAGTTTCGCGATGACGTCACTAGATGATTCACCGCCGCAATAAACAGACGACTTGCGGATGATAACAATATGATCTGTGTACGCATCGGTAACGTGACGGCTCTTCTGTGAACACATGAATCAATATTATTGTTTTTAACTCCACTCGGGAGAACTGCCACCACGATTACTTCATCGGCATAGGTAATGTGCGAATTTTGTTAAGTCACACGATTGTATAATGAACTAGAAACTAAGGTATTGATAGGTATGTTGTTGTTGTTGTTGGTATGTGTGGTTGTTGTGGTTTGTTTGTTTGGTTTTTGGTGGTATATTTAAGACACGTGGTCACTCAAACCTACTATCATCAAAAAGTTTCGTATCATTCCAAATAGTGTGTTATTGAGAGCAACTCTTTACTCAGATAGAAGTAACTGCTCTCAATATACACTACATAAATGTAGACGAGTAAACAAGATACGTAAGCGCTGTGGCCAAGAGCTGATAGGAACACAATGCAATTGGGCCACCTGGAGCCTTTCCAACCGGCGAGTGCGCCAGTGAGCGAGGCCAGTAAGTGGAGCGAGTGCACTGATACTGCGCGATAGCCGGCTCCAGCCAACACACCTTCACTCTCGAATGGAACAGTACTGATGTCACTAGCAACTAGCAACACTGCTTAGTTCATTCTACGCCATGTTTTTAGTCCTGAAAGATGATGCTTAGCTTTGGCAAAAGACTAAATTTCTTTTGTGACTCATTCTACTGCAGTGTGTTGTCAGTTGTCACACAACATTCTGGAAAGCCAACAAGTGACACATTTGGTTTGTAAGAAAACAGACGAGACCTTTAGTTTAGCCTTTTATTGTACACTGCTCGTGTGGGGCAGCGGGGCTCGAAGTAGGCCAGTGTGGCGCGTCAATTTATATAAAAGAACCTGCGACACATACATGCACGCTGACCTATTATCTACAGACTGTTTGATTAGCTGTCGCTAAAACTGGAAATAATTCACTCATTCAAATTATTAATAAGTTTCGTTTCGATACAATCTTCTAGAAAGGAGATTTTAAATATTGCATCTAGAAACAATTTCTTGTTAGAAAACAAGAAATTGTTTCTAGATGCAATATTTAAAAGACATTAAGATAACCATCATTATGGTATCGTCACATTATCATGCCATCAAGGAAGGAAACAAAAAAAATATTATTGGAGTAATTGGTCATAAAAGAATGAGGGAAACAATGACAAAATTAATTTGATAAATATATCGGTAAGCAATAAACCAGCGTGTTCCAGGACATGGCCGGGCGTGCGCCCCGGCAGCAGCTGAGGACCATGACTTGGCCGCCAAAGCGCCACTCCATGAGCCACACAGATCCACAGAGCGACATTTATTGCCCATACATCTCGTAACGATGTTATAAAATTGTCCCTGTGCCTCACTATGGACTAGATAGGCTAGCGTCAGTAAATATATCAGAGTTCAGGGACGCGACCCGCACTACAGCTTTTAATGGCTTCCACAAAACGTCACCCAATCATTAGGGGAGAACAGGGTAATGGGAGCCTACTAAGGGAAAATTTTCATAAAAATCACAATTGTTAATATTCTTACCATTTTTAGTTAGGAACTCTTACATTCATTATTAAAGTACATTTTAATCACAGTTATAATCAATTACAGTCTTGTATTAGGGTACAATAAGGATTTTACAAAAAAAATCAGTCGCTCCCATTACCCGACACATGCGGGTAATGAGAGCCCATTTAACGCTCATATGGAAAATGGGAGCCATAATTTACTCTTTCTCGAATTTAACTAAACATACTTTAAAATATGTGATCTTAGTAATTAATACAAAGAACTATTTGTAACACAAATAAAAACGTCAACTTAGTAAATAAAACAAAAAAATAAAGATAATAGAAAGATGCTAGGCTACCATTACCCGCTGACTACCATTTTGAAAAGCAATAACATAAATATGTAATTCTACTTTCAATCTCAATTTAACCAATTGGGCTTGTTAGTGCATTTAGCTAGTGATATAAAAAGCATGAAGATAATAAAAATAGAATATAACTTCATGCTTAACTCGGCGCTGGCAATCAGCAATTTTTATAAACGTGGAGCGAAAAACACATAATCGTCCCTCGTGACTTAACGCATGGCACTAACGGCTCGTGTTCGTCAGGCGAAGTTTCTCAATGTTTGACGAAAGCGGCCGAGTGTTTAAGATCGCGCAAATGTGCCTACTTTCCGTTCAATCACTATGGCTCCCATTAACCGACCGCTCTCATTACCCTGTTCTCCCCTATAATGTATATTTTCAGCAAGGGTTTAAATAACCGAAACCAGTTTAAAAACTATTGGGTATGGGCTAATGCCATTTGCCAACGGATCAAAACTATACGGACGGAAAGCTGCAGGGCTCTGGTCAATGACTAAAATAATGTTTTGAGGACTGATTATAATAAGAGTATGCAACATGAGTAGTAAGCTAAGTTGCCTAATGAATCAACTCAATAGGTGCTATATAAACATTCATTCATTTTATTCGTTCAATAAACCCGAGCCGTCGTATGTTCGACTATTGCAATAATGGTCTTTATGTGGTTGACTTAAAGAGTATGGAACCCCTCAAAGCTGGCCATTCATTAGAGTAATTTACCTGTCATTGCGGAGAGCCGCAGGTACCTACCTACTGTAGCACGCGCATGGTTGAGCTTGAGCTTCCCATTGAAACGAAGTGAGGACAAGCAAGCGTTCCTAATCACGGCACTCGTGTCGTTGGCAGGCAAATACATTAGTAGGTTAGGTAATAGGTAGGTATATTATAGGTCCCTAAAGATTAACAGAAAATCCAATATTATTGAACTTCCTCTAACAAAAATGAAAAAACAATGTGAGTACATACATACGAGACACTGCGTCAGTTGGGTACCTAACCTACTCCTCAGACATTGAAGATCATTAAAAAACTAATATTCAAGTCAGCAGGTTGTACCTTTTTATTTAGGTTTTACAGTCGCGTTAGCATATAAAAGATGCAGGCGGCAAAATAGGAACTTTATACTTAGGTACCTATTTATTTAATAACAAATCGCAAACTGTGTCACGGTGAGAAGCCGCTAAAGATATCTACCTACAGCGCCTACACTCACTGCCTATTTCCAGAAATAATAACATTCCGTAATTTGAACTAACACGTGGTGCTGCGCGAATTCGCTGTATATCATTTAGTGAAGTGACAGCGAGAAAACTGAAAAACTAATGGAAAATTAATCGTTTATAGGTAAACACACAGAAAAAGCAAGAGGAAGACCCTATTTGTAAAATACAATTGATTTCTATAGCAATAGAAATCACACACTGCACTAAAAATGCATGCTGGCACACCATAGTTATCAAGCTCATACAAATCAAATCAAATAAGCAACAAGAAAAATAATTCGATAACAATGATTAGATGCGATTAATTCAATGCCTCATATGAGTGTAGCTACTTTTGAAGTAAGTACCTACCTATTTGCCTATGTATCTATTAATATGTGTGAAGTGTCAAAACATACGATATCGGAGTTGGCACTTGTGTCGCACTGCATATCGGTCAACAGGCGACGAAAACAAACAAACCAAGTGCCCGTGCGCAAGGTCGTGGTGCCCATAGCCGACACGACCGCGCAGCCGCGCCCCGAACAGCCAGCCGGCCCGCGACGCCAACGCTCCCACGCGCCGCCTCTGTTCTCAGTCAGATAGCTCACTATATCGGTCAACTACGGAATGCTATTTCGTGAACAATCTAAATTAAAGCAGGCTTCCATTTAAACAATTTAATGGTCATGGCACACATGGCACCGCATGCTCTTCATTCAGCACTTGTGTCAGCCGGTAACTATTTTAATTTTTTCAATACCTACCTTTGGTAATCTCTAGCTTTTCCGGTTCCGTAGAATTATGCAATAAAACTCACATGTCACGAAATTCATAATGTAACAATTACAATTATATTATGAAACTTGCAGTTTGCCGTGGTTCCATAAAGTTTGAAGCTGTAGTAATAGTAATGTTTATTTTATTGGCTTTCTTAACGACAGTTCATATGAATGCAACGAAGTATCATCTCTAGAATAGCATTTTGATTACAAGAAGAAACCAATCCGCATATTAAATGGCTATAAATCGATTTCGTTTAGAAATTATTCACGAAACGATTCTGTTGCTGATCTTGTCTCGATCTGGTGAAACAGCGCTGTGCAAAACAGGTATTCGAGTTATAGTACCCAATCGCGTCACTGGTAACGTCATGAATCCGGTGCTGGTGCCGTTGGAAGCGTACAACATCATCGCAACATCATTGCAACAGCCACGTCGAATCAATAACACATACATTCCAATGAGGAGGCCATTTTGTAAATAAAACAAGCTACGATAGCAATTAGGACAAAAAATAAATCAATGGACATCTAAACTCAGGGCATCATCACCAGTCAGTCGGCTGACGGCTGCTCATCGCTAATTGTGTAATAACACGCTAATCTCATCAACTTGACTGATGGTAATGACTAGCTCCAACATTTCAACGCAGAAATAACTGAAACCGGTCTGTACTTAAGAGTCAAGACAGAGTTTCTATTTGTTTTAGATAAACAAGTTTATTGAGTACTATAGTAAAAAATAAACGTTTTGACATTCACAGTTTTAAAGTCATGGCTTTGAGGTGACAAAATAAAACAACACCAAATTCCAACAAGTTAATACTACGCATTAGACTCGTGTAGTTCTAAATACATTCTTGCTGAAGACACCATTGATGACAGCGATGTGATGAAGACAGACGACGGAGAGACAAAGGACGGCCGTTTACCGAGTCGCTGAACAAATGCAGCGCCAAGTCTAATTATATCGACAGACAGAATTGAGGCAGACAATCAAACAGCCGACTGTCGACTACAATACCACTACACAACGTACCATAGTCACAGCTGCTTATCTATCTACTAAGTAGTAAATGTCAATACAGCCATCGAGGATGGTACCGTTCGTACAACAAACTTATATTAACCAAAGCTGCATGATCCCTTTTTTGGTGCAAGCGGCAGCACATGTGTGTGAGGAGCAAGCAAGTGACACGAAAACCTTAAAGTGGACGGCTATTGTGAAATACGTTGTGATTGTGTGAGACATCATATTGGTCCGGAAGGAGAGATGTACGGAAGATAATTGGGATAAGAAGGATGATGAGTTTCATTTATTGTTAGAGATTTGATATCTTACAGCATTTTATATAATGGATATTTTACCGCGTTTTAGCTCAGAAATATTATTTTCTGCATGCACCAAACAAATGAAGTGTCCATGTTTACAAGGAGACTTTATAATGATTCTCATAATTGCTTTAGTAACAGCCCATTACTTCGTTCGGTCCTCTGTTTTTTTACGTGCAAATTGTTTCTGAGTAACGTTTAGAAGTTAATTATCGCAGCCGTGGTCGGATGTTGTTGCTGAATTTTGAACGCCACTACTCACTAGCCTTGAGGCACACCATAAACAACTTTGCTTATTTGCCGAAGACGAATCGCTCGTGTATTTTCGGTTTCATTAGGAGAAATACGTAAGTTAGTATATATATAATATCGTTTACTGGCAGCCGCCAATATGATCGTGCTTTGAATTACAGGATATTTTTTTTGGAACCGTTCTAAGAGTGAATGTGAAGCTATTATAGGCCCTTTATCCAGCACTAGGTAGAGGTAAACGTAAACCACAGTATGATAATATATTATGATGCATGCATAATAAGGACAAATTATTAGGTAAATAACTTGGTTTGCAATTCGGTGACTAGTCAAATATATGCAATATACGATATTTGATATGATTTATCCCTATGAGTGTGTGTATGACGTGGTGAATTATCAAGATTTGTTAATTTCTTTGATCGGGCACATTACCCTGCTTCTGGGACAGTTTAGTCGAACCTGTCCATGGTTGTACATACCTCTGTACAATCAATACTGTTATGGTCGTATCTATTTATCTAGACAGAAATTAATCTTTCATAATCTAATGTTATCGTACAAATTATATACCAACGTACAAATATTTACGTAGTGACCGTTTCTAGGAGTGATACTAATGCTATTATCATTAACATCTGTGAATACTTATAACATCTGAAATTCTGAATAGGTAAAGAGAGTTGCCCACAAAGACATGCCGCGCCGTTCATCAATCCAGTAGTATTATGGGTCATCGAACGATAATGTGTAACAACATAGGGCACACAAGCAAGGCACATCCCTAGGGAATCATAAGTGCAAGTCGCCCGGTCTCGCCCGGAAAGTCGGACGCGACTCGAACACTTCAGGTTCTCATAGAGTTACCTACATGATCCAATTGAGAACAGAATTAATTGAAACTTGTTAGAGCATCTGAACGAGCTTGTTCTTATGATTTAGTCTTATATTTATCTCGTTGGTCGCTAGAATAGCTAGCAAGCAGTGTTTACTGACCTCGTCAAAGTTGTCGACCATGAAGCAGATGTGGGGGTAGGTCATCTCCTCGCCCTCGCCCTTCGTGTCCATCTTGCGCCGGCTGGGTGACGCGTATACCTGCACATATTTATCACATTATAACGCCACTCTTATAACTATTTTTTTATCAACAAGAGGATTTAAATGGTTGACAAGTGTTTATTCATTAGCATTTTAGTGCAATCAACAGGGTTCGGTCAGCAACTCCGATATTATAATAAGGTAAACATTAGTCAAAAGTATTGAGATACAAAGACATAATAGCAATGAGAATCAAGAGCGGACTAGGATATCTCGCCGTTAGTGAAAGCAATGTCATCGCTGCGGCGTAGACAGGCAGAGTGTGGCATCAAGTGCAGTTGTACTCAGTAATATCTTTCTGTGGGTTTATTAGGTTATTTTATGTTCCAGTAAAATATTCATCATGATGCAACTGCAATAACCACTAATCACATTTTATATCTGTTGAAGCAGGCTAATCCCACAGAATGCAGAGTTGTTCATCGAATGACTACTGTCAGAGCGAATGACATTAATGTATATATTCACCATGATTAGATTACTGTTATTTATAGTAATGACTAGCTTTTGCCCGCGGCTAAGCCCGCGTGGATGTCGGAAAATATCCCACGAAAACGTACTACCGGGATGTCAAATTTCATCCAATGTTTACGCGGCGCACGCCAGTCAAGCTTCCCAGTCGGCATGTTTTTTTCCTATGTCTTCAACATTCATCGTTATATTTCAGCCCATTTACACAAAACCTATGAATTATTCACGTAAACCTTCCTCATGAATCACTCCGTGCATTGGTGAAAACGGTATGAAATCTGTTCGGTAGTTTTTGAGCTTATCGCGTTCAGACAAACAGACGCGGCAGGGGTACTTTGTCTTATAATATGTAGTGATACTTACTGTACTTACATCCTGTTCTGTAGCAGTATAGTATAACTGGCATAATGCGGGGATTCATTCACAGAGATTTGAAATAAATCTACGTTGCATATATGATGTGCAGAAATCGTAAACGGTAGCAGTCGTTGGGTCAATTATATGTCCCTAGCAGCTAATCAAAGCTCAGAATCCAAAAAAAAACCTCAGGACTTATCACCAGCAGCGGTACCTACACATTGCCACAAACATGACGTAGGTACAATACAAACAAAGTAAACTTCAACCTGTGCTTCAACATAATCTGACTTAGGTTTCCTTGTACAAACCGTGTAATATGCGGAGAGTGAAAATCTGCATTCAGAATATCTGCATCGAGCAAAATATTGAGCTTCGGATAACTGGCTGACGCAGAGCTAAGAAAGGCCAAGGGTTAGGTACACACACGTAGCTGATTTTATTTCAGGAATTGTAGTAACGAGAAACATTACTTTTACACTAAGAATATGTTTTGGTGAAGTAGGTACCTGTTTTCGTCACTTGATAGATTGATGAACAAGGATAAGACCATCTGAATAATACCGCGCCGGCAGCTTGAACCGTTTTTCGTTTGGGCAATGGCGAGTGTGGCAGCGAGAGCAGATGCAAATACTGGAGCCATACAAGCATACAGTATACTCTTCACATTTACGAATAATACCAGAAATAAATTATTTTAATAATAAACAAGCACGTGTGTTAGTGCTGGCACGAATCGCCCGTGTCGACAGATTTGCTCGGAAACTGAGCAGAGTATCATTACACTCGTGCTCTTGAACCCAGTATTTGTTGACAAACCACCTACGCGAATCACCCTTTGGACAATAAAAGTCGTAGCATTCAAAGAAATGAAGGCATTGTTACAAAATGAAGGCATTATTATAAGTAACACCGATTTTAGACGTTGTCTAAAATTCGACTTCTAATTACAACGTTTTCATAATAGGTACAATAGATATTGTTCATATTATAATCAAACGAACAATAGTGAGATGACACGATGCACCTATTACGAGGACTATTCCAAATCTGTGGCATGTAGCAAACAGTCCAAACTATCGTCTCTGACAGCGAGGAAGTGCACGACCTTGACCTTGCAGCATCGCTTCACGTCTCTGACATGTTCGAACATTATGTCTTCCCACCGTAAGGCTTGTGAACAGTTAACAAAGGATCACATGCACCCGTCGCACGTCGGATCAGTGTCGCCGACCAGTGTCCAGGTAACGCACGCCAGTCGAACGCCTTGACCCAAATCCAACCACAAACATATTATTATAATATTGCACGTTTCTACAAACAAATACGTACTGGTACACTAATATTTACAGTGGGCTGTATTACCTACTTGCACATCGAAACATTACATGGCTACGTAATCGAGGTTGACCAATTATTCTTCTACGAATTAACGTCAATAAGTCTTACGTCATTAAAGCTGCTTAATTAGTCACTTAGTGGAGTTACAAGTTAATATCCTTCCTCAGGAACTTGACAAGACAAGGTCAAACCAGAAACGTGCCAGAATATTAAGCGGAATATGTCGTATTTGATAGCGGTACTCAGGTACTGGCTTAAAATGAGCTTAGCAGAAAAGCTTAGTCGAAATTTAAGCGCAGTTATTAGATTCCTTCGACAACGCGTTTTTGAGGCACCGTTATGGAAAATACTAAAAAATACCTTAAAAAACGCGTTGTGATAGCCGATATTTAATTTAAAATAGGGGAACAAAATTTCACCAAGGGTAGACAACTTTGCACCGATGCAACAAAAGAAAAAGCATCGTTTACAAAAGCCCCACATGGTACTGAACCCTTGTTTGATGTCTGCCATCTGAGACTAATCGAAAGCCCGCAGCAGCTGTCTATAAATTGTCTGACCAAATAGGAAATCCTAAAGAATACAATATTCAAGCTCTATACGCTCAATTATATCACGTAAAATATAAAGCGACATCAGTTATAGCCCCCGGGCTAAGGGCATCATACGAAGTACTGAACTCGTCCACAGCCGCTAGCCGGTTTGTAACCCATACCTTACTTAAGTATACATTCCTAACGGCTGAGAACGGAAACCTATTGCAACACCTTCCACTGCCCATGAACTACCGACTATAGCGGCAATGTGGCCACACAGATTAGAGAATGCCATGAGTTTCAGTTATATTGTCCGACCTAAGAGCTAGCATTTTACCAACAGTACAACATCTCTTTATTTACTTACATCAGGTTTGATCATGTACATTTTATCGTTGCACATGTCAAGTCCTAAAATATGATCTGAGTAATTCCAAGTATTGAAACTGTGCCAAAAAGGTCACTGTTCTATAGAAATACGATTTTTTCACTTCTTTCGAATCTTTTCGGCCAAACTCCGCAAACCGAATTGGAACCTCTAATACTGTACAAATCAAGTTAAAAACCATTGAAATCTGCTCCAAACGTGATGGTTAATATTCCATTGAGCTGCTCGGCGCGGCGGGCACCGTGGCCGGGTTGTTTGCTCCTCGTTCGGCGCGCGGCGGCCCGGTGCTCCCGCACCCGCGCGGAGTGGGGGACTGGAACGTCTCGCTGTGACGTCACCGCCGCGCGTAATTGCTTCCATTGAGCCGAGCGCGCGCGAACGTGCCCGACGACGCCCGAGCGCCGGCGGACCGAAGCCAACCAGTGCTACATCTTTTTTCTAGTACGCGGTCGCCACTGTACACGCACGCTCGCAGCGACGAAACCCGTCATGTAACAATATATTTTGTGTTATCGCGTCTAAGGGCTTCACACAGAGTAGTGGATATCCATGTGAATGCAAGTTTGTTTACAGAAGCTCTAATGCTCAATAATTGTGAGTGAAATTCAGTTAGCCGTGCAGTGAAGTGTGTATGCATATCGTTTTCCATTTCGACCTCGTTTACGTGCCTGTGATTTTACTGGATGCGAGGCTGGCTTTCCGGCTTTCTTTCTGGCGCATATCAGGACCGGGGCATCCAATCGATGAATCCCCGCGTTCCCGCTGAATGACGGCTCGCAGCACATTGATCGGGTAAGTCGGAATAAAGCGGGAGACGGTCCCTATTAACGAGCTTTCTAACGCGTACCGTACCTACCGAAAACAACTCGCGGAACAAGTGGCCAAAGAGAAATCCGTCTTCAGCGATCTATAATTGTTTCGAGTAGTAGACAATTGTAATCTGGTGGGCCGCGCAATGATTGCGACTATTGCGAGCTAAGGGGCGGAACGGTCGGGGCTCCGCCGCGGCCGCGCCGAGCACAACAAACAGCGGCAGCTAATTATTATCATCTGACAATACGCGAGGAGGGGCGCCGGTGCCGGCTCGCCGCGCCGCTCACCGCGCCTCCATGTCGCGCAATCATAACCCTCGGTCTTTGAACCGTGCCTCGAGTTATTTTGTTTACGATGTATCTTCTAGAAACACCCATATTTACACAACAACGATGTAAAACGACGATTTGTATCTCATTTATCCCAGATAACAGTCAGGTTAGCATCGACACTGCAGACATGATACCAAACCTATACCTACAGAATACTACAGATAATAACAACGCAGATAAAATGTAACGTTGATGTTTAACAATATTTTAATTGAAACTAATTATGGTTAGATGACTTCTAAGAAATGTATGAACGGAACCTTGTAAAGTAAACAGAAAAATTATTATTCTCTTTTCTTGAGCTACTGATCCCGAAGAACACGTTGGTATAAAAAAAAAGAATAGAATGAACTAACACGCTTTTCTCTATATTCCAGGTTCGATCCAGCCGAATGGTGATTGGATGACGATCTCATCGCGCTCCCCAGACAAGGAGCCCTCGCCACCAAAGCAGATCAACTTCGCGGAGCCGCTGGTCGAGTCGGTACGCGTGTACCTCGCCAATGAGCTGCCGCACAAGCAGCTAGCGCTGGTGCCGCGAGCGCCCTCGCCGCCGCCCTCGCCCTCCCCGCCAGCCACGCCGCCGCTCTGCGATGTGGACATAGCGGCGCACACCGCACACGACGAGATCAAAGGGATCAACTTCGAGGCGCGCTTCAAACGGAATGACCTAAACAACAACGCGGCGCGACAACAGAGCGACCGACGACTCAACGGGGACATGCCCAGCCAGGCCGAGCTCATGCAGCGACAGCCGCTGCTGGCGCGCACCGTGAAGACGGACGCGCCGCAGCCCACCACGGACGAGTCCGACCCCGACCAGGAGCACTCGCCGCAGCGCACGCACGCCGGTGACTTCATCGTGGAGATTCCGCCCGGCGCCGTCCGCGAGGAAAGATACCCCAAAGAAATATGGAAAACTATTATATCATTCTTCTTCCTATTCCTATGCGTCTGTGTGAACATGATGTCGCTGTCATTAGTACACGAACGACTGCCCGACAGAAACACAACGCCACCGCTCAACGACATAATACTAGACAACGTTGCCGCGAGAGACTGGGGCCTCGCCGTGTCCGAGTACCTCATCATGATATCGACGACGGTCGCCATGCTGGTGGTCGTGTTCCACAAGCACCGGTTCATCGTCGCCCGGCGCTTGTTCTTCATCATCGGCCTGCTGTACCTGTACCGGTCGGTCACCATGTTTGTGACTGTGCTTCCTGTGTCCAGCACCACTTACTACTGCAGCCCCAAGAGTAACAACACTACACCGCTACTAGTCATCAAGAGAATGTTCTACTTAATATCCGGCTTTGGATTGTCGATAAACGGCAAACACACGTACTGCGGCGACTACATATACTCGGGACACACAATGGTCCTTGTGTTAAGTTACCTCATCGTAGCGGAGTACTCGCCGAAGAAGCTGTGGCCGATGCACTGGGCCATGTGGGGCTCGGCACTGCTCGGCGTGTTGTTCGTGCTGCTGGCACACGGCCACTACACGGTGGACGTGGTGATCGCGTACTACGTCACCACCAGGCTGTTCTGGACGTTCCACTCGCTGCTGGTGACGCCGCACCGCAACGGCAACGGCTACAACCACTACATGATCCAGCGCGAGTGGTGGTACTGGCTGTTCACATACCTGGAGCGCAACGTGCGCGGGCCGGTGCCGCGGCGCTACGACTGGCCGCTGCCGTGGCCGCGCACCAAGCTCTTCAGTCGGCTCAGCTAGTGACGCGCGCGCGCGACGCTGCCGCCGCCGGAACGCGTATGACGCTCACCTTTTGCGAGTGCCGCTTGAGGACCTGCAGCTCCTTGGGGCTGGTCCGCGTGCAGATGGCCAGCGTTATTGTGTAGTCGAACTGATGCACGATCAGATTAAGGTAGACCGTCTCCTCCCAGTCGATCTCCGGGTCTCCGATGGGCAGTTTCTTGGAATCCTTGCGGAACACCTCGACGTCGGTCTGCGAACAGGCGCAGCAGGCCAGAGCGGTCAGTGTCGCGAGCACGAGGCGTGCCGCGCACCCTCGCACGTACTCTATGTTATCGGCTGTGCTTAAGAACGCTCGCGCGAACCAAGTGAACTTTGGGCGACCGCTGCGTGTGAAATGTGATAATTCGCCAAGTGAGCATAATATTTATTTTGCTCACAACTATCGCAAACTGTTCTATAGAAAGTGACAACCTCGTATGCTTTTACTGTTGAATATAATTGTAAGATTTGATTTTATTTGACAAAGAACAATAATCGATCAATTATGTACTGTCAAGTGTTGATAGAATTTTTGTTTTTATAAATTGTATAGTTTATAAGTGGTTATTGAACAACCTCGAATCAAAGTAAAAACTTACTAAGTATTTATTAGAAAAAAATATACTGTGATTAATGTATAGTTGGAGACGAACGAATCTACGCACGTGACACTGAGTCCCGTATTACAGAACCACACTGAAGCCTCAACCATTACTTTAAAATAAAACTAGTTTTAACCAATCAAAGGCTCTAAACTAGTTTTAAGTAATGCTTGAGTCTTGAGTGACGTTCTGTAATACGGGTCCGGGTGTGTCGCGACACTCGATATAAGTACATGTAGTTGTTGTACCAGCAGCCTACTATAAGAAATAATATTTTTATATTGTTTAAAATAAAGTACATACTTAACTGTTGTTAATGCATAATTTTTGTATTCCAAAATATTACCATCTAGAGTTTGTAACATTCGTCAAAAATGGTGCTAAATTAGGAATCAAATGGAACTAAGCAACTACCACTACCAGCGGCACTCACCACCCACACCAACAGAATAACATTCCACACTCACTAACTATTTACTGATATGGTTCCATTTGGAAATCTAGAAACAAACACTTAAACGATATTCAATGATTTAGCTTCTAGAAAGATACAATTATGTTTACTATCATTGAATATCGTTTAAATTAGGAGTAGGACACAAGCTGTTGATAAGTTTTTATTTCATTAGGTTCTTAGCACGGTTCAGTTTAAACGCAAGAGTTGCATGTTCGCGATCATACTAAATATGTTATCCAATTTGACATGCTCTCCTGGTTTTGCTACCGCTCCTGTTTCACTTCAATATTTGTAATATTAGTTCTAATGTTTAATTTGTGTTCATCAGCTCTGGGGGCTTGTGAAAGTTTACGTTGGTGTAAAATGACGCATCGGTGATTGATAATAAAACACTTGATTCCCATCCAATAAGTTCTCTTAAATGTTGATAACAAAAATCAAAATCTCGATAATGATGCCATCATAACAAACAGTAAGTATGGATAGTTATATGAATGTTAATAATGTCACAATGATTGCTTATGTGATACGTCGCGAACGTGAGTCACCCTGTGCCAGGTGTGCGCTGCCCGCCACTTGCGATTATAACAGAATGCTACTGAAAGCTGAGCTCAGTGGAGGCTCAGCGGAGGCTGGCCGAAGTGAAGACTTACCTCATACTTGGGCAGGTAGCGCGAGGAGCCCTTCACGTGGCGCTTTCTAACAAAGAACAGCAGGTCGTCGCAGTCGATTGACTGCTCCTCTTGGAACAGAAAGTGGCGCACAAACAAATCTGTCCAATATGTCGTTCCTTGTAGGACTACGAAACCACAATCTGAAACGTGTTATAAACTCTAATTATGTTGCACAAATAAGTTTAATGTACAAAGAGAGTTATGTGTGTGTTGAATAGAGACGAGTGGAAATGACGCGACTGTTGCAACTGACTCTTGTGATGTCCACTCGAACATGTAAATTGCAAAGTGCCTTCAAAATAGTATCATCCACCATAATTAATGTTTCTTTAAATTTTTTCACCATTACTGTAAATCTATTATCTTTTACAATTTTATCATCTCATTACTTTTTATCAAAATTTGTGACGGATAAGTAAATAGAATTAGAAGAACAATTAAACATAATGTACTTGAACAAAATGTGTACCTACCTACCTACGAATAATTACGTGGAAAATATATAATATAATTTGTGAGTTGTAACGAATGTCATGTATGTTAATAGTTAAGTTCTACTCAGAAGCATTCCTGGGACACAACAAATCATCCATGACGTTAAAACTAATTCAGTTCCTTAAATAGGTGTGATCAAGTTTACAAGTATAAGTAACTACAAGTTAATATAAGTATAAGTATGATCAATTTCAATATTACGGAAAATAACTGATCCTAGAGACAAATGATAAACTGTTTCACATGCAATTACAGGCGTACTTGTGAGGTACACAATGGGTACGGCGGCGCCACGGGTGGGCCGCGTGGGCCGTGTGGCCGTCACGAGTCATGTCATGGTGAATCTCTTCATCGTCAGCTGTATATTCTGCTTCGGTGTGCACATTGCATTGCAAATTATTATTTTACCCGAACAATGCATTTTTAGTTAATGCATATTTCTTCAGACGTTTAGAATACTATTACAATAACATGTAGGTACATATTTATATTTTATATTCGGATGATGTCCTTGTTTTGTATTGTGAAAAATTGTAAATATTTATTGTAAATGATATGCAGAATTAAAAATATTTGATTGAATGCTGTTTACATTTGTTGCTGTGTACATGTATTTATATAGTTAAAGCTGGTTACCTACTTATATGATATTATGTATTGTGTCACGATCGAATGTAAACCACACCTACTTAATGATTCAATCAAAAAGAGACAAGACACTGTCCAATTTGTTTGCAATATATTGTAGTCACTTCCAAGTTTATAACTGAGGCTATTCAAGAGTTCAAATACATTGTTGGATGCCACATTCCGAGATTTAACGTGTTCCCTGTTTAGAATATATTGTGAAAAATGTAATTTACGGAACATGCAACTGTTTATACCAACGCTGTTGTAAAGTTAATTAAATGTTTTTTCTTAAACCGAGAATACTTCCTTCGACACTAATAGACAACCCGTTCCTATTTCGTCATCACCTTGATCTCATGTACCGAACAGACAATCATTCGAATTCTAATGTTCATAATTTTAACCTTGAATGCTATTTTACTTTAAAATAAATCTACTTGGGTGATCTTGGTTTACTAATTAACCACTCGAGCCTGGCGTGGTACGATATCGGCCCATTACAATAGAAAATCAAATGTGGCTCATTAGCCGTCATTAAGCTGTTAGTCAATATATGAAGCCACATGACATGGAGTGGTACCAATGGATTGGTTACATATAATTAAGTATTTGCCGATTAACTATTTGTTACATATTTTGTACATCAAATGTAATTATTTCACGATTGATTTACTGGACGGCGATGATTAGGAGGAATGCTAATCATTTTGTGAGGAAAGTCTTGAGTAGGTACGAATGTGAATGGCCATAAGCATATTATATGGTTATTTATTTGTTTAAATAAACAAAGAGACTAAAGAAACGATGGATGGATTGTGTGAAAGATGACATGGTTAGAAAAGATGTACTTAACGAAATGGCCGGCTGACAGGGATGTATGGAAGGAGACATGCTGCGCCGAGCCCAAGTAAATTGTGATAAGAGCAGGAGGATATAGTGCATACACAATTTGTTGCAGGTAGGCCTTACACAGCAGATATAATAATAATAATAACCTACAGATACTACCTATACTGCTGAGCGTGCCCGCCTGCTGGCTGTGGATGAGTCTTCAGGCGCTACCGTTACCAAACATAGGCACTACGCTGGGTGACACCACCTTCCAGCTCGCTTGTCTGAGTCTAGGCGCTCCTTACGTGGCTTCGCATCGCTGGCAATGCGGTGAAGGTGTCAACTGCCTCGGACACCATGGCTTATGGAAAACCTCAAACGCCGCTAATGCTCCATCTTTTATGTTCGAGCCGTTTGGGGTTAAAACACTAGGGCCATGGGGTCCGAGTGCCCACTTAGTTTTTCGAAACATTGCCAAGCGATAGTTCCTGCACTCTTCACGTGACCAGAAGGCTGGCCTATTTTTTGAACAAAGAATCTGCACTGTCATACAATATGGCAATGCTGCCAGCCTTTTGGGCACTTTTCCTGTTGACAGTGATGGGGATAATGTTTTTGATGCCCTTTGATTATATCCCCTCCCTTTTATACAGAATGGTTTCATTAAGCGAAAATCTACAACTTTGGCATGTTTTAAACTAGTGAAAGAAATTATGGATGCTATCAATAAAAAAGAAATCCCATTAGCAGTATTTTTAGATATGAGTAAGGCGTTTGATATGGTATGTCATGAAACCTTATTACGTAAACTTGAGCAATATGGTATACGAGGCGTTGCTTATAACTGGTTCGAAAGCTACTTAAAAGGCCGAAAACAATGCACGGAAATTAAAAAAATGTGTGCGGAAACTAACACCCAGAAAACCTTTAGGTCACCGTACTTAGCAAATTACTGTGGTGTACCACAGGGAAGTGTACTTGGCCCCTTATTGTTTATAATATATATAAACGAGCTGCCCAACTCCACGAACCAATATACTATATTATTTGCAGATGATACTACCGTGTTGACAAAAGAAAAGACTAGTTAACAGCAAAATAGTCACGAATAAAGCATTGACAGATTTAATCAATTGGCTAGATAGAAATAGCCTTAAAATAAATGCAAATAAAACCAAATTTATAACATTTTCGACATATAATAACCACAAAAAATTAGCAAATGAAGTAGAATTAAGTTTAAAATGCAATAATAATGACATAGAAGAAGTTAATAATATCAAATTTTTAGGAGTAGTTATGGACAGACATTGCAATTGGAAAGCTCAAGTAGATAATGTATGTAAGAAAATAAACAAATTCGTATTTGCTCTTAGGAGGATCAAAAATTTAACAGACATTCAAACAGCCTTATTGGTATACCATAGCCATGTTTGTTCTGTTTTAACGTATGGAATAGCTGTATGGGGGAATTCGACAGATGCCAAGAGGGCATTCATAGCTCAAAAAAAGTGTGTAAGGTCAATTTTTAATCAGTGGACGGACTCTTGTAAACCTATATTTATAAAACAAAAGCTGTTTACCCTCCCGTCTCTATATATATTTGAAACCTGCAAATTTGTACGAAATAACTACTCTCTTTTCGAAATAGATGAAAAGGCGATGTCAAAGAGGAAAACAGTCCGAAAGCCACTAGTAGTCCCCCGTAATAGACTCAAAGTATGCGACAAAAACTGTTATACCATGGCGGTGAAACTATATAATCACTTAGCTGAAGAATTTAGAAGTGCTACAGACTTGGAATTTAATAGAAAGCTCTATAACTGGTTGTGTGAGAGATGTTTTTATTCCATCAATGAATATTTAGAGTGCAAAATGTAAAATTTATTTATTATGATTGTTATGACATCTACATAATTATTGACATTTTCAAACATTTTCATTGCCTATTCTAGTTATATTTTTACTGACATGACATTATTATTATTATTGCTTATTTATTTCTTGACATTATTATTTTATTATTATTTGAAATGAACAGAATTGTATTTAGTTTTATTAATTGCATGTACTTACCTAATCAAAATTTAAATTATGAAATTATTATTAATATTTTATATTATTGTTACTAAATGCATGCTATCCAGAATGTAAAATCTAAATATTTGTATGGCTGAAAAGCCGAATATAGTGAAACTCATTATAAATGTTAAGAACTTATGTTACCTATATTCTTGCAAATAAATATATCATTCATTCATTCATTCATATATACTTGTCGCAACCGGTCATTCGTTTGACTATTCGGAACGCCAGCGCCATCTGGCGGCGCTTGACAGAGTCTAGCCTGAGTTCGTGTGGGGTCGACAACAGCGCGACAGAACGATGTGGAGTCTCTTGGACATCGGACATCAAACGAACAACATGCGCTCAGAAACTGTCCCGCGTTCCGTATCTGGCTGTATCGTGTACCTATAGTGTGTGATTTGCTAGTGTGATTAAATTGTTCGTGAAATTAGAATCTGATTTGAACTGCAAACCGTTTTTCTATTGCGCAATAACCAACACATACCCATAGTTCGCCCACAGTAGTTGAAATATGGCTGATAATAACGAGACACACATGCCTTCTCCGTTATCAGGCGTGGGATTCGTGTTGGTTTATGCGCAAAATCAGAAAGTAACCGCGCGTTGACATTTGAAAACAAAGTGCAAACATGCGAATGCTTATTAAATAATCGTGTGGATCTGTTCGAGTTGAACCCAGATAAACCAGATACGGATGCGCGATCGTAGTGCATGTTGTTTTAGGCATAGGCTGTATGCAGAATACGTGACGCGCGTGTATCACCTACCCCCATGTTTGAAAAAAAAACAAGCGGGTCCCTAACCGGCGTTCGAGTTCGTCGTATCTCGTTCCCGTAATTAGAACATGCGGTAGGACGCGTGTGCAAACGTAACAGCACACAGCACGACAGCTGATTTTCGTTTTGCTGAAAATTCACTGCAAGGTGGACAAAGGAGCAGCATCAACGTGGCTATTGTAAATAGCATACCAAGGACGTGGCGTGGAGCTACCAGCGACGTGGAGTGACTGAATCGAACCAAGCAGCCCCAGCGAAGCCCTTCGTGTTCTGCAAGTAGGAAACCAGGACATATCGCGGCCCGGCGCACGAGCAGTGGCGGCCAAGCAGTGCAAGCGGATGGTGGAGCAGGTGCTGCAACTGCTGCAAGCAGCAACGGCGAGTGGATGTTTGCGTCGTACAACTACCCCCAGACACGTTAGACTATACAGGTGAGCTGTATTGTTTTGTTTACGATTCTGGTGCTGAATGTTTGTTAACAAAGGAGAGGTTAAGTGACAAACGAGTTAATAACGTTGTTGCGTTGACTGGTATTGGTGTATTCAGCACAGAATAATTCTTATGTAGTGTAACGATTAGCGAGCAATAACTTGAGATTTTATTACATTTCTACCTGACCCGACATTTACTTGCAAAGTAATATTATGATAGTATGTGATCTACTCGTAAGTTGATACAGTTACTGACCAATTATTACCAAGGCTTAGAGGAATCTTTTCTTATCGATGATTGTTATTGTTTTTATTTCAATAACAATGTGGTCAGTATTGGCCGAGTGGAACAGGCACTGCTGTTGGTTTTTTTTTGGTTACAGGTTAACACACTAGGACGTATACAAGCGGGATGGCAGCGTTGGACGGCGCTGCACACTTTGGATCTCCTGTGCGAGTAATCGCTGAGCAAGGACGGTGCTTTCTGTGCAAGAAGTTTCACGACTTCTGTCAGGGAGGCAGTGACAGCGAGTGGATGTCTGTACCATTAAGCCAGCTACAGATCTGTTGTCTACTGAATCTGGTGAGCCGTTTTCATTTTGTTTTGACTCTGGTACTGACTGAGTGCTTTTCTGGTAAACAATAGCAAAAATGGTTGCAATGTTAGGTATAGCCCAATCTAGTTTACAATGCATTTTTTTTTAATTCTCTCACGATAAGTTGAGAATGATGCCAGTAGGTCATGTACCAGTCGAAGTAGATGGTGATCACAGTGGTGATGAGCAAGCCTAGGTAGTGGTAACCACGCGAGTAGGGGTTCTCTATCGGCCGTAGTAAGGTTGTGTGTAGTCACAGGGGTGATGCACATGGATCCATGCGATGGATGTGTGATAGCAATGCGATTGCTGGTCGGCTAAGAGAGCCGTGGCGTTAGAGTGGCTTACTCGTGGGTGGGTTCCCAGGTGTCTAAGGCTCTTAGTGACAAAGTTTATTTTTAATGTGGATAACGATGGTACATGGCTCTGGTTGATGTTTTTTTGCTATGATTGATTAAAGTTTGATTACATGGCTCTGGTTGAATCAAGTACGCTTATGAGGCTAAGGCACAGGCCAAGGGATCAGAGTATTACTGACGAATTTGAGGAAAATCGAGTAATAGTCTTGTTGATGAAACAGAGCAGAGATTAAGTTGTGTGTGTTGTGTGGGGTTTCGTGAGAAACCATGAAGGTCAGGAGTGACCGAGCTATGTGATACTTTGCGGGTACGTTTGTTTACAGATTAACACACGAGGACGTGTGCATCGCAGGATGGCCGTGTCGCAACCGGTCATTCGTTTGACTATTCGGAACGCCAGCGCCATCTGGCGGCGCTTGACAGAGTCTAGCCTGAGTTCGTGTGGGGTCGACAACAGCGCGACAGAACGATGTGGAGTCTCTTGGACATCGGACATCAAACGAACAACATGCGCTCAGAAACTGTCCCGCGTTCCGTATCTGGCTGTATCGTGTACCTATAGTGTGTGATTTGCTAGTGTGATTAAATTGTTCGTGAAATTAGAATCTGATTTGAACTGCAAACCGTTTTTCTATTGCGCAATAACCAACACATACCCATAGTTCGCCCACAGTAGTTGAAATATGGCTGATAATAACGAGACACACATGCCTTCTCCGTTATACTTTTACATATTATTACTATTATTTGATGACTTCTATGTTCTATGTTATGGAGTTTGGTTTCCGCACTTAGTCCTTCATGTAGACCATTGTGCGTGATGTATTTTATGACTTAGCTTTTGTAAATTGTGTAAATATTATCCACAAAAAAAAACCCTACAAAATGAGTAATATTCAGGTAGTTAATACTGAAAGAACCTTGCTTAATTCAGCTGTCAACTAGAGATATGTGTGGAGCCAGAGAGAAGTTGGCTAAAATGAATGAGCACATGTTGGGCAGCAAAAGCAATACATTGTTAGGGGGTAACTAACTGCTGTTGCACAGATTTTCAATGAAATAGATATTCAGAATGTTGTTCATGTCGTGTAACAATCATATTTAAATTTGTTGAAAGTCATCTAAAATGTTAAAAAAACATTAAAAAATATAAAAAAATAGTGATCCGCCGGTGTCGGGAGCAGGGTCCAAGCTACCAGTGGTTAGGGCTCCAGAAACAGGAACCTCCTCACAATGCGAGCCATATCGAGGAGTATTGCCTTCTGAATCAGGCCCTTGATCCAATCGCCTAACGAGATGTTAATCGAGACTTTCGGCCATAAAGCCATTGGCCGATACGACAATCGGCACAATGATAGCCGAGCTCACATTCCACATAACAACCTCGTGTGCTGTCGGGATATTTAATTTGCTTCTCTTTCCCAGCTTTCACGAGGTTCCCGTCATGTGGAATGGTAACATCGACAATCATTGTGCGGCGCGCTAATCGATCTATCACCACTATATCAGGCTTATTGGCAACAATAAGTAGTCCTGTCAGTAATGAATGATAGACCGATCCCAGTACAACGTGACATGGTCATTTTCAAGAACTGGGTCGGGCACATACTTGTAATACGGTACCTCAGAATCCACAAGCTTATAATATTTCAAAGCAAGTTGCTGGTGAATAATCCTGGCTACTTAGTTATGCATGTGCAAGTACTCGCCGTTAGCCAGACGAGAACAACCAGAGATAATAATATGTCTGATAGACTCACCCGGACGGTGGCATGCCCGACACACGTCAACCGTCCCGTCCTTCATAATATGTCTCCGATGATTATTCGTCAAGATAACTTCGTCCATAATTGCACGGACGAAACCTTTGGTTTCCCCGAAAAGATCACCAAAACGTAGCCAGGATACGGACGCTAAGAAATCTACGTCAGGCTCATGAAGAGCCTGATAGAAGCGCCCGTAAAGCTCCTTGCTTTACCATACCTTCTTGCGATCATCGGTAGTAAGTACTACAGGTTTGCGCGAGTTCTCTTTAGCCACGGAGAGCGGGGTGAGCCCCTTGTCCACTGCGACCACATCACGGTGCATACCCACTTCAGCTTTTATTTATATACTTATCTTAGTACATGGAGGACTTACAGCTAATAAAAACAATCAAAAAAGGAAACCATAGTCATAGTTTCTTTAAAAAAATATTACCTGAGACTGCACACCTCGCGGTTGTGGAGGGTCTTCGCATTTAAAAAACCTCGACCCCCGCACTTCCGCGGGATATACAGTCTCATCACCAATGATCGTGGGTGATGCATCCGATTTGCTGTCAGCAGTGTACGGACCCTTCTATCAAGGGCGTCGAGTTCGGTTTGAGTCCATTTGAGTGTGCCGAAAGAGTACATCAAAACCGGCATGATCCAAAAAGTGAAGAAGAGTAGTCAATTTCACAGGGGATTATATTTTAATATGTGGCTTGAATCAACTGGAAAATTGGTATAAATAATCTTTAAATCAAGTTATTGAGAGCCCAGAGGATTTTTGAGCAAGCATATTCAGGGCGAAAAGTTGATAGCTGAGTAGGTGTGACATGAGGAGATAACACTGAAAATGTATTTTAAAAGTTTCCGATAGGACTCCGTGGTCAGGACTAACGACACCATCGGAGGGTGCAATAAATCAGGCATGTTTTTTTTTTTCAAAATCTGCGAGTTCGATTCCTAGCTAGAGCAATTGATTTTTCAAAAATTTAATGATGCAGTTTTAGTATTCATCAAAATCAACCCCGCCACTCCTTTAAGAACTTTTCGGTAAGTATTAGGTCCTTACATATGAAATTGGCGTTTTTCGTACTGGCCACTTTAATCACGAATTTCTCCTCTTTGGTAAGGAATTCCAAATTCAAATTTGTACAGCTATTTACTCATGTATTTGTGCTTCGATGACCGTCATTCATTTGTTTTTTTTCTTCTGTTTTTTCTGTTTGCGTCACTCATTTTACAAAATGGAAAATTTAAAATATCGCATTATTTACGAGTACGAGTTCCGCCGTGGCACTAGTGCTGCGGAAACGACTCGAAGGGTGAATGATGTGTATGGCGGTCATGTTGCAAAAGAAAACACAGTTCGTTTTTGGTTCCAACGTTTTCGTTCTGGAAATTTCGACCTGCAGAACAAGCCCCGTGGACGGCCTGAGACCCAAGTTGATAATGGAGAATTGAAGGCTATTGTGGAAGCGGACCCATCGCAAACCACGTCCGAGTTAGCTGCAGGCTTCGATGTTAGTGATAAAACTGTTTTAATTCACTTGAAGCAAATTGGGAAGATTAAAAAGCTTGAAAGCACGACTACGCCAGACCACACACTGCGCAACAGACGGCTACCAAATTAGAAGAGCTTGAATTGGAATGTCTTAGACATCCTCCGTACTCCCCGGACCTTGCTCCAACAGATTACCATTTTTTTCGCAATTTGGATAACTTTTTGCAAGGGAAAAAATTCAACTCCGATGGGGCAGTCCAAATCGCCTTCAAAGATTTTATTGATTCCCGTCCGACTGGTTTTTTTAGTAAAGGGATCAATGAACTACCTATAAGATGGCAAAAGTGCATTGAAAACAATGGTTCATACTTTGATTAATTAAATATATTATATTAAAAAATATTCGACTTTTTGTTCCTTCCATACAAAACGCCAATTTCATATGTAAGGACCTAATATTACAGTATAGCTTCGGATTTGGTCATCCATGCTGACTCGAAACATTCATCCTGTACAGCAGACGAACTGATAACCTCCCTCTTTTAGAAATCGGTTACAAATAAATTAGAATGTTATGATCTTTCATTTAATCTAGTTAACTAGCAGCTGGCGGTCTAAGCAGAAGTGTTGGGACTTATTTAACAAAACTCTAATAACGAACTATCACTGAGAATTGGAGGCGATATCAGTAACGATATCGAGCGCAGAGGTTCGTAGTCACAAATACAATAAAACCTTGAATTGAAAAGTATTACGACGTAAACAAGTCGTTACTTTAATGTTTTCGTTAATTTTAGTAAGTATGGCTTTCCACCTTTCCCAGCTTTATCAAACAACTAGCTGCGCCCCGCGGTTTCACCCGCGTAAATGTCGATCCCGTGGGAATATCGGGATAAAAAGTAGCCTATATGTCCAAAAAGTAAAAAGTAGCCTATATGTGTTTATCTAAGGTGTCAGCTACCTCCATTCAAATTTGTCAAAATTGGGCCGTTTGAGCGTGAAGAAGTAACAAACATGATAATACTACGGTGGCAATTAAGTTCCGGGAATTTGTCAATAAAAAACAAGAAAATGAAGTTTTAGGAAAAGTTTTACTATCGACCTTCACAATAGTCTCCCTCTAACTCTACACAACGATTCCAACGTTTCTCCCATGATTGGAAGCACCCTTGGTAGTCCTCCGAAGCTAGCCCGTTAAGCATCACGGTTACAGCTTCTTGGACCTCTTGTACGCCGCCATGATGAGTTCCCTTGAGGTGCGACTTCATCTTGGGGAATAGAAAAAGTCGCAGGGAGCAATATCGGGGCTATAGGGTGGGTGAGGCAACGTTGGGATGCCTTTTTTTGCCAAAAACTCTTGCACAACGAACGAGGAATGGGCCGGTGCATTGTCGTGATGCAAGATCCAGCCATCCTTTTGGCGAGTTCAGGTCGCACATGAAAAACACGAGCCCGCAGCGCTTAGGCGACGGTCAGACGTGATCAACATGCGCAAACGATCAACATTCGCGTCGATACGAGAGGTGACGGGAGCTCCTTCACGTGGATCGTCTTCCACCGATTCACGCCCTTCCTTGAACCGCTTCGCCCATTCAAACACACGCGTTTTTGACATGCTATCGTCTCCATAGACAACCTGCAATTTTCGGAGGATTTCCGAGGGTTTTTCGCCAGATTTCACTAAAAATTGAGTCACAACACTCACAAACAACACGTTGCTTGTGTTGCATTTTCACTACGCCACTCAAAAAGTTACTTGCAAAAAATACGCATAAAACACAAACCATGCGTGCTATCAACTTCAACTTTGAACTCTAATTAAAAGGAAGATCCCCCCTCTTTGAGAGATGATGACGAATGAAAAAGTGTTGCCAGTTTTTTAATTATAACTAAATTCCCGGAACTTAATTGCCACACCACATATAGTGTGATTAGTGTGAAGTGTGATTGACGGGCATTTCTCAATATTTTTTAAAACGTTGCTAGTTCGTTAGATAGCCCATAAGATAAGGATGTTTTTCAAATAATTGGTTTACTTAAAGTCACAGTAAAATGTTGAAATAATCAACTGTGTTTATTGTGTACTCCGATGATGTTTTCATATTGCTACTTAACTTTTAATCATTACATTCGAGTGTATCGTATTTTCAAACTTCTGAATATAGAGAAATCTTCACAAACGTGTCAGCTTCCAATTCAGACAGCAATCGAAGCTGTTGGGAGTCAAGGGATGATTTAGGGATAAATGCAAAATTAAGACCACTTACATTACTTACTTACATGTAACATAATTAACGCACATCCTGAAAGTAGTTTGTTCAGAATCGTTTACTGAATTGATTTCTATCATTTTTAATATTGGTAATTTTTTATCCCAAAAATAATTAAAAGTACGTAAATTGCAGTCACACTACCCGTGTACAGTCAAAACTAACTAAAATGGACCGTAACTCAAGGCAATAATACTTTTAAAAGTGCAGTTTTATTTGTATTAATACAAATTCCGTCATTAAATACAAAATAAAGAAAAATGAACCTTATTTCAAGCAAGTTAAAAGTCTACAAATACATTTAGTAAACCGATTTAACCGCACGCACACACTAACAGGCACTGGACAAAGGACACAATAGTTAAAACAACAAAATAATATGTCATGCTTGTTTTCGTTCCCTTTCTCCTGCAAACTAAAAACCTGGGATAGAGCGGGATAGCCACCAAGATACCGCGCGGCGCGGGCGCGGCAACGATGAAAGAAAGAAAGCTAACTTAAATGTAAACAATACTAGTCACACGCGGACATTATTAGTGGAAGGACTTCGTAGAGTGTTTGCAAATAATTTTTCGCGCGCGATGTCTTTCCAATACACAAATATTCAGTACACCGAAATGGTGAGGACTTTGGCACAGTGTAGTGATAATGTGGCTCTAGCTTGCAGAACATTCAACCAAAGGTATGGTACCAGAGTAGACCGCAGGACTATGTTAGCTGCTACTCAGCGGCTTCGCGACCACGGAACGTTCCGTCCGAACACGGCCATCGACAGGGGAGCCAATGTGCGTACACGTACTCGTCTTCAAAACGAAATACTGGACTATTTTGATGAGAATCCCCATGCCAGTACCCGAGAAGCAGCGCCACGTTTTGAATGTAGCCATATGCATGTGTGGAGAACACTTCGTGGTGATAAAGAACAACCATTCCACCTCAGAAGATGCCAGGAGTTGACTCCAAACGATTACGCACCTCGCTTGCAGTTCAGCCGCTGGTTATTAGAAAATTGGCGGCGGAACATAATTTGGACAGATGAAAGTACATTCACACGTGTGGGGATGTACAATCAACACAACACACATTTATGGATGCACGAAAATCCTCACGCATGCAGAGTGGATTCCTTCCAACACCGTTTCTCAGTTAACGTCTGGGCCGGAGTCATTGGTACATACATACTGGGGCCTGTGTTTTTACAAAGATTAACAGGAGACGCATATTTACTGTTTTTACGAGAAACTCTACCTACGCTGCTAGAAGACATACCTCTTCATAATTTACAAGAGGTATTCTACCAACACGATGGTGCCCCTGCTCATTTCACTAGGAGTGTTCGACAGCACCTTGATGATGAGTTTGGAGAGCGCTGGATCGGTCGCAGCGGCCCTGTCCAGTGGCCTCCCAGATCAGCTGATTTAACGCCTCTTGACTTTTTTTTGTGGGGACGTATTAAATCGTTAGTTTATTTTAGTGAGACGACAAGTGCCGAGGACCTAAAAAATAGGATAGTGAACGCTTTTGAAATAGTGAAAAATGACACTGAAGTTCTTTCTAAATTAAAGCATCAATTAAGAAAACGGGCATTAAAATGTATTGAACAAGGTGGTGGACATTTTGAAAGTGTGTTAAAAATACAACGTCGTATGAGTGTTTAGGAAAATTGTAAGTTAAGTATTTGATTTTTTAAATTATTGTAAATACATATCTTGACTCACATCTTTCAGTATCGCCTCTTTTTAGCAGTTTATTATTATTTACATTAGCAAAACATTTTGTAACGAATATTGCCTATTGGCATTGTATCATAATTAATAAACAAAATTATTGAGTCGACAGTCCAAAAACTGAACAGTGTGATGGAAAGATACAATAAAAAATGTAGACAATAAACAGCTCGGAGTTCGGACATCTGTTAACCGCTCTCTCGACTAGCTGCACGGGGTTTTTCCCGTTAATGTTCATATTTCTCGTAAACAATCGTGTATTGTCACCTTTTTTCGGCACTAATAGCGACGTGTGCGACTGTGTGCGTTCGTGGATTTCTACTGTGACCACAACATTCTTCCGGAATTAGGATAACTAATTTAATAAATAATCAATGCTTAAACATGTTTAATTAAAAATTTTGTGTACGTATTATGATTATAACACAATATACTAATTGGGGTGTCTGAGGGTGTGCGTTAATTACGTTACATGTGTATATTCACTATCAGGACATGTAACACTATTGCATTGCACAGAATAACTTTTATTCGCCCTGAATATCCTTTTAGAAATGGTCCAAATCTGAAAGTTGTCAGATTTAGGGAAAGCCCACAATTTCTTCATCAGATTTGCCTATTTAAGTCATTATGGGTTAGGCCACACCCAATCCCGCCAAAATCAAAAAATTTAAATGATAAAGACCATAAAAATACATTTTCGTTTCTTTTATTTGTTTTATTGCTGAATGGGACCTCTCTTGACCTCGATCACACTTGATGGAAAGTGATGGATGAGGTCTAGATTTTAAGAGGAAAGTACTAAATACATGCAGATGAAGTTGTGGGCAAAGTGCTAGTTATTAAAATATCACAGTAAATACAGTGAGATATGCAACAGTGATTATTAGGCAGAGACTAGTAGAAAAGGATAGTAGGTAAATATAAAAGACTTTTTAAAAAATGAGATAATAAACATTATTATTTGTATTTATACAATATGTAACAAAAACCCTGTCCGATCCAATAAAGGCGTATTCCTGGTTCAACATACGTACTAGAAAAAATGGTCATAAAAATGTAACTCATAAAAACCAAAAGTTATTGATTTTTTATTTTTATAATCCATGCGAAATTTAACACTGAATATGGCAAATTTTTATAAGTTGACAACACTCCACCCACCGGCAAAATATTTTTATTTTTACCTATTTTTATTTCAAAGAACACCGCCCTACGCTACCGCGTAGTAGGCACTCTTTCAACTAGTCGCCGACTCTTTGATCTCGCCGACTCGTTGCCTACCGGCGCGCTACTTCTTGCCAGTCTTTCGTGGAGATAGATAGCTTCCGACCGGACGTCCGTACGTATCACACGCTATCGTTTCGTGAACAATGTCGTATTCCAATCAGGAATATGTTGATGTGTTTAGGCAAGACCGACTGCAATTATGCAGCTGCGCGTAGAACGTATGAGGTGCGTTTCGCGAATAGACTGACAGTACCGTCGGAGTGTGCGTTCCAACGCCTGCATAACCGCGTGTATACCACAGGCAGTGTTCAAGCAAATTTAGTGAAAAGGTGTCGAATGTGTGTTAGTGTTGGAGGTGGACATGTGGAACACGATCGCCGAAGTATGCAAGAACAACCAGTGAACGTTTTAATAAGCTGATACCTGCAGTCGGTTAGTACATTGCCAAAAGCACATCACATTTAAAAAAGCCCTTTTCAGGGCTACATTTAATTCAATTAATTATTTCTTGATAAACAGAATAAAGTCTGAAACACAAAATACAGAGAGTGTGTCTGAAATCCGAATCACTATGCCCACAAAACAATATCAGCTGATACCTACACGTAGGCAGGTATTTGTTTGGCGGCACGCGACAAAGCGGGGTCATGAGTTCATGACAAAGGATCATACAAACCGCCTCGCTCAGGCGGCTTCTTTGACACAAAACTGTAGGTGAACTTTGTCGAGCGATCAGTGTTGCCTTCGGTCAGATTTTATTTTTTATTTTAATTTAATTATATTCACTGGGGAAAAATAATTATCTCAAATCCATTAAATGGTTACGTATATGTGTTCGCAATACGATGCCGAATAATACCCTTAAGGATCGGACAGGGTTTTTGTTACATGCTGTATAACTATTATCATGGGTAGACTGTCAAAGTCAAAGTTTTTTATTTGTTAAACATAGGTGCAAAAATAGGTGTTTAAAATAGAATAGGTAAGAGATCTCTGTTTTGCCGTTAACGGCATACAAATATCAAGTAAGTATACAAAATTACTATTTAGTATTCAAACTTTTGTTATATCCTTATGTTACTGGATATGAAAAGTAGTCTTAAATTGAGTGTCACACTTAGTGACACAGCTAAGTGTACAGTTGAATGGTTGAAAGTCCCAATAATTATTGTGCACCCAGGGATGAACTTTAGATCTACTTTATGGAAGTTTGATCATAAGTACCTCATGTTAATTTTAAACAAAGACAGAGACCAAAAAGGATGATTTATTGTAGTAAATTGTGCCGGAGAATATAAACAAACTGAAAATTTGCGGCATAAACGGCTGTATCTTTTGATTGCTTTGGCTTAGGAGTTTGATTTTATCATAGCTCCAAGGGACAGTAGACTTGAGTATTAGATATAAATTTCAGTTTGATACCTCCACGCGTTCCTGAGAAAAACGGTCTTGACAGACGGACGGACGGACGGACAACAAAGTGATCCTATAAGGGTTCCGTTTTTTCCTTTTGAGGTACAGAACCCTAAAAATGAAAACAGGTATAAGTAATGCAAAAATTAACTGTCACTCACCATCTTTCATCAGCTGACGCATCTCCTTGGTCCTTTGAAAGTTTATTTCCTCTAACAATTGCTCCAACATTGTAGCGCTTTTCAAGTACGTCGATCCTCCCAAAGCCATCTTTCCGCCAGCAATATATTCGACGCTTTTCCCAAACAAACACTTTAAAGTGTCAACATATTCCAACAGCAGCCGAATTCATAAAAAAATACTTTGTCCACCAAAGCACATATTATTACCAAGCGCTGGACTGACTCAGCAAGTCTAACTCAACATCAGCATAGTCGAAAAATATTAACAAGCAATATTTTCATTTCGAATTCAATTCACCAGCGTGCATGAAATTCAGGAATCAGAATTTCAGAAATGACAGAAATTCAGATTTGAAGTCTTATTTGGTGTTGCCATTTTGCTGCTGATTTTGCCAACAAGCTCGGACTTTTCCTGTTTCATGATTCCAAATCACTATAATAACGAAAAATTACACAAAAGTAAGTGAAAGATATGAACAGTACCGAAACTACGTACAAACGTTCGAACCGGCACACTCACACAGACGCGCGCATCTACGATACTCTCCTAAGCGATAGTCGCGGTGCGCTCAGTCACGCGTGCCGTCATAGATAAGTGCGTGCCGTGTTGGAACGAGTAGTCGCGTAATTCATTTATTCCTTGCGCCACGGACCGTCCATCTTTATAAAAATGCGTCGAGCGTATTGGATGAAATTTTTCGTTCTTGTTTTAAATGAGAACTGTGCAAAATAGACAAAGAACTTGACAAAATCTCTTTTATAGTACCCTGTCCTTGTTTCCCGATAATTTATTATATAAAACTATTTATTAGAATGAGAATATTTTACAATAAAATTTTAATAACAAAGCATGAACATGTCGTAGCAGGCGAAAGTATTTTTCAGTAAATAATTTATAATTACGAGCGTAGGTAATTATTTCAACAAATAGGCCTAGTCTAGTTTCCATACTGTTCATATTTATACTGTGGTATAAGCGAGTTTCTAAATACATTAGCCATAAGTTCAACAGAAAGAATCGGTTATATCATAAAATTGTAATATAATATGACCGTAGTTAAAGATCAGCAGTCCATCTCTAAATAGCCAGATTTATTTAGCTTTAAAAAATGTCCGTAGATCTACGGATTTTTGTAGAGCCAATCTACGGACTTCTACGCATTGGCGCATCTAGGGATTCTTTCTAGGCGGAGCCTGGCCCCTAACCTTTTTTTTTTACCCTCCGTCCGGGAAGAACAGAGGATTATGATGTCAGACACCCTTTTTTTTTTCTCGCTTTGGAAATCCTCATGGACTTCTCTATCGTGGGGGTGACAGAGGGGCACGGACTCTTACCGGCTAAAACTACCGCGGTGTTCCACCTCTACCTATGGCCGGGGGTGCGGGATTCGCATAAGCATTCACCGCTCCCCCGACAGGCCTCGACCCGCTGTTCCTCAGCGGGTCCCACCTCCCCGTGCGCCCATTCCTATACTGGCCGCACCCACCCTCGAGTTGCGCACGTGGAACACTGCAGCGCCAACTCGGGCCTGTCGGGTCAGACGACGGACGCCCCGAGTCCGTCGACCGCAGGCCACCTCTCATAGAGGTCACAGATCGTTTTGCGCCCTGCTCGGGCACCCGGTGCGTCTCCTGCAGGAGGGGAGAGAGGATGCGGCTTCTCTCTCCCGCTCGGCCGCCTCCTTTGCAGACATGACATCCTCGCCAAAAGAGGCAACACCGTCCCATGCGCTCCCGCTCTCGACCATCGCTTATACGACAGCCGGGAGCGAGAGATCGCTCCCGCCTGAGCGGGTGCTGCCGCGATGAGGTCACGGCGCAGCCCTCCCCAAGCTGGGCACTCTTCCAACGTGTGCTGCACCGTATCCTCAGGGCAAGCCGCACAGTGGTGACACACCGGCGTCTGCTCCCGACCATGATGTCGGACATTTACCGAGTAAAACCCCACTATTGCGTGCCACTTCTTTGAGTCCGACTGCTCGAGCGACGACACGGCCCCAATTTCGCTGCCCGCAGGCCCCTTCTTATAGTGGCTGGAAATCGTTAAGCACGCCCAGCTGCTCTTCTGGTGCGGGTGGAATGAGAGGTATGCTCTCTCTCCCTCTCCGCCGCCTCCTTTGCATGCATCAACTCCTCGCAAAAAGAGGCCACAGCATTCCACACGTTTTCGCTTCCGACCATGGACTGAACCACCGCCGAAAATAACATATCACCCGCACCAATTGTCGCGACGAGGGCACAGCGCTGTTAGGCCCAAGCTGTACTCCTCCAACGTACGCCGAGTCCTCGTGGCAGTCCACACAGTGATGACAAGCAGGCGTCCGCTCCCGACCCGACCTATGCGACGCAGGTATTTCCCGAAACATCCGTGTCCAGTAAGCACCTGCGTTAGCCGGAAGCTCAGGACGCCATACTGCCTCTCCAGCCATTCTTCCATAACAGGCCTTACCGCCACTATTGTGGCGAGCCCCCACCTGGGTTGCGCAAGTCGCTCCCTCCATTCAGCCACTAGGATCTGACGGAGCTCAGTCTTTCGTGGATCGAATTGCCGAGGAAGCGGCGGAGGCTGACCACGCGCAAGCTCCACCTTCCGCCAGTGATATAGGGGCGCATGATTCCAGGGCGTTAATCCGGCCAGGAGAGTTGCTGCCTCGTAGGAGATCGTACGGTATCCTCTTTCACCCTAACAGCTATAGCTCCTTGCGGCCTTCGCAATATTGCAACGTTGCGGGCTGTCAGAGTGTCCGCCCACACGGGTGCCCCATACAGGGCCATGGACTTCACAATCCCCACGTACAGACTCCGGCAGGAGGCGTTGGGCCCCCCCAAATTAAGTAGCAGTTTTGCAAGAGCAGCTGCAACGCTCATCAACCTGGGGACCAGCCGCTGAATGTGCGGTCCGAAGTCCCACCGGCTGTCGAGGACAAGTCCTAGGTACTTCATCATCGACTCGACACCGATGCGGGCGCCTCCTACCGCTATGTGTTCGCGTGGTGGCTTGTTCCGAGGCCCATGGAAACAGAAGGCCTCAAATTTGTGCAAAGCCACCTCGAGACCCAGACGCCGGATCCTTCCAACGACCTGCGATACCCTTGCCGTGGCCTGTATGGCCGATTACCGATGCGTTTGCTCCCGGGCCGTTTTAATCATAATAATAGGTACTCTAGCTTATTTCGTTACTTATTAGTAGTTTCAATTATTTTTTCAAAAGTAACTAAATGGAATGTACAGACACCAGCACATCAACCTACTACAATCTGTCAAATTTCTTTAATAGATTTTCAACTTTATCACTAAATCATAAGGTTCAAAGTTGATAGAGAAAATTTGACAGTTTCGGGTAGGTTGATGTGCTGGCGTCTGTACAATTGTATTATGTAGTTAATAATAATGTTACGAGCTTGGGGTTCGTGACAATAAAAACTGCTGATTGAATTACCAAAAATTATCAAATTACCAAAACAGCAATTACAACTTTATCACACTAACAATAAAACACAATCGCACTACAAGATCACTTGAAAGTCGCACTTGAAGATCGCTTCGATGTTTTCGCTTGTATCGCTTATCCAACACTGATCCCGGCTCGCAGGCACACCGGCCTTATATAGGCCTCGGATAGTTCCAGAACCTTCTACCGTAGAAACGTCTAGAATGTTCGAGTACATACCGATTCCGACCGACCAGGCGTCGATAGTTCTGGAAAGTTCTAGCATCGAAGTTTCTAGAAGGGACCCGAATAATTATTAGTTCTGCAACTCGATACTAGATGGCGCTAGTAGTAGCTAATGTCGCCATCAAGTGTGGCGCGTAACACTGCCCCCTCCTAAGACATGCTCGTCCCGAGCATTATTGGCCCCATAATAACGCGCCAGTCGATCCACATGGACGATCTTAGGAGTACCTCTTGCACCTTTCTGTATCCGGTAGGTTACGTCATTGATCTTTGTCACAATCCGGTACGGTCCGTCCCATTTAGCTTGAAGCTTAGGAGATTTCCCTTTGCTGCGGACTGGATTGTGCAACCACACTAGTGAACCTTCGTCGAACCCTTTATTGTTCATTTTGCGGTCATAACGGGTTTTCATCTTCTCAGACATTTGCTGGCCCGATTGTCTGACATGCTCATAAATGTCATTCATTTTGTTCCGCAAGTCATTCGCATAATCGGTTATACTGCGTGGGGCATCAGGTGGTATTCCGGTGATCAGGTCTGCAGGCAGCCGTAATTCTCTTCCAAAGTTTGCGAAAGCTGGTGTCACCGATGTACTTTCGTGAACAGCACTTCGATATGACAACAAAAACGGTTGTATGTGCTTGTCCCAATCTCGTTGCCGATTTTCCACAACTTTTGCCAGGTATCTCTCCAATGTCTGATTAAATCGTTCCACCATTCCATCCGATTGTGGGTGGTAAGAAGTTGTTCTCGTTTTATGTGTACCCATTACTCGGCAAGTTTCCTGGAATATTTGGGACTCAAAATTCCTTCCCTGATCGCTGTGAATCTCCAAGGGTACTCCAAAACGGCAGAAGACTTCATGAACCAGTTTATCTGCAACTGTTGAAGCTTCCTGATTTGGAATGGCGAAGACTCCCGGCCACTTAGTGAAGTAATCCATTACAACCATGAAATACTTGTTACCACTTTCACTTTCCGGGAATGGTCCCGCACATCTAGGGCTATCCTCTCCCATGGTGCACCGACATTGTACAATTTCAATGCACCTCTACTACGCGTCTGAGGTCCCTTTACAGCCGCACAACTTGTACATTTGCGACACCAGTCCTCGACATCGTCACGACAGTGGACCCAGTAAAACCGTTCTCGTATCTTCAGTAGGGTCCGTTTAACTCCCAAATGGCCTCCTGAACAACCATTATGGTACAGCTGTAGAACATCCGGTACTTTAGCTTTAGGGACAACCATTTGAAAATGACAGCTGTCTCCTCGAGCATTTTCCCATTTACGGCACAGGACTCCTTCTTGAATCACCAAGCTGTCCCATTGGGCCCAATAGCTTTTTGTGATCGAACTCATCGCTGAGACGTCACTCCACGTGGGCTTAGGTGCACTGGCCTTCATCCACTCGAGAATCGGCTTGAGGTCTGAATCGTCCTGCTGTGCACGTTGTAGGCTTTCTTTCCACTCGTTGCTGAGGTCTGTCCTGAGCATCCTCACAGGTACGACTTCTTTACTTTCTTGCCTAGTACAATGCTTGCAGTCTTCAGGACAAGGTCTTCTTGACAATGCATCTGCGTTGCCGTGAGACTTTCCGCTGCGATGTTCGACCACGAAGTCGTATTCCTGCAGTAATTCAATCCATCTCGCAACTTGTCCTTCTGGATTTTTGAACTGCAATAGCCATTTCAGTGCAGCATGGTCAGTTCGTAAGTGGAATTTCCTCCCCAGAAGATATTTGCTAAAATACTGCAATGACTTTACCACAGCAAGCAATTCCCGTCTCGTGACACAATAGTTCCTTTCCGGCTTTGACAACGACTTGCTGAAGTACGCTATTACAACCTCTTGATCACCATTCCGTTGAGACAATACACCACCAAGTCCTATGTCACTTGCGTCTGTGTCAATTATAAATTCCTTGCCTGCATCAGGGTACCCCAAAATAGGTGTTTTGCACAGTCGGTCCTTTAACTCCTGGAATGCGATGTTGCAACTTTCATCCCAGCAGAAATGTCGCTTCTCCTCGGTTAGCTTGTGCAGGGGTTTGGCTATATCCGCAAAGTTCTTAACAAATCGCCGATAATAAGAGCACAAACCCAAAAATGCTCTGACCTGCGTCTTGTCTTTTGGAACTGGCCAATCCTTGACAGCGGCGATTTTCTCTGGATCCATGCGGATACCTTCTTCCGACACTACATACCCCAAAAAGCTAACTTGTCGTTTGAATAGTGAACACTTCTTCGGACTTAACTTGAGGTTGGCACTCTGGATCTTCATGAGCACGCGTTCCAGGTTTTGAAGATGTTCTTCAAACGTGCGGCCTACGATGATGATGTCAGCCAAGTAGACCAGACAGCCATCGTCAATTAGCCCGGTAAGTACAAGTTCCATCAACCTTTCAAACGTTGCCGGAGCATTGCACAATCCAAACGGCATAACTTTAAATTGCCAAAGACCCTTTCCTGTCGAGAACGCAGTTTTCTCCTTGTCCTTGGGATCGATTTCAACTTGCCAGTAGCCACTTTTCAGGTCTAGAGTGCTAAACCACTTTACTCCAGTAAGCATGTCCAGCGTGTCATCAATTCTTGGCAAAGGATAGCTGTCCTTCTTCGTAAAGTCGTTCAGACGACGATAGTCAACACAAAACCGCATGCTGCTGTCCTTCTTCCTTACCAGCACTACAGGTGAACACCATGGACTAGATGAAGATTCAATAACACCATCCTTCACCATTCCTTCAATCATGGTTTCCGCTTCCTTTTCACGTGCTACCGGCAATCTCCTTGGCCGCTGACGGATAGGCATCTCTTCTCCTGTGTTTATTTTGTGTTGAACTAAGCCAGTCTTCCCGATGTCAGCATCGTTTGACGAGAAAACATCGGCGTACTTGAGTAACATCTTCTTCGCCTTGACCATTTCATTTTGGGACAGAGCGCTGCGGCAGTCTTCTAAAAGTGTGGACACTTTCGTTTGTACATCCTTGCTGAGGGTCCCAGTCGATAGATATTGGCATCGTCGCAACCAATCCACTTCCTCGCAAGTACCAACAAGTGTGCCTTTTTCTATAATCTGTTCCTGATCACAAAGGTTCAGCACACGTACCCCTGAGATGTCGGTGGCTCTGACCAAAGTTCGTGCCACTTTCCATGGAAGGTCCTTGTCTACCCTTTCCACGAGTACACAGCGATTAGTTTGCCCAGGATTCCGAGGAAGACTAACCGGCACAATCATTTCTGATCTCGGCGGAAGAACAATCTTTTTAAGGCTGTACACATTCCCTGGTAATGCCCCTTCCATAAAAAGTTCCTCTTGTCCACATTTCAAAACCCCTTGCTTGACGTCAATCTCGCAATAATTCTACCTCATAAAGTCAAGGCCCAAGATGCAATCGTCCATTATATCAGCCACGATGACATTATGCAGGTAGATTCTGTTGCCTAGCTTCAACTCCATCTTCTTCTCTCCATGGACGGGTATACGCTGACCGGTGGCTGTTATCAAATTAATGCTTTCTCGGTTGTATGCGGAGTCCCCAAGGAACCGACTGGAGTTGGGAACTGACGACCGTACGAGAGGCTCCAGTATCTATGGTCAGCTTACACGGCGTTCCGTTGACCTCGCCCTTGATGATTAAGCTGTCCCCGTCATGGGTTTGAGTGATCGAAATCCTTGGGGCTCTTTGAGCATCAGCCAGCACCCGCACCGCAGTCCTGGCTATTACTCGTTTCCCTGCTGCTGGTGCTGGGCGGTGCTGTTAGCCGCACTACCCTCTGGTGCTCGGTCTTCTCTTTCTTCAGTTCACTTAGGGCAACTAGATCGAAGGTGGCTACTTTCCCCACAGCCATAGCACCTAGGGCTGTATCCTTTGTTGCGGTCGCGAACTGTAGCCGCTGCAACCTCCCTGACGCGATGGGAACGATGATCCTGCCGCACAGCTTCCACCTCCAGTGCATGGGCCAAGGCGTCCTTAAGGGTCCCGTGGTGACCGTGCCTCACAGCAGCTCTAACTTCAAGTTCACGGATGCCGTCGATAAATACCTGCACCAGGTTCCCATCAATAAGCGCAGGTACAGACTGGTATGCTTTCCGAACCAGCTTCTCAACTTCAAGGGCCCACTGCTGCAGGTTTTCATTATTGCGTTGCACGCGATCCTTGAGCTGCGCACGAAACACGTGTTTCAGGTGAGCGTCGCCATACCGAGCCTCCAATGCCTCAAGGAGCTGCTCGTAAGTCACTTCTTTTCCAAGAGCTTCCAGCACAGTTAAGGCCTGATCGTGCAGGCCTAGGGTGAGGGCAGTCATGGCCTGACTCTTATTCCACCCGTTCGCCTTCATGACAGCCTCAAACTGAATTTTGTAGGCCGACCAGGAAGAAGTTCCGTCGAACGGTGGCACTCCACGTAGCGAAGGTGTTGTAGCTACGGGGGCTGCGATTCCATCCTCAAGTTTAAGGTAATCCAGCGTTTTCTTTACGTCAGCCATTACGGTTTTCTTCACGTCAGCCATCACGGTTTCCTTCACTTGGTCGATTCGGGTTTCAACTTCCAACAGGCGGTTTTCATGTTGGGCAACCTTATCCTTCACCTCCTTCATGTCTTTCCCGAAGGCAGCGTGAAGGTCCTTCATAAGGAGCATCTGCTCTTCCTGGCGGCGCACCTGCTCCTCCTTATCCCGCTGGAGCTGTTCTTCCAACCGAAGAGCCTGTTCCTCTTGTCGGCAGGCCTGTTCCTCCTTGTCCCGCTGAAGCTGTTCTTCCAACCGACGAGCCTGTTCCTCCTGTCGGCGGGCCTGTTCCTCCTGACGGCGGGCCTGTTCCTCTTGACGACGAGCCTGTTTCTCCTGTCGGCGAGCCTGCTCCTGCAGCATCATCATTAAAGCAGCAAAATCTGGTGCTGATGATGCTGGAGCAGATGTGGACGGTCCGGCTTCCGTGATCGGTAGTTGGCCCTCCAACGTCTGTGGCGTTGCTCCACCGAATCGCCTCTGGTCCGTCTCTTGCTGGCGTTGACTCCGGGTACGGATACCCTCCGTGTCGTCCTTCGGTAGAATCGGCATGATTTTAATCCTTGCTTCTGACACCAATTGTTACGAGCTTGGGGTTCGTGACAATAAAAACTGCCGATTGAATTGCCAAAAATAGACAATTTAATTAAAAACATCAATTACAACTTTAAACTAACAATAAAACACAATCGCACTAAAAGATCACTTGAAAGTCGCACTTGAAGATCGCTTCGATGTTTTCGCTTGTATCGCTTATCCAACACTGATCCCGGCTCGCAGGCACACCGGCCTTATATAGGCCTCGGATAGTCCCAGAACCTTCTACCGTAGAAACATCTAGAATGTTCGAGTACATACCGCTCCCGACCGACCAGGCGTCGATAGTTCTGGAAAGTTCTAGCATCGAAGTTTCTAGAAGGGACCCGAATAATGATTAGTTCTGCAACTCGATACTAGATGGCGCTAGTAGTAGCTAATGTCGCCATCAAGTGTGGCGCGTAACAATAAGTTTGTGTCTGGCAGCACTGAGTCTCCGAATTCTTTTACTTTTTTTGAGAATTTATGTCTATCAAAAAGTACTCTGTGTACCATAGAGTACATTTGGGCTTGGCTGTGTACTCTGTGCCTCAGACAGACTGTAGTACTACACGGAAACAGGTAGAACTTGGAAAATCAAAATGACAGCTCTTCCGAGCTAAAAAAAACTCAAAAAAAAATCAGTAATAATGTGGATACGGTGCATTTTAAATTATATTCCGTTCCGTGCACAAAATACATTTGGAAAAACACAGAAGAATTTAATAGTTACAAGACAGATCTAGTGAATTCAAGAAAACAATGTCAACATTACGATCTGCTAGATGTATGTCACGTATGTACAAACGCAGTGTGTTCGCGATAAAGCAGTCGGCGCGGCTTACAGGCGTGCTGATGCGGCAGGTGTATTCGTCAGAAAATAACAGCGGCGCGGGGGGCGACTATCGACGAGGGACCACGAGAGTGCTCGGTGCTGGCACACTGGCACTCGCACTACTGGCAGCTGATCATGTCTTCAATGGTGCATATACTATAACAACTACTTATGTTGTAGTTTTCAAGACTTCATGATCATTAGAGAAAGCTGTAGATCATCCATAGGTATAGAAAATTTGCGCACTTCATCGACATTAATAATCACTAATATAATGGCAACAACTGGACATAGAGCTGCCTTAGAGACCCCATCACCCCAGTAAACACAGGTGAAAGCGATTTGCTGACAACGGCTCTAACTAAATGGTTATCCCAAGTTACAATCAAATATTCATAAAAAAAACACAAGATACACAACTCCTTCAAATTATGACAATTAATTTTTCGAGCTCTGCTAATGAGACACAATTGATTTTCTATTGTTCCGTTGCCAATAGGAGACGCGCTATGCTTGACCGGTTAAAAGCTTTGTTTTACATACTGAGTTCCTTTTTCATGGATGTAACTTAATGTGTATCTAGGGTTTATTTTATTGCAATGCAATCAAAGTTCATATAACTTTTGAATCACTCTTTGCAATTTTATTAATTTCGAGTTAGGCTTTATTGTTTTGACCAAAGCATTCCATTTGTGATAAAAATATGAATTTCTAGTTCTATCTAGAAATTCTATGCATTTGTTGACAACAAGCTGCAAGTAAATATAAAATGTATTGTACACTAGGCTGTACTCATGCTGCGCTCAGAATCAACTGCTTATTATATGTCTTATTGTTTCAGAGAAAAGATTTTTTAAAGCTGCTCAACTCGGAAATGTACAAGAATTGCGGCGGTGAGTTTTCTTTTTAAAATTTCCTAACCTACGTCAGTACCTACTCAGTCATTAACAATTTTTGAAATAAGTACCTGTCTTGAATAAGTATTTGCAATTTTTTTTTTAATTTCTTCAACTTTTAGCATTTGCTTACTTATGTGTGAACTTCACATATTAGGCCGGGGCCGCACTGGTACGGCGACAGCGACGCGGCGCACAGTGGGCCCATACTGAAAATTTGTGGACTTAGGCAACAAAGTTCCAATATCGATGCGATTTTTTTTTATATGACGTGTTATGATATTCCTAACAACTTTTATTCTTATAAAATTTCGTATAAAGTTGATAGTTTGTCTTGAAAAAAATTTATTAGTTTTTTTTGTATGGAGCGAATCACGTTTCATTTTTTTTCTTCAATTGTACTAATATGTTGAGTGTGTGGCGGTGAGTATATGATAGCTAGGGTCATTCTCTATCCATGAAAAAAAAATCAGCGCCGGCTATCTGCGGCATCGCGAGTAATCATTCGGTAAAAAAAAAATATTTTGTATGAAATTTTTTGCCATTTAAAATAAATTCAAAGTATATTTTTTGTCTCATTTGGCTGTTTTGACCTTCTTTTTAGTTAAATATATAGTTTTAATAGCGCATAGTTACATATAACTAGTAATTCTGGTAGAGATTTAGTTATTATTGCATGTTATCGGTAGCACCTGCATTGTGATTGATGACTCATTTGTTTGTGCGCTCGGCTAAGCGCATAACTAATGAGTTTTCAAAAATGCTCGTCTCTGATTGGCTGAATAATTTTCACTCACTGTTATGTCCACTACTTGAGTAATTAACACTGACTATAAATATAAAGACATTCATTAAGTCCATCTAGTTTCGCTCTTGTCGCTTATTTGTGAACACAGTGAAATACTTTTATTTTTATATTTACATTAGAACTATGGCTGGATTTTGTACCAACCTAGATCTTTTTGTGAAATTAAGAAGTGGCGGTGATCTGAAAAATCATATGTTTCTATATGAAAGTATAATTTCTGTCTTGACTACCGAAGTTTCTGAAGAAGACAAGAACCGAATCAAGGAGTTCTGTCGACTTTTTTGTGTAAATCTAAATAAAAAGTGGATAGAGTCATGTAGACATCAAAAAACTTTTATGAACCGTGAAAGTAATCGCAAGTGGTTGGAAAAAAACATCAAATGGCCTGTTTGTGACACTGTTGACCTGAGAAGTGAGATGGGCTTTTCAGACGCAGCCTTATCTGAGCCTGTGGATATAGATTCCCATGTTCCTACTCTTGCAGTATGTACTGAGGAAGCGGGAACATCTACAGAAAAGGAGCACAGAAAACCGTTCGAAGACTTAAGTAATAAGCAAAAAAAAAGACGTTCTACTTCCATAGTAGAGGAAAATTCCGAGGAAGAGTTGCAGCACTGGTACATAACAAAATTGAAAGACAACGGCAAAACGAATCTGGCAAAAGTGGTTGAATACCTTTCCAGTAATCCAGATGCGCTATCCGAAGTAGATGAGCGACTATTCAAGAAGCAGAGCTTAAGTACTGTCTCTGAAGATAAGTGTTTAGCTCTTTATACATCACTTGCGCTCTCGAAATGGAAATACTTAGCTCTTCGACAATTTCTGAAAGAAGAAAACTGTGCTGCCTTTCCATCTTATCCAAATCTTGTAAATGCCAAGAAAAGATGTTACCCACCACAAGAGAGTATGGAGATTACTGAAAAAGGAGCTCACATTAAATTGCAAGCGCTATTGGACCACACTGTGAAGAGGATTTTACTAGATATGAATTCTGTTGATAGGTCTCAAAATGAAGAACTCAAGTTAACCTGGAAATGGGGACTTGATGGTTCTTCGTCGCAGAGTAATTATAAACAGAAAACGTCAAACACAGCTACAGAGTTCGATGATTCATCAGTAGTCATGATAAGTATCGTCCCTCTTCGGCTAGTGTCTACTAGCCCATCATCTGGGAATGAAAATATAGTTTGGGAGAACCCCCACACCTTGCTCAACTCTTTACTGTCGACCAGTGAAGTTTACTTTCACTTCAGAGACAGCTGATTTTATAAAGTCTGAAGAGTCTGAGATGAAAAAACAAATTGATGAACGAATATCTACACAGTTTGGAAATATTATTGTATCACATGAATTGCATATGACCATGATTGATGGAAAAGTGGCCAATATTATTGCTGAAGTACCATCATTTGCAACGTGTCCCATTTGCTTGGCAAAACCGAGCGAAATGAATAATTTAGACGCTTTGGCTTCCAAACCACTTCGTGAAGAAAGAACGATGACCATATTTGTATGAGACCCGTCCCCCCCTTCAACAGAATTTTTGTATATGTTAGTAGGTTCACAAAGATCTATAGAAAGACTAGCAACCGGTTTTAACTTCAAAATCCATGGGGTTTAGAAATAAAATTAAAATTAAAAAATCGTTTTATTAATTTTTCATAATTCGCTAGGCCCGTCCCCCACCCTGCAACAGATCTTTTGTTTGTGTTATCAGGTTCATAAAGATCTATAAAAAGACTAGCAACCAGTTTTAACTCTAAAATCCATGGGGTTTAGAAATAAAATAAAAAAATGTTTTATTTATTTTTTCAAATTCAACAAACATGTTATATAGTAGATTAACCAGAAATAGGATAAAGTATAGTGTCTTGCTGCCGCGGGCGCTATTTTGAATCCTAAACGCAACGAAGGATTCTAGGTTTGAGTTAACTCCTGAGCGAAACGAGGGAGTTAAGACTTGAATCCTTGAGTGCAGAGGGATTCAAGCTCGCCCAAGACGAAGACACCTTTATCCAAGAGGAGAATACCTACTCTACTTTTCGCACGTACTGCGAAGTAATAAAAACCAATTCGATTATTTATTTATTTAATGCACAATGTACACAACCATAGTTACACGCTAGGCTTAAACTAGTGAGTATAATATGACCCTGTTAGGGCGCAGCAAGATAACTTAAAACTAATAATATTGTAGTGAGTATCTATTATCTAATATCACATAGATTAGGAACTTTTACAATTAAAATATTATATATTAATTAAACTTATAACGAAGTTTATGAAACTGTTAAATAGCCGGGGAATACCTAGTTATGGCAGTATCATACACTATTTACCCGACTCCGTGGCAGGACAGGGTTATGTTTTTATGCGTACTTAACTATATATCTTTGTATGAACATCTACCTGACAAAACTAAGGACTGGCGAAACTAACGAAAGGCTGTCAACATTATTTACAATGTCACGTAGTCATCTTGAAAGAAAAATAAAAATAGCGAGAGAATGTTTGTCACAGGATTTCGTTTCAAGATATCTTGGAATGGATCACATTATTAGAGACAGCGTTCTGGAGAGAAACCTATTTATTCCAAAACGGATTTTCGGAAATGACGAGAATACAAAGGCCATTTTGATTTGTGATGGAACATATATTAGGTCCTTACATATGAAATTGGCGTTTTTCGTACTGGCCACTTTAATCACGAATTTCTCCTCTTTGGTAAGGAATTCCAAATTCAAATTTGTACAGCTATTTACTCATGTATTTGTGCTTCGATGACCGTCATTCATTTGTTTTTTTTCTTCTGTTTTTTCTGTTTGCGTCACTCATTTTACAAAATGGAAAATTTAAAATATCGCATTATTTACGAGTACGAGTTCCGCCGTGGCACTAGTGCTGCGGAAACGACTCGAAGGGTGAATGATGTGTATGGCGGTCATGTTGCAAAAGAAAACACAGTTCGTTTTTGGTTCCAACGTTTTCGTTCTGGAAATTTCGACCTGCAGAACAAGCCCCGTGGACGGCCTGAGACCCAAGTTGATAATGGAGAATTGAAGGCTATTGTGGAAGCGGACCCATCGCAAACCACGTCCGAGTTAGCTGCAGGCTTCGATGTTAGTGATAAAACTGTTTTAATTCACTTGAAGCAAATTGGGAAGATTAAAAAGCTTGAAATATATTTAATTAATCAAAGTATGAACCATTGTTTTCAATGCACTTTTGCCATCTTATAGGTAGTTCATTGATCCCTTTACTAAAAAAACCAGTCGGACGGGAATCAATAAAATCTTTGAAGGCGATTTGGACTGCCCCATCGGAGTTGAATTTTTTCCCTTGCAAAAAGTTATCCAAATTGCGAAAAAAATGGTAATCTGTTGGAGCAAGGTCCGGGGAGTACGGAGGATGTCTAAGACATTCCAATTCAAGCTCTTCTAATTTGGTAGCCGTCTGTTGCGCAGTGTGTGGTCTGGCGTTGTCGTGAAGCAGCAGTGGCGTGGAGCGATTGACCAGCCTTGGTTGTTTAGCCGCTAGCTTTTCCATCATGGTTTGTAATTGCTGACAATAGACATCAGCTGTAATAGTCTGGCCAGATTTGAGAAAACTGTAATGAACAATACCGGCACTAGTCCACCAAACGCTTACAAGTAACTTTTTTGGGGTTAATTTTCGCTTGGGGCAGGATTTGGCTGGCTGGCCAGGATCCAACCATTGCGCTGAGCGCTTCCGATTATCGTAAAGAATCCATTTTTCATCACAGGTAATGATTCGGTTTAAAATACCTTCATTGTTGTGCCGGTTCAGTAATGTAACGCAGCAGTCGACGCGCGTTTGCCGGTTTGCTTCAGTCAATTCGTGAGGTACCCACCTTTCAAGCTTTTTAATCTTCCCAATTTGCTTCAAGTGAATTAAAACAGTTTTATCACTAACATCGAAGCCTGCAGCTAACTCGGACGTGGTTTGCGATGGGTCCGCTTCCACAATAGCCTTCAATTCTCCATTATCAACTTGGGTCTCAGGCCGTCCACGGGGCTTGTTCTGCAGGTCGAAATTTCCAGAACGAAAACGTTGGAACCAAAAACGAACTGTGTTTTCTTTTGCAACATGACCGCCATACACATCATTCACCCTTCGAGTCGTTTCCGCAGCACTAGTGCCACGGCGGAACTCGTACTCGTAAATAATGCGATATTTTAAATTTTCCATTTTGTAAAATGAGTGACGCAAACAGAAAAAACAGAAGAAAAAAAACAAATGAATGACGGTCATCGAAGCACAAATACATGAGTAAATAGCTGTACAAATTTGAATTTGGAATTCCTTACCAAAGAGGAGAAATTCGTGATTAAAGTGGCCAGTACGAAAAACGCCAATTTCATATGTAAGGACCTAATATTAAAAAATATTCGACTTTTTGTTCCTTCCATACAAAACGCCAATTTCATATGTAAGGACCTAATATATATATATAGAAAAAAGTGCGAATTTTTCGTTCCAACGTGCAAGTTATAGCCATCATAAGTTTAGGAACCTGTTAAAACCATTTTTGTTAGTATGCAGTGATGGATACATCGTAGATGTAATTAGCCCATATCCCGCAACTACTTCCGATGCGTCAATAATGCAAGTAATCATGAACAATGAAGAACATGCATTGCATTGCTTTTTAAATCCTGGTGACGTCCTCATTCTGGATAGGGGATTTCGGGACAGCATCGATGACATAGAGTCATACCAATATGAAGCCTATATGCCTCCCTCAAAGGACCGGAACAATACCCAATTAACTACTGAACAGGCAAATAAGTCCCGCTTAGTCACAATTTGCCTTTTGAGAGATGTCGTCATAGAAAAAATTGATCAGCTTGCTAAGGCGGTTGGAATGAGATACATTTTAAGTCTGTTGGTCAATGTAAGGGTTGGGGGGACGTTGTGACAATATTAACACTAAAACATGATTTTCTCGGAATATCCCGCACTTTTGAGAGATGCCGTCATAGTGAAAATTGATCAGCTTGCTAAGGCGGTTTGAATGAGATACATTTTAAGTCTGTTGGTCAATGTAAGGGTTGGGGGGACGTTGTGACGAAATTAACAATAAAACATGATTTTTTCGGAATATCCCGCAGTTTTGAGAGATGTCGTCATAGTAAAAATTGATCAGCTTGCTAAGGCGGTTCAAATGAGATACATTTTAAGTCTGTTGGTCAATGTAAGGGTTGGGGGGACGTTGTGACAATATTAACCGTTCAAGTCCAGACGTCATTATGACGTAACATCAAAAAAACTCCTGTCAAATTCCAGATGTCACCCGCTCAGCGCGTGATTTATTACCCTGCTCACAAAAAATGGTCTACTGATGCTTATATGGGCTCAAGCCACTTAATGTAAACTGTTTTGGGTTCTTGAATAAACAGACCATAATATAAAATGCAAACAATACTCGTATTACGAGTATTGTATTTATAAACAAATGACGTCATCAGAAAATAGGTTGAAAGTGTGTTCGTTCCCGTATTATGTCGATTTCTGATAAAACTACTATATGAATTTACACGAAACTTTGCAAGTTACATTATGAATAGACAAGTAATCTAACAACAGCGTTTTTTTGAAAGTCCTACCTTACATTTTAATAATATTGAAACTCAAATTTCAGTGCGCCGAGCCGTTCAATTCTTATTACAACGCAATGACTGTAATCGCCCAATCCTAGTCATATTGAGTTGTTTCTAATTAAAAAAGTGTTACTAGGATACTACACAAACCTTTATTAACTGATAACTACCTATATCTTGTAAAAATATACCACTATAATTATAAAATCATAAGATTTTCTTGAAGTACTTACGTAAAATTTTGTTTGACCAAAAAAAAAGATTATTGATTGATTGTGATGTTATTTCGTGCAAATATTATCTACAATATTATCTACAAGGACGTATAATATGTTATAAACGAATATTCATCCACTTAACGTCGATTTTACACAAAAACTATTAAAATAAACAACATAGCATCATAACAAAACAACACACACTGCAGCTGCCATTAAGAATCGTAAAGTCTATTTTTTACTTTTTTTTTCAAATATTGCCAACCCATATTTTTCGTTTTGAATCATTTAGTCGATTAGTTTATCTACCGGACCATAGACTCAAACTGTTGCACAGGATATTAGACCGTATTTAACAGTAATAATAGAGGTTGAAGCCGCGTGAATCGGGTGGTGACAAATGGAGACGGTGGTGCCTGACGGGTGCGCGCCGGTATGTGACAAATGGAGACGCTGGGGACTTAACGGTTAACACTAAAACATGATTTTCTCGGAATATCCCGCACTTTTGAGAGATGTCGTCATAGTAAAAATTGATCAGCTTGCTAAGGCGGTTCAAATGAGATACATTTTAAGTCTGTTGGTCAATGTAAGGGTTGGGGGGACGTTGTGACAATATTAACACTAAAACATGATTTTCTCGGAATATCCCGCACTTTTGAGAGATGTCGTCATAGTAAAAATTGATCAGCTTGCTAAGGCGGTTCGAATGAGATACATTTTAAGTCTGTTGGTCAATGTAAGGTTGGGGGGACGTTCTGACTCATCGTCCTTTACAAACAAGGAATTTCTTCACTGCATATGAAGATTCGGTGTATGGAATGTCTTCTCCATATATCTTATAATCTGGATTTTCAGCGATGGACTGCTCGAGGCGAACATAAGGCTTTGAAACAAGCTAAAAAAAATACCACGCAACAAGAATTTCGTGAGCAAACTGGAATGCTGATTGATATAGTCAAACAGGTATGTATTTAATTTTCGCTCTTTTTATGTTGTTTGTGTATTATATCTCTATATATTGTATATTACAGTATTGTTTTCCCATTTTAGGGTTTTGGAACTACAAATGACGGGAATACTGCGAGGCGCTTTTTCCAAGATTACAAAAGATCTTCCAGAATAACGGGAATTGACGAAAATCTGATTTTCAGATTTTCCGTTATTCTACAAGCCATATCATCAGGCAAAAACATTGACTGTGAAAAATTTAGAAGGTACTGTAGAGAAACAGCTGATGTGTACGTGCAACACTATTCGTGGTACTACATGCCAGTTAGTGTACATAAACTTCTAATGCACGGTGCAGACATCTGTAACCACTTTGGTGTTTTGCCAATCGGTAAGTAAAAAATAAATATAGTATGATGTATTATATTTGACTCGATTGCGTTTTGAAATTAAAATGTACATAACTTATTCGTTTTAGGTACCTTATCTGAAGAAGCTTCGGAAGCCCGTAATAAGGACTTCAGAAACGTCAGGGAGAGGCACACTCGGAAAACAGGGAGAATAGCAACAAACGAAGACATCCTTCATGGACTTCTAATAAGCTCTGATCCCCACATATCCTACATAAGGCCTAAAATAACGAAGAAGGTTCATAATGAGTTGTTGCCTGAAGCAATTCAGTTGTTACAGACTACTGAGCCTCCCTGTGGCAGTGAGATTATGGAGGAAGAAGAATGCCTCATAGCAGAGTCCGAAAATTTGCCAGACCCACTAGCACTTCTGGAACAAGAAATAATGTGATCCGGCTCTAGATTATTCCCACAAAAGCCCATCAGGGCTAGGAATATGACAAACAGCCCTTTTCAGGGCTACAATTACTTCACAGTTTCATATTGGTCATGGTCATACGTACGATAACTTATACTATAATATACATACGCTTGATTATGTAGGTAATTATCAATGACTTGCCCGTACAGATTTAAATTATTTCACCTATGATTAACAAAATTAGTATAACCTGAAACTTATTACGATATTTATTCAACAATAGATAACGTGCAGTTAAAAAAATAACACAGCCAATCAGAGACGAGCATTTTTGAAAACTCATTAGTTATGCGCTTAGCCGAGCGTACAAACAAATGAGTCATCAATCACAATGCAGGTGCTACCGATAACATGCAATAATAACTAAATCTCTACCAGAATTACTAGTTATATGTAATTATGCGCTATTAAAACTATATATTTAACTAAAAAGAAGGTCAAAACAGCCAAATGAGACAAAAAATATACTTTGAATTTATTTTAAATGGCAAAAAATTTCATACAAAATAATTTTTTTTTACCGAATGATTACTCGCGATGCCGCAGATAGCCGGCGCTGATTTTTTTTTCATGGATAGAGAATGACCCTAGCTATCATATACTCACCGCCACACACTCAACATATTAGTACAATTGAAGAAAAAAAATGAAACGTGATTCGCTCCATACAAAAAAAACTAATAAATTTTTTTCAAGACAAACTATCAACTTTAGACGAAATTTTATAAGAATAAAAGTTGTTAGGAATATCATAACACGTCATATAAAAAAAAATCGCATCGATATTGGAACTTTGTTGCCTAAGTCCACAAATTTTCAGTATGGGCCCACTGTGCGGCGGAGATGATATGAACAAAAAAAATTCGCTTGTCGTTTCTGCAGTGCGGCCACCGACATATGTTTAGTTAGCTCAGATATTTAGACAAAAACAAACATTACTTAAAATAAATGTTCTTATATATCGATTTTATTCAATTTCGAGCGTGCTTACATCTTTGGCGGCAAAGTTAACGCGGCCGGACCTTATATGAGTTTGTTTTCACGAAATCGCCGTCGTGTCGCTGTCGCCGTGCCAGTGCGGCCCCGGCCTAATATGTGAAGTTCTTTCAGGCAAGTGGAGGCGGCAATTTCGAACGGCACGGGTGAACGAGAGAAAGAGAACGGCGGCGCCAGCGCAGTCGACTGGCGCCACGCGCTTGGCTGGACCGCGCTCATGGTGGCCGCGGCCAACAACCAGCCGGGCGCAGTGCACGAGCTGCTGACCCTGGGCGCGCGCCCCAACCTGCAGGAGCGCTACTCCGGGGCCTCGCTGGCCGCCGCCGCTACCGGCATGCACCCGCTCGAGGCGCTGCAGCGCCGTGAGGACGAGTTCTGCAGCACCATGAATGCGCGCGCCTCGTTCCTGGGCTGGACGGCGCTGCACTACGCGGCGCTGGCCGACTCGGCCGGCGCGGCGCGCGAGCTGCTGGAGGCCGGCGCCGACCCCACGGCGCGCGACCACGCGGGCCGGCGCGCGCTGCACTACGCGCGCGACCCGTCGCCCGCGCGCGAGCTCATCGTGCAGCACACGCGCGTGTGGGAGGAAGCCGCGGCCGCCGCCGCTGCGGAGGAGCGGCGCCGCTTCCCGCTGGAGCAGCGCCTCAAGCAGTACATCGTGGGCCAGCAGGCCGCCGTGGAGACCGTGGCAGCCGCCGTGCGACGCAAGGAGAACGGCTGGGCGGACGACGAGCACCCGCTCGTGTTCCTGTTCCTCGGTAGCTCCGGCATCGGCAAGACGGAGCTGGCGAAGCAGCTGGCGCGCTACATGCACCGCGATGACCCCGCCGCCTTCATCCGCCTGGACATGTCGGAGTACCAGGAGAAGCACGAGGTGGCCAAGCTGATCGGCGCGCCGCCCGGCTACGTGGGCCACGAGGAGGGCGGCCAGCTCACGCGCGCGCTGGCCCGGCGCGCCGACGCCGTGGTGCTGTTCGACGAGGTGGACAAGGCGCACCCCGACGTGCTCACCGTGCTGCTGCAGCTCTTCGACGAGGTAACGGCCGACTCCGACTCGCGCGTGACATTAGCGCACAGTTGTCGTGATATTCTTAACCCGGTATTCGTCGCAGGGCCGGCTCACGGACGGCAAAGGCAAGCTGATCGAGTGCAAGAACGCTATCTTCGTGATGACGTCGAACTTGGCGGCGGACGAGATCGCGCAGTACGGGCTGCAGCTGCGGCGCGAGGCGGAGGCGCGGGCGGCCCAGCGGGCGCGCCTGGCTCCCGGCGCGCCCGCCGCGCCCGCCGAGCCCGCCGAGCAGAGAGGTGCACGAGCGATATCGATATTCTAAATATTTACAAGTTATTTATTAAGCGTCGGTAAATTTCGTCTGTTGTTATTAGCAGACCACGGCGGGTCTCATGAACAGGAAGAGTCGCTGGAGGTGTCTCGTAACTTCAAGGACAGCGTGGTGCGACCGATCCTCAAGCGGCACTTCGGGCGCGACGAGTTCCTGGGCCGCATTAACGAGATCGTGTACTTCCTGCCGTTCTCGCGCCAGGAGCTGCTGACGCTGGTGAACCTGGAGCTGGTGCACTGGGCGGAAAAGGCCAGCGCGCGTCACGCCGTGGAGCTGCGTTGGGAGGGCGGCGTGCTGGGCGCGCTCGCCGACGGGTAACTATCGTTATTTCAAATAGCTTTTATTAGCTAATGGGTAACTATAAGTACACTTATACAATACTGTACTTAACACTTGTTATATTGTGATGTGATGATGTTGGTGACAATTAAGATTCAGCAGACGGAGCGGCAGGACGTTCGAGCCCTTATCATCTAGTATTTGATCATTTGACATTCAGAAATTATGTCATGATGTTTAAATATAAACTATGCAGTCATCACACACCACATACCTACATTACACATTCACACACCACAAACACTATACACCTTATTCATTCATACACTATACCACTAACACTCTTTTAAATTACTCCATGTTGGGAAATGTTTCTTGTGTTTATAATTTTTCTCTTTTACTTTCATTTTTTTTTTACTTTAAATTTTGTACTTGTGTGTTTGATTAATTCTTATTGCATAAAACTCGACTCATAATTATTGGGAGAAGACACTGGCTCCTGTAACACAGGTACTATACCTAGCGCAGGAGTCAGAGCCTCACTACTTTCGTGAAAAAATATTTATGTCAATAAAGAATTATTATTATTATTAAACAATAATGATTGCTAATTAGTAACTTTTCCGCCTCGTTGTTCTAGCGGTTGCAAACGATACCACTGCGCATGAGGTCCTGCGCTCGATGCCAAGGTTGGGCAAAGTGTTATTGGGTTTTATCATCAAGAATTTCTTAGTAGCAGCCCGGAGTCTGGATTTTCGCCAGTTTAATGGCAATAGGCTCGCCCCATGTTACCCATGAGACTTAAATATAGCTGGAGACAAGTGGGTGTACTAGATATAGTTACTCCTCTGTCAAACCCTTCAGGGATTATATGCCTGGGGTGATGCTATCATTTTATGTATGTTTAGCGTCTTTTTTTTTTTTCAAAGAATTAGTAAGAGATGTGATGACACCATTTAAAACTAAAAAAAAAGCTATCATTTAAAAATCCACATTTTCGTTGCATTCATAAACTTAAAAATTGGCCCGAATACTTAATTATCTAAATAAATTTCACGCGGACGAAGTCGCGGGCAGAAGTCGCGGGCAGAAACTAGTATGCAATAAATCAAACCACAAGTAACAGTCCACTCAACGAATAACCCAAAAGGAGGTACTAGAGTGCGTGAGCTGGGACCTACGCGAATTCTTCAGAAACTTGTTCAGGGTTCTTAGGGAGTAAACATACTAAAAGTCCTCGCGTCTAGGAGGTGAGCCGGAGTGGGGGAGGGGGGGGATAAAAGTTCCCACTTTTGAGTTTTTCGCTACTATCTTTAAAACGTCGTAAAGAAAAATTATATATGTAATGAAAGCTCAAATTTTCTACAACTTTCATCTTATACACTTTTTCCAATTCCTAACCATTTTCGAACTACACGTTCCGGAAAAGTGAAAATTTTCGAAAAAACGACTTATCAAACACTAGCTTTTACCTGCTACTTCGTTCGCGTTATTTCGGGATAAAAAGTAGCCTTTATGTTGTAGCAGGTCCCAATCTATCTACATACCAAAATTCATCCAAATCCGTTCAGCCGTTATCGAAACTTATCTATGTATATTATTAGGTCCTTACATATGAAATTGGCGTTTTGTATGGAAGGAACAAAAAGTCGAATATTTTTTAATATAATATATTTAATTAATCAAAGTATGAACCATTGTTTTCAATGCACTTTTGCCATCTTATAGGTAGTTCATTGATCCCTTTACTAAAAAAACCAGTCGGACGGGAATCAATAAAATCTTTGAAGGCGATTTGGACTGCCCCATCGGAGTTGAATTTTTTCCCTTGCAAAAAGTTATCCAAATTGCGAAAAAAACGGTAATCTGTTGGAGCAAGGTCCGGGGAGTACGGAGGATGTCTAAGACATTCCAATTCAAGCTCTTCTAATTTGGTAGCCGTCTGTTGCGCAGTGTGTGGTCTGGCGTTGTCGTGAAGCAGCAGTGGCGTGGAGCGATTGACCAGCCTTGGTTGTTTAGCCGCTAGCTTTTCCATCACATCGAAGCCTGCAGCTAACTCGGACGTGGTTTGCGATGGGTCCGCTTCCACAATAGCCTTCAATTCTCCATTATCAACTTGGGTCTCAGGCCGTCCACGGGGCTTGTTCTGCAGGTCGAAATTTCCATAACGAAAACGTTGGAACCAAAAACGAACTGTGTTTTCTTTTGCAACATGACCGCCATACACATCATTCACCCTTCGAGTCGTTTCCGCAGCACTAGTGCCACGGCGGAACTCGTACTCGTAAATAATGCGATATTTTAAATTTTCCATTTTGTAAAATGAGTGACGCAAACAGAAAAAACAGAAGAAAAAAAACAAATGAATGACGGTCATCGAAGCACAAATACATGAGTAAATAGCTGTACAAATTTGAATTTGGAATTCCTTACCAAAGAGGAGAAATTCGTGATTAAAGTGGCCATTACGAAAAACGCCAATTTCATATGTAAGGACCTAATACATTTAAGTTTTCATCCGTTTAGGCCGTGAGGGTCTGACAAGGGTTCTTTTTCCAAGTCACCCTCATCCTCACTGGATGGTTCTTGCTAAAGGGGCTCTACATTGTCTTGACCATCGTCTTCGTGAACAGACACGCCGTTGAGGAGGCCCTTGGCAGTGGAGGCACGCCGCAGAACAGTTCAGCATTGCTTTCCGACATCCACATTTGCCACAATCCTTGGTGCAGCGGCAAAATATTGTTTTCAGTAGGACCTCCGGTGCTGGCTAATCTTCGGTTGTTATTTGCACCAGGCTGTCTCCTACATTTTTTGCATCCCCACTCTTGAGGAGGCAGCTCATTCCCGAGCCACAGCTGCACTTGGCGGTAGGTGCGCCGCGAATGCTGTTTAGCTGCGTTCTCAGTTGATGGGGTGGAGCTGAAGTCCGACATAATATTTGCAACTGATCTCATAAACGACTGGAAGCGGTACTGGTTGAGGGAGGTCAGTCTTGCTGGTGCCCCATACCATTTGAGGAAGCACATCTTCCCGGCCCCTTCAACCTCACTGTGCGTGGTGGTGGGGTTGTAAACTCCTTTGATAAGTGGACTATAATACTAGTCCATAGAAGTATAGCAGGATTTTTCTCAAAACTTATCGAGTGGGGTATCAAAATAAAGGGTTTTAAAAGGTCAACCCAAACAAAACAAGCCCATTTTAAATTAATTAAAAGTTGGAAGCAGGCGGGACCCATTTGAGTTTAAAACTGTAATAATGGTATGGGCCCCGCCTGCTTCCAACTTTTATTTAATTTAAAATGGGCTTGTTGAAGTGAAAACTTCTTTAGCGGCGTTGCACACTTTTTGTAATGGGTAAAAAATGTTAAACTCGCGTCAGGACATCGCGTCAGGACACGTGACCGTCAGGAGAGATTCCCCCCCTCTCTTTCTACGGCGGCGCCAACCGAAGTGAACCAAGCGACACACGACAATGGATGGATGGATCGATGGATGGATCGATGGATGGGTGGATCGATGGATCGATGGATGGATCGATGGATGGATGGATCGATGGATGGATGGATTGATGGTTCGATTGATGGATGGATGGATGGATGGACGTGGACGTGGACGTGGACTTGGACGTGGATGGATGGATGGATGGATGGACAGCTGATGGCTCGACCGTCTGTGTAGTAGCCACACTGCTGTGTATTCGTAAAATTCGTGTATATAAAATGTTTGAAATATGGAAATTGAACAAAGTGCATCTATTAATGAAAAAAGTGACGCAGTAATAGTGAAAAAAAAAATGAGTTATATTAATTCAATTAATAATTGATTTATTTCAACGTTAATATTCAAGTTTTCACTTCTGCTGGCACTCCCGGAGTGCAACCCGTCTTTTTTTTTTAGCTTTTCAGGTACTTTTAGTATAAGGTTGCAGTCGGGTTTTTTAATTTTTTTTAATTACTTTTTATTTCCAGCTTTTTAGTTTACAAATGTGAAATATTTCGTAGACGATTTAGTTCTTGGCACGTGTTTTTTTACGATTTGTCACTTTGAATTACTTTTAACCATACAAGTTGTATACAACATTATTTTTAGTATATGCGAAACCCGAAACACGTGTCTAGTATTTTTATGTAAAGAATCTATGTACAAAATTTCAAAACTGTATCATGAATAATCACAAAGTTATAAGCTTGTTATGTTACCTGTTTGTCCGTACAAAAACATGCTCACCCGCACCACGTGCCGTTCGCGTCTTGCGCTCATTGATAATTAGAAGGCACCTAAACGTACGGCGCGGCGATTGTATTGTAATTAACTGGTGATAACATTTTCCATCACACTTGCAGGCTTTGGACTGTCGTAATGGTCAAGTGTAGGTAGTTATTATAATGTACTTTATTCGTAAATAAATGCAGCCGTAAGCTACGAATAAGTAATTACTTATTCGTAAGCCGTAAGTGATACAATGTAGTCAATGCGATTTGTTGCACCTTATGTCAACCACTTAAAGTTCAAAGTGGATGAAAAGTGTTAAACATCGCATTACTTAACCACAGCAGGCTGTAGGTACAAATAATAACTTTCTACAATTAACCATCTTGGCGTGTTTAAAAATGTTAATCATCACGGCAAAGCATTGTGTTCCACGATACTCTGATGCCGAATTGCTCCTCGTACCGCCGCACTGCCAGGGATACGTCGTTATCACCACAAACCGCTAGTGTACGTACCATTTCTGTGTACTGGACGTTTGTGTATGAGAAAGTCATGGTTACACGACACTTTTTACATACGATAGGTAAGTACACGATCAACCGAAACACAACTGTAAGGCCCGCGGCGGCCGCGCGCTCGCGATCGCGTAATGCAGTTGGACGGGAACGCGACACGTGCGCGCCAACCTGTAGTATCCGGGTGACTGAAGGGGTTGCTTCACCCCCGCCCCGGTCGCCCCGCTCGCTGTGCGCCCGCGCCGCGCCTATTGTGTGGCGTATGGTAGATCAGATAACTACCTAAGTACTTAGTGTCGCTCGGTGTCGAACTTTTAACCTTTTTTAAATATTTTTGGGCCAAAATATAACATGGGGTAAAAATTATTGGAATCGATTCAGTTACTTATTCTGAACAAACTATATTCAGGTTTCGCATATACTAAAAATAATGTTGTATATTTTTGTAATCACCTATTAAAACCCTTTATTTTGATACCCCACTCGATAGGTTCTGAGAAAAACAATTTTTTTTTTGGAAGATATAATATGGCGCCAAAAATCCGCCATTTTGTTTTTTTATTATTTTGATATACCTAGTGTCACTCTCACAGTAAATACGAATCTAACGACACCTCTCAAGTTAGCTTGAGAATCTATCGAGCCGTTCAGGCCGCAGAGCGTGCCAAACAATTATACATACATACATACTCTCGAAAAATATAACCCTCCTTCTGGCGCAGTCGGGTAAAAAGACTTAAACAAAAATATGCAGGGTGGCTTGATTCAGGTGTCCGGTAATGTATGAGCAAGCGCACCTGCAGCGTGTGGATATTACATTCATATTCCTGGAGACCGATGTTCGGCTCACCTAATTTAGCCAAGCGTTCTTAGAGGTTTATAATTTAGAGCGCGAGGAACAGAGATCAAGGGGCTACCACCACCTCTTATAGCAGTATTATTTTTATCTTACTCCAGTTTGGGAAAAAGATGGAGCCGTATAGCTTGCATCTCTTTCACACTGTAGGGCCCCAGCGCGTGAAGAATAAGCCCAAGTTCGCACGGTCGATTTTATATCGCGCACTTTGTTTTCAACACACAGCTTAGCACCGAGAGTCAAAATCAACATTTACTTTATTAAATAAATCGGGCGTGGGAACGAAGTGTAAGAGCGTGCGCGTGTGTAGGTACGACGTGCACTACGGCGCGCGCTCCATCAAGCACGAGGTGGAGCGGCGCGTCGTGAACCAGATCGCGCTGGCGGCCGAGCGCGGCGCGCTGGGGCGCGGCTGCGGCGTGCTGCTGAGCGAGCGCGGCGGCCGCGTCGCGCTGGCCGTGCGGCGCCCCGCCGCCACCGACTACACGCCGCTGGACTTCGCCGCCGTATGACGTCAGCAGCGGCCGGTTACACGTACTCGGCCCGCTGGCCGCATAATGTGCAGAAGGCCTTAATGCGGTAAAAAAGCCCACGAAAGTAAAATTTTAGTACGTCTTTTGCAATTTGCAGGTTAGTGTCAGGTTGTTCTACAGGGTGTTAGGGAAAGGGTATATCAATACAAACGGGTTGAAGAGTGTATCTGGTCTAGAATCCCTATACAAAATTTCAGCTCGAAAGCATTAATTTTGAAAATGCTTAATATTTTTTTATTTCGACATCACGGCGCCGCACTGTTGCGCGGCGGCGTGATGTGCGTGTACTAGGCGCACAGACACTACGGATAATGACCCTCGTAGTGCGGTGACACGTTTGTTATGATTTCAATTTAATAAACTATCTAATTAAAAAAATATTAAACATTTTCAAAGTTACTGCTTTTGAGCTGAAATTTTGTACAGAGATTCTAGACCAGATACACTCTTCAACCCGTTTGTATTGATATACCCTTTCCGTAACACCCTGTATACATGACTCGCGACCGTAACACATGTATTTACAATATTATAATCATTGGGATCATAAATAAAACTCTCAAAGTCATTGGCCTCAAATATCTTGACTTCGTGAAATAATCATCTAATAGAGTTATTTAAACTTAAGTCCCGAATCGTATTTTGATCCAATATACCTACAACCTAATACTGACCTGCAATTTATAAAACCTTAAGAAAACTTTAATTTCGCAGGCTGCCCTGGAGCTTTTGCCATTCGAACAGTCGGTAGCTGCACTCGATGCGCGCAACTCGACGTTCATCGATGTCCCGCTATAAAATAGACCGAGGCCTTAGGTTGCCTTAGAATAATATTAATTGTTACCGTATCTGTAATAAAAAATCTACTATACTTACTGAATATATCATGTCTTTTATTCATTAACCTTTTGAATGCCAGAGCATAAACGCTTCGGCGTACCCTGGGCCTCCTCGCCAAGCCACAAATTCAGTGATATAACCTAAACAAAGAGTAAGTAGGGATTCCAAAAACACCTTCCCTGGCCTGGGAAACGAACCTATATCAATGACTATAGAACCTCTTGACTGCTCATACGGGCGACTCAAGCTCACGACACATACCTACTTAAATGAAATCGCACTTATGTTAGATGAAAGTATGAGTGGCCATTTTAGTTTTGACCAGTTATTGGATCTCTGCGCACGCAGTTATTTTGATACTTTTTTCAACTTTAAAAAAGATGGCATAACTTTTCATCGGAAAGTAAAATCTATACATATAATAAAATCGTAGGAAAGTCAAAACGGTACATTAAATTTTTTTTTAAAAGAATACTTGGGGCGTGATCTACAATCGATATCGAAGCCAAAAATATAGTTTTTAGAATTTTTGTCTGTTTGTCTGTATGTATGTCCGGGATAAACTCAAAAAGTACTGCATGGATTTACTTCAAATTTTGCATGAATATTACTAAGAGGTCGGGTCAACATATAGGCTACATATTATCACGCTATCACCTATGGGGGAGGAGCTGTGAATCTTTATTTTTCTTACGCATTCTGTGACAGCGTGTAATCTAACGACGCATATTTAAATGTTTTTCAGTAAGCCATGCTATTATCTAGCTTTACACTATAAAAACTACGCCATTTAAGTAACTTGGGCAGAAAAAACATAGTTTTTGAAGCAGCGCCATCTATGAGATTTCATAAAAATCAAATCAAGTTACATGTTGACACTTTTTGGAAATTAATAATTTAAATTTTATCATGTTGGCGAGGTTAGTTATTCTTAAAATTCATAGATGGCAATGTGCATTTTCTTCATAAAAGTTGTATCGTATAGTTCGTTTTGACAAATTCAAGTTCCAACAAAACCCTTAAAATCTTGAGCAGAGTTGAGGACGACAATTAAAAAAAAATACGGTGTTAAGTATTACAAAAAAGTTATGTTTCTACTGGAGACGAAGTCGGAGTAACTGATGAACGCGTGCTGAACACCTGTCTCAGTTCACTTCAAGATGTGGTAATTTCTATCGGTGGCAATCCACTGATCGAATATGGGTTACCAGCTCCCCAATCATCACCGCATCAAGACCGTGTAAATCGGGAGTAGGTATAACGTTGAGACAAATTACGATTCGGGCGAAATGACCATGTCGCTTTGTTCTCTTCATAGCAAAAACAAATTTATGACACCGTCCTTGAAAGCGTTGGGAAAAAACCAGGGTCAAATGTTTTTCTTGGAATGCGTCTGGTGGAACAGGAAAAACATTTGCACTTGCATACTTGCAGAGGTCAGCAGGCAAGGCAAAATTGCTATTGCTGTAGCGTCGTCGGGAATCGCTGCCACACTGCTTCCGAGTGGCAAGACAGCACATGCCATGTTTAAAATTCCTATCGATTTAGAGAGCGCCGAAACGCCTGTTTGTGGTGTGTCACGTAACAGCGATAAGGGACACGTGCTCAAGGATTGCTCTTTGATCGTATGGGATGAGTGTACGATGGCCAATAGGAAGGCAGTTGAGGTCGTGGACGGAACCCTGCAGGACATCCGCAGGAACGAACATTTGATGCGTCGTATCACAGCTGTTCTGTTCAGTGGCGATTTCCGGCAAACGCTTCCCGTGGTGACACGGGGATCGAGGGCTGACGAGGTGAATGCTTTGTCGAAACTATCTTCGTTGTGGTCACGAGTTCGTACGCTGCGCTTGACCATTAATATGAGAGCTCGGCTCGGCGGCAATGCACGTGCTCAAGAATTCTCCAATGTCCTTCTAAATCTTGGCGAAGGCACTCTACCAGAAGAGAGAGATGGACAGGTGGTGCGTCCAGAGTCTCTCGGTAGAGTGGTATCCAGCTTAGAAGAACTCATTTGCTGTGTGTACGGGGACATCAGTCGTATACTGCACCTAAAGAATTCTTGGGTGTGTGAGCGGGCCATTTTGACGTCCAAAAATGATCAGGCTGCAGCAATTAACGAATGCATTCTCTCGGAAATTGAGGGGAATGAAGTGGTCTACACCTCGATAAACACTGTTGTCGAGCAAGATGACGCCACACATTATCCCGTGGAATTTCTGAACTCCCTGTCAGCAAGTGGACTTCCAGCGCATACCATCAAGCTGAAGGTCGGTGTCCCGATTATGCTTCTTCGGAACCTATCTCCTCTGAAGTTGTGTAACGGGACCCACCCTAAAGTCATTTCGCTCTACAGACACACCATTGAGGCGGAAATTCTTACGGGTTGTGGCGTTGGCGAGGCAGTATTTATACCACGCATTCCCCTCATACCTCATATCTTCCCGTTCCAATTCAAGCGCGTACAGTTCCCCGTGAGTGTTTGCTTCGCGATAACCATCAATAGAGGCAGACACTGAGGGCAGCGGGGGTCGACCTCAGGACGAGTTGCTTCTCACACGGACAACTGTACGTCGCTTGCTCCCGCGTCACCAGTCCTGACTCTCTTTACATTTTGGCTCCTGGCAGCATAACTACCTACCAACGTTGTTTATAGGGAAGTGTTTTAAGGTATGATGCCTTTGTACGTATTTTTACTCTTTTGTGTCCTGGAATGTATTCCTGCATTGTTTTCTCTATTTCCTTCAGTCACATCCCCCACACTACACTGAACTCAACAGGACTCCCATATAACTCTCTTCACTTGCTTCGCTTGCAAAAAAAACTAATATTTTAATGCTATTTTAAAAGTTGTTTACTTATAATGCTATAGCGATACTGGCATCTTAGGTATTTTTGGTGCTGTAGAGCCTTCAGGCAGACGACGTCGCGGGCAGCAGCTAGTGTATTTATAATTTAATAATCGCAGGGCTCAAGCTAAACTGGTTGTTTACGCAAAATGGCACAAACATGTATACCCGCGTTGATGTCTTTTTGAAAAGTCCCTTTCTCTCACTAGGGTATTGTTAATACGTCTTTCTATCTGTAGTAATTCTGTAGTGGTGTGAAAATTTCAAAACCACCAAAACAAAGTCGATAATATTGACGATCAAAATTACAATGAGGTAAAAAAGTAACATTACTCATTGTTTACTTTTTTGATTAAAAATATTTCGGAACTGAAAGAAATTTGGATTAATGCAGTTCACAGCGAAAATTGGTTTCCAAAAAAATACAGCGTTGTTTGTTCAAGGCATTTCACAGCAGATTGCTTTGTTTGCTGTTTTATTTGCACCCAGTTAACACCCTATCAGCATAGTTTAAAAAAATGTAGAATTAATAGACGTCGATTTTATCGATATCGATATTATTGTTGCAAAACTGACTTGGGTATCACTTTGTTTGCAATATTCGTCCTGACATTGTTGCATCGGCCAATCACAACCGCTGTATTTTCTTCAAGGAACATAATTATTTACTCTAGGGAGATTTTCTTCGCCCGCAGTGGTGAGTCGTGTGCCTAGACGAAATCGGTCTATCGGCTCTCAAGTGGTCTGCGCAGACGACAGACTATCCGTGACGCACTTTTTAGTCTGTGAAAATAGAACCTATGCAATTATATGCAGTAACGCACGACGCGCAAAAAGTCCGGCGCACAAAAAATCCGTGTAATTCGGGCAGACCGCACCGCGCCGCGCCGCTCCGCACAAAAAGTGTGTGCAAAAAATTGAACGTTTGCTTCAACGCGCGCTAACGCAGACGGCGCACACTTTAGTCGGCAATCTGCATTTGCTAGGGGTGGGCGTAAATCTATTATAGTGGCGCCAGAGCTCGATGTAACTATGTTAATTCAAGAAATACAAAACAGACCAGCAATTTATGATACTTCTTCTTTCTGAATGAGTCAAAGCAGGTCTCAAAATAAATAGCAACTCATCAAATGTAGTAACAGACATTATATAAAATTTGAAAAAAATTGCCGGATGTTGTTTCAGAATTGAATGTTTAGTATGGAACTGTCCCTTCAGTAATCTTTCCGAAAGTATAGGATGTACCCAAAATTCTCTATTTCTTCTTCTTTTTCTGTACTTCATGTAGGTACAAAATAATACTTCGCGATCTCTGCACGATTTCCATAGCGTCTACGTCCCTACAGCTCTGCCGACAAAATGATCGAAGATGTGCGTCGTGTGCGTTGAGTCTGTGAAAAATCCGCGACAGACTTTTTGCGCGCCATGCAGACTTTTTGTGCGCCGCAGACTCGATCGCACAAAAAGTGTGCCGTCTGCGCAGGGCCTTACCCATACTCACCAAGGCAGACAAGCAAGTCGGCTGCGAACATAGAAATGTACATCTTTCTTATAATTATATAGATTACAATAGTAAAGATACATTATTGATCTTATGTCATAAATTATTTCATACAAAAAGGATTGTGAACCACGTTATGCAGAATAAACGTTTATTTAATTACTTTATTTTCTCAAATTGATTTATCTATTCCGGGGTACAAAATGTCTTCACTACGTAATCTATATACTTACAAAATACTGTCTCCCATTGAAGCCGTGCCAGATATGTTTATTTTTTTTTTTTTTTTTTATTTATTTTTAGGAAAACTTACAGCTAAACAGATACAGTAAATAAAAGATCAAATAAAATAAGGCCAATTACAAGTTTCCACGTGTAGCAAATATATATATAATAATATAATATTATAGTATATACTATTATATAACCTATGAAACAGATAATTGATAATAGACTATAAATATATAAGATAGAACAGAAAAAGATGCTATTTGCGCTCGAAGAAGCAATTAGATAAAATTTTCTTCAGTTTAGCAACACTAGTATTGAAAATGTCGATATCAGAGGGGCAATTCTCGTAATTTTAAGAACGTTCACAGTCTGATCTCAGTCTCAATGTGTCAAAAATACCTAAAATTTCGATACATTTTGACAAGTTTTTGACATTTGTTTGTCACCGAGATGAGACTGCGACTAGATTTTGAACGTTTTAAATTACGAGAATTGGCCTTCAGCTTCCTGGCAGATTGCGTTGTACAAACGACTCGCTCTTATCATGTCGCTCTTATCATGTACGAGTTCCGTCTGTATGTAGTGGCCACCACTGGGGTGTGCAATAAATGAGGTCTACGTAAGAACACAGACGGAACCCGCAGCTCGATTTTATGTAACAACTCGGTAACACCAGTTGTTCCATTGGCAATTTTAAAAAGAAACACAAGATCTGATATTTTTCGCCTTTCATACAGTGGTAGGATATGAAATTTCTTGCAACGGTAGGTATAATTCATTAAAAACGTCCTGGACCGATATTGAATGTGCCTTAAAAACCTTTTCTGTATGCTCTCAATACGATTTATGTAAACATTATAATTGGGGTTCCAGACTTGAGAGGCATACTCCAAATGACTGCGAACAAAAGAACAGTATAATATTTTAATTGTCTTAATATTTTTGAACTCCGAGGACACCCGCAGAATGAAACCAAGTGCTTTTGATGCTTTCTTGACTATATTGTCAATGTGTGCATCAAAGAGGAGCTTAGCGTCAAAGGTAACTCCCAGATCCCTGATAGTGTTGACCCTATTTAGTGCTGTATCCAAAAGCATGTAGTTGTGGACGATCGGGATAGGTTTCCGTGTAAAGGAGCAAACATAACACTTGGAGACATTCAAGTCCAACTTATTATTAATACAATAGTCCTGAAAATTATTAAGGTCTGTCTGTAATAGACGAGCATCAGCCACGGTACTTATTTGTCTCATTATCTTCATGTCATCAGCATATAGTAATATTTTTGAATACCGGAAAGAAGAAGAGATATCGTTAACAAAAATAATAAATAACAATGGCCCTAGCAAGGATCCTTGGGGAACCCCCGAAGGGACATTCACAGGTTTAGAACAGTATCCATTCAGTACTACAGTCTGACATCTGTTCTCCACATATGACTTGAACCATCGGTAAAGATCACCCCTGATTCCCATCGATAAAAGTTTACGCAACAGGATCACGTGATCAATCCGATCGAAACACTTACTGTAGTCGGTATATATAACATCGACTTGGGACCTCTGTGACATACACTCGGAGAGGTAGTCGCTACAGACAGTAAGATTAGACGTGGTAGACCGACCCCTTACGAAGCCGTGCTGACTCTCACTTAAACTGTGCTTGAGTGCCGAATAAACTTGTGCGTGCACAATTTTCTCCAGCACTTTAGCAAACACACACAGCTTTGAAATAGGCCGGTAATTCTCGACCAATGTCCTTGATCCCTTTTTATGTATCGGTGTTATATATGCCGACTTCCATATCTTAGGCACCACGCCAGTAGCAAGCGATTTTTCAAACAGGATGGAAAGAGGCACAGAAAGATCCCTGGCGCAGTTGACGATGAATACGGGCGAAATGTTATCTGGACCCGCAGATTTGTTTAAATCCACTTGTTTAAGCAGCCTACACACCTCACTTAGCCTTATTTCCACTTGACTTATATCGTGCGTGTTGTCAATCGGTCCTTCGACTATATCATAAGCCGAAGATTGACTGTTGGCATTACTAGAATCAAGAAAGTTAGAGTGGAAACAGTTACTGAACATGTCACAAATTACGTCACCATCACTGGACGTTACCTGGCCAAATTGCATCACTGAGGGGTAGAAACAAGATTGTTTTTTAGACTTGACGTACCTCCAAAAGGCCCTTGGATTGCCGCGTATATCCGATTCAATTTTGGCTATGTAATTGTCAAACATATCCCCCTCTAGGTCTTTAGCCCGTTGCCGGAGAATGATGAATGAATGATAGTCCGATAAATTCCTATACTTCTTAAATTTAGTGTGAAATTTAGCTTTTTCCTTTAGAATTTTTATTAACGGACTTTTGTACCAGGGCGGGTATTTAGATTTGGGGACGACAGTTTTTGTCGGTAGATATATACGTGGAATGCAGCCTCCTTATTACTTCATAGAAGTATGCTACCGCTTCTTCCATCGACCTACTACTTAACTCCGACTGCCAGTCTACACGATTTAACTCGCCTTTGATATTTTCGTAATCGGCAGACTTATATAAAAATTTTACGTAGGACCTACCTGGTAGTCGATGTAATTCAACGAATTCCGCGGTAATACATAGGGCTCTGTGATGAGGATCTTCAGGCACTAATGGATCATCACAGCAGCTGACGATAACTTCATCATTAGAAAAAACCAAATCGAGGATTCTAGAATTGATGTTCGAGTGGCTATTATATTGCATTAAATTACACGTATTAAGATTATCAATAAAAGTAGTCTGAACATTGCCTTGAACATTCGTAGGGTATAATGATTGTCCGTCGCCAGCCCGCTGCCATATAATATTGGGTTGATTGAAATCGCCTAGGACAATAAACTTATCACACGGACGATTGAGGGTAATTTCAAGTACTTTGTCCGAGAAATTACCCAGTTGAGCCGTTAAAGAATTTCCGTGATTCTGACAGCAGACATATACAACACAGATGTGCATTTTATAAACTACTCTTGGTTTTTTATGATGCAGCGTCAACGTAACCCATAGATCCTCTGCGGACGAGCACCATTCGCTGCAGGTGTCAGCGGCAAGTTCACGTTTAACCGCAATTAAGACCCCTCCTCCCATCGTTTGGCCAGTATGAGTGTACTCCCGGTCACGTCTCCAAACAAGATATCGGTCATCAAACAATTCCAGGTCCGATATGCCATCCATTAGCCATGTCTCAGTCAGACATATAACATCAAAACCATTACTGCACACATTCCTAAAGAAAACAGCTGTCTTTGTCCGCAGTCCCCGAACGTTCTGATAGTAAATATTAATCGGCGCCATAATAAGCAATGTAAGGTATATTATGTAATTGAATAGATAAAAATATATAAAGCACATTCAAATTACGGTAACAAGACATGTAGACGAAGTTGCAATAAAAACAGGCATAATAAAATGAGTTCAAAGTAATAGTAGATAAACAGGTTTCGATTTTATAGCACCTTATATAGGTAGGTATCTATGGCTGCGATGTAGATAAGTAGATACTTATAGTATTGTGGAAATAAATGAAACAGCTGAATGAATAGTGCTTATTTTATTAAACTTCGCACCGTTATATACAAATATAATGTATAAATAAATAACAATTCTTTACAAAATATAATCGATTATGTGCCGGCGCGGCCGTGTGGCCGTGTGGCCGGGCCGCGGCGAACAACAAAACGCGTGTGAAGGCCTCTGGTCGTGCTGGCCAGTCGCCAGTGGCCGCGGAGACGTGGCCAGCACTTAATGAACTATAAGATAAACAATGATACACATAGCAGGCGTACGTGAGGACGATATGTGGCGACCACCCTGGGATGGCGATGGCGGGCAGACCGACGAGCAAGTCACTAGGTACATAAAATATTTCGTATCCGTAGGTAAGTACCTACTTGATTAAGTATCCAAAAAAATACAGCAAGTAAAAGCCGCGTTAAGGTATTTGATCAGCTTTTGTCAGCATATTCATGTGATAAGGTATGATAAGCTCATCACGCGGCGAGAGATTCGGACTATTGAAGCCTGTAGGGGAGAGTTGGATAATACCGCGCGGTTGAGAATTCCGCGCGTCAGCTTAATTCAAAAACTATCCACTAGTTCTGCGATCCAGTGCGTATACATCGAAGCGGGACATGCTTACACCCTTCCCCGCGCATCGCCATTACGGTCCGCGCGACGACAGAGATAGCACGCGCTGTCGACGTTTTTTTCGTCACTCCTTGTAATTTTTCGTGTACTTTCGAGAAGAGATAAGTAATACTGTATTTATATTGTAATACTTTGATACCATACATTTTTAATGTTTGTTTATTGTAGAATTAATGTCAGAATATGTTTTTACGTACTTTAATATTTTCCATATAATTTTGAGGTTAAAAAATAAAATGATCAAGTTTGATAATTCCGCGCCTAATACTTAATATACTGATTTAATTTCTAGAAAAAGATTTGGGTCTCCCTATCTTCACGCAAGAAAATTACTTAAAAGAATATATTTTTTTTTTATTATTACTTTTATTACCCATTTTTGTGTAATTAATGTGGGCACGATATTATCAGACCAGTTCGACAATACCGCGCCTTTACTTTTTTTTGGAAAGTGTCAATAATTACTTTTTGTTTAAATTTTGGAAGTATTTGTTATACGGTATGCGTACCTGAATAAATGTCCTACTAATTACTCAATTTTGTTTCTTTCAATATCAAACAGTTTCCTAATAATAGGTCCAATTCCTTAGGGGCTCGGTATTATCCAACTCTCCCCTACGAGTTCGAATTTAGTACAAACCCGAAATAAAAACAAAGGTAAAACCTTACAAGCATCTTTTGACTGTTGACGCGTGGGTGGCCAAAAATATGGGAACTGACACCACCATCTTGTTTTTTCAAAAGTTTTACAAAACAAATGTTTACCAACAGTACCGTGAACGATATTCAAGCGTCAAAAGTTCCTTGTAGCCGTCGATACCAGGATGCTCTATGTCTCAAGGGTCAGTTAGCACCAAACGGAAATAACCTCGCGGACGCTCAGGCACTTTTCAATTTTTACTGAATAACTGTATGGTATCAATATTGAATTTAAGCATAAAATGCGAGGCAGACATCAAGCGTTTACTTGCGTATACCTACTCGAGACGCCGCGAGAACCAGGCGGCGCGCGAGTGGGTAATCTGTGTGTGTTTACATGTTCTTTTTTAGTCTTTCTCTCCCAATAGTGCAATAACAACCATATCCCAGTCTATCATTTTCAACAAACACGGACATCACGTCTGTGTTAACAACCAGTGCGAACTAAGCAACCCCAGAGGGTATCAGCGCATAGCCTCGAGCATCCGCGCGCAGCCTCGGACGTCCTCAAGTATTCTGTTGATCCCCTGGCGCGCCCACGTCCGACTCACATTTGTGTGAATGAGCGGCCAGGAGGATGCCCGCACATGCACGAGGATTTTTCCGCTTAGTGAAAACTGACCCTAATTTGCCTATTCAATGATAGAATGTTCATTGGTATGCCAACCATACTAATATTATGAATGCGAAGTGTGTCTGTCTGTTACCTCCCGATTAACCGATTTAGATGAAATTTGGTATACCTACCTACAGATAGTTTGAGTCCCGGTAAAGGACATAGGATAATTTTTATCCCGATATTCCCACGGGAAACTTAGGTATACGGGTGAAACCGCGGGGCGCTGCTCGTTGTTTATAAATGCGGATTGCAGCTGATAGATATATGTTTTGGGCCTGACAGGCTGACACTTGTTGGTAATGATGACGTGCTCGTCTTTCTGCGTGCAATATACGGTACTGGCAAACATACACTCGCGGCATCGCATTCATAATTCATATTCCTGATTGCTCTTTAAGGCATTGACTGCCACCGCGGTCACCGGTGACCGCGAACAATATATTTTCTATTGTGTCTGTTGTCTGGCAGTCAACGTGTGATAATGATTAATTACCTAGGTACTATTTCCTCTGTTTACGTATCTAGCTAGTAGCTACCGAAACGAAACTTTTCAAACCGTCTCCGGAGCTCGTCTAGATCGCTGCGCGCTGTGGATACTGGATCTTATCGTCTGAGATTACCTAGGTATCTAATCATTCAATATTGCGACCCCAGTTTATTATCTACTACTTTCTACTTAACCTAACGTGTCTTATAAAATGTCAGGGGTATTTCATACCGGCATCGGATATTTAGGTAAGTAGGTATAACTTGTTTCATTTAAAATCCCTGTTTTATATTGTTCGTCCTTACTTATATTAGTAATAATAGTACCACTATTTCACTGTGCGCCGACCGAGTAACTTAATTGGAAAACTTTCTGGAACACATCATGATTATATTTAGTAACTTATTGGCTATTAGTATAGTACCTTACACTAAATAACTTACATACAGAAAGTTGACTTGTGTGTTGCGCGCCGATGCGACGGTTCGTCGTTCTTGAACATACGGACTTCATATCTATCGCTACTTGTGTATCATAATAAATACTTAACATATTATCCTGTGCCAATTCGTTTAGCCGCGACTATGGTAACCAGCTTAAACAATACATCGTAAACAACATGTGTAAGTCAACCCACTGTCAGGACTTTAGGTAATTTTATCTTAAAACGTATATAAAATAATTTCTTACAAATGTAAATACAATAAATACTTACCTATCTGTACCTACTTTCAAATATTTTTGTAGCTACATAACTAGTTGGTGTTTGATAAAATATGTCTTCGTTATAATATTTATAGGAAGATTCATCCACTAAATATTGATAATAACGTTTATGTCGCAGACGGATTGTCGACTCAGCTAGCGGTTATGTTAAAAAAACTTTTTCACAAAAAAAAACAACATAGGTACTTAAAAAAAAAAAACTACAAAGTGATAGTAAATAACTTTAATTTCGGAAGTCGGTGTCGTTGGTTCCGCCTTTTAATTTTTTGACACCGACTTCCGAAATTAAAGTTATTTATCACTTTGTACTTAGTGTTTTTTATTTGAAGTCGGTTGTTTTTTTTTTTTGTGAAAACGTTTTTAATTTTATCTTTTTAGTTGTACCTACCCCGCACAAATTCAATTCACACTAGTGCATTGAAGAATTGAAGACACCGACTAGAAGAATCATCAAAACTCGCATAGAAATGCCGGAGATGCAGGACATTAATGCATATAATTTCGTACATAAGAATAATTACCTAATGTATTATACATATACTAAAACCTTCCTGAAAGTATGTAGATTCTTGTGTATGTTACGCATTGCTGGGGCGAGGCCATTGAGAGACACGGCGAAGCCCTTGCTGTGTCGCTTGATATCTCAAAAGCCTTTGACAGGGTCTGGCACGCCAGTCTGTTGGATAAGCTTCCCGCTTTCGGCATCTCTGCTGACTTTTGCAACTGGAATACAGACTTCCTGAGTGATCGATCGATCAGAGTGGTCATTGATGGCTGCTCATCGGAACATATGGCCATTGATGCCGGTGTTCCTCAGGGGTCTGTTCTTTCTGCGACTTTATTTCTGCTGCACATCAACGACCTGCTTCAGCTTGGTACATTCGGGTACGCAGATGACAGCACAGTCGCAGAAAGATACCTGTCCAGTGCAAGAGCCAGCAGACAGGAAACAGCTACTCTTAGAGAGCCCAGTGGAACGAATGAATTTGACCTTAAATCTTGTTTCCCAGTGGGGTGACGACAATCTGGTCAAATTCAATGCCTTAAAAACACAGGCGTGTCTTTTCACTGCGAAAAGGAGCCAGTTCCAGTTAACTATGCCCTGCTTTCCGAGGTGCATCTGTACCGGTTACCAACCGCCTTAAGCTTTTGGGCATGGAGTTGACATCAGATCTCAACTTCGGCTCAACCATCGAGTCAAAAGCTCAGACCGCAGCCAAGAAGCTGGGCAGCCACTTGTGGGATGGCTCAGCAAAATACCAGCTTGCTGCACTTGACTCGGTGGAACGCAGAGCTAAAAGGCTTATAGGCGACGAGAAGTTGGTAGCTACGCTTCCCAGCCTGGCTCATCGGCGTAATGTTGCTTACCTGACGGTCTTCTACAGACTTTACTACGGAGAGTGTGCGCAGGAGCTCCATGACCTGATCCCACCATCGCCCTTTTACCACCGGACAGCCAGACGTACTGCAGCGTACCATCCGCACTTGGTTGATATCCCGATGAGTCGTACTCAGCGCTTCTCCTCCACTTTTATTATGCGCACAGCCAAAGTGTGGAACTCTCTGCCGGCATCTGTGTTCCCTCCCACATTTAACCCGTCTGCCTTCTAATCAAGAGTGAACAGGCATCTTCTGGGCACGCTCGTTCCATCATAGACCTCATCTATCGCTTTCCATCAGGCGTGATTGGGGTCAAGAGCGCGCCCATTTAGCAATAAAAAAATAAAAAATGATCACATTAATGAAAGAATTATCAAAATCGCTTCATTCGTTTTTGAGAAAATCGCGGTTACACAAACATAGGTACATACATACGGGTCGAATACAGAACCTCCTTTAGTGAAGGCGGTTAAAAAGTGGATTAGACAATCCATCTGCGACATAAACATAATACGTTATTATGTACCTACTGTATGAACATTTTCATATATATCTAAAGGCGCTTTACTCGAACATATTTTCCTCCAATATGTGACTGTGACTTATCTGGCAGCAAGGCATTGCATTCGGTAACAGCAGCCAATGTGGTGTACGAGACTGCAGCAACATATTGCAATAAAATATCGCTCGTTTTGCTCCTTTGCTCTGGTCTGGTTACAGTCAGTCAACGCAGGGGTGTGCGGGGGACGTGGCTCAACACGAATAAGGTACAACATACATTTCATTCATGTGACTACCCTGTGCTGCGATTTTGTTATATTTGTCATATTATACATACAATTGTAATGCTTTATCAGTAACACAATTAGATTTGGAGACTGAATTGTGCGTTACTTATACATATATGTCACCGGAAAATAATAAGAACCGCAAATTTATAAATTTCCTAGGAAATTTATAAAATTCCGTAAGATTCTAAACGAGAGATAAATTGTATTATTTTACGCTCACATTTTCGCAAATTGATAAATTTGCGACGTCTCGTGGTAAATTTATAAACTAACGGATATCCATTCGTAAGATTCTAAACGGTTCGACCAATCACAGAAGAGCATTTAATTTTACGCTTTTTTAAAATACGGAAAATAACACACTGCTCTCTGATTGCTCGATGTTGACAGTGGCAATGGTTGTGTCCATAGACTTAGGTACAATTATGGGTCTAGTTTAGTAACCTTAGCAAAATATAACTAATTTCACAGTTCCAACACAGTTACAACATTAAAAACTTTACAAAAACACACGAACAAATGGTTTGTTTATGTTCCATGGCGAACAATGGCGGTGGAGAGGAAGGAGAAGGAACACATGACATATTCAACCAATCAGAGCGCACATGGCGTTTGGTTATTGCTTACTTATTATTTTACGCGTGAGTTCGGTAAGTTTATCAATTTACGAAAATGTGGGCGTAAAATAATACAATTTATCTCTCGTTTAGAATCCTACGGAAGTTTATAAATTTCCTAGAAAATTTATAAATTTGCGGTTCTTGTTATTTTCCGGTGACATATAGGTATATATCAATGTGTGTGTTAGTCAGAATTTATGGGAGACTGTCAGAACATTCCAGTAAATTCACAAGTTACCAATCAATCGTGAACTGTAGGTATGGTCAGCAATAAATGTATTATAAAACAATGTGAAATATCAGATCACCTAATCCTAAATACAAACTATCCAATACACTGCTTTTCAACATTTCATGTTTTAGTGAAGAGGTTCGTCATTCCTTTTTATAAAAAAAAAAAACGTTTTCTAAAAATATGACATAAGTACCTACTAAAAACTGAAATGTTAACCAACTTTCGTTGCTGACTGTTCACGATGCTGACTGCATGAGATCTGCTATGTATGTAGTAGGTATAAACGTTGACTCACTGTAAGTAGTTAGGTAGTAGGTATTGTTAAGGTGCGGTTATTAAACGGCGCGTGAAAGCGTGAACCGCCGCCGCGCCGCCGCCGTGCCACCGGGCTCGGCTCGCGGTACGCCCGCCGCATCCGCGGCTGTCGCGCCGACAGCCTGACTCAGCACGGCTCGGCTAAGTACGCACGAGCCATCGCTTGTCGGAAGGTGCGAGCCACGCCTACACGGACGGCGCGATTCGTGCTGGCTCGCCCTATGTACGCGCCGTTCAACCGCACCTCTACATTGTGGTTGGTGTGGACTTTGTGAAGTGCGTGTATTTGATTCACTTTTTCATAAACACCGAATGATCAATTAATTAACTTGCGTCTCTCATTTAACTAAGAAATGTTACTTCAGCATAGTGCGACTAGCAAGGAAATGTGCTGCGGCAACCAAACGTATTTGTGCTGTTCTGGAACGGACGATGATTCTGCGCCCTACCGCGTTAAGTAGCCGGCAGGGGCCGGACTAGCGGCGCCAGCACTAGAGCCAGCCGGCCGAGTGGTGCGGCGCGTGGCCGTGCAGCGGCGTCACGCCCGCCAGCCGCGCCAGCGCCGCGCAGCGCCCGCACGGCGCGCCCTCGTCCGCGCCCGCGCCGTCCGCGCCCGCCTCGCCCGCGCCGCCTGCCTCGTACCCGCAGCGCCCGCACGCCTCCTGGGAATCGTCCACACGCGTCTCAGCACCGTCCGCTGTGGCGCGAAGCTCGTCGAGCACATCGCGCGCGTCTCGGCCCACCTTGTGCGCGTCGTCGTCCAGGCTGGCCAGCAGCGGCTCCCGGCTGCCGCCGCGGCCCGCCACGCTCTCCGCCGTGGTGGACGGCGACACGGCGGCGGGCGGCGGCGGCGCGCGCGGCGGGCCGGGCGGCGGCGGCGGGCGCGCCGGCACGGAGCTGGCGCGCTGCAGCGCGTCCGGCCCGGCGGCCGCGCGTGCCTCGGCCCCGGCGCGCCGCGAGTCTGAGAACTTCTTCCGCTTCCGCTTGAGCGCCGCCAGCGCTGTCAGCGGGTGCAGCGGACCGCTGCGGGTGGTGCGCTCCGGACTACGCTGCGAATCGCTGCCGGAGTCCGAACGTTCACTGGCACTAAATAAAAACCAGCCGGATTGAGCTTTAGTTTTTGACATCGAGACGTTCGACGGAAATGAAATGGAAGCCAAACAAAAAGTAATAAATTGAAAGTCAAAGATTCCTTCTTTTTCGAAGGGTTTTCAATATTGGTGAAAAAATGCAACTTATTACCTGGGCGACTGTCGCGCATGATCGCAGACGGAATCTTCTGACCTTGAGCGGCCAATGAGGCGTGAGACGCGTGCGGCACGGGCGGCCTCGATGATGGTGCCCCAGCGCCGCTTGTGCGAGGCGGGCTTGCGGCGCGCGGCCGGGCCGCCTGCCGCGCCGGCGCCGTCCGACAGGCTGGACTGCGACGTGCGCAGGCGCCCGCTCAGCAGCGCCGATAGCGACGCGTGGTGCGCGGCTCCGTGCGAGCCGCCGTGCTCGTGGTGCAGCGACGCGAAGAACTCGTCCACCGGCGCCAGCGACCCGCCCGGCGCGAAGTTGAACCCTTTCAAGAGACGCCGTTCCTTCTGACGGTTCTTCTTGCCGCCCCCGCCTCCTGCAGAGAACACTGGATATTAATCACGTCAATCATTTGTGTGCATGAAGAAAAAGAGTCGCTAAATTGTAAATAGGTACTGAAAAACGGCAAAAGACCGACGTTAAGTATATTGCTGAGTAGTACCGGGCGCTCCAGCGTTGACGGTGGAGGTGTTCATGCCGGAGTTGCGCAGGATCTCCACCAGCTCGCAGCGGAAGGCGCTGACGTCCTGCTTGATCTCGTTGACGTCGTCTTCTGTGACGCCGCCGCACTCGGCGCGCCGCTGCTGCACCGTCACGTAGCGACGCACCAGGTTGCGCATTATAGCCTGATAGGTAGGAATCACTTATACTCAGTTATGCACAAACTGATGTTTCCATAGAAAAATAGAGACGAAAGCAGTGATGTTCAAATACAGAACCACAGCATCAGCAAGTGTGCAGCTTATTATAGTATGTGTTAGTGATCCGAGAATTTATTTCTGTCTGAGGCTTAACTTATTTAGATAGGTGAAAGATTTGAAAGAACAATAGTATTAAGGTACGAATAAACAGCGAACCTGATAACGGAAATCCCGTTCATTTGCTTGTTTGGCTTTCCTCTGCGAACAAAGAAATATCATTAATAAAAAGTACATAACTACAGGCCAGCAGTGGACGTGGTGGACGTGTCGGCTGAAATAATGATGATGTTGAATTAACTGCAGCGAAAATGCGAGGTGAAAAAAAGATGGAAAATTGATGAAACACACCGATTTTCAGAACTTTTCTTACCACATCGTTTTTTTTTTTGCTTACTAGGTACTTGCTCATATACCTACACAAGCAGCACGTTGCCAACGGCAGAAGCAACTGCAGCCTTCGACACGTCTATGGCTCGGCGTCCTCTGCCTTTGGCAACATGCCGCCTGTGTATTTATATATACGAGCGGCATGTTGTTTGTTGTTGCAGCGCTCATGCACTACTACAACAACATTGAATAAGGCAACCACACACGCCTTCAACTAATTTTAAATTGATCTATTACAATAACGGCTCGCGGGCCAACCAAAAATGATTTTATTTCAGTTTTTAAGAAAACGTTTCGCAGCGTAATAAGTATCGTACTCTGATGGTGCGCATGTGCTCGCGCTTGGCGCGCGCGTGGCCGCACAGGCGGCGCTGCAGCCAGCGCCACGCGTACAGCGCGCTCTTCGGTGACGGCAGCACGTTGAAGGGCGGAGGCGACGTGCCACCCTCCTCGAAGTAGCTTATCCACAGCTTGCTGCGGGCAAACTTCCACTCTACGTCCGCGCGCTCCTGAAAATATTAGGTACGTACGTACACTCGACTATACTTAAAAATATAATATGTGAGTCTATGATCAAAGAGTGTCTCCGGAATTATAAAAACAATGCTGCTAATGTTACTCTTCGTAATAAGCCCAAACATGGTGTTATGTATGACATTAGAATCAAACATACAAAGAGTGGTCAAGCAAGAGGTAAGTATGTGAACTGTTCGCACAACATTTTATCTTGACTTATGGTAAGTTAGAAAAAGCTCCCAAGACCGGTAAAGTAAATACGGTTGCGTGTAATACTCCTTCTCTCTGTAAAATTGTTTTATCTGATTCAGAAATCCAAGCGCTCACTGTTTTAGACGTCAAAAGGGCGCTGGATAGGACTGAATACCACCAGTCTTAAAAAAAAAATGTGGTGTATCTTTCGTTACTATATCCGCTATCTAAGATTTACAACTGTTCCCGGTGTTTAGGTATTTTCCCAAGTAAATAGAAGATAGCCCGTATTGCCCCAATCCTCAAAAATGGTGATGTTTCTGATGTGTCAAATTAACGACCCATTTCCATTCTTTCATCCTTTGGTAAAAATTTGAGTCTTTCGTGGTGATAAAAAAATACTGAAATGTAAAGCAGCAGCTGCACCCTGCACAGCATGGTTTCCTTCCGAAGAGGTCTATTACATCAAATCTTTTGTGTTTTACTAGTGACGTAGCAGATGCACTCGACGAAGGGAATGAGGTACACGCTGTGTACACTGATTTTAGTAAACGTTTGATCTTATTGATCACAATATTCTTCTAAATAAGATAACACACATGGGTATTCATGAGTCATTATAGCGATGGTGTGAGGCACATTTGAAAAATCGGACTTAAACGGTAGTTGTTCAAGGTTTAAAATCCCAGGCACATGTTATACCATCACGAGTACCACAAGGCTCACACATGGGGCTTTTGTTGTTCTTAATCTTTATAAACGATGTGACAAGTAAAATTAAACCTCCGAAAAAACTGAAAAGCAAAAAATAAAAACCTTGTTTATTTTACCTTAATAAATAAGTTCTTAAACTAATGCAAGTATACCTAAGAAATTTTCAGTCGGCGTCAAACAAGCAACTTAATATCGTTGCGAGTGGTCGTGCGGAGAGCGCATTTTTTGTTTGGAATGTTATATTTATCGCTGGAGATTTCACGTTGCATTATTAATTTGATTTGGTTATTTCTTTAAATTTAAGGTAACTTAGTGATCTTTGTTCATTGATTGTTTGGCGCCGACTCAAAATTTCTTAGGTATACTTGCATTAGTTTAAGAACTTATTTATTAAGGTAAAATAAACAAGGTTTTTATTTTTTGCTTTTCAGTTTTTTCGGAGGTTTAATTTTTTTGTTAAAAAGTTTTTATTTTATAATTTTTTGAGGCTATAATTTACTAATTACTTACTACATGCTTAATTTTTGATTACTTTTAAAATAGCTCCCTACCTTACTTTAGATATTAACTGTTATATAATCCTACTTTAATTATTATTTTTTGTATAATAAAATACTTAAAAAAACAGGCTTTATATACCAACATAGATAGGCCTTTTATTTTAATTGTAATACACAGCTCAGCATAAAAATCTGTGAATGAACAATAAATCACCCCTATTTTCCCACCCTTAGGGTAGGAATTTTTTTTTCAAATTTACATGGGACCAATTTCTAGGTATGTCCTATCCAATAAAAAAAGAATTATCAAAATCGGACTACTCTGTAAAAAGTTATGCGTGGTCATACATTACAATCAGTGAGTGAACAATCAATCATCCCCTTTTTTCCTACCCTTAGGGTTGGATTTTTTTTTCCAAATTTATATGGGACCAACTTCGGGGTATATCCTTTCCAATAGAAAAAGAATTATCAAAATCGGACTGCTCTGTAAAAAGTTATGCGTGATCATACATAAAAAAAAAAAATATACGCGTCGAATTGATAACCTCCTCCGTTTTTTCGTCGGTTAAAAAAATGGAATGCAAGTTTTATATCTACGCCGATGACCTAAAATTGTATCAATTAGTAAACTGTCGTAAAGTGTCCCGATGGTGTATCGAAAACCACATGATTTTGAATGTTTATAAATGTAAGCAATTTACAAGCAAAAGACACCCCACTATCGCAATTTACTTAATCAACAGTGTAACCCTGGAAGAGGTGTCTTGGAATCGCGACTTTCTGTATACCAACTATCTTAATGTAGAAACCTTAAATCCTATGGATCAAAATTAGAATACTTCAGTATGACCACTTTATGCTCTAGAAGAAAAGCTGCGGATATTGTATGCTTGTAATGTAAGTTAATTAATATTCACGTAGATTGTGAAGGTTTTCTGAAAAGAATACATCTTCCACACGAGAGCAGCCGTTTATGCAATAGGCGCACATTTGTGATGCCTCAATGCAGGTCAAATATAAAACAATAAACTCCATTTTATAGAATCTTTTCCAGCTACAACGTGAGGCAGCATTTAGTTTTTTTTTCGGGACCTTAGCATAACATAAGCCTGTGCAACCATTCGACTAATAATAATTATAAATGGCAGCATATTATATTTTATAAGCTTATTTAGTACATTTTAACTAGCTCATACATTGTAGCATATGTGTTTATTTAAGTTTACCTAGTATGTAGGTTATATTGAATTGCCCGATTTGTGAACGCATAAAAAAAGATCCGGTAATTGCAAATTTTTTACCTTGAGTAATGTCAAAGTTAAGCTTAGACTTAAAGAATCGCGATGATAATTAAATCCACCAGAGAACTTCCCATTTGGACCTGAAGCCTTCCGACCAGCAATAAAAGTAGGTACGCATATCTTACGGAGATCAGCTGGTAGGAGTGATTCATCATGGCGATGAGCAGGTTGAGCAGTACGATGACGTTGATGACGGCGTACGTGCCGAACATCAGCATGCCCCAGAAGCGCGTGAAGATCTTGATGCCGTCCAGCTCGAACGAGTCCAGGTCTACCAGCCCGAAGGCCGCCCAGAACAGCGTCTGCATAGTCTCGAACAAACTGCGACACAATCAACAAGTAGCGAATAAAGTATGCTCGTCCCGATAACCATTACTATGTTGTTTTCATCAGCCACCGAACATCACTATCATTGGAACATATTATAAAACTCTCTGTCTGTCTGTCTGAACGCGATAAACTCAAAAACTACGGAAAAGATTTTTCTACGGTTTTCATCAATGGACGGAGTGATTCATGAGGATGGTTTAGGTTTAAATAATTAATTAAGTCCAATGTTTTTATTATTATTTAAGTACCTAACTACCTAAGTGTATGTGGAAAGATCAGGAAAAGGAATAATTTATGCAAAAAGCCTTTTTCTGAGCCAATTCCGTGGTCTGGGACATAATCTGGACCCATCATGTAAGACATCATGAAAATAATAACTGATAATAACTATATGGCTGGAAGCCAAGCGGCGTGTATTACAAGCGCCATAAACGACGGGACGACTGGCCGGACGAGGGTACGATGTGCTAGGCTGATGTATACTTATTATGTTTACATCGTAACAACTAGTTCAGTTTATTCATTAAATAAGAATACGAAAGACAAATCTACCTATTCAGCGGAATAATTGCGTAACACACTGACAGTACGTATGGCTTTCATTTTGACAGTTCAACAACATTCATTGCGTTATTTAAGTTGATAAGCAGACAAATTTTTCGAACATATGAATCAATGGTTAACAATATCCTTAAAAATGATTCAGATTGTGATTGATATTGTGTGACGCAATTAGGGTGCTGGTACAGTTGAAACAGCTTCGCCATCCATTGCCGAACTTTGATTAATAAAATAAATTGTGTTTTCTTCTTTAGTGGATACTCTAGATAACAGTCTCTGTTGTTGAATTTAAATTGTCAGTGCATGTCTCAGGGATCCAACGCTCGAAAAGTCTGTAACTAAACCAAGAATATAATAAAATCCATAAGTGAACTGATCCTTACTTGGCAAACCGTCGCCACACGATGCAGGCGTCGGGGTCTGGGAAAGTGCCGTTAGCGGTGAGCGACGTGCCGGTCGTGCAGCGCTTCTTCTCCATGTCGGCGTAGTACCACAGCAGCTGGTTCAAACCTGTGCGGCATATCACCATGTTACCAGTGTGAACAGGTTCAGCAGCTAAATTTCAAGGAGGGTTCCTTGAAATTTTAGAAGCTAGAACACTTACCACATGAAAATGCAAAGATAACTAGTATATCTAGGACGAAGAACTTGAGAATGTCGAGCACCATCCTGCTGAGCGAGACTTGCAGCGGGCCCAGGTGGGGGTTGACGCTGAAAATGTACACCAGCTTGAGGCTGCTGAAGATGTTAGCAGCAGAGAATAGCCCCTCGGACAGCAACATCGGGTCCCACGCATCCCACTTCTCTCGCGGCTGATTCCACTGGAGACCTGCTGACATCTCTCGACGCACCTAAGTCAAAATAAGGAAAAGATAAATAAAAATAAAAAGCAAAGCGCTGTTCATAATATCCACCCAAGCAACGAAATATTAGGTCCTTACATATGAAATTGGCGTTTTGTATGGAAGGAACAAAAAGTCGAATATTTTTTAATATAATATATTTAATTAATCAAAGTATGAACCATTGTTTTCAATGCACTTTTGCCATCTTATAGGTAGTTCATTGATCCCTTTACTAAAAAAACCAGTCGGACGGGAATCAATAAAATCTTTGAAGGCGATTTGGACTGCCCCATCGGAGTTGAATTTTTTCCCTTGCAAAAAGTTATCCAAATTGCGAAAAAAATGGTAATCTGTTGGAGCAAGGTCCGGGGAGTACGGAGGATGTCTAAGACATTCCAATTCAAGCTCTTCTAATTTGGTAGCCGTCTGTTTCTGTTCAGTCAATTCGTGAGGTACCCACCTTTCAAGCTTTTTAATCTTCCCAATTTGCTTCAAGTGAATTAAAACAGTTTTATCACTAACATCGAAGCCTGCAGCTAACTCGGACGTGGTTTGCGATGGGTCCGCTTCCACAATAGCCTTCAATTCTCCATTATCAACTTGGGTCTCAGGCCGTCCACGGGGCTTGTTCTGCAGGTCGAAATTTCCAGAACGAAAACGTTGGAACCAAAAACGAACTGTGTTTTCTTTTGCAACATGACCGCCATACACATCATTCACCCTTCGAGTCGTTTCCGCAGCACTAGTGCCACGGCGGAACTCGTACTCGTAAATAATGCGATATTTTAAATTTTCCATTTTGTAAAATGAGTGACGCAAACAGAAAAAACAGAAGAAAAAAAACAAATGAATGACGGTCATCGAAGCACAAATACATGAGTAAATAGCTGTACAAATTTGAATTTGGAATTCCTTACCAAAGAGGAGAAATTCGTGATTAAAGTGGCCAGTACGAAAAACGCCAATTTCATATGTAAGGACCTAATATATTTCGACATCTAAGTATGAAGTGGATACCTGAAAATGTGAGACGATCCGCAGCGCGACGGTGGCGACGTACAGCGAGTTGGTGACGAAGTCTATCACGTTCCACATGTCATGCACGTACTCCCGCAGGCCCATATCCCACAGCTGCTTCACTTCGCTCCAGATTAAACCTGCAATGATACAGGTACACTCAGACAACTTTGCCTGATTTCATCCACTTTCTTCAATAAACACCACCAATTTATTTATTTATGTACCTACCTAATGTATGAATACAACATAACATTTGTAAATAAGGTTTTTAATTCGTTGATAAACTAATGGGTCGCAATACAGACCGCTGACCCAAGCGAGGATGAGCCACTCGACCAGCGAGGGCGGAGCGCCGCGGCGCGACAGCGGCTCGCCGTGCGGCGCCGCGCCCCACAGCAACCCCCCGGCCGCTGTCTCGATGCGCTGCGATGCCAGGATCAGCAGAACTGCAAGCGAACAGTGCCGATGAGTTCGCGACCAAGTCGTCATCATGTCAGTAGTGTTAGTAGTTGAGGTCTAATTGGCTCCATAATAATCTTCTAAATAAAATAAAATACATTTTGTTTACAATAGGACATACTAAAATACCGCTTACTAATGTAAACCTTTGCGAACATTATTGCAGCACGTATACGGTGGCAACTGGCAGGCACATCGACTAACCATGAATTCAGCACATGATTCAAGACCCCCAATAAGCGTAGCAATTTACCCGTCGGTTATCAAAAAAAAAAAATCTGCTGTTACATTATTTATTTTATTTTTAGCCGTTAATGTGCCACGGCTGTGCAAAGGCCTCCCTACTCTCTTTCCACCTCTCTCTGTCTAGAGCTGCCAAGGACCAATCTTTATCTGCTGTTACATACAAAACGGCAATAACTACGTGCCCAAAATGTATGGAACAGTTAATTGTTTGTGTGTCCCTGCCACCCTTTTTTTTTTTTTATCTTGTGGAAATCCTCATGGATGTCCACCACCCTGGGGTGGACTCTTACTGACTAAAACCACACGGTGTCCTGCTGCTACCTTTGCCATATACGCGGACACTCTGAACTCTCAAGCCTTGTACGGACTAAGCGTTCCGATGTACGCGTAGTCGGTTACGCGGACACAGGAACGATCAAAGGACTAAGAGAGAGAGAGAGAGAGTCATCACTGAAGACGTCACGACCATGCGCCGGGTGGAGTTGCAGCTGCAGAGGTCAGTGGCACAGTGTAGGAATGCAAAATTCCTTTGAACGACTAAGTCACTCACATAGGAACATGAAGTAGCTCGCCGAGTGACACAGGAACTTGATGAACGGCTTCCTGAGCGTGCGGCCGGCGGACGAGTGCGGCGCCACGATGTAGGCCAGCGAGTACAGCGGAAACATGGCACCGATGCGCACCATTTCCGCCGCCTGCAGCAGCATGTTCTTGCGCCGGAAGCCCGGCACACTCTCGTACCAGATGGACGCCAGCAGCTGCTGCACGTTCGGGTGCGCCACGAACTAGAACACACAATTAGTAGCAGGTCATTCATTACAATGAAGTACTTCGCCTGTAAGTATGGCAGCGAAAATTGAGTTGATTTTACCTTTTTTTGTCTTAGCTTTATAGCAAGCTTAAGTCTGGACAAGCGCATCCTCTCCGGCGCGCCGGGCTCCGGCAGCGGCACCTGCGGCGAGCCCGTCTCGTGGTTGAGCAGCACTTGCAGCTCGTGGGAGGTGCGCGTGTGGTCCAGCAGGGCCGTCGCGAACTCCTGACACTGCGCACGCAGCTCCTGGTACTCAGTCTTAAACTCGTGTTCGAGCGCGGACAGTCGCCGCAACTCCCAAGACAGCTCGAACGCTGTCAAGATGGGGTCTTTAGACGAAAGCGCGATCAGTGACGGCGAGGCGAGTGCGCGGTACGCGTTGATGCGCGAGCGTGAGTGGCGCAGCGAGTCCTCCCGGCGCGAGCGCACGCACTCGTCGCAGCCGCATCGCACATCGTGCGGCACCGGCAGGTTGGCGCCGCGGTCCAGCAGCAGCTTGATGATCTCGTAGCTGTCGCGGTGCGCCGCCAGGATCAGCGGCGTGATGTCCGCCGTGAACGTCGCCGTCTCCGGCGGTAGCGCCTCCCAACTCTATAACATAGCGACGTCACTTACATAAGCAAGACATGGCTGCGATGTACGCGGCATCTTAAGCTAAGCTACTTACGTTGGGCTCGCCGGGCTTCTTGGTCTGCTCCTCATGGTCCAGCAGCGCCTCAACTGCCTCCACGAACTCCTCGGAGATGGCGTGCAGCAGCGCGTCGCGCGTCTCGACGCCGAATTCCAGCAGCAGCTCCACCATCTCCAGGTTCTCGTTGTCGATGGCCATGAGCAGCGCGCTGCGGCCCAGCGGGTCCACGCAGTCCACGTTGATGTGACCAGTGTCGCGCGCGCGCTGCAGCACGCGCCGCGTGCCCGCCACGTCGCCACGCTCCACGCCCAGCAGGAACTTCTTCTCCTCTAGCGACAGCACGGCCATCTCCTGGTGCGGCCGCACCACGTTCTCCTCCTCCGTCATACCATGTATACTGTGGCGCTACGGATGACAGCGAATATCATAAACAACTACACATAACTAATACATTTTAAATTAAGTAACTATTGACGATTTATGATACATTAATTACCTAGCAGCTGACACTCTCTTACTGTTCGGTTCACGTCGCAAACACCCAGTGTGTTGGTGCTAGGTAGGTACTATACCTGCCCACGCCGCTCAATAATACAGTTTATACCTTGTTAAGAAAATCAAGTTACGAGCTTTTGTAGACGGTGACCGAACCGAACTAAGGGCAATAACTTGTTCGCGTTGTATCGTAGCTATATATACCGCACCTTATGTAGTCGTGATCGTAATATCCAAAGCGAAATAAATAATTTCATTGATCCCGCCTTGGGAATTCTTCGAATAGATAAAGCTAATGAAATGAGTCGGGTATCGCTCGTAAAGGATGTTGCTATATGCGATATATAGGATAGGTACACTCAACATAATATCAAGACTTGTATGAGGCCTGCGATGTCGTCTGGACTGCGATCGAGGCATCAGCTCGTTGGCCGTTACTGGTAGGTACCGCTCGCAGAGACGCGGTGGAACCAGCATTTTCCAGTCTCTATGTAGTCAGTAGGTACCTACTATATTTTGAATGCGAAAGTAACTCTGTCTGTCTGTACTTAACTACCTTATCACCCGGATTTGAATAAAAGACACACCGGTAGACTATAACCTGGGTTAGGTTAGGATATTTTTTGTCAGAGTCACAGAAATCTAAATAATAAGGGATTTCTGTGGTCTGAGTGGTAGGTACATTCCTATGGGATCATTTTCGGAATCCATGCGGGCGAATCCGCGGGCAAAACTTAAAAGTCAATCTGAAATAAAGCCGGCAGCTTATGTTATTGTGTAAGTGTCCAATCCTAATGGAATCCGCTCGAGAGTAACATTGTGGTTTCTATATTATAACGAGGGCACGTAGCGGAGTTGCGAAATAACGATGCGATAGCGCTGTCAGTGCGGCAGGGGCACGAGGAGGTGCACGCTGCGGCGGCGGCGCTCCGGGCGCCGGCTGCGCGAGGGCGCAGCACGTGAGCGCTGCCACTCATTATGCAAATGGGTCGCGGGGTGGAGGCGGGAGGCGGCACACCTCGCCGCACGCCGCTTGCTAACCTACGCTAAGTATCTTCACTCGGACAAAAGTCGGCGACGTTTTACAACCGACCACGCATTACCGGGCCGGACGCTGTCCCCGGACCCGGCCCGGCGCTCGTCCCTCGCTATTGTAAAGCTATAAACCAGCAACAGAGCCGGCCCGCCGAGCAGACGTGTCCAGTCGATGACTAGCTCTCGAGTAAATGTTTACGCTATTGAGCGCTAATTCCAAGGCGGACGAGAGCTTGGCTGCGAGATACTTAAATAAAACGTTTTTATTGTTTCATAGATAGGTGAGGCGCTCGTACGCCACTTGCGAATCAACTGTCCGACGTATTATGTAGTCGGACAGTTGACTCGCAACTAAGCGAGTGTGGAACCTAAGATTGAAACACACTTAATTGTACGATACGCCTACATACAGAAAGCATGGCTAATAGAAATCTCTATTCCCAGACAGCACGTTTCGCCGAAAACTTTGTTGAAAACATTGTTTGTAGATATCTCGGTTCATAAGAAGCACTGTTGACAGAGATCTCTGTTCATAGATAGCACTTCTTGCCGTAAACTTTGTTTATAGAAACCACTGTTTTCAGATACCTCGGTAAACAGAAAGCGCCTTTGGTTGACGGAAACCAATTAGATAATTATTTTTAAATAAGTTGTGTTCCGATTCGCTCGCTCTTGCATCCTATGTCGACGGAGCCCCGCCTCGCGGGGCTCCTATTTCTGTGTAAAGGGTTTAGTTACCTAACTAAACCTAACCTCGTGGTGCCCTTCACTCGCTCGCATCCGGTTTATTCTCGCCCCGTCCACCACTTGTTTGGCCACCACTGGGGGAAAGCGAAACAAATTTTAAAAATTATTCACGTTGTCCACCACTAGGGGACACTTCATGGTTTGAATAGGTCGAATCTTTTCCAAAACCGAATTAGGGCACCCCCGACTTTACGTAGTATTTTGGCTGCTACCCCTAGAGTGTATATAAAAACCGGAGGCGCGAAGGGAGAGAAACCCTCGCCCGCTGTAATAAAGCATAGGCACCCGTGCGAGTCGGAGGCGGTGAGCATGGGTGCCTATCCTTTGTTACGTAAGGGCGGAGGGGTTGCACTTCCCGCAGCGCCGGAGATGATGCAGAAGGAACTTTAAAGTGTTTTAAGGTTATTTTACAATAATTTTTTCCCCCAGTGGTGGACAACGAGAATATTTTTAAAAGTGGTTTCGGTGTCCCCAAGTGGTGGCCAAAAAAGTGGTGGACATCGGGAATAATCGTTGCATCCTACGTTACGCTTTCTGTGAACCAAGGTATCTGGAAACAGGTGGTTTCTATGAACAAAATTTACGGCAAGAAGTGCTATCTACGAACAGAGATCTCTGTCAACAGTGCTTCCTATGAACCGAGATATCTGCAATGTTTTCAACAAAGTTTTCGCCGGAACGTGCTGTCTGGGAATAGAGATTTCTATTAGCCATGCTTTCTGGATGTACCTAGTCGTCGAACAGAGATCTCTGTCAACAGTGCTTCCTATGAACCGAGATATCTGCAATGTTTTCAACAAAGTTTTCGCCGGAACGTGCTGTCTGGGAATAGAGATTTCTATTAGCCATGCTTTCTGGATGTACCTAGTCGTATCGTACAAGCCGTGTTTCTACCTTAGGTTCCACACTCCAACTAAGCAGCTCATAAGACAACAAAAAATCAATACATTCATCGTTATGTATGTACGTGTGCTCTTGTAGTAAACCTCTTACAGTGGCATCGAGACCTTATTGCTAAACTTTCAGACGCGATAACATTTTAAATTAGGGGCGAACTAACAACTTGCGAAAGTGTGGAGGGCCCGCAGATTGAATTCACCACAACTACCCGAATGTTCGACCCTTGTTATAGGTAGGTACCCACTGTAACCAATCTACTCAGTGCTCATGGAGATACCCTGCATCCCGAGTCGCGAGCGCAGAGCCGAGGCTGTGGCCTTTGGAGGGTGACAAATTCCATTACTAGGGTCGCCACTTCATCTGGATAAACCTCTCAAAAGGGAGTTAAAAGTCGCTTTGAGGAAACAAAAAAGAAGGCTGAAGTGGAAAAGGTACAATAATCGTAAACACTGAGCGATTCCCGTGAGAGGTACTTTTCTCTTTGCTTGAGTATAATGTACACAGAAAGAGAAATAATAATAACAAAATATACACTCAAAACTTTCGGAACGTTTGTTTGAAATCAACTTTAGTAAAGTATGTACCTATAGGTAGGGTTGTGGTGGGAGGCGAACGGAAGATTGGTAACGTTCTAAATAACCTCATTTGCATGTCAAAAGACTTTCATACTTCACCTTTTAATGGAGCAGACGTAAGTTCTAGATACTCCGGATTCTTAATCTCTCTCGCAATCTCTCTCGCAATCTCTCGGCAATTTCATTCTTTTGTAATTTTTAGTTACCTAACGAAACTTTATAGTTAACTTTATCTTCCTAAAGCAGATATTTAGTACATATATTTAGTACATATATTAGAAAGAACAGTTTATAATGATTTTTTGTTTGTGATCGCATCACCTATACCTACTAATGGACTATAAAACATAAAAAGCAACATAACCTAATAGGTAGGTGACAGACAATAAGTTGTTATCACAGATGCCTCGCCCAGCCCAGCTCCACAAAAACCTTCATCCCGTAAAAGTAAAGATTAGCCCGATTAGTGTCAGGCGTCAGAGTGTAGGGAAGGTGCTCATTTAATCGAACAATTTGGCGACAAAACCTTTTGACAAAGCGAAGTGCGTAAAAGCTTACGCTTTGTCAAATAAATAAGTTTTGGTCGCCACTTGAGGGTTCGATTCGTCATGTGCGTGAGAACTGAGGGACCACACTTTAAGCCCTGTAGTTTTCAATATATTTGTTTACAAATTTACAGATTCGTTCTACAATTGACTGAATCCTAGAATTTTATTTTGCGAATCCCAGTGTGGTCCCTCAGTTCACACGCATATCATTCGTCGACCGCCACTCTAATCTACTCGAACATTATTTTTTATTTTGGCAAAAGTTCTGCCATAATAGCTTATTGGAAATGTACCTATAACGGTCGGTTTAGACCAAACGAGCGAATGCACATTCTGTTGCAACTCTTTTTGTTTAAACAGTGATCGCATACTAAAATATAAAGAACACCGAGAAAACAATGCTCTTTCTCTTGTTCTAGTTTTTTGTTCGTTTGGTCTAAACCCACCTTAATACTTATTAGAATAATTGTAACAAATTGGCGGCATTTCCACGCGGACGGAACCACAGCTTGTGAAGCATGCTGGCTGGCAGCCGCCGCGCGCTGGGGCCTAACGAATTATATGCACGAGACTCGTAGTTGAAATCAAAATATAAGTATACGTCTACACTTAGATGTCAGACGTATCTAGATCTACTGTGAGAGAGATTCAAATGTTGTATGTGTTTGACCTGAAGTTTATAATATTCTATTTTATTTATAAGTGTAGGTACCTATGTGTCTTTAATATTAGGTACTGTAATTGGTTTTTAACCGTTATAATTAAAGTTAATAAACATATATGTAATGTTCCAGTATTCACTGAAGATCCAGTGAAAACAAGAACACTATCCTACACGTTCTCTACGTATGGGAAAAAATCTTTTCATTCGTAAGTGGCCAAAGCTGCGTAAATAAAGTTTAGCCTCTGTATACCTACTTGCTTCAAAAGTTGGACGTAGCCAGCCGAACGTAATACAGCTATACTGTAAAGAATTTGTTCAATTACCGAACTTTTAACTTGAAAGCTTCAGCAGCTAGCTTAGCTACTACTCCGATGTTACTACTTAACTTAGATTAAGTTTACTTTGATGAGTTAGGTAAATTAGAATACCTTCTAACGAGTACCATGTAAACACGACCTCTGACTTTGTACGAATTTCAACTATCTATTCAAGTAGAGTGCTGACCTATTCTCTAATTAATGTTCTATACGCAGTGCACTGGCAGTACGTACATCAGCACGCGACAACGAGTAGTAAGTACCTACTACACGAAGCGGCACCACCACACGACCCAGTGAAGCACATTTAGGTACTAAGCTAACTTACTAAGTTTATCCTAATTACAATAATGTCTAAGTACCGGCAACTCGCTACTGCATCACCAGCAATCATCCGTCTTCTCTCTCCATTGACTTTATAGCTAAATGGAAAGATAAATAAACAAAGCAGATACATAATTTACATATCCATGGACGGACATGACTACCGCCGGGGCCAAAAATAAAAAAAAAACAATCTGCTGCCTATCAGACGAAACACATTCATACATGTGGCGATAAACTGTAGCGATTACTGATATAACTTCCATGCTGGCCTGGAATCGAAAAAATACTGAAGCAATATGTTCGCTACGTAGATACCAATGCAGTACCTACTGCAATCGCTCAAGCTAATAATACATCATGCCATACGTAACTCAGGTGCACCTGCACACCTTGTATGCGTACCGCGGGGAGCCCTGCCTCTTCTGGAAGAAAAGCACACTAACTATACCTAAATGCTAGATTATGATGATCACGACTATGCCGCGATGAAACAGATACGTAGAGCAGGCGCGAGCACAGGTTCTGCGAGGACCAGGTGCAGGTGCGTGGACGGCATACCTTGACCTTGTTGTCTAGCGGGCGCGGCTCCGGCGCCAGCAGCGCACCCAGCTCCACGCGGCAGGTGGAGGGGCGCCGCGCATCGCCGCCGCCGCCGCCGCCGCTGCCGCCGCCGCTGCCGCCCGACATCTCCGAACCGCCGCTCTCTGCGCACACACACTACCGTCAGCGGCGGCCGCGCAGCGGCGCAGCCGCCGCGAGCCTCGACCGCGCTGCCCGCTGGCGAGAGCGGCCTGCGCGACGAGTCACCGCGTTGCAATGCGGACGGGGTTATATTTAGCGAGGGCGGGCGGCGGACTGCGAGCGCGCACTCGCAGGGCGCCGCGCTGTGCATACTCACCGGCGCCGTCGCCGCCGCGCGCGCCATCCTTCGTCCGCTCCGTGAACTGAAACAGAGGTCGGTGTGAGTGCACTCTGGAGCGAGCGCGTGCGCCGGGCACCAGGGGGCGCTCACCTGCACGCGGCGGTCGCGGCGTGCGGCGATCTGCCGCGAGTGGCGCCGCAGCGCCTCCAGCGTGCCGCGTGCCGCCGAGAGCGCGTGGCGCGCTCACTGCTGCTCGTTCTGCTCAACCTGCTGCTCGCTCAGCTCACGCTTCTCGGGCTGCTCACGCCGCTCGCTGGTCGCTACTCGCGTCCGATCCGCAAACTGTTCGGACATGAGTTCAAAGCTCCTTATTTATTGTTATTGCATCGTAAAATATTTTTGTGTACAGATGTGTATACGTTGCCATGTCGTAAATGTTACGCGTTAATTTAGCACTCCGTGTATACCTACTGACTGAACACCGTCAGCTTCAGCGTAGGTAGGTACAGTCCTCACTGGGTATCTGTCTTCATTGACGTTTGTTTATACATATTTTTTACTAAAACATACATCATAACCGTAAATTATGGATGTAAGTACACAATATAGATATTTACATAATTTAAAAAGCTAACAATTTAAAAATAATAATATGTAGGTACAGGTATATAAAAAGGGAGGGACAATATAGATTGATATACATATTTATGTATACCTACCCTACCTATGTAGTACGTTCAATATTTAGCTATGAACAAAATAGGTATATGAAATGCGTAAGAGAACATTTTTAACGACAAATAACTGAACCAGCTTTTAGAGCCACGAACACTACTCGCGACCGTAGCAACACAAAGTCTTACAATAATTTCCATTCCTTTCGACAAATACTTCTTTAATTTTTGTAAAGTAGTATCATCCGGGTCGTTTGGTTTCAATTGCTCTCTTGCAGTTGAACGTGGACCGATACGAGAGTGTGCGCAGTACAGCCTGTGCGGCAATATGACTGCACTCGTTCAAACAGAACAAAGAGTCTCAAATCACTCAATCACTTTACTCGAAATCCGGCCTTTTCAAATCACGATACTATCAAATATACATAAACTCGGAGAATTAACATTTTTATTGTCTCCTAACCGCGGTCCTTATCTCATACATCTATATGTATCTATAGCTAGGCATTATTAAAAATGTGTTTAATGTCTATCTAAATAGAGAACAGTTTATTGTCCAGATAATACAGTACCTAAGCAGACCACATGACACCCTATACAGGGTGGAAAAAACAACACTACAAAGTGATAATAAATAACTTCAACATCGGAAGTCGGTATCGTTGGTTCCGCATTTTCGTTTTTTGACACCGACTTCCGAAATTAAAGTTATTTATCACTTTTTAGTGATTTTTTAAGTTGGTTATTTTCTTTTTGTAAAAAGTTTTTATTTTATTTATTTATTTTATTTCTTAAGAAAACTTACAGCTAGGATACAGATAGTTGACAGTTAGTGAAAGAAGGTCAATTAAGAGTTTTCACTTTTTAGTTGTACCTACCGCACACAAATTCAATTAACACTAGTCTAGTACATAAGAATTGAAGACACCGACTAGAAAAAACATCAAAATTCGCGTAGAAATGCCGGAGAGGCAGTACATTTATGCATATAACTTCGTACATAAGAATAATTACCTAATTTATTATATGCTAAAACCTTCCTGAAAGTACGTAGATCGCATTATTGAAATAATTATCAAAATCGCTTTATTCGTTTTTGAAAAAAATCGCGGATATACAAACTTACATACATACGGGTCGAATACAGAACCTCCTTTTTTGAAGGCAGTTAAAAATCGATGGACCATATAGGCACTTTAAATCTTTAAGATCGATTATTTTACTTAAAAGAAACATTCCTTTAATTAATTAAAAAAAGAAATAAAACTGCATTTACAGATTTCTCGACAAGTTTACCTAAACTGGTAATCGAAACAGCTAAAAATTCAAAAATAAACACTCATTATTTTATTTTTTTAACTAGTCGATACAGTCATACAGTCAATGTTGAAGATAAAATTTCTCCAAGAAACATTAAGTCTTACACTCGTCTGTCGTACAAGATAGCCATGAAATCTAATATATAGTACACAAGGGCTTTAATCAACATTACGTAAACTTGAACTGTTCACTTTCAACAAGGAAAAGACACGTTTTATAACATCCAAAGACATTCTATGAAGTACAAGCTTGCTAATTTATCTCTAACTACCTTGTTGAAGAGTTGAAGACAATCGTTTAATCGTTAAAAATTCTATGCACATTTACTTCTTAGACGAGGCGTTCTGACGAAAAGTTTAAAGTTTGTTTGCTGTGCGGAACTGCAATTTTGAAATTCGAACGAATATTTTGGACATTTTTATCGATTTTGTTTTGTTTTGCTTCCATTTCCTAATTGTGTTAAGTATAATGGCGTATCAAGAAAAAATCGATTTATCAAAAGCTTACTTTTCAAACAACAAGAATTGCAATTTAGCTCTACAGTGGTATGGCGAGAGGGCCATGTAAAAAATGTTGTTGTTAATTTACTTACAAAAAGTTTTACGAGACTGTAGAAGAGTGGGGTTGAGGTAGAACATGTTATAATGCCGGGGCCACACTATACGGGAAAATCGCGATAAGTTGTTTCTTATTGGCTGACATCGTAGGTCCAGCCAATGAGCATCAACTTATCGCGCAAATCTTCGCGTTATCGCGATAGTCTGGCCCCAGCATGAGGAGCATATGATACACTACAACTGTGCCTACATCGCTAGATGACATTACCGGTACCCAGCTATGCCTACATCGCTAGGTTCCAAACTATTATTTGCCAGTGAGCCCCAAACTAGACATTAGTCTGTATCTTGGGGCTCGAGGTACGAATTCCAGAGTGGAGACTAGAGAATTGAGTTCGGTTATTGAATGGTATATCCGATATGTTTTATAATGTGTAAATGTGTGCGTGGTGTGTGTTCTGTTGGCCTATCGAAACATTACGAACGTCACGGACTCTCGAATCGGCAGGCAATCTACATAGTTCACGCGGTATGTTCTAATAACAAATATTCCTAAAAGCTGAATGCATTGGATGAAATCAATAAAAAATTTAAGTTAAATGATCAATAATCGAACAGCAAAAATAGTAGATTATTCACTAAGGGGATAAAGTGGTGTCTTATTGTCGCGGGCGCTACTTTGTATCCTGAACGCAACGAAGGATCCTAGTGCTCCCGAGCGTGGTGAGGGAGCTTTTAAGACCTGAGTGCAGTGAGGGATTCAAGCTCGCCCAAGACGAAGACACCTTTATCCCCGAGGAGAATATTCTACTTTTCGCACCTACTGCGAGGTAATAAAAACCATTTCGATTATCGAATTAATAGTTTATGAAACTGTTAAATAACCGGGGAATACCTAGTTATGTGCAGTGTCATACACTATTTACCCGACTACGTGACAGGACAGGGTTATGTTTTTTGCGTACGGTATCTACTTAACTATGTATCTTTGTGCGTGGAATTCCTTTACCCTCGAAGCATCCTAACGGCCGGATGGAGGAGTCAGTGAGGAGTCTATCGATTCGTTTGGGTCGCGGGAAGTTTATAGGCTAAGTTTTGTTTTTATAAAATCAAAATGGCGGATTTTAGACGATGACAAAACAAGGTCTTGAAAAAAAATAGTACCCTCCATTACTATGTCCATCAAAATAAAGGGCTTGAGAAGACGATTCCAAAAATATAACACACTAAAAGGATCCAAATAAAAATAAAATTACAAAATCAAAACCATTCTGCAACTAAGATTCAAAACTAGCTCACTTTCAAGCAGTCTTGTGCAGTTGGTGGCATCAAATCTGAAATTGAACTAAAATAATATACCTACTGCCTGTCGGTTTTTTTTAATTTTTCAATCTAATCTCATGCATTTTCATTAAAAACACAATAATCAATATCGTCAATGGAGCGTCAGCTCAGAGCCCTGATTCACAACCATACGACAGGCTATCGCATCGAAAACCTGACATTTCGATAACCTGATTTGACTTGCCCTCAATAGCAAATAGCTGTTGAAAGAATAGCGAAAACTGACAAAACTTTCGGGTTTTGGACTTGTGAACAGCGTTTAGAAGACTCCTACGATAACAATGATTAATGTTCGATACGATACGGAAGCGTATCGAGTGTTTGTGAATAGCTATGCAGATCCAATATTCTAACGCGGGGGTGTACGCGCCACAGCAACCGCTCATTTTGTTCGGCGACGGCGACTAAAACCTATGCATGAAGTAAGAACTCTTTGGTCGACACATTAATAGAAAAAAAGTTTTTTTTTTTCTTCAAAGTTTCCATACGTTTTCATCAGTTGACGTTCCAAATTCAAATCACAATGAATGACCAGCGGGTGATAATGAAATTCAGTAGGTACAATATTAATGTCCGGCTAGAGCCTAGGACTTAAATGACTTGCTTTAGGTTAGTTTGAATAACATATAATTTGACGGTAGCGAGCAGGTGGTGTGAAAAAAAAAAATTAAGCCTTTGTCAACTTTACTGACAAAAAATCACGCAATCACGCAGTTTTTCCAAGCATTAGTGAGTGATGAGGACATCCGAAGAATCGAGTCGATCTTGTCAAGCTTTTATAAACTTTATCTTACCTATCTTTACACAATATAAAATAATTATAATATAGACATCCGCATCGCTGTCATCCGGAAACGTGCCCAGAAGACTGGCAGCATTGCCACGTTGAATGGCAATGCTAATTCTTTGGCCAAAGAACGACCCAGCCCTCTGGTCACGTGAAGTATCGACCAGCCGGCGAGAAATTTCCTTAAAAAGGAGACGCGCGCTCGGGCCCTATGACCCGAGCGTTTCGACCCCAAACGGCTCAAAGCTGTAGTTGCCCATAAGGTTACAGTATTTGCGCCGCTTGAGGGTCTCAGCAGCTGCAGCAGCGACATATAGACACATAAACATTTTTGAGATATCGTTTCTCAAATAGAGAGCATGGGGTGGGCCAATTAATATATTTTAATCTGTCAAGCGCCGTTAATGAGACACAATTGATTTTCTATTGTTTCGTCACCGATCGGCGAACCGCGCCGCTTGGCGACGGATGAGGGCCCACTTCCTGTCACCGAGAGGAGGCCTGTGTCCCAGCAGTGGGAACATTATTGGCTGATTATGATGATCATGTTATACGAGAGCGACTTCGTGTCTTTTTTGAAGATGAAATATTTTTAGGCCTACTCGTAACATTGATGCGATAGCGCTTTTCTTTTTGCCCCTTTTTCACGTCGGCTCGCTAGTAGCTAATTGTCTTTTTCTTCTTTAGAAGTTTATTTGCGAGTGATTTCGTAACTACTTACAAACTACATACATACATACCTACACCTACTGGTTCGACGTTGTACATAAAGCGATACAATTATGTTATTGTGTTCAATGGTCGCTGGTACTTAAATCTGGTTTAGCTGAAACTAACTTAATATTCAGCGTGAATGGTCTCGGCTCTGCTCAGTCGTCGCCCACCGTCCCAAACTAACGGCAAACGGAGTGTGCTGACGTGTGGCGGCCCTACGGCGCGGCGGCACTTCTAGATGTGTCAGCTGTATATTCTGCGATTCCTGCGAACACGTCCGTGCGACACAGCCGCGCGCCGCCGCGCACCGCAGCGTGGAGCGCACACTTGATGACACGTCCGCACGTCCTCACGCGCGCCGCAGTCAAGCCTGTCGGCTCCCCTCGGCCGCGAACGTATGGTTCCCCTCTCATATGAAATCACGCCGTAGCTGGGCTTATAATTGTACGCTTCAAATGATGGCATGACGATAAGTAATTGTCTTTGTATAAGTATCTACTGGTCGCATACGTAAGGGGAAAACATTATATTATCTCACTATTTATAACTCTACGCAACAAATACAACGACGACAATGATGGAGCAGACAGAGGTGTCTAGATTAGTAGGTAGGTCTGTACCTACCTACTAATCTAGCTCGTGACTCGTGACTGTTCACGAGCACTAATATGTCAACACTTGGCAACTTTCAATTGCGATTTGTTCGTGAAATAACGAATGCAACGTTGAAATACGACACTTTACATAAACCTATGGGTTCGAAAATACTATGTTGATAATAACATAAACTTTCATTAAAAAACGAAGGAGAAAATCGCCTTTGAATAAAAAAAAGTGTATACATACTTATGCTCGTGACTGTACTTATCAGAGTAGGTACGTAACCCCATGTTTTGCACTCATAACTGTTCCTAAAAGCTATTATTCTTGTAGTTAATTTACGAAACATTCCTTCACAGTGTGCAAGTTTATATTATAAGCCGGGCTGCTCGAAGAACCGATCACATACTTGAGCGTACACTCGCAAAGTTCGAGAGAAAACTTAGCCGACAGGCGCGCGCCGCGCGGACACGGCTGAGAAATATGTTGTAGCTAAACTTACACAAGTTATCCACTTATGCAGCAATATATTTGTCAGTCTCCAGCCTACCCATTAGTTATTTTTGTAAGATGGTGTAAGTAATATAATTATTTCAGTGATGATAATAACTTGAAATGTTGTTTCGCAATTTTCAGCCAATTGAACGTTACGTTCACACTCATGATACCACTTATAAACTCGTTTGTAGCACGTAAAGCTATCACGGCGAGACGACGGCTTCCCTACTGGCGGAGGAAGGGGACTCCATTATTACGCAATGTATCTCGAAGCTGCGCGCTTCCAAATGAAATCCTCGTACAAAATATTAATGTTGACGCTAAGGGAGGAGAAAAATAAAATTGATTAGTTTCGCTGGAAAATGTTGGCGGTTTACTGTCTCTGGGGACCTTCAATGTCGTCATTTTTATAAAGAAATTGGAATCCCTAATTTTTTTGCTTCGACATATCCATCACTTAAAGATGTCGAAAAATACTTTATTTTTCCGAAATTCTATACGCTTTGGAAATCTAATACCAATCTATCAAGAAATAGTTTCCTTTTCGATGTAAACTGCAAATATGAACATGTTTACATACAGAACATTGATCAAACACGTACGTGATATAAAAAATACTGGTCTCCCTAGCTCACGCCTACTGGAGCCGACTGCCGAGCACAACACAAATACATGTACATACATATAAACAAATTAAGTAGCACTTCATCACACATGTTATTGTATTGAAAACATACGGATTCATCGCTCTCTGAATCAGATTAGATGTGACATCATAATAAAACCCAAAAGTTTGGTTATAGGATATGTGGTTGTTGGTTTGTTTGGTTAATATCTGCATAATATAGCGAAAGTTCGCGTGTCGTGGCAACTCAATAGTCCGCTGCTACGTAATGTGGGTCTCCGTAGAACATTAGCGAGGGCGGCGTCGGACCCGCGACTGAGTTACAAACTATTTTGGTAAATTCACACATAGGTCTTATTTAGCTTGGTAACAGGCAAATCCATCTTATAACTAATACATTCATTTCATTTCACCCTTTCCCGTCTGTCGACTGGGACGTACGCGGTACCACCGCGGGACGCAGCGGTTGGAGCTTGTGCTGCGGGACGCAGCGGTTGGAGCTTGTGCTGCGGGACGCAGCGGTTGGAGCTTGTGCTGCGCTGCGGGACGCAGCGGTTGGAGCTTGTGCTGCGGGACCTGCTGCCTGCTGGGCGTGAGGTCATCAATTACATTTAAGGTGGGATAAAGTGTCATATTTATGGTTTATCTTTTCGACCTACTTTTACTGGAGAACTGTGACTGTACGTAATCCTGTTTCCCTTCAGGGATCGCTTCAACGTTACGGAGTGATATCTCCGTGAACAGGCGGAAGATGGCCCCCACACCCCGCCCCGCCCTCCTGTCACCCCCTACGACACCCGCGGGAAGTAACGCGCTGTATTAGCTGAGATTCACTGACGCTACATAACAATGGTTCGTAATTTACACAGATCGTGATTTGGATGAATGTGTAAATAAAGAAAAACATAGTGCTTCTGAGTTCATGTGAACATTGAGGACATCGAGGTGCGAATATAACAATGATTGACGTTTAACCGTGCTTTTTTTAAAATAAATATATAAATAAAATAAAATTCATTTAATTCAGACAAAACCCATATTACATAAAATAAAAAATCAACATGTCTACTGCCACAGAATAAAATTTCTCCAAATATAAACCCTCTAAAAAACTCTCTACAAATTAAAAAAAATAAAAATAAAAAAGGTCACAGAATTAAAATTAAAATAAAATGACACAGCAATTAAAATAAACGAAAATTAAAAGATTCAAACTGTCATGGTCACAGAACATCAAACTATTGATTAATTAAATTATTACTACAAAGTATACTATTTTTAAACGGGGTGACTTCAAGTGGTTACCCGCAAAACTTCCGCCTTCCAAAATCCGTCCTTCTTCCAACTTCAAAATTCCAATAAATAGCGCAATCTGCAAAAGACACCAGTTCTGCAGACGGGTGATAAGTTTTAGGTTAAGATGCAAAAGATAACGTCAAATAAACTGTCACGACTGTTACTCTGGAAGGGGTACGGTGTTAGGGGACCCGGTGTAGGCAGATATATTGTATCATGTATGTCTCCGAACAGTCGAACCCACCGGCCGCCGATTACCGTCTTATCTTCCACATGACAGGGGTCTCATTATCACAATTTATCGATGTTTAAATCGCAGGCTGTCCTTCAGGTTTAAAAAGTATCTCATTTAGATGTGTTTCTCAATCATTTTATTTTAAGGATTATCTTCGTCATTCAGTTACAAACTAGGGCCGAACCGAAGGCACCCTAGTCGGATGTATATGATAGGATTGGATTTATCTCTTAGACTAGCTTCTGCCTACGTTTATGTAGAAGAATAGTACCTATTCTTCTACATAAACGTAGGCAGAAGCAATATATTTATATGAAGCATATTTATATGGTGTACTATTCTATTCTCCCATAGCAAGCAGCATGATGATTTACAACCTACAGACTAACCAGAATTATAGGGAATATCTACGCAAAATTTGACCAGAATCTAAGATAGTATTCGCGTGATGCTGGAACATACACTGAGACTAAATTCAGTCTGAGAAAGATCTATGTTTTCGGCATTAGAGTTGTTCCCAGACCTCCTATCCGTTATTTTTTTCAAAGACATTCAATGTACAGTTTCGACTTCGTTATGGTTTTATTATAAGTATAGAAGGATGATAATGAAGTAGTGGTTCGATTGGCGAAAGATGCTTATGATGATGGGTTGGTTTGTCCACTCTTTCCCATGCACAGTGATTGTTTGTGTGTAGTTAAAGAAGAATGCGATAAAATGTGGCACGAACACTTCGATCAGAGGTCACTGAGCAATGGAATCTGGTATCGGACGATCCAGCTAGCACTTTCCCGTTGTTCGTGGTTTGACCACGAAATTGTAGTGGCTCTTCGACTTCGATGGGGACACATTCCAATAAACAGTTTTGCATTTCTCATGGGTAAAGTTGCGTCACCAAATTTTCCAGAGTGTAATATAGTGGAAGACACTTACCATACACTGATGGAGTGCGTCCGGAACGAGGCCGAAACAGTCATATTGTTATCCAAGTCACTGGATGTTGGAAGGTGTAATAGCATTCTTGCGTCCCCACATTGTCCAAGGATGCAAGATTCTTATCAGTGGCGGATTTACACATTTGCCGCCAGTAGGCTATTCAAATTTTGTCGCCCCTACCGACCTCTACAATAATGTCCCATGTATTTTATATACTGCTTCGCCTTTTCTTCAAAATACTTAAAATGTTCTCGTTCATTAGCTACGAAATACTTGCAAAGAGATTTGTAAAGACCGGCAACTGTGATAAAATCTACGGTAAAGCCTGAATTTGAGCATTCACTTTGTTTATTCTTTCCAAAAAAACATGGTAGGGATATAAATATTAATCTTTTTAATTTCAGTAAGACATTTAAAAAAAAAAAAACCGGCCAAGTGCGAGTCGGACTCGCCCATGAAGGGTTCCGTAGCAGCAAGTAACATAATATAAAAGTTCTTGTAGTTCGTTGTAACTTTGTGAAAGGTACATTGCGGTTTTCGATTTATGACGTATTAAAAAAAAACTACTTACTAGATCTCGTTCAAACCAATTTTCGGTGGAAGTTTACATGGTACATTATATATATTTTTTTAAGTTTATCATTCTCTTATTTTAGAAGTTAGAGGGGGGGGGACACACACATTTTACCACTTTGGAAGTGTCTCTCGCGCAAACTATTCAGTTCAGAAAAAAATGATATTAGAAACCTCAATATCATTTTTGAAGACCTATCCATAGATACCCCACACGTACAGGTTTGATGAAAAAAAATTTTTGGAGTTTCAGTTGTAAGTATGGGGAACCCCAAAATTTATTGTTTTTTTTCTATTTTTGTGTGAAAATCTTACTGCGGTTCACAGAATACATCTACTTACCAAGTTTCAACAGTATAGTTCTTATAGTTTCGGAAAAAAGTGGCTGTGACATACGGACGGACGGACAGACAGACAGACATGATGAATCCATAAGGGTTCCGTTTTTTGCCATTTGGCTACGGAACCCTAAAAATGTTAGGCCCAAATTTGCCGCCCCTAAAATCTGCCGCCCTAGGCTCCAGCCTACTCAGCCTATTGGTAAATCCGCCACTGTTCTTATACATCAGAACCGCGGGTGTACTTTTCAGATTTGCAAGTTAGCAAAAATAGGATTTAGATCATAAGGAATAATTGTTTGTACCGATGGGCATAATCAATTGGTAATTTGACTCTCTATAAATAAAATAGAATAAAAAAAAATATAACTAAGTATAGAAGATAATAGAAATGCTCAATCGGAAAGAGTGTGTGTTAATATGAGCAGCAACTAATGAATGCCGTTGATGCTGCGTGTGACGTGGCCAGCCACTGGGCCAATCGAAAGGCCTTCAGTTTACCAAACACAATAACCACAATAATCTTACAAGATTGTACTCTCTAAGTACTGTATAATCCGTTTATTGCCCGTGGTTCAACCGCGTAGTTCTACAATCATATAATGTGAAGATAAATAAAAAAAGAAAAAGTTAAACACATTAAAAATTAATGCTTCACCTGAAACAAACTTTCCAAATGTTTAAAATATTGACAGAGTTTTCAACTTCGAACTGAAGTTTATATGGAATACATTCATTATTAACAGTTTTCGAGATATTTTTTTCTTACAAGTACAATTTTCTTTTAAAGAGAACTAAAAAATACGCATGTTAATCGAATACAAATCAGCAAAAATTTTGAAATTAATCTCTGTTACTTTTGTATGAATCGATTGATTTTTCGTCGGATATTTGATTCACAGGATAATTAAAAGCTGTCAATTCTCTTAAATCTTAAACTTTATCGATAGCCCCCATCCCTTTAAATAAGATGGCGCTTTACCTACCAGGGATCAATAAGTATAAATCTGAATTAGAAATGGTACAGTTAAGTGGCATCGGTAAGTATTCGAGTGACGGCAGTGACGGGGAGGCAAGTTTGACAAACAAACACTTGTAAAGTCGGCAGAAATAGTGTTATCACGGCATTAACTTCCGCAAAGTCGTTCTTAACGCGTCGGAGACAAGGAGTTGGCCGGCTCTTTAAAAGTCATTCAGTTAGCGATGTTACGACTTAATATGCTTACATGTGCAAGTTATGTGATGGCTTCGACGTAAACAGTTACTTGTGACGCGAGGCGGAGCTTCTTGTGTCTCCGGTGCAGCTGAGCTTGATGCCAAGCTTACACCTGCGCTTAGCGACCTGTCTAGTGCGTCTGCCGAGTGCCGGCTCATTGTCTAGTGCGCCTGCCGAGTGCCGGCTCATTGTCTAGTGCGCCTGCCGAGTGCCGGCTCATTGTCTAGTGCGTCTGCCGAGTGTCGGCTCATTGTCTAGTGCGCCTGCCGAGTGCCGGCTCATTGTCTAGTGCGCCTGCCGAGTGCCGGCTCATTGTCTAGTGCGTCTGCCGAGTGCCGGCTCATTGTCTAGTGCGCCTGCCGAGTGCCGGCTCATTGTCTAGTGCGCCTGCCGAGTGCCGGCTCATTGTCTAGTGCGCCTGCCGAGTGCCGGCTCATTGTCTGGTGCGCCTGCCGAGTGCCGGCTCATTGTATCGCTACCCACGCGTTTAGTTAGCTCTGCCTTCCGACCCACTCACAGAGAAGGGTCAACCATTATAGTTATTCATTATTGGAGAGATTATTATTGTTGGAGCTTGATGACGTCAGTGTTGCTTGACGTACTTCTATAGTCATAGCTGTCTAGTTATGGAATAAGACGTTACCGTCAAACGGGGTGAATCGGGACAAAGCTTTAAAAGGGATTTTAACATTAAACTAACATAGTTTGTGGCCAAAAAGGACCCTAATGTGTTTACTGTAATTTAATTAACAATTACGTGCCCTTATTGACAACAAACTATATTAATTCAACGTTAAAATCCATTTTAAAGTTCCGTCCCGATTTACCCCTGCATCCCTATTCACCCCGTTTGTAGGTACTTTGCGGAAATCCATGGAATTAAAAAGTTATTTAAATTAAAAAAAAATAGTCTTAATTCCGAAATAACTAGATCCAGGCTTTGATGCACTTTGCAGCATGGAGAAGATGTGGTTGTTATGTTGCGAGATGTAACCCAGACTCTGTGCTCTGCTGTTGTCATAGGTGTGACGTACATTACATTTCACCACCATAGAGTTGTTGGCCACGATCCCCTCATCTCGTTAGGTAAGCTGTGACCATGTTGATGCATAGTCTGATGGACATCACCAGCTGATGTGATTGGCAGGTTGTGTACGACAGTACGACTACAGCCGCGTACGATGTAATGCACTACTCTAAAGTCACATTAACATGCTTATCATGCACTTCTTTTGCTTTGTTTTAAAGGTTAAAAGGGAAATGACAAAGGCAAATCCATTTTATTTTTGGAACTTTAAGTAAACTTTATTTTACTAAGCTACTTTTTTTAATAAGACAGACATAGCAGAGCTCCTGGAGAAGCACAAAAATAAAAAGATTATTTTTATCACCGAATACTAAAAGGAATTTATTACTAGGTACCTACTTACTTACTTACATCTATTTTGTGCATCTTTAATTTATTTGAGATTATTCTGTGGTCACTGATGGGGAACATTATACAAGACATGGGATGCAGTGATATGCAACATGTTTCATGTAACATCTATAAGTCACCGTTGCGTGCGCACCGCGCACGCGCACCGCGCACTGGTCTGGCGAGGCGATGTACAACACTTAGCACACGCTGTTGTGTTCCACTAAAGGGACGGTTTGGGATCACGGAATGGATTTGTTACGACCGGCGATAGCACATTTAGATACTTGCAGTTTATAGCTTACAAGGCACCGGTTCACTTCCACCATGAAATTATAATGGTATCACAATGAGTCTTCAACAGTGTTCCAAAAGGAATATTTTAATATTTCTTAAACAAAAAAGGGAAAATATAATTCCAAGTGCCGGATTTACAATTTAATTAAATAAATGAGTATCTCAAGAACCGCGCCGTTTTGTTTTGATATAATTAAAGAAACCTTATCGTACTCAACTAGGGTCGCTTGAGAACATCCCGCGCGGGAGGGGCGCGGGCGGAGCGGTGCAGCCGGGCGAGGTGGAAATACTAGTGCTACGCCTCCGTAGGTCTTCCGTAGACGGCGGGTACGCCTCCGCATGTCTTTCGTAGAGGCCCGCTACGCCCCCGTAGTCCTTGCGTAGGGGTCCGCTACGCCTCCGTATGTCTTTCGTAGTAGCCGCTACGGCCCCGTAGATTTTGCGTAGTAGACCGCTACGTCTCCGTATGTCTTTCGTAGAGGCCGCTACGCCCCCGTAGGCCTTGCGTAGGGGTCCGCTACTTCTCCGTATATCTTTCGTAGAGGACGCTACGCGCCCGTAGGCCTTGCGTAGGGGTCCGCTACGCCCCCGTAGGTCTTGCGTAGGGGTCCGCTACGCCCCCGTAGGTCTTGCGTAGTGGTCCGCTACGTCTCCGTATGTCTTTCGTAGAGGCCGCTACGCCCCCGTAGGCCTTGCGTAGGGGTCCGCTACTTCTCCGTATATCTTTCGTAGAGGCCGCTACGCGCCCGTAGGCCTTGCGTAGGGGTCCGCTACGCCCCCGTAGGTCTTGCGTAGGGGTCCGCTACGCCCCCGTAGGTCTTGCGTAGTGGTCCGCTACGTCTCCGTATGTCTTTCGTAGAGGCCGCTACGCCCCCGTAGGCCTTGCGTAGGGGTCCGCTACGCCTCCGTATGTCTTTTGCAGTAGCCGCTACGTCTCCGTATGTCTTTTGTAGAGGCCGCTACGCCCCCGTAGGCCTTGTTTAGGGGTCCGCTAGCGTCCGTATGTCTTTCGTAGTAGGCGCTACGGCCCCATAGGTTTTACGTAGTGGTAAGTTACGTCTCCGTATGTCTTTCGTAGAGGCACCTACGCCCCCGTAGGCCTTGCGTAGGGGTCCGCTACGCCCCCGTAGGTCTTGCGTAGTGGTCCGCTACGTCTCCATATGTCTTTCGTAGAGGCCGCTACGCCCCCGTAGGCCCTGTGTAGGGGTTCGCTACGCCTCCGTTTGTCTTTCGTAGAGGCCGCTACGCCCTCGTAGGTCTTGCGTAGTGGTCCGCTACGTCTCCGTATGTCTTTCGTAGTAGCCGATACCGCGATACGCCCAAATAGGCCTTGCATAGGGGTCCGCTACGCCTCCGTTTGTCTTTCGTAGAGGCCGCTAATCCCCCGTAGGCCTTGCGTAGGGGTCCGCTACGCCTCCGTAGGTCTTACGTAGTGGTCCGTTTCAGCTCCGTAGGTCTTTGGTAGAGGTCAGCTACGTCTCCTTAGGCCTTGCGTAGAGGTTCGCTAGGTCTCTGCAGGTTTTGTGGTAGAGGTCCGCTATGCCTCCAACCTCCAAAGTTCTTGCGTAGACGTCTTCTACGCGTCTGCCTTGCGTTGAAATCAGTGTTTTGCTATCGTAGGATTTGTGTAGAGGGCTGCTACGCCTCCGTAGGTCTTGCGTAGGGATCCGCTACGCTTCCGCAGGTCTAGCGTAGAGGGCTGCTACACCTCCGTAGGCTTTGCGTAGATGTCCGCTACGCTTCCGTAGGCGTTGCATAGTGGTCTGCTACGGCTTCGTAGACCCTGCATACAGGTCTGCTACGGATTCGTAGACCCTGGGTTGAGGTCGGCTACGGCTCCATAGGTCTTTTTTTATTCTATCGCCTAGCTGTCGGCGTCCAATCTAACCAGATGCAGCTGAATACCAGTATTTACGAGTACATGGAGCGACTGCCTATCTGACTTGCACAACCTATTTACTGGGTAACACGATACCTCTTGGTAACACCTGTATTCACAAACAATACTTGTCTAAGTAAAGTAGCGAAACAAGGCGTTTCTCAATGCGTTCCATATGACAAGCCTTTCAATTCATAAACAATACTCAAACGACTCTTGACTATGCAAACGTACTACGTTGAATAGAGCTCTGCGATTGGTTCCTTTTGTGATAGTACACTTCGCCAACTGACATTGCATTTTGCTGTAAAACAAAATATTGTCGGTAGTGCTTGTACCTACTTATATTTACTTATAAACGTAATAAGTAAAAAAAATAAGAATAATGTTCAATAAGTACCTATAATAAGTTATTTTAATTATATTAGGTATAAGGTAAGGACATGAAAACTGCCAGAAGAATAAAACCTTAACGCCAGTAGCCTAGACCTCTTGCAGTTCACTATCCTACGTGTTCATTTATCAGTTGCATGGCAAGAGTATAAAATCTTTCGAAAATCTGTAGCGCTATCTAAATTCATCCGAACTGTAATAAACAAAAGAATCTTCGAAATCCTGGATCACTTTTCTGGTACCTACTTATTCTGCTTTGTTCATTGATATAATACCAAATTCTTCTTCGCTACTGTTCGAGTAGAAACGAAAACCATCTCAAACATAGCCAAACCAAACCTCGAAAAACAAAAATAAACGAAATCTTTGACGTATAGGCTGGACACTACGAGCTGCAGCTCGCCCGCAGCCCGCTACTTTATCTATGCGTCCACAGCGTCGATCGGCACTCAAGTATTGTCTAAGATTAGGTTTTGGGCCCTGTGTGTGCGCGCGCACTGTGAGAGCTCATAATGTTAGTGAACAAGGGTGACGACTGGTTTTCTGACTACAGCACCTAACGACTGTCAAAGATCTACGAATGACAGCCGGGACCAACGGCTTAACGTGCTTTTCGAGGCAAAGAGGGGTGTCGGTATGTAATGGATGGTCCCCACCTATCCACGAACCGACCGCGGGAAGCCTTCGAACGACTTTATTAATTAGTCATGAGCCTCTTTAATTTAAGTATTGTTATTTTTTTTAAGTGAAAACTTCTTTAGCGGCGTTGCACACTTTTTGTAATGGGTAAAAAATGTTAAACTCGCGTCAGGACATCGCGTCAGGACACGTGACCGTCAGGAGAGATTTCTCCCCCCCCCCTCTCTTTCTACGGCGGCGCCAACCGAAGTGAACCAAGTGAGACACGATAATGGATGGACGGACGGACGGACGGATGGACGGACGGACGGACGGACGGACGGACGGACGGACGGACGGACGGACGGTGACGGTGACGGTGACGGTGACGGTGACGGTGACGGTGACGGTGACGGTGACGGTGACGGTGACGGTGGCGGTGACGGTGACGGTGACGGTGACGGTGACGGTGATGGTGGACGCGGACGTGGACGTGGACGTGGATGGATGGATGGATGGACAGCTGATGGCTCGACCGTCTGTGTAGTAGCCACACTGCTGTGTATTCGTAAAATTATTGTATATAAAGTGTTTCAAAAAATGGAAATTGAACAAAGTGCGTCGATTAATGAAAAAAGTGACGCAGAAATAGTGAAAAAAACTTAGTTATATTAATTCAATTAATAATTGATTTATTTCAACGTTAATATTCAAGTTTTCACTTCTGCTGGCACTCCCGGAGTGCAACCCGTCTTTTTTTTTATTTATTAATTTTGAAAGTTTTAATTGTTTTCAATACTAAATAATTATAAATACTCGTATACTTAATTAGAATATTTGTACGCCGTTGACGGCAAGACGGCGTTCGTGAGTTATAATTCTAACATCTATATTTTTTGTGTAGGTACTTATGTTCTACAAACAAAAATATTTTTTGAGGTCTGCTACGCCTCCGTAGGGTTTGAGTCCACAGGCCGCCCCAGGCTCTGGGTATCTAGTGCGGCGCTGCCCTGACGTAGCACTGCGCAGCACCTTCTACGAAACGGTTGATAAGGTTAAACGTTTTCTTTTCAGGTACTTAAATGAATTGTAGATTCACAAGGAGTGTCGTTATAACATAAAATATTCCCTTGCAGCATTTAATTGATTTTTAAGGTTGGTTCTGAACACTTTTTACAATTTCTAATGGTTTTGGTTTTGCACCTGAAGTCCTATATGAAAAACTTACCTTGAACTATCGGATACATGAACTGTGTCACCGGTGTAGAAACGATGAAAAAGAACTCATAGAATCGCGCCCGTATCAACCCACGCCAGGTGTAAGTGACGGCCACTAACGGACTCTGACGACCACGGACGGCCACTGACGGCCGCTGACGGCCGCTTACGGCAGAAAAACTATTGTTTCACGTGCGTTATCTTTTGTTATGTAATATATCATTATATTGCTGCGCTGGCTACAAGCTTCGCATCCTGGTTTTATTACACAAGAACCGCCATGAAGTAGATTCGGATTAATAAAGAATAATTAAATATGTACTTAGTTTAATTTTTTTTTCTTTGTTTGTATTATTTCTCATCATGCATGGGTTGCATTTTTATAATCTATAGGGACATATGTATAATTAAATCGTAGCGGAGTCAAAACGAAACAAAAAAGCAATTGTTTATCTGAATGTATGTTCCATCATCACGCAAACACTTCCGAATAGATTCCGTTCAAGTATAAGTTTGGTCTATTTGCTATAGGGGAAAAAAGAAAAGTAGGGGGGGGGGGTAAAGTATTATTATTATATAAGTTAATTATTTTGTAAAAGTGTGTTTAGAATAAGTTACATTACGTAGATACCTACTTCAAAGTCAAAGTCAAAGTCAAAGCATTTATTTCAAATAGGCACATAAAAGGCACTTTTGAACGTCAAAAAATATCTTAAAATAGAATTGATTGTAGTCGCCCATTCCAAAAGGTAGTTTTCGTATGGAGAAGAATGGGCAAGAAACTCCACCGTTACTCTTTTAAAATGTTTTAGGTACAATATTTTGCATGGGTACATTAATTAAATAATAACATGTGAGGACGATGCACCTAAAATAAAATTACTATACCACAGGTAAAAGAATTAAAAACGAAACCATGACATATAAATTAATTATCTGATAGATACATGGTGCTCACATATTTACAAACATGGTACAAGCAAAACAATTTTAATTAAAAAAAAAATACAAGTAATAAGTCAGGGTGTGAGTAATGAATGACAAAACGAATAAAAAAAAATAACAATTAAATTAGCAACCAGTTTGATTTTGTCTAGACTCTAGATTGTCCTATGGAGCAGGACCAGCATGTTTCCAAGCGTTCTTATCTTGGATATAATCTTCTAATTTATAGTATGCTTGTTTACAAAGTGTACGTTTAATGTGAGTTTTAAATTTTCTTTCATTTAATTCCAATATATCACAAGGTATTTTATTGTAACATTTGACACAGTACCCCATAAAAGATGTATGTACTTTGGCTAATCTGAAAAATGGTTGATGTATTTTATCTTTATTTCTTGTATTAAAGTTATGTCTATCGCTTATTTTATTAAAAAGATGTAGATTTTTTCTTACATACATAATGTTTTCATAAATGAATTGGCAAGGTACCGTCATAATATTAATCCTTTTAAATAGTTCCCTGAGAGATTCGCGGCGACGTAGATTATAAATGGCTCTGACAGCTCGCTTTTGCAAAATAAAGATGGATTCAATGTCAGCAGCTCGACCCCATAGTAAAATGCCGTACGACATAATGCTGTGAAAGTAGCTAAAATACACTAAACGCGCGGTTTCTACATCTGTTAACTGTCTTATCTTCCTAACAGCATAAGCGGCCGAGCTGAGCCGCCCCGCAAGAGATGTTATGTGAGGTCCCCATTGCAATTTCTCGTCTAGCGTGATTCCCAGAAAAACCGTTTGATCAACAAATTCTAGTTTTTCTCCATTCAGTATGATGTCACATTCGCTACTTCTAACATTAGGTAATTTAAATCTAATGCATTTGGTTTTCTTTTCATTTAGTACCAAATTATTTACCGTAAACCAGTCTTGGACCTGAAGAATAGAGTTATTCACGTCGTCAAGATTTTGTGCCCGTCTGTCTATCTTAAAGATCAATGATGTGTCATCTGCAAATAACACCATCTTCGGTTGATTTTGAAGTAATTGTGGTAAATCATTTATGTAAACTAAAAAGAGGAATGAACCCAATATCGAACCTTGAGGAACGCCCATTGCCATTTCAGACCCCAATGAGTTTACGCCGTTTACTTGAACTTTAAGCTTTCTATCTTTTAGATACGACTTTAGTAAATCAAGAGCTAATTTCCTAATCCCATAGTGCTCAAGTTTCAGCAGAAGTGTCTCATGGTTGACGCAATCGAACGCCTTTGAGAGGTCGCAAAAGATTCCAATGGCATCTTGTGCTTCTTCCCAGGCGTTAAAAATGTTCTTTATTAGGGTGACACCGGCGTCAGTGGTACAACGCCCTTTAGTGAAACCGTACTGTTGTTCATGAAAGATGGAATTTTTATTAAAGTGGCGTAACATTTGATTGAGCATCAACTTTTCAAACACCTTACTGAGAACTGGCAGAATCGACACAGGCCTATAATTGTTGGGTTCTTTACTATCACCGGCTTTGAATAAAGGAACTACTTTACTGTGTTTCATGAGATCCGGAAAGACTCCTTGGTCTATACTGATGTTAAATATGAAAGCTAAATAGGGCGCAATCGTTTCAATGATAGATCTACAAACTTTTACAGACATTCCCCAGAGATCTTCTGTTGATTTAAATTTAAGATCTTTAAAAGCTTTTATAACAGCCTGGGGGTTTGTATGTTGAAAACTAAACTCCGAGGGGCATGCCTTAACATTCTTTCTAAGTAAATCAGCAGAACGCGAGGGTGAGGAATTTAAAGCTTCAGTAGTTTTAATGGGAATATTAGCAAAAAAGTTTTCAAATTCCTGAGCAATTTCTACATCTGAGTTTATGGGGCCATGTGCAGTTTCTAAATTAAATTCAGTATTACGCTGTTTTTTCCTACCTGTTTCATTATTTATTATTTGCCAGGTAGTTTTTATTTTATCATCGGCTGATTTTATTTTATTGCTAATATAAAGAGCTTTAGCTGTTTTGCATACACTTTTAAAAGTCTTAGAATATGTTGCAACATACTGATGAAAGCTTGTGTTATTCATATGTTGCTTTAGGCCATAAAGTTCAAAAAGGTTTTCCCTGCTTTTACGAATACCCGGAGTCGCCCAATCACTAAATAAGAACTTTGTGTAAATACTTTTAGTCTTTAGTGGGAAAGTGTCATTAAATTGCGTGTTTAATAGTGAAAAGAACTCTGCGTAGAACTCATTCGGGTCAAATAAATTATTAAAACTCTGAACACATAATTTACTTGCCAAAGAATTATTTAATTTCTCTAAATTTTTAGATGTAATTGGCCTAAATCTTATTAGAGTTTTTTGTAAAGGCATGTAGGTGCAAAATGTTATTGTTTGTCCGCTGTGATCAGATGGCAACTTATTTACAATTTGTTTGTGTAAATAATCACAGTTACAGAAAATATTATCTATACAAGTGGCAGAGGAAGCTGTCACTCGGGTGGGTTCAATAAAAACATTTGACAAGTCAAATGACCTAAAAAGACTTAATAATCTGATAGTATTTTTTTTTTTTTTTACCAATACCGAAGTTTTATTTCTTTATAATTAACAAAAATAACAAAATTAAAACCTAACTTAACTAAAACTATACAAAAACTAAAATATAGCGTCGAAAAATTCATCCGCATCGCTGTCGACTGGTAATGTACCCAAAAGACTGGCGGCATTGCCACGTTGTATGGCAATGCTTAGCCTTTGGCCAAGGTAAAAGCCAGCCCTTGGGTCACGGGAAGTGTCAACCAGCCGTTTTGAAATTTCTTTAAAAAGACCATGAGCACTCGGACCCCACGGCCGTATAGTATTTGAGTTATTTTCTAATAAATTAATATTAAAATCGCCACATATGATTATTGACTTACTACTAGTAGAAAGTTTCTTTAGCACATCTTCCATTACAGAATCAAACACAGATAGATTCTGGTAACTTGGAGGTCTGTATACGCATACTATTACATGCTTATCGAGCAACTTAAATGATAAGTTCTCTTCTCCACATATCTTTCTTTTGCTGTGCCCGACACCTTGATTGTTTCTTTTGGCAAATATTTACCACCTAAGTCTACATTGTGGAATGCAATAAAGAATGACTACTTAACTAACTTACAATACAAATATGCATATGAAAATAAAAAAATAAATAAAACAAAGGACACTTAGGCGAACAAAGTATTGAGTATTGGGATGAGCAATATTACATTATGTTCGTATTCTTCTATAGTTTGCCGCAAATTGTAAAAATACGAGCCAAAAGGTTAGAATATTTGTTAATTATTATCAGGACGCTATACCTTTATGGGGCTAAGCAGTCTGTAATCATATACATTATACAATATTTTTGAGACAGTGCAGTCAGGGTCACCATATCTTTGTACCTACAGGAAAAACGGTCTAAGGAGACCTTAACTATTTGAGAAACTTTGATCTGCATTCACATATATTGAACAAAATATACAGTCAGCAAGCATGGAATTTTTTTACGAAAACTTTTTTGATGGCAATCGATCCTGTTTCTTATGAGGACCAATACAATATCCGTTGTCTCCATAATGGGGACAGCGTCAATGGGGGCAACGGGAACCGACCAAAAAGTCTATGAGAGAATTGAGATTTGAGTAATAGATTTTTTTTTATTTGTACATTTTGTTCAAATCAAATCAAACGTTTATTTGCTAGAAATACATTGTTTTGGTTGTACTATATTATGACAGTTACCTGAACGTACACCGAACAACACGAAGCTTAGGCCTCTTCTGTCATCTATGGTTATAATAAAAATAAATATATGGTTAGGTGACTATTAATGAGAGTATTTACAATCTACTGTAATATTATTTTAGTACCAGTGTTGTGCCATTAGGTAGGTACTCGTAGTATATGCAGCAACGCAGGAGTTCATTAATTAACTAAAAACTTCGCAAGCAATGCGAAATTGCTAGTGAAGGGTGCAGGTGTAGACCCGAAGACGAGCTGGTTCTCACTCCAGTCCTCACTCTCTCTATATTATGGCTACTGAGACCAAAATTACAAACGAAGTATACAGGGAAGTTTCATACAAATGTGGCTGTTATTTTAGTATATTTTGGTGTGTTACTACTTCCACGCGAAGTCTCGGGCCGAAGCTAGTAATTATTAAAAGAAAATAATAGCCAAACACTAAAACGACATGAATCTAGTCATTCTGATACCAACCCGATTCAAACATACAATATACAGTCCCCGCGAGTGCAGATTAATTAATGTAGATATTGGTCGCACTAATTACTCATGATAACATCGTAATTATTATATTACATGTAGATGATACTTTTAGGAAATCCAATGAGAAAAATAATAGTAGTAACAAAGATTTTAGCTTACAATTCTGAAAGACTTTGGAAACCAGCTATCAGCAATATAGCTTTGAGACAGTCCCCTGGCAATCCGCAGAAATAACCTCTACACAGTACTGTGCCCGTGCCGTGTGTGTGTCGTTATTGAGTAGAAAAACTAATTATTTGTGTGAATTACGAAATGTACGTACTCTTCTGTACCTACACAGTACACATTATAACTATTCTATGCCTTGTTTAGTTGCCTTGATACGATACGCTAACAACACAATTCCGACAGTACAATTTTAATAAAAGGAGTTTCCTTCCACTTCAGTATTAACCACACGACGGGATATTAAACGTTGTACAGTAGCCGACTCCGGGGAGACAGCTCCGCTCAGCTGCGGGCCAGCTGTTCTGTAATGGCGAAGTAAATTTTAATGAGCTTTAACTTACTGCCTACATTGTTTGTAGGACTACAACGAAACTTTAGGATTGAAGGTCTTATTCAAATATAAGTACACCAATCAAAGCAAAGTTGGCTCACTTATATTTTGTAGTCGATACGGTATCGTACCTACTGTCGTACGTCGAGGTGCTGAAGTGTCTGTACGAAAACGATGTTGTACGACGTCAGTTTGACTCCAGGACCAGACCTTGAAACCTATCCTTCTGCAGAGAGCTGTGAGACGGGGAGACGTTATCTCTCCAAAACTGTTCATCGCTGCATTGGCGGATGTTTTCAAGGTTCTGGACTGTAAAGGGCCAGTGCGTGTTGCCAGCGATGACCAGTGGCACTGAAACACGGTCGCTTACAATGGACCTCCTTAGGCTGAAAATCACCCAAAGGGTAATGGAGAGGGCTATGCTTGGAGTTTCCCTGCGTGATCAAGTCAGAAATGAAGAGATCCAAGGAGAACCAAGGTGACCGACATACCCTGAAGAATCGCCAAATATAATTGACAGAGAGCAGGACACATTGCTCGCAGAACAGATGGCCGATGAGGCCGAAAGGTTCTGGAGTCGCGACCGCCTACCGGAAGACTTAGTGTTGAACGGCCACCCGCAAGATGAACCTTAGGCTGCAGGAATTCGCTGGATGCGAGAAGCACAAACTGGTCGAAGTGGCGATGTTTGTAGCCTATGTTTAGCATTGGACGTCTTTCAGTTGAAATGATGATTCGATACGAATGAATGAATGATATCTTTATTTGCTAGAATATAGGATTTACATTAGATGTTATACAGTTTATTTGTTACACTATATTCAACCTTACGGTTGTGCAAATGTTCTCAGAATAAAATAATAAGGAACTTTAAATATCCGAGCCAGTAAAAACCGATCGCGTAACTAGCTGAGTAACTGTTACCCAGTTCCTGAACTCTGAACTGACAGGTAAACTAACTGAAAACAATGTCTCGACTATTCCTCTGGCGAGACATTAAAAGACTTGTCTTTTTTTTCTTTGAACTCGCCGTCGGGCGACGAGCTGCGCTCCGTAAAAGCTTCACAAAAGATAAACGTATTAGTGCCGGCGCTAACCTGTACAACATGCATACACGATACTGAAACAACAAAGCGACATGTCGTCCATAAAAGTTATTTTTATTACTGCAAAGAGTAGGTACGTTTATATTAGAGGAGTACATGTATACAGACGGAGTTTGTTCAATTTTCCGCTGTTCTACCTCGGTCGGCGACTGACAATGAAGCGGTATCTATTGAGTGCGTGGTGGGGGGCGACCTGCCAGCAGACTGACTCCCATGGGGGTCGTTGAAGACGGATGACAAAGGAATAGCTTCCATAAAAGCCAATTAACTTTTTCATAATACATACAGCTTTTTGCAACCCACCTGCCGCATATCGATTGATTGAGAGTACTGCTTAAGTCTTTCTCTACCTTGAAAGAGAAAATAAGAGCCGCGTGAAATATTTTATTTCCATTAAGTATGGTAGACAATTGCTAAGCACGTGTAATTAATTAGTGTTACAGTAGTCCCCGGCGAGCACAGCGCCGCTACAAGTAATTGCTTTTGTAGATACATTTGTTGCGGTTGTTGCGAATCGTAATTAATTCAGATTACTGCACACACACAACTATCAGCAAATTATATCACTGTTCTATGGTGTGATATGAACCGGCTGCGAGACGAGCGGCTTCATCAAGTACTTATTGTAATTGAAGCCCGGAGGCCCGTTACTGATTAGATCGCTTCTTTCTTCGTAACTGTGCACTCTAAAAACACTGATTTATAATTCCGTTTCTGAAACCTAGTTAATATTGAGTGAATATTATTACCAATAGATTTAAAACCACAGATAGCTAACCCCCAACACTATAGGTTAACTAACTATTTAACTAAGACTGCTGGTCCAGCATTGCACCGAGCAAGCATGGTTCGCAGTCAATTAGAGCTAGACTCCTTCAGTGGCAGGTAAATGTTACATCCGACGTGGTCCCCTCAGAGGAACATGAAACAATCCTTACAGTGCTCGAAGTAAAGAGGGTTATTATAGTAATAAAATCAGTGATGGCGGCAGCAGGACGAGTAATGGTCGTATAACGTTATGTTATGGTCCCGCAGCGCGCAGGCGACTCCGCCGACACGACGACGGCAGGTGATGGGCCGACTGTGCCAGACTCGAGACCACGCGACACACTTACCCCCGTGTTGCAAGGGGGTGAAGCTAATGTTTATTAGGGTAGGTATGAATCCACCGTTACGTACATAGTACCGTGCAGGTGGCGTTCAATTTATATAAAAGTCATTAATGCGGTTCTGCGATTGTGCCGGTTCGCTGCTTGACAAACATCAATTTGTTCGCGTATAAACGCGCAATGTATTCTTGGAAACCATATTATACTAATATAAAAATGATATAAAAACTTAGCTTCTCAGTCTTCTGAACTAATTATATAGATCAGAAGACTGATTAGCTAAGTTTTTGAAAGCTTCCTTTCTTCTACGATTTTTATGTGTCCGACAAAATCCATAATGATCTCATATTTCGCTGTGTCCGACAAGGCCCATAATGATCTCATATTTTAAGTTACCACCTACATAAGTACACATTGAGAAATACAAATGAAGTATTGAGTATTGAAACAATTTGAGACTATGAGGACATAACTACCTACTTATATGTGTGCTTACATATTATTAAACCTAGCCAAGCGAGTGCTGGCAGCTGGCTACAGCGCGATATGCTGGTGGAGTGATCGGAACAATGTAACTGTGAGTCAAGAACTCAAGATATACTGCTAGAGTTTAATAAACCTCCGTAAACTGAGACCTCTATCTCTGTCTACCGTGGATTTGCCAAGTAGTAAATACTTTGTGTTCCCATAGGTGAACTAAGATAGACACGAGGCTAAAAGTCAGAGCTTTACAAATGATGAAGTGTGTGACTCAAGCAGGGCGCGCAGCACACACGCGGCTATAACATGATATTCCGGTATCGGAGGGATATAAATCAGGTGTTTTTAAATCTGTTCATTTTTTTTGCCGGCTCGTCAATTTTCCATTTTTATATCCGGGTTGGCATTGTACCGTGTTTCTAAATCATACGTTCTTGCTTATTCTTCACAGCCCCTTACGAGGTAAAATTTTCAATTTCCATCTAAAAAGCGGATAGAGTCATCTACTTATTTAATAATAAAAAAGATTTATAAACTCTCACGAAGGTGAATTCTCCAGCACCGGTTTTGCTAAACTTTTAGTTTCATTCATCGTGTCTAAAATACACCACATGAATTTTGGTAAATCGTTACGATTGTTTAAGCAAATCTAATTTGGAACGCGGAACATATTAAATTATGATTTTATGCACCGGTTTGTTATTCACTGCTCTCTGCTTGAAATTAATTTGTAAGTTCCGTTTCAGTACATTTCGCATATATGTATATGTATATATATCTCGCTTGTATTGTCCCAGCTGTTGACACCACAACTGTAGCAGTAATGAGTGAATAATGTAACATGGGTACCTATTAGTGGGAGTGCCTCGGAAGCCGGTAACGCTGTTAGTGTCAGGTGGAGAGCCCGTGGGGCCTGTCACCGGAGTGTAAACACGCGACGTGGTGGGAGCGCGCCTGTGCCGCGACACAGCCGCTCCACTACTGCGGGCGCTCGGCGCCACGCGGCAGCGCCACCGGGCGGCTGCTGGCCGGTGCCGGCAGGCGGCAGGCGCTGCAGGCGGCAGGCGCGCGGCGCGGCGGGCACGTGGCGCGGCCGGTGCGCGCGGAGCATGCGGGCGGCTGTCGGCTGCCGCGCGCGCCTCGCACTGCCGCCCCTCGCGCCGCCGCCGTATCGACGCCCGCCGCCGCCCTCCGCCCTCACGCTACCACTCTCGCGGACGTGTGCCGGCGACTCCGCTGCCGACCCTGATGCGATCAAATAACAATATATTAACACTTTATTCTTTCTTTCCGCATCTGAAACATTTCGCAGTATTCCGTTATCTCTGACCAATGACTCACTTCATTGAATTTCAGCTGAGTCCATGTTGAGTTCTGAACTAAAAATATGTATGTACTTAGTTCTTGCGAACTTATTACACACATAACAGCCGTCTTAAGAATAAATTCATAAAATCAGCGCCTTCCTTGCTAATTCTCTATACTTACCTATTATTTTATTAGCCGTTACGTTATCGTTCGCTCGGCGGAGCTTTTGTAGTAGGTCTGTACATGTACCCAACTACCTGCAGGGCGGGCATGTTTAATGTTTATTGTGAATTGTGAACACTATATCAAGATATTAGTGTCGTTCTTGGATATCGTTGCGATTCCAATCAGATCAGTGTAAAAAGTTTCAAAGCCTATAAGTAGCTAATATTAATTTGCACACATCTTTCACTGTTCATAGTAGTGGCGTCCAACTTAACGTAGGCTCAAACGTCAAACATTACTTCAGCTGGGCATCAATGATAAATAGATTGCAGACAGTGAGGTCGTAATAAGCAGGAGTAGGTGTGCAAGTGATAGGCTGATAGGCGGCGCCGGCGCCCGGCTGCAGGCGAGAGGCGGCTTCCTTTGAGGAAGCGAGCGGACGCCGCGGAATTGAGGTCAACCTCCAATCGTTGCCGTAGAGCGTCCGTCAGGCCGAAACTACTTGTGGTCTTGTGCTGACATTGTTCACTGTACGTGTGCACGCTACTTGATATGCAACCCGTTGAGACGAACCATCACTTTATATGTAAGCAACACAATGTTGGACTGACTACTTCAGTCTAGTATCCGGAATTTTGATATCTGCTTCCTGAGATGGTTTAATAAGTGATCTCAGTTCGCTTCGATAAGATAAACCTCGTTGCACTGGGTGGATGCCTGCACTTACCTGTATTATCAGTTGGCCGGTAAGTCGGGGCACGTCGGGGTATGTCGGGTGCCCGGCGAGGTGTGACATCCATGATCATTATCACGTTGATGGTCACAGTGTCGTCATGACGTCACAGTGTCATCATGACGTCACAATGAGAGATAACGTGGACGTCCACTAATGGTGCCAAAAGCACACTTTACAATTGGCTTGAATGAAATAATGTGATATGAACTACTACTACTGTGTACTTTATGTATGTATTTATTGTATTGTGTAAATGGTACACCACAGACTACCTACAGTATTTGTCTGTCCTTCCCGTTTTTAATCCATCCAAAGGTTGTCTTTAAAAGATCGCTCTTAGCGATAAGACCGCCCATTGTGTCACCCATTGTAAAGTTTCTATATTTATGTCTGTAATTTATATGGAGTAGATAATAAAGAGTATTCTATTCTATGAACTGTGTTGCATAGCTTTCATAAAAAGATTGTTAGGTTTTCACACGGTATCTGTTCTGTGGCTCAACCGGTGCACCGATGTTGATGAGATGTGGGGGAAGTTAGCTTATTTATATTTAGACATAATCAAACAGGTGCTAAAGTTTATGTCAAAGTCAAAGTCAAAGCATTTATTTCAAATAGGCACATAAAAGGCACTTTTGAACGTCAAACATTATCTTAAAATAGAATTGATTCTAGTCGCCCATTCCAAAAGGTAGTTTTCGTATGGAGAAGAACGGGCAAGAAACTCCACCGTTACTCTTTTAAAATGTTTAGGTACAATATTTTGCATGGGTACATTAATTATATAATAACATGTGAGGACGATGCACCTACAATAAAATTACTATACCACAATAGGTAAAAGAATTAAAAACGAAACCATGACATATAAATTAATTATCTGATAGATACATGGTGCTCACATATTTACAAACATGGTACAAGCAAAACGATTTTAATTAAAAAACAAAATACAAGTAATAAGTCAGGGTGTGAGTAATAAATGTAAAAAAAAAGAATAAAAAAATTTACAATTAAATTAGCAACCAGTTTGATTTTGTCTAGACTCTAGATTGTCCTATGGAGCAGGACCAGCATGTTTCCAAGCGTTCTTATCTTGGATATAATCTTCTAATTTATAGTATGCTTGTTTACAAAGTGTACGTTTAATGTGAGTTTTAAATTTTCTTTCATTTAATTGCAATATATCACAAGGTATTTTATTGTAACATTTAACACAGTACCCCATAAACGATGTATGTACTTTGGCTAATCTGAAAAATGGTATGTGAGGAACATTCGAAAAGTAAGCCGACAACGTCGCGGGCATAAAGCTAGTGTGTGCCTTATAATTGCGGTCTTGGTTGGTAGGTGAGGCGGTACGGAGCGCGGCCCCGAGCCCCGGGCCCCGGGCCCCGGGCCCCGGTGGCCGCGCCACACGTATGTTAATGCTAAGCTCCTTTTTGCTCAACATCCGTGCCTCGTGAATATTTTGTCTTTTATTTGTCAGAATAATGTTCGTCTCGAGTTTTGCGTTCTGACATACGTACCAGTATAATGTATGCTAAAGGGCAGCGCCGCAGCGGTTCCCACGCTGGTGTAGGACGTACACTTAACGTAGCGCCCTAAATGTTGCCTGTCTGCCCAATACTTGGGGCTGGCTGTCGTTGCATTAAACATGTTCCTGCAACATAACTGCTACCGTTAAGGTCGTATATTCGTTTCTATCGTTCTTAACTTTGTTATGTGGATACGAATATTAGGACAATCGGATCAATGGTTTTGGTCAATTGACATTTACAGAGGGTTACAATTTAATTGCTCTCGAGATTTTGGATACTCCAAAAAAATAAAACCTACGTTAGAACAGGTTTAGTTTATTCAGCAGTTAGGTAACAAAATAGATACATTTCTTGGAAACGTTACGTAACATCACATAACCAATTAAGGAAATTTCGCAACGGCTGGTTGATGGGTCAATGACTTCCCGTGACCCAAGGGCTGGCTTTTACCTTGGTCAGAGGCTAAGCGTTCCCTTACAACGTGGTAATGCCGCCAGTATCTTGGGTACATTACCAGTCGATATCGTTTTGGAAGAAGTTTTCGACGCTATATTTTAGTTTGAGTTAGTGTTAGGATTTAATTTTGTTATTTTTATTAATTAGTTAGGTTATTTGTTATTCTTTGCATGCTTATTATTTTAAGTTACAACAATAATAGCCTGCGCAGACGACGGATTTTTGTCCGCGAACTTTTTTGTCCGCAAATATAGAATGTATAGAAATACCAGCAGTCTACTAGTCCTTCGTGTGCGTTATTGCATAGATTTCCTACGTTTTATCGCCGCGGACAAAAAAGTCCGCGGACAAAAATCCGTCGTCTGCGCAGGCTATAATGAATATTTAAAGTAAAAAAAAAATCAAGTATTAATGTAACACACAGAACATCACGATAGCTAGTAAGTGTTCAAATGAATCAGTGGCGTGCATTGCATATAGGCATATAAGCAGTGCCTACCTCGATATATCAACTTAATCCTGCCTGTCAATTACATTTTAGTGTGTGTGCCTCACAATTAGGAAACTCACTAAATTATCATACCTAACAAAAAACAAAATCTTCATACAAACACGCGCGGCAGTAGGCAGTCGCCGGACGGCCTACTCGGCTCCCGTACTATTCGCACATTGTCATTGGTCTTTACTCGTTCAAGTTTAAACGACAAAATTAAAAATACGTACGTCTCACGTGTAATACCATGACGGTCGACCTTCGCAATTTATCACCCTTACGTAGGCATGCCTACTCAAATAACCACACTTTTGACCTTACTTTTTCTTCTGATTAGTGACCGCGTTTGCCTATACGAGACCCGGCCTAGTGCCTACCTATTCTGAAAACCAATGCACGCCACTGAAATGAATTATGATTGGTACGTTATATATATAACGTTGTATTACGTTTGACAGGCCTGATGGTCTAGTGGTTAGTGACCCTGACTGCTATGCCGGAGGTCGTGGGTTCGATTCCCACCCAGGACAAATGTTTGTGTGATGAGCACGATCATTTGTTCTGTGTCTGGGTGTAATTTATCTATAATATGTATGTATTTAGAAATATATAAGTATGTTTATCAGTTGTCTAGTACCCATAACACAAGCTCTGCTTAGCTTGGGACTAGATGGCGTTGTGTGATAGTTGTGGAATATTATATTATTATTATTATTTGTTGGTATACATTTTTGTATCTCGGCATTGATGTGCCGGTTCTATAGAATAACACGGGCCGAAGCCAAGTGCTAACCTAAGCGATAGATGATAATACATATATTATGATGTGATGATATGTTTAGACTTTGTGTTGTTGGTGATGTTTGTGGGTGTGACATTTGGGCAACATTGTCGTTCTGGAGGAATTTTCGGACAATTCTGCAAGTGTTCAGAATAGCAGCTTTCTGTAGAGTTTGGTAGGTGGAAGGAGATAAATCTAGCGTTTTTAAAGATTGATGTAGTTGTTTGGGTATGACACCCGTGGTTGAGACCACTACTGGGATTATGTCAACGCTGCCTAATCGCCACATTCGGCTTATTTCTATTTTTAAGTCTGTGTATTTTGACAGTTTTTCTGCTATAGTGTTTTGTAGGTTGTGTGTGTTTGGTACTGCTATGTCAATAATTTGCGCAGTTTTATTAATTTTGTCTAGTAAAGTTATGTCTGGCCTGTTGTAATGAGTTGTTCTGTCTGTGAGGATGGCTCGATCAAAATATAGCTTGTGTGTTTTGTTTTCAAGAACTATTTCAGGATTATATTTGTAGTAAGGTACTGGAGGTGTAGTTATTAATTTATATTTTATAGCAAGTTTTTGATAGATTATATTGGCTATTTGATCGTGCCTGTGCTTATAGTCAGTCTGCACAATTGCTCTACATGCTCCAGTAATATGTTGTATAGTTTCGGAAGAACTTTGACATCGCCTGCAAATATCTGTTGAAATGGGGATTCGCATAATATGCTTTTGGTAGTTACGAATCTCGATTACTTGGTCTTGGATTGCTGTCATGAACCCTTCAGTCTCAGGGAAAAGATCTCCACGCCTGAGCCGTTCGTTCGACGCTAATTTATCGACGTTGGGTTGGCACAGTTCTTGGCGATGTCGTCCATGAAGTGACTTTTGGGTCCACTCCAGTAATTTAGTTTGTCAGTCAGTCTGTTTCTCGTTACTTTGTGTACTTTTGTCAAACATATTTAACGGTGTCAGTTTTTTGTCATTATGAGCTATTGCTTTGTGTAGAGTAGAGGTGGTACTTTTTGTGTTAAAATATGTTCTAAGGGTACTTGTTTGTTTATTGTGTAGGTTCGTAATGTCTATTATGCCTCGTCCTCCCTCTTTCCTAGGCAGTGTTAGTCGCTGTACGCAAGATCGAGGATGGTGTTTCCTGTTTTTGGTCAAAGTGGTGTTAATAACGCGTTGAAGGTTTTTTAGTTCTGTTTTGGTCCAGCTTAATATACCAAAGGAGTATGTAAGAACGGGGATGGCAAAGGTATTAATAGCTTTAACTGTATGTCTGGAATGCAATTGAGTATTAAAAATGGATTTAAGCCTATGTTTAAATTGCTGAGTAAGTTTATTTTTGATTTCTTTATGTTTAATTTGCTGAGCTTGAATGTATCCTAAATATTTATATGTTTCGTTTTCATTTAAAGAGTCTATGATTTCACCTGTCTGTATGGTGTATGAATGTTCGCAAGTTTGGCCTGCCCTGACTGAGTTGATCTTGCACTTATCGATACCAAATTCCATTCTAATGTCATTTGAAAATTGGTCTGTGGTTTCTGCGAGTTTATTTAAGTCATCTTGTGTAGAAGCGTATAATTTAATGTCGTCCATATAAAGAAGATGGTTAATTTTACAGTTTTGTCTGTCAGTCTGTACCTAAGTCATCTGTAGTGTTATTAAACGGTAAGTTATATCCTGGCTTTAGTGTATTTAGTTTGTTAGATAAGGGATTTAAGGCTAGACAGAACCATAATGGGCTAAGCGAGTCTCCTTTGAATATTCCTCTTTGGATTTTTACTTAATATATATATAAATAATATTGTATTTGTTTCAAGTAATATTGTATTTATTAAATAAATAATATTGTATTTGTTTCAAGATGTTGATAAATGATATGAGTGATGCAAGAGGTTATTATTTTATATATTGTTTGTAGGCATGTTATTGGTCTGTACTTTGCTGGGTTTGTGCTGTCGCTGCTGTCTTTTGGTATCATATACGTAATTCCTTCCGCTATGTATAAAGGCATCATAATTGGATTTTTAATAAAGGTGTTGATGTAATTATAGAGGTATGGATGAATGTGGGTAAATTTTTTATACCAAAAATTGTGAATGTTGTCTGAACCTGGTGCTTTCCAGTTGTGTAATTTTTGAAGAATGTCATGGAAAGTTTCAATTGGAACATGCTCGAACTCCATTTGTTTAGTGTGCCTATGGTTTTCTGTCTCTTTTTTAATCCACTCAGCTTCTGTGTTGTGACATATAGGCCTCTCCCAAATTTTTGACCAAAATTGTCGAAGTTCATCTATTGGTGGTAAACTATGGTTAGTGTTATTTTCACTTTCGCTGGGTACTGTTTGGTTTGTTGTGGATTGTTTTAATGTTCGATAAAATTGCTTTTCGTTATTTCTAAACTTATTGTTTTGAGATTTTCGAAGTGTGCATTTATTATATCTGTTTAATCTACTGTTTACAAGAGTAAGTTTCTGTTTAAGCGTGTCTAAAAAGTGTGTGAGTTGTGTGTTCGGTTCTTCATGAGTTGAGTGTATTTTATACTTTTCTAGAATTGTGTGTACCTCTCTAACAAGCTTCCAACCTCTGTTTCCTTGCATGTAAGCTGTCAGTCTGCCGATTTTTGTTCTTAAATCTTTAACTCTCAATTCTAACCTTCTCTGCCATTTAGGTTTCTTAATTTGTGGTAGATTTATGTTAGCCGGATTATCAGAAGTGACATGTGAAAGTTTACTTCCATTTGTTTTAGCAGCTGTCCAAGCAGCACTATATATAACTGTTTGTAGGGTTTCGAAATCTGTATCTGCATTGGCATATTTTGGTAGGATGACGTTATTAATGTAGTTTACTATTTGTGCCAGTTTTTTTGATGGTTTTTGTTTAGGTATGTAATTTCTTTTTGTGGGATGAATGTTTGTGAAATGTTGTAGTGTGTGAGAGAATGTTTCTTCTAGTTCTTGACTTCTTTCCTGACTTATTTCTACATTTGAGGTATTATGCTCTGTGTTTATAATATTGTTTGTCAACGCTTCAAAGTCAATGCTATTCAAGAAATTGTGCTCATTTTCTACTTCGTCTTCTTGTGTATGTGATTGGTTAACGTATGCAGTTTCAGTGTTGTTACTTATGAATGTTTGTGTTGGGGTATTCTCTGCAGCTATAGGTATGTGAATAATGATATTCTGATTGCCTATAAGGATTTGTTTGGTTTAGTGTATTCTATGCATACGTTTTTAGACCTTGAAGTCGTGCATCTGATATCATTCTGTTATTTAAGACCCCAAGTAGCACAGAACTGCATTATAAATTTTCACATAAGGCCCACAGCGTTAATCTAAGCATTTATACCGACTTATTAGTGTTCACCCAGGCAGCAACAGCTGTTTAGAAAAAAGCGAAGCTCACTATAACGCTTTCTTCTGTACTGTAAATCTATTAAACACCACAAACAGGCCACAGATGTCACTGTTATTCAGCGTTTAGTAGTGCAGTACCCTATCAGCTGCAAGAGCGCATGTTTGTGAATACAAATTATGCAGTTTTCTGAATAAGAACCCAAGTGTGTACTATAAAACCGTTGCATTTTAAGAGAGGACATATGAACTACTATAAGGTAAGCAATTACTTTGTGATGTTATTTAACAAAGATTTAATGCTTTATGCTGCATACAGATAAATTTTTACCCTATTAGTCAGGTGTTACTATACATTCGAATAACAGCATTTATTTAGGCCAAGACAGAACTTAAAGTGGACTTTTATGCAGTTACGTAGCAGCAAACCTGTCAGCCATTCTGTCTTGGGCTGAATAATTGAACTAGCGTAGGCATTTATTCTGCTGATTAAAATATATGTAACCATCAATGAATATTATAATATACCAGGCCATTTTGACAGTTTCTTGACGTCTTTAGTTATTTTACAAAATGTGGACTGGTGGAATACGCCGTAGGTATAATTAATGCAGAATACTTAAAAATTATAAATGGAAATACAGCTAATGCGAGAGAAAACAAACAACCTGCAAGCTTAATGACCCTTTGTCAAAACAAAACAGTGAACAAAGTTTTAGAAAATTCAGGCTCCGTATTCAGAAGTAATGTTAGTGTGGAAAGACGTGGATTAAATTACGGACACTGGTTAGCAAGAGCGCATCTAGATTTAGATGGAACAACGTGTTTTTCATCTGAATCTAATATTAGTTATGGCCGAGAGTCAGCAAGTGCGCATCGAATATTGGACGACACGAGTTCCGTATGTAATATTTATGATGACGAACGAGATTGTCCCAACGATTCAGACAGTTCAGACACGAGTGATTGTGATATATATGATAAAAGACAGGAATTTCAATAAAGAATAAAAAAGTGGGCCATATCAAAAAATATTGTACAAACAGCCTTGAACGACCTAGCAAGTATAATAAATGATTTTCTTCCAAATACATTACCCAATGACGCCAGAACAATTTTAGGGACACCCAGAATCATCACTTTAAAAAAAGTTAACGGAGGTGAATACTGGCACAACGGAATATTGATTCCTTTAAAAAAAAAAAATATTGGGATGAAGCCATGGAATTATTATGTACTACGTACGTAGTACATAATAATTCCATGGATGAAGCTTCACAAAATATTACATTGAATATAAACTTCGACGGTTTGAATTTTCAAAAGTTCCAAGAATGAGTTTTGGCCCATACTGTGCAACGTTTTCGAAAATCCGTGCATCAGACCTTTTGTGATTGGCATTTATTTGGGTGCGCCAAAGTTCACCTAAATTTTCAACTCCGATAATTCCGAAAATGTTCTTCCTAACATTTTTCATCCTAACAATCACAATTCCTAACTACTCTGCCTCTAATGTTTATAATTCCGAATCATTCAACTTCATAATGTCAGTAGCAATAAACATCTATCATACTTTTATTTTTTTCCTATATTTTCTCAACATAACCATCTTTTACACTATTATTCAAAGTCATATATTTTTTGTTTAGATCGTCAACATAGGATGCAAGGGCGAGCGAAGGGCACCCCGAAGTTCGGTTTGGTTAGGTTACTTTAAACCCTTTACACAGAAATAGGGGCCCCGCGAAGCGGGGCTCCGTCGACATAGGATGACATAGGATGAAAAAAAAAAGTGTTTATCATATTAGACTAAATAGGTTTTATGTCTATTGAGTGGTATATTAAACGATTTTATATTAATTGTCTGTTATTCTTACAGAAATTAGTTACATTAAAATTATATCAATCGTTTATTATATAAACACACATGCTAAAGTAAAGCTCATATTATATTCGTTTTCCTGATTATCTGTGTCCGTGTTTTGTTGCATAAAAGTTACTTCGTTGTTGGCATCTTCATAGGTCCGAATGTTGCTCCTTTTTAATGTACATCTTAGGGTATCCCACCCTGGTCCAGGTCTTGAACTCTCATCTTTTAATAATTTTATGGGGTATTTAATACTTCTCGGTGGCCACCGTAGAAGTCCCTTCGTTTTCCACAGTGCAGGAACGACTGACAGAGTGGCAACACCTCCCTCTATCGTCTGGACGATTTTGTAAGGCATGTTCTGTAAAAAAAACAACAAAATCATAGTATTTATTTGCAAAAACATGTAAATATTTACATTATATAAGCTAACATAAATAAACTATAATAATCATATATAAATCAGTTACGTATTATTCAAGAAACGAAAGATTAAAGTAGTATTCAAACTACCTATCTAGTTTTTGTGGAAAATTATGCCACAAAAAACTACTACTAAAATAAGATCAAAACCAATGATGTATTAAATTCAAAACGCATTACATTCTGTGTGTGTGTCGCATGTCAGATAATACAGATCACGAAATAAAAACGTCATGTGAACATAATTATTAGGCCAGAGGTAAGTACCTATGTATCTACATATATGGTCCATAGAAATATAAAAAAATAGATTTGGTCGCGTATTGAACAGGTAATTAATTAGTTTATGTATTTATTTATTTAAACTTTTCGCACAAAAAGGTACAAAGGCGGACTTAATGCCTTAGGCATTCTCTACCAGTCAACCAAGGGTGGTGAAGAGATTAGATGGCAGACCGTGCTTATGGATTATATTAATAGCTATTTAAATTACAATTTTAAATAAGTACTTGTTGAGTAATTACTAAAAAGGGAACAAAATGGTTTTAGCAGAACCACAGCGGGACCCTAAAAGCTTGGATTAATAAATCTGATTATCTGGTTAACTGGCGCAAATGTGAACCACTACCACGCTTCACATCGATCCATGGCTGATTTGTTTCTCACAAGTGCTCAACTATTTTACTATTTGCTGAATTATAGGCCACATGAGAACACCCGTACAGACTTTAGCACTAAATTAAGATTAAAACTGTTCACTTGCCATCCGCCATTTTTACTACGTGACTGTGAATTTATTGTAAAATTTTATCTTTTTATTTTGGTTAATTTTAGAAGATATCCATTGGAATTGATTTGATTTACAAATTATTTACACGTAACCAGCTTTTTATCATTTTTTTTGTAAGAAAACACAACATTTATTTCTTTTACTGTCCATTTCAGTTAAGTTTTTTTTATTATTTAGTGGTATTATGAGAGCGCGTGAAAATTTTGAACTAAACATGTATGGTATTTCACAGTAAAGTTACCTCCCCACTAAGATTTCAAACATATATAAGAAGATATCAAAGTTTTACTTACCTTAAATTGTATTCACAAATGGCTCTTGAGATCCTGCAGACAACACTTACACTTCATGTTTAACAAATTGACAGTTCATATTAAAGAAAAATAAATAATAAAGTTATTACATTCCACAATTTCGCTCAGAGTGTACTTTCAACTGTGTAAAGGCATAAAAAATGTACACATTCGTCTTTCTGGCTGTATTATAGGTAACACGTGGCTTGTTAATCAGGAAATTTTCAGCTCTTGGGGTGATTGTTACACACATAAATGCTAATATGATGTTGATATAATTTAATTATTTGGTAATGGGAATTCTTATACAGCTATGTGCTGAATTATTTGTGCCCAAATTAGAATTATATCAGCAGAGGATGCGCTGCCTACGCTATTATACAGCAAGTTTATGCAGCCAATGCTTTCACGGTGCACTGTGAAAATGCTGTTATAAAGCACTTTTGTGCTACTTGGGACGACTCTTTTTTGGTCTGATATTCTCTGCTCAGATAAATGTGACAATTGTGGATAGAATTCAATAAACATTTCTCTTAGTTTTTTCCTCCAGACAGTCATGTCTGTTTCCATTTTCGTAGCAACGGAATAGCATTTCATTAGGGTTTCGTTCATTTCGTTTGACCATCTCATTCTACTTTTTGGTTCCGATCGTAACTGTGTATTGCTCTGATCTGTATTTAACTGCGACGGTGTCCTAATGTGTGTATCTAAGTTAGTGGTGTCTGTTTGTAGTTCTCTGCTTACTTCTAATCTAATTTTCTCAAGTGTAGTGGCCGAAAGTAATTTTTTGTGAACTATTGCTCTACGTTGATCTCCAACTCTTTGCTTCGAGACATTCATTTGTGGAAATCTGTTAATGAATTGTTGGTGCAGTGATGTAAGATATGAATTTGTTTCCGTATCTAGTTTGGTGATAATTAAATACGTACGCCAAATGAATTGGTTCATTTCTTCGCTCCATTTTTTACGCGTATTGGATTTGACAGTAGCGGGTGAAGGGTTCATGGCAGTAGTAGCCTCCAACACAACGTCTACTGACATTGGTGACGATGGTGATGATGATCTTGATGAGCGTGATAAATATGAAGGTAGTGATGATACGATTGATGAACAGATGGACCTCGGAGAGGATGATGATGAAACTGGTGATATTTCATCATCTGCTGAAGGCTTATTTGCCTGAATTAGTTTTTTTGTTTTTGATCTTGTTATCATACTATTCCCACGAGTAGCTAGGGACTAAAAAAGTCGACCACAGCAGAGCCCTGCGTTCACTGTGGCAAGGGAATAAAACTGGAGGTCCCCTACTATCCAGAGTTGGCACACTAACGACTAGCCCCTCCCCTAGCCATGCAGCCCTCGGCATGTGCGACCTTGGCTTGGATGGTATCTCTCTTGGTCTGGCTCCTCACCCTAGATTTGCCTCGGCATTGTAAACTCTACCGGCACAGACCTAGGGCTCATTGAAGCACACAAGCCCCACCACGACGGACGTCAACGTAGAGATACAACGGTGATTATTATTAACAATCATCATACTATAAGGGATCATCTCACAGTAAACGCAAAGCTGGCTATAAAGAGGCGCGGATTAGAACACATATTTTGACGCGTGATGTGCGGCACTCCACGTTTGCTCGTATAAAGAGGCGCGGATTAGAACGCATGAGTTGATGCGTGATGTGCGGCGCACCACGTTTGCTGGTATAAAGAGGCGCGGATTAGAATGCATAAGTTGACGCGTGATGTGTGGCGCTCCACGTTTGTTGGCTATAAAGAGGCGCGGATTAGAACACATGAGTTAACGCGTGATGTGCGGCGCTCCACGTTTGCTGGTATAAACAAGCGCGGATTAGAACGCATAAGTTGACGCGTGATGTGTGGCGCTCCACGTTTGTTGGCTAAAGAGGCGCGGATTAGAACACATAGAGTTGACGCGTGATTTGCGGCGTTCCACGTTTGCTGGTATAAAGAGGCGCGGATTAGAACGCTTGAGTTGACGCGTGATGTGTGGCGCTCCACGTTTGCTGGTATAAAGAGGCGCTGATTAGAACGCAAAAGTTGACGCGTGATGTGTGGCGCTCCACGTTTGCTGGTATAAAGAGGCGCTGATTAGAACGCATAAGTTGACGCGTGATGTGTGGCGCTCCACGTTTGCTGGTATAAAGAGGCGCGGATTAGAACGCATAAGGGTAGTTCTTCGAGGTCCCTCAAAACGCGGTCACACGGTCTTAATTCGTAACCTATTAAACATACAGTCTTAGGACCAAATACAGATTAATCTTTATTTATATGTGTACATAATTTAAACATTAAACATCTAAAATTATTTATAACTTTTATTTAAAAAAATATCTAATGTCGAAAACGGGAGCAAAATCGGTGTTCTTCGCGCGTCACACTCTGTTCGCGCTCACGGAAAACTTTGATAACTTTTGTATTCAATTCATAAGCATATAATGTAATACATCAAATTAATTGTATTTAACTATGCATCATAATTATCAAAGAACATTAATTTTATCTCCTAAGTGACAATAGTTAATAGGCTTTATGTCTCTGTCACACGATTTTGTTAGTTTCGAGAGCGCGCAACAAAACTGCACCTATCTTCCAAGAGCGCCAGCTTGTCGCTACCCGTTTTAGCTGCGCGGATGCTCAGTAGTTTCCCGGCGTCAGTGGGCAAGACATGTACGTTCATCGCTTCTAAACAAAAAAAATACGAGGTGAGTTATTCTTTAAATATTTTCAAGTAGCCTTGGTCTAGAAACTTTCATGCACATATTTTGAAGGATAATGCTTATAATTTTCCAAATCTTTTTGTATTAAGGAATAAGATAGATCTTCGAGATTATTCTCAAGTACTTTGTTTGTTTATTTACTTATAAGTTTAATCGTAATTCTCAAAAATGTGAAATTTTCGTAACTTTCGTGGCACAACTTTCGTGGTTATTTGTCCACAAAAGTTAGGTAGCGCACCACGAAAGTTATATATCTCCATTGAATGATAAATTTAAATTACTTTTGATGCTGCAAATGCATTTACTCGATTATCGCGAAGGTCAAAAAAGGTGTCATGTATTTGTATAAGTGTTTATGCATATATGTGTTTCAATTTTTTTCTTTTAACGACTCTTATTAGGTATGTGTTTCTGTTTGTAGGTTTTCTCGTAGTCAATTTAACAATTTTTCCCACCCCAAACTGGACTGTTTTACCAATTGTATCCCTCTTGCTTAAAAAGTCCCAACGTCACCGTCATACTTTCCGATTGTCTTGTACTTTACATTAATTACTCACAGCAGTCGTGTTATTTTTTTCTGGTTAAAATTATTTTCAGATTACGTTCAAACCGAAACTATTGCACCGCAAAGTGCAAAGGAGCGACGGGAGAAAAAGCGTCTAGCAGAGATAAGATGAAGAGGAAGAATAAAAAATGATACAGAGTTACACAATGCAGTAAAAATGAAGGCAAGAGAAAAGTACTACAAAAGAAAAGCAGAAGGGAATGTCATCCCAGTTAGTGAAATGAGTAGGAAGGAAAAGAGCCGTGAGAGAGCAAAACCGCATAAAAAGCCGACTTTATCGTCAAAGAATGAAAGAGCGAGAGAACGTTGCTTTTTCAGGAAAATATGATCGAGTGCCCCGAATCTCCAAATTTGGTTCAAGATCCACTATGCTCTCCTAAATCACCAACCTAAGTTAATAATGAGTGATGAGAACTAATAAGCTGAGCCCTGATTCACAACCATACGACAGGCTATCGTATCGAAAACCTGACATTTCGATAACCTGATTTGACTTGCCCTTTGCTGTTCAAATAGCTTTTGGAAGAATAGCGGGCGTCTATTTGATTTAAACTGACAAAATTTTCGGGTTTTGGACTTGTGAACAGCGTTTAGAAGACTCCTACGATAACAATGATTAATGTTCGATACGATACGGAAGCGTATCGAGTGTTTGTGAATAGCTATGCTGATCTCAAAAAACTATAATTGTTTTCTCAAATACAAGTTGATTCATAAAAAATAAGTCTTATATTTATTATTTATTTATATATACTTTATTGTACACCACAAAAAAAATATATCGAACGCTAAAAATATACAATGGCAATTTATAAACTGGAAATTTGAGAAAAAATAAGGATTTGAAACTATATTTTGCTTGTAGAAAATACGTCTGTAACTTTCGTGCCGTCTTTCGTAACTTTCGTGGGCACAGAAATTTCAAAATAAAATATCTCTTTAGTTTATGCACCAATTTACATAAAACAAAAAAAATACGTATTATTTTTATAGCATCTTAAATGTGTGTACATTTATTTGTAGATTATGCAAAAAAATAAATTCGCCATGAAAGTTACGCGGAGAATACTTTTTGAAGAACTACCCATAAGTTGACGCGTGATATGTGGCGCTCCACGTTTGCTGGTATAAAGAGGCGCGGATTAGAACACATGAGTTGACGCGTGATGTGCGGCGCTCCACGTTTGCTCGTATAAAGAGGCGCGGATTAGAACGCATAAGTTGATGCGTGATGTGCGGCGCTCCACGTTTGCTGGTATAGGTAAAGAGGCGCGGATTAGAATGCATAAGTTGACGTGTGATGTGTGGCGCCCCACGTTTGTTGGCTATAAAGAGGCGCGGATTAGAACACATGAGTTGACGCGTGATGTGCGGCGCTCCACGTTTGCTGGTATAAAGAGGCGCGGATTAGAATGCATAAGTTGACGCGTGATGTGTGGCGCTCCACGTTTGCTCGTATAAAGAGGCGCGGATTAGAACACATGAGTTAACGCGTGATGTGCGGCGCTCCACGTTTGCTGGTATAAACAGGCGCGGATTAGAATGCATAAGTTGACGCGTGATGTGTGGCGCTCCACGTTTGTTGGCTATAAAGAGGCGCGGATTAGAACACATGAGTTGACGCGTGATGTGCGGCGCTCCACGTTTGCTGGTATAAAGAGGCGCGGATTAGAACACATGAGTTGACGCGTGATGTGCGGCGCTCCACGTTTGCTCGTATAAAGAGGCGCGGATTAGAACGCATGAGTTGATGCGTGATGTGCGGCGCTCCACGTTTGCTGGTATAGGTAAAGAGGCGCGGATTAGAATGCATAAGTTGACGCGTGATGTGTGGCACTCCACGTTTGTTGGCTATAAAGAGGCGCGGATTAGAACACATGAGTTGACGCGTGATGTGCGGCGCTCCACGTTTGCTGGTATAAAGAGGCGCGGATTAGAACACATGAGTTGACGCGTGATGTGCGGCGCTCCACGTTTGCTCGTATAAAGAGGCGCGGATTAGAACGCATGAGTTGATGCGTGATGTGCGGCGCTCCACGTTTGCTGGTATAGGTAAAGAGGCGCGGATTAGAATGCATAAGTTGACGCGTGATGTGTGGCACTCCACGTTTGTTGGCTATAAAGAGGCGCGGATTAGAACACATGAGTTGACGCGTGATGTGCGGCGCTCCACGTTTGCTGGTATAAAGAGGCGCGGATTAGAACACATGAGTTGACGCGTGATGTGCGGCGCTCCACGTTTGCTCGTATAAAGAGGCGCGGATTAGAACGCATGAGTTGATGCGTGATGTGCGGCGCTCCACGTTTGCTGGTATAGGTAAAGAGGCGCGGATTAGAATGCATAAGTTGACGCGTGATGTGTGGAGCTCCACGTATGTTGGCTATAAAGAGGCGCGGATTAGAACACATGAGTTGACGCGTGATGTGCGGCGCTCCACGTTTGCTGGTATAAAGAGGCGCGGATTAGAACGCAAAAGTTGACGCGTGATGTGTGGCGCTCCACGTTTGTTGGTATAAAGAGGCGCGGATTAGAACACATGAGTTGACGCGTGATGTGCGGCGCTCCACGTTTGCTCGTATAAAGAGGCGCGGATTAGAACGCATGAGTTGATGCGTGATGTGTGGCGCTCCACGTTTGCTGGTATAGGTAAAGACGCGCGGATTAGAATGCATAAGTTGACGCGTGATGTGTGGCGCTCCACGTTTGTTGGCTAAAGAGGCGCGGATTAGAACACATGAGTTGACGCGTGATGTGCGGCGCTCCACGTTTGCTGGTATAAAGAGGCACGGATTAGAACGCAAAAGTTGACGCGTGATGTGTGGCGCTCCACGTTTATTGGTATAAAGAGGCGCGGATTAGAACACATGAGTTGACGCGTGATGTGCGGCGCTCCACGTTTGCTCGTATAAAGAGGCGCGGATTAGAACGCATGAGTTGATGCGTGATGTGCGGCGCTCCACGTTTGCTGGTATAGGTAAAGAAGCGCGGATTAGAATGCATAAGTTGACGCGTGATGTGTGGAGCTCCACGTATGTTGGCTATAAAGAGGCGCGGATTAGAACACATGAGTTGACGCGTGATGTGCGGCGCTCCACGTTTGCTGGTATAAAGAGGCGCGGATTGGAACGCAAAAGTTGACGCGTGATGTGTGGCGCTCCACGTTTGTTGGTATAAAGAGGCGCGGATTAGAACACATGAGTTGACGCGTGATGTGCGGCGCTCCACGTTTGCTCGTATAAAGAGGCGCGGATTAGAACGCATGAGTTGATGCGTGATGTGTGGCGCTCCACGTTTGCTGGTATAGGTAAAGACGCGCGGATTAGAATGCATAAGTTGACGCGTGATGTGTGGCGCTCCACGTTTGTTGGCTAAAGAGGCGCGGATTAGAACACATGAGTTGATGCGTGATGTGCGGCGCTCCACGTTTGCTGGTATAAAGAGGCGCGGATTAGAACGCAAAAGTTGACGCGTGATGTGTGGCGCTCCACGTTTGTTGGTATAAAGAGGCGCGGATTAGAACACATGAGTTGACGCGTGATGTGCGGCGCTCCACGTTTGCTCGTATAAAGAGGCGCGGATTAGAACGCATGAGTTGATGCGTGATGTGTGGCGCTCCACGTTTGCTGGTATAGGTAAAGACGCGCGGATTAGAATGCATAAGTTGACGCGTGATGTGTGGCGCTCCACGTTTGTTGGCTAAAGAGGCGCGGATTAGAACACATGAGTTGACGCGTGATGTGCGGCGCTCCACGTTTGCTGGTATAAAGAGGCGTGGATTAGAACGCAAAAGTTGACGCGTGATGTGTGGCGCTCCACGTTTATTGGTATAAAGAGGCGCGGATTAGAACACATGAGTTGACGCGTGATGTGCGGCGCTCCACGTTTGCTCGTATAAAGAGGCGCGGATTAGAACGCATGAGTTGATGCGTGATGTGCGGCGCTCCACGTTTGCTGGTATAGGTAAAGTGGCGCGGATTAGAACGCATGCGTTGATGCATGATGTGCAGCGCTCCACGTTTGCTTTCGATTCATTATTAAGTCTAATCGGATGAAACTTGAGTAAGCAGTCTGCAAACTGAAATCTTGGAGATGAGGTTCGCGAGCCGGGGCGCGCCTGCGCGGTCGTGGGGTGTTAATGTGTGTGAACCTCCTCGATACTAGAGACCCAAAAGATCATCACCAAGTGACGATTTGTTTCATTCATTGATGCTTATACTCACGTTAAAGTGTAGCCATCTATAAACTAACAATAACATAATGATATCGCCTATGTTTCGACCGTTTCAGTACATAATTGTTAGGCGACGTTCCCCGAGGACGGTTTGTCCGACGCATGTGTTAGCTCCATATTAATGGCCGGCTCGGTCCGGACACGGATAGATGGATGGCCTCATGTGACATCTTGCACCTATTTGCTTATCGTAAAGTAGACCGTAGATAAAAATACCATGATCCTAGTTTATATAATATGGATAAAAGAACATGAACTCCCAAAGAACTTTATGTTTTGGAAACTTGAATCTCGGCAAGATTAAAGTTTCTAACACACTGGATTTTAACAGGCTGGACTGGTCCTTGTAGACGTAAATACGAAATCTAAGAGACGATCATCGCTAGTATGCTAGTAGAGTCGAAAAAGAAATATTATCGATTCTCCATTCAAATAGCCCACCTCCTATCCTACATAGATTTAATGACGTCGGCTATTTGATCAAAGCAAGTTTTTAGTCAAACACAACATGCAGAACCACTCAAACATGTTGCAAGGTAAATGCATGTAGAAACTTTGATAATAAGTAATAAACTCACTTTACTTTGCAACCCCAATCGCCTTCACATAATCACATTCGCGCGATATTGTTAGCACACAAGTACTAGACACAATATTTAGGTTGTAACCATTGATATATAAAAATCTGTTTTTTATATATCAATGGTTGTAACATACATTAGAGAGTCACCGCTTCACGAGCTTCCGCCGATTCGTTACTGAGACAAACGTTATCTGTCGGGAACGAAGCGAGTGTTCCTGAAAAATGCCAGCTTTGCATACGAATACGAGGCGCCTGAATATAACACAAGCCCGCAAACATAATACACATCACATTTTTTTATTAGCTATGGGTTGATACTACACGAATATAGTTAAAAATAACCGACTTAAAAAAGGAGGATTTTGTTGTTATGTTTGTTACCTCAGGAACTCCGTTATTTATAAGCCGATTTGCAAAATCCTGTTTTATTTGAAAGGATATACAGTTTATATGTATTTTCAGATTGGTCCCATAGAAATTTCATCAAAATCGGTTCAGTAGTTTGGTTTTTAAACCAAAATTACAGGTAAAAATTAAACGATTTTTTTTTTATGTGTAGGTAGTTATGCGATATCTCCGGCAATTGTAAGTAAACTGATTTCAAAAAAAAAAAAAATAATACGTACCTACTTATTTTTGCCATTTTGTTTATGATGATGTTATAATAAGTTCCTGTCACTATATTTACATAGTAGTGTTAGACGAATTTGTGTGCGGTAAATACAACTTAAAAGTGAAAAGTAAAAACTTTTTTACAAAAATAAACAACCGACTTCCAAAAAAGACACTGCAATGTGAAAAATAACTTTGAATTCGGTGGCAAACAATAGAAATGCGGACCCAACGAAACCGACTTCCGAAATTAAAGTTGTTTTTTTTTTGTATAAAAGTTTATTAACGGCTAATTTACGTGTTGATAATATACTGTTCGCCGCACCGCCTGTGGACATCCAGTATAGGCAATAGCCTGGCATATACCTGAAATGTCTAAAAGATAATATAATAATAATCATTTACTTAGGTACACAAAGGTTTCGTAGTACCTACATGCAGAGGGACTTACAAAATATGCATATCTAATTAATTACATGTTGTAGGTACAACGAATTGTTGGGTGAGTCACCGCTATCCCAGCTAGATCACTATGTAGGTTATCGTATGTATGGAGACAGTTTCCACTCCCAATTTGAGTATCACAATAAGCCTATTACTAGGCTATTGTATTATAATGCTATTATATGACTGTTTATGTGGAGTTTTTTTTTTTATAATATAAAACAAATACCAAAAGCAAACATTTAAAATCAGGCTCCATATAAAAATCTTCAAACCCCTTAGAAAGGAGTGTTTGTGTGGTGAGTCGAGGGGGTGTGGGGGTGTGTGTATGACTGTGTGAGAGTGAAAGATAAAAGATGAGTTAAGGAGAAGAGAAAATTTACCGCATTGGTAAAAAAGCAGATTTAATTGAACTGCAATGACTGGCTTTTAATTAGGGTTCCGTAGCCAAATGGCAAAAAACGGAACCCTTATGGATTCGTCATGTCTGTCTGTCTGTCTGTCTGTCTGTCTGTCTGTCCGTCCGTCCGTATGTCACAGCCACTTTTTTCCGAAACTATAAGAACTATACTGTTGAAACTTGGTAAGTAGATGTATTCTGTGAACCGCAGTAGGATTTTCACACAAAAATAGAAAAAAAACAATAAATTTTGGGGTTCCCCATACTTACAACTGAAACTCCAAAAATTTTTTTTCATCAAACCTGTACGTGTGGGGTATCTATGGATAGGTCTTCAAAAATGATATTGAGGTTTCTAATATCATTTTATTCTGAACTGAATAGTTTGCGCGAGAGACACTTCCAAAGTGGTAAAATGTGTGTCCCCCCCCCTCTAACTTCTAAAATAAGAGAATGATAAAATTAAAAAAATTTATATAATGTACATTACCATGTAAACTTCCACCGAAAATTGGTTTGAACGAGATCTAGTAAGTAGTTTTTTTTTAATACGTCATAAATCGAAAACCGCAATTTACCTTTCACAAAGTTACAACGAACTACAAGAACTTTTATATTATGTTACTTGCTGCTACGGAACCCTTTATGGGCGAGTCCGACTCGCACTTGGCCGGTTTTTTTTTATTTTAGTCGGTACAGATATTAAAATTATTAAACAGATGACTGGACACTTCTGCTACATTAAAAAATAAATTAAAAGTAAAAAAAACTTTTTTAAAAACAAGCTTTTATTTAAATGCGCTAAAAAGAATAAAATAAACTTTTACTATCAACTTATAACGTCATTACACAATTTATATGATATAAAAGCTCGTCGCGAGATTTAAGTACTCGTATTTACTTAGTTTGAAAATTTTAAAAATTACAATCAATAAGATCAAGTTATTTATTTACTGGTTTATCTACACAGGTAAATCTCGCGACAAGCTTTTATATCATATAATATAAATTGTGTAATGACGTTATAAGTTGATAGGTAGATATACATATAGTAAAAGTTTTAAGGGAAAAGTTTAATTGTGATTGTGATTTTAATTGTAATTTTGATTGTGATTTATGAACAATGTTACTAACATTAGTTTCTAAGCGTTACTAACAACAATATGAATCATTTGTGTTCGATTTAAATAAATAATAATAATAATTCAGGTATTCTATACAATACCTAGGCAATGTATAGAATACCTGAGGCGTCCAGGCAATCTATGAAATATTATGAATATTATTGTCCATTACATACTTTGCCTAGGTAATGTAGGTATACATTTCCCAGGGATTGTATAGAATACCTGCTGTTTCACCGGCAATGTGTAAAGTAAATAGATTTGGTCTACATTTATTAATGTTATATAAGTACCATGGGAGAAACGAACATCATTCTATACACCGTAAGGACTATCTTGCTTGCAACACACGGCCGCTATAGTAATACTTGCTAACATAATAATGTGTTCATCGTGCGCACGTGATTTTTAACCGACGAAAATAAAGGGGGAGGTCCTCAATTCGACACGTATATTTTGTTTTCAAATTGGTCAGATGTAAGTTTCCTCTATAGCTTACCTATAAAATGACGGACAAATAAAACAGCTCATGTTTGGTCAAAATAAACTTTATTAAAATTAACAATTACCATAGAAATGTATATATCTATGACAATTACTCATTAAAATATTTTTTATAAAAAAGGTAGGTACCCGCTTGCATCTTTTTCACACATTGCCAGCTGCGCATTCGGTACTGTATAGAATGCCTAGGCAAAGTATAAAATAAATAATATTTCATACATTACCTAAACGTTTTAGGTATTCTATACATTGCCTAGGTATTGTATAGAATACCGGATTATACAGACTGCCGGTAACATATACAAAATTTCAGCTCAAACGGTTAAATATGCATTTGTATATTTGCTTCAAAATTGAGTTGTAAGGTTCCACCCGAACTAACATATGTAGTTACATACATTGCAAGTTAAATAAAAGCTTGTAATAAAGCAATTTGTTGCGCATTAACTAAGTTCCTCGTATCAGCTAAAAGGCGCAGACATGAAGCTCCTTAATGTCTATGTAGGTACTACACCGAGCGCCGAGACGTGTCGTAGTGAAGCTACACCGCACATAAAACACAACTTTTATATATGGCACAAGGCATGCCCGAACCCGAGCCGACTCGTCAGACGGGTTGTAAAACCTTTCATAATGGGTCAACTAAAGCCTGTGACTCATCAAGGAGCCAAATTAATCCTTGTATCGTGCGGTACAAAACTTTAATCCGTACCCAGTAACGTCTGCACCTAGTTAAGGATCTAATAGACGAATGCGACTCAGCGTTCATTTCAAGTACACTCCGTCCGTGTCACACAATCAATCCCCCGCTGCGCACCTTCGCACCTCCACTCTGAAGAGAAGTGCTCTGATAACGGTGACAGCTTCACGTAGACACGTCTGATGAAGTGACTGAATAAACATGACGTGTCAATTTAATAAATTGTGGACGTCACGCCGTCCGCGCCGTCCACGCCTCCCGCACCACCCGCTTCCACAATCAAATAATTTTCCATCATTACGTCCGTCCGCTCGAGTCTTGGACACTCGCCGGGTGTCGTGTGTGTAGTGTGCTCGAGTGGCGCATGTGTGTGTGTGGTGCGCTGTCGGCGCTCGGCAGGGCGAGAGTGGTGACGCGAGCAGCGTAACATGGTTGCGAGCTAATGAGCGTGATCACCTCCCACAGCGACGCTAAATGAGATAACTTGTCCCTCGATCGCCGGAAATTGCTGAACATCGACAAGTTTTCCTCTTCAGTAAATTCTATTGTGTTTGATATTGTTGAGGTATTGCTTTCTGTCTACGTAGCGGGGCTTCGAGAGTTCGGACATCGACGTCACGTGTCATCTGTGACTATAGTTGTGTTATAATGTAGACACTTTATGCGTAGGTACACTCGTATGCATAAACCATCCACCAGTGCACCAACGCGTGGCATGACAGAGGGTACAAAACCCGTGGCCTCCTGCGACCACTATTTGTTTGATCTGCATGCTGATTGTGGCACTATCTCCTATTCAGTATAGTATTATGGTAGTTGGTGGGTATATTATGGCAGGCCTTGTTCTTTAGTAAACCTTCACAGACTGGAAAAAACGTTTAAAAACTAAAACCCGACTACTGAAAAGGATGAAACAAGAAAGTACCTTCCCGTGGTCGCATGAAGCTGTACTTACATACGCTATACTATATATAATAAGCTATGGTAGCATGCGACTACGGAAAGCTACATTCTTGTTTCATCTTTTTCAGTAGACAGGTTTTAGTTTATAAACTTTTTTATATTTAATAATTTTGGGGCTTATTTCAGTTATATTTATATTTTTGACATATGCTAATTAAGCCCTTTCATTTGATACCCCACAAGGCAACATCGCAAAATATTTATTTTTATTTTTTTTTTTTTAGAAAGAAAGAAAAAATGTTTAATTTTGTCATAATAATATTAGGTCCTTACATATGAAATTGGCGTTTTTCGTACTGGCCACTTTAATCACGAATTTCTCCTCTTTGGTAAGGAATTCCAAATTCAAATTTGTACAGCTATTTACTCATGTATTTGTGCTTCGATGACCGTCATTCATTTGTTTTTTTTCTTCTGTTTTTTCTGTTTGCGTCACTCATTTTACAAAATGGAAAATTTAAAATATCGCATTATTTACGAGTACGAGTTCCGCCGTGGCACTAGTGCTGCGGAAACGACTCGAAGGGTGAATGATGTGTATGGCGGTCATGTTGCAAAAGAAAACACAGTTCGTTTTTGGTTCCAACGTTTTCGTTCTGGAAATTTCGACCTGCAGAACAAGCCCCGTGGACGGCCTGAGACCCAAGTTGATAATGGAGAATTGAAGGCTATTGTGGAAGCGGACCCATCGCAAACCACGTCCGAGTTAGCTGCAGGCTTCGATGTTAGTGATAAAACTGTTTTAATTCACTTGAAGCAAATTGGGAAGATTAAAAAGCTTGAAAGCACGACAACGCCAGACCACACACTGCGCAACAGACGGCTACCAAATTAGAAGAGCTTGAATTGGAATGTCTTAGACATCCTCCGTACTCCCCGGACCTTGCTCCAACAGATTACCATTTTTTTCGCAATTTGGATAACTTTTTGCAAGGGAAAAAATTCAACTCCGATGGGGCAGTCCAAATCGCCTTCAAAGATTTTATTGATTCCCGTCCGACTGGTTTTTTTAGTAAAGGGATCAATGAACTACCTATAAGATGGCAAAAGTGCATTGAAAACAATGGTTCATACTTTCATTAATTAAATATATTATATTAAAAAATATTCGACATTTTGTTCCTTCCATACAAAACGCCAATTTCATATGTAAGGACCTAATATAAACATTCATATTAGAAGAGACGGGTTAGCTTGAATACATACTGTTACGAGCTTGGGGTTCGTGACAATAAAAACTGCCGATTTAATAACCAAAAATAGACACTTTAATTAGAAAACACAAATTACAACTTAAACACACTAATTATAAAACACAATCGCACTACTAATCACTTGAGAGTGGCACTTGAAGATCGCTTCGATGTTTTCGCTTGTATCGCTTATCCAACACTGAATGCCGGCTCGCAGGCACACCGGCCTTATATAGGCCTCGGATAGTTCCAGAACCTTCTACCGTAGAAACATCTAGAATGTTCGAGTACATACCGAACCCGACGGACCAGACGTCGATAGTTCTGGAAAGTTCTATCATCGAAGTTTCTAGAAGGGACCCGAATAATTATAAGTTCTGCTACTCGATACTAGATGGCGCTAGTGGTAGCTAATGTCGCCATCAATTGTGGCGCGCAACACTGCCCCCTCCTAAGACATGCTCGTCCCGAGCATTATTGGCCCCATAATAACGCGCCAGTCGATCCACATGGACGATCTTAGGAGTACCTCTTGCACCTTTCTGTATCCGGTAGGTTACGTCATTGATCTTTGTCACAATCCGGTACGGTCCGTCCCATTTAGCTTGAAGCTTAGGAGATTTCCCTTTGCTGCGGACTGGATTGTGCAACCACACTAGTGATCCTTCGTCGAACCCTTTATTGTTCATTTTGCGGTCATAACGGGTTTTCATCTTCTCAGACATTTGCTGGCCCGATTGTCTGACGTGCTCATTGATGTCATTCATTTTGTTCCGCAAGTCATTCGCATAATCGGTTATACTGCGTGGGGCATCAGGCGGTATTCCGGTGATCAGGTCTGCAGGCAGCCGTAACTCCCTTCCAAAGTTTGCGAAAGCTGGTGTCACCGATGTACTTTCGTGAACAGCACTTCGATATGACAACAAAAACGGTTGTATGTGCTTGTCCCAATCTCGTTGCCGATTTTCCACAACTTTTGCCAGGTATCTCTCCAATGTCTGATTAAATCGTTCTACCATTCCATCCGACTGTGGGTGGTAAGAAGTTGTTCTCGTTTTATGTGTACCCATTACTCGGCAAGTTTCCTGGAATATTTGGGACTCAAAATTCCTTCCCTGATCACTGTGAATCTCTAAAGGTACTCCAAAACGGCAGAAGACTTCATGGACTAGTTTATCTGCGACTGTCGAAGCTTCTTGATTTGGTATGGCGAACACTTCCGGCCACTTAGTGAAGTAATCCATTACAACCATGAAATACTTGTTACCACTATCACTTTCCGGAAACGGTCCCGCAACATCTAGGGCTATCCTCTCCCATGGTGCACCAACATTGTACAATTTCAATGCACCTCTACTACGAGTCTGAGGTCCCTTTACAGCTGCACAACTTGTACATTTCCGATACCAGTCCTCGACATCGTCCCGACAGTGGACCCAGTAAAACCGTTCTCGTATCTTCAGTAGAGTCCGTTTTACTCCCAGATGACCTCCTGAACAACCATTATGGTACAGCTGTAGAACATCAGGTACTTTAGCTTTAGGGACAACCATTTGAAAATGACAGCTGTCTCCTCGAGCATTTTCCCATTTACGGCACAGGACTCCTTCCTGAATCACCAAGCTGTCCCATTGGGCCCAATAGCTTTTTGTGATCGAACTCATCGCTGAGACGTCGCTCCACGTGGGCTTAGGTGCACCGGCCTTTATCCACTCGAGAATCGGCTTGAGGTCTGAATCTTCCTGCTGGGCACGTTGTAGGGTTTCCTTCCACTCGTTGCTGAGGTCTGTCTTGAGCATCCTCACAGGTACGACTTCTTTACTTTCTTGCCTAGTACAATGCTTGCAGTCTTCAGGACAAGGTCTTCTTGACAATGCATCCGCGTTGCCATGAGATTTTCCGCTGCGATGTTCGACCACGAAGTCGTATTCCTGCAGTAGTTCAATCCATCTCGCAACTTGACCTTCTGGATTTTTGAACTGCAATAGCCATTTCAGTGCAGCATGGTCAGTTCGTAAGTGGAATTTCCGCCCCAGAAGATATTTGCTAAAATGCTGCAATGACTTTACCACAGCAAGCAATTCCCGTCTCGTGACACAATAGTTCCTTTCCGGCTTTGACAACGACTTGCTGAAGTACGCTATTACAACCTCTTGATCACCATTCCGTTGAGACAATACACCACCAAGTCCTATGTCACTTGCGTCTGTGTCAACTATAAATTCCTTGCCTGCATCAGGGTACCCCAAAATAGGTGTTTTGCACAGTCGGTCCTTTAACTCCTGGAATGCGATATTGCAACTTTCATCCCAGCAGAAATGTCGCTTCTCCTCGGTTAGCTTGTGCAGGGGTTTGGCTATATCCGCAAAGTTCTTAACAAATCGCCGATAATAAGAGCACAAACCCAAAAATGCTCTGACCTGCGTCTTATCTTTTGGAACTGGCCAATTCTTGACAGCGGCGATTTTCTCTGGATCCGTGCGGATACCTTCTTCCGACACTACATACCCCAAAAAGCTAACTTGTCGTTTGAATAGTGAACACTTCTTCGGACTTAACTTGAGGTTGGCACTCTGGATCTTCATGAGCACGCGTTCCAGATTTTGAAGATGTTCTTCAAACGTACGGCCTACGATGATGATGTCATCCAAGTAGACCAGACAGGCATCGCCAATTAGCCCGGTAAGTACAAGTTCCATCAACCTTTCAAACGTTGCCGGAGCATTGCACAATCCAAACGGCATAACTTTAAATTGCCAAAGACCCTTTCCTGTCGAGAATGCAGTTTTCTCCTTGTCCTTGGGATCAATTTCAACTTGCCAGTAGCCACTTTTCAGGTCCAGTGTGCTAAACCACTTTACTCCAGTAAGCATGTCCAGCGTGTCATCAATTCTTGGTAAAGGATAGCTGTCCTTCTTCGTAACGTCGTTCAGGCGACGATAGTCAACACAAAACCGCATGCTGCCGTCCTTCTTTCTTACCAGCACTACAGGTGAACACCATGGACTAGATGAAGGTTCAATAACACCATCCTTCACCATTCCTTCAATCATGGTTTCCACTTCCTTTTCACGTGCTACCGGCAATCTCCTTGGCCGCTGACGGATAGGCAATTCTTCTCCTGTGTTTATTTTGTGTTGAACTAAGCCAGTCTTCCCAATGTCAGCATCGTTTGACGAGAAAACACCGGCGTACTTGAGTAACATCTTCTTCGCCTTGACCATTTCATTTTGGGACAGAGCGCTGCGGCAGTCTTCTAAAAGTGTGGACACTTTCGTTTGTGCATCCTTGCTGAGGGTCCCAGTCGATAGATATTGGCATCGACGTAACCAATCCACTTCCTCGCAAGTACCAACTAGTGTGCCTTTTTCTATAATCTGTTCCTGATCACAAAGGTTCAGCACACGTACCCCTGAGATGTCGGTGGCTCTGACCAAAGTTCGTGCCACTTTCCATGGAAGGTCATTGTCTACCCTTTCCACGAGTACACAACGATTAGTTTGCCCAGGATTCCGAGGAAGACTAACCGGCACAATCGTTTCTGATCTCGGCGGAAGAACAATCTTTTTAAGGCTGTACACATTCCCTGGTAATGCCCCTTCCATAAAAAGTTCCTCTTGTCCACATTTCAAAACACCTTGCTTGACGTCAATCTCGCAATAATTCTTCCTCATAAAGTCAAGGCCCAAGATGCAATCGTCCATTATATCAGCCACGATGACATTATGCAGGTAGATTCTGTTGCCTAGCTTCAACTCCATCTTCTTCTCTCCATGGACGGGTATGCGCTGACCGGTGGCTGTTACCAAATTAATGCGTTCTCGGTTGTATGCGGAGTCCCCAAGGAACCGACTTATAAGTTGGGAACTGACGACCGTACGAGAGGCTCCAGTATCTATGGTCAGCTTACACGGCGTTCCGTTAACCTCGCCCTTGATGATTAAGCTGTTCCCGTCATGGGTTTGTGTGATCGAAATCCTTGGGGCTCTTTGAGCATCAGCCAGCACCCGCCCCGCAGTCCTGGCTATTACTCGTTTCCCTGCTGCTGGTGCTGGGCGGTGCTGTTAGCCGCAATTCCCTCTGGAGCTCGGTCTTCTCTTTCTGCAGTTCGCTTAGGGCAACTGGATCGAAGGTGGCCCCTTTCCCCACAGCCATAGCATCTAGGGCTGTATCCTTTATTGCGGTCGCGAACTGTAGCCGCTGCAACCTCCCTGACGCGATGGGAACGATGGTCTTGCCGCACAGCTTCCACCTCCAGTGCATGGGCCAGGGCGTCCTTAAGCGTCCCGTGGTGACCGAGCCTTACAGCAGCTCTGACTTCAAGGTCGCGGATGCCGTCGATAAATACCTGCACCAGGTTCCCATCAATAAGCGCAGGCAAGGACTGGTAAGCTTTACGAACCAGCTTCTCCACTTCAAGGGCCCACTGCTGCAGGGTTTCGTTACTGCGTTGCACACGATCCTTGAGCTGCGCACGATACACGTGTTCCAGGTGAGCGTCACCATACCGAGCCTCCAATGCCTCAAGGAGCTGCTCGTAAGTCACTTCTTTGCTGAGAGCTTCCAGCACAGTTAAGGCCTGATCGCGCAGGCCTAGGGTGAGGGCAGTCATGGCCTGACTCTTATTCCACCCGTTCGCCTTCATAACAGCCTCAAACTGAACTTTGTAGGCTGACCAGGAAGAAGTTCCGTCGAACGGTGGCACTTTAAATCCACGTAGCGAAGGTGTTGTAGCTACGGGGGCTGCGATTCCATCCTCAAGTTTAAGGTAATCCAGCGTTTTCTTCACGTCAGCCATTACGGTTTTCTTCACGTCAGCCATTACGGTTTTCTTCACGTCAGCCATCACGGTGTCAACCCGATTATTCACTTGGTCGATTCGGGTTTCAGCTTCCAACAGGCGGTTGTCGTGTTGAGCAACCTTATCCTTCATCTCCTTCATGTCTTTCCCGAAGGTAGCGTGAAGGTCCTTCATAAGGAGCATCTGCTCTTCCTGGCGGCGCGCCTGCTCCTCCTTATCCCGCTGGAGCTGTTCTTCCAACCGACGAGCCTGTTCCTCCTGACGGTGGGCCTGTTCCTCCTGACGGCGGGCCTGTTCCTCCTGACGGCGGGCCTGTTCCTCCTGACGGCGGGCCTGTTCCTCCTTGTCCCGCTGGAGCTGTTCCTCCAACCGACGAGCCTGTTCCTCCTGTCGGCGGGCCTGTTCCTCCTGTCGGCGGGCCTGTTCCTCCTGACGGCGAGACTGCTCCTGCAGCATCATCATCAGAGCAGCAAAATCTGGTGCTGATGATGCTGGAGCAGCTGTGGACGGGCTGGCCTCCGTGATTGGTAGTTGGCCCTCCGACGTCTGTGGCGTTGCTCCACCGAATCGCCTCTGGTCCGTCTCTTGCTGGCGTTGACTCCGGGTACGGATACCCTCCGTGTCGTCCTTCGGTAGAATCGGCATGATTTTAATCCTTGCTTCTGACACCAATTGTTACGAGCTTGGGGTTCGTGACAATAAAAACTGCCGATTTAATAACCAAAAATAGACACTTTAATTAGAAAACACAAATTACAACTTAAACACACTAATTATAAAACACAATCGCACTACTAATCACTTGAGAGTGGCACTTGAAGATCGCTTCGATGTTTTCGCTTGTATCGCTTATCCAACACTGAATGCCGGCTCGCAGGCACACCGGCCTTATATAGGCCTCGGATAGTTCCAGAACCTTCTACCGTAGAAACATCTAGAATGTTCGAGTACATACCGAACCCGACGGACCAGACGTCGATAGTTCTGGAAAGTTCTATCATCGAAGTTTCTAGAAGGGACCCGAATAATTATAAGTTCTGCTACTCGATACTAGATGGCGCTAGTGGTAGCTAATGTCGCCATCAATTGTGGCGCGCAACAATACTTAATACATTTGTCAAAGTCAAAGCATTGGCACATAAAATGCACTGTTGAACTTCAAAAATTACAATAAATAAAATAGAATTGACTCTAGTGGATTTTTCCTACCTAAAGTACATGTTTGTTGAACGATAGTTTTAAATTATTTCCAACAAAAAGGTAATGCTGAGGTGAATAATGCACTATGCGCGCTGACAGAATGTAGTGAGGTATGACATCTTATAGTGTTTTTATTTTAATTAATATCTAGATTAAGTATGCGAGACAAATGTTAGTAGATGTGTAGTATGTGTGATTGTGTGGGTGTGTAAGTGTGGGGGTGTGTTAGAGTGTGTGATTCTGTGTTTAGGTCTTTGTAAGGATATTTTCAGTATCATTTTATAATTTAATTTTAGAAGCCAGTCAGTTAGCCGCTTTTTGCATTTATGCTTTGTGAGACTATAGATATGTAACACCTTATTAGTTTATTATATAAGTAGCCACCTAGATAGCAAAAGAAACGCTTGGCAAAAATAGTTTTGTGACGTAAATGATGGCGCTCCACTGGGTCATATCGTCTTTTCCCCCTGGACAGCGTTGGATTATAAACCAAGAGTGTATGTTGTTTCAACAGAATGTGTAGTATAAATAGTTGGCGCACTGTCAGGACTTCATTTTCTTTGTATAGCTGTTCAGTGGGGTAGCGATACGGGCGAAAAGACGACACTTTTAGTATAGCTCTTTGGGTTCTTTCGATTTCTATTAGGGTAGTTTTTGGAGCTCCACCCCAAGAGGTGATGCAATAGCATATTATCGACTGAGCGAGGGTGTAGTACACTAATTTCATAATATTTTTATCGACTACATGTCTCAGCGTTTTGAACACATATATTAGTTTCCGTAGTCTGCTACTAAGGGTGGTAATGTGGTCTTGAAACCTTAGGTTTTTATCGATAATTCATTACTTTATGTCCTCTAGAGGGCGCCGTATTGAATTTAGTGTGACGTCACATAGCCTATAACTAGTGGACGGTCAAGACGCTTCTAACGATACCTCATTTACCAAATTATTATAAGAACATACATACATGGGTCAAAATCATAACCCTCCTTTTTGCTTCGCCGTAGTCGGGTAAAAATAAGTGAGTCCAAATATTATTAACGTAGGTAAGGTTATTGCCAACTAACAACCACCTCTTCAGTATTGGTGCTTTAACGTACCCCATCAGCAGCGGTGGGGCGTCTATTTGCAACGTCCTCTATTCTCTTAAAAATTGCCTCCTGCGCCCTCTGGATCAATACAAACAGAATGGTCTGTGTAAGAACATGGATTTGTTAGAAGCAGAAAGTTAAATAAATCGTACGTTAGAAAATTGAATTACGTTATAGATAAGTTATAAGGAATACACCTCCAAACGGTCGAACTGTCGTGGTAGGTAACTCCCGGGTAAGTAAGTAGCTATAGAAGCAGATGTTATCGTGGTGGCGCTGTGGTGGCGTGTGGTGGCGGAGTGGTGGCGGAGTGGTGGCAGGCGCTAGGCGGTGCACGATGCGCGGAGCGTGCTGGCGCGGGGCGCGCGGTGCACTGCTCTGCTGACCTACTTCGCGACGTTAATCGTATCACGTGAAAAAGCTTGCGTGTGCCGGTCGTTGACCCGCCGCGCCGCCGCGCCGGCAGCGGCCCTCAGCCTGCCGCGTCGTGCTGCGTGGCCAACCCTTTCCTGCTGGAAGGCCACTCGGTGCCCTCTATCCGTGTCCATAACGTGCCATCACTTCAACACCTCTTTAGAGATTTCAAATGATCCAAGCAAGACTGATGGCGACGAGCGGACGCAAAAACCCCAATGCACCATGGTACCGTTGCATCTTCCACTCATGCACTCGTATGTACGTAGGGTTACCATTTGGAAATTTGAAAAGTCCTGACAAAAAGCCTGACATTTCAATAAAAGTTCGGACGTTTTAGTCACAAAATCCAAACATTACCTAGGTACCTACTTAGTTACAGTGGTATGGTAGGCATGGTAGCAGACGCTCGTGAGGGGAGGGGGGAGGTTTTGGGGGAGCGGGGATAAAAAAAATGCGCTGAAAAATATAAAAATTAATACCTATACCAGAAACTAGCGTTCAGTTTGGTTATTTTACGTAAAACTATTTTTATTTTGAAGAAAATATTTTATGTTAGGACTAGATTACTTATAATATAAGTTTTCATACTCGTATTCCATCTAAGCCAAAAACTCCGGATAAATTAAAGAGCCGGACAAAAGTCTAGAAGTCCGGACATGTCCGGATAAATCCGGACGGATGGTAACCCTATATGTACTTACGTGTACTTAGGTATTGTTCAGAGAAAACGTATCCTACATACTCAAACTACGTGTTACAATGTATTACAAACTCGCTGTGACCGCGACCCCGCACGCGTGGCAGTCATCGCTCCAATGCAATGCAGAATACGAAAATACCTTTAGGTAAGTACGTACCTATACTGTTTAGCCAAAAGCCAGATGGTAGATGGGAGGTCGATCAATAGAACTAAATATTTCGATTAGGCGGCGACTGTTCTATTCCGACTCATCAGTTTTGTTTGAGCCCGTCAGCCAATCAGTCTGTAGGTATGTCCCGAGGAGGAAGCGGCTCTCCGCTACTTCATATATCTAATGCCTCAAATCTAACATACAATAAAAGTGACACACAGAAATGTAAAAAGCTATATCTTGGGTTTTACCTGAACCCACACCAACCCAGAGCACGCTTTTATGATTTCTAACGTGACGATATTATCGTGGACGTCCACGTCCATAAAATGTATGAAAATACTTTAAAAGCGTCTTCATATTATATTTCCATTCATTTTACTTCCCGGTGTTATCGTCATGCCGTGGACGTCCACCATAATATCGTCACGTTACAAGTTATAAAAGCGCACATCAAGTTATACGTAATTATTAAGTACTTTAGTGTGGGACGCAACTTGTGTCGATACTCTTGCACCATCCCACCTTCCTGGATCGGCATGCTGTGCTGGCGCTGCTGCTGCGGCTGCGGAAAACCTCAAGCGGCGAAAATATAATAACCTTGTCGCAATTTATATTTTCACTTCTCATGCTCTAAAAGTTCGTCTTTATGTTGTGCTTAGGCGACATAAAATCGCTTTTTATGTTCTAGTGCATAAAGTATTTTTTTTTCTGAGACTAAGGTAATCAGGTGAACAGCCACACGCACAATAAAACTTCGCAGATTAAAGTAGTGATTTATTTCATTTTCTTTAATTTATACCACTCCCGTGTTTTCTATCGTTAATAAAATCGGGTAAAATAGTTGTCATTTATTATTTAAAAACGCAAAGAAACGTTTTTATGACTTGGCAGTATGAAGTACCCAAGTCGAATGACAATGTTGAAATTAAAAAAAAACAAATAATTTTATTAAAAAAAAACTATTAAAAAGTTTCGTGGCGGTATTATCTGTTGTGGCGGGAAACGCTATGCAACATTTTTGATTAATTATGTACTGTATACTTTATGCCTGTTTCATTTTCTCGCAATCGGAGTGAAAAGCAGAGTGTATAACTCAGGCATAAACGAGCCATTTTACCCCTCGACTTAACTATCCACCCTCGCCTGCGGCTCGCGTGGATATAAACGTCTCGGGGCAAAATAGCTTCTTTTATGCCTTAGTTGTACAATCTACTATTTTCGAACCGTTTGGGGTTGAAACCCTCGGGCCTTGGGGTCCGAGTGCTCATGGTCTTTTTAAGGAAATTTCAATACGGCTGGTTGACACTTCCCATGACCCAAGGGCTGGCTTTTACCTTGGCCAAAGGCTAAGCATTGCCATACAACGTGGTAATGCCGCCAGTCTCTTGGGTACATTACCAATCGACAGCGATGCGGATGAGAATTTTTCGACGCTATATTTTAGTTTGTGTATAGTTTTAGTTAAGTTAGGTTTTAATTTTGTTATTTTTGTTTATCAAGTCTAATAGATGCACTTTGTTCAGTTTCCATATTTTAAACACGAATTTTACGAATACACAGCAGTGTGGCTACTACACAGACTCATCAGCTGTCCATCCATCCATCCATCCATCCATCCATCCATCCACATCCCCATCCTTATCCACACCCACACCCACACCCACACCCACACCCACACACACACCCACACCCACACCCACATCCACACCCACACCCACACCCACACCCACACCCACATCCACATCCACACCCACATCCACATCCACATCCACATCCACATCCATCCATCCATCCATCCATCCATCCATCCATCCATCCATCCATTGTCGTGTGACACTTGGTTCACTTCGGTTGGCGCCGCCGTAGAAAGAGAGGGGGATACTTAGTAGTTAGGAGTAGTAGTTCTCCCCTGTGTAGTCTCTCCTGACGGTCACGTGTCCTGGCGCAATGTCCTGACGCGAGTTTAACATTTTTTTACCCATTACAAAAAAGTGTGCAACGCCGGCCGCTAAAGAAGTTTTCACTTCAAAAAAAAGTACTAAATAAATACAAAGACATGTAAGTACCTAAGTGCACTGCTACAAACATTTTTTTGGCGCTCGAATCAGACAGAGGGGAGCTGTTGGTAAACGTTCGTCATTTGTTTTTTGAAAAATATTGAAAAACAAGATGGCGGCGCTAGTTACGGAAGTCGGCGTCGCGCGTCGTTGCGTTCGCATTGTCGTTGTTTGCCACCGTATGGCCACCGTGTCCCGAGGTTAATGTTATTTTTCACTATGTACTTAGTGTCTTTTTTGGAAGGTGGTTGTTTTTTTATTTATGCTTAAAAAATATATATTTTCCACTTTTAAGTTGTATTTACTTACCACACATTTCTGAATCGTTTCTACATCTGTGTGTGTGTGTTTTTTTTACATTGTTCTCACATATAGAAGCAACAAGAATAATGTAGGTCGGTACCAGGATTTTGTAATATCTTGATTTAAAAGAGTGTCCATGGTGTTTCTTGCCCGTTCTTCTTCATAGAGATCTACGTTTTGGAATGAGCTTCAACTTTCTGACTAACTGACCGACTATTTAATTTTGTCAATTCAAAAGTGCCTGTACAATTGGTTTTATTGAAATAAATGCTTTGAGTTTGACACAAATTCGTATAACACTATTTACTATGTTACCATGTTTTGTTTGTTACTTATGTTGTTGTTGTTTGTTACTATGTTGTGTTGTATGTTGTTGTGTTGATTGCTATGTTGTTGTGTGCGTATTTGTGTTTGTTATGTTGTTGTTGCTGTCACTGTTTACTATCAATGACTGGAAATTATTATAAACATCATCGTTGTAAACTAAGTGGCAAAAATAAATGTATAATGAAGCTAACTCAAACTCCAGCAAAGTTAATAAAATTTATGTGGGACCCCTGAGGCCTCCTATCATTAAAAAAAAGAATTTTTGAAATCGATTTACAATTGCCGGAGATATCGCGTAACATACATACCTACGAAAAAAAAATACAGTCGAATTGAGAACCTTCACCTTTTTGAAGTCAGTTAAAAAGAAAGATGGAAAGGCTTTAACATCGTGCTGCGACCCTTAGGCGCCGCGAGCCGTGCAAAGATAAAAGAAGGCGGAAAGAAGTTTAAGCGAAAACGAAACATCACGCTACAACCGTTGGGAGCCTAGCCTAGTATAGACTAGCAAATCCCCCACGACTTCGTTTGCGTGAATTTCGCATTTTCTTCTACTAATCAAACACCCCTTCCACCCCTACTTATAAAATGAAAATGTATGATCCGCGCTATTTGCAGTCAAAACTCATAACCAGTCAAAAGTACTTTTAACTAGCAAAATCAATCAAAAGTTCTTTTGACTGGAAGCTCTCGACAATAGTACTTTTGACTGAAATTATAGTCATAACTAGTTTTGCCCAATGGCGCTGGTTAAAATAGTTTTGACTGGTTCGCGCCCATCTACGTCTAAAGAACATCGTGAACCATCACCCATGCTACAAAATAATCAAGTATCTCAAAACATCCTGAGACACCGTTTTCTGAGACTACTTCTAATTCTCAAGTTGTAAATAAATCTACAACTGTAACGGATAGTAGTAATAAAATTGTTACGATGCAAATCCATAATTTTTTAAATATAATCATTAGCCTCTAATTATTTCTATGTATTGCTCTTTATTGTATGTACATAAATAAACAATACTACGTTTTCATAAGTTGCACTTACTTATTTTTTCATAGAGGGTGACAAAAAGTATAGTGTCCACCTCGGGAGCAACACTATTTTAAGCTCGAGTGACGTACTTTGAATCCCTCGCTGCACTCAGGATTCTACTTTAGAACCCCTCGCTGCGCTCGGGCTTCTACTCTAGCATCCTTCGCTCCGCTCTGAATTCAAAGAAACACTCTCGCCTTCAAAATAGTTGTTTGCTCCCTTGGCTTGGTCAGTAAAGAGCTCTGTCGTTATTCCGTCATCCCCAGGTGCCTTGTTGTTCTTTAGCTGCTCGAGAGCCGCCCTAATCTCGCATTGGGCGATATCCGAGATGTCCTCCGTGTAGTGGCGCGTTAATTTGGCTCGATGGTCATCTGCACTATGCCCCGCTGGTTTCATCGTCCGTGTTGAGTATAGGTGCCCATAAAAATCCTCGACTTCCTCGAGTATCTCGGACTTCGAAGTCACGATTCTGCCATCCGCAGTTCTTAGTTTCGTCAGATGGGACCTCCCTAATTGCTGAGCGAACAATTTCGACCCTCGGGTCTGCTCAATCGCGTCCTTAATGTCACGGGTGCTGGAGCACGGAAGGTCTCGTCGCGTCAGCTTCCTAATTTTTAAGTTTAAGGCCCTCTTATCTGACGAAGACGGCTGCATAGATGGCAACTCTCGTCTTTCTCTCATAAGTCCGAGAGTTTCCGAGGACAGTTTAGACACCTTACTTTTTCGCTGCGACGGGAAAAACCTGCGGGACACGTCGCGTAGTGCTTTGACCACCTCGTCAGCTTTCTCGTCAATATTGCCTGTGGTTTCCAACAGGGCGAATCGATTTTGAAGTTCCAGTTGGAACTTTTCGGATCCTAGAGCGGCTTGGAGCTGCGTAGGTCGGAGTGTAGGCCTCATCATGCGGAGTCTCTCAACTCTGAAATTGACATTTAAAGTGCCTCGGACAAGCCTGTGATCGCTTTATTGCTTCCGGTATTAAACCTAGATACTAATCACGGAGACATCTCTAAATATATGCTTCCGATCCGTCATGATGAAGTCTATCTCGTTCCTTGTCACGTTATCGGGGCTTTGCCAGGTCCACTTCCTTTGGGGTTTCTTTTCGAAAAACGAATTCATTAAGAAGAGCCCCTGCGACTCCAAAAAGTTGACCAACATTTGCCCCCTGTGATTCCTGCGTCCCAAACCGAACGGTCCGACTTTAGATTCACCGCGTTCTTGTAATCCCACTTTGGCATTGAAGTCCCCCATAACAACGTTGTAGTGGGCCTTTGTCGTACTGTGCATTGCCTTGGCAATATCCTCGTACATGACCTCGGCTGTTTCGTCAGAGCATGTCGAAGTCGGCGCATATTATATACCTGTATCACTTTCAGGTAGTACCTGTCAGTGAGTTTCAGTACAAGGTACGCTACCCGTGTCGACACACTACTGATTTCCACAACGCTGCTAGTGAGTTCCTTGTTGACTAGAAAGCCAACCCGTGATCACCTTCGCGGAAGTAGAATAGGTGGCCTGACTCCAGGGTTATCGTGTCCTCCCCCTGTCTTCGGACTTCAGATAACCCCGGTATATTTATTTATTTATTCATTTATTTCAGGCGACGCAGGCCCATAGATAAATACCTTAACCTAAAATACCTTAACCTAAACATACATATTTTTATTATAAAACTAGTTCACTAGCTAGTTCTTGTATTGCTCTGTGGTACTTGTCCGCGGAAGCCAGATATGCCAGTTAAGGGTCTCCCCACATTTATCGACGCGGAATCGGCTTAAGCCGAGTGCGTATCACCACACTACTCGACTTATCGCCGAGCTAATAGGCAAACGGCTCGTTTCGCCGTCGTCGGTCGGCGTCGCGACGCGTCGTCCGAGCCGAGCCGATGCGAATGGTATTAGTAACACCCTTATTACGTAGACATAAAGGCTTTTTTGACCGGTGTTAGCCGATTCTGCGTCGATAAATGTGGGGAGACCCTAATCTAACTCTACCTCAAGTTCGGCAAGGTGATGGTCCAGCCTCATCGAACGTCCATTATACGTAGCCACATACAGTCGTCGTTGGTAGGCTGCCGTAACCCGGGGATTCTTCGCACCCCCCGTCCCGCCGTTACCGTGACCGCTACCTTGACCAGGAATAGCGGGACCACCGGGAACTGGGGGCCGTTGTTTTGGTTTTTTCATGTGGGAGGTTTAATGCCCGTAGTCACCAAGCTGGGCATGCGGGTTGGTGACCGTTATATATAGATACATTTTTTAGGGTTCCGTAGTCAACTAGGAACCCTTATAGTTTCGCCATGTCTGTCTGTCCGTCCGTCTGTCCGTCCTCGCTTAATCTCTGTGACCGTTAGCACTAGAAAGCTGAAATTTGGTACCAATATGTATATCCATCACGCCGACAAAGTGGTAAAATAAAAATTGGAAAAAAATGTTTTATTAGGGTAGCCCCCCTATATGTAAAGTGGGAAGTGATTTTTTTTTTAACCCTAACGTGTGATATATTGTTGGAAAGGTATTTAAAAATGAATAGGGGTTTACTAAAATCATTTTTTGATAATGTCAATAATTTCGGAAATAATCGCTCCAAAAGTACAAAACAATGTCCCCCCCCCACCTCTAACTTTTGAACCATAAGTTAACAAAATAATTTCTGGACTAAGTTTGTAGTATAATCGTAATATGCAAAAAATTTTTTTAACTTCGTTTATTTAAGTTGGGTTACCACTATGTTCGCGCTCCAGCATCGCTCCGCGCTCCTGCAACTGCTCCAATGGATACATCGCGCGCACTTCTACATGCGCTCCCCTTTGACACACTGCGCTCCTCTGTGTGTTCGCGCTAAAAACCGTCACGAGTCGGAGCGCCTGCCGCGGAGCGTGCAATGTTTCACGCTCCGTGTTCGCGCACGTACCCACTACCGGTAGCAGTTGCAGGAGCGCGGAGCTCTGCTGGAGCGCGAACATAATGGATACCCACCTTTAAACTCAAAAGTGGGAACACTTATTGTGACGGACGGGAAACTACGGTACCCTACACTGAGCGTGGCCCGACATGCTCTTGGCCGGTATTTTAAATGTATTTTCGGCATAACTCCGTCATACCCTTCTGTCATCAGAAGTAAGACGAATTTGCAAAATTATTTTTTTTATGGATCATACCGTCATAAGGTATGCTTCAGAGGCGGTCCCATATATATACATTTGATTAACTTTGGTTGAGTAGTTTTTGAGTTAGCTTCAATAATACGGTTTTTTCCACTTAGTTTATATTGATGATGTTTTAATAACTTCCTCCTGATATTTATGTAGCAAGTAGTGGTAAATTAATTTGTGTGTTCTTGTGTGGTAGGTACCTACAACTATAAAGTGAAAAATTAACTTTAATTTCGGAAGTCGGAGTCAAAATTAAAAATACGAAAATGCGGGAACCAACGACACCGACTTCCGAAATAAAAGTTATTTTTCACTTTGTAGTGTCAGTAGTGTTTTTATTTGAAGTCGGTTGTTTTTTTTTTTTGTGTAAAAAAGTTTTTTTTTTATTTGCTCGGAGGGTCGTAGACATTTTGCGAAGTGCACATTTTGCGAAGTGCACATTTTGCGAAGTGCACATTTTTGCGAAGTGCACATTTTGCGTCAAACCCCAGGTACACCGTTAATGAATGTCCATTGGTGAAAATCATACGAAAATCCCGTTCGGTAGTTTTTGAGTTTATCGCGTTCATACAGACAGACAGACGCGGCGGGGGACTTCGGGTCCAATTGTGAATCTAAACAATCCAAGAACACATAAAAATTCTCATCAATATTGTTCCAGCGGTTTAGAAGGAGTTCAGTGACATAAAGACGTACAGAAGTATTATACAGGGTGAAATTTTAATCACCGTTTTCCTCTTAAAGGGTCACTGTACTGATACTGTGTGTGTGTACTGTAGAGACTTCTTTGAGGGTTACTGACCTCCTTGCGGGTCAGGCCGCTGCTTATATTTGTATAAAGTTCCTTTCGAACATTCAAGCAGATGTCATATGAGAGTCATAGGTTTGACGTCCATAAAAATAAGTCGAATATTATAATATATGTAAATGGGATAAAAGTCTTTTTAAATATATCCTAAACGAATAAAAAGGAATTTGATTTTAATTCCTATATTTGGTGGAGTGCGCCGCGTTTCGCCGGATTTTCGCTAAGCTTGCGAAATAGTTTTTTGTTTCAGCACTCAGATTCGCTTTACCAAATGTTAGAAGTAGTGAATGTCACGTTGTATTGAATAAGGAAATACTTGAATTCGTCGAAAATACGGTTTTCCTGGGGATTACGCTTGACTCAAAGCTGCAGTGGGGTCCGCACTTAACATCTCTTGCAGGGCGGCTAAGTTCAGCCGCTTACGCTGTTTGGAAAATCCGCCAATTAACAGACGTGGATACCGCGAGACTGGTCTATTTTAGTTACTTTCATAGCATCATGTCTTACGGTATTTTGTTGTGGGGACGGGCTGCAGATATTGATTCTATCTTCATCCTGCAGAAGAGGGCTGTCAGAGCCATATACAAGCTCAGCAGACGTGATTCTCTAAGGGAACTGTTTAAAAAAATTAACATCATGACGGTTCCTTGTCAATATATATATGAAAACATTATGTACGTTCGAAAAAATCTACATCTTTTTAGTAAGATAAGTGGCAGGCATAATTTTAACACAAGAAATAGGAACAAATTAGATCAACCGCGTTTCAGATTGTCTAAAGTAAAAACTTCTTTTATGGGTTACTGTGTAAAATGTTATAATAAAATACCACTCGATATTCTTCAACTAAACGAGAAGAAATTTAAAACATGCATTAAACGCACACTATGTAGACAAGCATATTATAAGTTGGATGATTATATTGCAGATAAAAATGCTTGGCTAAATGCTGGTCCTGCTCCACAGGCACTTGAGCTCATTAGTTAAAATTTCAATATTTGGAAGAGGTGCTTCCCTTTTTCTTTTTTAGTGTTTCTGACATTACGATCTTAATATTTATTTTTATTTTATTCAATCATGTTTTAATTGTTTAATGCTGCAATACTAAACACCTTTTCCTGTTTGGTATTAAAAAATTTATTCATCTCTTAAATAAATTGCAATCTATAGTTTTGTATAATTTAGAAGCATTTTTTCAATTTTGTAAATGTAAGAACCATGGATCCGTTTATTATAATTTTTTGATGTTGACTTGAAAGAGCATGGCAGTTGAGAATGTGTCATGCTCACTTAAATGTCTCACTGATGGTGGCACGTGTGTTGGATCATTCGGTTCCCTACAAAATGGTTGAGGTGGATGGTGCTGATCCATGCGTCATGTTCGTGAACGGGCGCCGTCGGTTGAGACTGGTCATCTCTTAACTGCCAAAGCTTATTTTTAATCTTATTTCTTGTATTGTTTCTTCATTTATGTGTTTTTTTTTTTTTTTTACATTGTTCTCACATATAGAAGCAACAAGAATAATGTACCAAGGATTTTGTAATATCTTGATTTAAAAAGAGTGTCCATGGAGTTTCTTGCCCGTTCTTCTCCATAGAGATCTACGCTTTGGAATGGGCAACTAGCTTCAACTTTCTGACTAACTGACCGACTACTTAATTTTGACAATTCAAAAGTGCCTGTAATGGTTTAATTGAAATAAATGCTTTGAGTTTGAGTTTGAGATAAAAAGTGCATCACATCGAATCTAATACTAGAATGTCACAATGCGCTTGAACGGGTAACCGTACAGAACCGCAACATAGTGACACTACAATGGATAAAAGGACACAGTGAATCACTAGGAAACGACGCAGCTGACGAACTGGCTAGAAGGGCATCCAGTATGTCAGTTTGTGGACCGGAACCTATTGTGCCCATATCCCCTTCAACCAAATACGCAGGTGGCTACAGGAGCACACCCATACACAAGCAGAACGCTGGTGGTCGTCGTCACCAGGCTGCAGGCAATCCAAGGAAGCTATGCCATCATTGGATGGCAAGCTAACCAGGCGCTTACTACGACTGGACAGGAAAGGCCTGCGCCTGGTGACGGGGACCATCACGGGACACTGCTCGCTGAACAAACACTTTCACACTATTGGCATACCGGACAGTCCCCTGTGCAGGGCTTGCATGGAGGCTGATGAGACCGTTGCGTATGTGCTCTTTGAGTGCACAGGCGTCACCCAGATTAGATCAGAGACCCTCGGGACACCCAAATCATACAAAGATATTCTCTACAGACCAGGAGACTTAGTCAGCTTCTGGAGGGAGGTGGGCTGGTTGGAATAACCACCGACGGCCGCCATGGCTCAGGCACAATGGTCCATTTGAAGGACTAAGTGCGGAAACCAAACCCATAACATAGAACATAGACGTCCTAAATATCGAAGTACAGAGTATCGAATGTCCTAAATATCGATAGGTAGTTATTTATATGTTGTGCTTCACAAGTTAGTGACAGTTAAAACCATCGACGACGATAAGCTCGCGTGGGACGGCCGGAGCCCCGCAGCGCCGGAGCCGTGACAGAAACCATGCCTGCTACATGTTGCATGCTCGCTTGCACGCTGTAATGCATGAATAAGTTGTTTGTGAAATAATTTATAGTATATGAAACGTTGGTTGTAAACTAAAAATGTATTTTTCGATGGTATTTTAAAAAACAAGGGAGAACCTCATGTATATGTTACAGGCCAAACCCGATTTTAGGATGAACTAGTTTCGCCTAGGCCGCGCTCGCTCTTGCATCTTATGTCGACGGATTTCTGTATAAAGGGTTTAAAGTAACCTAATTACCTAACCAAACCTAACCTCGGGGTGCTCTTCGCTCGCTCTCGCATCCTACGTCGCGTCGCCTATCGACTAACCGCAACCATGCAGTCCGTGTAGGGAGAACTGGTTTGGCCTAGGCGAAACTAGTTCATCCTAAAATCGTGTTCAGCCGGTACATATAAAAATTAGTTCGATATTTTAAATAACTAGTAGGTATTTTTAACGTAAATAAAATGAACGAAAGTGTATTAAATGTTGACATTTTGAACTTAAGTATAATGACTATCGATATTTTTATTCATTAGATATTTTTATCACTCGGCATTTCAATGTTAGGTACTTACATGGAATTATTATACATAATAATTCCATGGTTAGGTATAACAATTTTCGATATTACGATACAATCGATATTTAAATTTTCGATGTTTTGAACGTTGACATTTTACACGTAGGTATTTTAATGTTCGGCATTCAATATGTACCCATCGACATACTCGTACGTCACAGTCAATTCAAGATGGAAAAAAAAACATGATTAAACTACAAATTAACGAGTTTCTAACTTTTTCGGACTGACAACGAACTGATCCTATATGGGTTCTGTGTTTACATTTTGAGGTACGGAAACCTAATGCTAAAAGCTCTTCAGGAGCCCTACTAGGGGATGAGGTATCAAAAACGATGACAAAACTATATATCTTAAAAGCGATTATCAATTTCCACGTTTCTAACTTTAAAAAAATTAAGAACATTCGTACAAACTTTCATCCCCTATTTAACCCCTTTTTTATTAGCCTTTACTGTCCCACTTCTGGGCAAAGACCTCCCCAAATCCTTCCAGGAACTCGTCTCCCGCGCCACCTCGAGCCAGCCCTCGCGCTACGCGTCCAGGTCACCTCGCCATCTCCTTCTTGGCCAGACTTGGTGGCGCCGCCCATCTTCAGGCAGCCCTCGTGTGGAGACATTTGACCTGCAGTCGTCATGCACGCGGCTAATGTGACCCACCCAATCTCATTTAATCGGCAGCCTTTTTTCCTACCCGTTTTGGTTACGCAGCGTCGTGTTCCGAATTCTGTCCTGTCTTTCTACACCCACAATGCTGCGTTCCGTCGCTCACTCTAAGGCAGAACTTTTGCGACTTGGTGAGGAGGTTAGGACGAGCAGCATACACACATTTCGATGATTTTGCGCTTCACGGAGATCGGTAGATCACCCTTCATTAGCATCTTCATGGACCAGTAGCTTTTCCAGGCGTTTTCAATTCGGCGATCGATTTCTCTGTCCTGCCTGTTTTCGAAAGAAACTAACTGGCCCAGGTAGATAGACTCATCGACATAATATATTTCCTGCCCATCTACCTCGACCCTTCGCTTAGTGCTGTTGGTCATTACTTGGGTTTTAGACCGATCGCCCCCCCTAGCCCCTAACCCCTGTAGGGGATGATAATAAAAAAAGAGGAAGTCCTTAAGTGGCACCGGTAATTGAAAAGTTTTGTGGACATCGGTTATCATGGTATGGGCATGTGTTACGGAGAAATGAGGAAAATGTCGTGAGGAAAGTTTTGAGTACGAATGTGACTATAAGAGTAGAGGAAGACCAAAGAAAGGATGGACGGACTGTGTAAATTATAATGATACGGAAGAAAAAGACACACTGTCATCCCAAATAACCTGGGATAAGGGCAGGAGAATGATGAGGGGATGAATATTCAAAACCTTTCCTGAGTGCTCACCTTCGTTATTATATGGAACTCTTTCATGCTTCTAGAGCCAGAGGCTTAGACGTCGAGAGACGGATAGGTACGTCATCTGTCAGTGAACTAAGGACCTACCTAGACTAGTTTCTTTCTAACTTCTTCCTCGATAGGAATATATATGTGCATGTGCGACTGTGCGCTGAGAGACCAAACTGGGAATTCGCAAAAAAAAAAAAAAACCGAGTGTGCTTATGACCACACGACTGAAGTGAAACTTCAAACGTATTTGGCTATGAGAGGAAGAGAGAAAGAAAATGTGCGCGCGCACTGCTTTCTCTTGCTTATATCCCCCACTCAACCCCCGTTCGCCTCGCCCGTAGCCCGTAGACATGGGTCGTACTTGCAAAATCGAGTACCAGGGCTTCCAAGTACGTCCACCTTAAGAAACCAGGGCTCGAGATACTTTCAAGTATTTTCTATTTGCATCGAAAATTGATCCATAACTTCATACAAATAAGAAGTACAATCGCGTAATCAAACAAAAGCCCTGTTGGAAGTAAAAAGTACTTGCATAGGAAATTGACCCGTGAATTCCTATAAATAAGGAGCACAATCGCGTTTACAAATAAGCTTTTACAAACCATTAAAGTAAAAATACTTGCATAGGAAATTGTTCCGTAGACTCTTACCACACCTCGGACACTCACTACAACCCTCGGAAAATAATTACCTATTACTACTACATAAACAAATGACGTCTGTATACGTGCAAATGTGTGCGTGAAATCTAGTAGCGTAAAAAAAATTGGCGCGTAAAGCAATTTGTGTCGGGGAACCGAACGGCAGCGGCGGCGGCGCTGCCCGATCGTGAGCATTATTATGAAGTGACCATGTAGTTCAATTGTTTATTTATATAGTCGGGTTCGTAATGAATAAAAACACTAAAATAGTTTAGTTTAAATGACTTATCTGTAAATAATCGGTTATTAAATTGCATGTTGTTAAAAATGCGAAATCTTACAAACAGTTTATGTAAATACGAATTCGGAAAAGCATCCAACCATCGTTATTAAAACTCAAATAAACCTTTTAAATCGCATAATTGTGTGTTCGTATCAGCAATACAGCGCTGCGGTTCGCGAGCGCCCTTGCTAAAGAGTCGGCGATGAATACCTCGAAGTGCGGGGTGAGGTGCGGTATCTGATATGATGGCGAGGAAGGGAGTGTCCTTTCTGTACGTAGTACTATTAAGTATTCTGTGCTCTTACTGCTAAGGAGCATGATCGCATTTGCGAAAACAAACGCGGTTGTTGAACTATTTGAGTACCTACGTACTCGAGCGTCGAGCCACGACGGGCTTCCAAGTGCGTCCACCTTAAGAAACCAGGGCCTAAAACCAGGGCTCGAGATACTTTCAAGTATTTTCTATCTGCATAGAAAATTGATCCATAACTTCATACAGATAAATAGATAATAAGTACAATCGCGTATTCAAAAGCCCCGTTGGAAGTAAAACTACTTGCATAGGAAATTGATCAATGACTTCCTATAAATAAGGAGCAAAATCGCGCTTACAAATAAATACTTGCAATTCATTAAAGTAAAAAATACTTGCATACGAAATTGTTCCGTACACGCTTACTGATAAGGAGCATGATCGCATTTGCGAAAACTAACGCGGTTGAGTAGCCGTATAACTTTATAGTCTTGTAAGTATTTTGAGTCGGTACCTGGTGTAAAAACCTGGTCGCGTAAATACGTACCTTCCCTACTCGCCCGATCACACTTTTCGTAACGCTTACGTCACGCGTTCGCCAGCTTACTCTCCAAGTCAAGTGTGCGTAAAGAAGTTTCACTTCAATAATTTTGACACAACAAAAATCGAATTTGACAATCGCGACTCGTCGACACGTGGTACTTATTTGCCCTACCCCGTGAATTATTTTATAGAGCCGCAGGCGCGAAGGGGGCGACCATGGCGTGTTTTTTAAGGGATTTTTCACTTTTTGTATGGAAAATATGAAATATGATTGCCTACATGTTGAGTTTTAGGAGTTTATGGGTTTTATAAAGGGGGTCGAAATTTTCATTATTTTTGCGATAGGACGCACCATTTTCGAAATATAAACAAAAGAAAAAAAAAGATACAGACAGTACCTACTGTTTTTGCACCTGAAGGCGAGGTGTTGGTGTGAATTTCTATTCATGACAACTAATTTTATTCCACACCTTTTTAATTGCGATTAAAAATAGACAAATTAAATACACGAAATTGTTCCGTAGACTCTTACTGATAAGGAGCATGATCGCATTTGCGAAAACTAACGCGGTTGAGTACCTACGTATTTGAGCGAGTAGCCGTATAAGATACTTTATAGTCTTGCAAGTATTTTGAGTCGGTACCTGGTGTGCGTACTTGGAAGCAAATACCTGGTGTAAAAACCCGGTCGCATAAATACGTAGGTACCTTCCCTACTCGCCCGATCACACGTTTTCGTAACGCATTCGCCAGTTTACTCCCCAAGTCAAGCGCGCCTAAAGAAGTTTCACTTCAAAAACATACAAACAGCCGAACATAGTACCTCCTCCTTTTTGTGAAGTCGGTAAAAAATACTTGCATACGAAATTGTTCCAAAAGTAGCATGATCGCATTTGCGCGGTTGAGTACCTACGTATTTGAGCGAGTAGCCGTATAAGATACTTGATAGTCTTGCAAGTATTTTGAGTCGGTACCCGGTGTGCGTACTTGGAAGCAAATACCTGTTGTAAAAACCCAGTCGCATATTTATGCGACCGGGACCGGGTTTTTACACCAGGTATTTCCAGCTATTTTTTACGTACCTTCCCTACTCGCGATCACACGTTTTCGTAACGCATTCGCCAGTTTACTCCCCAAGTCAAGCGCGCCTAAAGAAGTTTCACTTCAAAAAAACTTTAATTCTTTATGGTCTGTTATTTAGTAAATATCTTAACAATTTATTTACTAAATGCCTGCTATTACCAAAACCTTCATTGTTAAGTAACTTTCCAAGATCTGACTGATGGTCTGTGAGAACTGAGGGCCATACCTATAACCTACTTTAAGGTCTGTAGTTTTTAAAATATTTGTTTACAAATAGCCATGGCACATTCGTTCTACAATTGTTTAAAGTCTAAGCAGGTACTACTAAATAGGATTTATATTTAGCGCATTCACAGCCGTGTCGCCCGTGTCACAGAGTGCTCCCTCGCACACACGCACATCAATGTGATACGCAAACCTGCTACCAAAAAATGTATCTATAGACATGTCACAGTCCCATTTGAATTTTCCCCTGATTGTAGGAAGATTAAACGTATAGTCAAGCGCACATCAGGTAGCACTTGCACTACGAAAACCGCCCTTATTGCTAAAACATAAAGGCACTGTGAATGTCAAAGTAGTAGGTAAGTAGCTCTACAAAATTCTGTTTTTATGGATTATTTGATGTATTAACTGTAAAGCGTCCGCCATGATGCTGGTGCGTATCAAAATACTCCGGACGAACACATGGGAATAGTGGCGTGCTAGCGAACCGTAAACACGTGACGTCACAATAATAAACAACGCCAAATTACTAATATTACGGATGATTTATTACAACGCTCTTCCTAAAAGCTGGAGCCGCCTGGCCGGCGAGCACAGGCGCGCGGCCGGCGCTCGCGTGCTCGCGGCAGTCGCAGGTGGTGTGGTTGCAGCCTCGCACAATATCATTAGAGCGAGTCGGCGTTGTTACGAACTATAAAGTTCGCGCTTATTCGCGACGAGGACGTGCCACCCGCGGTGTGCGCGTCAGGTGCGACGTGTAGGGTTGCCAACTATACTGTTTTAAACAGTATTTAAACTGTTTTTCACTAAATTATACTTTTTACTGTTGGAAAAAAATAAAGTATAAAAAATACTGTTTTCAGCATCAAAATGAAAACACATTATTATGTGTTATACTTAGGCGCTCACACAAACTTGTTTTTATATAGTCAGAAGGCGCTCACAGACATGCGAGTGAGTGTGTGCGTTCTCAGAAGTAAGTAAGTTGTGCGAAAGCTCTAAAAAATATGTATTTAAAACAATAAATAAATAAAATACTGTTAATTTTTCTAAAATACTGTTTAATATTCTTCATAGACCTGAATATACTTTATTTCTTGTAAAAAAAGTTGGCAACCCTAGCGACGTGTCCCCGCGATCAACACTCCGCTAATAGACGACCGCATCACCTCTACGCAACGTCAAACACTCTGATACCGACGCCGCGCGCCGTTTCCTACTCCGCGCAGTCCGCGCTACTTACGGAATCAAACAAAGTCGAATTAATTGTGAGAACAGACAACCCAAGTATGAAACTCCGCATACGTGATGGCCGGTGATGGTATCGGTACTAAACACGATAAAACATATTATTTTCTCAACTCATACTTCAAGGAACAATACTACTAGCCGTCATTAACCACTAAAAAAACATCAAATCTTTTTTATTTTCATTTTATCGTATATACTTAGATATCAATCGGAAAAGTAATTGTTTGCGTCTGAATGATTTTTAGTTAGTACTAGCTGTGCCCGCGACTTCGCTCGCGTGGATGTCGGAAAACAATAATGTGTCGCTTAGGAAAGGTGTAATTGCCACTCCTTCATTGAAAAGGAAGAATCTTCTGATCTTGTCTGGTAACGCTCCCTTACCTGGGCTGAGGTTCTCTACCACAGCCATCCCTCCCGCACACACACACACACCCCCACAGCACAGTCATCGCGTCTCCTCAAGCACACTTCCACACACTCACTCACACTGTACACTTAGCAATGCTCAGATGGTGCTAGCAGTTCACGTCATTCTGTATGTTCGTTTCTGTTGCATGTATGTATAGTTATTAAATTGTAAATCCGTAATTGGCTGTAAGACTAGCATAAATAACAAAGAGCTGTGGATTTTGTGATTAAAATAAATAACATGTGAAAAAAAACTTATTTCGGAAGTTGGTGTCGTTGGGTTCGCATTTTTAATATTTGCAACTGTTGGGTATTTTACTATTGCAAATTTGCAACACCAACATTAAAAATGTACTTAATCCAATTTGTTTTCTGTGGCAACACGCCCCTTCCAACTGCGACACTGGTCGAATACACACGTGAACCGAATTTGTCCGCCGTTTTATTTATCTTCCGTGGCACCACGCTACCAGCACCTCATCAGCACCCAACACCATTACACCGCTGCACAGCAACCGACTTCCGATATTTTAAAGTTATTTTTCATTTGTAGTGTCTTTTTTTGGAAGTCGGTTGTTTTTTTTAACCCCATTAGTACATACTAATTGCATGAGCACTGTCATTATACAGAGTGTGGCCCGTGTGGCGTACCTATCCGCCGTTAAGGATTCGATATACCAGATAATGTATGTACTCTAAAATTTACAATTTTAACCATTTTAGTAGTACCTACATTTTTTTTTTTACAAAAATCGCTCTTGAATTTGCATGATTATGTTAAAAATTTGGGTGACAATAGAAAAGAACTAACTTTTTCTTTAAAAGCTCTAAGTTTACATAAAAAACCACAATTTTACACGATAGCTTTAGTATTCAGCAATAATTAACAGAAATCAAAATGAAAAAATAATGGTTTTTGTTGAAACTGAACTGCGTGAATTTACTGGTAATAAAAGGCAGTTTCGAAAATAAAATAAAAATATTTTCGGAACCCTTGGGTAAAAATAGTTAAAATATTGTAATAATATGTTATAGTAAATTATCTGGTATATCGACTCCTTATCGGTGGACCACTATTTACGCCACACCCTTTAAGCTAAAAATAATTTTAACAAACGAAAAGTCACACAGTATTTATTGAAAATCCCTGTAGCTAGGATAGAACTATTCAGGCGCAGCTGCGTATTTATGGCGCCACTTATGTATAACTCATTACCTATCTGGATAACAGAACTACCTTACAAAAAGTTCTGTGTGGTTTTGAAAAAGTGGTTGATATCACATAATTTTTATTCTGTCGGCGAATTTCTGAACAAAAAATCTTGTCAGTCCTACCACTTCAGAAATGCATTGTAATATTTTTTTAATTATTTATGTTAATTTGCTAATTTAATTAACTGTACAATATTATTATGTTACTGCATGTTGTTAATACCTACTTCATGTATTAAATATTTGCATGCCATCATTACATGGCGGAATGTGTCTTAGCACTACAATAATACAATATTACGTTATCATCTTTTGTACCACAGTTTATGCAAATAAACGATTTTGTTTTTTTTTTTTTGAGATAGTATTTACTTATTCCATACCGACCTCAAATAATTAAGGTCAGGACACTGACCTCAGTGGGTCAGGAGAATGATGATTTACTTATTCCATGGTATAGTACAGTTATTGAATGTCGTTCTATTATATATCGGTTGGGCTGAGTAATCTGTGGTACTGCCCAGGGAGGTTAAAAATATAAACTACGTATAAATCATAATAAAATTATTTATACGTCAGTGAAAATATAGTACTACCTCATTGAGATAATGTCTATGACTACCTGTGCCCTCCTGTCTGTGATCCACAGAACACTATAGGCTGGTCTTAGAGTCGCGCTGACCGCACGCTGATCGTCGGCGCTGACTGCCGAAACGTATGAACTTCTAGGAAGCGTTTTAGAATAACGCGTAGCTATCAGCGCGTGGGTTGGTCAACGTTTCGCGCTGACAAGCTGCGCGCTGAGCTGTCAGCGCCGATGGTCAGCGCGACTCTAAAATCAGCCATATACCTGTGATCAGATTTTGAACGTTATAATTTAAGATGGCGCCGACCGCACAGTGGCGCCCCCGTTTTTTTATCATCACTAAAACGGATAAAAGTGGCCACTATTATCCGTTTTAGTGATTATAATAAAACTAAACAATGTAAAACTACCGTTTGTAATAATATTAACGTATAATCTTGTGGAGCACAACTTAACGTGCCTATTTTCTGCATTTCCATTCTAAACTAAAAGAAAAAACCAAAAACGATGAGGGCGCCACTGTGCGGTCGGCGTATGGTCGGCGCCGTCAGAGAATTGGCGGCCTTCTGTCAAGTTCTGTCACATATTACTGTGCTTCTGTTCTGTGATCTGTCAGTTAGTCTGACGCAACAGTCTAATAAAAAAAAGATGAAACGAAACTATGAAAATTGGAAGATAACAGCAGTTATGTTTCTACAATAGCTACATTCATTATTGCTGGGTTTAAGCCTCATCTGTTTGGCGTTTTCATTAGCCGTCCCCCGACATGAGGACGCTTGGATCAAAATATTTCCTGCAACTTATATTAAACTTAAAGGGCTAATATATATTATTATTTTACTTTTTAGAGGTTTTTGTTTGAGTCGGGGGTTTTTTTAAAAATTCACACATACTAACTTTCACAATTTATAATATTAGTAGGAAGTAGGATAACCAGTTTATTAAAAATTTAATTAAATTTAAATATTTTGAAAATCTAAAATCGATAATCCGATTCCATTTTTTTTGCCAACTGAATCGATATTATAAAAAAAATCGATTATATTTCGTTAGGTCACGTCACTACAATTGTCAGACAAGAACTGTCAGGGAACTCATCTTATGGCGAAAAGACTATAAAGGCGGAAACAGACTTATAACACGCCACGTTACGCGACATCAATGAATGAAGCTTACTCATTGGCCACATTTGTCGTCTCGTTGAGCTATTTTCATCATTTGGCCATTAAGTAAGCGTGGGATGGCGTCGGTTGTTACAAGTGTGCTGCGGCCTTTAGTCCAAGGCATGTCCATGGTTAAAAAGGCGGAAACACATTATTAAAACGCGACGCGACGCAACGTGTCGACACCCGATGTGCACCGTGCACATTACCAACACGCGACGCGACGACATACTAGCAATTTCTGAATACAGTTAGCTAACAGCAGTGGAAGTGTATGGTTATGTACTATGGATTTAATAAATAACGAGTCAGATGAAGACTTTGAAGATTTGATGCAAATTTTGGGTACATATATGATAGTTAAACGACTCAAGAAAAATAAAATTTCATGCCATATAGAACAGGATATCGTTTTACCAACTCAATTAATTGTTTGTCGGTCATTTCGCTAAATAAATGCAAAAAATAATATTATATTGGCATAAATTCCGTTTGACAGTTTGAAGAACAGGGATGGGGTCGAAGAATGCATATACGCTCTGGGACAGTTCTCGAACGACTGACGCGTGGCGTTGGGTGTTGTCTAGAAACATACCGAGCGCGCCGCGTCGGATGGCGTGTTTACCCCCACCATGGGCAACACACCGACCTGGCACCTCTGGATCGGGTGGCGTGTGCGCGCATGGCGTCGCGTCGGATGTTCATAGTGTGAACGGGTCTATAGAAAACAATACATTTGATTCGACTCAACACGCATCACGTTTCGTCGGGTCGCGTCGCGTTTTAATAATGTGTTTCCGCCTTTATATTTTATAAGTGTATAGACTATGGTAAGTATCAGTTATCATCACCATAGATCAACATACTAATAATCATCACTAACGACCACAGAGTACACAGGTACACTATAATTATACTGCTTTTCCTCTATGTATGTATACTGCTAACTGTAAACCGTCGAAAATCGTCCATCATTCTGGCATCAGTCACGTCAATCCAGAATGATGGACCAGAATGACGCCAGAATGAGCGTGTAACCTTGCTCTAACTGCTATCAGCTCAACTTGTAACTTGTGTCCAGCTCCAGCCTATTCACAAACAGTCGATACTCTTCCGTATCGTATCGAACAGCAATCAATGTTATCGTAGGAGTCTTCTAAACGCTGCTCACAACTCCAACACCCGAAAATTTTCTCAGTTTAAATCAAATAGATGCCCGCTATTCTTCCATCAGCTATTTGCTGTCGGGGCACACGGGGGCAAGCGCAAGTCAAATCAGCATAGCTTTTCACAAACACTCGATACGCTTCCGTATCGTATCGAACATTGATCATTGTTATCGTAGGAGTCTTCTAAACGCTGTTCACAAGTCCTCGAAAACCCGAAAACTTTGTCAGTTTAAATCAAATAGACGCCCGCTATTCTTCCAACAGCTGTTTGCTGTTGAGGACAAGTCAAATCAGGTTATCGAAATGTGTCATTTTCGATACGATAGCCTGTCGTATGGTTGTGAATAGCTATGCAGCTGTTGTGTCGTCCTGACTCCTGTGGCTTTGTCTATGCTATGGTGCATTCAGTGAAAATTGTGAAAAATACGTTTTCACTTTTCAAAGGTACCTAACTTTGGTTATTATTATTTTAGTTCTGTTATCAATACAAAGGGACTTTGATGGTTCCGTTACATAGACCGCGTCGCAATCAACAAGTAGTCTATAAACAGATTACAAAATAATATAGAACCTAAAAACAGTAAACATAATAATATTACCGGCTTCTGAAGCTAAAAGCAAGTGTATCCGCAGCATCTACGTGCAGTTAGGTTGATAATAAACTCCTGTACAGTACCTGTCATGTCGCTAGAAGAAGTACCTACTGTAGTTAAGTACTGAATTGTTTCGACCCTAAGACGTCCCTCTGACCAACAAATTGTAGACTTAGTAAATACCATGTATTTGATTCAAACTCAATCATAATTTAATAGCAAGCTGATCTCTATATGAATCAACAGTGGAACAGGCAACTGGGCATCAAAAATCTTAATCAAAAGGCTTAAGTTGTGATAATCTTTAAATTATGTTGTTGTTGATTATTGTACTTGATAGAATCCAATAAGTTCAAACTAAAAGTCAAAACGTTTCTAGCGAACTAAGTGTACAATGTTGGTGTTGGTTAACATTATCAAAAATGTAGTAATATTATGTGTAAGACTACAGAATCATCATCATTGATTGATCATTTCAGCCTAAAGACGTCTACTGCTTCTTGCATCCAGTGGATTCCTGAAGCCTTCAAGTCCATCTTATGGGACGCCTACCAACGGTACGCCTTCCATTACCTACATAGTCGCCACTCCAGGACCTTTCGGCCCCATTGTCCATTAGTACTACAGAGCCATAAATTATAGCTATCATCATCGATTTCACCAGCACCTCAACTAGTAACGATAGCTTACAATGGTATTGTATTTTATCACCTTAACAAAAAAAATTCATAGATATTATTTTATTATTTTGCTTTTTGTTGCAATATTTTGTTCATCCAGTTTGCTGTAACCTCTCCACCGAACATGCCCCAATATGTAACTTAACAGATGGTGGTGTGGATAACATTGAGATGTGAATCACTCATCACTGGTCTAGATTTAATAAAATGCAAACCTAATCTAAATAGAAAAGCACAGTTTTGGGTTTATTTTTGTACAACTAAACAGGCTTATTTATGTTAAGGCTCTAATGAAATGCATAAATAATTATTGAAAACACACACATACATAAATAATGAATATGCATATTTGACAGGCCTGATGGTCTAGTGGTTAGTGACCCTGACTGCTATGCCGGAGGTCGTGGGTTCGATTCCCACCCAGGAAAAATGTTTGTGTGATGAGCACGATCATTTGTTCTGTGTCTGGGTGTAATTTATCTATAATATGTATGTATTTAGAAATATATAAGTATGTTTATCAGTTGTCTAGTACCCATAACACAAGCTCTGCTTAGCTTGGGACTAGATGGCGTTGTGTGATAGTTGTGGAATATTATTATTATTATTATATATACTATGTACGTTTGTGTCCGGGTTCCTAGTAGTACTACCCACAGATAGTCCTTGTTCACTGTAACTATACACTCATTAACATCAAACATTATTTTTGTGTTCTTCTTATATTTATTAATTCAACTGTTATTCCTCAACATAATGGTGTCATTGTCATTATCAAAAGGGCAACTTATTATCGTTGTATTTATCAACAATTTTGTAAACTGGCTGTTGATACTTTGGCACACAGATAGACCATGTTATTGGTCTGTGCAGCAAACATTCCGCCATAAGTGTGATTGTGTATACAATTTCTCGCTCAAACACAGACCATGTGTGGCACCAGGCAATTGAGAACTGTACCTGTACTATTTCAGACACTATGAAGACCGCTGTGACTGTGCTGCAGGAGATGATGGTGAAGATGGGCCAGACTCCTGAATATGAGTGTGTATCTCAGGTAGGCACACTGACCACTGTATGACCATCATTCATTCATTCTCTCTGTATTTGTGAAGTAGTCAAAACAAAGTGTTTGTATAGTAAACAACTTACTATCTATCTATATCACACTAATATTATAAAGACGAATATTTGTGAGTGTGTGTTTATATGTTTGTTACTTCTTCAAACGGCTGGAACAATTTTAATAAAATTTTGTATGGAGTTAGCTGACACCCTGCATTAACATATAGGCTGCTTTTTATCCCGTTATTCCCACGGGATCGACATTTACGCGGGTGAAACCGCGGGGCGCAGCTAGTACTAATAATAAACCTGAAGAGTTCATTTGTTTTCTTTGATTTAACACGCTAATCTTTGGAACAATACATAAATACACGAATAAAGTATAGCTGAGATGATTTCATGTCAAATTAGCATATTACTGTAATTTTGTAACATGGTTTTTAATTTATGAACCGACAATAACACTTATTGTTTGTTATTATAGGTCACGTTGTCTGATATTTTTGCATGTACTACTTGTTACGCTAAACTCATTAGTAGTTAACGCATTTTTTTATTTACTCCTTTATGAGTGACTTATGACCATACATTGGATAACTGTCCTTATGACAGCTAATTTACAGTTGGTATTTCTAGAGCGAGAATCCTTACCTTGCCGTAACACAGTCTATGACTAGCGCGGAAGGTAAAGAATTTTTATCTGTATACCGCCAATTAGTTTTTTTTCGTTTTGTTCAAACATAGTTCTTCATCAGATTTTTTGTTATACATATGTGTTAACATAATTTATTTCCAACGTAAGTGTTAACTTACGTTGGAAATAAATTCTATTCTATTCTAACTACCAGTCGGATTTGAAAAAATTTTTTAGTCTTTGATAGACTAATTCTTGAAGAAGGGTATAGGCTATTTAACATCACCCTATAACCCTCAGGAGCCGAGTAAAAAGCAAAATAAGTCGGAGAGAACACTAAGCGATAACGAAGTATTCTGAGTAGGCGATGCGAAGCGATGGGGTTTCCACCCCGTCGCATCGCATCACCATCCACGGGAGATAACGAAATTTCACGCGAACGAAGTCGCGGGCAGAAGCTAGTTTATAATAAAGTTAAGTGTTCTTTTGTTAACGTGCTGATCTTTGGAACTACCAGTCATATTGGAAAAAATATTTTTTTATTTGATAGCCCAATTCTTGAGAAAGGATAACTACAACCCTTAAGGTGGCGGTTCGCGCGGCATCGGAGACCGGACACCGAGACGAAAGACAGAGATAGTAGGAGACCAAGACTGTTACTGGTCATTAGGTTTTGTATGGGCGCCAGTTCTAGAGCCAGACCGAGACAGGAGATGAAGACGCGCGACACTCCGCTCCGGACCAGTAGCACAACATACAGAGTACAGAAGTCAATCATATGTATGTACAGTCACGGCCAGAAGTCCACTTACACCGCAATGACCATTATCGCCTGCGCTATACGAGCTGCAGCGCCTATACACACATACGCATATTTATCCGTGTGAGTCATGTTCCAACATTAACGTCGTGTAGCATCGCACTACGACTAGTCATAGATGTGGTCAATGCTAGACAAGGATGACAATATCAGTAACTTGTTTTTTTATCGCAGTCTGATTATTTTTTTAATAGTAATGCAAAATTTCAACAGGTGAATATAAGTTAACATTAGCTAGATCGGTAATGTGGCTGCACTCGCTAATGTGATCGGGATAGTTCGAATCCTAGTTGGGCCAGTTTTTTTGTTGATGTTTTATATAATTATTATTATTTGTATGTTTTAGTAATTTATTTTATTAAATTACTTTGAACAAATAGATATTACAATAAAGGTAATTTATTATTATAATATGATAATAAATGAAACAAATTTTGATATGGTAACATTGTAATATTTTTTATACAAAAGAAATCCTTTACTATATTCACCAACCAACAACAGCGAATAATGGAATAATTTATGTAAACTAGTAAAGTAGGTAGTTAAAATATGAGGGTAGATTTACAAAGTGAACTTATCACTTTGTTTCAAATCTACCCTCATATTTTAATAACGACGCTAAGATTGAAAATAATTGTAAAACGAAAGAATCTTCGTTTAGTTGTGGAATATTTTAAAATATTTGTTAGCAACTCGGCATTCTTATTTCACATGTAATACTTAAAAAATATTTTTAATGTTTGATGTGAGACTCGAACCCGAACGTTCGCCATGCGAGGCACAGTGCTAACCACTTTGGCCACCGTAACACTCACTTACCTTATTTAAATTTGTAATAACAATCATAAGCGGGCAACAAGTTGCCAATGTGTAGTGTTGTCAAACGTTCTTATAGAAGAAGGTCATAAGTACAACTAATAGTCTTATGCCATAGTTTTGTGAGATTGCAAGTCGACTTCTGACTGTTATAGTACTTCACTTTTCATACCTACGCTCGGCGGTCGCGCTAGGGTTGTCAACCTTGGCTTACGCACAAAAAACTATCGTGGTAATGGCACTCGTATCTAGTTGTGACTACCCTATTTACACAATTTATTTTGCCCTTCCGTTTAAGACCTAAACCTATCAAATGACACTAAATTGAAATTGAAAATATTTATTTCAGACCAGCATACTAATTTAAATACAAGTCCATATTATGTTAGTATAGATGTTACAGCCAAAGTAATAAATCCGGATATTATATATATTATCTAGCCATTATTTATAATGTCTACTCAATTTAGATAAAGTGATAATTGACACAGAATGAATCACATTAACTAGCAATTTTATATAATATCTTCGAAGTACTACATTGTTCTCACATATAGAAGCAACAAGAATAATGTACTCAGGATTTTGTAATATCTTGATTTAAAAGAGTGTCCATGGAGTTTCTTGCCCGTTCTTCTCCATAGAGATCTACGCTTTGGAATGGGCGATTAGCTTCAACTTTCTGACTAACTGACCGACTACTTAATTTTGACAATTCAAAAGTACCTGTAATGGTTTAATTGGAATAAATGCTTTGAGTTTGAGTTTGAAGACTTGGATAATGTTATAAAACAAGTAGGTATAGGTAAAGATTATAAAATTATATTTCAATTTGCCTTAAGCATACCTAACTATATTATGTGTAGCAATATTAACTGTTATTTGAAAAGTAATAATTATAATGTTTATTTTTAAGAATTAAAATATCATTGTCATAAATAATAATTCTACGTTAATTAACATTGTTGTAAAGTTATTTAACTTTAATTTATAAAGTAAATTTAAAGCTCACTATCCATACAACAAAATTTATGGAAGAGCGGGAGGGGTAACAAGTCAGTTAGACCGTATTTATTACTTTGGCTAACTTTGACCCGCTATTATGAATAATATCCGGATAAAGTGATTGATTTATTACATTGTCTAGTCAATTTTGCTATTATATATAATGACCAGTCATTATGTATAATAGCTATTTAATGTGTGTGTTTTATGTGTTTGTAATTATAATGAAGTATTTATTTATAGTATTTTTGAGTTACATTATTTTATTTTATGTGTTTTCTATGGGCCTTGATGCCTGAAATAAATCACACTAATATTATAAAGGCGAAAATTTGTGAGTGTGTGTGTGTTTATATGTTTGTTACTTCTTCACGCTTAAACCGCTGAACCGATTTAGATGACATTTGGTATAGAGATAGTTTGAGTCCCGGGAAAGGACATAGGATACTTTTTATCCCGATATTCCCACGGGATCGAGACTTACACGGGTGAAACCGCGGGGCGCAGCTAGTGGATAAATAAAATAAATAAATAATCACTATGACTGTAACATAGATACTTATAGCTATGTTAGTAAAATTTAAATTAAAAATTTCTGGCGATTCTGGTTTATTTTTACCCATCTCTTTTCTGCCATACTTCTGAGTGGAATCAATACAAAAGAATGTTATTATGTTACTTCCCCCTCCCCCCCTGGGTTCCCGCATTGTGCAGGCGGGGGGGCTCAGTAGCCGCGGCTTGGTCACCCACGGTGAAACGAAGAAGAACACCGCTCGTCAGGGCTTTTGCCGGAAGCCGGCGACGTAGCGGCCAACAAGTACTTGGGCGACATCGCAACTGAGGCGGGCTGTGATGTCGCATGGGAGCGCGGCTGAGGGTTGGAGTCCGCGGCAGGAGAGGAGTGCCGGTATTGCGGTGCGCCGCTCTCCCTACCTACCGCGGCCTTGACGGGGTCACCACCGTCTGATGGCAAACGCGGTGGGGCCGCAGAGGAGGAGGAGTGTTGGTATGACGTTGGCCGCTCTCCCTATCCTCTGCGGCGAAAATTGGCAGGCGGCGGGGCCAATGACCTGACCCGTCGCAGGGGGACCAAGAGTGTCCAGACACGGGGTCATCTAGCGTCCATGTGCTGGTTTGGTCCCTGGGGTGGTCACGGCGTCCTATGTGTTCTGGTGCGCCGGTGATGGGGAGTACTCCCCAGAGGAGGGTCCGCTGACGGGACAGCCGCGGCGGGTTCTCGGATGAGTGCTAACGCGTGCCCGTGTTCCCGCCGCAAGCGGCAGAGGAGGACACCGTGGAGTTTTAGTGGGTTAAGAGTCCCACGTAACGGCACTATCTCCCCGTGGTAGTGCAGAATGCATGAGCGTTTCTCCACGTTAAAAAAAGAAAAAATGGTTAGGTTACTTTAAACCGTTTACGCAGAAATAGGAGCCCCGCGTCATAGGATGCAAGAGCGAGGAAGATTTAGTTTTGCCTAGGCGAAACTAGTTCTTCCTAAAATCGGGTTTGGCCGGTAATATACAGGGTGAATTTTCCAAGTGGGCGTGGGTGGCCAAATTCTAAACTATGAGGAATAGCGAAAAGTACTCAAAGGAGTCGCGGGCTCGATTTTGATGAAAACTAAAACTGCATCATTGGATTTTTGAAAAAATCAATATTTCTAGCCAGGAATCGAACCTGTTAATTTTGAAAAAAAAAAAAACACATACTGTATTATTACACCATTCGATAGTGTCCCTAATAAGGATCAAATTCTGGGAAGTAATGACATACGGCAAACGTAAGGAAAATGTTGAATTTTAATAAACTGCTTCTTATTTTTTTAAAGTATTCATACCTACATTACGTACCTTGTTCGAAATGATGCTCAATATTTTTATTAACACAACCGCAGCGCAGTCACCTTCACAACATTAGTTTCTAAATTCAAATATCTATTACGATCTTTGGAAAATATTCTAATGGAATCAATAATATTGTAATGCTGAATGCAGTATAATCTGTGAGACGTCGAATCCAGCTATGTATTGAAAACAATGGTCATCATTTTGAACAATTAATCAGTTAAGGTTTAGTAGTTAGGTAGTAACAAAACTCGGGCCCGGCTAAATAATAACAACCACACAGGTCAATCCATCGGGTTAAGCTACGCTTGCCGTGGTTGGTTTATGGATGGGTGACCATCTTTACATACCGAAACCCCTCCATGCCTCGGAAAGCACGTTAAGCCGTTGGTCCCGGCTGTCATTCCTAGATCTTTGACAGTCGTTACGGGTAGTCAGAAGCTCGAAGATCTGACAACCATTCTTACCAAGGGGAAAGGGTATCGTATTACCCCGTAACTGGGTTGTGGAGGTCAGATAGGCAGTCGCTCCATGTATAATACTGGTATTCAGCTGCATCCGGTTAGACTGGAAGCCGACCCCAACATAGTTAGGAAAAGGCTAGCCTTTTCCCAACTATGTTGGGGTATACTGCCTAGGCTGTTGATGATGAGGTAGGTAACATAAGAAAAATAAAAAAAGTATTTTGTTAAAAATGAGCTCTTTCCTTTAGTTTGCCGTATGTCATTACTTCCCAGAATTCGATCCTTATTAGCGACACTATCGAATGGTGTAATAATACAGCGTGTGTTTTGTTTTTTCAAAATCAACAGGTTCGATTCCTGGCTAGAAATACTGATTTTTCAAAAATCCAATGATGCAGTTTTAGTTTTCATCAAAATCGAGCCCGCGACTCCTTTGAGTACTTTTCGCTAGTCCTCATAGTTTCGGATTTGGCCATCCACGCCCACTTGAAAAATTCACCCTGTATATAAACACCCGAATTGAGAATCTCCTCCTTTTTTAAAGTCGGCTAAAAATGATTTAAAATTATTAGAACCTTTTTTTAACCCCCGACGCAAAAACGACGGGGTGTTATAAGTTTGACGTGTCTGTGTGTGTGTGTGTGTGTGTGTGTGTGTGTGTGTGTGTGTGTGTGTGTGTGTGTGTGTCTGTCTGTGGCATCGTAGCTCCCGAACGGATGAACCGATTTTGATTTTGTTTTTTTTGTTTGAAAGGTGAATTAGTCGCGAGTGTTCTTAGCTATGTTTGAAGAAAATCGGTCCAAGATGGCCGCCGCCAGAAAATGGCGGATTACATATTTTTTCACAACTCCCTCAATATGGGTATCAAATGAAAGTGCTTGACAAGTAGAATACCAAACACTATGATAAATTTCAAAACCAAGATGGCCGCCACCACAAAATGGCGAATTATATTTTTTTTTTTCATAATTCCCTCAATATGGGTATCAAATGAAAGGGCTTGACTAGTAGAATACTATACACTATTACAAATTTCAAATCTAAGATGGCCGCCACCAGAAATGGCGAATTCACAGAGGAATACGTTAGTATGGAATGAACGCCAACGACCACGAGTACCTAACTAGCTTCGCTTCACTGTGGTAAAAAAATACGTACAGCTGCGCAGATTTCGGCGAGTCACGTGTCGATCGTATAGCGTGTTTACTAGTAATATAATATAAAAAGCAAGAAATAAAAGTTAAATTGAAAATTTAAAAAACCCCCGACTCAAACAAAAACCTCCAAAAAGTAAAATAATAATATATATTAGCCCTTTAAGTTTAATATAAGTTGCAGGAAATATTTTGATCCAAGCGTCCTCATGTCGGGGGACGGCTAATGAAAACGCCAAACAGATGAGGCTTAAACCCAGCAATAATGAATGTAGCTATTGTAGAAACATAACTGCTGTTAACTTGCAATTTTCATTAGCCGTCCCCCGACGTGAGGACGCTTGGATCAAAATATTTCCTGCAACTTATATTAAACTTAAAGGGCTAATATATATTATTATTTTACTTTTTAGAGGTTTTTGTTTGAGTCGGGGGTTTTTTAAATTTTTAATTTAATTTTTTATTTAGTACGGTGTCCTCTCGCGGGAGATATTGGCAGTAAGGTTCCCTATTAATGACAGACAGTTTTCAGACGGGTCCGCAGCACCAGGCGATGTTCGACTACCGCTGCGTGGCGTACGGCGTGGTGGTGACGGCGTCGGCGCGCTCCAAGAAGGAGGCCAAGCAAGAGGTGGCGCGCCTCATGCTGCAGCATCTGTCGCGCCGCGGCCACGCCGTGCCGCCGCCCTTCGCCGTGCCCGCCGCCAGCGTGCACTCGGACCCTATGGTACGTATAAACACGCGCCAAGCAGGAGATTCATGGCATGGAGTGCATCCATGGTACATTTCGCATTCTTGCCACGTAATAGGAGGCCGGGCCTATTGTCGTTAACGAGGTAAAAAATCAGGCATAGGGCTGCTGCTCATCTATATATATAAAATTCAAAGTCCTGACTGACTGACTGATATAATAATATCAACGCACAGCCTAAACCGCTGGTCCTAGAGACATTAAATTTGGAGGGTGTGTTCTTTGTAAAGAGTAGGTATCCACTAAGAAAGGGTTTTTCGGAATTCCACCCCTAAGAGGGTGAATGGGTAGGGTGAAATTTCACGCGGATGAAGTCGCGGGCAGTAGCTAGTTTCTTATAATAACGTTTTGTCGTAGTCGTGGCTCGAGTTCAGGAGGAGTACCTCACTCGCATTTCCTATTTTGTTAAATATTATCATTTATTGTTATTTAAGTAGTCAATTTTAAATAACATAATATGCATGTTATTTTAAGTGCAATCTCACATACCTAACGGTATTATCATATTCATTTGTAATATTGGACTATGTTTTCATCAAGCAAAATGTTACCTTGTCACACTCAGTAGCACAGTACGCACTAGACCGAGTGGCACTCGAGGCAGTCGATAGTTACAATAAGCAGTGGTCCGGCGTGTGCGTGTACAGATGGGCCCGAGCGCGTCGCTGGACGCGCGCAGCTACGTGGCGCTGCTGAAGGAGCTGTGCGCGGAGTACCGCCTGGCCGGCGTGGAGTACGAGCTGGTGGGCGACACGGGCCCGCCGCACCTGCGCCGCTTCACGGTGCGCGCGCGCATCGGCCAGCACGAGCGCACCGCCACCTCCACCACGAAGAAGACGGCGCGCCAGCTGGCGGCCGAGGAGCTGTACTCCTACCTGCGCGAGAACCTCGCGCGCGTCACCCGGGACTTCAATGAGGTGAACTCGACTAACGCTTCTTTTGGGACTTAAATTAATTTTCTGTGGAGTACCTATCATGTCTTATATTATTATGTTAACATTACATTCTCCGTCGTCACAGCTAACTTTCCGATTATAGTGCTTTCTCACACACACTTCAGTATGGATGTTGCGTCTGAGCGCGTGAGTGCAATCCATGTGGGGATTAAACTTTGGAACTTATGATCTCTCGCTCGCCAGACCGAACCCAAACTGTCTATTCGCGATTTAGAATGTAATAAACAGAAACTACCTACAAATAAAATGATAATAAACTACACGTAGAGGGTGTCCAGTGGCAAAGTTAGTATTTAATTTCATACTGTTGTAATACTGTTGACCGGACTGATTGCGTGATTCGTTATTCGGTGCAATATCAGTCCGTGCGTAACAGGACGGCTGCTCTAGGGCTTCAAAAACGTTTGTGCACGAAATATTAAAAAAAGGACCTTAAATTTTACCCCTTACAAATTCAAATTGAGATCTCCTTCCTGTTAGGGTAGGTCACACTTAGCTGGTCCACGGTAGCATAAAAATGAATTACAGTTAAAAACTTTCTATATTTATACTAAAAACCATTAAAATCTGCTATCACTTTGTCTGAACGTAAAACGGAACAACCTAGGAGTGAAATTCTTATACATATATGTTACCGGCAATCTGTATAATCCGGTATTCTATACAATAACTAGGCAATGTATAGAATATCTAAAACGTTTAGGTAATGTATGAAATATTATTTATTTTATACTTTGCCTTGGCACTCTATACAATACAGTACCGAATGTGTGAGCCGGCAATGTGTGAAATAGACGAAAGCGGGGAAGGCGAAGACGTGCGAGCAGGCAGTAAACTCCACGCGACAATAAATAAATAATTTTGAGTATAATAATTCTTATTCTACTACAAAAAAAAAAGTATTATATTACCTACTTTTTTTATAAAGATTATTTTTAATGAGTAATTGTTAATTTTAATAAAGTTAATTTTGTTTTATTTCTCCGTCATTTTATAGGTAAGCTATACATAGAGGAAACTTACATCTGACCAATTTGAAAACAAAATATATGTGTCGAATTGAGAACCTCCCCCTTTAATTTCGTCGGTTAAAAATCACGTGCACACGATGAACACATCTGTTAGCAAGTATTACTATAGCGGCTGTGTGTTGCAAGCAAGATAGTCCTTACGGTGTATAAATGTTCGTTTCTCCCATGGTACTTACATAACATTGATAAATATAGACCAAATCTATTTACTTTACATATTGCCGGTGAACCAGCAGGTATTCTGTACAATCCCTGGGAAAAATATACATTACCTAGGCAAAGTATGTAACGGACGATAATATTCAAAATAATATTTCATACATTGCCTGGACGCCTCAGGTATTCTATACATTGCCTAGGTATTGTAAAGAATACCTGAATTATTCAGATTACCGGTAACATATACATTATTTCTGTCAATTTTATTACGTAAATAATGTACATTTTTTTACCTTAGAATTTTTTTTCTCGGACACTAGGCGTTTGCTAGTTGTGGGCTTGTGGCATTATCACTCATGTGGAATGCACCAAAAAAAAATTAAGTTTTTCACGCGCGGACCATAAAGTACAGCGGAGTCAAATATCGTTCGCGAGGTTAATGTCATCCCGACATCACTTTTCCAGCGAGTGGCGCGGAATACAGAGGTGAGATTCCAGGAACGTGTCCGACGTGACGGACAACATGCACTCCTTTTTTTTTGTTTTTATTATTTAATATTGAAATCCTAATCCTGCAAAATAAGCATGACTACCAGTGTCGAAATAAACTTTGTTTGTAGAAGTTTTAACGTGGTACCCGCGCAGGAGGACGCCTTGGTACGCGCGCACGAGAAGGCGATGGAGCGCTATAGCGACGCTGACGAGGCCCCGCGCCGCCCCGACCTCGGCCAGAAGATCGCCGAGTACCATCTCGGCCTCGCCGCCGGCCTCGGTGAGTTCGCGGCCCCGCGCCCCCGCGCCCCGCCCCGCACCCCCCCTGACCGTGCCACTTGTGCAGACGAGGAGGCGCGCGCCGCGGCGCTGGCTGCGCTGGAGCGAGGCCGCGCGCTGTCGCCCGTGAGCGCGCTGGCTGACGTGTGCGAGGCCATGCGCCTGCGCGTGGAGCCGGGTGCGCTGGAGCCGCTGCACGTGCTGTCGCTGACGGGCTGCTCGCCCGAGCTGACGTTCGTGGGCCACGAGCCGGCGCAGGCGGCACAGGCCGCGCTGGACTACGTGCGGCGCGCTCTGCTGGCCGAGCGCGCGCCCACCTCTCCGCTGTCGAACGTGTCATATCCTCACCGACCGGCCGACCCGGCCCAGTCCTTATAATTACCAACTAAACTATACATAATACAGTTTGGTCGGTAATAAGCGTAAAGGAAGGAGGGTAAGGGTTTTTAAAGCAACTTAGATTATAAGAAGGTACGAACTTTTTGGGCTGCGTATTGAAAACAAGGAACCCTGATAGCTAAGTCCGTCTATTTTCGATTTAACTGATGCCCTTGGTACTAAAAGGCTGTATGTAATTTTTGTCATGATTATGGCCCAATTCCTCGAACGAAAATTATCGCAAAATTAAAGTAACAAATTGTGAAGCGATTGGCTATTCAACTAAAATAAATAATCATTTTATATTTTTAAATGTTTTTATATTTTTTATATTCTAATATTTAAAAATATAATTTATATGTATTTGCTATTTTTTTATAAAGGGAGATTTTATTAAATAATTCAATCAACTAATCGCAGCAGTATACGCACGTGTCACAATTTGTTACTTTTTTGTTAAGAGTCACGTGTCGACGTCCCCTACCAGCTAAACCGCTGTTTTTGGATTTGTGAAAAATATTCAGATAGTTGTATGTATGTATACAGGGTGAATTTTGGATGGCCAAATCCAAAACTATGAGAAAACTACTGCGAAAAGTACTCAAAGGAGTCTCAGGCTTGAATTTGATGAAAACTAAAACTGCATCGTTGGATTTTTGAAAAATCAATATTTCTAGCCAGAAATCGAACCCGATGATTTTGGAAAAAAAAAACATTGTATTATTACAACATTAGATAGTGTCCCTAATAACGATCAAATTCCGGGAAGTAATGAGTTAATGACATACGGCATACTTAAGGAAAGGGGTTTGAAGATTTTTGTATGGAGGGTGGCCCTAAGGTCGGTCGCCATTTTGATTTTTTTTCAGAATCGCGGTGCACAACAAAAGTTATATATTTAGATAGAGGACACTTATACAAACAAAAAATGTAATATAGCATAATATCTTAAGCGTCAGGTTTCGGAGTTATTCACCGAAATGTAAGTCGGAAACAACACGGGTTTTTTTGTTTTTTTTCCCTCTAGGTAAGCATATTGAACTATTGAGGTAATAGAAACGTTATGAAACCTTTATGGAGAAGAAATAAATGAAGAATAGACATTTTTCAAATAAATAATTAAACACGGCAATTTATAGTTCGTTTTTTAACCCCAGAGACTAATCTGACATTTAAGTCTTTTGTGTTTTCGTTATTTTTAGTATAGAAGTTTGACATTACACTAGTCAGATTAGTCTCTGGGATTAAAAAACGAACTATAAATTGCCGTGTTTAATTATTTATTTAAAAAATGTCTATTCTTCATTTGTTCCTTCTCCATAAAGGTTTCATGACGTTTCTATTATCTCAATAGTTCAATATGCTTACCTGGAGTGAAAAAATAACAAAAAATCCTTGTTGTTTTCGACTTATGTTTCGGTGAATAATTCCGAAACCTGACGCTTAGGATATTATGTTATATTACATTTTTTGTTTGTATAAGTGTCCTCTATCTATATAAATAAAAACAAAAGGCCTGACTGACTGACTGACTGACTGACTGACTGACTGACTGACTGACTCATCAACGCCCAGCCCAAACCCATGGACCTAGAAAGCTGAAATTTTACACAATGGTTCCCTTTATAATGTAGACAAGGAATAAGGAAGGATTTTTCGAAATTCAACCCCTAAGGGAGTTAAATAGGGGATGAAAGTTTGTATGAAAGTCCGTCAGTTTTAAAGTTAGGATCTTCAAATTTTGTGTTTAGGCTGACGATTGAAAATTAACTTATACGTGTCTCAGCGTTTTTGATGATTTCACCCCCAAAGGGTTAAAAAGGGGGATGAACTTTTGTATGAAAGTCCGCCAGTTTAAAAGTTAGGATCTTCAAATTTTGTATTTAGGCTAACGATTGAAAATTAATTTATACGTGTCTCAGCGATTTTGATAATTTTACCCCTAAAGGGGGATGAACGACCTAACTGAGATATCGACGCACAGCCTAAACCGCTGGTCCTAGGGACATGAATTTTGGAGGGTGTGTTCTTTGTAAAGAGTAAGTATCCAGTAAGAAGGGGTTTTTGGAAATTCAGCTTTTAAGAGGGTGAAAAGGGGGGATTTTGTTTGTATGAAAAATCTTATTCCTTGAGTTAATAACCTTGAAACTTGGCACAAATACTTAACTAAGTAAATTATGAAGTTTGGCATTTTTCGTTTTTCTAATCTACCCCCTAAAGAGGTATTGGGGGGTGTCAAAATTTGTATGGAAGAATTTTAACGCGCTGTCCTATTAACTCAAAACTCAGTATTTATACTAAAGACTAAAAATAAAGAATAACGTGTATCAGGGTTTTTCGAAAATCTACCCTTAACTGTGTGAAAAGGGGTTATTAATTTTACAGGGGAGGATTTCACTGCGGGGCTTGATTAGTTCGAAAATTGGCATATATAATCTTTGAGTCAAGTTATGAACACATCTTAAACGATTTTTCATAATTTTACCCATGTAGGGGTGCAAAGCGGGATAACAGTTTATATGAAAAATCTTAATCATTTGGTTAATAAACTTGAAACTTGGCACGAATATTTATCTAAGTAAATTATGAAGGTTGGCAGTTTTTGTTTTCACAAGCTACCCCCTAAAGGAGGATTGAGGCGGGGTGTGTCAAAATTTGTATGGAAGAATTTTAACGCGCTGTCCTATTACATCGAAACTCGGTATTTATACTTAAGACCAAAACTAAAGAATAACGTCTATCAGGGTTTTCCGAAAATCTACCCCTAACGGGGTGAAAAGGGGTAGTTAATTATACAGGTGAGGATTTTAATGCGTGGCTTGATTAACTCAACAATTCGTATAAATAATCTTTGAGTCAAGTTATGAACACATCCCAAACAATTATTTGAAATTCCACCCCTATGGGGGTGAAAAGCGGGAGTACAGTGTATATGAAAAATCTTACTCATTTGATTAATAGACATGAAACTTGGCACGAATACTTAAGTAAATTATAAATTATGAAGTTTGGCATTTTTTGGTTTTCTAAACTACCCCCTAGAGGGGGAGATTGGGGGCGTCAAAATTTGTATAGAAGAATTTTAACGCGAAGTCCGATTAACTCGAAACTCGGTATTTATACTTAAGGCCATAAATAAAGAATAACGTGTATCAGGGTTTTTCGAAGGTCTACCCTTAACGGGGTGAAAAGGGGTAGTTAATTTTACAGGGTAGGATTTTACTGTGTGGTTTGATTAACTCAAAAATTGCCGATGTAGGTCACACGGCTGCCAAGCTAAAATGGAACTGGGCTGGTCACATCTGTCGCATGCCGGAGGAGCTATGGGCTAAAATAACCACACAATGGGTCCCAAACAGCAGCAAACGGCAACGCAGCAGGCCCAGAATGAGATGGCGGGACGAACTCGACTCTTTCGACAAAGATTGTCGTGTAACAGCACTGGATAGGGATAAGTGGAAGAAGGGAAGGGAGGCCTTTGCCCTGCAGTGGGACAGAAATGGCTGATAATAATAATAAAATCTTTGAGTCAAGTAATGAATTCCACCCCTGTGGGGGTGAAAAGCGGGGATACATTTTATATGAAAAATCTTATTTATTTGGTTAATAAACATGAAACTTGGCAATATTTGGGTCAGTAAATAATAACGATTGTCAGTTTTAGTTAAAAAAAAAACCCCTTACAGAGGATTTTGGGGGTGACAAAGTTGATAGGTTAGAAAAATATGTAACTCGCTATCGGATTAACTCGAAACTAGGTACTACCAAAACAAAAAATAAAACAAGTACTTATCTGTTTTAGGGTCTTTCAAAAATCGACTCCTACCAAGGTGGAAAAGGGCAAGTAAAGTTTAAGGGGTGGATATTACTGCTTGCTTCAATTAACTCGAAAATGGGTATGGGCCTTTGAGTCAAGTTATGATCACGAACAATTTTTCAAAATTCCACCCCTGTGGGGGTGGAAAGTGGGGCTACAGTTTATTTGAAAAATCTGATTCCTTTGATCTATAAAAATTGCCCCGAATACTTATTTATCTAAATAAATGATAAAGATCATACCTACATACATTTTCGAAATTTATAGAGGTAAGTACGAATTTCACGCGGACGAAGTCGCGGGCAGAAGCTAGAAAGTGCGGCTACAGTTTATTTGAAAAATCTGATTCCTTTGATCTATAAAAATTGGCCCGAATACTTATCTAAATAAATGATAAAGATCATACCTACATACATTTTCGAAATTTTTAGAGGTAAGTACGAATTTCACGCGGACGAAGTCGCGGGCAGAAGCTAGTAATCTATATAAATAAAAACAAAAGGCCTGACTGACTGACTGACTGACTGACTGACTCATCAACGCCCAGCCCAAACCCATGGACCTAGAAAGCTGAAATTTTACACAATGGTTCCCTTTATAATGTAGACAAGGAATAAGGAAGGATTTTTCGAAATTCAACCCCTAAGGGAGTTAAATAGGGGATGAAAGTTTGTATGAAAGTCCGTCAGTTTTAAAGTTAGGATCTTCAAATTTTGTGTTTAGGCTGACGATTGAAAATTAATTTATACGTGTCTCAGCGTTTTTGATGATTCCACCCCCAAAGGGTTAAAAAGGGGGATGAAGTTTTGTATGAAAGTCCGCCAGTTTAAAAGTTAGGATCTACAAATTTTGTATTTAGGCTAACGATTGAAAATTAATTTATACGTGTCTCAGCGTTTTTGATAATTTTACCCCTAAAGGGGGATGAACGACCTAACTGAGATATCAACGCACAGCCTAAACCGCTGGTCCTAGGGACATGAATTTTGGAGGGTGTGTTCTTTGTAAAGAGTAAGTATCCAGTAAGAAGGGGTTTTGGGAAATTCAGCCTTTAAGAGGGTGAAAAGGGGGGATTTTGTTTGTATGAAAAATCTTATTCCTTGAGTTAATAACCTTGAAACTTGGCACGAATACTTACCTAAGGAAATTATGAAGTTTGGCATTTTTCGTTTTTCTAATCTACCCCCTAAAGAGGTATTGGGGGGTGTCAAAATTTGTATGGAAGAATTTTAATGCGCTGTCCTATTAACTCAAAACTCAGTATTTATACTAAGGACTAAAAATAAAGAATAACGTGTATCAGGGTTTTTCGAAAATCTACCCTTAACTGTGTGAAAAGGGGTTATTAATTTTACAGGGGAGGATTTCACTGCGGGGCTTGATTAGTTCGAAAATTGGCATATATAATCTTTGAGTCAAGTTATGAACACATCTTAAACGATTTTTCATAATTTTACCCATGTAGGGGTGCAAAGCGGGATAACAGTTTATATGAAAAATCTTAATCATTTGGTTAATAAACTTGAAACTTGGCACGAATATTTATCTAAGTAAATTATGAAGGTTGGCAGTTTTTGTTTTCACAAGCTACCCCCTAAAGGAGGATTGAGGCGGGGTGTGTCAAAATTTGTATGGAAGAATTTTAACGCGCTGTCCTATTACATCGAAACTCGGTATTTATACTTAAGACCAAAACTAAAGAATAACGTCTATCAGGGTTTTCCGAAAATCTACCCCTAACGGGGTGAAAAGGGGTAGTTAATTATACAGGTGAGGATTTTAATGCGTGGCTTGATTAACTCAACAATTCGTATAAATAATCTTTGAGTCAAGTTATGAACACATCCCAAACAATTATTTGAAATTCCACCCCTATGGGGGTGAAAAGCGGGAGTACAGTGTATATGAAAAATCTTACTCATTTGATTAATAGACATGAAACTTGGCACGAATACTTAAGTAAATTATAAATTATGAAGTTTGGCATTTTTTGGTTTTCTAAACTACCCCCTAGAGGGGGAGATTGGGGGCGTCAAAATTTGTATAGAAGAATTTTAACGCGAAGTCCGATTAACTCGAAACTCGGTATTTATACTTAAGGCCATAAATAAAGAATAACGTGTATCAGGGTTTTTCGAAGGTCTACCCTTAACGGGGAGAAAAGCGGTAGTTAATTTTACAGGGTAGGATTTTACTGTGTGGTTTGATTAACTCGAAAATTGCCGATATAGGTCACACGGCTGCCAAGCTAAAATGGAACTGGGCTGGTCACATCTGTCGCATGCCGGAGGAGCTATGGGCTAAAATAACCAGACAATGGGCCCAAACAGCAGCAAACGGCAACGCGGCAGGCCGAGAATGAGATGGCGGGACAAACTCGACTCTTTCGACAAAGATTGGCGTGTAACAGCACTGGATAGGGATAAGTGGAAGAAGGGAAGGGAGGCCTTTGCCCTGCAGTGGGACAGAAATGGCTGATAATAATAATAAAATCTTTGAGTCAAGTAATGAATTCCACCCCTGTGGGGGTGAAAAGCGGGGATACATTTTATATGAAAAATCTTATTTATTTGGTTAATAAACATGAAACTTGGCAATATTTGGGTCAGTAAATAATAACGATTGTCAGTTTTAGTTAAAAAAAAACCCTTTACAGAGGATTTTGGGGGTGACAAAGTTGATAGGTTAGAAAAATATGTAACTCGCTATCGGATTAACTCGAAACTAGGTACTACCAAAACAAAAAATAAAACAAGTACTTATCTGTTTTAGGGTTTTTCAAAAATCGACTCCTACCAAGGTGGAAAAGGGCAAGTAAAGTTTAAGGGGTGGATATTACTGTTTGCTTCAATTAACTCGAAAATGGGTATGGGCCTTTGAGTCAAGTTATGATCACGAACGATTTTTCAAAATTGGGGCTACAGTTTATTTGAAAAATCTGATTCCTTTGATCTATAAAAATTGGCCCGAATACTTATTTATCTAAATAAATGATAAAGATCATACCTACATACATTTTAGAAATTTTTAGAGGTAAGTACGAATTTCACGCGGACGAAGTCGCGGGCAGAAGCTAGTCTAAATATATAACTTTTGTTGTGCACCGTGATTCTGAAAAAAAATCAAAATGGCGGCTGATTTTAGGGCCAAAACCTTCAAACCCCTTTTGGATTTTAATAAACTGCTTCTTATTTTAAAGTATTCATACCTACATTACCTGTACCTTGTTCGAAATGATGGTCAATATTTTTATTAACACACACCCGCAGCGCAGTCACCTTCACAACATTATGTTCTAAATTCAAATTTTTATTAGGATCTTTGGAAAATATTCTAAATGGAATCAATAATATTGTAATGCTGAATGCATTACAATCCTTAAGAATCCAGCTATGTATTGAAAACCAGCTATGTATTGAAAACAATGGTCATCTTTTGAACAATTAATCATTAAGGTCTAATAGGTAGGTAACAGAAGGAAAATAAAAAAAGGATTTAGTTAAAAATGAGCTCTTTTCTTTAGTTTGCCGTATATCATTACTTGCCAAAATTCGATCCTTATTAGCGACACTATCGAATGGTGTAATACAGTGTTTTTTTTTTTTTTAAATCAACGGGTTCGACTCCTAGCTAGAAATATTGATATTTCAAAAATCAAATGATGCAGTTTTAGTTTTGATCAAAATCGAGCCCATGATTCCTTTGAGTACGTTTTGCTATTCCTTATAGTTTCAGATTTTGCCATCCACGCTCACTTGAAAAATTCACCCTGTTCATACAGGGTGGAAAAAACAATGGGCCCTGAAGGGAAACCACTTTAAATCCTTAAGATAGATTATTTTTAACTTAACCTTTTATTAATTTAACTTTTTATAGAGGATTCATAATTATCATGGGTGTAGATAAGATCTTGTATGCAACGGTACGTAATTAGGTATTAAAACACATGTGATAAACCTACATTCGTGTTTTAATATCCCTTATTAAGTTATTAATATACAACAGCTGCATAAATATTGCTATTATATAAGGTGTTTCAAAATTAACCCAACAAACTTTAAGAGGTGCTTTAGACCATGGAACTGAACAATTTTCACTATGGAACCAACTCTAAAATCACGAAAAAGAAATCAGCTGTTTCATGCATTTTGGTCAAGTAGGTACTGAACTTTTGTATTAAATAGCTGATTTTTTTTCGTGATTTCATAGTTGGTCCCATAGTGAAAGTTGAACAGTTCGATGGTCTAAAGCACCTCTTAAAGTTTGTTGGGCTAATTTTGAAACTCAAACTCCAAAGCATTTATTTCATTTAAACCAATTGACAACATTTCATATTTGTAACCTGCATGTATTATTACGTTATACAGAGTTGATACGACAGAGGGGCTTTCCTTTAAACTGCTTATACTTGGTACCATTTCCAAGCTCTGTACCAAAAATCAATTAAATAGCAGCAGTAGTTTAGTCGCAAATGATTTTTTAAGTTTTTACCCCGTTTGAACACGATGTATCTTTCGTAACAGCTGAGTATGTCTAACGCATAGGTCATGCACCTTAAAACGATAAATCTGAGTATAACCTACAATACGTTGTTGCCGCTCTGACGCAAGTCACAAGTACAACCAAATATTTCACAAAAAAGTTGGCAATGCAAACAAAGAAGCAATAAATACACATACTTGCTCTTTCATTACGAGAGTGACAATCAGAGCAAAACATCCCGCGCGTAAAAGAAATAGAAATAGGTCAGTGTGTTGCTATTGCGTCCTAGATCCTTGCGATCGATAAGTGGGGCTTCCCGACCTCTAAAAAACATGTTTTTTCAGTGCGCCGACGGCACCCTTTCGGAACGTGCGGTGCGTTATGTAACACGGAAGCTCAGTGCGCCACTTTTGTTTTGTCGAACTCGCGCGCTGACAATTATTATTGTGATTTTGTTTAGTTATTGTGATAGGACACTAAATTATAAGTTTAAGACAGTATTTGAACTAAAAAATAGGATTATTTTAGCATTCTTAGCGACGGACAGTGATTTAATTAGAAAAATAAATAACAATCTTCTCCGTGTCGGTATGATTTGTGCATTAATGTGAATGGAGGACACATCGAGAATTTAAAAATTTAGTGTTTTTTTTGTGATTGTTGTGGGCGTACTTCAAAACCTTAGGTACAGACGCCAGCACATCAACCTACCCGAAACTGTAAAATTTTCCCAATCAATTTTGAACCTTTTAGTTTAGCAATAAAGTTGAAAATTTATTAAAGAAATTTGACAGCTTGTAGTAGGTTGATGTGCCCTGTACCTAACATAAAAGCCGCCGCCCGCGCCAAGTCACTGCCGGCGTCGGACCCCCCCGCCCGCCTCGACACGAGATAGGCACACGCGCGACGTTGCCATTTTTGTTACCCAGGTATCTAAGTTCAGTCAACTTTATTTACAAAGGCTGTTGCGTTTTACTCTAATTTGTAAGCTATTTAGTTTGTTTGAAAAAAACAAATTCTTGTTTTTGGCGCTTTTTATTTTTAGACCGTATTGAATTAATACTAAACACCTATAGTTACGTACTGTAATTTAAAATCCCCTCTGTCATATCAACTCTGTATTAAAGTAAATTCAAATCTAGGGCACCCATATTTTTTCTTTTTTCGAAATTATGTACTTTTCATTCATAATTTTAACTTTGAAATTCGGTGTATTCTAAAAAGACGTAAGTGCCAGATGACGGTAGAATGGCGATAATTATTACCTTTGCTTTATTGTGACCCGTCAAAAAAACTGTTAGATGTCACTTGTCTCAGTCGTTGTTTTGGTTCCGTCATTGGCATATATTTTTCATTGGGATCCATTTTATTGGCGAAATATCAATCAAAAATTCATAATAGCAGCGTGTCGAGTTAATAGGAAAAAATATTGTTGAATTCAATTCAGTTTTTTTAGTTGTTTTCTAGTTACACTTCTTAGGTGACATTGACATGTCTTGCTTGATATAATGTTTTCAATCAAAGACATTGGAATGTGCAAAGGTAACTACCTCGTTCCGCCGTTTATGTGACGTCATCACATGTTTTTTGACTTTTATTTTTTTTCTCAGAAATTTAGAAATAAAAAAATAAAATAAAAGAAAATATATTTGAACTCAGGATACGAAAATAAAGAAATAGTATTTTTGTTTTAAGGTCGTGTCAGGTTTGAAATGTTGTCAATTACAGGCACTTTTGAATTGTCAAGGGGTCGGTCAGTCAGAAAGATGAAGCTAGTTGCCCATTCCAAAGCGTAGGTACCTATGGAGGAGAACGGGCAACAAACTCCATGGACACTCTTTCAAATCAAAATAATATGGTTACAAAGTTTTGGTTACATCATTCATGTATGTACCCTGTATGTACAGGGTAAATTTTTTAAGTGGGCGTGGATGGGCAAATCCGATACTATGAGGAATAGCGAATAGTACTCAAAGGAGTCACGGGCTCGATTTTGATGAAAACTAAAAATGCATCATAGGATTTTTGAAAAATTAATGTTTCTAGCCAGGAATCGAACCTGGATTTTGATAAAAAAAACACTGTATTCAAATTCTGGGAAGTAATGACAAAATGTTGGATTTTAATAAACTTGTTCGAAATGATGCTCAATATTTTTATTAACACACATCAGCAGCGCAGTCACCTTCACAACATTATGTTCTAAATTCAAATTTTGAATGCAGTACGATCCTTGAGACTTCGAATCCAGCTATGTATTGAAAACAATGGTCATCATTTTGAACAATTATCAGTTAAGATTCAATAGACAGGTAACATAAGAAAAAAAAAAGTATTTTGTTAAAAAAAACCCGACTGCAGTAAAAAACATAAGTTAAAAAAAAAACTGAAAAGCTTAAAACAAGCCCATTTTAAATTAAATAAAAGTTGGAAGCAGGCGGGACCCATTTGAGTTTGAAAATATAAAAATGGTATGGGTCCCGCCAGCTTCCAACTTTTATTTACCGCAGTCGGGTTTTTTAGTTTTTTTAAATAACTTTTTTTCATTTCCATCTTTTTAGTTTACAAATATGAAAGAAATAAAATTTTTTATTTAGTTTTTTACGTTTTCTCACTTCGAATTACTTTTAACGATATACTTAAGTTGTATATTTTTGAAATCACCTTTTAAAACCCTTTATTTTGATGTCCGGCTCGATGGTATTAGAAGAAGAAAAAATTCGAACTCCACAATATGGCACCCCAAATCCGCCATTTTACTTTGTTTTTTTAACCCCCGACGCAAAAACGACGGTGTTATAAGTTTGACGTGTCTGTGTGTGTGTGTCTGTCTGTTGCATCGTAGCTCACGAACGGATGAACCGAGTTTGTTTTTTTTTTGTTTGAAAGGTGAATGGAATTAGTCGCGAGTGTTCTTAGCTATGTTTGAATAAAATCGGTCCAAGATGGCCGCCGCCACAAAATGGCGGATTACATATTTTTTCACAACTCCCTCAATATGGGTATCAAATGAAAGGGCTTGGCAAGTAGAATACTAAATACTATGATAAATTTCAAAACCAAGATGGCCGCCACCACAAAATGGCGAATTATATTTTTTTTTCACAATTCCCTCAATATGGGTATCAAATGAAAGGGCTGGACTAGTAGAATACTATACACTATTACAAATTTCAAATCCAAGATGGCCGCCACCACAAATGGTAAATTCACAGAGGAATACGTTAGTATGGAATGAACGCCAACGACCACGAGTACCTAACTAGCTTCGCTTCACTGTGGTAAAAAAATACGTACAGCTGCGCAGATTTCGGCGAGTCACGTGTCGATCGTATAGCGTGTTTACTAGTAATATAATATAAAAAGCAAGAAATAAGAGTTAAATTGAAAATTTAAAAAACCCCGACTCAAACAATAACCTCTAAAAACTAAAATAATAATACATATATATTGGCGTTGCAGGAAATATTTTGATCCAAGCGTCCTCAGTGTCCTCACGTCGGGGGACGGCTAATGAAAATTGGAAGTTAACAGCAGTTATGTTTTCTACAATAGCTACATTCATTATTGCTGGGTTTAAGCCTCATCTGTTTGGCGTTTTCATTAGCCGTCCCCCGACGTGAGGACGCTTGGATCAAAATATTTCCTGCAACTTATATTAAACTTAAAGGGCCAATATAATATTATTATTTTAGTTTATAGAGATTTTTGTTTGAGTCGGGGGTTTTTTTAATTTTTAATTTAACTTTGTATTTTCATGTAGCCAGTGACACTCGCGCCACCAAGACAAATCTAAGGACGTATAATTTATCCAAATCCGTTCATTCGTTTAAGAGTTACGAGAGAACAAAAAAACGGACATACATACATACAGGTCAAACACATAACCCTCCATTTGGGCTTCGCCGCAGTCGGGTAAAAATTGTTTTTATTAAATACTTACCTATTCAACAACGATGCCCCACTTGACATAGTTTGTTGACTTTCATTTTCACAAGATGGCGTCCAGTAGTCGCCATATTGAATTTTCACTAACGTCATTATTTTAGTGACACTCTAAGAGGAATCGATTGACGTGTGAATCATAAAAATCGGCCCAGGCGTTTGGTCTGTATAGTGCTTCAAAGGAACATACATACATAGGCTGATAAACACATTACCACTCCTTTGCGTCGCGCAGTCGGGTAAAAATGAGCTCTTTTCTTTAGTTTCCCGTATGTCATTACTTCTCAGAATTCGATCCTTATTAGCGACACTATCGAATGGTGTAATAATACAGTGTATATTTTTTTTTTTTTCAATCTCAACGGGTTGGATTCCTGGCTAGAAATATTGATATTTCAAAAATCCAATGATGCAGTTTTAGTTTTCATCAAAATCGAGTCCGTGACTCCTTTGAGTACGTTTCGCTATTCCTCATAGTTTCGGATTTGGCCATTCATGCCCACTTGAAAAATTCACCCTGTATAAGGTGTATCAATTCTCGGCGTCTCGTCCGTTTTGTGTAACGCAGCGTGTGTGTAGGTAAGGTTGTGTTCGCCTGCATTGCACAGGCAATCAGGAAGACAGCTCCGCGCGACTGTGCAAGCATGGTAATCATTTCGCGCTCTGCGGTTACCGCACTTCACAGTCTGTGTACTGCCAAACGCAAATACCTGCCCTCACTTCCTATTATGGGATCTAACAATAATAACACTGGTGAATTGTGCATACCGTAAGTATACTTACAGATTTCCTGACGAACGGCTAACATTAAAATAATATAACAATAGATTGTAAACACGGGATTTCTCACTAACCGCCACCTAACCATAGATATTAATTTTTATTATAAGTAATCAAAGACGACAGAAGAGGCCTAAGCTTTGTGTTTCTGTGTACCTACGTTTTACGAACTATCACAATACAGGCTGGCAGGGACATCGCCGCACAAACTGTTACCATTGTTATGAGGGTGTGTTCTTTGTGAAGATCCAATAAGAAGGGGTTTTTGGAAATTCAACCTTTAAGGGGGTGAAAAGGGGGGATATTGAATAAAAAATCTTATTCCTTGAGTTTATAACCTTGAAACTTAGCACGAATACTTATGTAAGTAAATTATGAAGTTTGGCATTTTTCGTTTTTCTAAACTACCCCCTAAAGAGGTATTGGGGTGGGGGTGTCAAAATTTGTATGAAAGAATTTTAACGCGTGGTCCGATTAGGTACCTCGAAACTTGGTATTTATACTTAAGACCAAAAATAAAGAATTACGTGTGTCAGGGTTTTCCGAAAATCTACCCCTAACGGGGTGAAAAGAGGTAGTTAATTATACAGGGGAGGATTTTAATGTGTGGCTTGATTAACTCCACAATTCGTATAAATAATCTTTGAGTCAAGTAATGAACACATCCCAAACAATTTTTCGAAATTCCACCCCTATGGGGGTGAAAAGGGGGAATAAAGTGTATATGAAATAATCTTATTTTATTACACTAATATTAAAAAGGGCAAAGTTTGTGAGTGTGTGTGTTTATGACTGTTACTTCATCACGCACAAACGGCTAAACGGATTTGGATGAAATTTGGCACACAGATACTTTATAACCAGGATTAACACATAGGCTACTTTTTATCCCGATATTCCCACGGGATCAACACTTACGCAGGTGAAACCGCAGGGCGCAGCTAGTATGAAATATTTTGAAAGGCTGGTGAATTTGCCACCTTCTTAGAGAGTTAAATTATCAGTGCTAAATAATATAAAGTTTTCACTTTTATTTTACAGGATATAGAAAGAGTGCAAATATATTACTTTTTAACCTCATGAACTCCAAAAATTTCATTTTTATTTTCATTTGGCAAATTTACCAGAAGTGACAGTTGACTTTTCCATATTTGTTTTCAAGCTTATAATATTTTAATTTACTAAAATAAAATAGATATTAGGTAATAATATCTACGTTTAGGAGTAGGTTACTCATTTTGTTTTCATATATGTAATTATATTTTTTTAAAGCGAATCTAACTTTTTGACACATGAAAAAGTGGCAAAGTAAGCAGGTTTCACGGCACAGGATTCTTGGTGAGCGTCAAGATGACGGGATCAAGTCCACAATTTAAAATGTACTATCACATTGAAGTGTTTGTACTACGTTATGTACTATTTGTACCCTAAACAAGACATTTATTTGTACCTCTAAAGGTAAAGGAAGTATGTCAAGACATCCCTGGTCCCTCCACTTTGACGTCAAAGTGGTGGTACCTTCTGGAAGCGCTACTCAGAGGCAGGTAATTCACACCCGAAGACTCTACATAATTATGTACAGGTATATACTCAATTTTCAATGCAATTGTAAGTGCCAAATTCAAATAATGTGATTAAAACATTGGCCCGGCCAATTTGATGATTTATTTTTATCGCGGAATTCATATGAAAATCGTTAGAGCTTGTGCAAAATCAAATGTGGAAACTTAGTACGTCCTAAGTACATGAAAGTGTGTAATCTTCATATTCATAGCCTAAGTACATCAAAAGTTATAGTATCAGCACAGAATACTTAAAGTACTACGTACAGAAAGGCCACTCCCTTCCCCGCACTAACATCAGTTACCGCACCTCACCCCGCACTTCGATGTGTTCGTCGCCTGCTCTTTAACAATGGCGCTCGCATACACAAGAACCGCAGCGCTGTACCTACCTACTGCTGACACGAACACATTATTTTTTTTAAGTTTTATATTTTGTGTTAATCACGATGGTTGTATTTTGTGCATTATTTGGATGCTTATCTTCATCGAGGAACGATAAAGACAGGAGTTTCTTTCGGTTCCCGAAACATGAAAGAAGGTAAGGAACAGCAACTCAAATATCCTTTAAACCCATAAAAAATAAAAGCTAGTATATTACAGACAAACCAGTTAAGCCAGTGTTGTGATAATTTATTTTCATAATTTTCTCTATTATTCATTTATTTTCCAAGTTATCTTTGTTTTAGAAACTTCCGTAATATTAACATACCAACTATTAAATTATTGCTCTCTCTCTTTTTTTGTCTTAGTTATGTATCTTTCTTTCACGTTCTATTCGTTCTTCGACTTGAAAAGTAGTACAATAGAAATGTTATTAATTAGATTTCTGTGAGTACCTAGTGACGCGGCGCGCGGCGCCCCATTGTTGCATACGTTCGGGCAGCGCCGCCGCCGCCTACGCACTACTGCCGAGTACTGCCAGCCAGCCCTACTAGATTTCACGCACACATTTACACGTATACAAACGTCATTTGTCAATGTAGTGGTAGTAGGTAATTATTTTGCGAGCGTTGTATGGAGTGTCCGGGGTGTGGCATCAGTCATCGTTATCTTTGAAATGGACACATCTATGCAGAAATGAAACAAACCAAAATGGTTTTGATAATTATATGCATACAGGGTGAAATTTTAATCACCGTTTTCCTCTTAAGGGGTCGTTGTAGGTACTCATAATTATGAACAACTTTTACTATGGGACCAAACATGAAATCGTGAAAAAAGTTTTTGCAGGAGCATCTGGATGCAATGGTATCAAAACCATATCCTACTCACCATCATCTACTATATTTTTTGAACTTAATGAAGAGAAGATTAACATTTTTTAAATTCCGAGACATTATCTTAAAAGGGAATTGCTATTCTATCTGCTATATGTATGGTTTATAGCTCCACCTACATCTTTTTATTTTTATTTATTTCATCAAACAATTTCGGGCATTGTCGAGCTCGATATTTGGAATTGGTAAGTGTAGGGTTACCATTTAGAGAAAAGTCCTGCCAAAAAGCCTGACATTACAATAAAAGTCCAGACATTTTAGTCACAAAATCCAAACATTATCCACTGGTATGGTATGCAAGGTAGCAGACGCTCGCAAGGGGAAGGAGGTTGAGGGAACGGGAATGAAAAAAAAAAAAGTGCGCTGAAACATATCGCTTCTTTACAAGAGCAACGTGACATCTCATAAAAACACGTTTTTTTTTTATTATTTGATATTGAAAACCGCGATGTCGAATTTTATTTTTTTTAATTACCGCAACAATTTAATGGTTTTCCTAGAGTAAAATTATCAATATTTTAGTATTTATCAACGCTTAAATGTTTAAAATTGCTCTCCTGTATATTATTGTGGTTTAAAAAATATCACGTTATTCTTGTAAAGAGGCGATATGCAAATTATTACCTATTACCACAGAATACTTAATAGTACTACGTACAGAAAGGACACCCTTCCCCGCGCTCATATCAGATACCGCACTTCAAGGTATTCGTCGCAGACTCTTTAGCAAGGGCGCTCGCGAACCGCAGCGCTGTACTGGTGACACGAACACACAATTTTGCGATTCAAAAGTTTTATTTGAGTTTTAATCGCGATGGTTGGATATTGTGATGTTTTTCCGAATTCGTATTTGCATAAATTGTTTGTAAGATTTCGCACTTTTAATACCATGCGATTTAATAACCGATTATTAACAGATTATTTTAGTGTTTTTATTTCATTACGAACCAGACTAAAGGTCACTTCATAATAATGTACACGTTCGGGCAGCGCCGTCGTCGTTCGGTTCCCCGACACAAATTGCTTTCCGCGCCATTTTTAGGGTTCCGTAGTCAGCTAGGAACCCTTATAGTTTCGCCATGTCTGTCTGTCCGTCCTCGCTTAATCTCTGTGACCGTTAGCTCTAGAAAGCTGAAATTTGGTACCGATATGTATATCAATCACGCCGGCAAAGTGGTAAAATAAAAATTGGAAAAAAATGTTTTATTAGGGTAGCCAGCCCCCCTATATGTAAAGTTGGAAGTGATTTTTTTTTTTATTTCAACCCTAACGTGTGAGATATTGTTGGAAAGGTATTTAAAAATGAATAGGGGTTTACTAAAATCATTTTTTGATAATGTCAATAATTTCGGAAATAATCGCTCCAAAAGTAAAAAACAATGTACCCCCCCCCCCCTCTAACTTTTGAACCATAAGTTTATAAATATGAAAAAAAACTGAAAACTAGAACTTTATAAGGACTTTCTAGGAAAATCATTTTGAACTTGTTGGAATCAACAGTTTTTGTACAAAAAAGACAAAAAGTTGTACAAAATAATTTCTGTACTAAGTTTGTAGTGTAATCGTAATATGAAAGCATTTTTTTAACTTCGTTTACATATTATATTATCCTGAACGTATCTTTTTTCAAACAAAAAAAGAATTTTTAAAATCGGTTCTCGCAATCCAAAATTACCACCGAAAACTTCTGGCACGTCTATGTATTAAATTAGTAACCCAATTCCCCGAGAGATGGCGCTGTAGGTACTTATTACATTGGGTCGGGTATTATCGAATTGTTCGGTTGGTCTCTCCTTGGCATTTTACCACTACGTTCGCGCTCCAGCAGCGCTCCGCGCTCCTGCAACTGCTCCAATGGATACGTCGCGCGCACTTCTACATGCGCTCCCCTTTGACACACTGCGCTCCCCTTTGTGTTCGCGCTAAAAACCGTCACGAGTCTAACTAGTACTAGATTTCACGCACACATTTGCACGTTTACAAACGTCATTTGTTTATGTAGTAGTAATAGGTAATTATTTTGTGAGGGTTGTATGGAGTGTCCGGGGTGTGCTATTACCAGAAACTAGCATTAAGTTTGGTTATTTTACGTAAAATTGTTTTTATTTTGAAGAAAATATTTTATGTTTGAACTACCTAGTTAATTGTTTGCAAGATTTATTGTTTGATCTCGTTAAGTTAATTGATAAAGAAGTAGGTACTTATATTTTGTTTTTAGATGAATGAGATGTTAAATATGTTTCGTTATTCGTATTCCATCTAGGTAAGCGAAAAAATCCGGACAAATTAAAGAGCCGGGCAAGTCTATAAGTCCGGTCAAATCCGGACGGATGTTAAAGGCAAAAGTTACAATATTGTAGTTGGATCAATATACATATACAGGCTGTCCGGTAATTAATGGATAACCTCTTCAGGGGTCATTGTAGGTACTTTTCATTATGAACAACTATTTGGTACTATGGGACCAAACCTGAAATCGCAAAAAAGAATCGGCTGTTTCCTACATTTTGACGAGTTATGCGAAATTAAATGTAGGGAACAACTGATTTTTTTTCGCGATTTGAACAGGTAGACGCTTGAAATATTTGCAGAATATGGACTTAGTTGTATATTCACTTTCAAAATAAATAAATAAAAGAAATCTTAACTAAATTAATAGAAATGTATGGGGAAATGCCCTATCTTTTTCTTTTTTTTTTAATGTAATTTTGTAGAATTAGCATAGATATAGGTAAGCGATTTGGTGTAAACTGTTAGCTTACATCTGATGTATAAATGGTAAATGAATAAATAAAAACGACAAAAATATTTCTATTTATAAACGACAATAATTATTATTTTCTTTTGTTGTTTTGATAAAATACGGCACTATTGATAGAAAATTCGAAACGTGCAACCTAGTACAGTCAACAGCAAAAGTAGATGATGAATTGAGTTTATAACTTTTCGAGTCAAAAACTGATCACGAATGTATAACAGCTGTACTAGTAGTAAATGTTTGGTATAATTTACAATGACATACCTACTTTTGAATCACTTCGACGCTACACAGTTCTGACGCGAACTCCGTTCATTAGTATTGAATTTCTGATTTTCATCATCTACTTTTGCTGTTGGCTGTACGATCCTTCTTCACGAATGCGTCGTCTGTCCGATTTAGAATCCAATTTAGTGTAGTGTGATCACTAGCTTCCGAATTCCTAGTTAGTGTTCCTAACTATACTGTGTACGTTACCCCAGCAAGAAAGTGTCTCCTAGAGTTATAGGAGTAGAACGTATAATGTGTGCCCTATCTGCTGTAAATGTGCCCCAACATAAAAAATGTGTGCCCCCTGTCGTTTTGGAAAAAAACGGAAAAAACGATTCTTGCTGGGGTAACGTTTTTCTAGCAGGAAAATTCTAAACGAATGATCGGAGAGAGAAAAATTGTGCATGGCCAGAGAGCTTATATGTGTGCCAAAATGTGCCCCCAAAAATAAAATCTGTGCCCCTTCAGGTTTTCGAGATATTGCATTTCCTGCTGGAGTAACGTTTTGATGAATCGTATATCTCTACAACCATTGCATGTGCCCCTGTAGAATAAACATACACGAGTAGCTCTTAATGTGTGCCCCTTTGTGCCCCAATTAGATTTAAGAAAATATTTATAGTTTTCAAGTTATCGCGGTTTTATGAAAACCCGAAAAAACATCGCAGCGCCTAAATTAGACAAGGCACAAGTTCGCTGAAAACTGTATTCGGTCCTTCTTGACGCTAATAATAACCATACAAAGTTTCAAAACTGTTCATGCATGCGTTTTTGAATAATCTCGCTAAAAGTCAAAACGATGGTGTCATAACTTTGACGGCAAAATACAAGGAACCGGCTCAATCCCAGATGTGTAGGTGTAAACCAAAATCATGTGCCTTTAGTCAGAAATATATGGTGAAAATATTCAGCTTGAAATGTTTCGCATTAAGTAAATATAAACAAAAAACCAAAATATGTAAGCAACGGCTGGTTATCCGACGAAATTTGAATGACTACTAAAAAGCGACGGATTCATACATATCGATGACCTTCTTTATTGGACGTATTATACCTAAGCTGTTGTCCGTACAGTCGCGTTCAAAAGTTTTGGGGGCTAATTAAAAAATATATTAAATGCACCTTGTGATTATAATAAATGAAACAGCTTGTTGATGTGGAAATTATTATTTTTATTCCCTTAATTTTAATTCTTTAAGTAATTATTGCATCAAATCACAGATCAAAGTTCCTACCTATAAATATTAGAAATTATTTGCACATTGTGTAGTCATTGTTATTTTAATCACAGATCAGTTTTTCATCTAACATATAATTAGTAAATTCGCATCACAAAAAATCACAGATCGGTATTAAGTATAAGTATAATATTGTGTAAAAAAAATATTAAATTTTAATTGGCCCAAAACTCGAAACTGAAATTTTGATATCATCTTTACGTTTTAAAGTTTCCTGAATCTATTAAATTTACACTATTTTTATAGGATGTAAGTTTGTATATATCCGTGGATATAAAATTTTGTGCTCAATTTTTTCCAGAAGTACTCTAGCAATTAAGTTGAAAATACAGTTGTGATAAAATTTAGCCCTGAATAAATAGATATATTCCGCCTGATCGGTCCGCCAGAACTTTTTTATATACATATATTCTATAGATCAACAAAACTATTACTTACATCATCTAGTTAGAAGTTAATGCAACTTGCCAATAGGCAAAATGCCACTCCTCCCTGCTTGGTGTTTATATTATTGTTGTTATAGCTGCCATAGAACATTCTGTAAAAATCTAATCAAGTATTTAGCTATTTCGGCTAAAAAGATACAGCCCTGTGACTGTGACATGTTGAGTGTTGACGGATTGTGGTCGAGTCTTAGTTTTGGGGACATGAATTCTTGTCATGAATTATTTTTTTACATTGTAACTAGAAGTTATATTTCATCAACCTAGCACAAGAAGAGAATTAAATACGTATTAAACAAAAAAGAAAACAAATTACTGAATCGATTTTGATGAAATTTCTATTGGACCAATCGGAAAGTATGTATATCCTTTCAGATGAAAACAAAACAAACATGATTTAGAAATTTTTTTTTGTTAAAAAATAAATAAGTATATAAAGTAATGAAAAAAATCCAAGTACTTGATAAGTGTACAAGTATTTTTAAATAAGTCAAAACAATGCCATTAAATACTTACCACCGCAGATCGTGCCATAAAATTCAACACCCCTACAACCACATAATTGTTATAAAATGCTTAATACGCCACTTTCAACCAACTTAAAAAAAAGTAAACAAACAGTATCAGTGCAACTGCGTGACTCAACGTAACAGTTGGTAACAGTGTCCTTGGCGTCATAACATAACTGCAACTGTTTACCAATACCAAGAAAAAATCCAAACGCACTTCCCAGTCAATAAACACTTCGTACCTATTATTCATAATAGAGCGACGTCACACGTAACTGTCTCTGTCACACTAACACCGTACGCGTACTAGCTGTCTCACTTTCTCAAAGCTAGACAAAGCGACTCCTTGCGACACGACGTCAGCGGATGCCGCGGGGCCAGAGATATATGCAGCGGTGTGGGGAGGCGAAAAAAGGGAATCTTCTATTAAGTAAGGTGAATGCTCCAACCAGCCCGCAAAATTCAAATTTTTGCTGTTTTTTTTGTTCCTACGCCTTTATGAACTTGTAGGGTTGTATTGGTGATTTTGATGATTATAATTCTGTAACTACATACGTCTTACAGCCGCGAATAATATTTTAATCAACATACAACCTAGCACTGGCCTGCAAATTGCAAAAAACGCAAGAAATTTTGAATTTTGCGGGCTGGTTGGAGCATCCCCCTTAATGATGAAAAACTTACTGTTAATTTATCTAACCTACGGCTTATCAATAAATATATATATATATAAAGACAAGTACGGGCTTTTTATTTATATACAAAAAAGAGCTAAGTACCTCTTTTTAGTAGTAGGTATTCATCACACATTTCATTTTTTTTTTAAACATTGGGACCAATCAAATTTTGGGTCAAAGACCTGGCAAATATCTGGATGTATTTCTTTCGTTCACACATAAATTACTGGATGTATTTAATGAAATTTTGAATCGAAAGATAGCTTACCTTGGAATAGCACTTAGGCTACTATTTATAATGTAGGTACTTAATCATGTGTAAGGTCATAGAAACAGCTAGTTGAATATAATCCAATAACAACTTTATTTTATTACTTATTACTTTTCTACGTCAGTGTACTCAGGCACAACACGTGTGAACCGGTTAGTGAGTAAAGTAAAGAAGGTCATCGATATGTATGAATCCGTCGCTTTTTAGTAGTCATTCAAATTTGGTCGGATAACCAGCCGTTGCTTACATATTTTGGTTTTTTGTTTATATTTACTTAATGCGAAACATTCCAAGCTGAATATTTTCACCATATATTTCTGACTAAAGGCACATGATTTTGGTTTACACCTACACATCTGGGATTGAGCCGGTTCCTTGTATTTTGCCGTCAAAGTTATGACACCATCGTTTTGACTTTTAGCGAGATTATTCAAAAACGCATGCATGAACAGTTTTGAAACTTTGTATGGTTATTATTAGCGTCAAGAAGGACCGAATACAGTTTTCAGCGAACTTGTGCCTTGTCTAATTTAGGCGCTGCGATGTTTTTTCGGGTTTTCATAAAACCGCGATAACTTGAAAACTATAAATATTTTCTTAAATCTAATTGGGGCACAAAGGGGCACACATTAAGAGCTACTCGTGTATGTTTATTCTACAGGGGCACATGCAATGGTTGTAGAGATATACGATTCATCAAAACGTTACTCCAGCAGGAAATGCAATATCTCGAAAACCTGAAGGGGCACAGATTTTATTTTTGGGGGCACATTTTGGCACACATATAAGCTCTCTGGCCATGCACAATTTTTCTCTCTCCGATCATTCGTTTAGAATTTTCCTGCTAGAAAAACGTTACCCCAGCAAGAATCGTTTTTTCCGTTTTTTTCCAAAACGACAGGGGGCACACATTTTTTATGTTGGGGCACATTTACAGCAGATAGGGCACACATTATACGTTCTACTCCTATAACTCTAGGAGACACTTTCTTGCTGGGGTAACGTACACAACTATACCTACTCCATTTACTATAGCATTAGACAGAAGTTAAAAAAAGGCTCTTTTAGAGGCACACTTTGTAATAAAAGTACAAAAAAACATTATTACAGTCAAGATTGATGTGGAGTTAAATATAATCAATTTAAATAACAGCAGTCACACTTAATTGTACTTATTTAACCTATCTACCTTCTGAAATTACAAGGCTTTCATTTAATATTATTTAGTTTTTACATAAAATATTGTCGAGTCAATGTTTAAAATCTAAAAGAAGCAGGGGCGGACAGTACCCGGGAACGTTTTTCATAACTCTACCAAATCTAGAATGTTACCTATTCCCTTCATAAGTTGTGGCAGCACGTGTTTTTTATTTTGTCAGTTTATATAAAGTTGTTTTTAATAAACTAATTTGTTTCATTTCATTGACCTATCCAAGCATCGTGATAAGTAGATAGAATATGCTTTATTGTATGCCATACATTGTTACTTACAAAAGAAGTACATAAATTACTTATTAAAATTGAACTTAACTTGAAAATAAAAGGTTTCGTACTCCTGCTTTTGCGAGCCTCTTTTTTTCTAATGTTATAATAAAGAGTATAGGCTTCCTTAAAATTGGATAGTGTAATAAGCGCTTTAGCGTAGAAATCTCGTGTGTCAAGTTAAGATATTTGATTTATCATTCTGGCATTTAGTTTTTGTTCAGCTGTTTTACATAACGGACCTGTTTTGTAACACGGCTAACGGTTATGTAAAACAGCTAATTAAGCAATTTATGTGCGACATATCTATCAGCACAGTGTCAGGCTAATTAAGCCCATAGTTATCTACATTTATCATTTACCAGTGGCAGGAAAAGAGCCTACCCTCTTGTTGTGATTTCTCTCTAGATTTTTGAAGAAAACTCAACCCAATTTTCGAATATCCATTCATTTATTGATTAATCTTAACAATCAATTCGGATCTAAAACCATCTATTCAAAGCAATGAGATGTTCTTTGGGTGTGTTTAATTTATTCTCATCAGTTAGGTTCATAGGTCCGCGTCCCGTACGCGGCAGCGATGCATGCTCGGTCGTCAAATAATGACACCATTCATACCGTACACCGATGTGGCGGTACACTACCGGCTCTGATTTATAATAAGCTCAATGGCGCATGGCGTAAAGCTGCATATCGATTATGTGCGGCGAACAGCTCGCTCTCGCGCGGTAGCCTCGCTTTAAGGCCTATTCAAACCTAAGCGGTATTCGTTGCCGCTGTGGGTAGAGGTACATACCGCGCGGATTTCGCTCAGGTATTTAGTATAAAGTTCCGCGACTCCGCGGCGGAACTTGTAACTATACCCACAGCGGCAGCGAATACCGCTTAGGTTTGAATAGGCCTTTAAGTAGGTATAGCAATAGCAAATGTTCACATAGCCGCGGATAAACATGACGCGCGTGGCTTCCGCGCATGATCAAATACGAACCTTGAATACCCATACCTCAGACCAATAAAAAAGTTTTTATTGGTCTGAGACCCATACATGTAATGCATGGAATGACTACCAGTTTGCAATTTTAACATAATGACTTGACTATTAAGAATGAACTATATTTGTCACCCCAAAGAAACCTTATATCCGACTATTTATCACATTACATTCTTGAAAATATTATAAAAGTTAGAATACAAAAAGTGGTGAAACAACAGCTCCTTAATATTACACTTAGTGTTCCTAAGTTCAAGTTCGTTCAGTCAGAGTCGTCGATCTCCGACGAATCCCGGCGGCGGGTCTTTGAGGCATAGTTTTGAATCCATGTAGCATTTTTCTGTGCAGCCATCCGCCGTGGAGTGCGTCGCTCGGGAGTGGCAGCGACCGGCGACGCGGGCACCGGCGGCTCGGGCTCGGCGCGGCCGCGACCCCGCGCACGCGAGCCCCGAGCACGCGAGCCGCGCCCGCCGCGTGACCCTCGTCCTCTGCCACGTCCGGTCGCCTCTACTTCCGACCTAACCAACTCCTCGTCACTCGATCCATCAACAACAATCTGCGTAGGCACAGGCACAGCATTGAGCGCTGCGAGCTGTGCAACATCAGCAGAATCGATCTCGTCACGCAGCACTCGCAGACGATCGGCGATCGCTTCGACTTCGGTGTCCGTATTCGACTCAAGCAAAGTAGTGATACAACGCCTTCTGTGTGCTTCTAAGGCATGCCTCAGAATCTCCTCATTTTGCTTGATAGTGAAATCACGCACTGCCTCTGTCATGAGCTGGACGGGCAGCGCGGTGAGGCGGCGCTCCGGCGGAAGGGCTTCGTAGTAGGCACGCAGTAAAGTCTCAACATCAGTGGAGTCAGCCACATAATCTGCCATATCGATATCATCTTGTTGTTGTCGCTTCTCACGTACTTTACGCTCCCGCTTCATTAAAAGGATATCACTTGAGTTTGCAACTTGGCCAGTGAAACACTGACCAAATCGGACTCTATTGAAGACCTGATCCTCCCGTTCATAAAATACGTTAAGCCTTATCAATGGCATAGTTGGCTGTCTGGGATCACCAGATAAAAGACTTGCTGCTTCAGCTATTGCCTCATTTACCTTCTGTTTCAGGAATTCCTGCACCTTTTCACTTTCATTGACATCCTCATCACCAAGACTTTGTTCTGATAAAACAACAGTTTTAAAAATAAATGGCCTTACAGTTTTTAATGGCAAAGCAGTTAGAATGAAATCACTTTTATGTATTTGCAGCAATGCACAATGTTTGGGTCTAGCTTCTCCTGCAGCCAGCGAGGTAGCTACTGTGCTACCAGGCTGAATAACATTAAAGTGATCTTTTTCAATACTACCTTTCATATTGAATAGTTCACAGTCGTGTTCATGACCCCACACAACTAAATCTAAAAATTTTGGTAATACATCCTCTCTGATAAAGTTACCAACTCCTCTGTCTTCAGCCCTGTTCTGATGCAACACAAGTATATTGAACCAATCATGTTCCTCATCCCGCAACATTTCAACTTTCTTTTCTTGGAATAGATGTGACAAGCGTTGGTCTTTAAGATGGCTGAGACCATATAATGCAAGCTTAGTATCACCTTTTTGTAACAGTACTGGGGAAATATGCACATGGGTATAATCTGTCCATTTCCCAAAATAATTGACCAGGCCTCCTGTGGACAGTATATCGAGACTGCTTATACCTTCTCGTCCAACAGGGTCGTCATGATTACCATGGATAGATAAAATTGGATATGACACATTCAAATTTGGATCTTCATAATTAACACTTCGTGAAAAGTTGACCTTCTGGTCCGACAGTAACTCAATGCTTACCGGCTTGTCGCCAAAGCAGTACTTGCGAACGATCTCCGTGCACTTGAAAATACAATTCAGCGATGGTTTCGCGTGGTGGAATAGGTCACCACCGAGCAGCACAAGATCCACATCATATTGAACAGCCAGAGACAATGTTTCTTCAAAAGCAATGAAACTATCCTCGCCTCTGATAGGATGCTCTTCTAAATAACCTAAATGGATATCCGAAGCGATGAGAATCCTAATTGTTTCATCTTGCGACCAAACGCTTGTATCATTTCCAACCATTTTCCACGATGTAATAATGAAATTGCAATATTAAGTGTTACTTTAAACTAATCATTTAAAGTTTGGATCGCTTTCAATAAACCGCCATTATTCACAGCGCGTGAACTATTTGTTTGTCGTTCGTTTCGTTTTGATTATGCGGCGGCGCGCGGCGGCGGGCTAATTTTTTTTAACGTGAACGTCACGTCGCTTCCTTCGACAGTTCGAACTTCTGTCACTTGTCAGTGTGACAAGCACAAGCACAAACATCTTATGCCGCGTTCCGAGTTAGGACTGTAATCGATATTATCGATTTGAGCGTGCTAAACCTAATTCGGTACGGGTTTAATTAAGCACGCTCAAATCGAAAATATCGATTACAGTCCTAACTCGAATGCACGCTTATATTTTCCGTTCGGAAATCCTAACGGAAAATATAAGCACGTGTGCGCTAAAGAGAAAATTTTGTATGAAATGCGTGTGTCGGAATATGTAGAGTTAAGGTGAACGCAGACTTGGCCGCAACGCACGCATCGCAGTCGCCGCAGTCATCGCTTTTGTTATTGGCCTCGCACACCTGTCCGCTCCGCAGTCACCGCATTCGTTCCTGTCGCCGCACGCATCGCACTGGGTTTCTTTCAGCGAATGACGACTCCCGCTCCGCGCCGGCCGCAGCGTCCGATGCCGGCGGGCCAGCGTTGGTGACGTCATCAGCTGCGGCTTGGGGAATTCGGCCGCTTCAGGTACTGCAGCGGCTGCGGCGCGGGTGGGTGTGCGAGATTGCATAGAACTTCATATGAAGAATTCGAATGCGGCGACTGCGGTGCGGCCAAGTCCGCGTTCACCTTAATACAGAATACAATCTTCCTCGATTATGGAATTAGTATGTACTTTCCTAAATTACATGGAATTAGTATGTACTATATTTTTGCTAGAATGTCGTGAGTGTTACTGGATTAAATAATTAACGAATTCCGAACGTAACCGGAGATCTGTGAGTCGGTCTAAATAAATCACTGACCTCTATTAGTGAAATAAATAGAATAACTTATTTTCCTTTTCACCTAAAATGTAAGGGTAACAGAATTAAACATTGTATTTAAAATATTTTCTTAATTTTATGTGCAATTCTTGCTGTATTAGTGGTTATAAATAATAAATATAGTAAACTCAGTGTACGCTATCTAGAGACTTCATCTAATTGTAGTCGGATAAATTGTTATAAAAATACATTCAATATCTTATAACGTTTTAAAACAGTTCTGTCAAAATAGATTCACATAAGACTGTCAATATTAAAAGTTATTTGGTCAAATGGGATCATTGTTAAAAATGGCGGGAATGTTAGATGTACTTGAGTAATATTGGAAAACTTTATAATATGTGGGCCCGCCAACTCTCGCTCTCTTGGATTCCAACTGTGGGGAAAGATGGACTACCGTCCGTTCATGTAAGTGAATTGATATTATTGCTGTTAACTGTTTTGCTCTATACCTAAATGTTGCTTTAGCTTTGAGAAATGGTCTAAGAGATTAATGTGATAGGTAACAATATTATAATTGTAGCAAATGTACAATGTGTTGATAAAATACTTTATAAAGCAAGCTGCCATGAAGTTTGCTTGTCCTTCCTTCTTCATGATGACCTAGTTTGGGAACGGACAACTAGTTTTCTCATTAATTAACGTATTCAACTGATAAGCTTGATTGAAATAAATGCCTAGTCTTGTCTTTCTGTGATTTTCTTCATAAAACCCTTTCCTTACACACTATATTCATAGGTACTTCATACAGTAAATAACTAATAACCTCCATACACAGTACATAACACCAACCAACCACACTCTGAGCTTACTAATTAAGCTGATATTACACATAATCAGATAGTTTTCATTCACCTGTCTGACACGTGCATTCGGGGTTTCCGAATCTGAATTCCGAATCAGGAAACCGGGAGACAATGGAATATAGCTTGAAAAAACATGCCTAAAACTGAATCTCGTCATAATGTGGCAGCACTGTTCAACGTCGAGTCGTCGACCACAGACTAAGTGTAAGTATCCTTGGACTTTAGTCTGAGACGTATTATGTGCTATCTAAAACACACAGTGTTGCTGGGTGAAGAAGCTGATGTAAATTTGCCTTTATATTGATATCTATGGTTAAAACTTACCGAATTATCCATGGTTTTATACCTGTCTCTCTCACTCACCAGCATGCGTCCTTTTCTAATTAAGAAGGACGCTTGGCGCGAAGCTGTCAATGTCATATAGCGTTTGTAAATTTTGCCGCTAAAACATCGAAAAATTTTCAAAGTTTCAAAAAAGTGTTAAATACATTAAGCTTGACTGGGCATCAACAAACTCTATTAATATTAGCACATTGTTTGAAAAGATTTCTAGTACTTTTGGTCCAGGGTCCCCGTCTTATAAAAATTCGGAGACTGCAATGCAGATTGTGTGTGGTAAAAGGGCAGAATGTATTGAAATTAGACGGGACCGTATTTTAAAAGAAATTGTAAATCCGAATTTAAAAGCTACTCTGCAAGATGTTCCTCCTAGCCAAGCATATCTTTTTAGCCGAGATGCTTTACAGCCTATCATGGCTTCTTTAGGTGGATCTCAGGTATGGCTTAACACTCCGGCTTATATTAAGGATAGAAAAGCCTTGAATACATCTTATGTTCAAAACAAGAAACATCATGGCCCTTATAAAACACAGAACAAAGATTACAAGTTACAAAAGAAGCAAAACCCAAAATTTAAAAAACACCTTAATCAGCCCTTTCGTAAAAATTACGCAACCAATAACACACCCTCCAACACCAATAATAAACAATGACTTTCAAACCAAAACTTTCAAAGGGGGTTGTCTAAAGGACCATGCCCATTTATGGCAACAACAGGGAGCAAACAATTATATAATGAAATTAATAACAGGTGGCCGCATCCCTTTCTTAAAGAAACCTCCCCTTCAGTATCCAGACAACCATGTTTTAAAAAAAATTGCAACCAAGATAACAAAGGACATGACAGACATGATCCTTCACTTAAAACAAGAGAAAATACTAGAAACACCACCAATCCTCAATCCAGGTTTTCTATGTCGAATGTTCCTAGTAAAAAAATCAGACGGAGGGCTACGTCCCATCTTCGACCTCAGAGGTCTCAACTCGTATGTGTCAGTGAAACATTTCCATTTAATTTCACAAACAGATGTAGCCAACTTTCTACAGACAAACGATTGGTTAGTGAAAATAGACATTCACCAGGCCTATTTTCATTTACCAATTGCAGACACACACAGGAGGTTCCTTCGTGTGATTTACAACAACGAAGTGCTACAATTGACAGCCTTGCCATTTGGCCTGTCATCGGCCCCAAAAATGTTTGCCTCATTAACAAATTGGATTGCGGAGATCCTACGAGCCCGAGGTTTCCGCATAATTGTATATTTGGACGATTTCTTCCTGGTCAATCAGGATCGGACCATACTAGTTTCTCAGGTTTCGGAAACACTGAGAATGTTGGAAACTTTGGGATGGCACATAAATTATCACAAGTCCGTTCTGGAGCCCTCTCAGGAGGTAGAATATCTTGGCTTGGTATGGAACACTCAGCAAAACTGGGTAAAACTTCCTTCCAAGAAGATAAAAAAGATAAAGCTACTAATTTCCAAAATATTGAGCAATGGAAACAGTTCTCTGCAAGAAGCTCAGAGTTTATTAGGTTTGCTGAACTTTGCAAATTACGCTGTATCAGCAGGTCGACTGCGCTGTCGCAGAGCCCAACTCTTTCTAAAATTATTCGACCAAAACAGATTAAGAGAAAGAAAAGATCTTCCTCCACCCGTTCAGCAAGACCTAAAATGGTGGTTAAAAGCTGTAGATTACAGCTCGACACCAATAGTCAAGAAAAGCGTGACTCACTTCTTGACCACGGATGCTGCAGACTCAGGATGGGGAGCTCAATTAAACAGCACTTACCTATCAGGAAAGTGGTCCCCATATCAAGAACACTGGCACTCAAACAGAAAAGAGATGTATGCCGTATTTGCCGCTATCAACAGTCAGCGGATGACTCTGGAAGGTGCGCACATCCATATTCAGTCGGACAACAGGACCCTGGTCGCATACCTCAAAAACGAGGGGGGGACACACTCCCTAGCACTGCTAGGACTGACGACCAGAGTTCTAAAACTCGCAGAACAGTTACATTTAACTCTCTCAGCCACTTACCTCCCGGGGAGTCTAAACGGAATTGCGGATCGCCTATCAAGGGGTCGCAAAGTACCAGAGTGGCATCTTCTACCCCAAGCCACGGAGGCTATATTCAAAGTGTGGGGTGTCCCAGACGTCGATCTGTTCGCGTCAAGAGACACGGCTATCGTACCAAAGTACGTAACATTGGATGCCAGAGATTGCTCAGCAGTCTTTTGCGACGCATTCAGCCGAAACTGGGACTATCATCTAGGGTGGGCATTCCCCCCACCCAGTTTAATACCAAGAGTACTGGCTCATTTGAACAGTGCAAAAGGGATTTACATCCTAATAGCACCGGAGTGGACCAAATGTTTTTGGCTACCCGATCTGCGAGCGAGAGCCATAGTAGAGCCACTTCCGATAAAGAACCTGCGGAAGGTCCTAATAGATCGGAAGACAGGCAATTGCCCTGCACAAGTGGACAAGTTGGCTCTTCTTGCCTGGAAAATTGGGGGTGGGCCGATCAAGTTGCTCACTGGTCCATAAAGGAACAGAACTTGTTAAAAAGTAGCTGGCGGACATCTACTTTGACAACATATAATGCCCCTATTAGAAGGTGGTTATTGTGGTGCGATACCAATAAAATTAACCCAAAAACACCTGAGGCCCAGCAGGTTGCTAGATTTTTGGCATAATTATTTTTAGAAGATAAGTTAGCTTATAGAACTATCCTCCTCCATAAATCAGCTATTTCTACTTACTGTGCAACTTCAAAAGTAGATATCTCAAAACATTTTTTCGTTCAGCAAGTTCTTAAAGCCATTTCATTTGCTAAACCTGCAGTACAAAAGCTACCAATTTGGGACACTGCAATTTTGTTTAACTGGCTAAGGACTTCAACAAATTCTGATTCCTTATTTGAAATCGCTAGACGCACCGCTTTAATACTCTTGCTGGCCTCAGGTCGTAGGATTCATGACCTCACATTATTAGAAAATAGCTCTGAGAGTCTAATTGCTACGGAAAATGAGATTACTCTGTGGCCAAAGTTTGGCTCAAAAACAGATTCTGATACACACAGACAGTCAGGTTGGTTGTTGCGGAAACACCCAGACCATCGTGTCTGCCCTGTCCAACATATTAATAAATTTATAGAGAGGTCTAAAATTAGAAGAAGCGCAGACGGAACTGTCTCAAGTCTATTTATTTCTCTATCAGGGAAATTAAAACCTGCTTCAAGAACAATGATTGCAGGTTGGATTCGTAGCATTTTTAAAGATGCCAATATTGATGCCCCACCAGGCAGTATCAGGTCAGCGGTAGCCTCCAGAAGTTGGTTGGAGAATAGACCTGTTCAAGAAATACTTAACAGAGGAAACTGGAAAAGTATTAAAACATTTCAAAAATTTTACTGTCGTCCAGTAAACAGAGTTGATAATACCAATTCTAATGTTGATTCATTGCATTTCAATTTTTCTAGTATTGTTTAAATTTAAATAGATTTTATTAAGAGATTTAAGTTATTAATTCCTTGATATAGGATTATTTCCGAATTACTTATTTGCTTTCTTTGTTTGATTTTAAAGAAATTTATTTTTTGTTACATTTGGACATAGACAGATGTTATTGTAATAAAACTGATTTATTTTCTAGAACAGTTGTATAATTCAATCATCATAGCGTTTGTGTTTACCACCAGCAGATACCAAACAGGTCTTCACCCAGCAACACTGTGTGTTTTAGATAGCACATAATATGACTGTTTTGCATTCCAACAAAACAGGTATTATGTGTGAATAAAACACACAGTGTTGCAGCTATTCTCTAGCTGGTGAGCTGAAGACCCTATGACATTGACAGCTTCGCGCCAAGCGTCCTTCTTAATTAGAAAAGGACGCATGCTGGTGAGTGAGAGAGACAGGTATAAAACCATGGATAATTCGGTAAGTTTTAACCATAGATATCAATATAAAGGCAAATTTACATCAGCTTCTTCACCCAGCAACACTGTGTGTTTTATTCACACATAATACCTACCTGTTTTGTTGGAATGCAAAACAGTCATATTTTGTATAAATGTTTACTTTTGTGAGTTTTGTTTTTTATTATTATTTTAATGGCCTGACCTTTTAGCCAATTTTATGGAAAAGGGATGCGTCTACTACAGGTAATAAAAGCAGCTTTAGTGGAAACTGCCGTAGTAACTAGTAGTGGCTAGAGAGGCGTCACGGCGTCCTCACCTATCGCCTGACGCAAGTCCTCACCGGATACGGATGTTTCGGGAGGTTCCTGCACATCATCAGGCGGGAGGAGACGCCCGGGTGTCATCATTGCGAGGATCGCCCAGAGGACACGGTGGAGGTCTGCCCCGCTTGGGCGGGGTACCGCCTTGCCCTCGTAGAGGCGATCGGCAGCGGCGGCGACCTCTCGCGTCAAGCCCTGGTTCAAGCCATGGTCCGGGGCGAGAGGGAGTGGGAGGCAGTCACCTCCTTCTGCGAAGCAGTCATGCTAGCGAAGGAGGTGCGGGATGGCTGAGGAAGAAAGGCGGGATGGCTGAGGAAGAGAGCCTCACGTCCCAGCCGCCGCGGGAGACGCTCCGGGCGTCGGGAGCCACGTGACGACTCCCGGCCACCGTAGGCGCGGGTCTGCGGACGGAGAGTTATGGGTAGCTCACCGTCCGATCAGGACCAGGCCCGTGCCGAATGGCGCGTTCGTGTTCCACGCGCGCCTCAAAGAGATGTCAGCAAAAAGGAAGGGGCCTGCCAGGGCCGAAGCCTGCCGGGGGTGCGGGATTGTCCGAAAGGGTTACCGCTACCCTGGAACATAAAGGGCTAAGGAAGGAACACGGATGAGTTTTAGTCAGTAAGAGTCTGACACTCCCTTCCACTCCACCCAGAGCGGGAGGGGTCATTTGATGATTTCCCATCCATAAAAAAAAAGTATACGATAGGCTGCAAAAGTGCATGGGTAGTACAGAAACAAAATCGTATGAAGCGAGAAATGACGCCATCTAGCGTAAAACCAGTTAACGACTAACAAAATTTAATTATGCTGTCATTAGATGGCGTTGCTTTGCTTTATATCTACATATATAAAAGGAGAAACTGACTGACTGACTGACATATCAACGCACAGCCGAAACTACTGGGACTAGGAATGTGAAATTTTGCACACAGGTTCCTTTTATAATGTAGGGGAGCACTAAGAAGGGGTTTTTGGAAATTCAACCTTTAAGGGGTGAAAAGGGGGGATTTTGTTTGTATGAAAAATCTTATTTCTTGAGTTAATAAACTTGAAACTTGGCACGAATATTTATCTAAGTAAATTATGAAGGTTGACATTTTTTGTTTTTCTAAACTACCCCCTAAAGGGGGATTGGGGGGTGTCAAAATTTGTATGGAAGAATTTTAACGCGCGGTCCGATTAACTTAAAACTTGGCACGAATACTTATCTAAGTAAATTATGAAGGTTGGCATTTTTTGTTTTTCTAAACTACCCCCTAAATGGGGATTGGGGGGTGTCAAAATTTGTATGGAAGAATTTTAACGCGTGGTCCGATTAACTCGAAACTCAGTATTTATACTTAAGACCAAAAATAAAGAATAATGTGTATCTGGGTTTTTCGAAAATCTACCCCTAACTGCGTGAAAAGGGGTAGTTACAGGGGAGGATTTTACTGCGTGACTTGATTTACTCGAAAATTGGTATAAATAAACTTTGAGTCAAGTAATGAACACATCCCAAACGATTTTTATAAATTCCACCCCTGTGGGGGTGAAAAATGGGGTACAGTTTATACGAAAAATCTTATTCATTTAATTAATAAACTTGATACTTGGCAAGAATGCTTGCCTAAGCAACTAATAAAGTTTATCATTATTTGTTTATCAAAACTACCCCTCAAAGGGTGTTTAGGGGTGTTAAACTTTCTGTGGAAGAATTTTAACGCGTGGTCCGATTAACTCGAAACTCAGTATTAATACTTTTGACGGAAAATAATCAATAATAAGTGTGTGGGGTTTTCGAAAATTGACCCAGACTTCAAAAAAAAAATGTATAGAACCTGAAACTTGGCACAAATACTGATTTATAAAATTCGTCCATTTTTTGGAATTCTAAGCTACCCTAAATGGAGATTCGGGATGTCAAATATTGTATGGAAGAATTTTAACGCGCGGTCCAATTAACTCGAAACTCACCACCAACCAACCAAAATAAATAATAAAGTGTACCAGGGTTTTTCAAAAATCTACTTCTAACAATGTGAAGAGTGGTGGTAGTCGATTTCACAGGGGAGTATTTTATTACGTGGCTTGATTAACTGGAAAATTGGTATAAATAATCTTTAAGTCAAGTTATAGAAACATCCCAGACGATTTTTCAAAAATCCACCTCTATGAGTATAAAAAAGAAGGGATACAGTTTATATGAAAAATCTTATTCATTTGGTTAATAAACTTGAAACTTGGCAATATTTGGCTCAGTAAATAATTAAGATTGTCACTTTTAGTTTAAAAAAAACCTCTCACAGAGGATTTAGGGGGTGACAAAGTAATAATAGGTTAGAAAAATATGCAACCCACAGTACGATTAACTCGAAACTCGGTACTACTAAAACAAAAAATTAAAAAAAAATATGTTTTAGGGTTTTTCAAAAATCGACTCCTATCAAGGTGGAAACGGTAATAAAGTTTAAGGGGTGGATTTTACTGCTTGCTTCCATTGACTCGAAAAAGGGTATGGGTTTTTGAGTCAAGTAATGAACACATCCCAAACGGTTTTTCGAAATTCCACCCCTGTTGGGTTGAAAAGCGGAGATACAGTTTATTTGAAATATCTGATTCCTTTGATCTATAGGTAAACTTAAAAATTGTCCCGAATACTTATTTATCTAAATAAACAATAAAGATCATACACAAATGTCGAAATTTTTAGAGGAAAGTACTAAATACACGCGGACGAAGTCGCGGGCAAAGTGCTAGTGATAAAATATTTTTGTAGTTTCTTTTAAAGAAAATTATTCCTAATTATTAAACTACTCTGTTAAAATTGAATATCAATTTATAAGTAGGTATCTGATCTAAGTTTTAGTTTTCAAACTTGAGAGGGTAGGTTGAATATGGATGTATAAATAATTGGTAGGTGGTATGAATAATACTTAGATCGAAGATTTATGACAGCTCAATTGATCGTTCGCTAAGTGCATTTCGATTACCTCGTTCGAGTGCCTTTTGTTCAGTTTTTATTTATGATCAGGCGAATTACTTATTTTACCAAAATGAGCACGAGTTATAATATTGATTTCGTTACAAGAGCTCAAATAATTGCTTTGAATAATCAAGCCAAAAACTTGTCAGAAATAGCCAGAGACCGGTGTAAACGTAAGTAGTTTTATTTTTACACTTTTATATTAAACACTGCATTATTTTTTTTGTTACTATAATACATAATAATCATTATTGGGTATTATATATTTCTGTTTTATTGTTGCAGAGAAAAACAGTTGTTCTTTGAGTACGACGATTTGAAGAGGAGGGTTCTTTGAAACACCATCAAAGAACTGGTAGACCACGACTTATAAAACACATTGCAGCATCAAACCATGATAAGGGAGTATGAAGAAAATGGATTTCTGCCGACGAACCACTATGCTGGTTTATTTGACACAAGTTTTGACACTGTCCGTTGTGCTCTCCATAGTGGGCCGCGGAGGCATGCTGTGAAACCCTTGCTCACGGAAAACCATAAAAAGGCAAGATTACAGTTCGCTTTGGATCATTTGGATCACATAGGTAAACTTCGATTGGAGTACCTAATGTCATCTTCACAGATGAAAAAACTTTTAAGTCCAGTGAACACGGACGCTTATGTTTGTGGCGTCGAAATAATACGCGATACACAAGTGGTTACATAGCTACGAGCTAAATAATTATACTTAGATAATATTATTTATATTGACTGGAGACGGTTATGTGTGTATAACCTATAACTTACGTATTTTTAATATTAATTTAAAAAGTTACGAACACTTCAAGTTTAAATCACATAGTTTTTAGTATTTTATGTTGCCTACTAACCATTTGATATGTTTTTGTGCAATTTTGTAGTTTTTAGCCTACTTATTTAGTATCTATTTAATCCGTTTGACCTTTGTAATAAAATAACTCCTGTTTGTTTTTATTGAGGTTACATAAGCTTCAACCCTCTTCTCGATTTTGGAAACGAATACTTAAGCTATCGCCTCAATAACTTCATAATATTATAATGTTATACCTATAATAATTAATAAACTGACGATTAAATTTGAATAATAAACTGTAAGAAATTAACCTCTATAATTTTTTATAGTGCCTTTTTTTGCGAGCCCACAAGGCGAGCCTGTTTACCTGCGATGAATCTGCTCTTTTTTCCTGTTGCTAAGTAACTACCAATTCGAATATTAAATTAATTATTAAAATACCCACTCGTTAGCTTAATAAATATATTCCTATCGGTTTCTTTTATTATTTTTATCATTTAAGCTACGTATGCTGGTAAATGTAATGTAATAATTAGATAAATGTATTAGCCTTGTAACTCTTTGCTCAATCCTACTTAATACGACATACGTTTCGTCCTAACTCCTTACTTACGTTTCGTAAATTAGTCATAGTTGTGAAGAAACCAACGCCATCTAGTTTATTTTCGAAAACTTGAATTCAAACGTTCACGGGAAAATAGACACTAAGGTACCCATGCAATTTTGCTGGCGATTGTATGGTAACGATCAGTACTGCATTAGCACCGTAAGGATTGTTTTGCTGTGAACACGCGCGGTACAGGCCGTATATACGTATGTGTGTATAAGCGATGTATTAACACTGAACGCACACCTCAGAATTTATACACTGGTGTCGAGCGAAAGTCAGCGAAACAAAAACATATCGCTTTTTCACACACGCTTTTCTTTTCATCAATTGTCTTCATCTGTTCTTTTATTATTCGATAAATTAATAAACGAGAATAATAATGTAATAATTGTTTTTATTATTATATAGTTAGTGAAATATGGGGTAAAGAATAAAAATGTTTTATATGTGATTACAAAATGTTTATTCGTTTTAATTTTATAAAGAATAAATGAACTTCTAGTTTAGGACTTATTGTGGTTATAGCTTAAGTATTTCATTACGAAAAGAAGATTGAAACTAAACCTCAAAATAATCCTTATTACGAATATGCTACAGTATAATTTTATTATTACTAGGTATAATCTATTTATAATTTAATACTTAGTATAATACCCATTATTATCAATGCAATCTTGTAAACGCTGGCGCTTGGGCCCTACAATATTGCATAGGTTTTTGAGCTGGTTTTCGTTTGCACAGCGAACGGTTCGTAAAGACGTGTTGAATAATTCGGCAAAATAGGTATCTTGTTGGTATATAACCAATTGTTTCATATTCACTGACCAGCTGGGGCATTCCACGCAGCAAGGCTACCCTCTTCCTTATTTAGTGACCCTCCGAGTCACAGTAGGTAATTTCTCTAGAACAAAAAAATGAGTACTGTTAGTCTACTAGCAAAATACGAATACTATTGAGAAACAAAATTATAATGAAAATAGAAATGTTATATTTAAGGATAATATAATGTTATATTCATCATTTAAAATCTAGGACTTCGAAATTATAATTTTTTCTTCTATTTAGACCTTATAATACGTTTAAAAAATAACTACAAGGATCAGCAGTTCTATTTTAATAAAATAAATGTTATCATATCCATAATACTCACATTCAGTTCAGTTTCATAAGATATTTGTGTTATATTAAATCCACTTTTACGCAGCGCAATCACATTCGCTTTCATTTCAATATTCTGCATTTTAAAAGGAACTACAACACGGCTAATAGAACACACGTCGCTAACCCACAATAATTAACAACCAACAAACAACGTTCTATTTAATCGCGGTGAATGACTCGTTACTTAACTGTATCTACCTTATAAGTAATTTATTAACTGTGGGTATAATCATAAAGTTTTACGAATTAACCGGTTGAATGCCGTAATTACAGACACAATTAAAAAGCCATTGTATCTCGTGTAGATCTACGTTCCGGCATACGAAAGGTTAAGCGCACAAGACGAACATGGCAAGGAAATATATTATTATAGTCATAAGCGTAATTATTCGAAGTAATTATTAAAAAACCGGCCAAGTGCGAGTCGGACTCGCCCATGAAGGGTTCCGTAGCAGCAAGTAACATAATATAAAAGTTCTTGTAGTTCGTTGTAACTTTGTGAAAGGTAAATTGCGGTTTTCGATTTATGACGTATTAAAAAAAAACTACTTACTAGATCTCGTTCAAACCAATTTTCGGTGGAAGTTTACATGGTAATGTACTTTTTAATTTTATCATTCTCTTATTTTAGAAGTTAGAGGGGGGGACACACACATTTTACCACTTTGGAAGTGTCTCTCGCGCAAACTTTTCAGTTCAGAAAAAAATGATATTAGAAACCTCAATATCATTTTTGAAGACCTATCCATAGATACCCCACACGTACAGGTTTGATGAAAAAAAATTTTTGGAGTTTTAGTTATAAGTATGGGGAACCCCAAAATTTATTGTTTTTTTTTTTCTATTTTTGTGTGAAAATCTTACTGCGGTTCACAGAATACATCTACTTACCAAGTTTCAACAGTATAGTTCTTATAGTTTCGGAAAAAAGTGGCTGTGACATACGGACGGACGGACAGACAGACATGACGAATCCATAAGGGTTCCGTTTTTTGCCATTTGGCTACGGAACCCTAAAAACATTTAAAAAAACTATCACCGCGCGTGAGATTCGAACCCACGTCTCGCTACGCAGGACGCGCTTACCCAAAAGTGATAACCGCTAAGCTATCATGCCATATACCGTAGTGGTTGAATTAATGAAATACAATCAGTTGCAAATGAATGTGAGCGTGTGTGTCTACAGTAGAGAAATAGCTAATTAAAAGAAGGTCGTCGTAAGTAAAACCAAAGTGTCAATCTATTGCTTTGTGAAATTGCTACTCCACTTATGACCGTGGTCGTACATAGTAGGGCCATAGACTTATAATACAAACTGTAAGTCCATGAGTAGGGCCACAGCAAAGAATAAAGTAATATAGGACCACAGATAATATAATACTTCGGTAGGGCACACAGCATGTAATCTTCACTTGGCCGAGAAAGGGTATTTTGGATGTGAACTAACTGTGGTGACTTTATCTGTGAACAAGTGAAGAGAAAAATCAATACCAGTATCAACATTTACCGCTCGGCCATGACTTTTGGCTTAACTTTTGGATTAGCTTTTGGCGAGCTGTGCGTCGTGGCATGGTTAGTACTTACATTTTGGTATATTTGTTTTTACCGCTCGCCGCCCTGCGCTAAGCTGCCGCTGATAGCGGCGAGTTCGTGACCAGGCAGGCCGTTAGTGAGTTTTATTGCAATACGTACTAGTGAAGCTAACACAAAAACTACCAAAGGAAAATTAATACAACCAATAATTATGTGGCCACACTGAGAGCTTCTTCTACCAAAGGAAAAAAGAATAACACAGCACTGATCCAATAATATTAAAATATAAATACTCATTTTGTAAAATAGGTTGTAAATTGTATCCATTTTAGAAAACATTGTTTGTGCTGCTAGCACCACTAATGGTGAAACTTGGCAGTCTGTTATCTGTACCATTTTATTAGATGACATGACAGTGGAGGATAATAATAGTCGATTGATCGTAAGTGTCTATGATATCGATGTTGTAGGTTGAATCGATTAACTCGATTGATCTAACAAAATCGATTTTCAGTTTATCTTTATCGATACAAGTCGATGCTTAGTCAATCACTATTTGACAACTCCCGACAAGAAAGGTCGCAAGACGAAATTTGTAATGTGATAAAATAGGAATTTATACGTGCTGTAACGTAGTTATTATACTGTAGTGTAACATGAAGATATGAATACCGAGGACAGCCCATCTAGTGAACCATGCATTATACCCATACGGAAAACAGTGTTGTGTTGAAGAGAAAGTGTCGTGAAATCGGACAGTCGTCGCCTTCAATGATGTGGAAGAGGTCGATTGTGCAAGCGACGGCTGGGTGCGCGCGCGCCGCCGTGGCCCTGGCACTGCTGCTAGCTGTTTGTACGGTGAGTTCGCGAACCTTGTCGCACGTAGCTCGTACCAGGGCTCCGTAACTCCGAACCCTGCAACCACAGTACTTATCCACTGGCTATGTTGTTGTTTATATAAACATAACAAATGACATCAACAAGTCATTGATACCTATTTGATAACTTGTTGTGTTGCTTAATTTCGAGACATTTTACAACTGTGTAGATGTGTTGAAAGTAGGAACCTGCCTGAGTATCTACACAGAACTAAAGTAATCAATGAAGTTCGAGACAGCCTTCTATGTATGTAAAACAGAACAGTTAGAACATTCTCTCAATATTTTCTTGATCCTGGAGGGAAATCCAATGATTAATTATTATAATGTTTTTGTTGATAGTATCCTTATCTACTTGAATCAGGTTTAATAATTTTTATTGTTTTCCTCCTCAACAAATTTGTATGAGGAAAATAGTGGTGGCTCTACTGAAATCATGAATTAAATTAAAAAATGAAGTAATTGAGTATGTTTGATGAATGCTTTATCAATGTTTGGCTAATTACACTTGGAAACATCATTTTAACTTTGTTGTGCCACATGGACTTTTTTGATAATCTTTACTTTACCTTTTCCCTTTTTTTTTTTTACTTTTTTGATAGGTTGTCAATAATAATTGAAAGACTAGATTAGTCTTTCAATTATTATGGATATGAAATGTATGCCAAAATACCATTCTGACTGTGAACTTTCTGCAATATGATGGTTCTACTTTTTAATTATTATGGATATGATGCCTAAAGGTGATTTTGACTTACAAAATTGTGAGTTTTGGATGTATGATAAATGAGTGTTTGCCAATTGATTTTCTGCAAAATGAAGTTTATGCTATCCTCTGTCATGCAAAATACTATCATAACATAAAAAGTTGTGCTATAGAGGGTGGACCCCGAGAGATGTTGTGACTGAAGGTATTAAAGGCATTTGAGAAATCAATCAACTCTTTTTCTTTGGTGTCCTCCAGTCCTGCCCTTATATCGCCAGTAACTTTAAGGAAGGCAGAAACAGTACTTTGCATGGGCCTGAACCCAGATTGAAGAGTAGCCATCTTCCCTATGAGTGAGTTATAATGAAGAAAATTGGAGGATTGTTTGTGGACGCAGGCCTGGAGTACTTAGGATGGGAAGAGAAGGATATAAATGGGGTGGAAGTGGGTAGGAAGAAAGGGATTAGAAACCTTAGATAGTGGACGAACATAGGCTTTGAGCCACAGGGAAGGGAATATTCCGGTGTATATGGATTTTTTTACAATGTGAGTAATTGTGGGTAGGAGATGACCCAGAATAGTTATGATCATACCACAGGAGATAGTGTCACATCCCACCACTTTTGATTTAATAAATAGAATGATCTTTTTGATCTCTCCCGTTTCAATTGGTATGAAACTGAAAGGATTAATAGGAGGATGCGTTAAAGCAGAAATTAGGGACAGAGTTTGTTGCTTGGTTAGACAATCCACGGTAGCAACAGTGGAGAGTTACAGTTGAGATTGTCCAAGTCAATTAAATTAAGAAGGTCAAAATGTCGCGGTTTGCCGATACCAAGAGTTCCATGAAATTTCCAAATATCGGCAGAAGAGGAAGAATTGATAGTATCTAGAATGTGGCGGCGTTTAGCATTGCATATCGCCTGATTACATCTATTCCTTGCCAGTTCTCATCAGTAGGTACGATCCCTTTTATTACAAAGCGCGCGGTCCCTAGCCTACGTCGCATTGCCGTCTGTGTTCCTCTTGTCGTCAAAAGGTGCCGATGGGCGTTTTAACTTTACTTTTTTGACGGGAGCATACAAAAAGGGTGATAACACAACATCATAGGACACTTTGCCGTCAGCGGAAATGGCTAGTTTAAATAAATTTTTTGAAAAGAGATCAATTCGATGTACTCGAACACTGTGCAGAGTACATGGCGAGGCGGCGAGTGCGCCGACCTGGTGATCGAGATCCCGGGCTCGGGCGGCGGCGAGCCGGAGGCGCCGGACGGCGGCCACTACCGCCTGGACTACCGGCCGCCGCACGGCACGCCGGCGCCCAACTTCACGGTGGCGGCGCGCGCCAACACCATCAACTTCGTGGGGCTGCCCGGCACCAAGTACCACTTCATGCTCTACTACTCCAACGCCACGTTCGCCGACCTTTTGACGTGGAATCAAACCATCATCACTGGTAATCTTCACTTATTTATTACATCTTCAAATTGACGGTTTTCATTGTTTTTATTGCTTGTGTTGTTATCATAATGCCTGCTGCAGCTTATAAAATCATTTTCAACATTAAAACTTCTAGTATGATTGTTAACTTATTCTTTGCTGCTGCTGTTCCTAGTTTTAGATAAATTGATAAATCATCAATTTATCATTTACTGTGTAGTAGTAGTCAATAATGAGTCAATTTATGTCCTACACAAATAACGAATGGTTTAACTTAGGTACTTGCCTTGTTTTATTCTGCCTTGTAAAAGTGAACAATAATAACAATTGCATTGTTTGTGGACACAGCGCCGGAACCGCCCACGAACCTGACTGTGACGCTGGGCCGCAACAAGCAGGCCTCTATCTCGTGGTCGCCGCCGGCGCATGGCGACTATACCGGATTTCGATTTAAGGTACTTTTCAGTTAAACCTAAACTAACTACATGGCCAAGCCCCTCGGATCTATGTATACTGAAATCGTCTCAAGTCTGTGGGTGGCTTCCCACATTACGTGATTTTAAGGACTCGCACGGCCATACCTACGAAAAAAGAAATGTAAAACATTATTGGTATCGATATCCGTGATTGGTAACAACATAAAGATCGAAATAACAGAACGAGCGTTTCCAAACGCGCACGGTCTTTGATTTTGATCATTGTTTTAGCAATAATGTGTAAATTCGTTTGTACTATATCTTTACGGTGCGAGATTTTTCAAACGCGCAAAGCGTTTGAAAAATCTGAGAAGCCACCCAAATGATTCGTTTGATTTCACCCAAACATTCCCATCTCGGCACCCATGAATTTATTTATTTATCATGCCCACGAAACATTCCCATCTCGGCACCCTGTCCTAAATCATTGTTAGGTACACAGTCTTCAAAAAATGGAAACACAGTATCAGTATACTAAGTAAATCAACTTGATTATTCATTACATCACAGTAAATATTTTTCAAAAATTACCGTTTATAAAACAAGGTTAATTTAAAATACTAGTGTATAGTGGAAAAATAAAAGATATTATTTTTATGGGACTTTCACAGACAAGCCCTTGAATCGCTCGCACTCTAACTAAGGCTCCAAAAAAATTACAAAAATATATATGTATAACGTGTTATAAAAATATCTACTACGGCTTCAATGGAAGACAGTATTTACCGACTTCACAAAAAGGAGGAGGTACTATGTTCGGCTGTTTGTGTGTTTTTTTACCGACTTCTTATTATTATTATTTTTATTTTGTATGTTTGTTCATCGAATACTCCGCCAATTGTCGATGGATTTTCAAAATTCTTTTTTTGTTCGAAAGTAGATAGTTCTGAGGTGGTCCCACTGTCACCAAGTTAGGATCTGATGATGGGATCTTAGAGAAATCGAGGGCAACCCTCAAATTTTATAGGCTCACTTATTGTTTTTCGCATATTTTATGAAGTATCTTGTTTATTTGCGTATGGTTGTCACCATCTCAGGTAGCTGGGCTGATGATGGAAGGTACAACTTAAGTGTTTACTTCCTTAACAGTAAGAAGTTACTCAAACAGGCAAGGGCTGTTTTAGTAAATTGTTTGGATGTTTGATAGGGCATTTGTCACATTTGGTCTCATGATCATCAAGTCATGACCTGATGCTTCAGTCAGGATAGTCTGCAGAGTACCTAACTCCTCGACAACTAACAGCAGATATATCGTGTTTAGGCTCATTGAAAAGGGCTCGATGTGTGGATAAACGTACTGTTAATGAGGAACACCGAAGTACATAGAGACCTGATGCTGAAGCCAGGAGCATCAGAAAAAGTACAAACCTTGAAATAACAGCACCGTAGTCGTGTTTAAGCTCATTTTAAACAGGACTAAATTTTAAGTTCAATGCAATGTTGACATAAGTCTGGCCTGATGCTGCAGCCAGGATTATTAGCTTCTAGTCTAAAAACATCAGGTCAGGATTTGATGATGGGATTCTGGAGAAATCGAAGGAACTCTTCAAATATTATAGGCACACCTATAGCGATTTGGGTATTTTTTATAGTAACTCGTGCACTTGCTCTCGGAAAGCACCATTTGGTGAAGTGGAACTGATGATGAAGACCACAGATGGCCACCGGAACTACTCAATAATATCTAAGTATTTCACGGGTTGCGATTCGATTACTTTAATATGGTTGCTAAGCAATTCATGCTCGTCACAATGTGAATGGTGATATGGAGCTGATGGTGGACCTGGAGAACTTCTCAACAATTAACTTCCCTGCATCGGGAAAAGCAATATTTTGTTTGTAAAAGGCGATGATCACTAGGCTATTGTAACTTAGATAAATTATAAGCAGACCCACTAAAAAGCGTGAAATAAAAACTTTTTAAGAAAAAAAAAAAAAAAACCGACTTCCAAAAAAACACTGCAAAGTGAAAAATAACTTTAATTTTGGAAGTCGGTGGCAAAAAACTAAAATACAGATCCAAAGACACCGACTTCCGAAATTAAAGTTATTTTTAACCGACTTCAAAAAAAGGAGGAGGTTCTCAATTCGTCGGAATCTTTTTTTTTTTTTTTTTTTTTTTATGTATGTTCCCCGATTTCTCGAAGACGCCTGGACCGATTTGGAAAATTTTTCTTTTGTTTGAAAGGGTATACTTCCCAAGTGGTTGCATGATCATCAGGTCAGGATCTGATGATGGGATCCCAGGGAAATCGAGGGCAACCTTCAAATTTTATAGGCACATAGTACCATTTTCATATATTTTCTAAAGCTGTTTAAGTATTTGCATCTGATAATCATCATCTCAGGTGGATGAGCTGATGATGGAAGGTACAACTCCTCAACGGCTTGGAGTTAAAAGAAAATTCTTTCAAAATTATTTATAGTAACACTCGTGCATTTGTTCTCGGAAAGCACCATTTGGTGAAGTGGAACTGATGATGAAGACCACAGATGGCCACCGGAACTACTCAATAATATCTCCGTACTATTTCACGGGTTGCGATTCGATACTTTAACATGGTTGCTAAGCAATTTATGCTCGTCACAATGTGAATGGTGATATGGAGCTGATGGTGGACCAGGAGAACTCTTCAACAATTAACTTCCCTGCATCGGTAAAAGCAATATTTTGTAAAAGGCGATGAGAAAGTTGACACTAGGCTATTGTAACTGAGATAAATTATAAGCAGACCCACTAAAAAGCGTGAAATAAAAACTTTTTAACAAAAAAAAAAACCGACTTCCAAAAAAACACTACAAAGTGAAAAATAACTTTAATTTCGGAAGTCGGTGGCAAAAACTAAAATACAGATCCAAAGACACCGACTTCCGAAATTAAAGTTATTTTTCACTTTGTAGTGTTTTTTTGGAAGTCGGTTTTTTTTTTTGTTAAAAAGTTTTTTTCACTTTGTAGTTTGTATACAGGGTGAATTTTTCAAGTGGGCGTGGATGGCCAAATCCGAAACTATGAGGACTAGCGAAAAGTACTCAAAGGAGTCGCGGGCTCGATTTTGATGAAAACTAAAACTGCATCATTGGATTTTTGAAAAATCAATATTTCTAGCCAGGAATCGAACCTGTTGATTTTGAAAAAAAAATACACGCTGTATTATTTCACCATTCGATAGTGTCGCTGATAAGGATCGAATTCTGGGATGTAATGACATACGGCAAACTAAAGGAAAGAGCTCATTTTTAACAAAATAGGTACATTTTTTATTTTTCTTATGTTACCTACCTCATCATCATCTGCCTAGCATTTTCCCAACTATGTTGGGGTCGGCTTCCAGTCTAACCGGATGCAGCTGAATACCAGTATTTTACATGGAGCGACTGCCTATCTGACCTCCACAACCCAGTTACTGGGTAATACGATACCCCTACCCCTTGGTAAGACTGGTTGTCAGACCTTCGAGCTTCTGACTACCCGTAACGACTGTCAAAGATCCAGGAATGACCGCCGGGACCTACGGCGTAACATGCTTTCCGAGGCATGGAGGGGTCTCGGTATGTAAAGATGGTCACCCATCCACAGACCAACCGCGGCAAGCGTGCGGCAACCTGATGGATTGAACCTGTGCGGCTGTTATTATTTAGCCGGGCACGGGTTATGTGACCTACCTACTAAACCTTAACTGATTAATTGTTCAAAATGATGACCATTGTTTTCAATACATAGCTGGATTCGACGTCTCAAGGATTGTACTGCATTCAGCATTAAAATATTATTGATTCCATTAGAATATTTTCCAAAGATCGTAATAGAAATTTAAATTAAAAACATTATGTTGTGAGGGTTACTGCACGGCGGGTGTGTTCATAAAAATATTGAGCATCATTTCGAAGAAGGTATGTAATGTAGGTACGAATACTTTAAAATAAGAAGTTTATTAAAATTCAACATTTTCCTTAAGTTTGCCGTATGTCATTACTTCCCAGAATTTGATCCTTATTAGGGACACTATCGAATGGTGTAATAATACAGCGTGTGTTTTTTTTTTTCAAAATCAACAGGTTCGATTCCTGGCTAGATTAATATTGATTTTTCAAAAATCCAATGATGCAGTTTTAGTTTTCATCAAAATCGAGCCCGCGACTCCTTTGAGTACTTTTCGCTATTCCTTATAGTTTAGAATTTGGCCATCCACGCCCACTTGGAAAATTCACCCTGTATAGATTACAATAGTGAAGAAAGAAGACGGGTCACGGCCCATACAAAATTTACCCATGCCCGGCGGAACAAAAAGTTGTCTCATATTTTAGTATATTTTTAGTATATTAATATATAATTGGTAGTTACCATTACCCAAAATCGGGGCTATCATTGTAATATTGCTATAAATATATACAGAGTTGATATGACAGAGGGGATATTAAATTACACTACGTAAATATAGGTGTTTAGTATTAATTCAATACGGTCTAAAAATAAAAAGCGCCAAAAACTAGAATTTGTTTTTTTTCAAACAAACTAAATAGCTTACAAATTAGAGTAAAACGCAACAGCCTTTGTAAATAAAGTTGACTAAACTTGGATACCTGGGTAACAAAAATGGCAACGTCGTGCGTGCGCCGGAGCGCGGCGTGTGTTATCTCGTGTCGAGGCGGACGTCCGACGCCGGCAGTGGCGCGGGCGGCGGCTTTTATGTTAGGTACCTAAGGTTTTGAAGTACGCGCACAACAATCACAACAAAAACACAAAATTTTTAAATTCTCGATGTGTCCTCCATTCACATTAATGCACAAATCATACCGACGGAGAAGATTGTTATTTATTTTTCTAATTAAATCACTGTCCGTCGCTAAGAATGCTAAAATAATCCTATTTTTTAGTTCAAATACTGTCTTAAACTTATAATTTAGTGTCCTATCACAATAACTAAACAAAATCACAATAATAATTGTCAGCGCGCGAGTTCGATAAAACAAAAGTGGCGCAGGAGCTTCCGTGTTACATAACGCACGCTCCGAAAGGGTGGCGTCGGCGCACTGAAAAAACATGTTTTTTAGAGGTCGGGAAGCCCCACTTATCGATCGCAAGGATCTAGGTTGCAATAGCAACACACTGACCTATTTCTATTTCTTTTACGCGCGGGATGTTTTGGTATGATTGTCACTCTCGTAATGAAAGTGCAAGTATGTGTATTTATTGCTTCCTTGTTAGCATTGCCAGGGCCATTCCGCTCAATTAGGCCGACTTTTATTTGCAAATGGTAAGGACATTTGGTGCGTGTTGATTGCAATAATAAATTAAATAAAGGTGTTATACTTTTTTAGATAGCGGCGCCATACGTAAAAACATGTAAGAAATGTCATATAAAGTAAAAAAAGAATGCAGCTATGATATTTAATTTATTATTAGCATATATTCGCCGTTACTGGATTTCCGCGGATTGAACCGCCAACTTTTTTGTGAAATATTTGGTTGTACTTGTGACTAGCGTCAGAGCGGCAACAACGTATTGTAGATTATACTCAGATTTATCGTTTTAAGGTGCATGACCTATGCGTTAGACATAATCAGCTGTTACGAAAGATACATCGTGTTCAATTGGGGCAAAAACTTAAAAAATCATTTGCGACTAAACTACTGCTGCTATTTAATTGATTTTTCGTACAGAGCTTGGAAATGGTACCTAGTATAGGCAGTTTAAAGGAAAGCCCCTCTGTCGTATCAACTCTGTATATTTTCAGGAAAAATATTAAAATTATGTTTATTTAATTAGAAAATGTATAGAATTTGCACACAAGTGTATATTATTTGTGAAATTGATTAATACAGCCGCTTTTCTATCTTCTACTATCGTAGCTGTCATTGAATATTGCTAAGCAAGAAACGCCATAAGCCAATACTACTGTTTTTTATTACAAGGCCAAACAACTCTAGGTAGCTGCGCACACGTCGTGAGCATTGTTTATTATTTGGGTTGGAATGGGCTAGACGTGAGGACACATTTAGTCACCCTGCGTGCAGACTTAATAATACCACACCCCGGACACTCCATACAACGCTCGCAAAATAATTACCTACTACTACTACATTGACAAATGACGTTTGTATACGTGTAAATGTGTGCGTGAAATCTAGTAGGGCTGGCTGGCGCAGTATTACGTAGGCGGCGGCGCTGCCCGAACGTATGCAACAATGGGGCGCCGCGCGCCGCGACACTAGGTACTCACAGAAATCTAATTAATAACATTTCTATTGTACTACTTTTAAAGTCGAAGAACGAATAGAACGTGAAAGAAAGAGACATAACTAAGACAATAAAGAGATAGAGCAATTTGGTATGTTAATATTACGGAAGTTTTAATTGTTCTAAAACGAAGAAAACTTGGAAAATAAATGATTAATAGAGAAAATTATGAAAATAAATTATCACAACACTGGCTTAACTTGTTTGTCTGTAATATACTAGCTTTTATTTTTTATGGGTTTAAAGGATATTTGAGTTGCTGTTCCTTACCTTCTTTCATGTTTCGGGAACCGAAAGAAACTCCTGTCTTTATCGTTCCTCGATGAATATAAGCATCCAAGTAATGCACAATATACAACATCGTGATTAACACAAAATATAAAACTTTAAAAAAATAATGTGTTCGTGTCAGCAGTAGGTAGGTAGAGCGCTGCGGTTCTTGTGTATGCGAGCGCCATTGTAAAAGAGCAGGCGACGAACACATCGAAGTGCGGGGTGAGGTGCGGTAACTAATGTTAGTGCGGGGAAGGGAGTGGCCTTTCTGTACGCAGTACTTTAAGTATTCTGTGATAATACTGTATTAGATATTGAAAATCAATATGATAGTGTAATTTGCTGTTTTCTATCTTATTTAATAGTTTTCTGATTTCTGTTGTTTTTATAAGTTATTTCTTCACTATTTTTAAACGCAAGGCACTAAGTTCACGCACGCATGCATGATTCGATTCATTAAAAAAATATATAGATAAAAGTGAAATATTTATGTTTTTCTGTTCTAAAATGCGTAGCAATATCACATTTATTCACTAATAGCTAAATCTAGACATATAAGTATTTATTTGCAACTTTAAACGAAAAAAATTGGGACTCCTTTACAAAAAGAAATAGCAATATTTACATGATAGCAATCGAAATTAAATAAAAAAAAAAATATGCAGTTATTTTTTACTCATGATAATGCATAAACTGGAATACATTTCTTTAGCGCCGGGCGTTATAAAAAAAAACCGGTCAAGTGCGACTCGGACTCGCACACCGAGGGTTCCGTACAAATATTTAGGTATGTAACTACAAATCTGATCTATTTACGATTTTCGGATTTTTCCTTTTACTTGTTTTTTATTTTTATATTAAAGCGTTTTGTCAAACTTTTTACACCAGCAGCCTGTGGGCTAATCATACCCAAAAAACAGACAACACCCTTCGCATACAATACAACAATGCCTTCAGGGCGCTGTTGAGGCTTCCTCCGTACTGTAGTGCGTCACTGATGTTCGCTGAAGCGCACACTGACGATTATTTTGGAGTGTACTACGTGAGCTCGACAAATGGATGTGCGATTAACGCTTATGCGACAAAACTGTACTGCGACTCACCATAGTTCGAATGCACGCTTGTGCGACACACTGAAGATCGACATCACGCTAGTGCGACATGAAGACATTTGTATTCATAATCATATGTATATTATATGATGACCTTGATGGCTTAGTTAGTTACAAACTCTTGGTAATGTTCCCGGATTCGATTACGGGTTATAAAACTTGGGATAGTAATAAAAGCTCCGACAAAAAAATAAGAATTGTCCTTACTAAAAATATTAAATCTACTGCCTAAAATACTAACTTTCCGACTACTTTGTCCGAATAAAAATGACGAAACGACCGAATGAGATACTGAAATCTTCGAAAAATAATATACCTAGGTAAAGGTATTTGTATTCTCATTCGCTCGCTCTTGCATCCTATGTCGACGGAGCCCCGCTTCGCGGGGCTCCTATTTCTATGTAAAGGGTTTAAAGTAACCTAACCAAACCAAACCTCGGGGTGCCTTTGACAAAACCTCTGTTGTTTGTAACTTAGTCATTTGGTCGGAGGTTCAGTATTTTATTCGGAAGTTTAGTTTTGTTATTCGAAGATCCATTTTTTTTAGTCGGCCACACATCGCTGAAGATTAATTTGTTTTTCGGAACCATTATTTCCCTAATACTTGCTAGTACTTATAACGATATAATTCTTCAATTTCGCAGTAGCCGTAGTAAGTACCTGGTTGTCTGAAATTAAAGGTTCAGTTTTCGACTTATATTTCGGTGAATAACTCCGAAACCTGACGACCCTATCTAAATATATAACTTTCGTTGTGCACCGCGACTCTGAAAAAATAATCAAAATGGCGGCCGGCGTTAGGGCCACCCTCCATACAAAAATCTTCGAAGCCCTTTGGCACCATAGATGGAATGCACTTTTGGGTCGCAAAAAATGGAATGTATATGTATAAAACTTTTGAGGAAATATTAAAAGATCAAAAACGACAACGTACACAATAGAAAAGATTATAAGTCAAGGAGCTAGTGAACCAAAAAGAAGAAAAAAACAATATAATAAAGAAGAAAAAATTAAAAAGCATTTAAAACAAAAAGATAGTGTCATACTACTGTAATACTGCACCAACGTACTGTCGAATTACAGTACTGTCGCACTACCGTAGTGTCGCACTACCGTAGTGTCGAACTATTGTCGCGCAATCGTTTGTCACACTAGCGTGATGTCGATCTTCAGTGTGTCGCACAAGCGTGCATTCGAACTATGGTGAGTCGCAGTACAGTTTTGTCGCATAAGCGTTAATCGCACATCCATTTGTCGAGCTCACGTAGTACACTCATTATTTTGCGATCATGCGCAAGAAAGTGGCGTCAATAATACGCAGATTGAGAGGAAGCGACAATCGCATCCTGAGGGTATTTTCAGAAAGGTTAGAAGGGCCTACAATGGATAGGTTTAATAACACACCCGCAATGCAGTCACTTTCACAACATTATGTTCTAAATTCAAATTTCTATTACGATCTTTGGAAAATATTCTAGTGGAATCAATAATATTGTAATGCTGAATGCAGTACAATCCTTGAGACGTCGAATCCAGCTATGTATTGAAAACAATGGTCATCATTATGAACAAATTGATCAGTTAAGGTTTAATAGGTAGGTAACATAACCCTCTGGCTAAATAATAACAGCCACACAGGTTAATCCATCAGGTTAAGCTACGCTTGCCACGGTTGGTCTGTGGATGGGTGACCATCTTTACATACCGAGACCCCTCCGTGGCTCGGAAAGCACGTTAAGCCGTTGGTCATTCAGCCATTCCCGGATCTTTGACAGTCGTTACGAGTAGTCAGAAGCTCGAAAGTCTGACAACCAGTCTTACCAAGTTACTCAGTAACTGGGTTGTGGAGGTCAGATAGGCAGTCGCTCTATGTAAAATACTGGTATTCAGCTGCATCCGATTAGACTGGAAGCCGACCCCAACATAGTTGGGAAACGGCTAGGGAGATGATGATGAGATAGGGAACATAAGAAAAATAAAAAAGTATTTTGTTGAAAATGAGCTCTTTCCTTTAGTTTGCCGTATGTCATTAGTTCCCAGAATTCGATCGTTATTAGCGACACTATCGAATGGTGTAATAATACAGTGTGTGTTTTTTTTTTCAAAATCAACAGGTCCGATTCTTGGCTAGAACAATTGATTTTAAAAAAATTCAATGATGCAGTTTTAGTTTTTATCAAAATCGAGCCCGCGACTCCTTTGAGTACTTTTCGCTATTCCTCATAGTTTAGAATTTGGCCATCCACGCCCACTTGAAAAATTCACCCTGTATATGTATTTGTAATGTTTTTTTAAGTCGGTTGTTTTTTTTTGAAAAAAGTTTTTTACTATCTACGTTTTTTAGCGTTTTTGATACAAATTTTTAAGAACATGTAGCGTAGGTAACGGTAATTTTGTTGTTCAAACATCATTTTTGAAAATATATAATTTAATTATCTGTGAATGTGACTGATGATTAGCTTTTGTTGGGTACTTTAATAAAATTATTCTAAATTCTTTGATTATCTGTGATACGAATTTACACCAGGTTTTTATGATTAATAATAGTAAGTGATTAAAAAAGCAACTAAGATGAAGTAAGTTTTGTTTTTATTTCCCTAATAATATCACGTATCTATACACGATGTTACGGAAAGGGTATATCAATACAAACGGGTTGAAGTGTGTATCTGGTCTAGAATCTCTGTACTAAATTTCAGCTCAAAAGTAGTAACTTTGAATATGCTTAATATTTTTTTATTTCGATAGTTTATTAAATTGAAATCATAACAAACGTGTCACCGCACTACGAGGGTCATTATCCATTATCTGTAGTGTGTCTGTGCGCCTAGTACACGCACACCACGCCGCGCGCCGCCGCGCACCAGTGCAGCGCCGTGATGTCGAAATAAAAAAAATCTAAGCATTTTCAAAGTTAATGCTTTTGAGCTGAAATTTTGTACAGAGGTTCTAGACCAGATACACTCTTCAACCCGTTTGTATTGATATACCCTTTCCGTAACACCCTGTATATGTATATAAAAGGCAACCGTTACGGACTGACTGATCTATAAACGCACAGCTAAAACCACTGAACGGATTGGGCTGAAAGGGGTTTGAAGATTTTTGTATGGAGGGTGGCCCTAAGGTCGGCCGCCATTTTGATTTTTTTTTCAGAATCGCGGTGCACAACAAAAGTTATATATTTAGATAGAGGACACTTATACAAACAAAAAATGTTATGTAACATAATATCCTAAAGCGTCAGGTTTCGGAGTTATTCACCGTAATATAAGTCGAAAACAACAAGGATTTTTTTTGTTTTTTTCCCCTACACTACTACTACCCTTTTTTTAATCCCAGAGACTAATCTGACATTTAAGTCTTTTGTGTTTTCGTTTTTTTTAGTATAGAAGTTTGACATTACACTTGTCAGATTAGTCTCTGGGATTAAAAAAACGAACTATAAATTGACAACATTTCAAACCTGACACGACCTTAAAACAAAAATACTATTTCTTTATTTTCGTATCCTGAGTCCAAATATATTTTTATTTTATTTTTTTATTTCTAAATTTCTGAGAAAAAAAATAAAAATCAAAAAACATGTGATGACGTCACATAAACGGCGGAATGAGGTAGTTACCTTTGCGCATTCCAATGTCTTTGATTGAAAACATTATATCAAACAAGACATGTCAATGTCACCTAAGAAGTGTAACTAGAAAACAACTAAAAAACTCAATTGAATTCAACAATATTTTTTCCTATCAACTCGACACGCTGCTTTCTGTTAATATTATCAATTTTTGATTGATATTTCGCCAATAAAATGGATCCCAATGAAAAATATACGCCAATGACGGAACCAAAACAACGACTGAGACAAGTGACATCTAACAGTTTTTTTGACGGGTCACAATAAAGCAAAGGTAATATCGCCATTCTACCGTCATCTGGCACTTACGTCTTTTTAGAATACACCGAATTTCAAAGTTAAAATTATGAATGAAAAGTACATAATTTCGAAAAACGAAAAAATATGGGTGCCCTAGATTTGAATTTACTTTTATATAACGTAATAATACATGCAGGTTCAAAATATGAAATGTTGTCAATTGCCGTGTTTAATTATTTATTTAATAAATGTCTATTCTTCATTTGTTTCTTCTCCATAAAGGTTTCATAACGTTTCTATTACCTCAATAGTTCAATATGCTTACCTGGAAGGAAAAAAAACAAAAAAATCTTAGTAGTTTTTGACTTATATTTCGGTGAATAACTCCGAAACCTGACGCTTTAGGATATTATGTTAGTTACATTTTTTGTTTGTATAAGTGTCCTCTATCTAAATATATAACTTTTGTTGTGCACCGCGATTCTGAAAAAAAATCAAAATGGCGGCTGATTTTAGGGCCAAAACCTTCAAACCCCTTTGGCACACATATAGTAGCTATTATGATGTAGGCGTGCGCTAAGAAAGGATCTTCCAAAACTCACCCTCTAAAGGGGTGAAAAGGGGGGATTTTGTTTGTATGAAAAATCTTATTCCTTGAGTTAATAAACTTGAAACTCGGCACGAATACTTGTCTAAGTAAATTATGTAGTTTGGCATTTATTGTTAGTCTAAACTACCCCCAAAAGGGGAATTGGGTTGGGGGTGTCAAAATTTGTATGGAAGAATTTTAACGCGCGGTCCGTGTAACCCAAAACTCAGTATTTGTACTGAAGAGCAAAAATAAAGAATAACACGTATCAGGGTTTTTGGAAAATCTACCCGTAACGGAGTGAAACGGGGTAGTTAATTTTACAGGGGAGAATTTTACTGCGTGGCTTGATTAACTCGAAAATTGGTATATAAATATATCTTCGAGTCAAGTAATGAACACATCCCAAACGATTTTGCAAAATTCCACCCTGTGGGGATGAAAAGCAAGGAAACAGTTTATTTGAAAAATCTGATTCCGAAATCTGATTCTGATTTTGTATTCTGATTGATTGATCTATAAACTTAAAAATTGGCCCGAATACTTATTTATCTAAATAAATGATGAAGATCATAAACATACATTTTTGAAATTTTTAGAGGAAAGTACGAAATACACGCGGACGAAGTCGCGAGCAGTGCTATCTATACAGGGTGAAATTGAAAATATGCGACCAATCATAATGGAAGATTGTATTCATCGTTATGAACAACTTTTGTTATGACACCAAACCTGAAATCGCGAAAAAAAATCAGCTGTTCCCTACATCTATGTTCGCATAACTCGTCAAAATGTACGGAACAGCTGATTTTTTTTTTCGCGATATCCGGTTTGGTCTCGTAGTAAAAGTTGTTCATAAAGATGAGTAGAATCTCCCATTTCGATTTGTCGCATGTTTTCAGTTTCAACCTGTATATGTAGGATATAAAATTCAAAGTCCTGACTGACTACTGACATATCAACGCACAACCTAAACCGCTGCTCCTAGAGACATGAAATTTGGAGGGTGTGTTCTTTGTGAAGAGTAGGTATCCACTAAGAAAGGGTTTTTCGAAATTCCACCCCTAAGAGGGTGAAATTTTACGCGGACGAAGTCACGGGCAGAAGCTAGTCTTCTAATAAAACCACGTTGGAAAAGTCTGATCGCCAACCCCCTCATCGCGGCCGTAAGACAGGCGATGAGGGGGGTTGGCGGTCCACGCCGCAGCGTACAGCGATGAGAAGTGGGGCAATAACTTCCCAGTCGCCACACGGTGGTAACTGGGAGTTTTTTTATTCCCGATTGCCACCTGGTGGCAATCCATGTGGGGGCAACTGGGAATATTCGGGATTAGCTAGGCGCTTCTTCGTAGTATAAAACATGTGCCTAATAGTGGCATTTTCATTGATTTATTTAATAAAGTCGTAATTTTCTTGTAACTCATTGATCGGTTCCGCCAATCTCACTCATTGTGTGCGAGTATCTCAATGTGACAAAAAGTGTGCGACGAGTCGACGACCGTGTCGCCGTGTCGCCGTGCGGCCGTGGTCGCGTGTTCCTGGTGAGTGCTCTCGCTTGCCGCCTTATCTAACAAGATAACATAGTGGGATGAAGTTTTCAATATTTTTTTTAGTTTTCAATTAAGCACCATTTTGTTGAGAGAATAATGTTCCTCTGAGCATGTGGTCCTGTTCCATAAAAATAAGACTTGTGCGTTTTCGCACAAAACGGTAGTGAACTTCTATTAACTAACATTTAATAAAATATGCAAATTGAGAAGTACCTTGGTAACAAAAAAAACAAGTTTATTATAATCTGCACAGAATCTTCACGAAATGCACACATTCTGTGAAGATTGAATCAGTCTGATCTATATTGTATCGGATCCGTAGGATGTCCAAAGTTAGGCAAAGTGAGCGTAATTCACAGAGTTTATTGTATGTGAGGAGTTCGGTTCCCGAAGCAAAGCGTATAGCAAGGGCCAGGCCGAGCCCGGGGCCCGGGGCCCGGCTGGCGATGAGTAACGATGTGCCCTCGCAGGTGATCCCGCTGACGGAGCGCGCGGAGGGCGGCGCGCGCAACATCTCGGTGGACGGCGCCGGCAACTGGTCGTACGTGCTGCGCGAGCTGTCGCCCGGCGCCACCTACCAGCTGCACGCCTTCACGCTGCTGCACGACAAGGAGAGCGCTGCCTACGCCTCGCGCAACTTCACCACCAGTGAGTCCCCCACAGCCCACAGCTAGCGCGGCAGGCGGCGGCAGCAGGCCACATTTTTAAACATAATAATAATACTCGTATATTTAATCACTAGATATATCTCTTTTTACTAAATTTGGTATCATCAGGTTCCCATCTTCAGTAAAGACAAGTAAGACTCGGTGCAAATGTGGAAACCACCTCTGCTGTTTCATTTCACAACAGCATTCGGAGCATAGTTAATCAGTTGTTTTGAAGTTGAAAGTAAAAATAGGATCGCTACGATTTATACGAACGTATCCTAGTGTGGGATAGTTCGGAAAGATGAATCATACAGATGTAAATACTCGAACGGTAGAATCCGTCGCCCGGGGCTGATTGGGAAGTGTAAACTAGATTATTGAGCAATGCTGCCTTGACATTTGCATGTGTGCCATTGGCATATGTAGGGGGGAGGGGCGTGCCCACCCTAGAATGGTCTCAGACCCACCCTAGGATGTTTGGGGGCCTATTCGAAATTTTATAAATAATAATGTACCACTAAGACCTACACAAACTTATTATTACCTACATAATACATTCCATTTAGTTACTTTTGCAATCACAAAAATAATTGAATCTACTAATAAGCAAAGAAATAAGCTAGAGTATTATTATGATTAGACGGCCCGGGGGCAAACGCTAACTAACTAACTATATCGCTGGCGGAAGGTGGAGTTTGTGCGTGGTCAGCCTCCGGTTCCTCGGGAATTCGAGCCACGAAGGACTGAGCTCCGTCAGATCCTAGTGGCTGAATGGACGGAGTGACTTGCGCAACCCAGGTGGGGGCTCGCCACAATAGTGGCGATAAAGCCTGTTATGGAAGAATGGCTGGAGAGGCAGCATGGCGCCCTGAGTTTCCGGCTGACGCAGATGCTTACTGGACACGGGTGTTTTGGGAAATACCTGCGTCGCATAGGTCGGGAGCGGACGCCCGCCTGTCATCACTGCGTGGACTGGCATGAGGACAGGGTCACTCCGCAACTGCAATACCAGGATTAAGCAAAACAGGGAGTGGTCACATACATATCGCTAGAACGTGAAACCAATGAAATGTTTTTTTTAAGCATGAAGACCTTGTTCATTGTCCAGAAAAATAGATGAAAAACAATCTCATAAAGTAATAATAACGTTGAGTCAGATGACATGACGTAATACCCAATTTGATGGAAATGACATCTGTTTAACGTGCGTTATTCAAATGACAGGAGGTGATGTAAACGCCAGGGCTCAGACTATTAGTGCATTAAAATGTTAACTGGGTGGCGGAAATAAATTAACCGTAGCTACTTGTAGGTAGCACGATTGTGTGCTGCGTCCAGCCACCAGCGCGGCGGCGCCAGTGTTGCAGAACATTCCGCGCGGCGTAGCGCTGCGGTAATCATGCAGAACTGTAACCATAACACAGATATGAAAGCTATCACGCGCTTCGTAGAAAGGTGTAGGAAGTATCGAACTATCCATCTTCAGTGCAACGAGAAGTTGACGAGTAGTGCTTTCACTCCGAACTGTTTTATTGTGTGCAGGCGGATGTTTGTTTGTGGCAATTTCATGAATACTTTGTTGTGAGTGTAAGCCCCGGTAGCGCGTGGGGCGTGATGTAAGCTGAAGGTCGAGAGGCTCGCTCGGCGCGGGCGCGCGGGCGCAGCGACCACCGCACCAACGACTCGCAGAAGGACCGCGCGGGCAGCCACAGCGCGCGGCTGAAGCCTTATGTTAAACTATAGTTAAGAAACAGCTGCGCAACCTTATTGTTTGCAGTACCATCAAATGTTGCTGGTTAACACTGCTTTGCAACATGTTTTCCGCAACACGAAAACATGTTACTGAAACAATTTGTACAAATATTGTTTCTAATGAATACGAGGCTTAACGCGCTCACGTGATATCTTAGCGCATGTACTTGTACAGTCAACAGCACATTAATGGTTACAATTTGACATTGGCAGCCCCTTTTTTCGTAGCAATAAGGGTGGTTTTCGTAACGCTAGTGTTAGCAGTGATGTGCGTAGTTGCCAGCGCGTGCTGCTGTCGAGTTGTGCTTCTGCGCCTCTCCCGCGCGGTGGCGCGTGTGACAACAGTTACCGCGGGTAATGTTTCATTCACCCATTGTTACTTTTTCGGCGCTCATCGGGGAAGCGCTACTTTTTCACAACATATGACTACTACAGCTGACACTCAGTGGTAGCTCGCGTGTCGCAGCACAAGTATCTGAAATATTATTCCCTACCTACCTGCTCGTCTTACTGATATAATTTGTAATGAACACAGTTCACTTGCCTGTAACATACCTATTCTTTATTAGGAGCCATCTAGTTCGCAGTGAGAAAGATCTGACCTCCGACCGGCCGAGATTAGATCACCGCCGTGGTGACGAGAAGCGTCGGCGTGTCGTCATTACAAACGATGCGCGCACTGCTATGCGCGGACCATGTCAACACTGATATCGAACACAAAGTCGCGCTGCCAATACAGGGGTTCCACCGCGACCTCCATAGCACAAATAAAGCATAACATACCATTGCGCATGAAATCCGTGCATGAAACAACAATGCTACAATGTCAATGCAGAAAGACGCTTCAATTCATGGAAAACCGTCGACTACCACGACGAAATACACGGGATTTGACCTAGCAACAATGTAACCAAAAGATTGTGCCTCACTGGAGGAACTGCGAGGAACTGAACGGGGCTGCAAGTGACTCGACTAGCCGACGCCGACGTACACGCACTAATACACTGTATTCGGTAATTTAGTAGGTGTGGCGGTCCCTCCGACCAAATGCAACTTTGTAAAACAAATATTTTTACTATCAGGTTATTAATTTATCCTTATATGAACTCCCAATGCTCGCACTAAGTGAAGCGCAGTTTTACATCGTGTGATTCATTCTATTAGCAGGAAGTTAAAACAATTGAATATTTACAACTGAGAGGGAAAACTGCTGAGGATGTAGGTTTAGGTAGTTTTTATTAACACATTAAATTGATAACTTATCCTTATCATGATGATGCAAAGAGAATTAAACTACTTGAGAGCTGATAGACCGATTTCGTCTAGGCACACGACTCACCACTGCGGGCCGGGGGACGAAGAAAATACAGCGGTTGTGATTGGCCGATGCAACAATGTCAGGACGAATATTGCAAACATAGTGATGCCCAAGTCAGTTTTGCAACAAGAATATCAATATCGATAAAATCGACGTCTATTAATTTTACATTTTTTAAATTATACTGATAGGGTGTTAACAGGTTTTTGGAAATTAATCTTCCCTGTGAACTGCATTATTCTGTCAAGTTCCGCTAATGAAACACAATTGATTTTCTATTGTTTCGTCGCCGACGGGCGACGCGCGGGCTTGGCCGGTTAATCCGGAATATTTGGAAATCTAAAATGTAAACATTAAGTAATGTTACATTTTTACTAGTAACAAGTTCTCTCGTGTTACAAGTTTCATCGTAATTTTTGTCGTCTATAGTATAGACTTTGTTTTGGTGGTCTTGAAATTGTCACAACACTACAGCATTACTACAGATAGAAAGTGACAGACGTATTGACAATACCCTAGTGAGAGAAAGAGACTTTTCAAAAAGACATCAACGCGGGATACCTATATTTTTGTGCCATTTTACGTAAACACCCAGTTTAGCTCGAGCCCTGCGATTATTCATATTTTACTTATCGATGAAAAGTTACGCTATCTTTTTTTTTTAGAGCTGGATGTTCTAGACGATTTCCCACGCCATTTAATAGAACAGGAACACATAATTGTTTTTATTTATGCAGAAAATGTTTCAAAAAGTATCAAAATAACCGCGTGTGCAGAGATCCAATAACTAGTCAAAACTAAAATGGCCACTCATAGTTTCATCTAACATCAGTGTAATTTCTTTTACGTGTCGTGAGTCTGAGTCGCCCGTATGAGCTGTCAAGAGGTTGTATAGTCATTGTGATGATGCTACCTCATTTCTGATAAATACAGGAACATCCCTTAAACATATTCTAAATGTAGAAATACAACAAATTAATCAACAAATGCGGTCCCTACGTTAATGCTAACTTTGAGAGCCGCATGCATAACGTGGTAATCTTGTGATAATATAATATGTTTTGTTTGTCCCCCTTGTGCAGGACTCACAGGACACTGGTGAGCAGATGGCATGTTGTTTCTCGTCACTCCACGCCCTCATGTTACGCCTCTCTTTCCTAGCGGCACCGGACAATACTCTCTGACTGATCCTCGTTGGTAAATACGTATCCGTGATCAAAGTGAAGCGAAAGCCCTGCTTCGCTAAATACAGTAAACACCGCACCATTAGAAAGCTGCCGAGCGATTCTGTAAAGATCTCCCGTGAGAACTTAGGTGAAGTGAGCTGTCAATTCGTATAGCATCAGGTGGAGTGACAACTCACTTCAAGCTCACTTACCTAAGTGTTCACGGTGACATTTGTACAGAATAGACCGGCTGTTCTGTGTGTGAAATCCCACAATGTAAAAGTAGTAAATTCGACGAACTCGCAAGCTCATAAGTTAGTGGTGTTATTTCCTTTTCGGATTAATATTAAGAAAACTAAACCCACAAAGCTTAATTTTCGTAGAATTACGGAGACAAAGCGTCGAAAAATTGAATGTCACTTGTGATTCGGGTATCGCTTTACAATGTTGCACTCACGAGTATTGCGACTAGCTCGTGCATTGACGTCACGGCGACGTCCCGCGCAACAGATGTGGCGGACTTCAGCTGACACCCTAACAGTTCACAGGCGGCGGGGCTTCCGCCGAGCTCGTGCATGCGGCAGACATTTAAATTTTCTTAATAGATTTGCAAATGAACAACTGTTTGTTTTTCTGTCCGCGTCTGGTAGATTACAAGAAAGTAAGTCGGGCGTAGCGTGAGGGCTGCTTATATTGTGCATGCTTTTCTTTATGCTTTCACAAGTAGCTGTCGGTTGTGGACGGTGTGGTCCAAGTATCCGCGTCGGCACCGGGCCGGAGTCTGTGTGGTCCAAGTATCCGCGTCGGCACCGGGCCGGAGTCTGTGTGGTCCAAGTATCCGCGTCGGCACCGGGCCGGAGTCTGTGTGGTCCAAGTATCCGCGTCGGCACCGGGCCGGAGTCTGTGTGGTCCAAGTATCCGCGTCGGCACCGGGCCGGAGTCTGTGTGGCTCATGCTACTCTCGTGGATGGCGTGGCGGATTGCATTTGTGTCAAGGTCGCACTGACTTATGTTAGGTACTCTAGCACTCAGTGTGACCGCACAACAATATGTTGGAACATTTAACATCCGCTACTCGTTCGTGTGCCACAAACATATTGTCACCCATTTTCATAAAAATTACTCGTCATAATACAATATTCATATCATGTCGGAACTTTTAAAAGTCAACTATTCAATAAGTCAATAACAGAAATGATGAGTAATTACAAATACAAAGATATTATAAATGACAGTCAAGTATATTAATGTTTAATTCATTAGAACTCGCTGCTTTTATTCGTTGAAATGCCTACATTGAAGATACAATGTATTGTTTGAGAAGTTATTATTATGATCCAACTAATGTGTAAAATAGTTATTTTCCTCATGAACAGTCACGCATTTATAAATATGTACATAAATAATTTGGGTGTTCCTCTTAGAGTAACCGGTCCGGCAGGCGGCGCGGCGCACGCGTACTGCCGCACGGTCGTGTCCGCGTGAGCTTCAACATATCGATACGAACCAGTTTTCAGGATTAACCTTGAACTGCTCTCAATGTTTTATGTACCTACTCATAACGTTCATTTTCCTGTACCCTTTGAACCGGTTGAAGCAACACTGTTAAAGTATTGCACAACAGCATCAAATATTGTTTGCTAAATAGAACGTCCAGGTAGGTATTACCTTCTGGTTCTGTAAAGAACAGAGACACGAAAGTCGATTAACACTGTTAATCAACATCAATCATCATATAACTAAAAAAAACCGCCCCTGAGACGACCCACTGACCGGGCGAGTCAAGATTAAGCTTAAGGTGCTTAAGATTTTGATTCCTTGACTGTACGTCTGCCATATTGCAAGCACAATTTCATTTGAACGCAATCATTCAATAATAATATTATAACAATATGGTAAATCGCATTTCATTATCATCGCATAATTTGCAATCCCTTATTGCATACCACCCAACAACACCTCAACAGCACAACAGCTTGCATGTCGTACAGTGGTGTTCAATAGTTTTCATCATATTTTTGTTCCTTGTACTGTATAGTACTCTGCGGGAATCCGGCTGAAAAAAGAACATGAATTTGTTTGTCTCTCTAACATGTTTAATATTACAGAACTGTTCATTGGCTTGTTCAGAAAGTGTTCTATTTCGCTCGGAAGTCCCTGAGTATGTAGCAATGTATATGTTGACGGTAGCTGCGTGTTGTGTCTGTGCCGTGACGTGTTGTGTCGTGTCGCCCGCAGAGCCCAACACGCCCGGCAAGTTCATCGTGTGGTTCCGCAACGAGACCACGCTGCTGGTGCTGTGGCAGCCGCCCTACCCGCCCGGCGCCTACACGCACTACAAGGTATGTGTTCACCGCAGTCCGCAATACAAACACACACACGGTTCAATCTCAGCAGAGTAGTCAGTACGAGGCTTATGATGAGGCTCTAAAAGCCGAACCTTTGCAATAAGTCTGCGTGCTATGGCATATCACCCGCTGGGTACTTATTGTAATAATCCGTTCGTGACCGTGTTAGTGCGGCGAGCTTGGTTGAGCAGCGCGTGTAATGTGCGCAGGTGTCCATCGTGCCGCCGGATGCGCGCGACTCCGAGCTGTACGTGGAGAAGGAAGGCGAGCCGCCCGGGCCGGCGCAGGCCGCCTTCAAGGGGCTGGTGCCGGGCCGCGCCTACAACATCTCCGTGCAGACCGTGTCCGAGCCCGAGATCTCCGCGCCCACCACGGCGCAGTACCGCACCGTGCCGCTGCGCCCGCGCAACGTCACCGCGCCGCTCGCGGACCTCAAGGAGACTTCCTTCAAGGTCACCTGGCTGCCGCCGCTGGAGGAGAGGTAAAGCTACCGAGTGCACTGCGCTATACATATCAGATGGTTTTCAATAGATGATACTCATACTAGTTTGACGTAAATATGCGGTTTAGCACTATTTGTAATATCTTTCGAGCACTCACGTAAGTTTTGTTGGCAGCGAGTTCGAGAAGTACCAGGTGTCGGTGAGCGGCTCGGGCGGCGGCGCGCGTCGCCTGGCCCCGGTGCTGCGCGCGCGCGACGAGACGCCCGCGTGCGCGTTCGACGGGCTCGAGCCCGGCGCGCCCTACTCCGTCACCGTCAAGACCATGTCCGGCAAGGTCACGTCGTGGCCCGCCACGGCCGACCTCACGCTCAGTAAGTGCAGTGTGCAGTGTGCCAGTATACAGATGCCCAGAATTTCAACTAAGGCCTTTTTGTGAAATCACACGCGGGTATTAGTTAGGGTTTTCAACCAAACTTTTAGTAAAACTAAAAAACTTTAACTAAGAACTTTACTACTGCATTGCATATAGTTCCTAACAGTAAATGCACTAGTAATTGTCCACGGCTTCGTCCGCATAGCCGCCATTTTGAACTTTTTATTTACTTCATACATACGCACATGATATTATGTGGCCAAGTGTAATTACAAACAACGCACGCTCACTTGATACTCAAAAGTCGATTTTAAAAGCAATCGGTCCAAGAATAAAGAAAAACCAAACGGCGGCCACTTTTTTACAAGGTTTATTTAACTTGCACTGTTCGTATGTAATATGTAAGTTGTCCGTCAAAATTTGCACACCGTTTTTTTTAATTTTTTAAAACACATTTGAACTTGCGATGCGGGCGGATACTCTGTAATCGATTTTAAAAGCAATCGCCCCAGAAATAAACAAAATGGCAGCCACTTGTTATGGCCAAAGATTCGTGTTTGAAAACCACACCGAAGAAGAAGTGGCGCAACAAGCTCCCCAGCAGCAAGCTGACTGTTCAGTTACAAAAACTTCATTCTATACAATAGTATACAATAGGAGATTGCAAAGTATTTAACATTACGAGACACAGAACGGTAAATTGAATTGTACGCCATATTTCAGCTAACCATTATACCAACAAATACAATGAAAACTATACTCAAAATAATAAATAAAAATGTAAACAAAACTTAATACCTAAATAAAATACATATTGCAACTCAACTCATAAAAAAAACATTATAATGAGTAGATAAAGTCAATAATAAATGCAAATAATTAAAATAAAAGTCAAATAAAATAAACAATCCTAATTATGAACTCATATAACCTGTGAGTAGGTAAGCTAATTCTAGAGAAAGAACATAAGCATTGTCTTCAGTTAATCACAGTGAGCAGAATAGTTGTTATCGTTTAAGTAGTTGTTGATATGCCTTTGACTTTAAACTTAACTACAAGTTTAAACGCATTAAAATTCAAATCTAGCTTGTCATAAAAGGTTTTACCAAGCCCAACAATTGAGTTATGAAGCCGATGAAAGGGAGCACGTAGTTTGTCCTTACTTCTAGTGTTAACATTGTGAATATCACTGTTTTTAGTGTACAATTGTGTATTTTGCCTAATATATAAGATGTTGGCAAAGATTAACTGTGATGCAACCGTGAGATTACTAATATCTTTAAAAATCTCTTAGAGAAACTGGCACCTACGAGGGGAGGTCCAACAGTTCGTGGCATGGAGGGGATGGAGTGGGGGTAGGGGCGCTCGCTTACTAATCGGGTACTCATCATTAGTATATAAATTGAGTTTCAGCCCTATTGCGTCATTCGTTTACGAACACTCGCCTGTTAAACAAGTCAATCCGGAAGAAAACTGAAACTATGGAGAAAATTGAACACCGTGATGTGATAAAATTCCTTACCAAGCAAGGAAAGAACGCTCAGACAAATGAAATGAAATGGAAACCGTTTATGGGGAAGGTCACGATACATTAAAGTTTAAAACGTAATACTAAAAAAACATCTTTATTTACCCAAATAATCAAGTTTTTTTTATTAATAAAATACTCCTTTTTTTAACCGACTTTAAAAAAGGAGGTTCTGTATTCGACCCGTATGTATGTATGTATGTTTGTATGTCCGCGATTATCTCAAAAACTACTGAACCGATTTTGATAATTCTTTTACAAATGTGATCTACATACTTTCAGGAAGGTTTTAGTATATAATATGTTAGGTAATTATTCTTATGTACGAAGTTATATGCATAAATGTAATGCATCTCCGACATTTCTATGCGAATTTTGATGATTCTTCGAGTCGTGTCTTCAATTCTTCAATGCACTAGCGTTAATTGAATTTGTGTGGGGTAGGTACAACTAAAAAGTGAAAAATAAAAACTTTTTTACAAAAAAAAAACAACCGACTTCAAAAAAAAAACACTACAAAGTGAAAAATAACTTTAATTTCGGAAGTCGGTGTCAAAAAACGAAAATGCGGAACCAACGACACCGACTTCCGAAATTAAAGTTATTTTTCACTTTGTAGTGTTTTTTTTTGAAGTCGGTTGTTTTTTATTGTAAAAAAGTTTTTACTTAAATAGCGGAAGTATATATAATAGTGGAAGGGTTAATTGTATTCTCTCGTTGTAATAGTAAACAATGTTGAGGGTGTTATTTTCCAGAAGAAAACGGTTTTTTCTAGCTTTAACTGTTGGGTACAACATGTTTGGCACGTGAATGATGTCCTTTTCATTTTATAGGGGTGGAAGGGCTGTTAGAATTTGTAGGACAAAATACAAAAATCACACGAACGAACTCGCAGGGAAAGTGCTGGTAATTAAAACAAAACAAGGAAATAATCTAGAAATAGTTTTGAGACATCCGTGTACTGTACATGTCATACTTAAATAAAATGGCGAATTATTTAAAAATGCAAACATATAAAACGTAGCCAATCGTCTCGACTCCTACGGTCCTCGGTCCCCGACTTACTCCTTAATAGTAATGTTTGTGTGTGTGGCACAGAGCCGCTGGCCGTGCGCGAGCTGCGCTGGGAGCACGCGGCGGGTGGGGTGCGCGTGTGGTGTATGTTGTAATGTTTGTGTGTGTGGCACAGAGCCGCTGGCCGTGCGCGAGCTGCGCTGGGAGCACGCGGCGGGTGGGGTGCGCGTGTGGTGTATGTTGTAATGTTTGTGTGTGTGGCACAGAGCCGCTGGCCGTGCGCGAGCTGCGCTGGGAGCACGCGGCGGGTGGGGTGCGCGTGTGGTGTATGTTGTAATGTTTGTGTGTGTGGCACAGAGCCGCTGGCCGTGCGCGAGCTGCGCTGGGAGCACGCGGCGGGTGGGGTGCGCGTGTGGTGTATGTTGTAATGTTTGTGTGTGTGGCACAGAGCCGCTGGCCGTGCGCGAGCTGCGCTGGGAGCACGCGGCGGGTGGGGTGCGCGTGTGGTGTATGTTGTAATGTTTGTGTGTGTGGCACAGAGCCGCTGGCCGTGCGCGAGCTGCGCTGGGAGCACGCGGCGGGTGGGGTGCGCGTGTGGTGTATGTTGTAATGTTTGTGTGTGTGGCACAGAGCCGCTGGCCGTGCGCGAGCTGCGCTGGGAGCACGCGGCGGGTGGGGTGCGCGTGTGGTGTATGTTGTAATGTTTGTGTGTGTGGCACAGAGCCGCTGGCCGTGCGCGAGCTGCGCTGGGAGCACGCGGCGGGTGGGGTGCGCGTGTGGTGTATGTTGTAATGTTTGTGTGTGTGGCACAGAGCCGCTGGCCGTGCGCGAGCTGCGCTGGGAGCACGCGGCGGGTGGGGTGCGCGTGTGGTGTATGTTGTAATGTTTGTGTGTGTGGCACAGAGCCGCTGGCCGTGCGCGAGCTGCGCTGGGAGCACGCGGCGGGTGGGGTGCGCGTGTGGTGTATGTTGTAATGTTTGTGTGTGTGGCACAGAGCCGCTGGCCGTGCGCGAGCTGCGCTGGGAGCACGCGGCGGGTGGGGTGCGCGTGTGGTGTATGTTGTAATGTTTGTGTGTGTGGCACAGAGCCGCTGGCCGTGCGCGAGCTGCGCTGGGAGCACGCGGCGGGTGGGGTGCGCGTGTGGTGTATGTTGTAATGTTTGTGTGTGTGGCACAGAGCCGCTGGCCGTGCGCGAGCTGCGCTGGGAGCACGCGGCGGGTGGGGTGCGCGTGTGGTGTATGTTGTAATGTTTGTGTGTGTGGCACAGAGCCGCTGGCCGTGCGCGAGCTGCGCTGGGAGCACGCGGCGGGTGGGGTGCGCGTGTGGTGTATGTTGTAATGTTTGTGTGTGTGGCACAGAGCCGCTGGCCGTGCGCGAGCTGCGCTGGGAGCACGCGGCGGGTGGGGTGCGCGTGTGGTGTATGTTGTAATGTTTGTGTGTGTGGCACAGAGCCGCTGGCCGTGCGCGAGCTGCGCTGGGAGCACGCGACGGATGGGGTGCGCGTGTGGTGGGTGCCGGCTGCCGGGAGCACGCAGGACGAGTACAAGGTACGTACACACGATACATCCAATCGATGTTATAACTTCATACACTTCACTCACATTATTTTCACATCAACTGTTTCCGATCAAGGTGAGCGAGAATCCGGCTGGAAGAACCAAAATGTGCGGTGCGAGGGCTTCGATATTTGAAAGTTTGTTAAATAAAAGTCAATCTCCTAGATATACTAAAAGGTCTATTGAACTTCCGCAAAGTCATGATACTAAATGTAATGTTCTGTGAATAACTGTATGAAAGGTTAATGTTAATAATGACTGGAATATTATGTATGCACCTCGCGATGTGCCCGCGGAATACACTAATTGATATTTGATAAGTTCATCGCTCTATAGGTGCGTGCGTCCTAAGAAGTAAAGCGTTCAGTGGTATTACATCGAGCAATAGCTTTAATAAATTTCCAAAAAAAAATAAAATTGTTACTGCCGTAGCTTCTGCCATCTATTACAATCGATAATAGACGTGTTTAAGCTCTTCCTGTCAGTCGCAAAGTGTTGAAGTTTCTAAGAACAACATGACCCTTATAACGAGCGTCGACATGTTGCGATGTGTCCTCAGGTGTCATACCACGAGGCGGGCCCGTCGCGCGACGACAGCAACACGCTGCTGACGCCGGACGCGCACGTGACGCTGCGCGCGCTGCTGCCGGGCCGCAACTACAGCGTGGGCGTGGCCGCCGTGTCGCGCGGCGTGGCGTCGGAGCCGCGCGCGGCCGCGCTGGCCACGCGGCCGCTGGCGCCCGTGCTGCTGGGCTCGGCGGCGGCGCCGGCCGGCCTGGCGCTGGCGTGGCGCTCCGACGTCAACAGCCGCCAGGACCGCTACGAGCTGCGCTACCGCCGCTACCGGCCCGGCCTGCCCGCCAGCGACGACCCCGACGACTACGAAACGGTACGCCACGCTCCCTTTTTAATATTAAAGGATAAGTTTTTGCGATTTGTGGCTTTTCTAATACCTCAGTTTGTCCGGGAGTGTTTTTAATTCTTATACGAAACTGAAACAATTGGCATCATACAAATAAAACTTCAGATTGGAAGTTTTTCTAGCTGACTGACTATATTTTTCCAAAATCTGTAAATGCAATTAGCAATTACTAAAAAAAGTTAAGGATGAGTCTCCTAAGAACGTTTTACTGTAGCTACAACGCTAAAAGCACCCATCCTGTATACAAAATCCAATTAAATTAACAGACGAAACTTCACAGACGTGATGGGTATCGTGATCTATGAAGAAAAAACAAAAAACTTCACAGACGTGATGGGTATCGTGATCTATGAAGAAAAAACAAAAAACATAATTTCGAGTAAAGTCTACAGCTGATTACCGGGTATAACTTGATATTGATTTGCCTCCGGAAAAACATAATTGTTTATGAAGACGTGACGTTGTATTTACTCTGTGCCAGCTAAGACGCGGGAACTGCTGTCACTTTCCTAATTCATTGTGTTGTGTACTTTCACCGCGTGTGGTCAAAATCCAAAAATATTTGGTTTATCGTTAACTGTCAATTTTATTTATTTCTAACACACATAACCTATTTTACAATTTAACACTAAAATATATATATGTCGGATCAGGAGTAGGTTATTGGTATCTAGTTATTATCAGGCATATTTGATTAACTACTGTGGGCGTACTGTGGGTGGTGTTGGTTATTGCGCAATAGAAAAACCGTTTGCAGTTCAAATCAAATCATAATATCACGAACAAATTAATCACACTAGCAAATCACACACTGTAGGTACACGACACAACTAGATGCACAGTAAAATAATTATGTACAGTAACAAAGTAATTGCGAACAAATCGTAGGATCGATTACTGTTCGTATAGTGACAGAGCCACCCAAATAAACTTTAGTAAACCGACAGGTTTGTCGGGAGCTAGTGCTCTGTTCGGAGTCGAGTCCGAACACCGACTGACTCTCACTGACTGTCACTGACCGTCACTGACTGTCCAGCACAAACAAACGAGTGCGCTCAGTTATAAAGGTTTGTCCCCACTACGCACTCGCCCCACAACAACTCTGTCCAATGGCGTACGGAAATACGTCATCGTGTTTACTTGATACAGTTACCGGCACGTAAGTTGGCAAGATATTTCGTAGTGGGGGAAGTTCGCGCATGTAAAAATGTATGAAATTGTGCATGCGCGAACTTCCCCCACTACAAAATATCTTGCCAACTTACGTGCCGGGTATTATACAAAATACTAAAATGTGCTAAATCTAATAAGACTTACATTAAAGTAATCGAATAATACAACAAGAATAATTGTCTTAAATAAACAATAGTGATTTCAAGTAAATCATTTTAAAATCAAAGTAACATGTCATCAATTGTTTTGAACAAAACCATCGGTTACAACTATGAAAACAACTTGCTAAAATCAATTAGCGTGTACACTGAGTACTCAATAAATTATGTTCCGATTTATTAGATAATAATTGATAGTAAAATCTTAATAAGAAAACAAATCATAACAAATTCTGTTGACTATCCCTCAAATTTAATTGACAACTGTCTCCTACATATAGATATTACATACATGTGTATAATAAATAAAAAACAACCGACTTCAAAAAAAAACACTACAAAGTGATAAATAACTTTAATTTCGGAAGTCGGTGTCTTTGATTCCGCATTTTCGTTTTTTGACACCGACTTCCGAAATTAAAGTTATTTATCACTTTGTAGTGTTTTTTTTTGAAGTCGGTTGTTTTTTTTTGTAAAAAAGTTTTTATTTTTCACTTTTTAGTTGTACCTACCCCACAAAAAAGTAAGCAAGAAGATCGTTAATGTAGACAATGTAGATAAATTTTTAGATTTTTGTTGATTTTTCAAAAACCGCTTGTCCGATTTCGATAAAATTTTCATGGGACCATTTGGGAAGTATACCCTTTCCAACAAAAAAAGAATTTTTCAAATCGGTTGGCAAACGACGAAGTTATGCGCGAACAAACATAAAAAAAAAAAAAAAAAAAAACCGAGTGTGCTTATGACCACACGACTGAAGTGAAACTTCAAACGTATTTGGCTATGAGAGGAAGAGAGAAAGAAAATGTGCGCGCGCACTGCTTTCTCGTGCTTATATCCCCCACTCAACTCCCGTTCGCCTCGCCCGTAGCCCTTAGACATGGGTCGTACTTGCAAAATCGAGTACCAGGGCTTCCAAGTACGTCCACCTTAAGAAACCAGGGCCTAAAACCAGGGCTCGAGATACTTTCAAGTATTTTCTATCTGCATCGAAAACTGATCCATAACTTCATACAAATAAGAAGTACAATCGCGTAATCAAACAAAAGCCCTGTTGGAAGTAAAAAGTACTTGCATAGGAAATTGATCCGTGAATTCCTATAAATAAGGAGCACAATCGCGTTTACAAATAAATACTTTTACAAACCATTAAAGTAAAAATACTTGCATACGAAATTGTTCCGTAGACTCTTACCACACCTCGGACACTCCATACAACGCTCGCAAAATAATTACCTATTACTACTACATAAACAAATGACGTTTGTATACGTGCAAATGTGTGCGTGAAATCTAGTAGCGTAAAAAAAAATGGCGCGGAAAGCAATTTGTGTCGGGGAACTGAACGACGTCGGCGGCGGCGCTGCCCGAACGTGTGCATTATTATGAAGTGACCATGTAGTTCAATTGTTTATTTATATAGTCGGGTTCGTAATGAAATAAAAACACTAAAATAGTTTAGTTTAAATGACTTATCTGTAAATAATCGGTTATTAAATCGCATGTTATTAAAAATGCGAAATCATACAAACAGTATATGTAAATACGAATTAGGAAAAGCATCACAATATCCAACCATCGTGATTAAAACTCAAATAAAACTTTTAAATCGCATAATTGTGTGTCAGCAATACAGCGCTGCGGTTCGCGAGCGCCCTTGCTAAAGAGTCGGCGACGAATACCTCGAAGTGCGGGGTGAGGTGCGGTATCTGATATGAGGGCGAGGAAGGGAGTGTCCTTTCTGTACGTAGTACTATTAAGTATTCTGTGCTCTTACTGATAAGGAGTATGATCGCATTTGCGAAAACAAACGCTGTTGTTGAACTATTTGAGTACCTACGTACTCGAGCGTCGAGCCACGACGGAGCGAGATACTTTCAAGTATTTTCTATCTGCATAGAAAACTGATCTATGACTTCATACAGATAAGAAATACAATCGCGTATTCAAAAGCCCCGTTGGAAGTAAAACTACTTGCATAGGAAATTGATCAATGACTTCGAGTAAATAAGGAGCAAAACCGCGTTTACAAATAAATACTTGCAAACCATTAAAGTAAAAAAAACTTTTTAAGTAAAAAAAAAAACCGACTTCCGAAAAATAACTTTACAAAGTGAAAAATAACTTTAATTTCGGAAGTCGGTGTCTTTGGATCTTTATTTTAGTTTTTTGCCACCGACTTCCGAAATTAAAGATATTTTTCACTTTGTAGTGTTTTTTTGAAAGTCGGTTTTTTTTTCTTAAAAAGTTTTTATTTCACGCTTTTTAATGGGTCTGCTTATAATTTATCTAAGTTACAATAGCCTAGTGATCATCGCCTTTTACAAACAAAATATTGCTTTTCCCGATATAGGGAAGTTAATTGTTGAGGAGTTCTCCGGATCCACCATCAGCTCCGTATCACCATTCACATTGTGACGAGCATAAATTGCTTAGCAACCATATTAAAGTAATCGAATCGCAACCCGTGAAATACTTAGATATTATTGAGTAGTTCCGGTGGCCATCTGTGGTCTTCATCATCAGTTCCACATCACCAAATAGTGCTTTCCGAGAGCAAATGCACGAGTTACTATAAAAAATACCCAAATCGCTATAGGTGTGCCTATAATATTTGAAGAGTTCCTTCGATTTCTCCAGGATCCCATCATCAAATCCTGCCCTGATGTTTTTAGACTAGATGCTGATAATCCTGGCTGCAGCATTAGGCCAGACTTGTCAACATTGCATTGAACTTAAAATTTAGTCCTGTTTAAAATGAGCCCAAACACGACTACGGTGCTGTAATTTCAAGGTTGGTACTTTTTCTAATGCTCCTGGCTTCAGCATCAGGTCTTTATGTACTTCGGTGTTCCTCATTAACAGTACGTTTATCCACACATCGAGCCCTTTTCAATGAGCCTTAACACGATATATCTGCTGTTAGTTGTCGAGGAGTTAGGTACTCTGCAGACTATCCTGACTGCAGCATCAGGTCATGACTTGATGATCATGAGACCAAATGTGGCAAATGCCCTATCAAACATCAAAACAATTGACTAAAACAGTCCTTGCCTGTTCGAGTAACTTCTTTGAGTTGTACCTTCCATCATCAACCCAGCTACCTGAGATGGTGACAACCATACGCAAATACACAAGATACTTCGTAAAATATGCGTAAAACAATAAATGAGCCTATAAAATTTAAAGGTTGCCCTCGATTACTCTAAGATTCCATCATCAGATCCTAACTTGGTGACAGTGGGACCACCTCAAAACTATCTACTTTGGAACAAAAAAGAATTTTGAAAATCCGTCGACAATTGGCGGAGTATTCGATGAACAAACATACAAAAAAAAAAACATACAAACAGCCGAACATAGTACCTCCTCCTTTTTGTGAAGTCGGTAAAAAATACTTGCATACGAAATTGTTCCAAAAGGAGCATGATCGCATTTGCGAAAACTAACGCGGTTGAGTACCTACGTTTATGAGCGAATAGCCGTATAAGATACTTAATAGTCTTGCAAGTATTTTGAGTCGGTACCCGGTGTGCGTACTTGGAAGCAAATACCTGGTGTAAAAACCCGGTCGCATATTTATGCGACCGGGACCGGGTTTTTACACCAGGTATTTCCAGCTATTTTTTACGTACCTTCCCTACTCGCGATCACACGTTTTCGTAACGCATTCGCCAGTTTACTCCCCAAGTCAAGCGCGCCTAAAGAAGTTTCACTTCAAAAAATACAAACATTCGAATTGAGAACCTCCTCCTTTTTTAGAAGTCGGTTAAGAAAGGAAAAAAAAAGACAGTCTGTTGGGTAAGCTTCCCGCATTCGGCAGCTCTGCTGACTTTTGCAACTGGATTTCTGACTTCCTGAGTGATCGATCGATCAGAGTGGTCATTGATGGCGGCACCGCAACCTACTTGTTGGCCGCTACGTCGTCGGCTTACTGGCCAAAGCGCTGACGAGCGGCCCCTCCTTGGGTTCCTCTTCGCTTCACCGTGGGTGTGCAAGCCACGGCTACTGAGCCCCCCGCCTCGACAATGCGGGAACCCACCGGGGGGGAGCGTTGTGTATTACCTTTTTTTATTCGTGGGGAATCCTCATGGATACCCTCTGTCTGGGAAGAACGAAGGGTTATGTCGGACTTGTGAAACCTTTTGGTTGACAACCTTTTTCGAAGATGTGTGTTGTTTTTTTTTTTTATTATGACTTATGTCTTGTGAAAAACAGTAGTACAATAAAAATCTCTGTGCAAACAACGTTTTTACCTCGATATCCTATAGTTATCTAGTTTATTTCATCAAAAGGTTATGGGCCCAGATACTAAATATTCCATCAGGAACCTCAGCGGCCTAGATGACTACTCTACGTGGAAATTCGCTTCTACGAGAAAAGTGGTTCACATATACTTCAAAGTACCCGGATTCCAAAGACTCCACCGCCATTGAGAAGGACCAAGATGCACTAGCTTTGATTTGTCTTCTTGTGGAACCTACACTTTATGCGTATGTACAAGATTCAAAGCATGCCAAAGATGCTTGGGATAGCTTAGCGAAAGCATTTGAGGACAAAGGCGTAAATCGCAGGATCACCCTTATCAACGCATTGATGGATGAAAAGCTAGAGAGACACTCGTCGACGCATGAATATGTATAAAACATCAGTTGACTGTTCGCACACAGTGGCAATAATGGTAAGATTCCTGAGGAATTGTGGACAGGGAAGGCTCAGTCGTTCGATCATTTCAGAGTTTTTGGAACTAAGGCGTTTGTGCATGTGCCCAAGGAAACTCGGAAGAAATGGAGCCCTAAAGCGGTAGAACATATCTTTGTTGGTTACTGTGAAGAAACCAAGGGATATCGTTTCATAAATCCCAGTAATCCTCGCGTCATAGTTAGAGCAAGGGATGTAGTTTTCTTGGAGGACTCTACAGCAGCAGTTTCAGTGGATCCTAGTCAGCTCGTAGGTAGCGGTGACAAACGTGCTGAAGTAATCTGGGAACTTGCAAAGGAAGAAGGCCAGTCAGGTTCGTCACCTGGTAGTGCAGAAGCTTCTCAAAGGCCGAGTTCCTCAGATGAGGCTGAAGAATATGAAGACGCGGAAGTAGAAGTGGGAGAAACGGGTGATAGCGGAGAAGAAAATGTCGTGGTGGAAAACTATGAACAGAATATTAATAGAGGACAGTCAAACGAAGGTGAATGTCGTTATCGTCTACGTAGTAGAATCCGAGAAGGAAATCATAATGGACTTGCATGCTGTACAGAAGAGCAGGAGCCTTTGACAGTTAAGGAAGCCTTAAGTCGGGACGATAAGGATAACTGGAAGGAAGCCATGATGAAAGAGATGGATTCGATGTACGAGAACCAAGTCTGGAAGCTCGTCGATAAGCCACGTGGAGCTAAAGTCGTGGGAAACAAGTGGATCTTCAAGTACAAGTTTGATGCAGATGGTAACAAGACCTATAAAGCTCGACTTGTGGCGAAGGGTTTCATTCAATCCTACGGGATCGACTACTTCGAAACTTACTCACCGGTCGTGAGAAGATCAACGATTAGACTGCTGTTATCGTTAGCTGTTGAAAAGGATTTGTTCATCAGTCACTTTGATGTGATTTGCATGAAAGAGTTTATATGCGACAACCGGAGGGTTGCATAGACGAAAACACGAAGGAAAAAGTTGGCTTACTAGAAAAAGCGATATACGGCCTCAAACAAGCTTCACGGTCTTGGAATGATAAAGTAAATGAAGTGTTATTGTCTTTGAACTTCAAACGCTGTGACTTAGATAGCTGTCTTTACAAAAATAATAATTTTTATATCGCTTTATACGTTGATTTTACAAAGACAAACGGCAGAAAGAAGTTTTATTAGACAATCTTTGTAAACATTTCAAGATAAAGGATTTAGGTGAAGCGAGACAAGTTTTAGGTATATCTTTGCTTAAGACGGATACCGGAATATATTTGAATCAAGAGAGACTTATTTCGAAGATCTTGGATGAATATGGTATGTCCGACTGCAAACCAGTGAAAACTCCGACGGAAATCAATTTCCATAAAGCCTTGGCGAAAGGAGAAGGAGGTAAGCTATCCTGCCAAGACTCTCGTAGTTATCAAGCGCTCATAGGATCGTTGAACTATTTGGCCTGTAACACACGCCCGGATATTGCGGCTGCGGTCAATTTTTTGGCACAGTATAACTCATGTTGTGAGGAACGTCATTGGAAAGCTGCTAAACATATCTTGAGATACCTTAAGGGTACAAGGGATCTATGTTTGATATTTCTCAAGTCGCTGGTGCAGGACATCACGGGATTCGTAGATGCTGACTGGGGAGGGAACATCAAAGATAGAAAATCTTATTCTGGATTTATTTTTAGATGCGGAAACTCGTTGATTAACTGGGAATGCCGGAAACAAGCTTGTGTGGCTCTGTCGTCAACGGAAGCCGAGTATATTGCACTTTCGGAGGCAACTAAGGAGGCAGTTCATTTGCGACAGCTGAATGCATTTATAAGAGGTGAATATCTTGGGTCTATTTGCATTTCCGTGGATAATCAGAGTGCTATTAAACTTGCATACAATCCAGTAGCGCATAGAAGAATGAAACATATAGACATAAGGGCGCACTATGTCAGAGATTGCATTGCCAACAATGTTGTACGTCTGGATTATGTGTGTACGGAAGATAACCCAGCAGATGTGCTGACAAAACCATTAGGTCGTGTGGCATTTAATAAATGTGTGCGCGATTTGAGTTTGGGTGTGTCTGGTGTGGTGTGATGTGAGTATATCTGATGATGGATGTTGTTTGAGGGGAAGTGTGAAACCTTTTGGAGGACTCCTACCGACTAAAACTCCACTGTTCCTTCTACTACCATAAGTCGGGGGCCCAGGAGATACATGTACATTCGCCGCACCCCCGACTGGTACCAGCCCGCCATGCCTAGCGGGCCCCATCCCCAAGTGTGGCCGAACCCACGAAGGCACGTCCTTCTATTAAGGCGCGCATACTGCGCCGCCTCCTTTGCATGCATCACCTCCTCGCAAATAGTGTCCACGCGTTTTCGCTTCCGACCATGGACTGAACCACGGCCGAAAATGACATATCCCCCGCACCAAGTGTCGCGACGAGGGCACACCGCTGTTGGGCCCAAGCTGAGCACTCCTCCAGTGTGTGTTGCGCCCTGTCCTCGTGCCAGTCCACGCAGTGATGACAGGCGGGCGTCCGCTCCCGACATATGCAACGCAGGTATTTCCCAAAACACCCGTCTTCTTCTTAGCGTGTCGATGGCAATCTAAATGTACTCGGCCCAGAATTCGGCCACTTGTTTGGCGCCATCACTAAATACCCGAAAACACCCGTGTCCAGTAAGCACCTCCGTCAGCCGGAAACTCAGGGCGCCACGCTGCTTCTCCAGCCATTCTTCCATAAAAGGCCTTATCGCCACTATTGTGGCGAGCTCCCACCTGGGTTGCGCAAGTCACTCCGTCCATTCAGCCACTAGGATCGGACGGAGCTCAGTCCTTCGTGGCTCGAATTCCCGAGGAACCGGAGGCTGACCACGCACAAACTCCACCTTCCGCCAGCGATATAGGGACGCAAGGATTTTCGGGTCCAGATCCCAGGGTGCTGGTCCGGCCAGGAGAGTTGCTGCCTCGTAGGAGATCGTACGGTATCCTCTTATCACCCTAACAGCCATCGCTCTTTGCGGCCTTCGCAATATTGCAACGTTGCGGGCCGTCAGATTGTCCGCCCACACGGGCGCCCCATACAGGGCCATGGACCGCACAATCCCCATGTGGAGACCGAACTGATAACAAACACGTCTTCATAAACAGTGATGTATGCTTTCCGGAGGCACATCAATTTAGCGGTTTTACATAAAAATAAAACTGATATTATGTGCCGAGAGGGAAAACATACAGCATTGTAGGAAGTTCTTCCTGTTAACTACTATGACTTCGGAAAGTGACAGCGGTTCCCACGCCCTAGCTGGGACAGAGTGAATACAACGTCGACGATAGTTACGCCATATAGTATTCTTAAGTTAAACTAAAGTATCCGTACTATTGACTACTCAAATAAGGAGAAGTATACACTGGTTCTTTATAAACTGCTGCTTGCTGTATGTTTTCGCTCTCAACGCATAATATTTGTTTTATTTTTATGTAAAACCGCTATATTATGAATTCAGAAAATCTTTTTTTTTTGTTGTTGTTTTACCGTCATTACGTGATAACACTTCCCCGGATGAGCTCCTCAACAAAGAGCTCTGCCTCTGTACATTTTTGGGAACATTATTACTGCACGGAGTGCGCATTCAGCTCTGCGAGCACACCAATCTTCATTGGTTTTTAATGAATCGAACCATTGGACAATATTTGATGTTCTCGTAAAAATGTAATCTGTCAAGCTCCGCTAATGAGATTCAATTGATTTTCTATTGTTTCGTCGCCGATGGGCGGCGCGCGCTGCTTGACCGGTTAAGCCATTTTTACGGTCTATATCTCTTTTTTTTATTAAAGCTCCGGATCATAAAATCATGTAGAACATAAAGGACTTGTTTGCAAAGAAATACATGATTTGATTTTAGATTTTGATTTGATGATGACGTATGATTGTGTAGTTGACGACGACTAATACGAGCGCCAAGCTGGAGGGCCTGTTCCCGGGTGCCGTGTACCAGATCCAGCTGGCCGCCGTCAGCTACGGCCTGTACAGCGAGCAACACACGCTGCTTAAGCCCGTCCGTGAGTATATCGATGTGGGGCGCTTTCTCTAGCACTTAGTAGGGCACACAATGAACATATCTTTGTAAAACCTACCGCCTATATATGTATATTGAGTATTGAAATGAAAAAGACGCGCTATCACCTTGAGTGACCATTAATGGTCAGCGGGCGCCGGGCGTGGCCATTAATGTCAAAGTTTAACTTATTTATGCAACTGTTGAATAATACTTAATTATGTACAGTTGCATACAAGATTTTATCTACACCCATGATATGAATCCTCTATAAAAAGTTCTGAAACAGTTTTTGCAATACTAATATCGAACAAAAATGGCGGTCGGCGGCATACGACGTGAATTCGAATAACCTATGAGGCTGGCTTCACAGCTATCCGGGAGACCCGTACGGGCTGTCAGTAATGGCGCCCGGAGCGGGAGCACATGTTAGGGGCTAGAACATCGTTTCACAGCGGCCCAGAGCGGGTCGTGTACGGATCAAGCCGCGTCGATGTGAAACGATGTTCTAGCGCCTAACATGTGCTCCCGCTCCGGGCGCCCGTACTGACAGCCCGTACGGGTTTCCCGGATGGCTGTGAAGCCAGCCTAAGTTCTTCACAAAAAAAAAAACCAGAAAATCTGCTGTTTAATACAAAAGTTCTATACCTACTTGACCAAAATGTATGAAACAGCAGATTTTTTTTTTCGTGATTTTATTGTTGGTCCCATAGTGAAAGTTCTTCAGTTCGATGGTCTAAAGCAGCTCTTAAAGTTTGTCGGGTTAATTTTTTAACACTTTGTATATGTTTTAATTTATTTTAATATGTTCGCTTTGTGAAATGTACTGTATCTATCTAGATTACCTATAAGAGAATAATGTGCTCTCCTGTAATTGGAAACGCACACTATAGTATTTGTCCCTGTTCTTGTCAACTTGCATGAAATTGTGTAGCTTCTGTTCCTGTGGAAATCCGAATGAATAAATAAATAAATAATGATGGCAAATACAAGCAATATTAATTATTTTTCACACTAGCTGCTCCATAAAGTCAAATTATAACCTAAAGTAAGTCATAATAGCTCTGGGGTCTAAACGGGCAATAATATTGTACTTAATTTTATTATAACCCGCCGTCAATAATAATATTTGACTTTGCGACCTTAACTAAAAATTCGTTTGAAATCTTTTACAAAAAAAAAAAAACGAATCGAATTGCTTTTTATTACTTAACAGCATGCGTAGCATGGTCACCATAGAAACGGGTTTTGTCGACGGAAGAATAGACAAAATGACAGATAGAATAGACAAAATTTAGAAATCTGTCATTTTGCCTATTCTTCTGTCGACAAAATCCGTTTCTATGTGAACCATGCTACGCGTGCAGGTGTGAGAAGTAGCTCAAGAAATTCTTAATTACGCTTGGGATATAGTACCTGTGACAAAAGACACTGCTTTTGCCCCTCGTTGCATAATCTACTATTCTGAATGCAAGTTTGACGTCTTCCGTGTTCGGAACCTGTGGTGCAGTACGTTGTACGTAGTGCGGTGTGCGCAGGCCCGCTGCCGCCGCGCGCGCTGCGCGTGTCGCGAGCCACGTCCAACAGCGTGGGCGTGGCCTGGGCCGCGCCCGCGCCGGGCCAGTCGGCGCTGGGCGGCTTCGTGCTGCGCTACCGCACGCGAGCCGAGGCGCGCTGGCACCAGCTGCCGCCGCTCAAGCCCACCGACACCGAAGCCGAGGTAAACGTATTCATTTATTCACGAATTGCTAAAATACAGTATAAATCCTAGAAATAATGCAAGCATGTACCGCTACTTTACAACATGGTTACGAATTCATCGTTTACGGAACGTGATATTTATTTAAAGAATTGGCAATTTAATTCACGACATGAAAATAGTAGCTTTGATAATAAAATTCATTCACAATTTACATTACCAGCAACTTGAAATTCAGAAGTGCCTATGTATCGACATTAGCGTCCTTAATGACCATGAAACCATAAAAATTATGCCTGCTTTTTTTTTGTCGTCGTCATTTTGTATATTTTCATTCAAATAAATACAAAATTTAGTACTCCTCAAGAAATATTGGTACGTAACCAACGAAGTTAAAACTTGTTCAAAGTAACCCCATCCCCTATGCAGATCAGCAACATGACGCACGGCGAGCACTACCTCATCCAGCTGGACTCGCTCAGCGAGGACGCGGACGGCGAGACCGTGGAGAGCGAGCAGCCGCTGCGCGACGAGCACACCGTCCGTACGTATGCGCGCGAGGTGTGCGATGCCTACGAGTACGAGTAGTACTCTCATCGTCTAGCGATACTATTTATATGAGTACTACCGAAGTGTCGATCGATACTTACTCATATTGATACTTTTTTATTAATCTGAAATATAAAATGTATGTGATATTTTAGGTAGTTTAATGAAAATATATTACACACTAATAATAAATAAAGGCAGTTAAGAATCAACACACAACACTTTCTTGATGCAGCAGATGTTCCTCAACAACAGTAAGTAGGTAGTCAAATATTTAGCAGACAACGTGTTTCTATTTTGTGTCATAGTTGCACCAGCTTTGGAACATAAACATTGACGAGTGGCTGCGACAGTGCGGTAGTGTTGGCGCCTGCAGTGGTCACGCGTTGAACAACCGTCAGTAAAGTGGTTCCTTATCTGTGTCCGCCAGGCCCCAACCCGGTCAGCAACGTGGAGCAGCTGGTGGACACGCGCAACATGACGCTGGAGTGGCCGCGGCCGGGCGGGCGCGTGGAGTGGTACTCGCTGCGCTGGTGGCCCCTGGAGCCGGGCGGGGCCGCGGGGGCCCGCAACCTGTCGGCGCCCGGGGCCGCGCGCACCGTGCGGGCCGCGCTGGGCGGCCTGGAGCCGGGCCGCGGCTACAAGCTCAGCATCGCCGCGCACTCCTACAACCTCACCAGCGACCTGTTCACCATGGAGACACGCACTCGTACGTACGCTTGAACCTGCCATCGGCGAACTTCTTCAAGCGAGTTGTTACCGAACTAGTGCGACGTTAGTTTGAAAGAACTGACGCAGGCATAGAGCGGACCGGTACGGAGTACGGTCACATCCTCAATATGTTCGTCAACTTAATGCCTGTTTGTGTCTGCTTATTGCACGATAAAATCTGTAAATTCCGCCTTTTCGATCCAAATTGTTGTATCTTGAATGAATGATAGAGAAACGATTATTTTATATCCGAAAGAATCCATACTTAATATTATAAATGCGAAAGTGTGTCTGTCTATCTCTTACCTCTTCACGCTTAAACCGTTGAACCGATTTAGATGAAATTTGGTATAGAAATAGTTTGAGTCCCAGGAAATGACATAGGATAGTTTCTATCCCGGTATTTCCACGGGATCGAGACTTATGCGGGTGAAACCGCGGGGCGCTGCTAGTATTTCATAACAATGAAAACTGCAAAAAAGAATTTCATGTGAAAAAGCCGTGTAAAAATAATGATAGAATTTTTTTAAGCGGTTCCCATATAATTGTCAAGAAATAAATTAAATCTCAAAAACTACCAAAAGTCGCAGAACATACATACATAGGGTACGTTCGAATTTAAAAAAAAAATAGATTCCTCATCAACTCCCGGGCGTGAGGAATCAATTTTTTTCTTTATGACGTCACTATTTAGACGACCCTGTATATTACGTCTTCATGCCAACACATTTAGCTAACTTCTTTACATGTCAGACCGAATCTTAAAAAATGTGACCTCGACAGACTGACAATTAAATTTAAAAAAAAGGTTTCAGGTTAATGTCTATTTTGATTTTTGGTTTCAAGTTACTAAAGTATAGTTTTCTATGCAATAGTTGCATCAGTGCCGCAGCTTCAAAAGGTATCTATATAAATAAAAACAAAAGGCCTGACTGACTGACTGACTGACTGACTGACTGACTGACTGACTGACTCATCAACGCCCAGCCCAAACCCTTGGACCTAGAAAGCTGAAATTTTACACGATGGTTCCTTTTATAATGTAGACCAGGAATAAGGAAGGATTTTTTGAAATTCAACCCCTAAGGGAGTTAAATAGGGGATGAAAGTTTGTATGAAAGTCCGTCAGTTTTAAAGTTAGGATCTTCAAATTTTGTGTTTCAGCTGACGATTGAAAATTAATTTATACGTGTCTCAGCGTTTTTGATAATTCTACCCCCAAAGGGTTAAAAAGGGGGATTAAGTTGTGTATGAAAGTCTGTCAGTTTAAAAGTTAGGATCTTCAAATTTTGTATTTAGGCTAACGATTGAAAATTAATTTATACGTGTTTCAGCGTTTTTGATAATTTCACCCCTAACGGGGGATGAACGACCTGACTGACTCATCAACGCCCAGCCCAAACCCTTGGACATAGAAAGCTGAAGTTTTACACGATGGTTCCTTTTATGATGTAGACCAGGAATAAGGAAGGATTTTTTTAAATTCAACCCCTAAGGGAGTTAAATAGGGGATGAAAGTTTGTATGAAAGTCCGTCAGTTTTAAAGTTAGGATCTTCAAATTTTGCGTTTCAGCTGACGATTGAAAATTAATTTATACGTGTCTCAGCGTTTTTGATAATTCTACCCCCAAAGGGTTAAAAAGGGGGATTAAGTTGTGTATGAAAGTCTGTCAGTTTAAAAGTTAGGATCTTCAAATTTTGTATTTAGGCTAACGATTGAAAATTAATTTATACGTGTTTCAGCGTTTTTGATAATTTCACCCCTAACGGGGGATGAACGACCTGACTGACTCATCAACGCCCAGCCCAAACCCTTGGAGATAGAAAGCTGAAGTTTTACACGATGGTTCCTTTTATGATGTAGACCAGGAATAAGGAAGGATTTTTTGAAATTCAACCCCTAAAGGAGTTAAATAGGGGATGAAAGTTTGTATGAAAGTCCGTCAGTTTTAAAGTTAGGATCTTCAAATTTTGTGTATCGGCTGACGATTGAAAATTAATTTATACGTGTCTCAGCGTTTTTGATAATTCTACCCCCAAAGGGTTAAAAAGGGGGATTAAGTTGTGTACGAAAGTCTGTCAGTTTAAAAGTTAGGATCTTCAAATTTTGTGTTTCAGCTGACGATTGAAAATTAATTTATACGTGTCTCAGCGTTTTTGATAATTCTACCCCCAAAGGGTTAAAAAGGGGGATTAAGTTGTGTATGAAAGTCTGTCAGTTTAAAAGTTAGGATCTTCAAATTTTGTATTTAGGCTAACGATTGAAAATTAATTTATACGTGTTTCAGCGTTTTTGATAATTTCACCCCTAACGGGGGATGAACGACCTGACTGACTCATCAACGCCCAGCCCAAACCCTTGGACATAGAAAGCTGAAGTTTTACACGATGGTTCCTTTTATGATGTAGACCAGGAATAAGGAAGGATTTTTTTAAATTCAACCCCTAAGGGAGTTAAATAGGGGATGAAAGTTTGTATGAAAGTCCGTCAGTTTTAAAGTTAGGATCTTCAAATTTTGCGTTTCAGCTGACGATTGAAAATTAATTTATACGTGTCTCAGCGTTTTTGATAATTCTACCCCCAAAGGGTTAAAAAGGGGGATTAAGTTGTGTATGAAAGTCTGTCAGTTTAAAAGTTAGGATCTTCAAATTTTGTATTTAGGCTAACGATTGAAAATTAATTTATACGTGTTTCAGCGTTTTTGATAATTTCACCCCTAACGGGGGATGAACGACCTGACTGACTCATCAACGCCCAGCCCAAACCCTTGGAGATAGAAAGCTGAAGTTTTACACGATGGTTCCTTTTATGATGTAGACCAGGAATAAGGAAGGATTTTTTGAAATTCAACCCCTAAAGGAGTTAAATAGGGGATGAAAGTTTGTATGAAAGTCCGTCAGTTTTAAAGTTAGGATCTTCAAATTTTGTGTATCGGCTGACGATTGAAAATTAATTTATACGTGTCTCAGCGTTTTTGATAATTCTACCCCCAAAGGGTTAAAAAGGGGGATTAAGTTGTGTACGAAAGTCTGTCAGTTTAAAAGTTAGGATCTTCAAATTTTGTATTTAGGCTAACGATTGAAAATTAATTTATACGTCTTTCAGCGTTTTTCATAATTTCACCCCTAACGGGGGATGAACGACCTGACTGACTCATCAACGCCCAGCCCAAACCCTTGGACCTAGAAAGCTGAAGTTTTACACGATGGTTCCTTTTATGATGTAGACCAGGAATAAGGAAGGATTTTTTGAAATTCAACCCCTAAGGGAGTAAAATAGGGAATGAAAGTTTGTATGAAAGTCCGTCAGTTTTAAAGTTAGGATCTTCAAGTTTTGTGTTTCGGCTGACGATTGAAAATTAATTTATACGTGTCTCAGCGTTTTTGATAATTCTACCCCCAAAGGGTTAAAAAGGGGGATTAAGTTGTGTATGAAAGTCTGTCAGTTTAAAAGTTAGGATCTTCAAATTTTGTATTTAGGCTAAAGATTGAAAATTATTTTATACGTGTTTCAGCGTTTTTGATAATTTCACCCCTAACGGGGGATGAACGACCTGACTGACTCATCAACGCCCAGCCCAAACCCTTGGACCTAGAAAGCTGAAGTTTTACACGATGGTTCCTTTTATGATGTAGACCAGGAATAAGGAAGGATTTTTTTAAATTCAACCCCTAAGGGAGTTAAATAGGGGATGAAAGTTTGTATGAAAGTCCGTCAGTTTGAAAGTTAGGATCTTCAAATTTTGTGTTTCGGCTGACGATTGAAAATTAATTTATACGTGTCTCAGCGTTTTTGATAATTCTACCCCCAAAGGGTTAAAAAGGGGGATTAAGTTGTTTATGAAAGTCTGTCAGTTTAAAAGTTAGGTTCTTCAAATTTTGTATTTAGGCTAACGATTGAAAATTAATTTATACGTGTCTCAGCGTTTTTGATCATTCTACCCCCAAAGGGTTAAAAAGGGGGATTATGTTGTGTATGAAAGTCTGTCAGTTTAAAAGTTAGGATCTTCAAATTTTGTATTTAGGCTAACGATTGAAAATTAATTTATACGTGTCTCAGCGTTTTTGATAATTCTACCCCCAAAGGGTTAAAAAGGGGGATGAAGTTGTGTATGAAAGTCAGTCAGTTTAAAAGTTAGGATCTTCAAATTTTGTATTTAGGCTAACGATTGAAAATTAATTTATACGTGTTTCAGCGTGATAATTTCACCCTTAACGGGGGATGAACGACCTGACTGAGATATCAACGCACAGCCTAAACCGCTGGTGATAGGGACTTGAATTTTGGAGGGTGTATTCTTTGTAAAGTATAAGTATGCAATAAGAAGGGGTTTTTGGAAATTCAACCTTAAAGGGGGTGAAAAGGGGGGATTTTGTTTGTATGAAAAATCTTATTCCTTGAGTTAAAAACCTTGAACCTTGGCACGAATACTTATCTAAGTAAATTATGAAGTTTGGCATTTTTCGTTTTTCTAAACTCATTTCAACCCTAAAGAGGTATTAGGGGTGTCAAAATTTCTTTGGAAGAATTTCAACGTGCTGTCCGATTAACTCGAAACTCAGTCAGTATTAATACTAAGGACTAAAAATAAAGAATAACCTGTATCAGGGTTTTTCGAAAATGTACCCCTAACTGTGTGAAAATGGGTTGTTAATTTTGCAAGGGCATATTTTACTGTGTGGCTTGATTAGCTGGAAAATTTTTCATAATTCGACCCATGTAGGGGTGAAAAGCGGGAATACGGTTTATATGAAAAATCTTATTCATTTGGTTAATAAACTTGAAACTTGGTACGAACATTTATTTATCTAAATAAATTATAATGTTTGGCATTTTTTGTTTTTATAAACTAGCCCTTAAAGGAGGATTGGGGTGGGGGGTGTCAAAATTTTAACGCGTGGTCCGATTACCTCGAAACTCGGTATTTATACTTAAGACCACAAATAAAGAATAACGTGTATCACGGTTTTCCGAAAATCTACGCCTAATGGGGTGAAAAGGGGCAGTTAATTATACAGGGAAAGATTTTAATGCGTGGCTTGATTAACTTAAGAATTCGTATAAATAATCTTTAAGTCAAGTAATGAACACACCCCAAACAATTTTTCGAAATTCTACCCCTATAGGGTGAAAAGCGGGAATACAGTGTATATGAAAAATCTTACGGTACAAATACTTATACAAGTAAATTATGAAGTATGGCATTTTTTGTTTTTCTAAACTACCCCTAACGGGGGATTGGGGGCGTCGGAATTTCTATGGAAGAATTTTAACGCGCGGTCCGATAACTCGAAACTCTGTATTTATACTTAAGACAAAAAATAAAGAATAACGTGCATCAGGGTTTTTCCAAAATCTACCCTTAACGGGGTGAAAAGGGGTATTTAGTTAATTATACAGGGGAGGATTTTACTGCGTGGTTTGATTAACTCAAAAATTGGTGTAAATAATCTTTGAGTCAAGTAATGAACACATCCCAAACGATTTTTGAAAATTCCACCCCTGTGGGGGTGAGAAGCGGGGATACAGTTTATTTGAAAAATCTGATTCCTTTGATCTACACACTTAAAAATTCGCCCGAATACTTAGTTGTCTAAATAAATGACAAAGATCATACCTACATACATTTTCGAAATTTTTAGAGGAAAGTACGAATTTCACGCGGACGAAGTCGCGGGCAGAAGCTAGTTTTATATAATGTAAGAGTTGATAAAGGAAATAATTTGAGAACTGACGAAAATATAAAAGACTTGAGTGTTCATTTCCAACTCGTGAGTGACTCGATGGAATGTTTAAGTGGTGTCGTACTACTCCGCCCTGTGCATGTCCGCGCCGCTCATGCTCTGCGCTGTTGCAGGCCCTCTCATACAGTCGGAGATGACGATCGTGAACGAGCCCGGCACCGGCGACGAGAACGATACCCTGTCTACCTCCCTGGTGAGTACCGCGATTACTAAGCTGGACGATCAATACTATCCATTCAATCTAACAGTCTAATTCTGCTGTAATTATAATATCTTTATTATTTGCATGTCCGTGTGACGGTAGAACATAGAGGACATTTTAACAAATTACACAGGATCTATGTACTAAAATTCATGTTTGCAAACCATTTTACCGCACAGATTTATACTCCTGTTCCTTCTCTGTTTGTGCAGTATGATTATGAAAGTCACGTTAAGCAGTTAGCAGAGAGTGGCTTGGGAATAGACCGCATGCTTCACATTTTTGCATTTGATAGCCCATTTTTTGAGGAAGACTATTTAACAACAAGCTATGATTCTTAAGAGATGCGATGCGACGGGGTGGGATGGGGGAACCAGAAATTTCACGCGGACGAAGTCGTGAGCAGAAGCTAGTATTGTATATAATATAGTAACCGTAGACAATGTTCCTAAAATTTTAACAATATAATGAATAAGTGTGCGAGTGACATTAATTTTACATTTTGTGATAAAAGTAATATTTTTATCACATCTTTCAAAAAGAGCTAGTGTATTCTTCGTAAACTGGGACTAAAATAGCTCTTTAATTCCTAGGGACTAAAAGTGATTTGAATTTGGAATGTGGATATTGTTAGTAAAAGTTCCAATCACCAAAGAGATCGATCACGAACATTGTATAACCAAGTAACAGGCTATATGCAAAAGTAAAGTGCGCGAGCCAAATGAAAAAAAAAAAAGTTTGTGAAAAAATTAAAAAACGCGCGAAAAGCATTCTGCCTTCGTTTGTAATTGTTTACTCAAATTAGGATTTTACTTAGTTTTATAAAAAATGAGTATGTCTTCCTCAAGTAATTGTATGTAAATAAATAAACGTAATAATCTTATTCATAAGTTGCACTTACTTATTTTTTCATAGAGGGTGATAAAACGTAGAATGTCCACCTCGGGAGCGACACTATTTTAAGCTCGAGTGACGTACATTAAATCCCTCGCCTTCAAAATAGTTGTTTGCTCCCTTGGCAACTTGTACTATTAAATCGTCCTATGGAGCAAGACACCTTGGATCGGACACAATGTCCAATCCACGGTGCGGTAGTGGCCGGCGGGGCTGTAACGTGTCGCTATGTGCAGCGCGTGGTGTACACGCGCACGCCGGAGTCGGCGTCGCGCTTCGACTCGTACGCCTTCCGCCTGGAGGCCTCGGGCGCGCCGCCGCGCGGCCTCGTGCGGCCCGCCGCCGCGCCGGGGCAGGCCGTGGAGTTCGGCGGCCTGGTGCCGGGCCGGCTCTACAACGTCACCATGTGGACCGTGTCGCGCAACGTCACCTCGCACCCCGTGCAGCGCCAGGCCAGGCTCTGTAAATATACCAGCTTTTTTTTCTTTTTGTACAATATCACGCATTACAGGCAGTACACTACTGCTGCTTTTCACTTCGATTGCGAAAAATTAAACAGGCTTAAAGTATATAACAGTATTTCACTCTTAAAAATTTTTGCAAAATTGAAGAAGAGAATAAGTAGCTAATTAATTACCGCCACGAAATTTTGTTAATTTTTTTCTTTTAACTTTCAACATGTGTCATTTGACTTGGGTACTTCATACTGTCAAGTCATAAAAACGTTTCTTTGCGTTTTTAAATAACAAATGACAACTATTTTATCCGGTTTTATTAAATTAACGGAAGTAATATAAATTAAAGCAAATGAAATAAAATAACGATTCGATCTGCGACGTTTTATTCGGCTTGTGGCTGTTGGGCCTAATTATCTTAGTCTTAGAAAACAATGTACTTTATGTCGCCTACGCACAACATAAACACGAACTTTTAGAGCATGAGAAGTGAAAATTTTATAATACTGACTTGTGTACTAGCCTCGTGTGACCGGCGAAGCTAAATCCAATCGGATCATCTGTGTTCACGGCCTATGTCACTGCAAGGCTTGTGACTTCTCAGCGCGCTTCAAGCGTTTATTTCAATTAAACCAAATACAGGCACTTTTATATGTCCAAGGACTCCTCCAAAGACACTCTTTTTAATAAAATGAATGACATCCGCAGATCCGCGGCCGATAACGCAACTAAACGCGACTGAGATCGGCGCGCGCGAGATAACACTCGCGTGGGACAAGCCCGCGGGAGACTACACGGACTTCGAGGTGCAGTACCTCACCGGCGCCGACCAGCTGCAGACGCACACCACGGACGAGCTCGGCATCACGGTCAGTACGCCCTGTGTTCACTGCTGCGAGATAACGTCGCGTGGGACAAGCCCGCGGGAGACTACACGGACTTCATATTCCGAGTGTTATTTTAAAGCTAGGCCTAGACTAGCGCTCGCAAGCGGGCAGAGGTCGCTCGTCTATATTTAAAAAAAGCTAAGTATACAAGTAAAAAGATTAGTCTTTTGACTATACTGTACTGCCAATATTTATATATAAGGTGCTATAAAATATCTGCCATGGCTTCAATGGGAGACAATATTCTGTAACATATAGATTACAATAGTAAAGATACAGTACAGGGTTAGAAGTGCATAGGCACCGTAAGGATTGTTTTGCTGTGAACACGCGCGGTACAGGCCGTATATACGTATGTGTGTATAAGTGAACACAGAACGCACACCTCAGAATTTATACACTGGTGTCGAGCGAGTCAGCGAAACAAAAACATATCGCTTTTTCACACACGCAGCGTACGTAATTAAGTAGGACCTTGGTCGGCTCAAAACATTGCTAAAATTGACAACATTGTTATAAGGCCTGATAGCTGGTAGTGTAACGCATCGGATTAGCAAACATATAGGCCGAAGTTCCAATCTCAAAATGAGATTTTTTTTTCTTTTCATCAATTATTATCTTCATCTGTTCTTTTATTATTCGATAAATTAATAAACGAGAGTAATAATGTAGTAATTGTTTTTATTATTATATAGTTAGTGAAATATGGGGTAAAGAATAAAAATGTTTTATAAGCGATTACAAAATGTTTATTCGTTATAATTTTATAAAGAATAAATAAACTTCTAGCTTAGGACTTATTGTGGTTATAGCTTAAGTATTCATTTTCATTACGAAAAGAAGATTGAAACTAAACCTCAAAATAATCCTTATTAACCGACTTCAAAAAAAGGAGGAGGTTATCAATTCGAATATTTTTTTTTTTTTCTTTTTTATGTTTGTTACCTCATAACTTGCGACTGGGTGAACCGATTTTCATGATTCTTTTTTTATTTGAAAGCTGGTGCTTCCCGTGTGGTCCCATTGTCACCATTTCAATATCTGATGATGGGATCTTAGAGAAATCGAGGGCAACCCTCAAATTTTATAGGCTCACTTATTGTTTTTCGCATGTTTTATGAAGTATCTTGTGTATTTGCGTATGGTTGTCACCATCTCAGGTAGCTGGGCTGATGATGGAAGGTACAACTCCTTAACAGTAAGAAGTTACTCGAACAGGAAAGGACTGTTTTAGTAAATTGTTTTGATGTTTAATAGGGCATTTGCCACATTTGGTCTCATGATCATCAAGTCATGATCTGATGCTGCAGTCAGGATAGTCTGCAGAGTACCTAACTCCTCGACAACTAACAGCAGATATATCGTGTTTAGGCTCATTGAAAAGGGCTCGATGTGTGGATAAACGTACTGTTAATGAGGAACACCGAAGTACATAAAGACCTGATGCTGAAGCCACGAGCATCAGAAAAAGTACCAACCTTGAAATTACAGCACCGTAGTCGTGTTTGGGCTCATTTTATACAGGACTAAATTTTAAGTTCAATGTAATGTTGACTTAAGTCTGGCCTGATGCTGCAGCCAGGATTATCAGCATCTAGTCTAAAAGCATCAGGTCAAGATTTGATGATGGGATCCTGGAGAAATCGAAGAACTCTTCAAATATTATAGGCACACCTATAGCGATTTGGGTATTTTTTAGAGTAACTCATGCATTTGCTCTCGGAAAGCACTATTTGGTGAAGTGGAACTGATGATGAAGACCACAGATGGCCATCGGAAGTACTCAATAATATCTAAGTATTTCACGGGTTGCGATTCGATTACTTTAATATGGTTGCTAAGCAATTTATGCTCGTCACAATGTGAATGGTGATATGGAGCTGATGGTGGACCTGGAGAACTCCTCAACAATTAACTTCCCTGCATCGGGAAAAGCAATATTTTGTTTGTAAAAGGCGATAATCACTAGGCTATTGTAACTTAGATAAATTATAAGCAGACCCACTAAAAAGCGTGAAATAAAAACTTTTTAAGAAAAAAAAAACCGACTTCCAAAAAACACTACAAAGTGAAAAATAACTTTATTTCGGAAGTCGGTGTCTTTGGATCTGTATTTTAGTTTTTTGCCACCGACTTCCGAAATAAAGTTATTTTTCACTTTGTAGTGTTTTTGTGGAAGTCGGTTTTTTTTTTCTTAAAAAGTTTTTATTTCACGCTTTTTATTGGGTCTGCTTATAATTTATCTAAGTTACAATAGCCTAACTAGTGATCATCGCCTTTTACAAACAAAATATTGCTTTTCCCGATGCAGGGAAGTTAATTGTTGAGGAGTTCTCCAGGTCCACCATCCACCATATTAAAGTAATCGAATCGCAACCCGTGAAATACTTAGATATTATTGAGTACTTCCGATGGCCATCTGTGCTCTTCATCATCAGTTCCACTTCACCAAATAGTGCTTTCCGAGAGCAAATGCACGAGTTACTATAAAAAATACCCAAATCGCTATAGGTGTGCCTATAATATTTGAAGAGTTCCTTCGATTTCTCCAGGATCCCATCATCAAATCTTGACGTGATGCTTTTAGACTAGATGCTGATAATCCTGGCTGCAGCATCAGGCCAGACTTATGTCAACATTACATTGAACTTAAAATTAAGTCCTGTTTAAAATGAGCCCAAACACGACTACGGTGCTGTAATTTCAAGGTTGGTACTTTTTCTGATGCTCCTGGCTTCAGCATCAGGTCTTTATGTACTTCGGTGTTCCTCATTAACAGTACGTTTATCCACACATCGAGCCCTTTTCAATGAGCCTAAACACGATATATCTGCTGTTAGTTGTCGAGGAGTTAGGTACTCTGCAGACTATCCTGACTGCAGCATCAGATCATGACTTGATGATCATGAGACCAAATGTGGCAAATGCCCTATTAAACATCAAAACAATTTACTAAAACAGTCCTTTCCTGTTCGAGTAACTTCTTACTGTTAAGGAGTTGTACCTTCCATCATCAGCCCAGCTACCTGAGATGGTGACAACCATACGCAAATACACAAGATACTTCATAAAACATGCGAAAAACAATAAGTGAGCCTATAAAATTTGAGGGTTGCCCTCGATTTCTCTAAGATCCCATCATCAGATATTGAAATGGTGACAATGGGACCACACGGGAAGCACCAGCTTTCAAATAAAAAAAGAATCATGAAAATCGGTTCACCCAGTCGCAAGTTATGAGGTAACAAACATAAAAAAAAAAAAAATACAGTCGAATTGATAACCTCCTCCTTTTTTTGAAGTCGGTTAAAAAGTAGCGCAGAGCTTCCGTGTTACATAACGCACCGCACGTTCCGGAAGGGTGGCGTTCGGCGCACTGAAAAAACATGTTTTTAGAGGTCGGGAATCCCCACTTATCGATCGCAAGGATCTAGGATGCAATAGCAACACACTGACCTATTTCTATTTCTTTTACGCGCGGGATGTTTTGCTATGATTGTCACTCTCGTAATGAAAGAGCAAGTATGTGTATTTATTGCTTCCTTGTTTGCACTGCCAACTTTTTTGTGAAATATTTGGTTGTACTTGTGACTTGCGTCAGAGCGGCAACAACGTATTGTAGGTTATACTCAGATTTATCGTTTTAAGGTGCATGACCTATGCGTTAGACATACTCAGCTGTTACGAAAGATACATCGTGTTCAAACGGGGTAAAAACTTAAAAAATCATTTGCGACTAAGCTACTGCTGCTATTTAATTGATTTTTGGTACAGAGCTTGGAAATGGTACCTAGTATAGGCAGTTTAAAGGAAAGCCCCTCTGTCGTATCAACTCTGTATAACACTATTGCACAGAATAACTTTCATTCGCCCTGAATATCCTTTTAGAAATGGCCCAAATCTGAGTTTTCAAAGTCGTCAGATTTGGGGAAAGCCCACAATTTCTCCGTCAGATTTGCCTATTTAAGGCATTATGGGCTAGGCCAGACCCGATCATGCCAAAACTAACGCCTCTGAAGATCACTTTAATTTCGGCCCTTTTTTGAAATCTGAAAGTGGTCTCCTGACCAGGGGTCTCCTATCAGAAACTTTTTAAATATATTTTCGGTGTTCTCTCCTCATGCCAGACCTACTCAGCTATTAACTTCTCGCCCTGAATATGCTTGCTCAAAAACCTTCTGGGCTCCCCTACCATAAATGATTCTTTCGCAATGCCCCAGTTTACAGAACGTTGGATCTCCGTTGGAAACCAGGCAACATCAGAGTTGTCCGAGATGCGAGTTATAGTTATTGTAGACGAGGTAAACTGCAATGTAAAAATCTATAGTCCAAGAAAGGCGAAGTCACTAAGAAATGCAAAAAGATAATTAATCAGAAACACAGCCAATTATATGTTTGAACAATTCACAAGAAATCACAACAAAACATTCATGATGCTGTCACACGCGGCACCACAGAGTTATAAATAAAATAGAAAGCACCAAACCCGGCTGACAAGAAGGGTTTGGTTGGTTTTGTCTTATGAGACGATTCCAAAAATATTACTTATGTCCCTGGGGTCACCACGGTTATTTATTTATTTTTATTGGTTCACGAACAATTGTAAGCAATTGTTCAGTGTAAGCACTGATTTATGCTAAACGTGACATGCAAAAGTGTGTATGAGACAGTGCAACAATCACTTACGGTCGTCATATAATTGGGATCGTCAAATAGTTATTTATGCGACTGTTTTAATACCTAATTATGTACAGTTGCATACAAGACTTTATCTACACCCATGATATAAATTCTCTAAAAAAAGGTTCTGAAACAGTTTTTTGCAATACTAATATCGAACAAAAATGGCGGCCGGCGGGATACGACGTGAATTCGAATAACCTATAAGTTTTTTTTTTTAATTACGGCGCTGTGGTAGGGAAGCGCGCGTGCATGACAATGTTTTTTTTTTTTAAAGAGTTGCATAATGAAATTTAGTACAATATTATACCACTCGTTTGAATGATATTATGGTTACTATGACACTGGTTGTTTTAATGTCGGCAATAAGCTAACTGTTTCAGAAACTTTTATAGAGGATTTATAGCATGGGTGTAGATAAAATAAATAATGGCATTATAAGCATTATGGGCATTATAGGTACTCTTTCTAACACACAGGATATTTCGTTTAGAAACAAAATAAAATATTGCGTAGCATTTTTTATCTTTCAATGCCTCCTTTACATTAGTTTTAACTCTATGTAAAGCATAATGACATTATGTCATACATGACAATGACGGTCAGTGACAATTATTATGAAAGATAAAGAAGGTGCTGCCATTACAATCGTATTTTAAAGACTGGACTTATCTATTTGTTTTAAAAATGAAATTGATACATTAATCAATTATTAAATATCATGTTCAGTTCAGTTCAGTCACAGTATAAATATACAGTAAGTTATCTAAGGCCGCCCGCCGAGTTATTAGCCTACTCTTGCGTTGATCCCCAGGGTTGTCACTTTTACTTTTAGTTAATATTTTCGAACAAGCAGCACTTGATCTAAATTTATGAAATAAAAAAGCATATTATGATTGAATATTTTACCAATTTATAAATTTAGTAAAAATAAAAAGCCTTTATTCACATAACATTTATAATACTAAGTTACAAATTTGATACCGAGAAAATTTTTCTCCTGTTTCTGCACGTCCGGAACGCTTTATTATTATTTGTTAATGTAAAGTAAATTCTCATTCTTATGTAAAGTTTTTGTAAAAAGCTTTTGGGAAAGCATGGACCTTAAATTCTATATCATTCAGATGATCGTAAATTGACCGGCCAATTTTAATGTTGATGTGGTCCTTTTCGAACGCTTTGCGAAACACCTGCTCCATCCTCCATCGACAAAATCATCAGGCGGGATCATGAGTAAATTTCGATCTTTGCCGTAATTCCTGTAATGGGTGTATAAGACACCATATTTGGATTGAACAACACATCAGACAATAGAAAAAATAATAATTTCAATAGTAATTAATTTGCAATATTAATTATTGTGAAATTGCCCTTATTACATCTATACGCGACAAATACGTTTATCTAAACGATGTTTCGAACTCAATCCTCTGTTTTATAGTAAAACTAGACTTCTTAAAATAAACTTTAGCTCTAAACATAGTATTCAGAAAGTATATTTGGGAATACATTTATATGGAAAAATGCGACTCGGCTACGCTCTTAATAAAGCAAATAAACTGTGAAATAAACAATACAATACCACATTTTCTAATAATTTTTAAGTATAAGTAGGTAGGTACTTACATTTCAGGTTGAGTAGGAACTATGAAGAATGATAAGTCCGGGTTTGCGAAATCATTATTGAGGCACCCGAAAACACTACCTACAATATTTGTTTCCCCTTTTTGAAGTCATGATACTCGTAATTTAAGTGGCCGCTGCCGGCGAGAGTTGACGAACGCAAGCGGTCATGTAGCGTACGCGCGTGCTCACAGTCGCGCTGCACAGCCCGCACTGCCGCCACCTTATTCCCTCATATATTATGCTAGCGTGTGCGTGAAATCGCGTGCCGACATAGCGCGCGGCGCGCACGCACACATTCAAACCGAGAGCGGCACGTTTGTATGAAGATGTTTTACTGTATATTTATACTGTGGTTCAGTGTAATATTATTATTCAATACGCTTTAAATACAGTTTTGATATTCTAAAAATACTCGTGAAATCATATCAAATCTTATACAATAAGCATGTCCCAATTACCATCTTATTTCCAAAACTGGCAACATAAAGACCTCCCCGAATACTTGAATCAAAATAATAACACAAGTCAACAAAAAAAATAAAAAATTTTGGTGCCGAGATATTGTTAGTGGTTTTGTATTAGGTATGCACTGGCAACACTAAACATATTTTTTATCTTTTTTTCCTACGTGTAATTTTTGATCTACCCGCAGTTTTAAATATTGATAATAATCAGTACTTTCTTGTGCATGATTTGTTATCTTATCGATACATTTCTATAAATAAGTTGATTTTTATATCATGTCTTCATCGCGAAGAAGTTGTCTCAATGACCCAAATGTGTTTTGTTACATTTGTGGTGAATACACAGTTAAAAAGTTCAGAAAACCAATAACAGATTTTATAAAAAGTGCTTATTTTTCTTACTTTAAGTCCAAAATTGTCGATGAATACAAGCCGTGGACACCTCAAATTGTTTGTAAAACATGCTATGAACATTTGCGACAGTGGATCAGTGGTCAAAGGAGTCGTATGAGGTTCGGAGTGCCTACGCAATGGAAAGAACAAAAAAATCACTTCGATGACTGTTACTTCTGCTGTGTCAATTTGCGTGGTGTTAATGTTAAAAAAATGACTTATCCTGACTTGGAGTCGGCTAGAAGACCTTTGCCACATTCAGAGGAAATACCTGTTCCAACATTATGTTCCATTCGTGAACCATCATTTGAAGAAATCGTTAATAAAGGGAGTAGCGACAGTGATTTCGAAGGAATACCATCTACAGAACCAAAACTTTTTACTCAAGAAGAATTAAATGATTTGATTAGGGATCTTGAACTACCTAAAGAATCTGCGGAGGTTTTGGCTTCTAGATTAAAAGAAAAAAACTTGTTGGCGTCAATTTTTTTTATGTAAATTTGTTTTTTTCTTTACAAGACAAAATCTATAAAACTACACGTAGGATAAATATCTTTTTGCTATTAATGTAATCAGTTTATGGTCTTAAGTCAAAAAAACAATACAGCTTCTTGGCACCAAAACTAGTGTTGACCAGTGTAATCTTTTAAATTGAAATATGCAAACCTTTGCCAAGTAACGAAAGCTGTGGTGGGATTTCAAATATTATCAGTTAATTTTTAGATATTATTAACTTTTTGTCCGTACAGGGCCACAAAAAATCCATGTCCTTTGAATTGATTTAGTTGCATGAAACCGTCCTATAGTAATTAGCTGTTGCCGCACCGTCATTTCATTTCGCAAAATGTGACGAAGCGACACATCGCGCGTAGTTTGTGAATCACGTTATGCAGAATAGAGTAAATATTTATTTAATTATTTTATTTTCTCAAATTGTTTTAACTATTCCGGGGTACAAAATTTCTTCTCTATATGTATACAAAATACTGTCTCCTATTGAAGCCGTGGTAGATATTTTTATAGAACCTTATATATTTGTATCGTGTGTGAAATATTTTTTTTCAACACACTTGCTCGTAAAATGGCTCTTAATGCACCGCTTTTAGGACCATAATGCAGTGTATTACAAACGCGTGCTTTTTCTTTACGTTACGGTACTTGTGCTTTATTTCCACAGATAACTATTTAATTTACTAGTCGGAGGACGGAGAAGTGCGTTTTTTTTTTTTAATCTCTTCATAGAGACTTCATGCCAAAAGGATTCCGCGAGCCATATTTCACTTTTTTTTTAATAGTCTGAATTGTCTTTGGTCCCAAAATGAACTAAAATGTATTTACCTGATTAATGCGCAGTTGTAGCCCGCGAAATTCAATTTTTCTAACGTTTTTTGCAATTTTCAGGTCAGTGTCAAGTTGTATCTTGATCAAAATATGATTCGCGACTATAACAGGTACTTACGTATTTACAGAATTAGAATCATTAATTACATCTTTCTAAGTTAGATTTGTTCCATAAGAACAAATCTCTTATGGAAAAACTCTTAGATATTAATGATTCTAATGACTATAATTCTGTAAATACATATCTATTATATAAATATACATTTTGATCAAGATACAACCTGATACTGACCTGCGAATTGCAAAAAACTTAAGAAAATTTAAATTTCGCGGTCTACCACTGCGCATTCACCTTAGGGTGCATCCAGACATAGCGAGGCATGTGCCGCAAATGATTTTTTTTTATATGTACGGTTGCCTCAGGCTGAGGCATCTCACACAAAAAAAAGCACTTGCGGCGCATGCCTCGCTCTGTCTGGATGCACCTTACAATTTTCCGTCGTCCCTCCCGTAACCAAACGGGAAAGACCACTGGCGTTCTATTATTGCGGATTCTCACTGAATTAATGTATATTTCTCTACGCCAATAGTACTTTCTAATTCCATACTAACTAAACTACAATTTGACATACGACAACACTACGATCAGTCTAAACATTATTTTGTGTTTATTATATTTTTTCTAAGGCTGTATATCGGTTTTGTATGTGCCTTTAGGAATGACCATTACTTACTCTATGGGTAAACCTGCGCGCGCACGCTAGCGCGGCGCGCGGAAAAACAAACCCAGCCCGCCATTATCCATACAAGTTAATGTTTAACAATACAAGTCTGTTTTTTTCCTCGCAAATGTGTTGAAAAACGTCGTATGATACGCGTGTGCATTGATCATGAAACTCTCGGCTTCCTTATCGCGCTCGCCTGCGGCTCGCGCGAATAATGCCGCCTCGAGTTTAATGATCAACATAGCACACATGTATCATAATGTACTATTAAACACAATCTTAACATCGTTCAATCATCGCGGGTAGTAATTACCAGCGTTCCCTTTGCTCGCTGCTTTCAGCTGTACTACACATCTGAAACACAGCTGAAAGCAGCAGCAGCTAAAAGTTTAATTGTAATAAACGTGGTCGTTCTCGGCTCGGCGGCAGGTGGGCGCGCTGCGGCCGCACACGCAGTACACGTTCACGGTCGTGGTGTACGCGGGCCGCGGCGACGCGCTGCGGGCCGCGTCGCGCGCGCACTCGGCCCGCGTGGCCACGCGCGAGGCGCCGCCACCTGCGCCCGCGCACTTCCGCCTCACGGCCACGCAGCCGTCCGCGCTGAACTTCAGCTGGGAGCTGGAGCCGAGCGACGCCAACGGCGTGCTGCGCCGCTTCCTGCTGGAGTACGCGCCGCAGACCGACCCCGAGCGCATCACCACGCTCGAGTTCCCGCCTGAAGGTAACCTTACGTTTATACGCCTATGATAATCTAATAATTATTATATATTTATTTTGCTGAGACGACAATGATCCGCGGGTTAGTTAGACCCAGGTTAGGTTAGTTTTGAGTATGAGTAATGTGTCAGCGCCGATGGAGCGGCTAAAGGATTTTTCAGGGAAAAGGATGACTTCCGACCGATGACGGCTCATGAAAATGTATAGAAGTAGTTGAAATAAATCGGGTGCGGCCAAGTTGACGTAGCGATGTGCCCGCAGCGCGCGGCGGCGCGGTGGCGGGGCTGCAGCCCGGGGCCGCCTACACGTTCAGCGTGCGCGCGGAGACGGGCGCGGGCGCGGGCGCGGCGGCGCGCCTGGCCGCGCACCTGGCCATCGGCGCGCCGCCCGCGCCGGGCCCGGCCAGCACGCCGCGCGAGGTGCGTCGCTCGTCGTCCACGGTGGCCGTGCGCTTCCGCGCCGACTACTTCTCGGCCGCCAACGGCAACGTCACGGCCTACACGCTGGTGCTGGCCGAGCAGCCGCGCAACGACACGCCGGCGCGCCTGCCGTCGTGGCGCGACGTGCACGCGCTGGACGCGTGGCCGCCCTACCAGGTCACGGAGCCCTACTACCCGTTCCACTCGTCGCCCGTGGAGGAGTTCACGATCGGCTCGGAGCGCTGCGACGCGGGCGGGCGCGCCTACTGCAACGGGCCGCTGAAGCCCGGCACCAAGTACTTCGTGAAGCTGCGCGCCTTCACCGCGCCCGACAAGTTCACCGACACCGGCTACACCGTCGTCTACACCGGTACGTACCCGCGCCGCGGTAGCGTGGCTATCTCCAAACTTTACTTGATCGCTCAACTGATTCACCGATTCGAGTGTGTGTAGATCGATTACAGCGTACTTATACCGAATATATTTAATGTGCTGATAACGATAACGAGCGATATCCTCCTTGCGATAGCGCTCAGTCGCCTAATATTTACCAGAGAGTACACGCGTGTGTTGTGCTGCAATATGGCGAGTTCTTCGGTATCATCATAACATTTATACACAAGTCGTAGGTAGCCGGTGCGGCGGGCGCGGCCGAACTGTCCATCAGGGAACCATACATCTACGTGAACCTTTTACGAAAAGTTAGTAATATTGTGTTTGGACCAGTTTTAACGTAACATACCAAACACACTTTCTTTTATTGAGTATGCACTTGTACGTATAGTTCTGTGTGTACGTGTGAATGTTTCAAGAAAAGTTTGTTTCCTGCTATATTTGAGAACATAAAAAAAAAACAAAAATAAGTTCTTAAACGTATAATATAGCATTTTTTAATATCTGAAATATGAAACGAGGGAAACGCAAAGATATTTTTCCTTCTTTGTTTCTGAGAAAAACGAGCGATGACGTCACTCCAGCGAATAATGAAGTTAAAATAGCTTTGATGTAGATTGTCTTTGTAGCCCAGGATTTTTTTTCGTAGTAAACAAAAACCTAGTGATCATTTTTCACCGGAATTATCTTTATTTAGCTATGACAAAAACTGTGTGAAAAGTCCATTGCGATAACATGTTCGAAAACAATAATATTAGACACCAAAAATCCCCAAAATCAGTATGTTGCGAATACTAATATACAGGGTGAATTTTCCAAGTGGGCGTGGATGGCCAAATCCTAAACTATGAGGAATAGCGAAAAGTACTGAAAGGAGTCGCGGGCTCGATTTTGATGAAAACTAAAACTGCATCATTGGATTTTTGAAAATTCAATATTTCTAGCCAGGAATCGAACCTGTTGATTTTGAAAAAAAAACACACACACTGTATTATTACACCATTCGATAGTGTCCCTAATAAGGATCAAATTCTGGGAAGTAATGACATATTTATTTATTATTAATAATTGCAACTTGATTTACAATTTATAGAAAATAATATAAAAACATTTTATGTAACTTAACACCTTGGAGTTACAATTATCTGACCACAAAAATAAATTAAACTACAAAAAAACTAAATTGTAACTCAGACATACAATGTTTGTCCTCGTAACTTATATGTCATTTCACTGTTTCGTTTTTCACGTAAGTCATGAAAACCCATGAAAAAAATTTTTCTTTTACAACTTAACCACACCTATTTCTAGTCCGCCTAAACTATATTAAATAGAGGCAGCTTCAAAAATTGTACGGGGTGTTTTGAGTTTGCTATAATTTTTCAAACTTTAAAATCGCTCTCCTGTAAAATCATAAAAAGTGAGTTACGATGTTATTGCATGGAGGTGTCGATATTATTGCAATATTCGTAAGTCTTTTTATTTAAAAAAATATCCATGCCCATGTTAGTCGCTGAGAACGTTCTATAGGTGCTAGAATTTTCTAGTATTTTTTATCACATTTATTCAAAAAGAGCTTTTCTTCGTAAACAGGGACTAAAATAGCTCTTTAATCCCTAGGCCTAGGGACTAAAGTGATTTGAATTTGGAATGTGGATATTGTTAGTAAATGTTCCAATCACCAAAGAGATCAATGACGGACATTGTATTAACAAGTAACAGGCTGTATGACAAAGTAGAAGGCGCGTGAGCCAAATTAAAAAAAAAAAGGTTTGTGAAAAATCATTCTGCCTTCGTTCGTAATTGTTTACTCAAAATTGTATGTAAATAACTAAACACAACAACAACAACCAACAACAATTATTGTATCTTATTCATAAGTTGCACTTACTTATTTTTTCATAGAGGGTGATAAAAAGTAGAATGTCCACCTCGGGAGCAACATTATTTTATGCTCGAGTGACGTACTCGCCTTCAGAATAGTTGTTTGCTCCCTTGGCAAACAACCTACTATTTGCGTTTATCGATTACAAATAAACATACAAAAAAACCAATCAAATTTTACTTTATAATATTACGAGTAGTTTAGATTCAACTTTGTGTTATGCCACTATATTGTAGTTGACTTTTGACGCAGTATTCAGAAATAGGTACTGCGTCAAAAATTCCGGTGAAATTTTTTCAATAGGATTTATTTCGCAGATTTGCTTTTAATTGTACTTATTTTCCTGAGCTATTTGATATTAATATGTATATTGAATCGATAACATACTTCACATACTTGTCAACGTTACAAAGTGCCTATAGGGTCACTTTTGTTCCGCACTCGTGCATAACGTGGTCGTGTGCGCAGAGGTGGACAACACGGCGTGGATCGTAGGCGCGTGCGTGGGGCTGGCGGCGGCGGCGGGCGGCGCGGCGGCGCTGGCGACGCTGCGGCGCCGCCGAGCCCGCGCCGCGCCCGCCGCCGCGCCGCCGCGCGTGTGCTCGCGCCGCCCCGTGCGCGTCGCCGACTTCATCGACCACTACCGCCTCATGTCCGCCGACTCCGACTTCAGGTGCGACAACTATTCTTATAATTAGCTGTACACTAATTAATACTATGAATTGATCGTTTGCTATTCGTCGTATTAAACTCTTAGTAATGAGAACAATTTTATGCTATTTGTGAAATATTCTACACATATTATTAACTTGAAAACAGCTTTTACTTATAATACTTCAGTCTAATTTTAATACGAATTGGATTTCTAATATTAAATCTTTTCTTCTCTACGGGACAACGCAAACCTGGTGAGACGCAACGTGGTTGTCACTGTAAAATAAATATCAAATTTGGATTTCTTAAAATAAAATCGAATATGAATATTCTGACTAGTCAGTCCCACGATTCCTTACACTTTAATGTACTCTCGAGCTTAAGATGTATACCTATTCGTATAATTATTTATAAAACTGTTGTATAATAAGGGGTATTAAAACACGAATGTGAGTTTATATCACAAGGGGGTAAGTAATATAGAATAGAAGCAAACAAGCAGGCAACATGCAGCAAGCATGCAAGCAAGTATGCAACATGCAAGCAGGCATAGTTTCTGTAATGACTCCGGTGCTGCGGGGCTCCGGCCGTCCCACGCGAGCTTATCGTCGCAGATGGTTTTAATGCTCACCTCCCTGCTCCTCAGCTTGCGGGCCGCCTCGCCCCTCCGCGCCTACGCTTGCTTACATTACACTAGGGGTAGGGTAAACAAGATTACGTGGCGTCGGTTTTGTAGCGATTCGTTTCTGTCACTAACTTTTGTTGCACAACATATTGACTTTCTAACAAAATATTTTCATCCACGAACTCACGAAGACCTTCTAACCTAACCTATCCGAGTCGGAATGCTCTGAATTGGGGTGTTAACCATAGCGACGGTATCAATATATATTTTAATTTGAAATGAAAATATACCAAATTACTGTAAATGATATGAGACGCACCCACACGAGGCGAAGCCGAGTGTGATAATAGTATCACATGAGTGTTTTAATACCTAATTATGTACAGTTGCATACAAGACTTTATCTACACCCATGATATGAATCCTCTATAAAAGGTTCTGAAACAGTTTTTTGCAATACTAATATCGAACAAAAATGGCGGCCGGCGGGATACGACGTGAATTCGAATAACCTATAAGTTTTTTTTAAATTACGGCGCTGTGGTAGGGAAGCGCGCGTGCATGACAATGTTTTTTTTTTTTAAAGAGTTGCATAATGAAATTTAGTACAATATTATACCACTCGTTTGAATGATATTATGGTTACTATGACACTGGTTGTTTTAATGTCGGCAATAAGCTAACTGTTTCAGAAACTTTTATAAAGGATTTATAACATGGGTGTAGATAAAGTAATTTATGTATTTTTCGCAAAGTCCGCATGTTTGGCAGTGGCAACTGCACTGCGCTGCGCTTGACCTAATGTGAACCGGCCTTAACGGTTGTCGGTTGGCATAACTACCATCACTGTTCGAAATAAGACTGTTTAATAGTAGTATGTAATGAGTCGTCGGTGTGCGCGCAGGTTCAGCGAGGAGTTCGAGGAGCTGAAGCACGTGGGGCGTGAGCAGGCGTGCTCGGCCGCCGACCTGCCCGTCAACCGGCCCAAGAACCGCTTCACCAACATCCTGCCCTACGACCACTCGCGCTACAAGCTGCAGCCCGTGGACGACGAGGAGGGCTCCGACTACATCAACGCCAACTACGTGCCCGGGCACAACTCGCCGCGCGAGTTCATCGTCACGCAGGGCCCGCTGCACTGCACGCGCGACGACTTCTGGCGCATGTGCTGGGAGTCCGGCAGTCGCGCCATCGTCATGCTGACGCGCTGCGTGGAGAAGGGCCGCGAGAAGTGCGACCGCTACTGGCCCTACGACACGCGGCCCGTGTACTACGGCGACATCGCCGTCACGGCGCTCAACGAGTCGCGCTACCCCGACTGGACCGTGACGGAGCTGATGCTGTGCCGCGGAGCCGAGCAGCGCGTGCTCAAGCACTTCCACTTCACCACGTGGCCGGACTTCGGCGTGCCCGACCCGCCCACCACGCTGGCGCGCTTCGTGCGAGCCTTCCGCGAGCGCTGCCCGCCCGACTCGCGGCCCGTCGTCGTGCACTGCAGCGCCGGCGTGGGCCGCTCCGGCACCTTCATCACGCTGGACACCGCGCTGCAGCAGGTCAGTCACTAACACTACACACGCGAGTGTGTCGTCGTGCACTGCAGCGCCGGCGTGGGCCGCTCCGGCACCTTCATCACGCTGGACACCGCGCTGCAGCAGGTCAGTCACTAACACTACACACGCGAGTGTGTCGTCGTGCACTGCAGCGCCGGCGTGGGCCGCTCCGGCACCTTCATCACGCTGGACACCGCGCTGCAGCAGGTCAGTCACTAACACTACACACGCGAGTGTGTCGTCGTGCACTGCAGCGCCGGCGTGGGCCGCTCCGGCACCTTCATCACGCTGGACACCGCGCTGCAGCAGGTCAGTCACTAACACTACACACGCGAGTGTGTCGTCGTGCACTGCAGCGCCGGCGTGGGCCGCTCCGGCACCTTCATCACGCTGGACACCGCGCTGCAGCAGGTCAGTCACTAACACTACACACGCGAGTGTGTCGTCGTGCACTGCAGCGCCGGCGTGGGCCGCTCCGGCACCTTCATCACGCTGGACACCGCGCTGCAGCAGGTCAGTCACTAACACTACACACGCGAGTGTGTCGTCGTGCACTGCAGCGCCGGCGTGGGCCGCTCCGGCACCTTCATCACGCTGGACACCGCGCTGCAGCAGGTCAGTCACTAACACTACACACGCGAGTGTGTCGTCGTGCACTGCAGCGCCGGCGTGGGCCGCTCCGGCACCTTCATCACGCTGGACACCGCGCTGCAGCAGGTCAGTCACTAACACTACACACGCGAGTGTGTCGTCGTGCACTGCAGCGCCGGCGTGGGCCGCTCCGGCACCTTCATCACGCTGGACACCGCGCTGCAGCAGGTCAGTCACTAACACTACACACGCGAGTGTGTCGTCGTGCACTGCAGCGCCGGCGTGGGCCGCTCCGGCACCTTCATCACGCTGGACACCGCGCTGCAGCAGGTCAGTCACTAACACTACACACGCGAGTGTGTCGTCGTGCACTGCAGCGCCGGCGTGGGCCGCTCCGGCACCTTCATCACGCTGGACACCGCGCTGCAGCAGGTCAGTCACTAACACTACACACGCGAGTGTGTCGTCGTGCACTGCAGCGCCGGCGTGGGCCGCTCCGGCACCTTCATCACGCTGGACACCGCGCTGCAGCAGGTCAGTCACTAACACTACACACGCGAGTGTGTCGTCGTGCACTGCAGCGCCGGCGTGGGCCGCTCCGGCACCTTCATCACGCTGGACACCGCGCTGCAGCAGGTCAGTCACTAACACTACACACGCGAGTGTGTCGTCGTGCACTGCAGCGCCGGCGTGGGCCGCTCCGGCACCTTCATCACGCTGGACACCGCGCTGCAGCAGGTCAGTCACTAACACTACACACGCGAGTGTGTCGTCGTGCACTGCAGCGCCGGCGTGGGCCGCTCCGGCACCTTCATCACGCTGGACACCGCGCTGCAGCAGGTCAGTCACTAACACTACACACGCGAGTGTGTCGTCGTGCACTGCAGCGCCGGCGTGGGCCGCTCCGGCACCTTCATCACGCTGGACACCGCGCTGCAGCAGGTCAGTCACTAACACTACACACGCGAGTGTGTCGTCGTGCACTGCAGCGCCGGCGTGGGCCGCTCCGGCACCTTCATCACGCTGGACACCGCGCTGCAGCAGGTCAGTCACTAACACTACACACGCGAGTGTGTCGTCGTGCACTGCAGCGCCGGCGTGGGCCGCTCCGGCACCTTCATCACGCTGGACACCGCGCTGCAGCAGGTCAGTCACTAACACTACACACGCGAGTGTGTCGTCGTGCACTGCAGCGCCGGCGTGGGCCGCTCCGGCACCTTCATCACGCTGGACACCGCGCTGCAGCAGGTCAGTCACTAACACTACACACGCGAGTGTGTCGTCGTGCACTGCAGCGCCGGCGTGGGCCGCTCCGGCACCTTCATCACGCTGGACACCGCGCTGCAGCAGGTCAGTCACTAACACTACACACGCGAGTGTGTCGTCGTGCACTGCAGCGCCGGCGTGGGCCGCTCCGGCACCTTCATCACGCTGGACACCGCGCTGCAGCAGGTCAGTCACTAACACTACACACGCGAGTGTGTCGTCGTGCACTGCAGCGCCGGCGTGGGCCGCTCCGGCACCTTCATCACGCTGGACACCGCGCTGCAGCAGGTCAGTCACTAACACTACACACGCGAGTGTGTCGTCGTGCACTGCAGCGCCGGCGTGGGCCGCTCCGGCACCTTCATCACGCTGGACACCGCGCTGCAGCAGGTCAGTCACTAACACTACACACGCGAGTGTGTCGTCGTGCACTGCAGCGCCGGCGTGGGCCGCTCCGGCACCTTCATCACGCTGGACACCGCGCTGCAGCAGGTCAGTCACTAACACTACACACGCGAGTGTGTCGTCGTGCACTGCAGCGCCGGCGTGGGCCGCTCCGGCACCTTCATCACGCTGGACACCGCGCTGCAGCAGGTCAGTCACTAACACTACACACGCGAGTGTGTCGTCGTGCACTGCAGCGCCGGCGTGGGCCGCTCCGGCACCTTCATCACGCTGGACACCGCGCTGCAGCAGGTCAGTCACTAACACTACACACGCGAGTGTGTCGTCGTGCACTGCAGCGCCGGCGTGGGCCGCTCCGGCACCTTCATCACGCTGGACACCGCGCTGCAGCAGGTCAGTCACTAACACTACACACGCGAGTGTGTCGTCGTGCACTGCAGCGCCGGCGTGGGCCGCTCCGGCACCTTCATCACGCTGGACACCGCGCTGCAGCAGGTCAGTCACTAACACTACACACGCGAGTGTGTCGTCGTGCACTGCAGCGCCGGCGTGGGCCGCTCCGGCACCTTCATCACGCTGGACACCGCGCTGCAGCAGGTCAGTCACTAACACTACACACGCGAGTGTGTCGTGCACTGCAGCGCCGGCGTGGGCCGGTTTCTTAATTGTAAACATTTTTTTAAACAGTGTTACAACATAATAAGGACAGCTCATGACCAACGATCGGAATAGGTAGAGTATATTTACCTAAACCTCAATGAAGTAAGCAACATACGGTGGATTTTCATAAACAAGATGATAAAGCCAGGGTTTAAGAAACTTCAAATTATTTATTGCACTTTGAATACATTCGTAACAAATAATTATTTCGAAGAATATTATTACGTTTTTAGGATTCCGTACTAAAACTGTTAAATGAAAGTGCTTTGTTTTACTTTTATATTTTCTATAAGGTGTAAAAAAATTAAGTTGTTCAGTTCGATGGTCTAAAGCACCTCTTAAAGTTTTTAAGGTTAATTTTTTTACACTTTGTATATATAAAACGGTCGGGTTAGTTACACCATTTACAACTCGAAGAACGGCTAGAGGGATTTTTATGATCTTAGATATGTTGGAATTGTCTCCGACTCGAATAGCAGAATAGCTACAGAAGCATGGGAAAAATTGACGAAAAAATAAAATTATTCATTTTCTCACACATTTTGTATGGAACGGCTTTTTTGATGATATCTCGAGAACTGATTGACTGATTTCGATGGTGGTATGAAGTTGGCCTGGTCAAATTCAAGATCAAAAATAATTTATTCAAACTAGGCTGAGAATCAGCACTTTTCGAACGTCAAATTCGACAGTCCCCCAAAACGCCCGCCCTTCACCACTTCCTAGTGCTTTCGCTGGGGAGAAGTGGCGGAACAAACTCCCCAGCAACAGCTGTCTGTTCAGTTAGAAAATACTTGATTGTATTTAATACTAGGTAGGTATGCAAAGTAACAGTAACAGTACAGGACACAGAACGTTAAATTAAATTATTTAATACTAGGTAGGTATGCAAAGTAACAGTAACAGTACAGGACACAGAACGTTAAATTAAATTATTTAATACTAGGTAGGTATGCAAAGTAACAGTAACAGTACAGGACACAGAACGTTAAATTAAATTATTTAATACTAGGTAGGTATGCAAAGTAACAGTAACAGTACAGGACACAGAACGTTAATAGTACATTATGATACATGTGTGCTATGTTGATCATTAAACTCGAGGCTGTATTATTCGCGCGAGCCGTAGGCGAGCGCGATTAGGAAGCCGAGAGTTTAATTATCAATGCACACGCGTATCATACGACGTTTTTCAACACACTTGCGAGGAAAAAAACAGGCTTGTATTGTTAAATATTAACTTGTATGGATAATGGCGGGCTGGGTTTGTTTTTCCGCGCGCCGCCCTAGCGTGGTGCGCGCGCAGGTTTACCCATAGAGTAAGTAATGGCGCGCGTTTATTCATTTAAAGGCACAGACAAAACGTATGTCAAATTGTAGTTTAGTTAGTATGGAATTAGAAAGTACTATTGGCATACAGAAATATACATTAATTCAGTGAGAATCCGCAATAATAGAACGCCAGTGGTCTTTTCCGTTTGGTTCCGCGAGGGACCACGGACCATATTATTATAAGGTGCATCCAGACAGAGCGAGGCATGCGCCGCAAGTACTTTTTTTTGTATGTTAGATGCCTCAGCCTGAGGCAACCGTACATATAAAAAAAATTATTTGCGGCGCATGTCTCGCTCTGTCTGGATGTAGCCTAAGGTGAATGCGCAGTGGTAGACCGCGAAATTTAAATTTTCTTAAGTTTTTTGCAATTCGCAGGTCAGTATCAGGTTGTATCTTGATCAAAATGTATATATATACAGGGTCCCATTAAAATAGATGGACAAATTTTAACACAGCGCTCAGTACGTCTAACCAACGATATCCAAGCAAAAAAAAACAATAATTAATATGATTTTATTTTGACCTAAAATAATAAATTGCCGGCACATTAGTGCATTTTCGTTAGCTGATTATTTTTCTTGTAAGTAACTAATGCGTTTTTCTTATTATATTTTTTTAGCATCGTCCATAATTTGGTGGTCTGAATGATTTCTAAAAGTTTGTCCACCTATTTTAATGGGACCTTATATATATGATAGATATGTATTTACAGAATTATAGTCATTAGAATCATTCATATAATATACCTATTTAAGTCAGATTTATTCCCTAAGAACTTATCCATAAGAGATTTGTTCTTATGGAACAAATCTAACTAAGAAAGATGTATTAATGATTGTAATGATTATAATTCAGTAAATACATACCTGTTATAGTTGCGAATCATATTTTGATCAAGATACAACCTGACACCGACCTGAAAATTGTAAAAACCTTTAGAAAAATTGAATTTCGCGGGCTACAACTGCGCATTCATCTTAAGGTGAATGGGTAGTTGTAGCCCGCGAAATTCAATTTTTTTTATGTTTTTTTGCAATTTTCAGGTCAGTATCAGGTTGTATCTTGATCAAAATATGATTCGCGACAATAATAGGTACGTATTTACAGAATTATAATAATTAGAATCATTAATACATCTTTCTAAGTTAGATTTCTACCGTTAAGAACAAATCTCGTTTGGAAAAGTGTTGATGGTAGAAATCTAACTTAGAAAGATGTATTAATGATTCTGATGATTATAATTCTGTGAATACGTACCTGTTATAGTCGCGATTCAAATTTTCATCAAGATAAAACCTGACACTGACCTGAAAATTGCAAAAAACGTAAGAAAAATTGAATTTCGCGGGCTATTACTACCCATTCACCTTAAGGTAAATACATTTTAGTTCATTTTGGGACCAAAGACAATTCAGACTATTAAAAAAAAAGTGAAATATGGCTCGCGGATTCCTTTTGGCATGAAGCTTCTTTGAAGAGATTAAAAAAAAAACGCAGTTCTCCGACCTCCGACTAGTAAATTAAATAGTTATCTGTGGAAATAAAGCACAAGTGCCGTAACCAACCGTAACGTAAAGAAAAAGCACGCGTTTGTAATACACTGCATTATGGTCCTAAAAGCGGTGCATTAAGAGCCATTTTACGAGCAAGTGTGTTGAAAATTAAATTATTTGCCATATGTCAGCTAGCCACGCCAATATACCAACAAATGCAATAAAATCTATATGTACTCAAGTAAATAATAAATCAAAATTAAAAATGTCAATGTAAATTTACTACCTAAATAAAAGCCTCCAGGTATAAAGGGCGTGACAGCTTACATATTTATACAATGCTGGGTTCTGTTTACATAGCTGTCACTTGAAGTCACAAATGATAAACTAGGACCATCGAAGTAAAATAAATAAACAAGTTATTACTAATAAAAACAATAAAACCATGGTCAGCAAGACGACCAGTCACCACAAGCAGCACCCGTTCACGAGCGATCAGCCATTACCCCCCTCGCCATATTTGAGGGAAGGAGGATTTTGATAATATTTTGTATGGAGGTAGCTGAAACCCTGGATTAACATATAGGCTACTTTTTATCCCGATATTCCCACGGGATCTAAACTTATGCGGGTGAAACCGCGGGCCGGAGCTAGTATTTATATAAAAGAAAGTCGGGTTAGTTACACCATTTATAACTCAAGAACCACGGGACCGAATTTTACCCGACTATGGCGAAGCAAAAAGGAGGGTTATGATTTTGGCCGGTATTTAGGTATGTATGTATGTTCATCTGTTCCCTCATAACTTCAAAAGTACTTATAATAATTTGGCAAATGAGGTATCGTTAGAAGCGTCTTGACCATCCGCTGGTTATAGCCTATGTGACGTCACACTAAATTTAATATGGGGCCCTGTAGAGGACATAAAGTAATGAGTTTAAAAATAAATATTATGGGATGGTGCCTTGTGGGGAAATGAAAGGGCTTAATTAGCACATTTCAAAAATATTAATATTACTGAAAAGTTTAAAACTAAAACCCGACTACTGAAAAGCATTAAACAAGAGATGTAAGATCGTAGGTTCGAACAGGTCGAGATATGCTGGAAGATTTGCCTCGCGCTGGTAGGCCCCCAATGTCTTCAACTGAAGTTAACATCGCAAAAGTGAAGGAAATGGTGACTGAAAATCCTCATTCAAGTTTGAGAGAGATAGCCGCTGAACTTTCTGTGTCTCACGCGAGTCGATTCATTTTATTATATAATCACTTGGGTATGAAACACGTTGCCGCTCGGCTAGTCCCAAGACCCGAATCTTCTCCAAAAACTCAATCGCATAAGAGTCGCTGAAGACATGCTAGAACGAGTCAATTCCGACCCAGCATTCATGAAACACGTTGTTACTGGTGACGAGACGTGGGTTTACGAGTTTGACATGCAAACTAGTCGACAAGCTTCGAGTGGCGCCTTCCAACTGAACCGAAACCGAAAAAGCCAAAGTCGATCAAAAGTCAAAGTCATGTTGACTGTTTTCTTTGACTACCGCGGTGTTGTGCACTCGGAATTCTTACCGAAAGGTCAAACAGTAAATAAAATATTTATTTGAGCGTTATGCGATGTTTAAGGGAGCAAATTCTAAGAAAAATGCCAGATTTGTGGAAAGAAAATTGATGGATTGTGCACCACGATAATGCGCCTTCGCACAAGGCCATCATTGTGAACGAATTTTTGACCAAAAACAACAAATACCATCGAGTAACCACCTTATTCACCAGATATGGCTCCAGCCGACTTTTTCCTAAACTCAAATTACCACTTCGTGGCACCCGTTTTCATTCGGTAGAAGACATAAAGGAGAGTTCGCGGCGAGAACTAAACTCAATTCCGGAAAAGCGTTTAAAAAATGTTTTAATGATTGGATTATTCGTTGGCGTAAGTGTATCGTTTCTGAAGGAGGATACTTTGAAGGCGAATAACTAACACTGTGTATTATTGATCTTTTCCCGGTACTTTTTTGACAGAGTAGTATTTGAAGCACAAGTTTTAATTTACCTTATATCCAGTTAAGGGTTTGGAGGAGACCTTTGCTAAGCAGGTTTATGAATTTTTTTCTGAGTGTTGGCTAACTTAAGAAAAATTATATAAATTTCCATTTAAGCAAATAACCACATAAACCAGCCAACTTAGTTTTATGTTACCTACTTAAGACAAAACATTTGCATTTGACACAATTTTAGTACGGAATCCTAAAAAATGTAAAGTGATTCTTCAAATCAATAATTTATCAAATACAGGGTCAAATTAAATTAGCTAGCGAATCTGCCGATGTCATGCGTATCGATAACTACACAATACACACGGTGGTTACCATGTCATGCGTATCGATAACTACACAATACACACGGTGGTTACCATGTCATGCGTATCGATAACTACACAATACACATGGTGGTTACCATGTCATGCGTATCGATAACTACACAATACACATGGTGGTTACCATGTCATGCGTATCGATAACTACACAATACACATGGTGGTTACCATGTCATGCGTATCGATAACTACACAATACACATGGTGGTTACCATGTCATGCGTATCGATAACTACACAATACACATGGTGGTTACCATGTCATGCGTATCGATAACTACACAATACACATGGTGGTTACCATGTCATGCGTATCGATAACTACACAATACACATGGTGGTTACCATGTCATGCGTATCGATAACTACACAATACACATGGTGGTTACCATGTCATGCGTATCGATAACTACACAATACACATGGTGGTTACCATGTCATGCGTATCGATAACTACACAATACACATGGTGGTTACCATGTCATGCGTATCGATAACTACACAATACACATGGTGGTTACCATGTCATGCGTATCGATATCTACACAATACACATGGTGGTTACCATGTCATGCGTATCGATATCTACACAATACACATGGTGGTTACCATGTCATGCATATCGATATCTACACAATAATACACATGGTGGTTACCATGTCATACGTATCGATATCTACACAATACACATGGTGGTTACCATGTCATGCGTATCGATAACTACACAATACACATGGTGGTTACCATGTCATGCATATCGATATCTACACAATAATACACATGGTGGTTACCATGTCATGCGTATCGATATCTACACAATACACATGGTGGTTACCATGTCATGCGTATCGATATCTACACAATACACATGGTGGTTACCATGCCATGCGTATCGATATCTACACAATACACATGGTGGTTACCATGTCATGCATATCGATATCTACACAATACACATGGTGGTTACCATGTCATGCGTATCGATATCTACACAATACACATGGTGGTTACCATGTCATGCGTATCGATATCTACACAATACACATGGTGGTTACCATGCCATGCGTATCGATATCTACACAATACACATGGTGGTTACCATGTCATGCATATCGATATCTACACAATACACATGGTGGTTACCATGTCATGCGTATCGATATCTACACAATACACATGGTGGTTACCATGTCATGAATATCGATATCTACACAATACACATGGTGGTTACCATGTCATGCATATCGATATCTACACAATACACATGGTGGTTACCATGTCATGCGTATCGATATCTACACAATACACATGGTGGTTACCATGTCATGCGTATCGATAACTACACAATACACATGGTGGTTACCATGTCATGCGTATCGATATCTACACAATACACATGGTGGTTACCATGTCATGCGTATCGATATCTACACAATACACATGGTGGTTACCATGTCATGCGTATCGATATCTACACAATACACATGGTGGTTACCATGTCATGCGTATCGATAACTACACAATACACATGGTGGTTACCATGTCATGCGTATCGATATCTACACAATACACATGGTGGTTACCATGTCATGCGTATCGATATCTACACAATACACATGGTGGTTACCATGTCATGCGTATCGATAACTACACAATACACATGGTGGTTACCATGTCATGCATATCGATATCTACACAATACACATGGTGGTTACCATGTCATGCATATCGATATCTACAGAATACACATGGGGGTTACCATGCTCATAAGATCGTATTATAACATAACAATTTGAAATAAAATTAAGTAGGTACAAGTATCAAAACTATATCTGGTACACCAACCTATACAGTCCGTTACAGCAAATAAACACATGCCGTCTTATTCCAAAACAAAACACGATCTAAATTTAGTACTGGGATCAATACTAGGTTTAAACCATGACTTGTCGTAAGCATCGCTTTCTGCTGTTGTTTACCTTCAATGTATCCGTTATAGTTTGTAGAAACATTCGCACGCCACTGCTTATCGTTTAAATCTATTTAATGATAAAATCAATGTAAACAAGTACAATGCCGTCTCTGTATGGGAACTTGGGAAGAGGCCTTTGCCCTGCAGTGGGACCACCGCACAATAATATTTTGCTGGAATTATTATTAAACAAAAATACAATAGCTTGACACTATAGTTTGGGTGACATTATTAGAATGTGACCATATAAAAAGTTTCAATTAATTCCCTGGCTCAAAGGCATGCGCCAAACTATCATATAGGTTACTTACACCAATCTTAACTGCTGACGGTATCGCTGGTGCTGGTGCACTCGCACAGACACAGTACAGCTCGCTCGCGTTGTGTTGCAGCTGGCGAGCCACGCGGAGTGCCTCGACATCTTCGGCATGGTGCACGCCATGAGGCGCGAGCGCGTGTGGATGGTGCAGACGGAGCAGCAGTACATCTGCATCCACCAGTGCCTCGTGGCCGTGCTGGAGGGGCAGGACCTGGCCGCGCCGCCGCACAACAACCACAACCACCACCTCAACGCCGCCTTCGAAGGTACGTTCTCAACATATCTTTGTGTAATCACTATGTATTAAGTACATGGCTATACATTTTTAAATGCCGCGGTCGTTCAGATTATTATTGTTTGTATTTATCGTATGGAGTCTGCGGGTAGTGATCAATCGGTAGAGGAGGTTAACATGTGAGTGTGAACGCTAGGTGGAGGGTAGTGGAGTGGCGGCAACGGAGCGACAGGCGCGCGTGAGTGTGTGTGCGCATGCGCATGCGAGTGTGGTACTAACTGTGTCGCATGTGTGGGCCTGCCGAGCCGGGCGCGACAGTGCGAGACTCACGCGGTTTTCTGTTGCAGACGACGAGGGCATCGCGGAGTCGGGCATGTGACGGGCATGTGACGGGCATGTGACGGGCATGTGACGGGGCGACGCGGGCTTCCGGCCGAGCGACGTGCCCACCGCCTTATGTACTTAATTGATGTTTTCCGGATGAGATCGCTTGGATGCAGTAGTGTTAAGTTTTGTACTAAAATATTATTATAAAAATGTACATTAATAAAATGGACCAATCGTTAATTGTATAATAGACTAAGTTTAAATAATTAATTTGTTATTTTTTTACGTTGGTAATATAATGAAGCGCAGCAGAGACTACTCGTGTCGTGCCGAGTCCTAACCAATGGGATCGTCGCGTTTATTTTGCTTCCCGTGTCCTACCCGAAAGCGAAAGTCGACTATCGCTTTTGGTAGGACGTGGCCTATAACGAACCCGACTGCGTGGTCGCGCCGACAGAGAGCGCATTCCGATTTCCGAACAAATGAGTGATGTGTACGCGACGATCGCGTATACGCGCGATCGCCTTGTTGGTCGCCTTGGTGAGGACGCGGAGTCAGACAAAGTGAACGCAACGAGCGGGCGCGACCTCAGCTTCGTGCCCCATGTTGCATGTGTACACTATTTATTTTATGAGTATATTTTGATATCCATGTTAAATGATTATAAATAATAGCTTTATATTTACTCAATTAATTATCAAATAAGCATGAGTTATATCTTGAATCTCAAAATTGTACTTAATCTTTAAATACTTAAATATATGTTTACTGGACATTGCTCAATTAATCGTGAATTCAAAGTAACATCTCACTTGAAGTAATGTTCGTCTGACGCGGAGTAAACTGTACAATTTCTACTCAGAGCTAAGATGAACGTCAAGCAGAAGGAGAGTTGTTATGTTATTGCTTAGCCGTACAGTACGGTCGGTAACGAAACTCTATTAACACAACAGACACAATACTTTTTAATACACTGCTTTTCAGCATTTCATATTATATTAACTTACATCTGTTCCGATTTATTATATTGTGCTCAACAATTGAAGTGTGCATTGAGTTTGGTTGCTGCCTGAAGTACCGTCATCAAGAGGACGATCTTTACTAATTGTTTGCATGACGACATCCGTCATGATGTGATATTTTGAAAACTTAATAAGAACGTATATACTTAAACTAAGTGAATAACATTCCCGATAATTACCAGTTATAGTACATTACTGCAGCGGCCAGCAAAAGAAGCATTACGTAAGTCCATCAATGCCTAGTTGTGGCTGAGGCTTGTATAGTATTTTTCTCAAATAATGCGCGGAAATTAAAACTAAGTAGTACCAAGGCAGAACTTTTTTGTCAAATACAATTACTTTTCAAAATCAATGACGAACATCAATATTTTTTCCCGCGTTAAAGTGTTATTTGTTTTTTTTTTTTTCAATAAACAACTTTCTATTTGCAAGCCAGTTCGAAATTTAAATAAAACCTTTGATAAGTTACCTCTTTGGCTGGCATGTTTCGGAGTAAAAGATCGTTCCATTTTTAACCGACTTCAAAAAAGGAGGTTCTGTATTCGACCCGTATGTAAGAATGTATTTATGTTTGTATGTCCGTGATTTTCTCAAAAACTAATGAACCGATTTTGATCATTCTTTTATTAATATGATCTACATACTTTCAGGAAGGTTTTAGTATAAATAATACATTAGGTAATTATTCATATGTACGAATTTATATGCATAAATGTACTGCATCTCCGGCATTTCTATGTGAATTTTGATGATTCTTCTAGTCGGTGTCTTCAATTCTTCAATGCACTAGTGTGAATAGAATTTGTGTGGGGTAGGCACAACAAAAAAGTGAAAAATATTTTTTTTTTACAAAAAAAAACACTACAAAGTGATAAATAACATTAAGGTGCCACTATTCGATATTTTTTCCATACAAATTTCGGGAGAGTATTACTCCACTGTTTGACATTGTACATCCAAAGTTAAACATTGTATCGTTTTGTCTAATTATTAATTGTGTCTGTACGGAAGCAGAATTGTAAAATAACAAGTCATTAAAAAGTTATGAGCCAACAAAGATTCGTATTTCTTGCTATTTTTAACGTAACTTTGGGTGTAAATAAGTAATAAAAGAACTGAAAAATATTAAAAATTAAATCCGTACCGACAAAGCTCAGTTATCGAAGAGTTCAAAAAACTTTATTTGTGATTGATTTATGTAATAGATTTTTCATAGAACTCGATTTTCCAAAGCACTTTTCAAATATTTTTATGCGCCTATCAGTTCGGAACGGTGTTTCTGTGCGTGAGAACTAGATGTTGTGCGTGTAGATTAGCGTCTAACTGCTCATCACTGATACTAGCTCCGTCAGACACGAAGCCAAGTTAGACAGCGTGATTTTGGCCATGACCACGAGTGAGTTCGAGCTCGCGTTTAGTTTACTCTTAATTTCGGAAGTCGGTGTCAAAAAACGAAAATGCGGAACCAACGACACCAACTTCCGAAATTAATGTTATTTATAACTTTGTAGTGTTTATTTGTTTAAGTCGGGTGTTCTTTTAAATTACACGACAGATATGGGTTTACTATGTGATTTATTTGGCCGCTAAACCACGACAGATATGGATTTTCATACAACTTTTGCTGGCCGCTGCTCGCATGTATTTGGCCAGTACAGCAATTTCGATTTAACTCGAAGAAGGTTAAAAATAATGCTCAAATTTCCAAGCATGTTTGAGAAAAAATAATAAATAATGTTGTACATCCGAGTGTAAGGGCCCAGCAACATCACGACGACTAGCCAAGCAAATCTGGCTGCTCCATTCCATTGCTAATTATCTATGAACGCGTCGGCGAGGAGACGACGACGTGCAACGTCACGACCTCGGGTTGTCTTGTGGCCGGGCCCTAACCCTGCGTCCTAACCGAAAGCGTCTGTCGCGCGAATACGCGATTATTTACCTGAATAATGACTTGATTGATCGTGCGATTATGTCATATTCATATATGTACACGGCCGTGTCCTAACCAAAGCGATCGTCGCGCGGACACGCGAACTCGTCGTCGCGCCGACATAGGGCGCCTTCCGTTTTTTTTAAAACAAATGGATGATAACTGACAATAAATGCGACGATCGTGACCGTCAGGATGGCTGGACCAAACGAGATTTTTACATGAGACCATGTACACTGTTTAATACCTATTTACTGCTATTTACTACCTATAATGAAATATTTGCTACCTTTGCGCTAAAAATGATCAGCCATTCTGACGTCAGGTTGGCTGACCACTTCCAAGTTCTCATAGTTTTAGCGTTGTATTAACCGCGTTGTTAATGTAAATATTTACTACCTGTTTGCTACCATATATATTTTTTGCACAACTCGCCTATATGAAGAAAAAGCTCATGTAACAATGTATTAATAAAAGCCATTAAAACGCATGTTAACCAATTATTTACGTCTCTTCTTCTCAGAATAATCGCTAACAATGTGTTTGCAGGCGCTTAGTGGCTAATGGACAACTTGTTTCTGGATATTTTCGAACCTTGAAATAACACTGTATTGGTCTTCTAACGATACTGTTAACTGTCTACCTCGTTTCATCGTGAAAACACACTCTTTTATTTAATAAGTTTTTTTTAAATAAATTATTGTTAACGTGTGCACGTCACAAACAACAAAAGTAAAGTTAAACACAATAATTTATTTTATACATTAAATATTATTTGGCTCCATACATACTAAGACTTGCACCTACCTAGTAGTTAAACGATGTACATTATACTTAAAATATGTCAATAAAAACATGTTTTAATGTTTGTAAAGGCGAAATATTTGTACAGTATTTTTTTTAGTAAACTTTATGCACAAGTACACACATCAAAAGTGTCTAGGGATCAACATATATTTTTGCAATAACTTTTCTCTTGATTGATATTAATTAAAATTTTCTTTAAGGATTCATCAAATAAAGTGTTTTCGTTTGTCACAGTAACGATAAACCAAGTCACCTTTGCATTAATAAAGAAATTTGCCATTTTCCTAATAAAGGGATTTTTGACATTTGAACCACTAACACAAAAGTTCGAAAAAAAGACTGAAATAACAGTTTTCTTTAAAATTTTATTGGGTAACTTAAACAATTAATAATCCGTGTTTCTACCGCGAACACTAACAACACAAGAACATCGGTTTGGCATACTCAAAATGAGTTCATCCAAATCACGCTGTGGAATGGCCGCCCATGTTCGTTGCAACAACAAAAAAAGGTCTTCTTGCGACTGGATACCCTCCATATTCGGCAGAGCTCTTCTCTGTAGCATATCCCATGCATGCTCAATCGGGTTCAAGTCTGGCGACTGAGCAGGCCAGGGCAGGACATTGATGTTAGCTGCGGCGAGAGTCTGTCTTACAACTCTTGCGGTGTGCGGTCGTGCATTATCATGCATTAACTGAAATAAGGGACCGATTTGCACTTGTAGAGGAACGATGACGTCTGATACAATCGTCTCAGCATAAATTTGAGCGTTGAGGTTGCCTCTGATCCAAATCAACTCAGTTCTTCCGCCGATCCAAATACCCGCCCATACCATGATGGTTCCACCACTATAAGGATGGACTTCCTGGCAGGATTTTAATCGCTGTTGGCGTCCAGGGGTTCTCCAGTGTCGTATACGTCTTGTATCCGGTCTCATACCAAAACGAGACTCATCAGAAAAGCACGCGAAACGCCATTGTTCTTCTGCCCAATTTCTGTGTTCAAGAGCCCATTGATATCGAATCCTACGATTGTGCATTGCTATAGGTGGTACCCGTAGCGGTCTTCGGGAATGAAGGTTCACTTCATGCAAGCGGTTTCTGACTGTTTGGTCGCTAATTAAGTTCCCTGAAGAGTGATGAAGCCTCACGGCTAACATCATGGCGGTTATTGTTGGAGCTCTTCGAGTTAAGATTTGAATGTATCGGTCTTGTCTCCGTATGGTGCAGCGATACCGTCCTCCATGGCGCTCAGCCACGGTACCAGTGCTTCGGTAACGTGTCTAAAGTCGACTGATAACACTCTGACTTGTATTCAGAGCTAAAGCCACAGTACGTTGCCGGGAACCAGCTTCTATCATTCCCACGGCTCTGAGCATTTCTTCCCTGCTTAAATGACGTCGCCGCTCCATAATAACGTTGGTTTTAATCAGTAGTAGGGAAACAGTAGCACTAATAATGTCTTCAATGCGTTGTATGTTTTTATAGGGAAAATATTGACAGCTGATTTTCATCTTTTACTCGAATTTGATTCACAGTTCCTGATTCAAATTATGAAATGCACCAAAAAGGATCCATATAAATTTATAAAATCATAAATTTATTACAAAGCCACATCTCAATCTCAAGAAATCCGCATAAAAATGCTTGATCCCTAGACACTTTTGATGTGTGTAATTGTGCATAAAGTTTTAATTAATAAATATGGCCTAAGGGGAATAATATCATTTGTAAACACTATTGTTACAACCTTTGTAGAAATAAAGTCCTTTGAAAATCAATAAATCAATAATTTATCATCACAGCTGTGAATATTTTCTTTTTTTTTCAGTTATTGCACTTACTGTGTATTGTCTCTACATCACCCTAAGGTAGACTGGTAGAAAATGCCCAAGGCATTAAGTCCGCCTTTGTACAGTTTTTACTTGTGCGTAAAGTTTTAATAAATAAATTAATATTGTGGGTAGTTAAATAAAAATAATCTAAGATGTTGACATTTTAGATTATTTTTATTTAAAACTACGACGTTCACGTTCTTCGTTGACGAATGATTATCAAATATTGTATCATAATTTTATCAAGAACAATTTAATAAATCCCCAAGTACATACGTACTTACATTCCTAAGAATAAATGCGATATGTAAATAATTATTAAGTTTTATAAATGGATAATAACTATGGATATCCATAAACAAGTAAAGTGGTTCATAAGCCACTAAGCGCCTGCAAAAACATTGTTAGCAATTATTGAGATAAGAAAAGACGTAAATAATTGATATACAGGCTTTTTAATATGTATATCAGAACCGCGGGTGTACTTTTCAGATCTGCCTAAATTTATTGCAATTATTTGGTACCTTCTGTGTACCTTTACGTACCTCTGTTGAAAATCTGTGTACCTACACCCGTACAGTGATATTTAAAAAAATAGGTACACCCGCCATCCTGATGTCAGAACCGCGGGTGTACTGCTAACCCATATATGTAGCTAAGTACACTCTATACGTAGATTTGGTACCTCTTGCGTACCTGCAGAAACAAGTAATAAATAAACAAAATACTGTCAGGTTGCTGCGAAAAGTTAAAAAGAAACAATTTTCTTTCTTTGACGTTCTTAATATTTTATAAAAAATATAGTAACGACGTCAGAGAATAAATAACAATCTTCGGTAATCGAACCCAGAACCACCACGTTAAGCATGTATTGTGGCCATACCAGGAATCCCGAATCCAGAACCTCCGCATAACATTTAGTCACTACTAGCTGCGTCCCGCGGTTCACAACCTTTCGCCTTTATAATATTAGGTCCTTACATATGAAATTGGCGTTTTGTATGGAAGGAACAAAAAGTCGAATATTTTTTAATATAATATATTTAATTAATCAAAGTATGAACCATTGTTTTCAATGCACTTTTGCCATCTTATAGGTAGTTCATTGATCCCTTTACTAAAAAAACCAGTCGGACGGGAATCAATAAAATCTTTGAAGGCGATTTGGACTGCCCCATCGGAGTTGAATTTTTTCCCTTGCAAAAAGTTATCCAAATTGCGAAAAAAATGGTAATCTGTTGGAGCAAGGTCCGGGGAGTACGGAGGATGTCTAAGACATTCCAATTCAAGCTCTTCTAATTTGGTAGCCGTCTGTTGCGCAGTGTGTGGTCTGGCGTTGTCGTGCTTTCAAGCTTTTTAATCTTCCCAATTTGCTTCAAGTGAATTAAAACAGTTTTATCACTAACATCGAAGCCTGCAGCTAACTCGGACGTGGTTTGCGATGGGTCCGCTTCCACAATAGCCTTCAATTCTCCATTATCAACTTGGGTCTCAGGCCGTCCACGGGGCTTGTTCTGCAGGTCTAAATTTCCAGAACGAAAACGTTGGAACCAAAAACGAACTGTGTTTTCTTTTGCAACATGACCGCCATACACATCATTCACCCTTCGAGTCGTTTCCGCAGCACTAGTGCCACGGCGGAACTCGTACTCGTAAATAATGCGATATTTTAAATTTTCCATTTTGTAAAATGAGTGACGCAAACAGAAAAAACAGAAGAAAAAAAACAAATGAATGACGGTCATCGAAGCACAAATACATGAGTAAATAGCTGTACAAATTTGAATTTGGAATTCCTTACCAAAGAGGAGAAATTCGTGATTAAAGTGGCCAGTACGAAAAACGCCAATTTCATATGTAAGGACCTAATATTAGTGTGAGTGTGATTGTGTGCCTATACCGGGAATCAAAACATGAAATTAACGGACACAAATTATACACAGACTCAGGACAATACTTTGTGTGATCCGCAAATTGTTGTTCTCTGTTGGGATCAAACCCACAACATCGTGTTCAGCAGTCGTATTACGACCACTGAACCACCGAGGCAGTCAAAACTAATTTTTTTTTGGTTGCATTTGTATAACTCTGGTGCAAGGACGCAGTCATTATATTTCCTTGTTGCCTCTGTTTCCTTTCTGATTATCCTGATATCAATAATAATAAAATATGAAATTATTTCCATTCAGTTCCAAGACCGAAATAGATACATACCAGTATTTAAATATAGATAATAGATGCATATAATTTTGTTGTTGACATACTTGGCTTATCGTTTCTCACTATTTTCTAATGCTGCCGTGCGATTCTGTAACCGTCTCACCGTGAAAACTTAGGCGAAGTGAGCGTGGAGTGAACTATCAGTGTCATCCCATGATCCCACCTGATACTAGGGATTGACCAAGCATACATTTACAATCATAATCGAGATTTTAATAATAAATTAAAAAAAAATAGAAAGTAAAGTAAATTATTTTTTTTACTTTTCGCAGCAACCTGACAGTATTTTGTTTATTTAATACTTGTTTCTGCAGGTACGCAAGAGGTACCAAATCTACGTATAGAGTGTACTTAGCTACATATATGGGTTAGCAGTACACCCGCGGTTCTGACATCAGGATGGCGGGTGTACCTATTTTTTTAAATATCACTGTACGGGTGTAGGTACACAGATTTTCAACAGAGGTACGTAAAGGTACACAGAAGGTACCAAATAATTGCAATAAATTTAGGCAGGTCTGAAAAGTACACCCGCGGTTCTGATATACATTTTTTAATGGCTTAACTTTTTATAGGAGTTTCTTAAAGTTGTTTAATAAGTATCTGTTAAGGTAGCAAACAGGTAGTAAATATTTACATGAACAACGTGGTTAATACAACGCTAAAACTATGAGAACTTGGAAGTGGTCAGCCAACCTCGCGTCAGAATGGCTGACCATTTTTATCGCAAAGGCAGCAAATATTTCAGTATAGGTATTAAAGAGTGCATATGGTCTCATGTACATATCTCATTTGGCCCAGCGATCCTGACGGTCACGCGACGGTCGAGTACTCGCGCGACATCGCTTTTGGTTAGGATGCAACCTGTTGCATAAAATGCAACGATTTCTTTATTTATCTGAATATTTGATATGGATGCAAAAAATAGAACAGAATATACAATAAAATAAAATAATCTATTTTTATAATAAGTTTTTTTTTCCATACCGTTAAGACCAGTGATCGGAATAGGCTGAGTATATAAATTACCTAAACTTCGGAAAACAGAGACAGAAAGTGGAGATTTCCTTTTAGGACATTTTTTTCCCAGAATTCGGGATAAATCTTAAACAATTTGAAAATAAGCTTTATTTAAGATGGGTAAAGGCTATTTTTAACTAAACTTGCAATTACCAAATTTTCGGGATTTTCACGTAAAATCCCGAAATAAATAGTCTAACTTCATGTATTCGAATTATATTTACGATCCTTAAACTAACCGTTGTATCATACATTACATATTGTTACGAGCTTGGGGTTCGTGACAATAAAAACTGCCGATTTAATAACCAAAAATAGACACTTTAATTAAAAACAGCAATTACAACTTTAACACACTAACAATAAAACACAATCGCACTACAAGATCACTTGAAAGTCGCACTTGAAGATCGCTTCGATGTTTTCGCTTGTATCGCTTATCGAATACTGATCCCGGCTCGCAGGCACACCGGCCTTATATAGGCCTCGGATAGTTCCAGAACCTTCTACTGTAGAAACATCTAGAATGTTCGAGTACATACCGATCCCGACCGACCAGGCGTCGATAGTTCTGGAAAGTTCTAGCATCGAAGTTTCTAGAAGGGACCCGAATAATTATTAGTTCTGCTACTCGATACTAGATGGCGCTAGTAGTAGCTAATGTCGCCATCAAGTGTGGCGCGTAACAATATAATTCGCGGACGCGGGGCGGGCGCGGCGCGGCGAACTCAAACATATGAACTTCCTTTGAGTGTCCACTCGTGCCATAGCTCGCTCATACAAGTGGCGGCAGTGGGTGCGCGGCGCGGGCGCGGGCGGCCCGCGCTGAGACCGGGGTTCTCAAACTAGTTCCGAGTTTTTTTCTAGTAAAAATAAGTCTTCTTCATCCATATTATATTTTGACAAACGTGCAAAACACGCTACACGCAGAACGCAGCCGCAGCTGCGCTCCAGTGCGGACAGGTAGCCCGCGCGCGTTCCCGCACCCGCGCCCGCGCCCGCCTCGCGCTCCAGTCTGGACGGACTCAGATTTATTCTAATCTTTTTTTTTTAAAGCAACAATCTAAAAATTTCACCTACCCTGACCAGTACTGCCAACCAAAGACTACAATATACGTGGTGTGGCAATTAAGTTCCGGGAATTTAGTTATAATTAAAAAACTGGCAACACTTTTTCATTCATCATCATCTCTCAAAGCGGGGGATCTTCCTTTTAATTAGAGTTCAAAGTTGAAGTAGATAGCACGTATGGTTTGTGTTTTATGCGTATTTTTTGCAAGTAACTTTTTTAGTGGCGTAGTGAAAATGCAACACAAGCAACGTGTTGTGACTCAATTTTTAGTGAAATCTGGCGTATAACCCTCGGAAATCCTCCGAAAATTGCAGGTTGTCTATGGAGACGATAGCATGTCAAAAACGCGTGTGTTTGAATGGGCGAAGCGGTTCAAGGAAGGGCGTGAATCGGTGGAAGACGATCCACGTGAAGGAGCTCCCGTCACCTCTCGTACCGACGCGAATGTTGATCGTTTGCGCATGTTGATCACGTCTGACCGTCGCCTAAGCGTTGCGGGCTCGTGTTTTTCATGTGCGACCTGAACTCGCCAAGGATGGCTGGATCTTGCATCACGACAATGCACCGGCCCATTCCTCGTTCGTTGTGCAAGAGTTTTTGGCAAAAAAAGGCATCCCAACGTTGCCTCACCCACCCTATAGCCCCGATATTGCTCCCTGCGACTTTTTTCTATTCCCCAAGATGAAGTCGCACCTCAAGGGAACTCATCATGGCGGCGTACAAGAGGTCCAAGAAGCTGTAACCGTGATGCTTAACGGGCTAGCTTCGGAGGACTACCAAGGGTGCTTCCAATCATGGGAGAAACGTTGGAATCGTTGTGTAGAGTTAGAGGGAGACTATTGTGAAGGTCGATAGTAAAACTTTTCCTAAAACTTCATTTTCTTGTTTTTTATTGACAAATTCCCGGAACTTAATTGCCACCGTAGTAATATAGGGTACTGCCAACCCTACTGATTTAACAATAAATATAGGTACTGTTTTTTATACTTTAAGCGCCAGTCCAAAAATACCTACCTACTTTTTTCTTATTTTTCTTGTGGGTAGTTGGGTACATACAAACAAGGTCTACCTTCTTAAAAAAAATCTTTTGACTACCTACTTACAGTACTTACTTCATATTGCTTTATCCATACCTACGTTCTTCATGTACAATTACTGATCTTTTACGGTCGATTTGCTTTTTAGTTTCGTAGGCTTTGATAGGATAGGCAAATCAGGTAAGCGAAATTGTGTCGTTTTTGACACGGAAATGCATGGACTCATAATGGTAATATAATAAATCCATGCGGAAACGACACAATTTCTGGAAGTTTGGAACGCACTAGGTACACTCTGTTCACTAGATTAAGATTGAGTTGCATCAACTAACTATAACGATAACCAATGCCTTGACCAGCGTCGCAACGTTATAACACACATTTCTATAATTTCACTTTAATTTGTATGTAGTACGGTTAACTATACGGCTAATTTAACCAGTTGGCTGTGACATATACCTACACATAAATATGGGGTTTCACAACGTTTTTTATTCATAACATTTTGTGAAAATTTCAAAATCGAAATAAAACATATCTTGTTTATAGTGGCAAATCCGTCATCATCATCATCATCATCTGCCTAGCCTTTTCCCAACTATTTTGGGGTCGGCTTCCAGTCTAACCGGATGCAGATGAATGTGAATACCAGTATTTTACATGGAGTGACTGCCTATCTGACCTGCACAACCCAGTTACTGGGTAATACGATACCCCTTGGTGTTGGCAACACAAAGTGAAGCTTCAAGTGCTGGCTGGTGGTGAAGTTTTGAAGGAACGAACTTTCATAGAGTATTGGAAACTTCCCGCCATTATTATTTTGTCATGCCGCCGCGAAACGTTTGATTTTGTGGATTCTTATTATTTTAATTAATATATGTTTGTATAAATAGACGTGGGATGTGATGACCATTCGTCACATTGGCCATTTCGTCGCTATCCCTAATAGGTCACATTCTCTAATACGTCACCTTTTCCGTGAAGAAATAGTTAATACTAGCTGCCCGGCGCGACTTCGTTCGCGTGGTGTCCTACCTTACTCCTACCCTAATCCTACCCCTTCCCGACTCCTACCTTACTCCTACCGTACCCCTACCCTACTCTTACCCTACTCCTACCCTACCCCAACCCTACTCCTACCGTACCCCTTCCCTACTCCTACCCTACCCCGACCTTACTCCTACCCTACTCCACCTAATTAGTAGTAGTTAAAATAAAATAAAAAATAGTTTACGTCCTATACTTGGACCTACTGAATATACAGACAAAATTTCATAAGAATCGGTCAAGCCGTTTCAGAGGAGTTTTGTTACAAACACTGTGGACACGAGAATTTAATCGCTGCGCTACGTTCGTATTCTGTGGCTGCGTGGAGCAACACTCACCGGCGCGGCGCAGCGCGTCGCGCGTCGCTCGTCGGCGTGTATTTTTTTTTTTCTACTGACATTTTTAATTTCGTAATATCTATTGAATGGAATGTCCGATTTCAATAATTCAAAAAGTAATCAACAGGTATTGAAACAGTCTTGAATACAAAATAATTTATTTGGATGAGAATTAATAGATAACATGGTCTGATTTTGATCGGCATTTCTATCAACTTTTAAAATGTAAAAAAGTAGTTATAGTGACATAACTACAATAGTTGGACATATGGTATCGCGCAGTTTTTTGTAGATATTGATATGGTCTATAATATTGTAGAACATTTTTTTGTTCTATCATCAATACTTTCCGCAGCGCATGCGATGAAAGACATTTTATGGCTATTTTTTTTACACCTTGGGTTGGTTTTAGTAGGAATTTCTAAGGATCCCTAATTTTTTTTAGTAATAAATATAGCCTATGTTACTCAGTGATAATGTAGCTTTCTAACGGTAAAAGAATTTTCAACACACTTGCTCGTAAAATGGCTCTTAATGCACAGCTTTTAGATCCATAATGCAGTGTATTACAAACGCGTGCTTTTTCTTTACGTTACGGTACTTGTGCTTTATTTCCACAGATAACTATTTAATTTACTAGTCGGAGGTCGGAGAAGTGCGTTTTTTTTTAATCTCTTCAAAGAGACTTCATGCCAAAAAGAATCCGCGAGCCATATTTTTTTTTTTTAAATAGTCTGAATTGTCCTTGGTCCCAAGATGAACTAAAATTTATTTACCTTAAGATAAATGCGCAGTTGTAGCCCACGAAATTAAATTTTTCTAACGTTTTTTGCAATTTTCAGGTCAGTGTCAGGTTGTATCTTGATCAAAATATGATTCGCGACTATAACAGATACGTATTTACAGAATTATAATCATTAGAATCATTAAATACATCTTTCTAAGTTAGATTTGTTCCATAAGAACAAATCTCTTATGGAAAAGATCTTAGGGAACAAATCTAACTTAAATACGAGTATATATATTAATGATTCTAATGACTATAATTCTTTAAATACATATCTATTATATAAATATACATTTTGATCAAGATACAACCTGATACTGACCTGCGAATTGTAAAAAACTTAAAAAAAAATAAAATTTCGCGGTCTACCACTGCGCATTCACCTAAGGGTGCATCCACACATAGCGAGGCATGTGCCGCAAATGATTTTTTTATGTGTATGGTTGCCTCAGGCTGAGGCATCTAACATACAAAAAAAAGCACTTGCGGCGCATGGCTCGCTCTGTCTGGATGCACCTTATAATTTTCCGTCGTCCCTCCCGTAACCAAACGGAAAAGACCACTGGCGTTCTATTATTGCGGATTCTCACTGAATTAAATATTTCTCTATGCAAATAGCACTTTCTAATTCCATACTAACTAAACTACAATTTGACATACGACAACACTACGATCAGTCTTAACATTATTTTGTGTTTATTATATTTTTTCTATAGGCTGTATATCGGTTTTGTCTTTGCCTTTAAGTAAATAAACGCGCGCCGCGCTAGCAATGCGCGCGCAGGTGTAGGAATGACCATTACTTACTCTATGGGTAAACCTGCGCGCGCACGTCAGCGCGGCGCGCGGAATGACAAACCAAGCCCGCCATTATCCATACAAGTTAATATTTAACAATACAAGTCTGTTTTTTTTCCTCACAAGTGAGTTGAAAAACGTCGTATGATACGCGTGTGCATTGATAATTAATATTAATTAAACTCTCGGCTACCTTATCGCGCTCGCCTACGGCTCGCGCGAATAATACCGCCTCGAGTTTAATGATCAACATAGCACACATGTATCATAATGTACTATTTTGAAATCGGTCCAGTAGTTTTTACGTTTATTCGTAACATACAAACACAAAAATACAAATCTTTCCTCTTTATAATATTATATAATTAAATAATATATAATATAATAACATTATAATAATATATATAAGAAAGCCTATGACTCGGTGCCACATACATGGCTCATGAGGGTGTTGGAGTTGTATAAAGTAGATACAACTCTGCGCACCTTCCTGATGTCGTGTATGGGGCAATGGAGGACGGTCCTTCGCTATCCAGGATGTCGAAATATTCAGAGAAATAGCGAACCGATAAGGATCGAGCGAGGCATATTTCAGGGTGATAGTTTGAGCCCGCTTTGGTTCTGCTTAGCCTTGAATCCTCTAAGCAAACTGCTGGAGGATTCAGGTCTAGGCTATCGGCTGAGGAGAGGTGGTCAGGTTATATCGCACCTCCTTTACATGGATGACCTAAAACTCTTTGCCCCCAACAATTTGCAACTGATGGAGCTACTGAAAGTAACTCAAACTTTCAGTAACGCCATTAGGATGGAATTTGGTGTGGACAAATGTGCAGTCATGCATGTAAAACGAGGGGAGATTGTGGAATCCGTGGGAACTCAACTCTCGGATTCCACAAACCTTAGAGCCCTCTCCGCATCCGAAACCTATAAGTATTTGGGTATGTCGGAAGCGTTAGGCATCAATGTTACTGACATGAAGCAATCGTTGAAGGAGCGCTTCTTTGGCCGCCTGAAAAAAGTACTTAATAGTCTTCTATCAGGCGGAAACAAGGTGCGCGCCTTCAACGGTTGGGTCATGCCGCTTTTGATGTACTCTTTTGGCATACTCAAATGGACTCAAACCGAACTCGACGCCCTGGATAGGAGGGTCCGTACAATGTTGACTGCAAATCGAATGCTACACCCACGGTCATCGGTAATGAGGTTGTATATCCCGCGAAAGTGTGGAGGTCGAGGGTTTTTAAACGCTAAGACCCTCCACAATCTCAGGGAATACTTCCAAGAAACCGACGTGGGGATGCATCGAGATGTAGTCATAGTGGACAAGGGCCTCACCCCGCTCTCCTTGGCTAAAGAGAACTGGCGCAAACCAGTAGTGCTTGACACTAATGATCGCATGGAGGTATGGCAGAGTAAGGAGCTTCGCGGACGCTTTTTCCGGGCCCTTCATGGACCCGATGTAGACCTACTAGCGTCCGTAGCCTGGCTACGTTGCGGTGATCTCTTTGGAGAAACCGAAGGTTTTGTTTGTGCAATTATGGACGAAGTTGTGATGACGAACAATTACCGGAGATTTATTGTGAAAGACGGCACGGTTGACATTTGTCGGGCATGCCACCGGCCGGGAGAATCAATCAGGCATATTATCTCCGGGTGTTCTCGTCTAGCTAACGGAGAGTACTTGCATAGACACAACCTTGTAGCCAGGATAATCCATCAGCAACTTGCTCTGAAATACAGCCTTGTGGAATCGGAGGTGCCGTACTACAGGTATGTGCCCGACCCAGTTCTCGAAAATGGAAATATCACATTGTACTGGGATCGATCCATCATCACTGACAGGACTATTGTTGCCAATAAGCCTGATATAGTGGTGATGGATCGATTAGAGCGGCGCGCAATGATTGTTGACATAACCGTCCCGCATGATGAGAACCTCGTGAAAGCTGAGAAAGTTAAACAAATCAAGTATCTTGACTTGGCCCGCGAGGTTGTCGACATGTGGGATGTTGACTCAGCAATCATTGTGCCGATAGTCGTCACAGCCAATGGGTTGATTGCCAAGAGGCTCGACCAACACCTGCGGAGGCTCACGTTGGGCAGCTGGATCAAGGGCTTGATTCAGAAAGCGGTACTTCTGGACACGGCTCGCATTGTCAGGAGGTTCCTCTCTCTGGAGCCCTGACCGCCGGTAGCTTGGACCCTGTTCCCGATACCGGTGGGCTACTATTTTTTATATTTTTAAATGTTTTTATATATTTTTTATACTAATATTTAAAAATATAATTTATATGTACATAATGAAATAAAGGAAATATATAATATTATAATAATTATATAATATATATATAATATATATTATAAGTGTAGAAGTGTAGATTGGTAAGACTGGTTGTCAGACTTTCGGGCTTCTGACTACCCGTTCGTAACTACTGTCAAAGATCCACGAATGACAGCTGGGCCGGGACCAACGGAGGAGTATCGGTATGTAAAGATGGTCACCCATACACAGACTACCGCGGCAAGCGTAGCTTAACCTGATCGATCGAACTGTGCGGCTGTTAATATTTATCCACGGGCCCCTCCAAACCTCCTCCATGCCTGCCATGGTGGCAAATCCGTATCCTGGCAAATAATTTATATATTTTATTGATATTTGAGTGGATGCAAGTTTACCTATAATTTAAAATTATTCATTTGAAGCGACTACATTCGATCCCTCGCTAAGTACGATAGAATGTAATTTAATACGCATAACTATTACTTATATATTTTTTTTGTTAAAACTGATACACGTACGGTATTATAATGTCTGTAAGAAGTCATAAATATAAGATAATTCATTAAGATAAGGCAGTTTATAACTTTTACGTAATCTGGAATGGTTTCGTTCTAAGGCAGCTGTCAAAAAGTTACTTTTTCCTTAGTCTGAGCTGTCGGACTTTTTTTGTAGCTGCAGTAAAATGACAGCTTATGGGTAGTTCTTCAAAAAGTATTCTCCGCGTAACTTTCATGGCGAATTTATTTTTTTGAATAATCTACAAATAAATGTACAGACGCCAGCACATCAACCTACACCTAACTGTCACATTTTCCAAATCAACTTTGAACCTTATGTTTTGGTGATAAAGTTGAAAATCTATTAAAGAAATTTGACAGATTGTAGTAGGTTGATGTGCTGGCGTCTGTACACACATTTAAGATGCTATAAAAATAATACGTATTTTTTTTATTTTATGTAAATTGGTGCATAAACTAAAGAGATAGGTATTTTATTTTGAAATTTCTGTGCCCACAAAAGTTACGAAAGACGGCACGAAAGTTACAGACGTATTTTCTACAAGCAAAATATAGTTTCAAATCCTTATTTTTTCTCAAATTTCCAGTTTATAAATTGCCATTGTATATTTTTAGCGTTCGATATTTTTGTTTTGTGGTGTACAATAAAGTATATATAAATAACAAATAAATAAAAGACTTATTTTTTATGAATCAACTTGTATTTGAGAAAACAATTATAGTGTTTTGAGATCAGCATAGCTATTCACAAACACTCGATACGCTTCCGTATCGTATCGAACATTAATCATTGTTATCGTAGGAGTCTTCTAAACGCTGTTCACAAGACCAAAACCCGAAAATTTTGTCAGTTTAAATCAAATAGACGCCCGCTATTCTTCCAACAGCTATTTGTTGTTGAGGGCAAGTCAAATCAGGTTATCGAAATGTCAGGTTTTCGATACGATAGCCAGTGACGGATTAAGACTACTTGATGCCCTAAGCAATCCACGCCTGTGGGCCCCCCTATCCGTATGTCAACTAGAATCGGTCTTTAAACCTTTACCGCCTAAAAACATTAGTTTTTTGTAAAATAAGATGATGAGATGTACCTACCGTTTATTTACGCTGGATCCCACTTTTGAATCCCATTTTTTAGGTATTAACGATGGATCCCGCAGCCTAATTGCGGAACGCCAAATCGTCAAATGATTCTGATCAGTTGGCTTCATTTCTATCACAATTGGCTTCATTTTACGATTTTCGAATTGCGAAACTCTAGTTTATTATGAAACCAATTATGAACGTTAAGGCCCTGCGCAGAAACTAGAGTTGTTTCTAGACCAAGGCTACTTGAAAATATTCAAAGAATAACTCACCTCGTATTTTTTTTGTTTAGAAGCGATGAACGTACATGTCTTGCCCACTGACGCCGGGAAACTACTGAGCAATGAGCATCCGCGCAGCTAAAACGGGTAGCGACAAGCTGGCGCTCTTGGAAGATAGGTGCAGTGTTGTTGCGCGTTCCCGAAACTAACAAAATCGTGTGACAGAGACATAAAGCCTATTAACTATTGTCACTTAAGAGATAAAATTAATGTTCTTTGATAATTATGATGCATAGTTAAATACAATTAATTTGATGTATTACATTATATGCTTATGAATTGAATACAAAAGTTATCAAAGTTTTCCGTGAGCGCGAACAGAGTGTGACGCGCGAAGAACACCGATTTTGCTCCCGTTTTCGACATTAGATATTTTTGAAGTGAAACTTCTTTAGGCGCGCTTGACTTGGGGAGTAAACTGGCGAATGCGTTACGAAAACGTGTGATCGGGCGAGTAGGGAAGGTACGTAAAAAATAGCTGGAAATACCTGGTGTAAAAACCCGGTCCCGGTCGCATAAATATGCGACCGGGTTTTTACACGGTATTTGCTTCCAGGTACGCACACCAGGTACATACCGACTCAAAATACTTGCAAGACTATAAAGTATCTTATACGGCTACTCGCTCAAATACGTAGGTACTCAACCGCGTTAGTTTTCGCAAATGCGATCATGCTCCTTATCAGTAAGAGTCTACGGAACAATTTCGTATGCAAGTATTTTTGAAGGGTAACTTCTTTACGCGCGCTTGACTTGGGGAGTAAACTGGCGAACGCGTTACGAAAAGTGTGATCGGGCGAGGTGAACGGGAGTTGAGTGGGGGATATAAGCAAGACAAAGCAGTGCGCGCGCACGTTTTCTTTCTCTCTTCCTCTCATAGCCAAATACGTATGAAGTTTTTTTTTCTTTTGCTTATATCTCGAAAATGGTGCGTCCTATCGCAAAAATAATGAAAATTTCGACCCCCTTTATAAAACCCATGAACTCCTAAAACTCAACATGCAGGTAATCATTTTTCATATTTTCCATACAAAAAGTGAAAAATTCCTTAAAAAACACGCCAAGGCCGCCCCGTCCGCGCCTGCGGCTCTAAAAACAATACACGGGGTTAGGGCAAATAAGTACCTTGTCAAATTCGATTTTTGTTGTGTCAAAATTATTTACGTGAAACTTCTATACGCACACTTGACTTGGAGAGTAAGCTGGCGAACGCGTGACGTAAGCGTTACGAAAAGTGTGATCGGGCGAGTAGGGAAGGTACGTATTTACTCGACCAGGTTTTTGCTTCCAAGTACGCACACCAGGTACCGACTCAAAATACTTGCAAGACTATAAAGTACCTTATACGGCTACTCGCTCAAATACGTAGGTACTCAACCGCGTTAGTTTTCGCAAATGCGATCATGCTCCTTATAAGTAAGAGTCTACGGAACAATTTCGTATGCAAGTATTTTTTAATTTAATGGTTTGCAAGTATTTATTTGTAAACGCGATGTTGCTCCTTATTTATAGGAAGTCATTGATCAATTTCCTATGCAAGTAGTTTTACTTCCAACGGGGCTTTTGAATACGCGATTGTACTTCTTATCTGTATGAAGTTATGGATCAATTTTCTATGCAGATAGAAAATACTTGAAAGTATCTCGCTCCGTCGTGGTACCTCGACGCTCGAGTACGTAGGTACTCAAATAGTTCAACAACCGCGTTTGTTTTCGCAAATGCGATCATGCTCCTTATCAGTAAGAGCACAGAATACTTAAAAGTACTACGTACAGAAAGGACACTCCCTTCCTCGCCCTCATATCAGATACCGCACCTCACCCCGCACTTCGAGGTATTCGTCGCCGACTCTTTAGCAAGGGCGCTCGCGAACCGCAGCGCTGTATTGCTGACACGAACACACAATTATGCGATTTAAAAGTTTTATTTGAGTTTTAATCACGATGGTTGGATATTGTGATGCTTTTCCGAATTCGTATTTACAAAAACTGTTTGTAAGATTTCGCATTTTTAATAACATGCGATTTAATAACCGATTATTTACAGATAAGTCATTTAAACTAAACTGTTTTAGTTTTTTTATTTCATTACGAACCCGACTATATAAATAAAAAAACTTTTTTACAAAAAAAACAACCGACTTCAAAAAAAACACTACAAAGTGAAAAATAACTTTAATTTCGGAAGTCGGTGTCGTTGCTTCAGCATTTTCGTTTTTTGACACCAACTTCCGAAATTAAAGTTATTTTTCACTTTGTAGTGTTTTTTTTGAAGTCGGTTGTTTTTTTTGTAAAAAAGTTTTTATTTTTCACTTTTTAGTTGTACCTACCCCACACAAATTCAATTAACACTAGTGCATTGAAGACACGACTCGAAGAATAATCAAAATTCACATAAAAATGCCGGAGATGCATTACATTTATGCATATAACTTCGTACATAAGAATAATTACCTAATGTATTATATACTAAAACCTTCCTGAAAGTATGTAGATCACACTCATGAAAGAATTATCAAAATTGGTTCAGTAGTTTTTGAGATAATCGCGGACATACAAACATACATACATACATACGGGTCGAATACAGAACCTCCTTTTTTAAAGTCGGTTAACAATTGAACTACATGGTCACTTCATAATAATGCACACGTTCGGGCAGCGCCGCCGCCGTCGTTGTTCGGTTCCCCGACACAAATTGCTTACCGCGCCATTTTTTTACGCTACTAGATTTCACGCACACATTTGCACGTATACAAACGTCATTTGTTTATGTAGTAGTACTAGGTAATTATTTTGCGAGCGTTGTATGGAGTGTCCGAGGTGTGGTAAGACTCTTACCACACCTCGGACACTCCATACAACTCCGTAAGAGTCAACGGAACAATTTCGTATGCAAGTATTTTTACTTTAATGGTTTGTAAAAGTATTTATTTGTAAACGCGATTGTGCTCCTTATTTATAGGTAATCACGGGTCAATTTCCTATGCAAGTACTTTTTACTTCCAACAGGGCTTTTGTTTGATTACGCGATTGTACTTCTTAATTGTATGAAGTTATGGATCAATTTTCGATGCAGATAGAAAATACTTGAAAGTATCTCGAGCCCTGGTTTCTTAAGGTGGACGTACTTGGAAGCCCTGATACTCGATTTTGCAAGTATGACCCATGTTTACGGGCTACGGGCGAGGCGAGCGGGAGTTGAGTGGGGGATATAAGCAAGAGAAATCATTGCGCGCGCACATTTTCTTTCTCTCTTCCTCTCATAGCCAAATACGTTTGAAGTTTCACTTCAGTCGTGTGGTCATAAGCACACTCGTTTTTTTTTTAATAAAAGTTATAAATGATTTTATATGTTTAATGTTTAAATTATGTACACATATAAATAAAGATTAATCTGTATTTGGTCCTAAGACTGTATGTTTAATAGGTTACGAACAAGGAACTTATAGGTAAACCTATAAGTTCCTTGGTTACGAGTTAAGACCGTGTGACCGCGTTTTGAGGGACCTCGAAGAACTACCCTTATGTGTTACCTTACCACTTTTTAACGAAATTTAAATAGTGATGTGACAAAATAATCGATTCATTCAAGTAACATTCAATTCAAAATCGATCCATGTTAAAGGACACGGCCGGAATCTTTAGAGAGCTGTGCCCTAACAAAAAATATTCATGTACACTGACTTAAAGTACGTCATATTAAAGCCTACAGGTGTGTCTTTATAATAGTTTAAGTTTTATGATCAGAGAAGAAGCGAGGGATACTACAAATAGGATACAAAAAAAGCGCCTAGACATTTTGAATAGCAATGATCAATCTTTCCGAGTTTTATAGACAAAACAATACGCGAAATACAATATTATCAATGGATATAAATGCCGTTTCTTCACTAGCCGACATGACATTTATTCACATCGATATCAGTGTATATCTAATTCTATGAAAATGTATGAAAAAACTAAACGTGTCGTGTCAGCTAGTGACGAAAGAGCCAAAAATCAAAATACCAAGTAAAACTTATCAGAAATCATATTATTGATGTATTGGTAATAGTCTCTGGCTAGACCATTCAATCGTTGTAGGCAGGCAGCGATAGCGAAGAGCTCGTCGTCTACAGATGTTTCTGGATATTATGACTTCCTCATAGTGACTTTGCAAAAAATATACAATTGGATTGGCAATAAAACACTAAAATAGCACTTGAATTTTTATTTAAGTACCTATCTAATTAAGTAGCTAGAATAGACACTTGCTTATAAAATGTATAGCTACTTGTTTTAGACATTTTTAGAAAAACATCATTCCAATTACTCAGACAAGACACATACAAAGTCAAATCATTTATTGCAAATAGGCGCATTAAAGTATAAAAATACAATAAAACAAAATTGATTCTAGTCGCCCCTTCCATAAGCTAGTTTTCGTATGGAGAAAAATGGGCATTCAATGTTTTTATCTACTCTTACGTTTGAAGCTTATTCATTTTCAAAGATCAACAAAATGTTATCATGGAATGAGGCTGGTGCCGTTATATTTGCTTGATGCCTGGCCCAGACCAAATACCATAACAACGTCATGACATTTTTTTTTTATGTATGGGAAATCATCAAATGACCCCTCCCGCTCTGGGTGGAGCGGAAGAGAGTATCAGACTCTTACTGACTAAAACCCATCCGTGTTCCTTCCTTAGCCCTTTATGTTCCGGGGTAGCGGTAACCCTTTCGGACAATTCCGCACGCCCGGCAGGCTTCGGCTCTGGAAGGCCCCTTCCTTTTTGCTGACATCTCTTTGAGGCGCGCGTGGAACACGTACGCGCCGTCCGGCACGGGCCTGGTCCTGATCGGACGGTCAATCACCCATTACTCTCCGTCCGCAGGCCCGCGCCTACGGTGGCCGGGAGTCGTCACGCGGCTTCCGACGCCCGGAGTGTCTCCCGTGGCGGCTGGGACTTGAGGCTCTCTCCCTCAGCCATCCCGCCACCTCCTTTGCTAGCATGACTGCTTCTAGATGGTTCCTGTCATGTCATGTGTTTTGTAACTGCGGTGTTAGAGTGGTTACAATATGCCTTCGCATTCGATTAGTGACCACACTAGAATTCAGGCACCTTGACATCGTGAGCGTCAGAATCCAAATAATCCAAATCGTAAACACATAGATTTATAATAACGTCGTTATTATAAATCTATGAGTAAGCACAGCAGAATATTAACGTAAACGAAAGTCCGATAAACGATAGCGTGGGTTCAAGTTAAAATATCCAACAGAGTATCATAAACAGAATACAGTAATACGTGCTAAGGTCAACGCAAAACTACACAGAGCACAGGCACGGTAATGTCAACTGAGTAGGTAATGTCATCTATTATTGTGGTAATGTTATCATATCAGTATTTTATCTTCATACAAACGGTTGGAACGCGAGTCATACCTACGCACCTCGAGTTCGGTATACCATCGGTAAACAAACAGACGCGAATGCGCCACGGTGACGAACGGACGGTGTGATGATTTTGTAAGCAGGAAGGCTATCTACTTACTTATGTACTTAGCTACTTACATATATTATTGAATTAGACGAAATATCATAATGAAATGATTATGAGAGTAATAAATGGTAGGTACAGACGCCAGCACATCAACCTACTACAATCTGTCAAATTTCTTTCATAGATTTTCAACTTTATCACTGAAGAATAAGGTTCAAAGTTGATTGGGAAAATGTGACAGTTAGGTGTAGGTTGATGTGCTGGCGTCTGTACCTACCTTCTGATTCACATTATAATTTACTTTTTAAGTAAGATTGTGTAGTAGGTAGTTAGAGGTTTTGATTCGAATTTACAATCACAAAACTAGAAAGAAACTCAAGTAGGTTGATGAAATTAAAATACTGTAGGCGGGCAGCCCTATCGCGTGTTTACGTACCGCGCGGGTGTAGGTAATTATTTCAAGAACAAGGCCTAGTCACAATACTGTTAGATAACATTACCGTGGTACAGGGCACTGAGTGACAGGTGACAGACGTGAAAAAAATAACTAGGACGTTCGGACACACACTCTTGAATATAATTGTCGATGCATAATGCGTAACGTGATTAACATCATGACGCACGGGCCCCGGCAGCTCGAAAAATAATGTCTGCAATAATCATGAAAACGTTGACTTCTACAGGTATTTACTTTAGCAATACGATTCTGGCAGTCGTGGGTATTTTTTTATTTTAATGTAACCTTCAAGCGTGCTACAGACACGGTTTTTGTCTTATGCATGTATCCAAACGCACATGCAATTTGTATTGCATTGCTAAAAACCAAAAAAATCAATTAACACACACCGATTAACACACATATTTCTTTGCCATTTTTTGTCGCCTGCTCTAGAGAAATGTAATTGTTGCGATTAATTTTAGTATATTTAAGAAGTAATTTTCATATATTAATAATTACTGTACATTTATGTATTCTAAATTGATTTGAGGGCAGAATCCGACCATGTCATTTATTTTATAAAAGAGGATAATATTTATAATGAAATTCAGGATAATATAAGTTTATAAAAAAACATTGAGCAATGCCTAATTACTGTTTTGTCATCATATCATTAATTGGATTGGATTTTTATATGCGCATATCGTCCGTGTGGTGCCGGACTTAAAGAATAGCACCACCCCCCTTCTTCCCATGGGTGTCGTAAAAGGCGACTAAGGGACGTACCGGAGAATGGGCAGCAGCGTTCTCTATGCATTTAATATCATACTGCGATCGCCAACCCGCATGCCAAGCGTGGCGATTATGGCAAATCCCCCCCCAAATGACAAGCACGAAAAATACTTGGCCCCTAGTGCCCGGCGGCCCGCCTACCCTTGGCTACGGTAGCGGCCAAGGCCACGGTGAGGCAAGGGGTGCTAAGAATCCCCGGAAGAGATCCGGCTACCAAAATAACCGAAAACTGGACCTGGCAACATACAACACGCGTACACTCCGGACCGACGAGAAGATCTCCGAACTCGAGGAAGAATTGAGCAGGTTGCGATGGGGCATAGTGGGATTATCTGAAGTCCGAAGAGAGGGGGAGGACTCGATAATCCTTAAATCTGGCAACTTGCTCTATTTCCGGGAGGGCGACCAGCAGTCCCAAGGTGGTGTCGGGTTTATCGTCCACAAGTCCCTTGTGAGCAACGTGGTGAAGATCGAGAGTGTGTCGACCAGGGTGGCGTACCTTATACTCAGAATATCCGCAAGGTATTCGCTGAAGGTCGTACAGGTTTACGCCCCGACCTCGTCACACCCCGACGATGAGGTGGAGACCATGTATGAGGATATTTCCAGAGCCATGCATGGCTCTAAAACTCACTTCACCGTTGTCATGGGGGACTTTAACGCGAAACTGGGTAAACGAAGCGATGATGAGCTGCGAATGGGGCAATTTGGAGTTGGACGACGGAACCACCGGGGCCACCTACTGGCTAGTTTTATGGAGAAGGAAGGCCTCTTTATGATGAATTCCTTCTTCAGAAAACGTGAGCACAGGAAGTGGACCTGGCAGAGCCCGGATGGTGCAACTAAAAATGAGATTGACTTCATTATGTCGACGAAGAAGCAAATATTCAATGATGTCTCTGTGATCAACGCGGTGAAAACCGGAAGTGATCACCGCATGGTAAGAGGCACATTGAACTTAAATATAAAGCTGGAAAGGTCTCGACTAATGAGGTCTATGCTCCGCCCAGCGCCGATCCAAGTTCAAAACCCCGAGAGCTTTCAGCTCGAACTTCAGAATCGTTTCGAGTGCCTGGGGAGCTCCGTGGACGAATATAACGATGGGTTCGTGGAAGCTGTCCATACGGTCGGGTCTAAGATCTTCAAGACCCCTCGTACGAATACGAAAAAGAAGCTCTCTGATCCTACTTTGCGGCTCATGAAGGAGAGGCGCGAGATGATCCTGCAGTCTTCAGATGATGTTCTAAAGTACCGGCGGCTCAACAGACAGATCTCTAAGTCCTTGAAAAGCGACCTTCGCCGCTTCAATACAGATCGTATTGAGGAAGCGATAGAGCAAAATAGAGGCTCCAAGGTTTTTGCTAGAGATCTGTCTATTGGGCAGAGCCAGCTTATGAAACTGAAGACTGATGATGGCAGGATCGTATCCGCCAAACCTGAGCTGTTGAGAGAGATCGAGAGGTTCTATGGACAGTTATACACGTCAACAAGATACCCCGTTACGAATCTGGCAAACGACCCAAGAGCTAGATTGACCCGACACTATACCGAAGACATCCCGGACGTCAGCCTGTACGAGATTAGGATGGCTCTGAAGCAGCTTAAAAACAACAAGGCACCGGGTGATGACGGAATTACGGCCGAGCTCCTGAAGGCCGGCGGAAAACCCGTTCTTAAGGCCCTTCAGAGGCTGTTTGATTCCGTCATACTCGAGGGTAAAACACCACAGGCATGGAACAGAGGTGTGGTGATACTTTTCTTTAAGAAGGGTGACAATGCCCTTCTTAAGAATTATAGGCCCATCTCACTTCTGAGCCATGTCTACAAGCTGTTTTCGAGAGTCATCACGAACCGTCTCGCGCGCAGGTTTGACGACTTCCAGCCTCCCGAACAAGCCGGATTCCGTAAAGGCTTTAGCACCGTAGACCACATACATACGCTGCGACAGGTTATACAGAAGACCGAAGAGTATAACCTGCCTCTCTGCTTAGCGTTTGTGGACTACGAGAAAGCCTTTGATTCGATCGAGACATGGGCTGTACTGCAGTCTCTTCAACGGTGCCAGATCGACTATCGGTACATCGAGGTGCTGAAGTGTCTGTACGAAAACGCCACTATGTCAGTTCGACTCCAGGACCAGACCTCGAAACCTATCCTTCTGCAGCGAGGTGTGAGACAGGGAGACGTTATCTCTCCGAAACTGTTCACCGCTGCTCTGGAGGATGTCTTTAAGGTTCTGGACTGGAAAGGAGCTGGCATTAACATCAATGGCGAGTACATAACTCACCTTCGGTTTGCCGACGATATAGTAGTCATGGCTGAGACTATGGAGGACCTCAGTACAATGCTCGATGACCTCAGTAGAGCCTCTGAAAGAGTGGGTCTGAAAATGAACATGGACAAAACGAAGGTCATGTCAAATGCCCATGTAACACCCACTCTCATGAAGATCGGAGACGCTACACTCGAAGTCGTGGACGAGTATATTTACCTAGGACAAACTGTCCAGTTAGGTAGGTCCAACTTCGAGAAAGAGGTCAATCGTCGAATCCGACTCGGCTGGGCAGCGTTCGGGAAGCTACGCAATATCTTCTCGTCCCACATACCGCAGTGTCTCAAGACGAAAGTCTTTGACCAGTGCGTGTTGCCAGTGATGACATATGGCACTGAAACGTGGTCGCTCACAATGGGCCTTATTAGAAGGCTGAAAGTCACCCAAAGGGCAATGGAGAGGGCTATGCTTGGAGTTTCCCTGCGGGATCGAATCAGAAATGAAGAGATCCGCAGGAGAACCAAGGTAACCGACATAGCCCGAAGAATTGCCAAACTTAAGTGGCAGTGGGCAGGGCACATTGCTCGCAGAACAGATGGCCGATGGGGCCGAAAGGTTCTGGAGTGGCGACCGCGTACCGGAAGGCGTAGCGTTGGAAGGCCTCCCACAAGGTGGACCGACGACCTTGTGAAGGCCGCAGGAACTCGTTGGATGCGAGAAGCACAAAACCGGTCGAAGTGGAGGTGCTTGGGGGAGGCCTATGTCCAGCAGTGGACGTCTTTCGGCTGAAATGATGATGCGCATATTCGTAATTCCTACACAATTATGAGCCTAAAACCTAAACAAAACAGACGGTTTAGTATCGCTATAAATTGTATAAAACAGGCTGAAACGCCCATTGTTGATTCTAGCTCATGGGCGTTTTTCCACTGGCCGGCTCCACACCGGCACGGCACCGGCTCCTATAAGACATCAAAATTATGTTTCTGAAGCGTCTTTCCACTTGCCGGCTACGGCGCCGGCGGCGGCTTTTATTCGTACATTTTGTGATTTTGCTTTAATCTTTGCCTGATTGTCGCCTTGCAGGAGCCCTGGGTTGCAGTAGCCTTTTACTTGCAGTCTCCTGTTTTATGGCGCCTGTACACTCTTCCGCGAGTGCTCTCGCCATGTTTCGTCGAGAGCACTCGCGCGAGAAGACGAGTGACGAGTGCGACCTTGTACACTCTCGTTTATTCAATACGGTTGCGAACGCCGCCGCTGAGAAGTTGGCGGAGGCGTTGCAAGTTACGGCAGCTGTTACCCTATGTGCTATCAGTTATTATATTAAAAAGGCTTGGTTTGATATATTTCCATAAGATTTAGTTCAGCTTCGTTAATCCACATAATGAGAAATTCAAACATCTATGCGGTTAGAAAGCTTGCGCTAAACTGAACGACGCGAGAGTATACAGTGACGCACTCGCGTCGCCTCGCGAGTGTAACGCTAACGGCTGACCACGAACTCGCCGCTATCAGCGGCAGCTTAGCAAGAGGCGGCGAGCGGTAAAAACAAATATACCAAAATGTATGAATGCCACGACGCATCGCTCGCAGCATCAACGCTAGACAAAAGAAACCGCGCCGCTTGCCGCTAAGCCAAAACTCGTGGCCGGGTGGTAAGCGAGCCTCTTTGATTCGCGCACAAAAAACCGATTCGGAACGGAGAGCAGATGAGGCAAGGCGAGTCAATAAGAGACGAAGCGAGTGTAGCATTGTACAGACGCCAGCACATCAACCTACCACAATCTGTCATATTTCTTTAATAGATTTTCAACTTTATCGCTAAAATATAAGGTTCAAAGTTGATTGGGAAAATTTGACAGTTTCGGGTAGCTTGATGTGCTGGCGTCTGTACACTCTCGCACTCGTCATGCCTCGCGGTGTCTCGAGAAGAGTTTACAGGTGCTATTACTAGATTTTACTCGTAACTGAAAACAAACAGCTGTCGCGGTTTTTCTATAATCTTCGCTAAAACAGAACGCATCTTGCACAATTGCGAACGCACAGACTATATAGAGATACTACAGCCTTGAACGTATCCATACTAATTCTAATGTTGGTAGAGGTTCGTCATTTCCGTTCAACCCATTGAAAACTTTCATTTTAAATATTTGTATTTATGTAAATTATATCATATGGCTACATTAATATGACCGTATTATTATTTAAATGATTAAGTTATTTTGCTCGAGAACATATTTTATAAGTAATTACTTCAGTTCTCTTAAAAAAACCTCAGTTGTTTAATAAAGCAGTCAAAGCAGGTCGGACATAGCATTAGCAAATAGCAAGTAACTGTCAATTTGTACGTGTGAGTTACTGAGTTATTCAGTTGTATGTGTGCAAAAGAACACGCTTGTCGTGTTGCGGTACGTGTGCTTTCTACGAAATTGACTTTCATCGCCTCGTAAGTTTGTGAATTTCATTTATTATAGTGTATTTAGTGCATATATAACCGAACAAAGTCGTGTACGTGCGAAAGTCTTATTGATCGAGCCGGAAATTACCCGAGATCAAATAAGATCATTCGATTGGATCGTGTCGATGCGTCACCTTTGTGAGCCATTTTATTCAACTTCCACATTATGGTAGCTCCCATCTCGCACGTTCTATAGTGACCTCACGCGAGGTCAGGAGTAATGTCAAAATGCAAGCGGTAATTGGATGACGAGGTAAAGTGCATTCTAACCTAGCCGCTAAGAATGATATCGGTGGGCTGCGTTAGCGGGCCACGGCCACCCGCGGGCCGCGGCCGACCGCGTCCCCATGTTACCTGCGTTACGTGCCTGCTCCTCGCGGGTCCTCAGTTCCCACATGCATACACCGTTAGCGGTAGACAACGAAAACTCCTGAATCAATTTAATCTGCGATGTCATCCCAAAAATCGTAATTGTATGCAATACTTTGCAATAATAAAGTGTGCATTATTATTATATTATCATACTTCTTGTTATGTTTTCAAGAACCTTTTGTTTGACGACTACCTATAAATTTGTCACATTTGGTACATAACAATGAATTAAAGCAATGCATACAGGTACTTATTATCTCATTTTCAGGTTGTATCTGTATTTTATTAATCAGAAAAAACAGCAATAAATTGAAATAAAAAAAATCATTACTATGTATGATGAAGTTGTTAAATTCATCATAATTATTATTATGATGCATACATTTTGACCTTCATAGTTTTATTTTTGTTTCAAGTGTATTTGTGTACTTAACTACCAACATGGAAATCTACCATAAATTATCATGACCTGGAATTTCCACCCGTGATCTGAATAAGTTTGCTTGCTGACTTATAGCATACAGGCCGACTGGCATAATAATTTATTATTATTTCTTGTTTTGATTGTTAAAATTAAAGATTCATGTCAATGTTAGACAATGTTCCAGGTATCGGGAACAGGAGCCAAGATTCATTATGTGGTCATGGCAGAGTCAGCACCTATTGTTATGATTTCCTGGATACTTTTTTGTTTTTTACTATTTGGGCATTAGATGTGGTGGTTTGGAATCTATATTCTAGCTAGAACTATATACTATACATAAAACAGTGTAAACACATGACTTGTGGCAAATAACTTTGTACTGATTAGGGGCTGTTCATTTATTGCGCAGGACAATTTGAGGGAGAGGGGGTCCAAACAAGCCTTATTTTTTGTTACGTGGGGATGGGAGGGGTCTAGATTGTTCTTACATATTAAGATCTCAAAATTAAGCAAAAATTATAAGTTTTTAATTTTTTTGCTACCTTTTCTTTGCAATTTTGGTAGATACTGATTTTAGGTAAGATTGAAAGGGGCAAAGGGGCTCGTCCAAGAATATATTTTCATACATAGGGGGTCAGAAAGTGGTCTAAATTGTCTTAAATAATAAATGAGCAGCCCCTTACTAATTGTGTTATTTTACCGTCAAGGGTGACTCTTTTGTGTCTTATCAGCAGGTGGCTGGCAGCAACCATTACCTTGTGCACAAAGAATGCTAGCTTCATAGTCACCTGCATCTTCGGCACTAACCATTTTAGTATTATTACTTTCTGTACTTTATAGAAGTAGTCATTTCTTCACACTCACTGCTTAACTTTTCTCTTTTAAATGTTAATAAAGTGAATCCAATGCAAGACAATTAGACACCACTGCCCAATGATTAATTAAATGCATGCTGTCTGTTGGCATGGCACTCACGAAAATAAAATGCTTTTGAATTTTTGCATGACTGTACTGTGTCATAATTATTATTTCCGAAAGTCAGGTCCAAAGTTTAACATGTGCAAGAAAATCTAATTCTAAATCTAATGTCTCTATTTTTAAAACAAACAACCTGAAACAGGGTTGATAAAAATCATGTTTTTTTTTTTAATCAAATAAAAATCGGATTTATTTGATTTACATCAGATTTTTTTTGTTTTTACTTTTTTAATTTGGAAGTTAGTTATTAGTTAAATACAAAAACAACAAATATATTTTTTTAAATTACATCACATAGTCTCAAATCACTTTTTAAAATACACAGTCATTATAATGAACAAAAAATTGTTATTTGAATGAAAAATAATTAGTTTACGTTTTTCAAAAGGAAGACTGGCTGCCTTCTCGGTGCTTAATCTATTTCTTATTTTGCGATGCACCAAATTGAATGCCATAAATATTCTTTCGACCCCAGCGCAAGAAGCAACTGTACATAGCAGTTGCTTGATTATATCCAAGTTTTCTTCGGTTATACATTTTTTCATATTATGTATTGCTACCCACCAATCAGTAGGGTTAGTTATGTCGGGGGAAGTCCCTTAACACATTTTAGCTGATTTGGTTGCAGTAAAAAAGTATTGATTTAAATCATTGATTTTTATAAAAAAATCACTTGATTTTAATCGCGATTTAAATCACTGCTTCAAATCAAGTGATTTAAATCATATCAACCCTGACCTGAAATAAAATTATGATAAAAACTTCCAGACATTGATATGTAGATTTTGATTTCTGAGCTTAGAGTACGAACAAAGGGTGTGCAAGGACTTTGAGACTCAGTTTTTATATTGCTGTACAGATGCCAGCATATCAAGTTACCCGAAACTGTAACATTTTCTCAATCAACTTTGAACCGTATGCTTTAGCGATAAAGTGGAAAATCTATTAAAGAAATAAAGAAATTTGGCAGACTGTTGTAGCTTGATGTGCTGAGTGTACTACGTGAGCTCGACAAATGGACGTGCGATTAACGCTTATGCGACAAAACTGTACTGCGACTCACCATAGTTCGAATGCACGCTTGTGCGACACACTGAAGATCGACATTACGCTAGTACGACATGAAGACACATTTGTATTCATAATCATATGTATATTATATGATGACCTTGATGGCTTAGTTAGTTACAAACTCTTGGTAATGTTCCCGGATTTGATTACGGGTTATAAAACTTGGGATAATAATAAAAGCTCCGACAAAAAAATAAGAATTGTCCTTACTAAAAATATTAAATCTACTGCCTAAAATACTAACTTTCCGACTACTTTGTCCGAATAAAAATGACGAAACGGCCGAATGAGATACTGAAATCTTCCAAAAATAAACATGACTGTTTATTGCTATAATACTTTTCTACCAGCTTAAATTACGTTTTGATATATGCCTAGGTAAAGGTATTTGTATTCTCATTCGCTCGCTCTTGCATCCTATGTCGACGGAGCCCCGCTTCGCGGGGCTCCTATTTCTATGTAAAGGGTTTAAAGTAACCTAACCAAACCGAACCTCGGGGTGCCCTTGACAAAACCTCTGTTGTTTGTAACTTAGTAATTTTGTCGGAGGTTCAGTATTTTATTCGGAAGTTTAGTTTTGTTATTCGAAGATTCATTTTTTTTAGTCGGCCTCAGATCGCCGCTGGAGATTAATTTGTTTTTCGGAACCATTATTATTTCCCTAAAACTTGCTAGCACTTGTAACGATATAATTCTTCAATTTCACCGTAGCCGTAGTAAGTACCTGGTTGTCTGAAATTAAAGGTTCAGTTTTCGACTTATATTTCGGCGATTCATTTTTATTTATGTAGATGAAGTTAATGCTTTCTTATTTTTCATTTAATATCTACAGAAGGCAGTATCGCATAATCGTTTGTCGCACTAAGGTAGTGTCAAACTACTGTAATACTGCACCAACGTACTGTCGAATCACAGTAGGTACTGTCGCACTTCCGTAGTGTCGCACTACCGTAGTGTCGAACTATTGTCGCGCAATCGTTTGTCACACTAGCGTGATGTCGATCTTCAGTGTGTCGCACAAGCGTGCATTCGAACTATGGTGAGTCGCAGTACAGTTTTGTCGCATAAGCGTTAATCGCACGTCCATTTGTCGAGCTCACGTAGTACACTCTGATGTGCTGGCATCTGTACATCAATCACAGCTCGAGAAAACAGAAAGTTAATCATTATGAAATTTGGTCCTCCAAGGCTGCACCAAAGTAATGCATAATTTTATGGGACTAACCTTTAATAACTAACCAGCTGGGTAACTGCATGACACACTACCATACCAGTAGCAATGGATTTCATTTTGACAGTTCAACAACATTCATTGCGTTATTTACGTCGTTGAGCAGACACTTTTCGAACATATGAAGCAATGGATTAGCAATATACTTCAAAGTGATTTAGATTGAGATTGATAGTGTTACGCAATTAGGGCGCTGACTCGTAGATTATGCACTTCCGACGGCGATGTCCCAAAAAAACACTGATATACATACAAATTACCCAATTACAGCAAATCTAAGGAGCAATTATTTTTTATTTTTGGGTACAACTACGACACAAAACCTAACCCAGTACCTGCTTCAAAAAACTAACATTCGACCCCAGAATCAAAATTATATATGGAGTTCTTTAGGGAAGGTTCATATCTGACGGAACATGCGTCGCGTATTATCGGTCGCGTAACGCCTGAACAGACAAATGTATAGAAAAACACTTGACCATTCACACTCAACCGATGATGCGTTAGTGCGTCGAGTGTGAACGGTCAAGTGTTTTTCTATACATTTGTCTGTTCTGGCGTTACGCGACCGATAATACGCGACGCATGTTCCGTCAGATATTAACCTTCCCTTATATCCGTAAAAGTGTTCTCGACGTTTTTATCATAAATCTGAATACAATTTAATCTGTCAAGTTCCGCTAATGAGACACAATAATTGATTCTCTATTGTTAGATGATAGCATAAAAACTAATGAAAAATCTTTAAAAAAAACGGTCAAGTGCAAGTCGCACTCGCGCAATAATGGTTTAGTAGGTATTTTTACCACCAACTAACTAATGAAATATCTACGTTAGTTAATTTTCGGATTTCTAGGGTTTCGTAGCCGAAGGGAAAAAACGGAACCCGCCATGTTGTGACACAGACATTTTATTCTGACTCCTAGATGAAAAAAACACTACAAAGTGAAAAATAACTTTAATTTCGGAAGTCGGTGTCGTTGCTTCAGCATTTTCGTTTTTTGACACCGACTTCCGAAATTAAAGTTATTTTTCACTTTGTAGTGTTTTTTTTTGAAGTCGGTTGTTTTTTTTGTAAAAAAGTTTTTATTTTTCGCTTTTTAGTTGTACCTACCCCACACAAATTCATTTAACACTAGTGCATTGAAGACACGACTCGAAGAATCATCAAAATTCACATAAAAATGCCGGAGATGCAGTACATTTATGCATATAACTTCGTACATAAGAATAATTACCTAATGTATTATATACTAAAACCTTCCTGAAAGTACGTAGATCACACTCATGAAAGAATTATCAAAATCGGTTCAGTAGTTTTTGAGATAATCGCGGACATACAAACATACATACATACATACATACATACATACATACATACATACATACGGGTCGAATACAGAACCTCCTTTTTTAAAGTCGGTTAATTAGAAAGAAGTTGTATTCTGAGCACCGCTAAACAATGGTGTAGTGAACAGTTAGGGGCAGGGGCGGGGTGGCACCCCACATGTAACCAAAGGATGACAAAAAAAATCAATGCACATAACCGTGTGCAATAATTAACACGGTTTTTCAATAATATTATGATGTTTCTTAGTGATTATTTTAAAATTTAAGACAATCGTTTTCAGAAATACCCTTTCATAGAGATTTTGCGGCCCGTAAAATCAATCCTATGCACACGTTATATTCATCGCAACTACGGAAATTTGCACTTTGCGCGGTCCAACACGGCCCGGTTTTTAGAGTTCCGTAGTCAACAAGGAACCGTTATAATTTCGCCATGCCCGTCTGTCCGTCCGTCCGTAGCTTAGCTCAGATACTCTTAGTATTAGAAAGCTATAATTTGGCATGGATATACATATACATATTAATCACTCCGACAGTGGTAAAAAAAAACCTAGAAAAAAAAATTTTAGGTACCTACCCTAAAAATTTTTTTTCAAGGTTTTGTTTTAACCTAGCCCTAAAAGAACAGCCTCAATTTACATGTAGAGGAGGTCCTCTACACGTAAATTGGGGCTGTTCTTTTTTTCTCGTCTACCTCATGGCGTGGGGTATCGTTGGACAGATCTTTCAAAAATATTGCGGGATTGTGAAAATCATTTTTCGATTCAGGAATCCGTTTGTGAAATATTAAGCTTTAAAGTGCATATTTTTGTTTGAGTCAAGTGTCCCCCCTGCCAGCTAAATGGTTGCTCTTGGATATGTGAAAAAATTCACGGCAGTAGTATATACAGGTTGGTCAAAAAGTCGTGGATCAAACGAAATAGGGAGACAAAGGAGGTCATTTCCAACAAAAATCATTCTACAGCATGGCCATAATTCAATTTCCCTAAAAGTTATGAATATTTTTAAATGCGCCATGTTCCTGAACGGGCGCTATCACGTGTCAGTAGGGACGGTCATCTCTTTGCTGCCATGGCTTATTTTAATTTAATATTTGAATTGCTTTTTTTTTCTCGTCTTTTCATTATGGACGCTTTGAACGTTCTGCATCGTTCTCACATGCATAATTTTTAACATGAATGATGTAACCAAAGACTTTGTAACCATGTTATTTTGATGTAAAACAGTGTCCATGGAGTTTCTTGCCCGTTCTTCTCCATAGGTACGTACGCTTTAATGGGCAACTAGCTTCATCTTTCTGACTCCCCGACCCCTTAACAATTCAAAAGTGCCTGTAATTGGTTTAATTTAATCGAAATAAATGCTTTGAGTTTGAGTCGACCAACTTAAATTAATTGCAATTGCAATTTTCAACTACTTGTACTCTACTTGTTTGTTCTTGAGATAAATTCATTCCAACTACGGAACCCTACATTGTGCGTGGTCCGACACGCACTTGGTCAGTTTTTTTGAAGTTCCGTAATCAACAAGGAATCCTTAGTTTTCCATGTCCTTTCGTCTGTCAGTCTGTCTGTCTGCGGCTTAGCAAAAACACTCTTACATTAAGAGATCCGTTTGAGAAATATAACTTTAATTAAAGTATATGTGAAAAAAATCACGGCAGTAGTATACAGGGCAGGGTCAGCGAGTTCAACGACGCGTGAACTGAAACCATGAATTCAACACATGATTCTAGACTAGGATACAAACTGGTTGGTTATAAAAAAAAGTCTGCAGTTTCATAGTAAAGTGTTATACATTTTATTTTTAATAACCAACGAAAAATTTCGACGCCAGGGGAGTTCAGAATCATTAATTAAATCCATATTGCATGGTAACAGCTCGTGCGTCGATGTCCCTGCCAGCTGCCACCCTGTAAGGACAACTATCACAGCTAAGTAGGCTGCACTAAACTGATTCTAAACCCGAGCCTAAGTTGTCAACTTGTATAGTATTTGATATTCATTTCAACTTGATACCTGTTCTAGAGAAAAAGGGTCTTTGATATTAATTTCAACTTGATACCTCTACCTGTTCTAGAGAAAAAGGGTCTTTACGAGCGGACATCAAAGTCATCCTACAAGGGTTCAGTTTTTTCCTTTTTATGTTCAAAGCCTTAAAAATAGTTACTGCTAGACAGGTGACTCTTGCGAGGGGTGACGTCACGCCTTGCGAGGGTCGGTATGACTCCACAAGTCTAAACCACCACCGCATACAATGTCCGTTTCGCGAAATAGGATGTAGATTGTAGAATACTCATCCAAAAACTTTTAAAGCGTCTCATTTTTTATTGCCTATAGTATGTTACCGTGTCTTCTTTGAAATTATACAGGGTGTTACAGAAAGGGTATATCAATACAAACGGGTTGAAGAGTGTATCTGGTCTAGAATCTCTGTACAAAATTTCAGCTCAAAAGCATTAACTTTGAAAATGCTCAATATTTTTTTATTTCGACGTCACGGCGCTGCACTGGCGCGCGGCGGCGTGATGTGCGTGTACTAGGCGCACAGACACACTACAGATAATGGATAATGACCCTCGTAGTGCGGTGACACATTTGTTATGATTTCAATTTAATAAACAATCGAAATAAAAAAATATTAAACATTTTCAAAGTTACTGCTTTTGAGCTGAAATTTTGTAGAGATTCTAGACCAGATACACTCTTCAACCCGTTTGTATTGATATACCCTTTCCGTAACACCCTGTATTATTTACATTTTTTAGTAGAGAACCTTATTGAGCCATTACCTACATTCTATCTCGCTCGGTGCTTTAGAGATCATAATGTCATCGTTTTGGAGAAAATCCCCATTCGTTCTCCTAATCTTGTAATGCCAGTTGTTTAAAATGCTAGCTGTTAATTAGTCAAATATTTATGTTGCGTAAGTCTGACAACCAGTCTAACCAAAAGGTATCATCATGTTACCCAGTTGTTGGGTTATGGAGGTCAGGTACGCAGCCGCCCTCATAGTTGGGGTAGGTAGATGATGATGGGTGTAGGTAATCATTTGCATGGAAATTACACATTACATAGCGTCGGACGCGCGCGCATGCCAGCTACGTTAGCAGATAAACGGACAAATTAATGTAGAATTAGGTACCTAAGTGTGATTTACAATCACTACTGTCATTGCACACTCAGGACTCAGTCGCAGCACCCAAGGGGGGATCCAAAGTATACATATAAAAAAAGTATATGGCAAGCAAGCATATTTTACAAATTTAATATTATTATGCTCTAATTTTGGATTCCCCCACTCTTGGAGCAGCTGACGCTCAGATTTCTTATGGACTAAGGAAAAACTATTTTTGGTATGATTTCCAGTCGGCATAAAATAACTTGTTCAAACTAATGCCACCGCCCCTACCATTTTATGTCATATGCACGAAAAAAGAATCGAAAGCCTCTGGCGTTGTCGGTGAGTGAAAAACGTCATGTTTTCATGAAGTATTCGTATTGTACGTATGTTTTATCACACTTTAGCTTTAGTGATTAGTTAAATTGCCTGAATTAACCACAACCAATCAAATTACTTGACATACGATTTGGCACCAGATTAAATTGAACAAGATTTATTTCAGAAACGAAACGATTGAACAAGATTTATTTCAGAAACGAAACGAAGTCGTGATCAAACAACTACAAAATGTTAAGAAACAAGTAAATACAGTATTTTAAAACCAAGTAAATGTAGTGTAGTATTTTAATTTAAAAAAAAAACATTTATTGCACCAATCAATAGTTTCCAATGAGGCAAAATGATGTTATTGGGCAGACAGGAAGGTTTAGTAGGTCAGGTAGGCGGCACCGGGTCAGGCCAGGGCCTTCGCGTGGTAGTTTTTGTGCTGTGCCGCGGTGCGCGGGCGCGGGGCCGCTACGCGAATCTGGGTCAATGGTAGCGGAGTGGCACACAGGCGCCGGGCGGGTACCGCCGCTAGCTAGGGAAGCGGGCTCACGGCGCTCCATCGAGCCGCCGCGGCCGCCGATGCTTAACTGGGTCGCGCCTCCCGTCCGCTCCCCTCGCACCCTCTACTCCCACTCGATTGCGCTTTTACAACTATATCATACCTGCAGCTTACTTGAGCTGACTTACGAATCCAGAATATCTGAGTTCGAATCGTAGCTGGACGAACTCACGTTTTTGTGTTAAAATTTGCGCGAGCGAGCCACAAAGAGGTTGCACTTGATGCCGTGAACGTCGCAACACTATCCTCTTGTTGCCCTTGTCCCATGTCGCTTGGTGTCGGTGCAACCGTTTCTTTTTCATTCTCCCCTGTAAGCCGTCACGCTATCATTCACTCCTTTTCGTTTATGTTTTTCCCTCAAAAACACAACCCCTCCATCTTTTCTTTTGATCTTCCTCTACCTCTCCATCCGTCTAAAATTTATATTCATCACTCTACAAGTCACATGCGTTTCATCCATCTTCATCACATGCCCATACCAAGATAACCCTTTCAACGTTTTATTTAGACACTCATTTCTAACTTCATTCACTCCACACGTCCATCGCAAGATTCTCATCTCTGTTGTATGCAAGTTTGTTTTGTTCACGGCCCAGCGGCCCAGCATTCCGCATTCGGCATAAGTCGACAACGAGACAGCTCAGATGGACGATCTGCAGTCTGCACTTCAATTGCGGAATACACATTATTTTACAATCCGAAGGATTTTTAAGGAAATTCATAATCCATTGCTTCATACGTATGAAAAATCCGTCTGCTCGACAACGTAAATAACGCAATGAATGTTGCCGAATAGTCAAAATGAAAGGCATTGCATTTGCTAGTGTGTTACGCAGTTACCCCACTGAGCTATAATAGTAGTAGTGCTGTTAAGATTAGAGACAAGACGTCCTCAGGTCAAGATATACGCGTGACCTGTAAATGGATCAGTCCTTTAATTAGTTTCCCCTTGTTTTCAACCGAAGCAAGTAGCCACCAATGCATATCTTCAAGAAAAATACATCCAAACCAATGCACCGAATTTACAGGTTCAGCTTCCAACAGAAAAATTGTTTAGCAGAATGAATGATCTGCCTCGGGACAACCAGTTTAGCTTGAGCCCTGCAATTATCTATACTTATAATAAATCTGTAGAAGTGAAAATTCTATACATTGAAAATACTAAAAAAATAAATGGCAGGGGGTGTTACTAGACCTACACCGAACCCAAAAATGTGATTAAAAAATTTTTTGTCTGTCCGTCTGTTTGTTCAGGCATCACGCAAAAACTACCGGTTCGATTACGATGAAACTTGGTATAATTATTCTTTAATATTCTGGGCACCACACTGGGTACTTTTTATCCCGGAAAAGTATCTATCTATATAAATAAAAACAAAAGGCCTGACTGACCGACTGACTCATCAACGCCCAGCCCAAACCCTTGGACCTAGAAAGCTGAAATTTTACACAATGGTTCCCTTTATAATGTAAACAAGGACTAAGGAAGGATTTTTTGAAATTCAACCCCTAAGAGAGTTAAATAGGGGATGAGTTTGTATGAAAGTCCGTCAGTTTAAAAGTTAGGATCTTCAAATATTGTATTTAGGCTAACGATTGAAAATTAATTTATACGTGTCTCAACGTTTTTGATCATTTCTCCCCCAAAGGGGGATGAACGACCTGACTGAAATATCAACGCACAGTCTAAACCGCTGGTCCTAGGGACATGAATTTTGGAGGGTGTGTTCTTTGTGAAAAGTATGTATCGAATAAGAAGGGGTTTTTGGAAATTCAACCTTTAAGGGGGTGAAAAGGGGGGATTTTGTTTGTATGAAAAATCTTATTTCTTGAGTTAATAACCTTGAAACTTGGCACGAATACTTATCTATGTAAATTATGAAGTTTGGAACTTTTCGTTTTTCTAAAATACCCCCTAAAGAGGTATTGGGGGGTGTCAAAATTTGTATGGAAGAATTTCAACGCCCTGTCCGATTAACTTGAAACTCAGTATTTATACTAAGGACTAAAAATAATTAATAACGTGTATCAGGGTTTTTCGAAAATCTACCCCTAACTGTGTGAAAAGAGGTAGTTAATTTTAAAGGGGAGGATTTTACTGCTTGGCTTGATTAGCTCGAAAATTGGTATAAATAAACTTTGAGTCAAGTTATGAACACATCTTAAACGATGAAAAATCGTTTAAGTTTAAATTCCACCCCTGTGGGGGTGAAAAGCGGGGGCCGGGGATACAGTTTATTTGAAAAATCTGACTCCTTTGTTCTATAAACTTAAAAATTGGCCCGAATACTTATTTATTTAAATTAATTATAAAGATCATACCAACATACATTTTTGAAACTTTTAGAGGAAAGTACGAATTTCACGCAGACGATGTGTCGTGAGCCAGAGTCGCCCGTATGAGCAGTCAAGAGGTTGTATAGTCATTGTTCGAACCGCACGTGAATTCACGTGATTAAAAAGCGCCCCTAACCGTCCCGATGAACAATATAACCTTTGAACCTTAGTATTAGCTTACCCTAAACTCTTAAAGGAGTTTAAGGGTCTTTGTCCTCCCCATTTTGAACAACTTTTACTATGGGAACAACCCCCCGAAATTGCAAAAAAATAAGCTGTCTCATGCATGTGGTTGATTAATGAAAATACGTAATGTGTGAGAGCAGATTTTTCTCAATTTCAGGGTTGGTCTCTGCCTAGCCTTATCTCATTTAATTTGGGGTTCCCTGCAAGACATGCCGGTCATTTGGGTTATAGCCGCTCACGTTAGTAGCGCTGATTGGCTGACATATTATAAACGTTATGCACTGACGGATGCGCTGATTTGCTAACAGCTAATGGATCTTTATGAAGAGCGATGTTCTGGCCAACCAGAATAAAGATGTAATATTTTTTTTAGATAAGTTTATCAGCGTTCAAGTTTCCAATCGTCCTAAAGTCTAAACGAACTGGGATTTTTGCAATGATCCTGGTAATGATTATGTTGTATCATTACGAAAATCTTACTTCTTGGTTCAAAATATCCGGTCTCTTGCAATCGCCTTAGGGCTATTACGCACTGTCGACTAGTCGCCGGCGCGGCGGCGACTCAGTCCCTCGGCGACGGAAACATGGGAAACTAGGGCCGGAGACCGAGCCGAGCGACAGTATTCCAAGTACATTCGTGTTCATTGTGCGCGGCCGTCCGGTCGTTACGACAGTTGCTCGCAGTGTGAATGCTTTCATTTGAAACCGTGCTCCTATTGGTCGCCGGCGACCGGCAGTTGCCTGTGCGTCGCCACTGCGCGGCGAGTCGCCGAGTCGCCCGGGCAACCGGTGACTAGTGCGTAAACACCTATTTAAACTACACTTGGGAGCAAATAAATCGAGCCACTTCCTTTTTTCACGTATAATGGTTATTATTTTTGGTATTATGGAACGTATCAAATCGAAACATATATCGCCTAAGAGCTTATTTAATAATCTTTACAATGAGGGTAAATTATTGAATGATAACCTTATTTAATGATAAATTATTGGCTCTGAAAGAAAAACGGTAATTTTGATAGAAAATTGTCGGTCCAGAAAAAAACAATTAAAAACAAAATTATGGTATAAACTTATTCTTAATATCTTGTATTACCCCCCCTTGCCCTGATTTCGATAGATTTTCTGGACTGTTTTAATCCTACAATTTTCTATCAAAATTACCGTTTTTCTTTCAGAGCCAATAATTTATCACTAAATAAGGTTATCATTCAAAAATTTACCCTCATTGTAAAGATTATTAAATAAGCTCTTAGGCGATATATGTTTCGATTTGATACGTTCCATAATACCAAAAATATTAACCATTATACGTGCAAAAAAAGCAAGTGGCTCGATTTATTTGCTCCCAAGTGTATACAATATTACAGTCGTCGACAACTGAGTCGCCGGCGACCAGTCGACAGTGCGTAATAGCTCTTAGGATTCTCGTAAAGAGCCTATTTTTTATCCGACTTCAAAAAAGGAGGTTCTGTATTCGACCCGTATGTATGTATGTCCGCGATTTTCTCAAAAATTAATGAACCAATTTTGATAATTCTTTCACTGATGTGATCTACATACTTTCAGGAAGGTTTTAGTATATAAAACATTAGTTAATTATTCTTATGTACGAAGTTATATGCATAAATGTACTGCATATCCGGCATTTCTATGCGAATTTTGATAATTCTTCTAGTCGGTGTCTTCAATTCTTCAATGCACTACTGTTAATTGAATTTGTGTGGGGTAGGTACAACTAAAAAGAGAAAAATAAAAACTTTTTCCAAAAAAAAAAAACAACCGACTTAAAAAAAAACACTTCAAAGTGATAAATAACTTTAATTTCCGAAGTCGCTGTCAAAAAACGAAAATGCGGAACCAACGACACCGACTTCCGAAATTAAAGTTATTTATCACTTTGTAGTGTTTTATTTGAAGTCGGTTGTTTTTTTTTTCGATTATCCATCCTACGACATGTATGAAAAAAAACTTTAACAAAAAAAACCGACTTCCATAAAACCTAAAGTGAGAAATAACTTTAATTTCGGAAGTCGGTGTCTTTGGATTTGTATTTTAGTTTTTTGCCACCGACTTCCGGAATTATAGTAGTTGCCGTGGCCATCTGTGGTTCAGATCAGTTCCACTATACCAAATGGTGCTTTCCGAGAGCAAATGCACGAGTTACTATAAAAAATACCCAAATCGCTATAGGTGTGCCTATAAATTTAAGGGTTCCCTCGATATCCATAGGATCCTCTCATCAGCGGGGCAATTGCGTAACACTTTGTCAATCGGAATCGGTTTCATTTTGACAGTTCAACAACATTCATATGTTGCGTTATTTACGCGTTGAGCAGACAAATTTTTCGAACTTATGAAGCAATGGATTAGCAATTGGCTTCGAAATGATTCTGATTCCGATTGATAGTGTGTTACGCAATTAGGGTGCAGATTCCAACTTGATGACAATGGGACCACCTCGAGAGCATACCCTTTCAAACGAAAAAATAATTTTCAAAATCGGGCCACAATTGACGGAGTGTACATACATTAAAAAAAATACGCGACGAATTGATAACCTCCTCCTTTTTTGAAGCTAGTCGGGTTTTTATTCAAGAATTTCAAATTCTACTACTTGCTTCTGTAAATATTAACATAATATTATAATAAGCTAATATATACGTAAACTATAATAATAAATATGTACATTTATTTGAAAAAATAAGCAAAATAATCATAGGGCATCAAAGAATAATTCGTCCGCAATTCATAATAGAACAGTAATATACAAAAACTTTTTACAAAAAAACAACCGACTTCAACAAAAAAACACTACAAAAAGAAAAATAACTTTAATTTCGGAAGTCGGTGTCGTTGGTTCAGTATTTTCGTTTTTTGACACCGACTTCCGAAATTAAAGTTATTTTTCATTTTGTAGTGTTTTTTTTTTTGAAGTCGGTTGTTTTTTTTTTTTTGTAAAAAAGGTTTATTTTTCACTTTTTAGTTGTCCCTCTACTCCACACAAATTCAATTAAGACTAGTGCATTGAAAAATTGAAGACACGACTCGAAGAATCATCAAAATTCACATAGAAATGCAGTACATTTATGCATATAACTTCGTACATAAGAATAATTACCTAATGTATTATATACTAAAACCTTCCTGAAAGTATGTAGATCATACTAATGAAAGAATTATCAAAATCGGTTCAGTAGTTTTTGAGATAATCGCGGACATACAAACATACATACATACATACAGTATACTACATACATACGGGTCGAATACAGAACCTCCTTTTTTAAAGTCGGTTAAAAAACTGTCAGACCGTCTATTTTATTCCACGAATAAAAATTATCTGCCGATTGAAAAATCAGCCCTTAGTCGCATACGTTATTCATTGGATTAGTTTCGATACATATAGGTATGTATAGCGTTAGTTTAGTTTTAGAGAAACCTATTAAAACGTCAAAATTTCTGATAATCGTACTTTTGCGATATATATCGGAAAGATACCACTCATGTTTGATATAATATAGTCAAATTCTGTATGTTAGGTAGCTTTAGTTTTTTACATATTTTGGTAAAATCGATTTATCACACTCGTTTATAGATAAGAGCTACGAGGGTTGTTAGAGGTGAAAGACGGAGTGCGGGGGTGCGGGCTGCAGTGTAGGTCAATGACCTGGCCGGGACGCGCGGCGCGGGCCCCGCCGCCAGTCCCGCCCGCTCTGGCCCCCAGGGGATGCCCGCGCCTGTCGCGTCGCGCATGTCATGCACTGTTCATAATCATACTCCCCGAGGGTGCTTCATGTAATGTAGCTCCTATGTAGATAATACCTACTGGTTGAACGCTTTTTATTGCGAGTTGAATTGCCATACGATTGATTAAGCTGTATTCCATTGCGGTGCGAATGTATATATGGTAGGGGAGCCCAGAGGGTTTTTGAGCAAGCATATTCAGGGCGAGAAGTTGATAGCTGAGTAGGTCTGGCATAAGGAGAGAACACCGAAAATATATTTAAAAAGTTTCTGATAGGAGACCCCTGGTCAGGAGACCACTTTCAGATTTCAAAAAAGGGCCGAAATTAAAGTGATCTTCAGAGGCGTTGGTTTTGGCATGATCGGGTCTGGCCTAACCCATAATGACTTAAATAGGCAAATCTGACGGAGAAATTGTGGGCTTTCCCCAAATCTGACGACTTTGAAAACTCAGATTTGGGCCATTTCTAAAAGGATATTCATGGCGAATGGAAGTTATTCTATGCAATAGTGTTACGTGTCCTGATAGTGAATATATAAATATCTGACGGGATGATGGAGCCTTTTGGCAAATATGAGGAAATTTCATCAATTCAGAAAATTACCCAAAAGTGGCCATAATATTGCATTTATCCCTAAATCAAGGAACCTAGTAGCTTCGATTGCTGTTTGTATTGGAAGGTGACACGTTTGTGAAGATTTCTCCATATTCAGAAGTTTGAAAAAACTAAACACTTGAACGTAATGATTAAAAGTTAAGTAGTAAAATTAAAACATCGACAGAGTACACCATAAACAAAGTTGATTATTTCAATATTTTACTTTGACACCAAGAAAACCAATTATTTCAAAAACATCCTCATCTTATGGGCTATCTAACGAACTAGCAACGTTCTAAAAATATTGAGCTCCTAGATGCCCGTCAATTGTTTGTTAAAGCTGGCAAAGGTGGAAAGCCATACTTACTAAAATTAACGAAAATATTAAAGTAACGACTTGTTTACATCGTAATACTTTTCTATTCGAGGTTTTATTGTAACTACGAACCTCTGCGCTCGATATCGTTACTGATATCGCCTCCAATTCTCAGTGATAGTTCGTTATGAGAGTTTTGTTAAATAAGTCCCAACACTTCTGCTTAGGCCGCCGCCAGCTGCTAGTTAACTAGATTAAATGACAGATCATGAGATACAAATTTATTTCGAACCGATTTCTAAAAAAAAAACAACCGACTTCAAAAAAAAAAACGCTTCAAAGTGAAAAATAACTTTAATTTCGGAAGTCGGTGTCTTTGGTTCCGCATTTTCGTTTTTTGACACCGACTTCCGAAATTAAAGTTATTTTTCAGTTTGAAGCGTTTCTTTTTTTGAAGTCGGTGGTTTTTTTTTGTAAAAAAGTTTTTATTTTTCACTTTTTAGTTGTACCTACCCCACATAAATTTAATTAACACTATTGCATTGAAGAATTGAAGACATAACTCGAAGAATCATCAAAATTCGCATAGAAATGCCGGAGATGCAGTACATTTATGCATATAACTTCGTACATAAGAATAATTAACTAATGTTTTATATACTAAAACCTTCCTGAAAGTATGTAGATCACATCAGTGAAAGAATTATCAAAATTGGTTCATTAATTTTTGAGAAAATCGCGGACATACAAACATACATACATACGGGTCGAATACAGAACCTCCTTTTTTAAAGTCGGTTAAAAAGAGAGAGGTTATTAGTTCGTCTGTATATACAGGATGAATGTTTCAAGTCATCATGTATGTTTCAAGTCATCATGTAGATGACCAAATCCGAAACTATAGGTAATACCGAAAAATTCTTAAAGGAGTCACGGGGTGGATTTTGACGAATACCAAAACTGCATCATTAAATTTTTGAAAAATCAATTGCTCTAGCCAGGAATCGAACTCGTAGATTTTGAAAAAAAAAAAACACTGCCTGTTTTATTGCACCCTCCGACGGTGTCGTTAGTAAGGATCAAATTCTGGAAAGAAATGATACACGCCAAAGTAAACTTACTATCTTAAAATAATTGTTTCCTGTTAAAAATGCGCCCTTTACATTACTTTGTCGTATCCCCCCGATGGTGTCGCTAATAAGGATCAAATTCAGGAAAGAAATGATATGCGACAAAGTACAGTAAAGGGCGCATTTTTAACAAAAAGCAATTATTTTAAGATAGTAACAGTGTTTAAGTATCTAGAATGTAAGTGATTTGTTCGTTTGCACTGTAGCAGTAGTTAGTTGGCCGTTAACTTATGTTTTTAATATAATAAATCATATTTTGAATTCATTGTTAAACCATAATTAATCAATTTGTTTATCTGATTTTAGTTAATCTTTAAAATGTCCACTTTCCTTTACTTTGGCGTGTATCATTTCTTTCCAGAATTTGATCCTTACTAACCACACCGTCGGAGGGTGCAATAAAACAGGCAGTGTTTTTTTTTTTCAAAATCTACGAGTTCCATTCCTGGCTAGAGCAATTGATTTTTCAAAAATTTAATGATGCAGTTTTAGTATTCGTCAAAATACACCCAGTGACTCCTTTAAGAATTTTTCGGTACTACCTATAGTTTCGGATTTGGTCATCTACATGATGACTTGAAACATTTATCCTGTATATACAGACGAACTAATAACCTCTCTCTTTTAGAAATCGGTTCGAAATAAATTTGTATCTCATGATCTGTCATTTAATCCAGTTAACTAGCAGCTGGCGGCCTAAGCAGAAGTGTTGGGACTTATTTAACAAAACTCTCATAACGAACTATCACTGAGAATTGGAAGCGATATCAGTAACGATATCGAGCGCAGAGGTTCGTAGTTACAATAAAACCTCGAATAGAAAAGTATTACGACGTAAACAAGTCGTTACTTTAATGTTTTCGTTAATTTTAGTAAGTATGGCTTTTCACCTTTGCCAGTTTTATCAAACAATTGACGGGCATCTCTCAATATTTTTTAAAACGTTACTAGTTCGTTAGATAGCCCATAAGATGAGGATGTTTTTGAAATAATTAGTTTAATTGGTGTCATAGTAAAATATTGAAATAATCAACTTTGTTTATGGTGTACTCCGACGATGTTTTAATTTTGCTACTTAACTTTTAATCATTACGTTCAAGTGTTTAGTATTTTCAAATTTCTGAATATGGAGAAATCTTCACAAACGTGTCACCTTCCAATACAAACAGCAATCGAAGCTACTAGGTTCCTTGATTTAGGGATAAATGCAATATTATGGCCACTTTTGGGTAATTTTGTGAATTGATGAAATTTCCTTATATTTGCCAAAAGGCTCCATCATCCCGTCAGATATTTATATATTCACTATCAGGACACGTAACACTATTGCATAGAATAACTTCCATTCGCCCTGAATATCCTTTTAGAAATGGCCCAAATCTGAGTTTTCAAAGTCGTCAGATTTGGGGAAAGCCCACAATTTCTCCGTCAGATTTGCCTATTTAAGTCATTTTGGGTTAGGCCAGACCCGATCATGCCAAAACCAACGCCTCTGAAGATCACTTTAATTTCGGCCCTTTTTTTAAATCTGAAAGTGGTCTCCTGACCAAGGGTCTCCTATCAGAAACTTTTTAAATATATTTTCGGTGTTCTCTCCTCATGCCAGACCTACTCAGCTATCAACTTCTCGCCCTGAATATGCTTGCTCAAAAACCCTCTGGGCTCCCCTACCAATAGGAAATATAGAGGTGAATAAACTTTGAATGACCACTGATGTGCCACTTCTTTGTCAATCGTAATAATATGTAGTGTTGATAAGATTTGTTCGTTTTAAGAAGTTTATTTTCTTTTAATATGGCATAGATATTCAGGGCTACTCTAATTTATTGGGTATTTTACTACAATATAAATATAGGTACGTGTATAAAAAGACGAGAGCGCGGAGGCGCGTCTCGTCGCCGGTGTGCGACAGCTGGCGGCCGGCGCGACCTTGCAGCGGCAGCGCCAAGGTTCCGACGGGCGTTGACCTCGCGCCGCGACGCTATCGACCGCCATCGCCACGTCGTCGTCGCCCGAACCTCACCGTACGCCGCTCAGAAGATATCTCATAATCCCTCTGCTGACGTGCTTGATTCTGTGAATTCAACGAAAAAGTTTGATACCGAAAATGCGAGCTACGTGACCGGTCGTGCCGGTCGGTCAGGACACGGCTAGAGGTGCGCGAGGACGGCGAGGACGCGTGGCGGGTACGGGGGCGGCGGGGCGGCGCGGGGTCTACGGCCGGCGCGGGCGCGGCCGACGACCGCCGCCTCACCTGCCCAGCGGCAACGCAGCGAGCCGAACAACCATGCAGTTCTCTCTAATGATAATGTTTTTTTTAAACGCTAACTTTAACAGTCTCATGAATTCGAGATCTACCACTTATTCGTGCCCTAATATCCGGGGTACCACCGGCACGGTCACTAGTCACTACCATAGATATATGAAAGAAGGAGATATGCCCGATAGTTGAAAATGTATCAGAACCCGATGTCGCTAGGTTGGCGCCACTACCGCGCCACTACTACACATGTAGTTCAGTAAAAGCAATAGATACAAAGTCGCGCACACACTTGCAATTCATAAATCAGAACGTACTACACAATCAATTATAAACCTTAATTCATCAAACACAGCGTGCATTTACCAATTCCATGCACCGTACAACTTACACAAAAACATCTGTTGCTATATATCGTTCGCGTTGTGCTGCGCAAAAACCGTTTATTTTACATATACGCTAGTGATTGACTAAATCGGAAAGTTATCGATTCTTCTATTATCTATTTATGATTGTACTAAAAAAAATGTTGTGTTCTGAAAATAAAATAAATAAAAAGCGATATGTCCAGAAAATATCCATACTAATATTATAAATTCGAAAGTAACTCTGTCTGTATGTTACCTTTTCAATATTACCTTTTCAAGCAATGTAAAAATTACAAAACGATACTTTATTTTTGCGGGGCGTCGCATACTCGTAGTACGGCTACTGTCTTGCGGCGAGATAGTGATGTGGTTATGAAGTTCCACTAACGTAGGCTATCGACAACAATTTCGATTGCCCAACGAATGAACGAATATATTGCTATTATACCTTATTTTGCAACCGTTTTAACCCGGTCAGAAGACTTGTAAAGATGATGTTTAAATCCGTTTGGAATACCCTTGAGAATTCATTCATTTTTTATTTACTTTAATTATTTTTTTAGCTACATTTTATTGATTTACATTATAACTAGCTGCGCCTCGCAGTTTCACCCGCATAAGTGTCGATCCCGTGGGAATATTGGGATAAAAACTATCCTATGTCCTTCTCCGGGACTCAAACTATCTCTATACCAAATTTAATCTAAATCGGTTCAGTGGTTTAGGCGTGAAGAAGGTATAATATTAATTTGCAGCGAATAAATCATACAAATATTGGTTTGAATGTATTTACAAGCCGTGCACCGGCCGCCCCATGGGGTTCCCATCGGCAAACATTACGAACTTCCATACAAACTGTAATCCCCTTCAACCCCTGTGAATTTTCAAAATTCCTTTCTTATTGGACACTTTCGTAGTCTAAAGAACTAGTGGAGGGAGTTAAGTATGCTAATAGATAGAGCCAGCGGTGTAGGCTGGGCGTCGTCTGTCAGTGAATGAATTTAGGATTTTTAAAGTAAATCAATATTTAGTTGCTATCTGTTGCACTTGTGACCAAATTACACAAACATCGATAAAAGTGAAATGCTGTTCGTTGGTAAGCACATGATTTGAGAACGGCTGAACCCGGATTTTTGTTTTAAATTGTTTGTAATAGTCCGAATTAGGTGCTATGGAAATCAAATTGCAAAAGTTTCCCGGGTAATATTAAAATTTGCTATAAACTGGACGTCCTGTTATCTATGGTATTTTTGTATAAGTTATTGAAACAGGATCACGTCTTCTCGGGTCAGCTACTGATTAAATAAAAGTGCCTGTGACAAATTGCACCTACAACATTTAAGTATTTGATAACTAAATCCGGTTATTTACTAAAATAACAAAGATCAGGTAGTTCTTAAATAGCATTATAGTAGGATTGCTCATTATGTACGGAAACGTACATTACCGAGTTACGCGCCGTGCAATCACACACAGAATTTGTACCTAAAATTGTAAAAAATAATTATGTACTTAAATAAAAATATAAATTCTAGTGTTTAACGAACATTTAACGTGGTCGCTTTTATTTCATCGTCCCAAAGTCCCAATAGAATCGCCCCGTTATCACATCAGTAAGTGTATGGAATGGTTTAAACAAATGAAACTTGGACATTGCATCTGATGTGAAAAAACTTCAACTGACTTTACCTTTATCAGTCGTCTGTAAAAAAAACCCCATAATGAGGTTTTTTAACGATTAGAATAATTTCATCATTGCACACTTTTTTAATCCCTCTCCAGCTTCACAAATAAACGTACAAATACTTGGCTAGGTCGGAAGAAGAATGACGATTAGATATTATATTTTACTCACAGCGCCCCGCAGTTTCACCCGCATAAGTTTCGATCCCGTGGGAATATCGGGATAAAAACTATCCCATGTCCTTCTTCAGGGTTCAAACTATCATCTAAATCGATTTAGATGAAATTACTAACATTATAAATGTGAAAGTGTGTCTACACTTTCACATTTATAATATTATTAGTATGGATGGATGTGTAGTATAATGTACTTTTTCATAGAACTCTACTACCTAGACGCGGAACTAGACACCGGAATGCGAATAATAATATCAGAAATCCAATTACAAAATAGTTTTATGTATTTAGCTTAACTCAATCGATGAAACCCTAACTATGTCTCGTCTGCAGGGCCCGTCGCGGAGGCGTAGCACAAGCGCACAGCGCTGAAGCGAGCGGTCAGCGCGGGCACGTGACGCGCGGGAGCAGAGCGCGGCAGTGCGCAGGAGACAGCACCGGCGGCAAGACGGACAGCGCGCGGCAGCCGGGGCCCGCGCCGCGCGCCTCGGGGCGGACACCCGTCCCCCCGCCGAGGCGCCGCTGGGTCCCGCCCTCCACCCTGCGACACCACGAGGTGCCCGACGGAGATGCCAAGCACGACATCATTTTCCGTAAGGTGAGTGTGGCGCCGCCCGCGGCCCCGCCAGGCCCGCGCCTCGCTCACCTTTCGCCTTCTGTCCGCAGGTCCGAGGTATCCTTAACAAGCTCACGCCGGAGAAGTTCCAGAAGCTGAGCGATGACCTGCTCGGTTTGGAGCTCGACTCCGACAAGGTGCTGAAGGGAGTGATCCTTCTCATTTTCGAGAAGGCGCTCGATGAACCTAAGTACTCGTCGATGTATGCACAGCTGTGCAAGAGGCTAAGCGAGGAGGCACCTAACTTCGAGCCGCCCGGTCAGCCCTGCACATTCAAGCTGCTGCTCCTGAACAAATGCCGCACCGAGTTCGAGAACCGTGCACAGGTACCGCTCGCTTTTCACACTTAGCGCAAGCGCACTCTATAAGTAGATACGATGCTGTTTGATATACGGTTTATTTTCGCTAGGCGTTCGCCGCGTTCGAGGACAAGGCGTTGCTGCCTGAAGAGGAGGAAAAGAGACATCTTGCAAAATGCAAGATGCTCGGCAATATCAAGTTTATCGGAGAACTCGGCAAACTGGAGATCCTGGCCGAGTCCATCCTGCACCGATGCATTCAAAACCTGCTGGCGCGGCGCGCGGCCGCCGAGCACCACGAGGACCTGGAGTGCCTGGCGCAGCTGGTGCGCACGTGCGGCCGCGTGCTGGACTCGGAGCGCGGCCGCGGCCTCATGGACCAGTACTTCGCGCGCATCGAGACGTTGTCGTCGTCGCGCGAGCTGGCACCGCGCATCCGCTTCATGCTGCGCGATACGGTGGAGCTGCGGCGCGGCGGCTGGGTGCCGCGCGCGGCCGTCACGGCCGAGGGGCCCGTGCCCATCCACCAGCTGCGCCACGACGACGAGCACGTGCCGCGGCGTGACCGCGAGCGCGAGCGCGACCGCGACCGTGACCGCGACTCGCTGTTCCGCGGCGGGCTGCGCTCGCGGCCGCTGGACGACGTGCTGGCGGGGCTGAGCCTGCAGCCGGCCGCGGCGCTGGTGCCGCCGCCCGACAAGCTGTTCGGCAACGGCTTCGGCGCGCCGCGCGACGGCTTCCGCCAGCGCTCGGCGCCCGGCTACTACCCGCGCCAGGGCAACAACATGCACTACAACAAACACTCGCAGACCAATCAGCAGGGCAACGGCTCCAAGGTAAGCACATTTATTTCAAAACAAATAAATTTTTTTTTTCCAACATCGGTAGGGGTATAGATGTTATATGTGCTTTGATAATGTTCTCCATGTTCTGCCGTCACTTGGGCATGCAAAATTTACACATAAATTACAACCTACTATCAAAATACCATGCTGAATAACAATAAATATTACAGTATTATGAAATTGGAAAATCATTTTAACCATTTTTTTTTTCTTAAGGTCAAAGAGTTAGTAGTAAATAATTTAAAATGTCATAGTAAATAAATAATTAATAAAAGTCCAAGATAAATAATAATTGTGAGTTACACATGTCATTTCTATCATTGAATATCTGATTAATATTATTGGCCATAAGGAGTCCCTTTTAGATACTCTTTCACACTTTATCAGTTACAAATTCCTTTAGCTTCCGCTTAAATATGTGCAAGTTGTCAATGTCTGTAATAAAACATGGCAATTTTTTATAAATCTTGGATGTCACGCAATATACATTGGAGCCCATTAAATAAGTTCTGCAAGTCTGAACTAACACTTCGGAATTTTTCATACATATGCATATTACTTTTTACCCGACTAGCGCAAAGCAAAAAGGAGGGTTATGATTTTGACCGGTATGTACACTCAGCGGCACGGAATCTTGGCCAAGCGCTTATCTCGCGATAGCAAAAGTTTTAAGTGTTTCTGATGAATGTTTGTTGTGCAGGTATGTCAAAAAATGTTTACTTTTAGTTCAAGAGGGTAATCCATTATGTTTAAGTGCACCACGACGAAACTTTTAATTTACAGTTGAATCGGGTCATTTGAGCGACTAAGTTCACATTTTAAATTTGTGTATTGTGAAAAGTTTACTGTTCGGTTTTTGAATTATTGTGATTTTATGCTTTTAATTCAATAAGTAAAGGTGCTTTAAAAGCAATAAAAATGCCTCTAACACCAGCACAGATTTCACAAGCCGTTGCGTTAATTAACCAAGGGCTGACACAGCGTGAAGTTGCTATTGCTCTTAACGTACCACGGTCATCAATGCAGTATGCCCTTAAAAGATATCAGGAGACAGGCCAGTACACCCACAGGCCAGGCAGTGGAGGCGTAAGGTGCACATCGGCCCGAGACGACCGCTTTATTGTCCTGGAGATTTTGAGAAACCGCTACCTGACCGCTGTTGAGATACGCCAGCGGCTTCAAATTGTGAGAGGCGTTAATGTTAGTGAGCGTACGGTGAGAAGACGAATGGAGGAAGTAAATTTAAAAGCTTGTAGACCAGCACGAGGTCCAGAACTTCTCAGACAGCACCGAGTAGCTCGACTTCACTTCGCACGAGAACACGTTAACTGGACCCACGAGCAATGGGCTAGAGTACTGTTCACAGACGAGTGTCGAATAGCTTTACGTTCTCCAGATGGTCGAGAACGAGTGTGGCGAAGAAGAGGAGAGCGGTTTTTACCCATTACTACCACTCAAACAGTGAGTTTCCATGGAGGCTCAATAATGGTATGGGGAGGTATAAGTTCCGACGCACGTACAGAGTTGGTTATCGTCGATAATCGGCTAACAGCTGTTCGATACATCGAGGAAGTTCTTCAGGAACACGTAATGCCATATTCGGGGTTCATTGGACACGACCAATTCCTCCTAATGCACGATAATGCACGCCCACACGTTGCACATTGCGTTGAAGAATATCTGGAAGAGGTTGGCATACAAAAATTGCAATGGCCAGCTCGTAGCCCAGACTTAAACCCAATTGAGCATATCTGGGACATGCTCAAAAGAAAGATAAAGTCCAGCTCCAACCCGCCGGAAACTCTAAACCAACTCCGAACTGCAGCGCTGGCCGCTTGGCGCAGTATACTGCAAGTTGATGTCCGAAACATCATCCAAAGTATGCCAGATCGAATGCAGACAGTTATCAGGGCTAGAGGAGGAAACACCCGATATTAAAACGTATAGACAATAAGAAAAAAGACCTTAGTTTTTATTTTGTAGTGTTTTTAAATTTATAGTGAAAAATTCCTAATTTCAGTGAAAGTGCGTGATTTTAAAAACTGATTTATTGGTGAGGTAATCTTTTAATTTCTAAGTTCTTAAAGCATAAGAGACACGTACTAAAGCCACTTACCCTTAATTTATTGTCATAAATGCAAATGCAAATTTTTTTATGCAAATAATCAGCAAAATCACGAGTGGCCAAGTTTCCGTGCCGGTGAGTGTATGTTCATCTGTTCCGTCATAACTTCTAAAGTTCGTGTCATAATTAAACAAATGAGGTATCGTTGGAAGCGTCTTGATCGCCCGCTGGTTATAGGCTATGTGACGTCACATTAAATTGAATATGGCGCCCTCTAGCGGACATAAAGTCGTGACTTAATTTTTTTTTTTAATCATGCCATGTGGTATATCAAATGAAAGGGCTTAACTAGCACATTTCAAAAATATAAATATTTAAATAAGCCCCAAATTAATTACATAAAAAATTAGTTTAATAAAAACCAAAAACCCGACTACTGAAAAGGATGAAACCAGAAAGTACCTATCCGTGATCGCATGCCGCTGTACTAACATATATTTATAAGCTATGGTAGCATGCGACCACGGGAAGGTACTTTCTTGTTTCATTCTTTTCCAGTAGTTGGGTTTTAGTTTTTATTAAACTTATTTTTTTACAAAGACTGATATCTCATAAATGACCTCTTCATTTATAAGTAAGGTAAGAATCTTAAGTTTTATGAAGTATGGTTCACAACTATCAGTGGTCTTAAGTCTACACATTGCCTGTATGTAGTTTCATGATTACATTTAGTTCAGTGTATCTTGGGTTGTTTTGAGATTCGGTAATTCGGTGCCTTAATTGTGTGTCGTGTGGTATGTATACAGCTAACTGCATTAAATATCGATACGATCGAACCGTGCTTGTGAAATAACTGATAAATATTTTAGCTGGGTTGACAAGTTCTTCAAATGTATCTGTTGAAATGGAGTCTCTGCAGCGCAGGGTCTTACATGGATTTTTAGAATAAAATTGATCAGAACCATGATTCCTATGGACGATATCATTTGTACCGATTACTACAATCGCACAAAAACAGACGTGACTTATCTTAAAGTAGGTGCTAAAAAGATAAAAGAAAAACATAGAACAAAAAAGCAGTAGTGAAAAATAATTATTAACGACCGTCAGAAAGGAAACAAAGAGATTCGTAAATATCGCGGACACTGCTGCAGTCGTAATGAAGTAGGTGAGATTAAACTAGTGTATGTGTTAAGTGATCAAGAATGGCCTCTGAATGGATTTCAGGTTTGTTCCCATAGTAAAAGTTGTTCATAATGATAAGTACAATGACCCCTTAACCGGTCAAGCACCGCGCGTCGCCTCTTGGCGACGAAACAATAGAAAATCAATTGTGTCTCATTAGCGGAGCTCGACAGATTCAGAGGTTATGCGTTAATTCAATAATACGGTGTATACACCGTGTTCTTCACGTTATCCATAAACTTTTTCAAACGCTTCTATAGCTTTTACAAATTAAATCTTACACAGGAAGTAGTCCGTAAGAAGAGGCTCCGTTACAAAGATATTTGTAATTTGATTTAATGAAATTAAATTGAGCTATGCAGTAAGAAAGGGTCTTAACTTAGTTTTGACAAGTTTCAGCCCGCCAAATCTTTTGAATGAAACTTCTTCGTTCCCAATGCGTATAAAGAGGCATGCATATCGGGTGATTTACATCAACGTATTTAGTTTGTATGAAAATTAACAAAAAATAAAATGTAAGAATTCATTAATGTGCCCAAAATGAAAAATGCTTATTTCCATGGTCTGAACATCTGGTTGAAGTTTATGTATATCATCCGGAACACGGTGTATATAAAATTCAAAGTCCTGACCAATAACTGCATGTCTGCGTCTTTAAACGAATGCCCAAAATATTGTTGGCAAAAATATTATTTTTGGTACTTTGTAACTCAAATAGCAGTCAGGTTAATTGTAGACTTGAAATATTTAAAAATGTTCAATAATATGTGATTTCCCATAAAACATTTTATTTTTGGGTACCAAATAAATGATGCCCTTTATATGATCGTCTAGCTAGCTATAAACACTTGGAGTAATCTGTTCAGAACATTGTGGCCAGCATAATATTATGTTAAGGTCTTGTTACGTATTCAAATTATATATTACATACTGTTTCTTGTCCTTAACGAAAACATGAATGAATACTTACCTGCAAATATTCTTTGCCCCGATCTTTATATACCATCATTATGTGTATGTATAGCCTAACATCACACGTTCGAATCACAGTCGTCACAGTTCGAATTACTTCAAAGAGCATGGGCTTGGTGCATGCGTATTCATCCCGACTTGCTTCACTATGCGTGGTCCGACTATCTAAAGCAGGTACCCAATATATTTTTCGAAAATACAAGTTCATTAGCTGTTAACGCCCATGCGCCCTAGCTACGTAGTACGCGCGCCTCTAGTGTAAATACAGCGGTTGGGCGAGTCTAATATTCGATACATAATACTGGAAAAATTGCAGATATAAAACTATGTAATTGTACGTCATTATTGTTATTTTTTATATTTTGTGTAACCTGACTAGTATTAAACTATAATATTACGAGTACTACCATTATTTTTTTGCTTCGCCTGTAGTAATGTAATGAGTTAGGGATATAAATTAAAGCATCGTCGAGGTAATAAAAATGTTGTATTAAAAAAATATGAAATATAATACACACGCAGGCAATGCTAGTGTATAATTAAGTATGATTTGTGTCAGGACGGGTCGTCACGCTCGAACAAGGCGCGCGTGTCGCCCTACACGGCGGGCGCGCTGCAGGACGTGCAGATGCGACCCGCCGCCAACTCGCTCATGTTCACCGCCAACAAGCTGTCCAAGCCGCAGCCGCAGCTGCCGCTGGCGCCCGTGCAGCAGAGTGAGTACCCGCCCGGCCGCCCGGCCCGCCCGGCCCCGCCCGCTCGCCGCCCGCTAACTCCCCTCTGTCCGCAGACGTGCTGACGCCCGCCTTCGCCAGCGCGCCGCCGCTGCTGAAGGAGCCCGCCATCACTATCAAACCCGCCGCCGACAAGAAGGACAAGCCGAAGAAGGATAAGGTGAGACGCGAGCCTCGCTCGGCGACCGGCGGCAGGCCCTGCCAGCCGCCGGTCGCTGACGCCCGCTCTGCGCAGGGACCCAACAAGGAGGAGGCGTGCCGGCTGGCCGTGGAGGCGGCCGACGCCGCGGCCGACGACGAGGGCGACGCCGAGCCCGGCCTGCCCGCGCTGCGCCGCCTGCGCGAGCTGCAGCCGCCCGACAAGGTGCTGCGGCGCTGCATCGCGGCCGTGCTGGAGCACGCGCTGCACGGGCCGCGCGGCGACGCGGGCGCGCTGCGCGCGTGCGTGCGCGTGGTGCGTGCCATCAAGCGCTCGCCGGCCGGCGACGCGCTGCGCGCGCTCGTGCACGCCGCGCACCCGCACGCGCGCCTGCCGCGCCTGCTGGCGGCGGCCGTGGAGCACAAGCTGGTGGCGCTGGGCGACGTGGGCGCGTGGTGCGACGCGGGCGCGCACCACCCGCTGCTGCTGGAGGTGCTGCAGGCGCTGGCCGAGGCGCTGGGCGTGGAGCGGCTGGCGGCGCTGTGCGAGGAGGGCAAGCTGAACGTGTGCGCGCACGTGGCGCCGGGCGGCGAGGCGGCGGCGCCGGACGCGCTGGAGGCGCTGGAGGCGCGCGGGCTGGCGGCGCTGGTGCCGCAGCTGCGCGTGCAGGCGCAGCTGGCGCGCCAGCTGGCGGCCGAGCCCGCGCCGCACGCGCTCTACCGCTGGATCAAGGTCGCTCATTGTGTTCTATCGTGTCTGGCTAACTTTTAGGGTTCCGTCCCTCAAAAGGAAAAACGGAACCCATATAAGATACTGAAGAGAACCCATATAAGATATATGTAACTGTCAATATCTTATTTTATCATTAACATTATAAATGCTTTAATAAATCGTAATCAATGTTTTGATAAATAAAATAACCAATATTAAAAATACATATTTTTTAAATTTAGTCATAAGGAAGTCTCCGATTTCCGTCTCTGTTCTTTAAACTTTAGGTAAATATACTCAGTCTATTCCGATCACTGGTAATGACATACGGCAAACTTAAGGAAAATGTTGAATTTTAATAAACTGCTTCTTATTTTAGAGTATTCATACATACATTACGTACTTGTTCGAAATGATGCTCAATATTTTTATTAACACACCCGCAGCGCAGTCACCTTCACAACATTAGATTCTAAATGCAAATTTCTATTACGATCTTTGGAAAATATTCTAATGGAATCAATAATATTGTAATGCTGAATGCAGTACAATCCTTGAGACGTCGAATCCAGCTATGTATTGAAAACAATGGTCATCAGTTTGAACAATTAATCAGTTAAGGTTTAGTAGGTAGGTAACATAACCCGGGCCCGGCTAAATAATAACAGCCACACAGGTCTACCCATCAGGTTAAGCTACGCTTGCCGCGGTTGGTCTGTGGATGGGTGACCATCTTTACATACAGAGGTATTCAGCTGCATCCGGTTAGAATGGAAGCCGACCCCAACATAGTTGGGAAAAGGCTAGGCAGATGATGATGAGGTAGGTAACATAAGAAAAAAAATATATTTTGTTAAAAATGAGCTCTTTCCTTTAGTTTGCCGTATGTCATTACTTCCCAGAATTCGATCCTTATTAGCGATACTATCGAATGGTGTAATAATACAGTGTGTTTTTTTTTCCAAAATCACCAGGTTCGATTCCTGGCTAGAAATATTGATTTTTCAAAAATCCAATTATGCAGTTTTACTTTTCATCAAAATTGAGCCCGCGACTCCTTTGAGTACTTTTCGCTAGTCCTCATAATTTCGGATTTGGCCATCCACGCCCACTTGAAAAATTTATCCTGTATACACGAATTTTACGAATACACAGCAGTGTGGCCACTACAAAGACGGTCGAGCCTTCAGCTATCACCATCCATGGATGCGCGTGGCACGCTGTAACATAAACACACACGAACATTCGCGCAAGCGCCCTGCGCCGCCTAAACGAAACAGCAGGCATAGATTTTCGCCGCGCCGTAGAAAGAGAGGGGGATACTTCCTCTCCTACGCCGCGCCGGCTGTCTACTCTCCATCCGTCTTACGAATTTTCGATCAGGTCACGTGTCCTGACGCGAGTTTAACATTTTTTACCCATTACAAAAAAAGTGTACAACGCCGCTAAAAAAGTTTTCACTTCAAAAATCTTTTTCCCGTGATAAACTATTTACATAAATTTACAAATTTGTACGGAACCCTGGGTGCGCGAGTCCGACTCGCACTTGTTTTAAATAAATGCATACAGAATATGATTTCAAAATGATCGTAAAATGAAACCTTAAAACTGAGCTAGGTTCCTCTTGCACATAAGTATAGCTTCAATACAACTATGTGCGCTTGCTTTTACCCATTCTTGATCTCTTAAATGAGTCCACCACTTACTGTGTCTGGGTAGATTTTCGTTATTTATCGTCATTTACAGGTGTTATTAATATTACATTATTTATAATACGGCACCGCACCACAACCGCGGCACGTGTCACATCCCAACATATATTGTGTCAAACGAAATAACAAACGAATACCAATATACTATATTTTCAATGTAAGTGAAAAAAAAAAACCAAAAAAAAATTTGTGCGATGAATGATGAAATGATGATAAATAACGAAAATCTACCCGTCTATTCCTAAGGAAGAGTCGGTTTAGTAACTGTCTAAATAGTGCTCAATAAGTTGCCGAAATCAAATGAAAAGACAATGTTTAGTGATGTTGTGGACGTCGTATGTCAGAGCGATAGTGAAGCCGGCGTGCGATGACCGTGCACATTCGAAAACGGTTTTTAAACAGGGCAACGAATTCATGCACAAAAAAACTGCTCTAATACAGGCCTCGCTATGCGAAATCTCATGATATAGAAACTGAGACAACCGAAAGAATCGACAGTGTCGACATCGCTTCGCTCATAGAACGGGAAATATTTGGTGTCGCAGGCGAACGTGGAGCCGGCGGTGCGGCAGAACGCCGCCTTCGTGTCGACGCTGGTGGCGCTGGTGGCGCAGCACGTGGCCGGCGCGGCCGGCTCGGGCGCGGCCTCGCCGGACAAGGCGGCGCTGGAGCACGAGAAGCAGCTGCTGGAGGCCTACGCGCCGCTGCTCACGGCGCTGCTGGAGGGGCAGCCCGAGCTGCAGCTGGCGGCCGTGTACGCCGTGCAGGTGCACGCGCACCAGCACCGCTACCCCAAAGGTGAGCTGCGCCCGTACATATCGCTCGCATTGCGTTTTTCTAAGATGATGGGCTGCATCAGCTGATAAACTCGACTACGACCACTTTTTGAATTACTGAGCGGAGCCGGACGCTAGTTGTTGAAAAAAATATAGCAAAACTTTACTATAAACACACCCCGGCCGGACACTCCATACAACGCTCGCAAAATAATTACCTACTACCACTACATTAACAAATGACGTTTGTATACGTGTAAATGTGTGCGTGAAATCTATAGTATAGTTAAAATCTCGCTGCAGACTCGGTCATAAATCATAATCGGAGTAGGGATGTGCGCTAGTTGCGTGCGCGCAAGTCCATTATCGATAACAGACTCATTAAGGTTATCACGAAAATTGGCAAAAATGTGTGGAACATGCAGAATTGCTACAAGATGAAGACTTAACTTAAGTTCATCATTCATGTGGATGATGATGACGATGACTCAGACGAAGAGTTTTAATTTTCTATTTTTAGTTTTATATATACGTTCTTTTGAATATATATTTAATATGCTTTGTAGTAAATTTGGTAATGAAATAAAAAAAAAATGTGTATTTATTTCTATTACCCATTTATAAATATATAAAACTATCGATATCACTCATCGACTGCAGTAACGCACAGGACTACGTGTGGGCGTGGCCTGCCCATAAGGCCCGTGAGTGGGAAAGAGAGCGAAACACGAATGATTTATGACCGAGTCTGCAGCGAGATTTTAACTATACTAAAGTAGGGCTGGCTGGCTGGCAGTAGTGCGTAGGCGGCGGCGCTGCCCGAACGTATGCAACAATGGGGCGCCGCGCGCCGCGACACTACTCACAGAAATCTAATTAATTACATTTCTATTGTACTACTTTTCAAGTCGAAGAACGAATAGAACGTGAAAGAAAGAGACATAACTAAGACAATAAAGAGAGAGAGAGAGAGCAATAATTTAATAGTTGGTATGTTAATATTACGGAAGTTTTAATTGTTCTAAAACGAAGAAAACTTGGAAAATAAATGAATAATAGAGAAAATTATGAAAATAAATTATCACAACACTGGCTTAACTTGTTTGTCTGTAATATACTAGCTTTTATTTTTGATGGGTTTAAAGGATATTTGAGTTGCTGTTCCTTACCTTCTTTCATGTTTCGGGAACCGAAAGAAACTCCTGTCTTTATCGTTCCTCGATGAAGATAAGCATCCAAATAATGCACAATATACAACAATCGTGATTAACACAAAATAGAAAACTTTAAAAAAATAATGTATCCGTGTCAGCAGTAGGTAGGTACAGCGCTGCGGTTCTTGTGTATGCCATTGTTAAAGAACTGCAACGAATACGCCGGAAGTGCGGGGTGAGGGGCGGTAACTGATGTTAGTGCGGGGAAGGGAGTGGCCTTTCTGCACGTAGTACTTTAAGTATTCTGTGCTATAAATACATAGATATCCGAGAGATATGCCTTCACTGCATATTTGTTCAAGTTCAAGTGTCGCCACATTTTCCCACTCCGGAAACTCCCACAAAAACAAAAGAAATAGATACGGCACACATGATCAAATTGGGCGGCTTTTTTGGCACACACACAAGAAAATAAGCGTAACACTTTTGTGCTATCTTATTGCACACATGCTCAAAAGGGGCGGGCACTAGAAAGTATAGACACAGTCACGGAATGCACACATGCAACTCTAGCATCAACTAGGGAAGATGGGTTAATATAAATATTTGATCGATAAAAATATCGATAGATATCAACTACAAAAAGAGGAGTGTTTTTGGGTGTATTTTGTATTATTTATTTTTCCTGCTTTCAACGTGGTATATTAATAAAAAACCAATAAAACCAAATCACGTAATAATATAATAATTATATTTGTTTGCAAATGACATGTAAGTAAATAAGTAGTTTCTTTAGTTTCTCTCTTACGTAAAATTAAAACTATTTAACTATCGATCATAAAACAACAATTCAAATAACCTATTGAACATTTAATAAAAAAACGTTTATTAAAATAAACAGGTTCTTAATAATTAATTACAATCTAGCCTATAAGACGAACAAGCAATTTTAATCTAAATTTTTTACATAATAATTATTACCCGAATGCTGCGAAGCCCAAAAGGAGGGTTTTTTTAACCTTTTAACCGCTTACGTCGGAATAATCCGACAAATATTTTCGTGTCCATTCCGCCAGAGTCGTATATATACGACCAAATAACACAGCTCGTTTAATCTGTATTATTATTACATCATCACAGCTCGTTTCGTCGGTATTTATTGTTCGTTTTTTTTTGTCGGGCGCTGGGGGCACGACAACTGATATAAAGTCCGGCGGTTAAAAGGTTAAAACTTAGAATAGTGTTGATTATTGGTACTTTACAAAAGTACAGAACAAATTACAGATTGGTTTGAGGGAAACCAATTATTTTTCCTGTCTGTTGCATCTATCCATTTATTTTTAATTTCTGGATCTTTCGGGAAACTGAAAAAAATAATTATTAATTCTTGTAAAATTACAATTTATCGATAGCAATATCTCAGCGCTACGCATCACTAATGCATCATTTGACACGATCCATGTCAAATGACGTTGCTAGGCAATTTTCTCATGTCATCACAATAATATTTCACAACGAAATATTTGTAAAATTCTTAAATAATATAATTAGTGCAGTGATTTTTTACTTACCGGTGGTAGGACACGCCGCTTGTCTTAAGGTTTGTTGTGACTGATCTATTTTTGCAAATAAGGACGGAACAATTCGGCATTTTGTAAAAATACGAAATGACACCACACGTTTCGATACAAACATATGACTACGGCGCTTACTGCCGTCGCGCAACTCGCGCATCTAACATACGCCCAGATTACAAGTTATGGCCATGGTATTATATAATTGTACCATGGTTATGGCCTTTTATACAGGCGACGTGCGCCACGCCTCCATGCCATATCCCTCGATATCCGTGTATAAATAAATAAAAAAACAACCACCTTCCAAAAAAAATACACTATAAAGTGAAAAATAACTTTAATTTCTGAAATCGGTGTTGTTGGTTCCGCGTTTTAATAAAAAAATATTAAGCATTTTCAAAGTTACTGCTTTCGAGCTGAAATTTCGTACAGAGATTCTAGACCAAATACACTCTTCAACCCGTTTGTATTGATATACCCTTTCCGTAACACCCTGTACATAAACTTCGACCAGATGATCAGACCATGGAAATAAGCATTTTTCATTATGGACACATTAATGAATTCTTATTTTTTTGGTAATTTTCGTATGAAATAAATAAGTACCTTGACGTAAATCACCCGATATGCATGCCCCTTTATCCGAATTGACAACGTCGTAATTTTCATTCATAAGATTTGGCGATTTATATTTGTCAAAACTAATTTAATACCCTTTCTTACTGCATAGCTCAATTAAATTTCATTAAATTAAATTACAAATATCTTTGTAACGAAGCCTTTTTAAGTACTACCACAGAATACTTAATAGTACTACGTACAGAAAGGACTCTCCCTTCCCCGCGCTCATATCAGATACCGCACCCCACCCCGCACTTCGAGGTATTCGTCGCCGACTCTTTAGCAAGGGCGCTCGCGAACCGCAGCGCTGTATTGCTGACACGAACACACAATTCAACGATTTAAAAGTTTTATTTGAATTTTAATCACGATGGTTGGATATTGTGATGCTTTTCCGAATTCGTATTTACAAAAACTGTTTGTAGCATTTCCCATTTTTAATAACCATGCGATTTAATAACCGATTATTTACAGATAAGTCATTTAAACAATTTTAATGTTTTTATTTCATTACGAACCCGACTATATAAATAAACAATTGAACTAGAAGGTCACTTCATAATAATGCACACGTTCGGGCAGCGCCGTCGTCGTTCGGTTCCCCGACACAAATCGCTTTCCGCGCCATTTTTTTTTACGCTACGCACGACAGCCAACCCTACTAGATTTCACGCACACATTTGCACGTATACAAACGTCATTTGTTTATGTAGTAGTAATAGGTAATTATTTTGCGAGCGTTGTATGGAGTGTCCGGGATGTGGTACTACTTCCTTTGTTAGATTTGATTTGTAAAAGTTATAGAAGCATTTGCCAAAGTTTATGGATAACGTGAAGAACACGGTGTATATGACGGAGTTATGACCGAATACCATAAAAAAAACATCCAAATTAAGAACCTCCTTTTTTTTGAAGTTGGTTAAAAATGGATTGACTTTACTAATGTAAAGTCGCATAATAAAGCATAATAATAATAAAGCAATATCAAAAATCAAATCGCATAATAAAGCAAGCAAGCAAAGTAGCATAATTGCTACTAACAATGTCTTGTACGTACTATTAATTTCTGTGCTAGTGCTGTGCACTTCTGTAAGTGACGAATTCACAATTCCTAAAACTGTAAGTGTTTTTAGTTTGTGTAAGTCTTAGTGAGTAAGTTGTTGAAGTGCCAATTAATAAATAAATAAATTATGTTCATTGTTCAGACAGGTTTTAAATTACTCTGTACTTGACTAAATTACTAACCTAGTTCAAACCAGGCTGTCATTTGTCACTTGAAATATTATTCAGGTAATTTTTTTCAAGCCAGTATTCGTAGATTCTGATCTTACGCAAAAACGCCTCCGCAGTCCTAGAGAAAAACGCTGAAAGGAACCATGACCTCAATTTAAAGGCAATAATAAAAAGTGATATTGAAATTGAATCAAAAATATTTCAAGGAAAATTAAGGCATTGACTGCCACCGCGGTCAACGGTGACCGCGACCAATAGAATTTCTATTCTGTCTTTTGTCTGGCAGTCAACGTGTTAAAGTGCATATTTTTTTTTTATGTGAGAACAGTGTAGTTTGGTTCCACAGTAAAAAAATATGACAAAAACCGCATTGTTTCGGAAAATAAACTTTTTTTTTGTTTGGGCCATTATAAATTATTTGGATGGTGAATTAGGTATGTCCTTCAAGCAGTTTATATGGTCAAGGTACTTAAATGTAAAATAATATTTTAGATAACTTCTAGTAACATAAGACCTATGGTTGTCGCATGATTTAGTTTGTATGTGATGTAGAAACAGAATACCTATTACATAAACAGCGTATAATGTTCCCACTGCTGGGACACAGACCTCCTCTCAGTGAGAGCGGGTGGGCCGTAATCCACCACGCGGGCTCAGTGCGGGTTGGCGGATGTCACACGTCTTTCAATTTTTGGTTCTAGGACATGCCGGTTTCCTCACGATGTTTTCCTGTTTGAATACCTATTAAAAACAAAATATATATGTATAATATTTATTTTTAAGAAAAAAATATCCTTATAAAAAATACACGTTAAGTTAATACCGTAATGAAGTTCGTTACTCTGCGAGAGAGTAGCAGCGTTACGACCGCGCCAATAGACGGTGGACTGACCCGCCGCATTAGATGTTTCACAACAAAAAAACAAAATGTCTTCGGTAATACACCTTTATAAAATAATGTTTAGTGTCACTTTATTGTCTTTAAAAATTAGGCTCATGGTTCCTTTCACCATTTTTCTCTATTACTTGTAATTTAGAACTACCCATATGGGCTAGAAAAATAATGAGTCTGTATGCGCACGTCGTGCTCGTCGATGTAACTACGTCCGCTTGGCAGGCATGCTGCTGCGCTGGTTCATGTACCTGTACAACCTGGAGGTGTGCGAGGAAGACGCCTTCCTGCGCTGGCGCGAAGACGTCACCGACGCCTACCCCGGCAAGGGCGAGGCGCTGTTCCAGGTAATTACCACACGACTACATAATACAATTAACTGTAGCCCAAAAAAATACTGCTGTTTATGGCGAGAGTGCCAGGCGCTAGGCCGCAACATTCTTAGTTCCGTTTTATCTTTGCTTGATTACCATACGAACTGATATTGAGCTACTAATTTTAAAAAAACGTGGACAGTCGTAATTTCGGAGTGTTCTAGCGCATCCTCCTTCTACATTTATTATTATACAAAACCAGTTTACTTACAATTTAGTATCTAATTTTATAAATAAATACGCAGGGCGGACCTTTGAGATGGGGCAGCAGGGGCACGTACCGCGAACCTTAACCGTTATCGCTACAGGAAACATCCTCAAGAGACCGTCCTTAACTTTCTGAATAATTGTTAACTGAATTAAATCATTTTGGGAGATGGAGAATCGTAAAGGCAACTAGAAAAACGTCAATTCAGAAGTTTTATTTTATAATGCAAATCTGGTTTTATTTTCAGTTTCTTATAAGGATTAAAAGACTATAGTTGTAGACCAACTGAGGTTAGAGTACTAGAAAAGCCACAAAACGCAAAAAACTTTCCCCCTACATAGAAAATAATAAAACAAAAATTAAAAAATTCGTTTAATTCAGACTAATGTCCACACTTTGTTAGTATTACATTATCTTAAAACTACGTGTCATGAGGAGATTAATAATTATTGTATTAAAGTAGGCAACATACAAATCGTAGCAAATGATTGAATATAAATTAAAATTATATCTAAATAAATAATTGAAAATAACTTAAAATTAATAAATTAAATGAATTTAAAATAAATGAAAATTAAATTGAAATAAAAATGATTAAATTAAAATATAAAGGAATCAGGTTTATGAGCCTTCTGACAGCTGCCGAATTCGGTCTGTTTGCAATCATCCTTAGGATTCCGTTGCTACTACCTCGAATTCGGCGAATCAGTGAGGCTGACTTTTTGCGCATTATAGCGTAAAAGTCATTCACACTCGTGTCGGCAAACATGCCCGAGGCACTGCAAAATCGGGGTAGTCGCACCAGTATCCTAAAGGCGTTGTTATATTGTACTCTGAGGAATTGTAGGCCCGCTGCGTGTAGTTGGTTCATAGGGCGCTGGTGTAAAAGCTTTGGTAATAGGCTCTGAACAAAGCTATCTTTACCTGTGCTGTACACCTCGCAAACCTATGTATCAATAACAACTGTAACCACTCTCACAATAAAGATCCTTGACTTTGAACAAATGTTAGCGCGCACCGACAATGCGCTCCGCCCTCTCTCAATGTCTGCGCCATCATGCAGGGTTTCGGTCACAACATGTCCTAGATACCTAAACCTAGAGACCCGACTCAATGTCTGCGCCATCATGCAGGGTTTCGGTCACAACATGTCCTAGATACCTAAACCTAGAGACCCGACTCAATGTCTGCGCCATCATGCAGGGTTTCGGTCACAACATGTCCTAGATACCTAAACCTAGAGACCCGACTCAATGTCTGCGCCATCATGCAGGGTTTCGGTCACAACATGTCCTAGATACCTAAACCTAGAGACCCGACTCAATGTCTGCGCCATCATGCAGGGTTTCGGTCACAACATGTCCTAGATACCTAAACCTAGAGACCCGACTCAAAGATACCCCGTTGAGATACACGTTGAGGTATATGCTCAGCTTGTTTATTATTACCTCTGATGAGCATATTCTCACTTTTTCCAACGTTGTACCTTAAGCCGTGACCCTCAGCGTAGGCCTCACAGATACTTAATAGCTTCCTTAGCCCTCCGACAGATGGACTCAGCAACACCATGTCGTCCGCGTAACTGATGTTACTGACGCAAACGTTATCTATATGACATCCAACATGGCTGTTGCTGATAATGTGGATAGAATTAAATAAATTGACCACTATGAACATTTCATAAACGGAATTTATTACCCCCTGTGGTGTTTTGTGGCTTTTCGTGTACTGCAACCTCAGTGGTCCTGAAGAGTCTTTTAAATCGATTGGCGCCATAAAATGAAACGTGGGAATTAACGTTTTTCTTGCTGAATGTACCACTTTTCTAATATCTGTGAATGCAGAAGAATGTTTTCCTGTAGCTACAAAGATTAAAGTACCTGCACTTGCTGCCCCGTCTCAAAAGTTCACACTGTATATGTGCAACAATGTTTGGTAACATCTAATCTGCGAAAATTCGTGATTAACGCTGTTTGCATTAATCTCTGATTTTCGCAGATTCGACCGGACACGTTCTTATATTTTCCGTTCGGAAACCCTGACGGAAAATATAAGAACGTGTGCGCTAAGGAAAAGATTTTGTATGAAACGCGTGCATTCGGGGTCTCCGAAACTGAATTGCTGATTCGGAAACCGAATAGCCCCAAATAGCTAGATTTGCCCTCACCGTACTTAGTCACAAGAAAACGTGACCATACTGGAAAGAGAGCTCACACATTATTAAATAGCGTTTCTATGATAATCAAGTGTAGTCACTGCGTCATTGTGTATCAGAGGTGTCAAAAACGAATCAGAAATTCGACTATATTTTAATGTGGTAGTGCGAATCTAAAGATTTAATGATCTTTACTACTGTTGTTTACACTGACAGCCGCCGTTTCGTTCTGAAATAATGAGCTCCTCGTTAAACTATTTACTTTGAACATTATATTTTTTTGCGGGGTTATAAAAATATTGTAAATGCCTGAAGATACTCTTTAGGCACCCAATAGTATAAGAATTAGAATTCCAACTTCTCTAAACATCTTTGTTTTTTTGTACAAATCCTGCCATAATTCTTTAGGTCCCTTGTATCGTGGGGTATCCGAATCACCCCCCTGTGTATGTTTCGCGACTTTTCGTAGTTTACGAGTTATGAATTTTTTTCTGAATTTATGAGTTATGAGAATTTATTCTTATATAAAACTGAGATTTTTGCAAATATCCTGATAGTAACTCAAATGATTACGGAAACCTGTTTTAGTTACCAATGATCCCCAATAGGAATTGATTGCAAATAAATATTTTGAATTTGAGATGTGACGCAATTTTCCCTCCCAACTTGTTCTTTTTTGTTTTTTCTCTGCGTCATGTTTGCCGCATATAGACGTATTTTCTTTCTAATTACAATAAGAATTTCGCAAAGAATCTGTTTTTCCAATTATCCTCCTACACTCTGCGATAATGTAGCTTCGTATCAGTGAAACAATGCTTGTAATAAGATCCGTTCTTCTAGGGATTCCTTCTTATGAACTAATTAACCTCTTTTTATTATATTACTAGCTGCGCCCCGCGGTTTTACCCGCGTAAATGTCGACCCCGTGGGAATATCGGGATAAAAAGTAGCCTATATGTTAATCCAGGGTGTGAGCTACCTCCACACAAAATTTTATCAAAATTGGTCCAGCCGTTTGAGCGTGAAGAAGTAACAAACATATAAACACACACACAAACTTTCGCCTTGATAATATTAGTGTGATAGATGGGTTATAGTAGGAAACCATAAAAATCGAGGTTGTGCACTTTCGATAGTGCTTTTAGGGGTATTTTTCCTGTGGCCTGGCGCATTTTCTCCAATGTTGAAGGATGTTCAGTTGTCCAGCGTGTAATGTGCTTGCGTGTGCCTACAGGTGAACACGTGGCTGACGTGGCTGCAGCAGCAGGAGTCGGAGGACGAGGAGACGGAGGACTAGGAGAGACTTCTCTGCGCCTGCGCCGCGCCGCGCTCGCCGGCTCATGTGCCGCACCGCTTTTATTTCGCGCTCATCTCATTATATAAATATAATTAAGCCAAATAGTTGAAATACCTACGTTTGTTACCCTTTAACGCTAGACGCGCCGCGCGCCACTGCCGTCGTCGGCGATTCCAGTGTTAAATAGGACAATTTTTAGGTTACTACGTAAACGAATATTAGTATCTCGAGATAATTTTTTGTAGGCCTTTTACTCGATTTTGATACTTTTTACAAATGTATACAATGTATAGTGTTCGTTTGGACGTATGATTGCACCCCGATCTGCCCTCTCCCAAGCAGTGAGCGTGTTTTAGTTGAAATTGTAAAAAAATATATATATGAAAAACTTAAATCAATTTTTATTATTAATATCATGATCATTTATTTTCAATGCTAAATGGACTTAGTGATAACTGTAAGAATGCTTAAATTTCATTGTATTATCAAATTTTAGAATTTTGTAACTAGATAAATAAAAACAAAAAAAAACTGCCCTAAGGCATAAGAAGTGTATGTTGAGTGAGTTGTAATAAAGTTGTGAACTGATGATGCAAATGCAACATTAAATAAGTAACATTGGTCAATATGTATTCAGGATGAAAAATAAACTTCAGTGTAATTTATTACAAAAACAGTAGCGAGTTTCATTTGTGTAAAATGGAGATTAGTCCGCTCTTCGATGTCCGTGACTACCGCCACTTCACCAACGTCAATCGCTTCCATATTTGGTAAATATTTAGTACTCAATTGGTACTAATTAGTACTCTAACAAAAAAATTGGTACCTTTGTAGTTTTCGAGAAAATCGACTGAAGGTTGTCCGGCGGTATACGGTAGTCACGCTCCCTTCAGCAGGATCACCATGAGCGCCGAAAAAGGGGGCATGCTACAGCTATTCTAAGTATACAAATTATTACTACCGTATATGTGATTCATTTCGTAAAAAAAAACAAAAATGAAACATTGTATTTACCGAGAAACCTACGATGATAACTTTCGCGCAATCGTTTCGCAGGACCACGATTTTGAATGTTGATTCCAAGCTTGAGAAGCTTGTCGCTTTCCTCAAACCTACATAGAAAAAATTACTACTCTGCAAGATAAAATTTGTACCCAAAATTCAAAATTAGTAGTCCAGTAGTTTACGAGATATACCATGCCATTGGTGGGGTGGCGGTAGTTACGGTGCTAAATTTTTCATGTACGTTTGCCCCGCACGGCCCCCCAGAATTTGCGATTTAGGTGTGCACCAATGCAATGTACTCGCCTCTAGGAGTATATGTACTGGTTTCTTTTTCAATGTACCTCTGTACTTTTGAAGAAATATGCAAAAAAAGATGTACGTTTGCCTGGCTAGGCCCCCCGGAATTTGCGATTTAGGTATACACCAATGCAATGTACTCGCCTCTAGGAGTATATGTACCGCTTTCTTTTTCAATGTACCTCTGTACTTTTGAAGAAATATGCAAAAAAAGGGGGCCGTGCCAGCCAAACGCTTTCAGCACGGCCCTCGTGTAACTTGAAAAATATATAGCGTATTAAAAAGTTTCATAAACTCAAGGAATGTACTTTACTAACACGTTCTATGTACCGTAACAGATATTGTGAATTCGTAATAACAAATAATATATAGACGTGGATAGGGGGCCGTGCTGAAAAAAAAAGAAATGAGAAAATATCTGAAAAAGACAAAACAACCTTAGCCAAAAACTATATAAAAGTAATTCATGTTTGGCAAGTAACATATGTACCGCATTGGTTTCTCATACAACTTGCTAAATTCAAAAAATAAACCAATTTTAGTTTATTCAGCACGGCCCTCTATAGTTGCCTATATCTTTTTAAATATGACATGTGTGTTTACAAAATTCGACTTCCTGAATTATGTATAGGAGTACATTCGTTCCAAATAAATTGCGATTATGGTGTATTAGTATTTTAAAAGATAAATTGGATCAAAAATATCCTAACATGCAACTGATGGGGTGACCATGGTTCCATAAATTAGGTTGATTTATTCTATACCTTTAATGAAATTATGTGACTACATTGAAATAAACATTCTTTTTTTACACTTTGTTTTTTTTTTTCTTTATAATTAATATTAGCGATGACATCTTTTAAGGGAATTAAATCAGTTAAAACTTGTTGTGTGCGGTCGCTATTAATTCACTAGGTAAGGTTCAATCAATGTGATTTGTTGGAAACGTATCTGTAATTTTTTAAGCCTTTTAAGCTCTGTAGTCAAAGTGAAAGCATTTATTTCAAATAGGCACATAAAAGGCACTTTTGAACGTCAAAAATTACCTTAAAATAGAATTGATTCTAGTCGCCCCTTCCAAAAGGTAGTTTTCGTGTGGAGAAGAATGGGCAAGAAACTCCACCGTTACTCTTTTAAAATGTTTAGGTACCTACAATATTTTGCATGGGTACATTAATTATATAAGGTGTAAAAAAATTAACCTTAAAAACTTTAAGAGGTGCTTTAGACCATCGAACTGAACAACTTTCACTATGGGACCAACTCCGAAATCACGAAAAAAAAATCAGCTGTTTCATACAAAAGTTCAATACCTACTCGGCCAAAATGTATGAAACAGCTCATTTTTTTTTCGTGATTTCAGAGTTGGTCCCATAGTGAAAGTTGTTCAGTTCGATGGTCTAAAGCACCTCTTAAAGTTTTTAAGGTTAATTTTTTTACATCTATATAATAATATGTGAGGACGATGCACCTAAAATAAAATTACTATACCACAATAGGTAAAAGAATTGTAGTGTTTGTGACACATAGTTTTTCTGCGATTATTCCATAGGTAAACGTAACTAATCTGTGAAATGTACCGAAACTGTAATTTTATTGTAATGTACCGTACATCAATCCGTGTGATTTATTGGAAATATATATGTGATTTTTTTTAAGCCTTTTGAGCTATTTAGTCTTAACGACACTTGTTGTTTTGCTCGATTTGCGACCTACTACTTACTACTATTATAGTTATCGTTAATAGTTAATACAGATTACGATATTTTTGATTTTTTTATTTTATTAAAGATTTACTCAGAAGTTTTTTTATCCATTCTCACGTGGAATCATGGTCACCCCATCAGTTGCATGTTAGGGTATTTTTGATCCAATTTATCTTTTAAAATACTAATACACCATAATCGCAATTTATTTGGAACGAATGTACTCCTATACATAATTCAGGAAGTCGAATTTTGTAAACAAACATGTCATATTTAAAAAGATATAGGCAACTATAGAGGGCCGTGCTGAATAAACTAAAATTGGTTTATTTTTTTAATTCAGCAAGTTGTATGAGAAACCAATGCGGTACATATGTTACTTGCCAAACATGAATTACTTTTATATAGTTTTTGGCTAAGGTTGTTTTGTCTTTTTTAGATATTTTCTCATTTCTTTTTTTTTCAGCACGGCCCCCTATCCACGTCTATATATTATTTGTTATTACGAATTCACAATATCTGTTACGGTACATAGAACGTGTTAATAAAGTACATTCCTTGAGTTTATGAAACTTTTTAATACGCTATATATTTTTCAAGTTACACGAGGGCCGTGCTGAAAACGTTTGGCTGGCACGGCCCCCTTTTTTTGCATATTTCTTCAAAAGTACAGAGGTACATTGAAAAAGAAAGCGGTACATATACTCCTAGAGGCGAGTACATTGCATTGGTGTATACCTAAATCGCAAATTCCGGGGGGCCTAGCCAGGCAAACGTACATAAAAAAAGGGGACCATGCTAGCCAAACGTTTTCAGCACGGCCCCCGTGTAACTTGAAAAATATATAGCGTATTAAAAAGTTTCATAAACTCAAGGAATGTACTTTATTAACACGTTCTATGTACCATAACAGATATTGTGAATTCGTAATAACAAATAATATACATATAGATGTGGATAGGGGGCCGTGCTGAAAAAAAAAGAAATAAGAAAATATATAGTTTGTGAACATGAGAATCGGCACCAATACCTAGCAAAATTAATCCATGCAGAAGTTACGTAGTTCACTACAAATATTTATACAGATTTTTGTGGAACCATGGTCACCCCATCAGTTGTATGTTAGGATATTTTTGATCCAATTTATCTTTTAGGGTACTAATACACCATAATCGCAATTTATTTGGAACGAATGTACTCCTATACATAATTCAGGAAGTCGAATTTTGTAAACAAACATGTCATATTTAAAAAGATATAGGCAACTATAGAGGGCCGTGCTGAATAAACTAAAATTGGTTTATTTTTTTAATTTAGCAAGTTGTATGAGAAACCAATGCGGTACTATGTTACTTGCCAAACATGAATTACTTTTTAAGTTTTTGGCTAAGGTTGTTTTGTCTTTTTTATTAGATATTTTCTTATTTCGTTTTTTTAGCACGGCCCCCTATCCACATCTATATATTATTTGTTATTACGAATTCACAGTATCTGTTACGGTACATAGACCGTGTTAATAAAGTAGGTACATTCTTTGAGTTTATGAAACTTTAATACGCTATGTATTTTTCAAGTTACACGGGTTCCGTGCTGAAAACGTTTGGCTGGCACGGCCCCCTTTTTTACCCGACTGCGCGACGCAAAGGAGTGGTAATGTGTTTATCAGCCTATGTATGTATGTATGTATGTTTGTATGTTCCTTTGAAGCACTATACAGACCAAACGCCTGGGCCGATTTTTATGATTCACACGTCAATCGATTCCTCTTAGTCCGGCGAGTGTCACTAAAGACATGACGTTAATGAAAATTCAATATGGCGACTACTGGACGTTATATTGTGAAAATGAAAAAAATTAATGTCAACAAACTATGTCAAAGTCAAAGCATTTATTTCAAATCACTTTTGAACGTCAAAAATTATCTTAAAATAGAATTGATTCTAGTCGCCCATTCCAAAAGGTAGTTTTCGTATGGAGAAGAACGGGCAAGAAACTCCACCATGTCAAGTGGGATATCGTTGGATAGGTCTTTCAAAAATATTAGTGGTTTGGGAAGACCGTTTTTTGATTTAGTAAACCGTTCGTGACTTATCAAGCTTTTCGTTAGAATCAAGTGTCCCCCCGGGTGCGTCTCTTATCGTATAAAGTTATGAAATGAAAATATACCAAATATATATTTTCATTTCAATTACGTTCACAAGATATAATAAACGTGAGATATACCAACTGTTGATATAATTTCTTTACATATAATAGGTATTTATATACTCTAAAACTTACTTCGTATAACGTTATTGGATATAACGTTTATTTAAATGTTACGGCAGTAGTACCTATATATTACGAAGTTTAAAGGAAAACTATCACACTAAGTGGGATTTACAACTCATAACTAAAAAGAATAAAATAAAAAAATCAAAATAAAAAAATCAAAAAACCCGACTGCGGTAAAAAAACTTAAGTTAAAAAAAACTGAAAGCTAAAAACAAGCCCATTTTAAATTAAATAAAAGTTGGAAGCAGGCGGGACCCATACCATTTTTATATTTTCAAACTCAAATGGGTCCCGCCTGCTTCCAACTTTTATTTAATTTAAAATGGGCTTGTTTTTAGCTTTTCAGTTTTTTTTTTGAGTTTTTTACCGGTCGGGTTTTTTGATTTTTTTGCATATTTCTTCAAAAGTACAGAGGTACATTGAAAAAGAAACCGGTACATATACTCCTAGAGGCGAGTACATTACATTGTTGGTGCACACTTAAATCGCAAATTCTGGGGGGCCGCCGGCCGTGCGGGGCAAACGTACATAATTAAGGTTCCATCCAGAAGATCGTTGATCGTAAAGAGCCATACACTGTCGATTCATCGTTACGATATTCATGATTGCATGGGTTTTTGTTGCGATTTCCGACATCGTCTTCGATTAAGTAAATCGTTAACGATCTTGACATACACCATTGATTCGTCGTTTCGATCGGTTTGACGCGTTGGATCGTACAGATAAATCTTACCGTGTATGGGGCCCTTAAATTTCTATTACGCTCTTTGGAAAATATTCTAATGGAATCAATAATATTGTAATGCTGAATGCAGTACAATCCTTGAGACGTCGAATCCAGCTATGTATTGAAAACAATGGTCATCATTTTGAACAATTAATCAGTTAAGGTTTAGTAGGTAGGTAACATAACCCGGGCCCGGCTAAATAATAACAGCCGCACAGGTCGATCCATCAGGTTAAGCTACGCTTGCCACGGTTGGTCTGTGGATAGGTAACCATGTTTACATACCGAGACCGTATGTCATTACTCCCCAGAATTAGATCCTTATTAGCAACACTATCGAATGGTGTAATAATACAGTGTTTTTTTTTTTTTTTTTTCAAAATGAACAGGTTCGATTCCTGGCTAGAAACATTGATTTTTGAAAAATCCAATGATGTAGTTTTAGTTTTCATCAAAATCGATCCCGCGACTCCTTTCAGTACTTTTCGATAGTCCTCATACTTTCTGATTTGGCCATCCACGCCTACTTGAGAAATTCACCCTGTATAATACATTAGGTAATTATTCTTATGTACGAAGTTATATGCATAAATGTCCTGCATCTCCGGCATTTCTATGCGAATTTTGATGATTCTTTTATTCGGTGTCTTCAATTCTTCAATGCACTAGTGTTAAAAGAATTTGTGCGGGGTAGGCACAACTAAAAAGTGAAAAATAAAATAAAATTTATTTTCACTTTTTAGTTGTACCTACAAATTCATATAACACTACTTGCTATGTGAATATCAGTGACAGGTAGCTATTAAGGCGCAGATATACGACTTCTAATGATTTTAAATTCAACATCACGTCTAATCGACCGGACTGATTTCTTTGAAAAAAATAAATGTTATACTAGACCATTTGCTTCGTAATTTGATATGTGAATATTTGCAATTATATTTTTTTAACATAGTGTAATTAATTTGTAAAGTAATGTCTACCGCGGACATAAAAACGATAATCACGCAAACACTATCGGGTGTATTTTCATAAAACTTTCACCATCTAAAAGACAATTTAATTCCCCAAATTTTAGTATACGGTTTTTATTTGTTTGGTGTTTGAGAGTTTTTGTAAATAGATAATTGCTTCATATTTGCAATAAATTACCACGGTTGTGTCATCGCGCTTCTCTTTCTTTTCTATGCAGTCCGACAGTGACCGCGCTTTAGGTCGTGTAGTCGCCTTAAAACATCGTCAATATAAACTAAGTGGAAAAAAATCCTATTATTGAAGCTAACTCAAAAACTACCCAAGCAAAGCTAATACACCCCTGAGGCAAAAAATGAGAGAATTTTGCAAATCCGTCTATGACGGATTTATGCCCGATCATAATTCGACAGTTGCTAGTTGCGGCACTTAGAAACTAACTTAGTCATCGATTGCAGCAACTGTAAACTGTTGTCGATCAGAACTCGCAACTCGAGTTGCTTCATGCACAGAGCATGTATGCTACATGTGTATACAACATTATTTTTAGTATATGCGAAACCTGAATATAGTTTGTTCAGAATAAGTAACTGAATCGATTCCAATAATTTTTACCCCATGTTATATTTTGGCCCAAAAATATTTAAAAAAGGTTAAATCTTGGCCACCGAGCGACATTAGTAGGTAGTTTTCTACCATACCCATACACAATAGGCGCGGCGCCCGCGCACAGCGAGCGGGGCGGGGGTGAAGCAACCCCTTCAGTCGCCCGGGTACCTACTACAGGCTGGCGCGCGCGTGTCCAACTGCATAATCGCGAGCGCGCGGCCGCCGCGCCGCGGGCCTTACAGTTTTGTTTCGGTTGATCGTGTACTTACCTATCGTATGTAAAAAGTGTCGTGTAACCATGACTTTCTCATACACCAACGTCCAGTACACAGAAATGGTACGTACATCAGAGTATCGTGGAACACAATGCTTTGCCGTGATGATTAACATTTTTAAACACGCCAAGATGGTTAATTGTAGAAAGTTATTATTTGTACCTACAGCCTGCTGTGGTTAAGTAATGCGATGTTTAACACTTTTCATCCACTTTGAACTTTAAGTGGTTGACATAAGGTGCAACAAATCGCATTGACTACATTGTATCACTTACGGCTTACGAATAAGTAATTACTTATTCGTAGCTTACGGCTGCATTTATTTACGAATAAAGTACATTATAATAACTACCTACACTTGACCATTACGACAGTCCAAAGCCTGCAAGTGTGATGGAAAATGTTATCACCAGTTAATTACAATACAATCGCCGCGCCGTACCGAACGGCACGCGGTGAGCATGATTTTGGACGGACAAACAGGTAACATAACAAGCTTATAACTTGGTGATTATTCATGATACAGTTTTGAAATTTTGTACATAGATTCTTTACATAAAAATACTAGACACGTGTTTCGGGTTTCGCATATACTAAAAATAATGTTGTATGTGCATATATGTAAACAGCTAGTTGCCAGTTGCTGCAATAGTTGCTCCATCTGTAAAGCGCCTTATGCCCGAACATACATTAAAAAATATATATATAAACATCTGAATTGCCACCTTGCCACAATCAACTAATTTTATTAATGAAACAAAGGAAAACTATATTTTCATACAAAAATATCTTTTGCCTGTAGCCACGAGGTCGGAAATTATCCTACAAGATCATACTACCAGGTTAAAAAGTATCCCCTGTCTTAACCCAGGTCATGGTGTGCCATATGTAATCGAAATCCGACCAGCTCTTAAGACGACAAATGTAACAAACAGACAAGTAACTCTGTATGCAGGAGTTACTTTCAAATATGATTCACAATATTAGGTATGTACCTATGGAGTATATTTTAAGTATTGCTACTGAAGGTTGCGACCTCGGGACAAGCTGCTTCTCACATGGGCAACTATACGTCGATAGTTCCTGTCACTATGTCTGCTGAGACCAAAACTACAAACATAGTGGACAGGGAAGTGTTATAAAATGCGGTTGGTATTTTAGTATAGGTATTATGGTGTCTTAAGACTTCCACGTGAACAAAGTCGTGGGTAGAAGCTAGTTGCCCCTAAGACGACCCACTGACCAGTACTTATATGTATACAATGTCTATGTTTGAATTAACTTTTTTTATGTGTGGATACATCTGGTCCTGCAACCTTAATAAAAGAGGCCTACACAATAATGACATAGGCCAGTGTAGCCCTTGTCATTTGTTATAGAATATTGCCACCAGATACCAGAGTTATTGGACATCAACCATACCTGCATTGCAAAACAAACTGCATAGGTATTTGGTGCAGCCAACCAAGGGTCACACCCCGCCATCTGCCACATCCGCCTGCCGCCGCCTGGTATTTGAGACCAACAAGATAACAATCACCAGTTGTTGTCTTAAAATAAAAATTGATTTGCGCTTTACAAATGTTTATAATGATGTATATAGAAACACAATTTATTGCATAAGGATTTATTTAAATGAATGAATTACTTTCTAATAGACCTGATAGATCATGCCGCATGAGCTGCTGACTACATGACACAGTATGATTTGATAATCTGTGCCTAGTTGCAACTGGTACTATGTTGATCTGATCACTGAAGTCCGCTATGTTCTAGAATGATGGGAGCTGTAAACAGAAATATTCCAACATAGGTACACAAACATAATCAAAATTATTTACTTGACAATGCACTCTATTTTAGTTCAAGACCAAGCTTGTATTGAAAAGAACCATGAAAATGAATAACCATTGAAATTAGGAGCCCTGGCGTCTAATGGATTTCACCAAATCAAAACTGAATGTAAAATATTCATCTGGTTTCTTATACTACCTACTGTTTACACTGTTAAGTATAACCTTTACGGAATACGTATCAAGGCTTACATTCTAGAAGGCTGCTCAGTCTAGAATTCAATTCGTAATTTCATATAAGTACTTACTTGATTAAAAGTATACAGGATGAAATTTAACACATGCGACAAATCGAAATGGGAGATTGTACTCATCATTATGAACAACTTTTACTATGGGACCAAAGCGGAAATCGCGAAAAAAAAATCAGCTGTTCCCTACATTTATGTTCGCAATAACTCGTCAAAATGTAGGGAGCAGCTGATTTTTTTTTCGCGGTTTCAGGTTTGGTCCCATAGTAAAAGTTGTTCATAATGATGAGTACAATCTCCCATTTCGATTTGTCGCATGTGTTCAATTTCATCCTGTATAAGAATGTAGGTAAGTTACATCAAGTGCTATTACTACTGCATATTCAATTTTGATTAGATTAGTTGAGAACGAACAACTAAGCTAGTGATCAAGTAAGTAGGTAGGTACTGTAATTATTATTTTTGTTTTTTATCTTACCCACTCTGATAGCAGCACATAGTACGGCAAAGGTAATCACGCTGCTAATGGTGTTCTCACGCGCCTGGCGCTTCTCTTCCATGGGGTCAACTCTTTCCCCATAAGGTAGACGGAACATGATTGTAGAAATATATTCAAGATCAAAGTTGTCAAAAATAATTTAGCTTAGAGGTTATGTTACTTCGAGTATTTCTTTGTCTAAGTTATGTTACCCCAATTAGTGTTGCCTTACTATCGATTGCCTATCGATAGGTTGTCGATACTATCGTGACCTCGAAAAATAGTCACAATATCGATGGCCCTATCGATACTATTGAAATTTTACAATACTATCGATAGTATCTATTCAAGAAATTGAGCAATACTATTGATAAAGTGCAATACTATCGATAGTATCGATACTATTGGGTATAGATACTATCGATAGTATCGATACTATCACTATTATGGCGTATTTAACTGCAATCACTGTCGATACTATCGATAGTTTTACTACATCGATATTTACCCAAAGTTCAATAGTATTGCACCGGAATTTTAGTCAACATTATTAGTTCATATTGAAAATAGTTGTATTATCTAGTAACTTCCCGTTATTGTATACTATAGATTTAATAATAAGTACCTACTCACTTAATTTATGTGACCGCGATTGTTGCCTACCATTTGTAGATAATAAAAGTGATTTGCGTGAGTGTTTGAATCGTGAATCGTGATGGCAGATAAAAATAAAAAATCGGCAATGTGGTCATTTTTTGAAAAGATTAATGACTCCAAAATCAGTTGCAAGATATGTGATAATATTATTAATTAGTAAATTCGATGTACACTTCACTTTATCTGCATAAGCCACTAATAAAGGTTTGAATCCAACACGATACAATTGTGTTTTGGTAAAATATCGATGTAGTAAAACTATCGATAGTATCGATACTATCGATAGTATCGACAGTGTTTGCAGTTAAATACGCCATAATAGTGATAGTATCGATACTATCGATAGTATCTATACCGAATAGTATCGATACTATCGATAGTATTGCACTTTATCAATAGTATTGCTCAATTTCTTGGATAGTTACTATCGATAGTATCGATAGTATTGTAAAATTTCAATAGTATCGATAGGGCTATCGATATTGTGACTATTTTTCGAGGTCAACTATCGATACATCGACTATCGATAGTTAGGCAACACTAACCCCAATGTTACCCTTACCAGCTAGGTACCTATTCAATTTTTAATTTTGACAATGCTGCTTGCTTCTGATCAGTGTGCCCAGATTAAATTTTACAAAAAAACCGAAGCTCCATAAAAAAATACTGAAATATACCAACTTGCACAGGGAAAATATACCAATAAAAATACTGATTTTCAAAACATATTTTTATTTATTAATCATCATCATCATCGCAATAAATATTAGAATTATATTTTAACATTCTGTTTGATGGGTTAAAATTCACACAGCCTCCTTCATCTTTTATACCTTGTTTGGTTTTTAAAATTGCAGATACATTTTTGTTTATGAATCTGTTTCTTTGTTCCGTTTTTATTAAATTAATCTGTGAAAATATGCGCTCGTATGCAGCATTCGACACTGGTATACATAACAGAGATTTACTGAAACTAGATATATTCTTGTATTTTAGAAAATTGAATTTGTTAGAAATTTTCCCAACTTCCAACCAAAAGTGTTCACAAGATAGGGGTGATCGCACTGCACGCTTTACAAAACGCAGCGTACTCGTCATCTTTATAACGTGAAAGCCACGAAGAAAACTCCGGAATTTGTTCCCATTTAGCCAAATAACTTTGCTGAAAACTAGACATGTTTTCTGGATTCTGAATTGCGTTCCAGATAACAGCGTAATAGCATGAAGTAAAATGACAACAAAAAATCGCGCGCTCTATTTATATTACGACGAACACGTAATATAAACTTAGGGAAAATCCCGAATTATTGAAACTTTCAATAACTCGGGAATTTCCCTAAGTTTCAATTTGAAAGTTTGAAACCAAACCTTCAAAGATTAAGCCAAGTGCAGAACAGAAAATCATTTTGTGACTAGATGATTCGATACTATTTGTAATTCTAGGGGGCCCACCTGTCATGTCCTATCTGTAACTCACTGATCTTTGCTCCAAAATGAAATATATGTTGACTAAATCCGGAAATTCCCCTGAACATCAATGTACGCAGTTTTTTTTTTAATTTTATGACATAGCTATGGTATTGCCATAACTTTTTTCCAAAATATACCCAAAAATACTGGCTTCCGCCAATATACAAGTATATTGGCGGAAGCCAGTATTTTTGGGTCAGTATTTACAAGTTTGTTAATACTGACTCTTGGAAAACTTACTAAAATATACTTAAAAAGTATTAAAATACTGAACCTGGTCACACTGCTTCTGAGTTCTGACACTGACAGCAGACTTCTGGTTCCCAAGAAGGTTATCTTGCTGGTTCCATGGCAGGATTGCCAGATGTGAATATGATTGTTCCTCAAGTTTGAAAATAAAATAAAAAAAACCGTTTAGGTTTTACCAATGACTACACAATTCTCTTTGTTAGTGGCCTGTCTTTGTAATTTTATACATCAATGTAAAACACTATTAAATTAACAATAACAAAATACTTTTGTTGCAGCACGCACTCGCGACCATTAAGGCCGTATTCAGTGCTCTCCTGACGGTCAGGACTCAGGACTGACGTCGGGCCGCCCGCGCCGTAGCTATCGCCATAGAAATCATGCGTGCATTCAGAGCAGCACTGACCGCGTCCGCATACGCAATACTGACAGAGACGGTCAGTCGAGCGCGTCGGTACTGCGTACGTCAAGTGACTGACGCGCTGTGCAATGCTTCGGAGCATTCAGTGCGTTGCGGAAGCGGGACTCGAACTGACGTAAGCGTGTAATCATGTCGAAATATAATATCGACACTGAGCGAGTGATAACAGAAGTTAGATTAAGACCACGGCCGTATTCAGTGCTCTCCTGACGGTCAGGATCAGGAATTCACGACTGACGTCGGTCCGCCGTAGCTATCGCCATAGAAACCATGCGTGCATTCAGAGCAGCACTGACCGCGTCCGCATATGCAATACTGACAGAGACGGTCAGTCGAGCGCGTCGGTACTGCGTACGTCAGGTGACTGATGCGCTGTGCAATGCTTCGGAGCATTCAGTGCGTTGCGGAAGCGGGACTCGAACGAACGTAACTATACCCTGCGGTTCCGTACGGTGGTCAGTGGAGCACTGAATGCAAAAAGCCGACTGACGGTCAGTGCGTGCGTACGCACTACGCACTGACCGTTAGTCCCAAACTCCCGACCGTCAGGAGAGCACTGAATACGGCCTTGTCTTGTATTTTTTTTGTAGCGTGTCGCAGCGTGTGTATCTAGCATTACAGGTGAATCGGAGCAAACCTGAAGGCCAATTCTCATAAGTTCCACTTAGCGAGCAGAGTAAAGCAATAATTGAGAATGTAGGAGATTATGAAAAACAAAAGCTTAGATAAAACTTATGTTTCCTGTTATAAAAATAAAGGAGAAGTCAAAAGTGGTACAATATTCCGAAGATTTTTATACGCTAATGTGATGTACAGACGCCAGCACATCAACCTACTACAATCTGTCAAATTTCTTTAATAGATTTTCAACTTTATTACTAAACCATAAGGTTCAAAGTTGATTGGGAAAATCTGACAGTTTCGGGTAGGTTGATGTGCTGGCGTCTGTACCTTATTAGAAATCTTATTTATTAAGCTACCCGATTTTTTCAGGCGCCTGTTTTTGAAAAAAAGTTAAAAATGTTTCAGTACAAACAAAACGCACATAGCCTTTATTTATTCATTTCTATGCAATGTGAATGTGATTATTTTAAATGTGGCTAAAGTTTCCGTTTCTACTTTGACATTTTATTATAATTTTAGCTGAAGCTCCATTAAATTGAGACAAAAAATATTGATTATCATGACAATGCAACTTCAAAACGTGTCGAATAAAGGACAATGATAATTGACAATGACAATTGCCACAGGACTGCCAACATTAAAATATAAACAATGTGTGTAGGTAGAGGTAGTGATGCTAGCATTTTATATTTTTCAACACTTGAAAAAAAAAAACGGTTGGCTGTAAAAAAAGTTAAATAATCAAAGACATCAATTACCCTTTTCAGCTCATAAAGCTCAGAAGGCTGTTTAAATTTTCAATTATTTTAGAACCAAGCCCCATACATTTATTGAACGTCTCCTCTACAACATAGAACAAAAAAGATCGTTATAAAAATAAAATATACCTACTCTTTATTCTAACCTAACATTCTATGCCTAACATCATCTCGGCGACAAACAAAATAGTGTCAAAACTCAAAACAAAAACTTGTCAAAAATATGTGGAAAAAATAGATAATGTACAGACGCCAGCACATCAACCTACTACAATCTGTCAAATTTCTTTAATAGATTTTCAACTTTATCACTGAAGAATAAGGTTCAAAGTTGATTGGGAAAATGTGACAGTTAGGTGTAGGTTGATGTGCTGGCGTCTGTACTCTGTGAATAGAGGTATTTTTGACAGATTGAGACTGAAATCAGACTGAACCATATTATATATCGATGGACTGAACTTTCATAAAATTACGAGAATATCCTTCTGATTTGTGAGCGTCATGGACTTGTTAATAGTTATTATATTATATTAGGTAATATAATAAATCCACGGTGTGCGTAGTAAGATGACAATTGTTGACAGAAAATAAAGTGTTGCTATAGCAAAAAGTAAAAATGATTGTTATTTCTTCTCCCTCTGTTTTTGTGTATCATTTTACTATATTAGAAGTGTTTCTGTTTGTGCAATAAAAATACACAATATCTTTAAAAAACGGATAATGTTAACTTTGCTGTGCAAAACTTTACATTGAATGTACATAAAGTGGCGAACAATATTTTCTAAAAATAAATTGTTTAAGTTGCGCAACATGGCGATTATGGCTCAGCTGCTTTGATCGTTTGTAGTGAAAATTTCCAATGATAGGGTTTTGCGACGACGACACGCTCTACTTAACATCAGATTTCAACGCGTTCAAAGAGTACAGTTAGTGGTAATTTGTCGGTTATCATCGCGCTGTGTGATGAGACAACTAGTGTTTCTGTGTGGCTAAGGCGCGGACTTATCGAGGCAATTATTGCTCTAAAGTGCTGTTATTTTTGGTTGAGAAGCAAGCCGGAGAGGATCCGTCAAGCTGGAGCGACTACCGGAGTACCTGCGCGACACCGTCGACTGGTTCATGGGGTGAGTGGCCGCACGCCATTGTTCATACGAAACTTGTTGTTCACTGCACGCTCCTTTCACAATGTCTTTGATTCGTTACCTCCTTAATGCCTTAAGTGAGGCATTGCGAGCTACTCGTCATGTATTCACGAACGTTGCCTGCGTTTTCAGTAAGATGGTACATACCTAGTTGACACTTTAAACCCTCGGGTTTCCCAAATCGTTGAAAATCCGCCGAACAGACCGATTTGCCTTCCTATGTATTTGCTGAGCTATCCATTTCTAATAAGACAAAGTATTGTATTTAACCAACATAGGTCCTAAGTACCTAAGCAGACAGTAAGTCTTAGATAAACTTAACCATCAAGAATTAAATAAGGTTAGTAAAATAACAATAAATGAAAAGTATGACAGAATGCGGGTGATCCTCCTTAGGGTAACTTGGACAGGCAAAGATGGTATTAGTATTGCCTACCTAGATCACTCTTAGCCGTAAGACCGCCTGTTGTCACGCTTTGTACAAGTTCTACATTTATATCTGTAAATAATATGGTGTACATAATAAAGAGTATTCTATTCTTAAATAATCTTTTCATAATGTTATAATTATTGACAATGTCTAAAGGTCATTTAAGTTAAAGTTGACTCAGAAAAAAAAATCTCAACATAACATAATCAGCCTTTAGTAGTCCCACTGCTGGGACACAGGGCCTCTGGGTCATAATCCATCACCATGGCCCATTGAGGGTTGGTGCGTGTCACATCATTGAATTTTCGGTTTTTGGGCTTGCTGGTTTCCTTATGATGTTTTTCAGAAAGTAGTCCTGTCAGAAATAACAACTAGACAAAATCAAACTGGTTGCAAATTTTTATTTTTTTTTTTCATTTTATGACATTATTTTTACATTCTGTGACGACAGTAGCTCACACACTTGTTAAAATTATATGAAAGTCATCTACTTTTACAATATTTGTAAATATGTGAGCACCATGTTGTAACACTGGCCCGTGCGTAGTTTACAGAAATTAATTGGAAACAAGCTGATGATGGTTTCTATTTGAACTATACTACTCACCACCGTGCTAAAGTAAATTTATAGGGTATATACTGCTAGGGAAAGATTCAATTAAACAAGTACCTTCTTACACAATACAAGTTTATTGGAATTAATACAAAATTAAGGCACACATACAAACAAAGTGGCGAGCCACTAAAATAATGCCTCTTTCCCTGCTACTATGGCATTCACCCACACAACTAGTCTCCGTACCTAGTGGTATGGGTGAAAACCTGCATGAGACAATAGCAGTTTCTCAGAGTCGCTATGCGAGTCCGCGAGGGAATAGATCGATAACCTACTAGCTCACGTACATGTGTCGACCTATTTGGACTGTGCTCATATGGGGAAAATAACTAATATGCTAAGCAAACCCGAGACACAATATCTTTACGAACAACTGGACTTAACACCTAGCCTTTTTACAAAAGGCCTAACTCTCTCATAGGTTAAATTATAATCTTACACAATAACCTCTCAGTTTTGAATTCAGATCTTACCAATCAGTTAGTTCTGACCTCAGTCAGTTGACGGATCGTCGGTCCTTGGCTTCGCTCACAGGAGGTTCCTGTGAGCACACGCGAACGCGGCCTACGGACGAGATGGTGACGCTTTCGTTACCTGGAGTGGCGTACTTCCCTCATAACCGGGAACCGGCTAAGTAAGGCCTTCCTGAACGTCGGATGACCACACCGCAAGGGATAACCTTAAAGCCGCCTGCGCTCTGATGAATTCCAAATCATCACACAACGGCGCAACATCCAGGCATCAATTTAGCTGCGCATAGCACCAATCAAAATGAAAGCTAGCATAACAAGCCAGACCTGTAACAACGTCCTCGTGTCAGAACATACATGCAAGAGACCTGGGCTATAGGCTGTCCAGCAAGAATAAAGCAAATGGTTTAATACTCACAGGATTCTGCTCTTACTGGATTATATTAAAACCCCATCGGGTTATTTGGGCACATCCCGTTCCTCTCAGGATATAAAGTCCCTCTCAAACAGCCCCCAGGCTCGTGTTCTTGGTCGTAAAAGACCGGACACCGAACACCGTTTTTTTTCCAAACCAATCTGACAGTTTCTCGAATAATCTTCCACAGACTATATAAGATTATTATTGATTTTTATCCTTAATACAATCGACTATGTTTTTAATTAAAAATATGGTGAATTATGTATGTTTGTTTTAATTAACTGTTAAACTGTAATTTATTTACTAAACACAAAAAACCGTCTTTGCGTAACGTAAACCACCATGACATTCGCTATTCCACGACAGGTGTCACTAGTATTAGTTTTGCAACGTCACAATGTATCTATCACACAATTGATTTACCTGTCATTGCTTTATTTTTAAGTAGCTTTTGCCAGCTGCTTCGCCCGCGTGGAGGTCGGAAATTATCCCACGGGAACATACTATCAGGATAAAATGTATGCTATATCCCATAACAATATGCAAAGTAACGACCCACTGACCGGGATATCTTATGTTAAAACATTTTTGTAAACACCATTTTTGTTTTGCCATCCTTGCCTAGAACATGAAGATTTTGTGGGCTGTATACTTGTGAGAACGCCACATATGATTGCCCATGGGAAAAACAGGTTTTGTCTAAAACACATCATCATCAGCCTATAGCAGTCCATTGCTGGACATAGGGCCTCTCCTATTGCACGCCATTCCTCTCGATTTTCGGCAACTCTCATCCAGCAGCTATCAGCAATCCTGCGAAGATCGTCGTTCCACCTAGCTTGAGGGCGTCCAACCTTACGTTTACCGATTCGCGGTCTCCACTCAAGAATACGTCTACCCCAACGGTCATCGGTTCTACGGCCAATATGGCCGGCTCATTGCTACTTGAGGCGTCTAGTTGCAAACCCCGCTAAAACGGTTTTCAGTTGAAAATGAGTTAACAATGCAGTATGAAAAAAAAATATTTTCTCTAAGAGTTACATAGCTTATTTTTGAGCTAAACCCACTATAACCTTACGAAAACGACAATTTAAATGCAATGTTCGCAGCAAAACCCGACATAAAAGCCGATATAATGAAATCGTCCAATCACAGCACAGCAGTTGCGTTATACGAAATGTCAAAACTGGACATAATTTGACAGGTCAATAGCAAAACCCGATATAAACTGACATTTCACTCGAAATACCCGCCAAAATTGAGTGTCACTTGCAAATTCCGCTATAACAGATTTTAGTCTGCTTTTATTCCGCTTTGTAGAGGTTTACAAAGCGGAATAAAAGCAGACTAAAATCTGTGTTTGTGTAATTTAATTAAATTAATAATATATGCACAGTGAGGTCACTGTGCATATATTATTAATTAAATGGGTAGCCCATTAAAAAATAGTCTCTTTTTTCTATTCGCGCAAGTCGATGAAAGAAGAAGAATGAGTTTCATTTTTAGGAAATTGTGTAATAATCCATACTAATATCATATTATAAATTCGAAAGTAACTCGTGTCTGTCTGTTTGTATGTTTGTTACCTTTTCACGCCTAAGCCACTGAACAGATTTCGATAAAATTTGGCAGAGAGATAGATTGCATCCCGGGAAGGACATAGGCTACTTTTTGTCTCAAAAATATCCCTAAAGGGGGGATACAGGGGATGAAAGTTTGTATGGGAAACCTGTTATTTCTTAAGTTAGGGATATGAAAATTCAAATTTATGCTTTTGGTAAAAAAAAAATCTAAAATCATCCCTCAAGAGGGTAAAATAGGGGATGATTTTAAAATTCACATGTAATCTGACTCATCAAAGTCCAGCCTAAACCCTTGGACCTAGGAAGCTGAAATTTAACACAATGGTTCCCTTTATAATGTAGACAAGGAATAAGGAAGGATTTTTCGAAATTCAACCCCTAAGGGAGTTAAATAGGGGATGAAAGTCCGTCACTTAATAAGTTGGGATCTTTAAATTTTTTGTTTAGGCTGACGATTGAAAATTAATTTATACGTGTCTCAGCGTTTTTGATAATTTCACCCCCAAAGGGGGATAAACGACCTGACAGAAATCAACGCACAGCCTAAACCGCTGTTCCTAGGAACATGAATTTTGGTGGGTGTGTTCTTTGTGAAGAGTAGGTATCCAGTAAGAAGGGGTTTATGGAAATTCAACCTTTAAGGGGGTGAAAAGGGGGGATTTTGTTTGTATGAAAAATCATATTCCTCGAGTTATCTAAGTAAATTATGAAGGTGGCATTTTTCGTTTTTTTAAACTACCCCTTAAATAGGTATTGGGGGTGTCAAAATTTGTATGGTAAATGATAAATGATTTATTTTCTGTAAGTAGGTTTGTGCAAACACTTTTACACGTTGAATCATATTTTTTTAATTAAAGTAGATGAGGTCGGCGTTTCCTATCTGACTACTCTGAGAAGAAAGGCCGAAACAAACTCAGAGGTCACAGTCGCTTTTAAAGTCCAGACAAAATCTTGGTCAGATCTTGTGAAGACCATGTAGATTGGTGTCTGAAATGGTCTTTTGAGGAAAGAACCACACAGATTTAGCGGACCGGTCCAGTCAGTGCACGCATTTGTCTGTAACCGTGCAGCTCAACTCAGAAGAAAAAACTAACTACGAAGAAAAAAAAATACAGAAAAAAGAAATGACCCACACAGTCCTCACATTCACAAAAATAAAATAAAAATACTTTACAAAGTAAATAATTATGTATGTCATTGTATACAGGGTGTGGCGTAAATAGTGGTCCACCGTTAAGGATTCGATGAACCAGATAATTAACTATAACAATTAAAATTTTTAACCATTTTTACCCAAGGGTTCCGAAAATATTTCCTTTTTGTCTTTTATTTACGAAATTTCTACCTTTTATTACAAATTTGGTTGTAGTTTCAACAAAAACCATTATTTTTTCATTTTGGTTTCTGTTAATTACTGCTGAATACTGGAGCTATCATGAGAAATTATGTTTTGTTATGTAAATTCAGATCTTTTGAAGAAAAAGTTGGTTCTTCTCTAATTTTAACCCTAATTTTTAACACACCATCCAAGTTCAAGAGCGATTTTTGTAAAAAAAACGTACTACACTGTCAGTGCCCATTCATTGAATAATATGCCTACTAAATACCAATTTCAAAATGGTATCACTATAACAGATCCTATTATTTAACAAAAAGATATTAAATTTTAATTGAAGAAAATAAAATTTTCATTAAACTACTTTTTAAACTTTGTTGCGTTAATACTTACGATATTCACAAAAAAAATGCACTACAGTGCCAGTGCCCATTAAACACTACTATTGCAGTTATCTAGACCTAACTTGTTACTTAGGTATTTGAACAAAGCATTAATAAAACAAGTCACTTTATTTATCATTTATTATTAATCTTTTTCACATGATTACAAACATTAAAATTAAACGAACTGTTCAAAATGGCCTCCATTCGCAACTATACACGCTCTGCAACGTCGAATAAACGACCGTTTAAGTCGTCGGGCAAACCCGCTTTCGCTGATTTCTCTAGCTGCTGTCTGGATTCTAGTCCTCAAATGGTCAATACTTGTAATTTCTTCTCTATAGACTTTTTCTTTTAGGCAACCCCAATAAAAGAAATCTAGGGGATTTAGGTCTGGCGAGCGCGGTGGCCACAATATTGGACCTAAGCGCCCTATCCACCTATTTGGATACGCTGTGTTAAGGTGCTCTCGTACTCTAACAGCATAGTGAGCGGGACAGCCATCGTTCTGCAGCCACATGTCTTCTCGAACTTCAGGAGTGACACTTTCCAGAAGCAAGGGCAAGTCAATCCGCAAAAAACTTAAATAACTTTCTGCATTTAAAGTTTCTGGCAGCTCGTGTGGACCGATTATTTGTCCGTTAATGATTCCGGTCCAAAGGTTTATTTTAAATTGATACTGTGATTTGTCTTGCCTTATGAGATGCGGGTTTTCTAGCTGCCAATTATGCAAATTGTGTAGATTCAAATATCCATCTTTTTTGCAGGATGACTCATCGCTCCATAGTATTTTATTAAAAAACTGCGGGTCTTCTCTTATTCTGCGTAGCATTACTCTACAAAATGTTACTCTCAAGGGATAATCTCTTGGTAGCAATGACTGTACCCTTTGATAGTGGTATGGGTACAGTTCATGTGTTTTGAGTATTCGGTGCACAGATCTAGTTGATATGCCAGTTCTGCGACTTAAGACACGGACCGATGTTGAAGGATCTTCTGTAACTAAATTCATTACGTCTTCATCGTTGTGTCGTCGCGGTCGACCTTCACTTGCACCGCCTACGCCTGTGCCAGGTATCCTTCCCTCGGTGTATGTGTTATGCACTCTCCCAAAAACTCGGTGGTCTGGATGTCTTCGATCGGGATATCTCTCCCGATAAAGTCGAGCTGCTTCTCTACCGACACCTCTGCATTCGCCATAAATAAAATGCATGTCAGCATATTCGCGCGGTGTGTACTGAGACATTTTCTAACTGTCACCGCACTGCACGTTTGTCCAAATCGTTGAGCAAGCCAAAGTCACCAGTACACGTAGCCAATATCGCAGAGATCACCAACACAACAAATCCAATCAGTAGGCAAATTAAACAGAGTCCGGGGTCAGGCAGGGGCAAAGAAAGCGGCGGAGGTAAACACAGGCAGAATAAAAACGAAACGCATACGACGCACGACACGAGTGACGAGATCGTACTAAATCATTTCGAGATTTCTGTAGATTTCAACGTTAGTAATGAAAGAGATAGCAATACCCTACTATATCCTTTCCTTATCACTCCTATTGTGCGTTACTCGATCGCGAGAGCTTTAGCGGGTTTTTTTTGTTAACAAACATGTCTCTGGTAAAAAAAAGGGTCGGGGTTTTTTTACCTGACATGCTCCAACGCAAATCACATTTAAAAAGTAAAAGTTTTTTCCGTTTTTTAAGATTTAATACGTTTTGTATTGTATTATATTGTATTTAATAGTATTAACGCAACAAAGTTTAAAAAAGTAGTATAATGAAAATTCTCTTTTCTTCAATTAAAATTGAATATCTTTTTGTTAAATAATAGGATCTATTATAGTGATACCATTTTGAAATTAGTATTTAGTAGGCATATTATTCAATGAATGGGCACTGACAGTGTAGTACGTTTTTTTTACATAAATCGCTCTTGAACTTGGATGGTGTGTTAAAAATTTGGGTTAAAATTAGAGAAGAACCAACTTTTTCATCAAAAGATCTGAATTTACATAACAAAACATAATTTCTCATGATAGCTCCAGTATTCAGCAGTAATTAACAGAAACCAAAATGAAAAAATAATGGTTTTTGTTGAAACTGCAACCAAATTTGTAATAAAAGGTAGAAATTTCGTAAATAAAAGACAAAAACGAAATATTTTCGGAACCCTTGGGTAAAAATGGTAAAAAAAATTAATTGTGTATAGTTAATTATCTGGTTCATCAAATCCTTAACGGTGGACCACTATTTACGCCACACCCTGTATATTATAATAGTACATTATGATACATACGTGCTATGTTGATCATTAAACTCGAGGCGGTATAGGCGAGCGCGATAAGGTAGCCGAGAGTTTAAATTATCAATGCACACGCGTATCATACGACGTTTTTCAACACACTTGTGAGGAAAAAAACAGACTTGTATTGTTAAAATATATTAACTTGTATGGATAATGGCGGGCTTGGCTTGTCATTCCGCGCGCCGCGCTGACGTGCGCGCGCAGGTTTACCCATAGATTAACCTTTTAACCGCCCGACTTTATATCAGTTGTCGTGCCCCCAGCGCCCGAGAAAAAAAAAAAAAAAAACGAAAAATAAATACCGATGAAACGAGCTGTGATGATATAATAATAATACGGATTAAACGAGATGTGTTATTTGGTCGTATATATACGACTGGCGGAATGGGCACGAAAATATTTGTCGGATTAATCCGACGTAGGCGGTTAAAAGGTTAAGTAATGGTCATTCCTACACCTGCGCGCGCATTGCTAGCGCGGCGCGCGTTTATTTACTTAAAGGCAAAGACAAAACCGATATACAGCCCATAGAAAAAATATAATAAACACAAAATAATGTTAAGACTGATCGTAGTGTTGTCGTATGTCAAATTGTAGTTTAGTTAGTATGGAATTAGAAAGTACTATTTGCATAGAGAAATATACATTAATTCAGTGAGAATCCGCAATAATAGAACGCCAGTGGTCTTTTCCGTTTGGTTACGGGAGGGACGACGGAAAATTATAAGGTGCATCCAGACAGAGCGAGCCATGCGCCGCAAGTGCTTTTTTTGTATGTTAGATGCCTCAGCCTGAGGCAACCATACATATAAAAAAATCATTTGCGGCACATGCCTCGCTGTGTGGATGCACCCTTAGGTGAATGCGCAGTGGTAGACCTCGAAATTCAATTTTTTTTTTAAGTTTTTTACTATTCGCAGGTCAGTATCAGGTTGTATCTTGATCAAAATGTATATTTATATAATAGATATGAATTTAAAGAATTATAGTCATTAGAATCATTAATATATATATTTAAGTTAGATTTGTTCCCTAAGAACTTTTCCATAAGAGATTTGTTCTTATGGAACAAATCTAACTTAGAAAGATGTATTTAATGATTCTAATGATTATAATTCTGTAAATACGTATCAGTTATAGTCGCGAATCATATTTTGATCAAGATACAACCTGACACTGACCTGAAAATTGCAAAAAACGTTAGAAAAATTTAATTTCGTGGGCTACAACTGCGCATTCATCTTAGGTAAATAAATTTTAGTTCATCTTGGGACCAAGGACAATTCAGACAATTAAAAAAAAAAAGTAAAATATGGCTCGCGGATTCTTTTTGGCATGAAGTCTCTTTGAAGAGATTAAAAAAAAACGCACTTCTCCGACCTCCGACTAGTAAAAATAGTTATCTGTGGAAATAAAGCACAAGTACCGTAACGTAAAGAAAAAGCACGCGTTTGTAATACACTGCATTATGGATCTAAAAACTGTGCATTAAGAGCAATTTTACGAGCAAGTGTGTTGAAAAATTCATAAATGTCAATGTGTATATAAAAAAAATTCGGACATAATCTTTGAGGACCATGTAGATTGGTGTCTGAAATGGTTTTTGAAGTGAAAACTTCTTTAGCGGCGTTGCACACTTTTTTGTTATGGGTATAAAATGTTAAACTCGCGTCAGGACATCGCGTCAGGACACGTGACCGTCAGAAGAGATCCCCCCCCCCCCTCTCTTTCTACGGCGGCGCCAACCGAAGTGAACCAAGTGACACACGACAATGGATGGATGGATGGATGGATGGATGGAGTGGAATTAGAAGTCGAAGTGGAAGTCGAAGTCGAAGTCGAAGCGGAAGTCGAAGTGGTAGTCGTAGTGGAAGTCGAAGTCGAAGTGGAAGTCGAAGTCGAAGTGGAAGTGGACGTGGACACACTGCTGTGTATTCGTAACATTCGTGTACTTATATAAAGTGTTTAAAATATGGAAATTAAACAAAGTGCCTCTATTAATGAAAAAAAGGACGCAAAAATAGTGAAAAAAAAATGAGTTATATTAATTCAATTAATAATTGATTTATTTCAATGTTAATATTCAAGTTTTCACTTCTGCCGGCGCTCCCGGAGTGCAACCCGTCTTTTTTTTTGAGGAAAGAACCACACATATTGAGTGTACCTGTCCAGTCAGTGCACGCATTTGTCAGTAACCGTGCAGCTCAACTTTAACGAATAATACCAAAGACAGGACATTTGGGTAGGCCGCATAAACTACTCAAACTGCCAAACCAATAATTACAACGGAAACAATGACCCACACAGTCCTCACCTTCACAATAATTAAAATAATATAATACTTTAATGTACATGTCGTTGTTTAAGTAAATAGATATAAGAAAAAGGCTTATTCCCAATGGCTCCAAAATTTTATTCCCAACGGCTCCAAAAATAAACCCAAATTTATTATTATTAAATAAAATCATTCCCATTGGCTCCAAAAATTTTTAAGTACAAACTGCAAAAAAAAATGTATATTTACAATAAAATTAATTTAATATATGATTCAACAAACAAATTATCCGTTAAGTCAACATTTTAAAGATATAACGTTTGACATCATAATCTACTATTGACAGATGATATATTTAATAGATTCTGCATTTGGCAGATTTTGAAAAAGTGAGACAAGTAAGGAACATTTTCGCATCAAAAATAATGCTGTTATATAGTAATCACGGTATCCTGCCTTTTCACCGAAAATTGTTTGTCGGCGAAAAGGCAGGATACCGTGAAATCTGGACTTATAAATTCAATGAGTTGTAGCGGTATCTACAACGCCACATGCGAACAACGCGTCATACCGACGTCACGCAAATCCTGCATCGCGCAAGCAGAGTTTACCACGCAACTAGCATATATACAACAGCCCGACATGACTCATTGGGCAGTTGCCCGCCAGACACAACACCCGTCTGGTCGGAGGATCCTCCCTTTTCCATAGAGTATGAGTGAACTTTACACCCTGTTCCTCATACCTCTATACTGGTGACCCCGAAGCGCAGCCTTCGTGCAAATACTTCAGCGTGACGTCATCATCATCACTCCCGCAAGCTTTAGAGCGGCGAGTCACCCAGCCAGCCAGCACCCACGGCTTCTACGGGTATCCTGACCACGAGCATGCAGCGACCGCGCATACCTGGTCATCACCCTCAGCCTCATCAGCAACCTCGGCACAGCACACTGCACTTTCGGCCGGTCTACAAGCAGAGCCCTCAATAAGCCTCTCCTGGTCGACGCCAGCAGTCAGCCTCAACCCGGCGCGCTGTACTACATCCGACGCACTGGAGCATAACGCAGCGCCACCCCGACTCACTGGGGACATCTTCGCAGACAGTTCCGACTCACCGTGAACTATGCGGCAACCGGTTCCGACTCACTGGAACCTCAGCTGGCCTGGCAAGCATCGAAAGATACAAGACTCAGCCCACTATCGACCTCCGGTCTCCGGGGGGGAGTGATGTAGCGGTATCTACAACGCCACATGCGAACAACGCGTCATACTGACGTCACGCAAATCCTGCATCGCGCAAGCAGAGTTTACCACGCAACTAGCATATATACAACAGCCCGACATGACTCATTGGGCAGTTGCCCGCCAGACACAACACCCGTCTGGTCGGAGGATCCTCCCTTTTCTATGGAGGTTGAGTGAACATTACACCCTGTTCCTCATACCTCTATAGAGTCAAGAACAGCCATAACAACTTCCTACATTAATAACTATTTTAATACCTGGATTGGTACAAACGGCACAATCAGATGGCCTGCGAGATCACCAGATCACACCCCTTTAGATTTATTTTTTGTGGGGATATGTGAAAAATCAAATTTACATTAAATCTTATGCGAATGTAAACGAGTTGAGAGTTGAAGTTCAGAATACGATTTATAATATTCACCACAACACGTTATTAAAGGTTACTAAAAGTGAATTCGTCAGAAGAATACATTTGTGTATCCAAGAAAATGGAGCCCATTTTGAGCAACGAATTAGTTAGTTTACCATTTTTTGTAAATAATTAAAATCATTTAAGATTTCATGGTTTTCCTATCATTTAATTTATCAAGTTTGTTATAGAGATTTCATCATTATAATTGATCCTAACGATCAATGCAATAAAAGTACAGGTTGTAATTTCTACAGATTTTAGTCGGTTCGATTCCCGCGTGTGGCAAGCGAATATTCGAAAATCTTTGAATGCAGTTTTCTTTCTATTCAAAAATAAAGGAATGTTTTCTTGAGTAAAATTTTCTATCTACAGTATTAAGAGTACTTTCCCTTCAGGTGGCATTACAAAACTCCACCCTGTATAATGATAAGCATAGATTAGCAATCACAGAAAGAGATCAATTATAGTTATGAAAAGTTTTAAAAGTACCCAACATTTATTAATAATCTTTTTTTTTTCTCTGTTACTAAAATATTATAGTAAAAAGCACGCGTTTTTAAGAGCCTATACTACCTCAAATGGCTTAGCGTGATCCTCCGTTATGTCTAAAATACTGCACCATTAATTTTGAAATAAATATATAGTAAAGTTGAGGATTAATGCTAAGTCTTATGTTAGACGAAAACACGATTCCATAAAATTTTCTCGATAGAAAAAAAATCCAAAGTTATCTCTAACCCGAACAATAAACCGCTGGTATTCAAAAAATACTTCAAATTAGATCATGAAACTTTGCATACTAACTGAACTTACTTTAAAGCAGGTCTTATGTTATTTATTTTTTTATAATTACCATTATTTTCACTGTAAAAAGCAAATACCTAAACTATTGGCGCTTCTTGCCGCCCTGTCTCGCTCTCACTCAGTCCGCGAGCAGTATCGTATGAGCGAGATAAAGAGTGAATTTTAGCTGAGGTAGTATAGGCTCTTAATACACTGCATTATGGACCTAAAAGCGGTTCATTATGAGCCACTTTACGAGCAAGTGTGTTGAAAAATAGATTAAGGTCAATTTAAATGAGAAGACTGTAATTTTTAATTCTTTAACTTCATATTGATTGTGTGTCATAAAGTAAATTTTTGAAGACAGAAAGTGCATAATGAGATTATTGTTTTAAATTTTACAATAGGTATATAAGTACGTACTTAGCATAATATTGATTTGTGACTACATTTGTACTGAAACTATTTACCAGGAAATTATACCATTCATTTTAGCAATTTGTGTTTTGTTGACCTTACGCGATTTGTTTTGGAGCCGCTGGGAACAGTTTTAATATTTTATTATTTTAACTAATGAAATTATGGAGCCCTTGGGAATCAATGTATGGAAAGAAAATTTTTGGAGAGCAATAGATTTGGAGTTCGTGGGAACAAGCCAAGAAAAATAAAGTGCAAAATAATAACTCCAACTTTCACTGTCTAAACCTATTGGAACAGCTCAATCCCAAGCCTTTTAGTCCTCAATATAGTCTTTTACAGTATAATAAGGTTTCTGGCATAGTTTCCGCTTTATAAAAGATTTGAATTTATTAAGGCTTTGTTCTTGAATGTGGCTAGGAAGTTTATTATAAAAACGTATACATTTGGCATCTAAACGAGCCACCTATTTTCTTGAGCCTTGTTGTAGGAACAACAAAATTGTGTTTGTTCCTCGTATTTATATTATGGGAACACACAAATACTCCGAAATATTTTACTCCGAATTTCGTTGTTCCGATTTTCAAAAGTCCGAATTTCATAATACCTAAGAATCATAATGTCTATTATTAAAAATCACGAAATTTATTTTACCGAAAGTCATAAATGCGACTTGTTTGTTTTCCGATTTTCATATATTCGAAGAATCAAATGCTCGATGGGTTCTCGGTCCGAAAAACGACATTCCGATTTTCAATACTCCGAATTATTTCCGTTACCGTTACCGCACCCGAACTCAACGAACGTAATAGACGACGTAGGATGCAAGAGCGAGCGAAGGGCACCCCGAGGTTCGGTTTGGTTAGGTTACTTTAAACCCTTTACACAGAAATAGGGGCCCCGCGAAGCGGGGCTCCGTCGACATAGGATGCAAGAACGAGCGAAGGGCACCCCAAGGTTCGGTTTGGTTAGGTTACTTTAAACCCTTTACACAGAAATAGGGGCTCTATTGTACATTTTGTACCATCTATATTCTTACAATTGGAAATATGTGTTTATTTGTCTTGCTATTCAGTTTTACAAAGCGTTATTATTTCGGAATTCTAATTAATCGGTATTTTAATAATCGGAATTCGTATTTTTGATGTTTCGAATTATCATTAAGTCGGACTTTTTGTTATTCGATCTATTGAAACTCGGTATTTTGAGAATAGTAATTATACTTAAACGTTAGGGATATTGAAATTTTGGAATTATTAAAATAGGCTGAATGATAAATCGGAGTTGTTATAAAAGGAATTTTGAACCATTCGGAATTATGAAAATCGGTATTCTGAAATTCGTATTTGTGACTTTCGGAATAAAGTTTTTCGTATTATTGTAGTGTACCCCTGTATTTTTAAACAGATCAATATTTTGTGCATACAATAGATTATCATAAATGTACTGAGAAGGCACAGTCATTATATTAATCTCTTTAAATTTGTCTCTGATCCCGAGTGTTTGCCCTTTTTTGTAAAAATAAAAATTGTCTGAATATCGGCGGCATTTCCCCACAACAGAATACCGTACGACATCACACTATGAAAATAACTAAAGTAAACTAAACGGGCTGTCTCTCTAAATTAGTTAAATCACGAATTTTCCTAACGGCGTATGCTGTGCTGCAGAGCTCAGCTTTTTTGACAATTTATCTATATGGGGGCCCCATTAAAGCTTGGCATCCAAAGTTATGCCTAAGAATACTGTGGCATCTTCTGGTATCAACTCTTCATCCTTTATGAGAACACTAGTTTCTACTTGTCTAACGTAGGGTATCGTAAATTTAATACATTTCGTTTTTTTTTTCGTTAAGAAGTAGGTTATTGACATTAATTCAGTTAACTACTATTGCGAGGGCGCTATTTACATTGTCAGTAACCAGCTGCTGACGTTTAAGTTTAAATAAAAGTGAAGTATCATCTGCAAACAACACTATATCATGTTTATCCCTTATGTGGTAAGGCAAGTCATTTATACTCTTAATCTCAGGGTCGTGGGTTCGGGCCCCACGTTGGGCGCCACTTGTAGGAAGGAATGTATCTCAGGGTCTATTTTGCTATTATACATATACTTTTCATTGAAATCGTGTGATCCTATAATTTAAATAGACCCTGAGATACATTCCTTCCTATGTATAAATAATTAATAAAAATGGGCCAAGAATTGAGCCCTGGGGGACCCCCACTCTTATTACAAATTCGGGTGACCTTTCCCGTTAACATCGATTCTCTGAATCCTATGTATCTCTTAAGTAAGAAGATCCAGAGCGGCGTTCCGGATTCCATAGTGGTGCAGTTTCCTGATTAATGTTTCATGAAGAACACAATCGAATGCCTTGGACAAATCGCAAAAGACGCCCAAGGCATCGCATTTGTCCTCCCATGCATTATAAATATGTCCTAAAATTTCAACTCCGGCCATCAGTAGTCGAACGACCCCTTGTAAAACCGAACTGTTTGTTATGAAGTAATTTATTTTTATAAAAAATCTTTGCATTTGATTTAAAATAAGTTTTTCAAAAATTTTACTAAAGGTAGGTAGTACTGAAATAGGTCTATAATTAGTAGGGTCTGATGTACTACCCGATTTAAACAAAGGTATTATTTTACTGTTTTTCATAAGATCGGGAAAGTCATCACGGTCAATACAATTATTAAATATAACAGCTAAAGTAGGTGCTACAATGTTTATAATGGACTTAGCAACATCCACAGAATTACCCCACAGATCTGCGGTCTTTTTAACGTTTAATGTGTGAAAGGTTTTAATTATATCTGTACTAGGGGTTCCAAATACCGGATTTTTTCAATACCGGTATTAACACCGTAAAGAAAATTGCAATACCGGGATCCCGGTATTAGACTACTTTTTTTCTACATTGTATTTTTTTATTTTTTTGTGAAACTAAGTAATTTGTGTAAAACAATAAAAAACAAAACAAAAAAAAAAATACAATAAAATGCCCTTTTTTAAATATAAAAAGCACTTTTTTTTAATATAACTATACTGTATAGGCCAGTCATGACACAAAAATCGCATCAGGTCGCCAAAAATTGCACTGGGCTGAGTTTTTAGAATGTTGTTAGGATAGTGTGTCTTATTATTTATTATAAGCCTGTATTGACCCACTGCAGGGCAAAGGCCTCCCTTCCCTCTTTTCACTTTTTCCGGTGTACTGCGATTGTGGGCAAATCCTTTAAGAAGGAGTCCAGCTCATCCCGCCATCTCTTTCTTTGCCTGCCGCGCAGTCGTTTCCTGCCATTGGGGATCCACTGAGTGGTAGCTTTTGCATATTGCTGCTCCGCCTTGCGACAGATATGGCCAGCCCAGTTCCACTTTAGTCCAGCAGCTGTGCGGCCAGCGTCCGCTATTTGTGTTTTGAAACGAAGTATAGAGTTCTGTGAGTTTGATATATAATCTTCTAATTTATAGTATGCTTGTTTACAAAGTGTACGTTTAATGTGAGTTTTAAATTTTCTTTCATTTAATTGCAATATATCACAAGGTATTTTATTGTAACATTTGACACAGTACCCCATAAAAGATGTATGGTACTTTGGCTAATCTGAAAAATGGTTGATGTATTTTATCTTTATTTCTTGTGTTAAAGTTATGTCTATCGCTTATTTTATTAAAAAGATGTAGATTTTTTCTTACATACATAATGTTTTCATAAATGAATTGGCAAGGTACCGTCATAATATTAATCCTTTTAAATAGTTCCCTGAGAGATTCGCGGCGACGTAGATTATAAATGGCTTTGACAGCTCTCTTTTGCAAAATAAAGATGGATTCAATGTCAGCAGCTCGACCCCATAGTAAAATGCCGTACGACATAATGCTGTGAAAGTAACTAAAATAGACTAAATGCGCGGTTTCTACATCTGTTAACTGTCTTATCTTCCTAACAGCATAAGCGGCCGAGCTAAGCCGCCCCGCAAGAGATGTTATGTGAGGTCCCCATTGTAATTTCTCGTCTAGCGTGATTCCCAGAAAAACCGTTTGATCAACAAATTCTAGTTTTTCTCCATTCAGTATGATGTCACATTCGCTACTTCTAACATTAGGTAATTTAAATCTAATGCATTTGGTTTTCTTTTCATTTAGTACCAAATTATTTACCGTAAACCAGTCTTGGATCTGAAGAATAGAGTTATTCACGTCGTCAAGATTTTGTGCCCGTCTGTCTATCTTAAATATCAATGATGTGTCATCTGCAAATAACACCATCTTCGGTTGATTTTGAAGTAATTGTGGTAAATCATTAATGTAAACTAAAAAGAGGAATGGACCCAATATCGAACCTTGAGGAACGCCCATTGCCATTTCAGACCCCAATGAGTTTACGCCGTTTACTTGAACTTTAAGCTTTCTATCTTTTAGATACGACTTTAGTAAATCAAAAGCTAAATTCCTAATCCCATAGTGCTCAAGTTTCAGCAGAAGTGTCTCATGGTTGACGCAATCGAACGCCTTTGAGAGGTCGCAAAAGATTCCAATGGCATCTTGTGCTTCCTCCCAGGCGTTAAAAATGTTCTTTATTAGGGTGACACCGGCGTCAGTGGTACAACGCCCTTTGGTGAAACCGTACTGTTGTTCATGAAAGATGGAATTTTTATTAAAGTGGCGTAACATTTGATTGAGCATCAACTTTTCAAACACCTTACTGAGAACTGGCAGAATTGACACAGGCCTATAATTGTTGGGTTCTTTACTATCACCGGCTTTGAATAAAGGTACTACTTTACTGTGTTTCATGAGATCCGGAAAGACTCCTTGGTCTATACTGATGTTAAATATGAAAGCTAAATAGGGCGCAATCGTTTCAATGATAGATCTACAAACTTTTACAGACATTCCCCAGAGATCTTCTGTTGATTTAATTTTAAGATCTTTAAAAGCTTTTATAACAGCCTGGGGGTTTATATGTTGAAAACTAAACTCCGAGGGGCATGCCTTAACATTCTTTCTGAGTAAATCTGCAGAACGCGAGGGTGAGGAATTTAAAGCTTCAGTAGTTTTAATGGGAATATTAGCAAAAAAGTTTTCAAATTCCTGAGCAACTTCTACATCTGAGTTTATGGGGCCATGTGCAGTTTCTAAATTAAATTCAGTATTACGCTGTTTTTTTCCTACCTGTTTCATTATTTATTATTTGCCAGGTAGTTTTTATTTTATCATCGGCTGATTTTATTTTATTGCTAATATAAAGAGCTTTAGCTGTTTTGCATACACTTTTAAAAGTCTTAGAATAGATTATATCCAAGATAAGAACGCTTGGAAACATGCTGGTCCTGCTCCATAGGACAATCTAGAGTCTAGACAAAATCAAACTGGTTGCTAATTTAATTGTATTTTTTTTTATTAGTTTTTACATTCATTACTCACACCCTGACTTATTACTTGTATTTTTTTTTTTTTTATAAAAATCGTTTTGCTTGTACCATGTTTGTAAATATGTGAGCACCATGTATCTATCAGATAATTAATTTATATGTCATGGTTTCGTTTTTAATTCTTTTACCTATTGTGGTGTAGTAATTTTATTTTAGGTGCATCGTCCTCACATGTTATTATACAATGTGGATATGGAACTACGACATTAAATTAAAACGAGCACAGTACTAGTCCATCGAAACATTTTAAACCACGAAGATTAGTAGTTAATGGAAAATTAAAAAATTGCAATTTTCAAACAAAATAAATAGCAGAATCAACTGCATAAAAAGTAAACACGCTTTATCTACGAAAAGTCACTGACCTACTGCGCGGCGGGGTGCGGGGTGCAGCGGGCGGCGGCGGTGCTGGGCGTAGGTACTTTAGCAGCGGCATAAACTCAATAAAGTTGCGAGTTGTTAATTAACAAAAGATCATTGATTGAATAATTAATCACGTAATATTACATCACAATCACAATTAAAATCATCAATAGTAGCATTTTGGTGACATTCTCCGTACCTAAGTACCATGTCGGTGTACTCGGCAGCTGTGTACCTTATTTGAGGCATAATTAAACTCAAAAAACTTACAAACCTAACCTAAATCACAAAACTAGCTACCTAATAAATGTCCAAAATAACTAACCAATATTACACTAACACTTAACAATAAGTCACACTAACCTATGCACTAATCCAATTATCATAAATCGTCTTTAATTAATCACAATAACAACTAAAACTTTTCATAAAATCACGACAATGCGCGCGCGGCTCGTTTTGTGATAAAAAAAGTAGGCGTGTGCTTCCTCAAAGGGCGCCGCTATGCACTGACATGACATAGGTAGTTACCGATTCAAGGACTATTTGCCGAAAATATTCCGCTCACACACATTCGCAATTTTCTATGCACCACTAATGCATTATTATCGTAAGTAATATTTCTTTTTCTTTCTAATCGTAGTATTTTGTGAGTGGGCGGGGCGCGTCAGAGTGGGGCCGTATGACACCTTTCTCTGTCTTTCAAGCATAGAATCGTAGGTACGTTTTTGCACAGGTTCCTGACCTTACAATGTTTACCTATTATTACGAACTCAGATCTACATCATGTTGAATATTAAGAAAATGAAAAATAATTTCCTGTGGCTAAAGTATTCATTGGATTTGATTGATTTTTTGTATACGGGTAAAGGGCATGCCACTCTATACGTGGTTTAAAGGAATGTCAAACGTCCTGCTCCACATTGTATAATTTAATGTACCCATGCAAAATATTGTACCTAAAACATTTTAAAAGAGTAACGGTGGAGTTTCTTGCCCATTCTTATCCATACGAAAACTACCTTTTGGAATGGGCGACTAGAATCAATTCTATTTTAAGATAACTTTTGACGTTCAAAAGTGCCTTTTTTGTACCTATTTGAAATAAATGCTTTGACTTTGACTTTTTGACTTTGACACCTAGTATACTTCGTTCCATGGTCCGTTTGCAGACTCACAAGTGCGGACTTTTGACGCTTTGTAAGAGACCATGTTTGAGTTCCGTACGTGAGGGTGGGAAGAACGCACATGTCCATGAGCTTTCGTTTTAGTGAAAGCGGGAGAGGTCCTTTCATGAGATATTTCATCGACCAATAGTTCTTCCAGGCATTTTCTGTGCGGCGAGCGACTTCTTTAGCCTGTCTCGCCTGGAAGTAGGGGTTTCAAATACCGGATTTTTTCAATACCGGTATTAAGGCGACTACACGACCTAAAGCGCGGTCACTGTCGGACTGCATAGAAAAGAAAGAGAAGCGCGATGACACAACCGTGGTAATTTATTGCAAATATGAAGCAATTATCTATTTACAAAAACTCTCAAACACCAAACAAATAAAAACCGTATACTAAAATTCGGGGAATTAAATTGTCTTTTAGATGGTGAAAGTTTATGAAAATACACCCGATAGTGTTTGCGTGATTATCGTTTTTATGTCCGCGGTAGACATTACTTTACAAATTAATTACACTATGTTAAAAAAATATAATTGCAAATATTCACATATCAAATTACGAAGCATATGGTCTAGTATAAAATTTATTTTTTTCAAAGAAATCAGTCCGGTCGATTAGACGTGATGTTGAATTTAAAATCATTAGAAGTCGTATATCTGCGCCTTAATACCGGATAGAAAATTTCCAATATCGGGATCCCGACTGCTTTTTTTTGCATTGTTTTTTTATTTTGTAGTGAAACTAAGTAATTTAAAACAATTAAACAATAAAACGCCGTTTTTTTTAAATTAAAAAGCCCTTTTTTAATTATAACTAACTACATAATATAGGCCAGTCATGACACAAAAATCGCATTAGGTCGCAAAAAATTGCAGTGTGCTGATTTTTGGGATGTTGTTAGGATAGTATGTATATGTTACCGGCAGTCTATATAATCCGGTATTCTATACAATACCTAGATAGGCAATATATAGAATACCTAAAACGTGTAGGTAATGTATGAAATATTATTTATTTTTTACTTTGCCTAGGCATTCTATACAGTATCGAATGCGCAGCCGGCAATGTGTGAAAAAGACAAAAACTCCACGCGACAATTAATAAATATTTTTGAGTGTAATAATTCTTATTCTACTGCAAAAAAAAGGATTATAGGTATTACCTAATTTTTTTTAAAGATTATTTTTATTGAGTCATTGTTAATATTGAGCAAACATAAGCTGTTTTATTTGTCTGTCATTTTATAGGTAAGTACTATAGAGGAAACTTACATCTGACCAATTTGAAAACAAAATATATGTGTCGAATTGAGAACCTCCCCCTTTATTTTCGTCGGTTAAATATCATGTGCATACGATGAACACATCTGTTAGCAAGTATTACTTTAGCGGCCGTGCGTGTATTGCAAGCAAGATACTTAGTCCTTACGGTGCACAGTGGGCCCATACTGAAAATTTGTGGACTTAGGCAACAATGTTCCAATATCGATGCGATTTTTTTTTATATGACGTGTTATGATATTCCTAACAACTTTTATTCTCATAAAATTTCTTCTAAAGTTGATAGTTTGTCTTGAAAAAAATTTATTAGTTTTTTTTGTATGGAGCGAATCACGTTTCATTTTTTTTCTTCAATTTTACTAATATGTTGAGTGTGTGGCGGTGAGTATATGATAGCTAAGGTCATTCTCTATCCATGAAAAAAAAATCAGCGCCGGCTATCTGCGGCATCGCGAGTAATCATTCGGTAAAAAAAAAAATATTTTGTATGAAATTTTTTGCCATTTAAAATAAATTCAAAGTATATTTTTTGTCTCATTTGGCTGTTTTGACCTTCTTTTTAGTTAAATATATAGTTTTAATAGCGCATAGTTACATATAACTAGTAATTCTGGTAGAGATTTAGTTATTATTGCATGTTATCGGTAGCACCTGCATTGTGATTGATGACTCATTTGTTTGTGCGCTCGGCTAAGCGCATAACTAATAAGTTTTAAAAAATGCTCGTCTCTGATTGGCTGTGTTATTTTTTTAACTGCACGTTATCTATTGTTGAATAAATATCGTAATAAGTTTCAGGTTATACTAATTTTGTTAATGATAGGTGAAATAATTTAAATCTGTACGGGCAAGTCATTGATAATTACCTACATAATCAAGCGTATGTATATTATAGTATAAGTTATCGTACGTATGACCAATATGAAACTGTGAAGTAATTGTAGCTCTGAAAAGGGCTGTTTGTCATATTCCTAGCCCTGATGGGCTTTTGTGGGAATAATCTAGAGCCGGATCACATTATTTCTTGTTCCAGAAGTGCTAGTGGGTCTGGCAAATTTTCGGACTCTGCTATGAGGCATTCTTCTTCCTCCATAATCTCACTGCCACAGGGAGGCTCAGTAGTCTGTAACAACTGAATTGCTTCAGGCAACAACTCATTATGAACCTTCTTCGTTATTTTAGGCCTTATGTAGGATATGTGGGGATCAGAGCTTATTAGAAGTCCATGAAGGATGTCTTCGTTTGTTGCTATTCTCCCTGTTTTCCGAGTGTGCCTCTCCCTGACGTTTCTGAAGTCCTCATTAAGGGCTTCCGAAGCTTCTTCAGATAAGGTACTTAAAACGAATAAGTTATGTACATTTTAATTTCAAAACGCAATCGAGTCAAATAATACATCATACTATATTTATTTTTAACTTACCGATTGGCAAAACACCAAAGTGGTTACAGATGTCTGCACCGTGCATTAGAAGTTTATGTACACTAACTGGCATGTAGTACCACGAATAGTGTTGCACGTACACATCAGCTGTTTCTCTACAGTATCTTCTAAATTTTTCACAGTCAATGTTTTTGCCTGATGATATGGCTTGTAGAATAACGGAAAATCTGAAAATCAGATTTTCGTCAATTCCCGTTATTCCGGAAGATCTTTTGTAATCTTGGAAAAAGCGCCTCGCAGTATTCCCGTCATTTGTAGTTCCAAAACCCTAAAATGGGAAAACAATACTGTAATATACAATATATAGAGATATAATACACAAACAACATAAAAAGAGCGAAAATTAAATACATACCTGTTTGACTATATCAATAAGCATTCCAGTTTGCTCACGAAATTCTTGTTGCGTGGTATTTTTTTTAGCTTGTTTCAAAGCCTTATGTTCGCCTCGAGCAGTCCATCGCTGAAAATCCAGATTATAAGATATATGGAGAAGACATTCCATACACCGAATCTTCATATGCAGTGAAGAAATTCCTTGTTTGTAAATTTCTTCACGAAGTGGTTTGGAAGCCAAAGCGTCTAAATTATTCATTTCGCTCGGTTTTGCCAAGCAAATGGGACACGTTGCAAATGATGGTACTTCAGCAATAATATTGGCCACTTTTCCATCAATCATGGTCATATGCAATTCATGTGATACAATAATATTTCCACACTGTGTAGATATTCGTTCATCAATTTGTTTTTTCATCTCAGACTCTTCAGACTTTATAAAATCAGCTGTCTCTGAAGTGAAAGTAAACTTCACTGGTCGACAGTAAAGAGTTGAGCAAGGTGTGGGGTTCTCCCAAACTATATTTTCGTTCCCAGATGATGGGCTAGTAGACACTAGCCGAAGAGGGACGATACTTATCATGACTACTGATGAATCATCGAACTCTGTAGCTGTGTTTGACGTTTTCTGTTTATAATTACTCTGCGACGAAGAACCATCAAGTCCCCATTTCCAGGTTAACTTGAGTTCTTCATTTTGAGACCTATCAACAGAATTCATATCTAGTAAAATCCTCTTCACAGTGTGGTCCAATAGCGCTTGCAATTTAATGTGAGCTCCTTTTTCAGTAATCTCCATACTCTCTTGTGGTGGGTAACATCTTTTCTTGGCATTTACAAGATTTGGATAAGATGGAAAGGCAGCACAGTTTTCTTCTTTCAGAAATTGTCGAAGAGCTAAGTATTTCCATTTCGAGAGCGCAAGTGATGTATAAAGAGCTAAACACTTATCTTCAGAGACAGTACTTAAGCTCTGCTTCTTGAATAGTCGCTCATCTACTTCGGATAGCGCATCTGGATTACTGGAAAGGTATTCGACCACTTTTGCCAGATTCGTTTTGCCGTTGTCTTTCAATTTTGTTATGTACCAGTGCTGCAACTCTTCCTCGGAATTTTCTTCTACTATGGAAGTAGAACGTCTTTTTTTTTGCTTATTACTTAAGTCTTCGAACGGTTTTCTGTGCTCCTTTTCTGTAGATGTTCCCGCTTCCTCAGTACATACTGCAAGAGTAGGAACATTGGAATCTATATCCACAGGCTGCGTCTGAAAAGCCCATCTCACTTCTCAGGTCAACAGTGTCACAAACAGGCCATTTGATGTTTTTTTCCAACCACTTGCGATTACTTTCACGGTTCATAAAAGTTTTTTGATGTCTACATGACTCTATCCACTTTTTATTTAGATTTACACAAAAAAGTCGACAGAACTCCTTGAGTCGGTTCTTGTCTTCTTCAGAAACTTCGGTAGTCAAGACAGAAATGATACTTTCATATAGAAACATATGATTTTCAGATCACCGCCACTTCTTAATTTCACAAAAAGATCTAGGTTGGTACAAAATCCAGCCATAGTTCTAATGTAAATATAAAAGTAAAAGTATTTCACTGTGTTCACAAATAAGCGACAAGAGCGAAACTAGATGGACTTAATGAATGTCTTTATATTTATAGTCAGTGTTAATTACTCAAGTAGTGGACATAACAGTGAGTGAAAATTATTCAGCCAATCAGAGACGAGCATTTTTGAAAACTTATTAGTTATGCGCTTAGCCGAGCGCACAAACAAATGAGTCATCAATCACAATGCAGGTGCTACCGATAACATGCAATAATAACTAAATCTCTACTAGAATTACTAGTTATATGTAACTATGCGTTATTAAAACTATATATTTAACTAAAAAGAAGGTCAAAACAGCCAAATGAGACAAAAAATATACTTTGAATTTATTTTAAATGGCAAAAAATTTCATACAAAATATTTTTTTTTTACCGAATGATTACTCGCGATGCCGCAGATAGCCGGCGCTGATTTTTTTTTCATGGATAGAGAATGACCCTAGCTATCATATACTCACCGCCACACACTCAACATATTAGTACAATTGAAGAAAAAAAATGAAACGTGATTCGCTCCATACAAAAAAAAATAATAAATTTTTTTCAAGACAAACTATCAACTTTAGACGAAATTTTATAAGAATAAAAGTTGTTAGAAATATCATAACACGTCATATAAAAAAAAAATCGCATCGATATTGGAACTTTGTTGCCTAAGTCCACAAATTTTCAGTATGGGCCCACTGTGCGGTGTATACAGGGTGACTGGAAATTAGTGGCGGAGCCGTTAAGGGGAGGTAGTCTAGGGTTTTTCCGACAGATATCACTATGAGACCTACCGTCCTTACTTAACCCTTTCCAAGATATTCCTACTTAAAGAGATAGTAATAAATCCTAAAAAAAAGTGATTTTGGCCTACTTTTTTTTGTTTTGCAACAAAGATATTCTAAATAAGTAATATTAATTGTAAAATTTCCGCTACTGTCATTATTTTATGCAAAAACTGCTAAACAAAAAGTAGGAATATCTTGGAAAGGGTTAAGTAAGGACGGTAGGTCTCATAGTGATATCTGTCGGAATAACCCTAGACTACCTCCCCTTAACGGCTCCGCCACTAATTTCCAGTCACCCTGTAGATGTTCGTTTCTCCCATAGTACTTACATACATAATCAGCCTATAATGTTCCCACTGCTGGGACACAGGCCTCCTCTCTGTGAGAGGGAGTGGGCCGTAATCCACCACGCGGGCCCAGTGCGGGTTGGTACTTACATAACATTGATAAATATAGACCAAATCTATTTACTTTACACATTGCCGGTGAACCAACAGGTATTCTATACAATCCCTAGGAAATGTATACATTACCTAGGCAAAGTATATAACGGACAATAATATTCATAATATTTCATACATGGCCTGGACACCTCAGGTATTCTATACATTGCCTAGGTATTGTATAGAATACCTGAATTATACAGATTGCCGGTAACATATACAAAACTGTATCTCGAGTTGTATTGGCCCTACAGAGTTATGGCTGCGCTCAAGTTTTGGATACTTTAAAAATATGTTGGATGACTTTTCCGTAGGATGCATCTTTTAGAATTTATAAGACTAATCCCCTTCAAGCGACTGCCGCCATACAAATCCATTGAAGTTGTTTCAACTTCAATGGATTTGTATGGCGGCAGTCGCTTGAAGACTAAAATCGTTGAGTATCTAAGATTTGAGTAGCCTTGTGTACGAAGGGGCTAAAACAGCAGGAAGTCCGAAATTTCGAGGTTCTTCGAGCACCATGCAATTAGCACAGGTATTTCGAAGCTGCAAACTTGGTTTTTCACTATTGGACTCTCTCTATCCTAACAATATCCCAAAAAATCAGTACAGGGAAATTTTTTACGACCTACGATGTGTTAAATGACTGGCCTAATAATAATAACATTAAGTTTTAAACAAAATCTCTTTACAAAAATAAGTCTCTTTATTATACAGGCTGGTCCAAAAGTCGTGGATCAAACGAAATAGGGAGATGAAGGAGGTCATTTCCAACAAAAAAATCTTTCTACAGTATGGTCATAATTCAATTGCCCTAAAAGTTATGAATATTTGTGTATACCGAGTTCTTATACAATTAGACAAATTAAAAAAAAAATGTGATATAAAACAATAAACCAAACGGTGTTGTATTACTACTACACTATTTGCGCTGTAGCATGGTGCGGGTGACAGTTTCAGTAACATTTCGTTTCACTCTTGAAAGTTGCCGCGATTTACAATTTATGACTTAGTATTTCAGTTGTACCACATTCGTAATATATTAAATAATTAATAACTGTAGTAAATTAAATTAAACGCAACCAGAATGTTCTAATCAAGAAATAAAATTTAGAGTAAATTCTTTATTTTATTAAAATATTCAGTTAATATTATGCTAACAATCTTAAAATAATAATATGTACAAGTATATAAAAAGGGAGGGAAAATAATCAAAGGGCATCAAAAAATTCGTCCGCATCACTGTCAACGGGAAACGTGCCCAAAAGGCTGGCAGCATTGCCACGTTGTATGGCAATGCTGATTCTTTGGCCAAAAAATAGGCCAGCCCTCTGGTCACGTGATGAGTCGACCAACCGCTTGGCGATGTCTCGGAATACTAAGTGGGCACTCGGGCCCCATGGCCCTAGTGTTTCAACCCCAAACGGCTCAAATATGTAAGTTCCAAAGAGATTGGAGTATTTGCGCCGTTTGAGGTTTTCCGCACCTGCAGCAGCCGCCCCAGCACAGCTTACCGTGCTTGGAAGATGGGATGGCGCAAGGGTGTCGACACACGTTGCATCCCACACCAAGGGCCTACCTACCTTCCAAGGCATTATGGTCATCCCGTCTGGTCTCTTACCATCGTCGCGTGCCAAACCATTGGGTTCTAAAACAGCTGGCACCCCAGCGGTGACAAGAGCACGACGGATGATGTCATTGATGCTGGCATGCCGTGCTATCCGGCCTGCGCTTTTACTGCAGGATAAGCCATGGTGTCCGAGGCAGTCGACACCTTCACCGCATTGGCAGCGATGCGGAGCCACGCAAGGGGTGCCCAGACGCAAACAAGTAGCGAGCCGGAAGGTGGTGTCACCCAGCAATGTGCCTATGTTGGGTGACGGTAGTGCCTGAAGCCAGAGACCCGACTCCCACTCACCCACAGCCAGTAGGCGGGCACGCTCAGCAGTATTGGTGGACGTATTAATAAGATTATTCCGTACCAACCTGCAGAGCGGCTCATCCCACTGCCTCTGGGAAGATAGGTTCGCGGGCCGATCTGTATCCGGGCAAGCCATTTTCCAGGCGTTCACCGCGTCGGCCAAGCACGGCACTTCAGAGTCAACCAGGGAGGGGGCTAAAATCTTCCCGGTCAACTTTTCGGTGCTGTGGACAGAGGACAGGAACGCCGGTAAGCTAATACTGGTAATTTTGCGGACGCCGAGGCCACCAAAGCGGATGGGTAGTGTGGCTTGCAGCCACGCTCGGTCGTCCAAGGCCACATTTAGAATTGATGTTAATGTGCTGCGAATAATTTGGTCAATTTTGTCCAAGAGGTTTGGCTGCTTCCATAAAGGGGAAGAGCGTAGAAAATATATAAAATTTGGGCCAAAACAACAGTATCTAATTAGGGTGAATGCCGAATGTAGATTAATTTTGGAGAGTCTGTCCGAAATGTCGTTGAACTTTTTAATTTTTTCTTCGATGAAAGGAGGAAAACTATCTTCCAAAATTGGGGAACCTAGGAGGTGCAGTGAGCTTTTTTCTAAAATTTTTATTTGTGGGGCTATTGCATTAAATTTCTCTAGGGTCAATTGTCTGTCGGTAATGTCAGAAAGGTAAATTTCGCATTTTGAGGGGTTAAGGTCCAAGCCAATAGATTTAAATTCCTGTTTGAGAAGTTGTAGGTCATTCAAAACGGTGTCTACATCACCTCCTAGCGTTCCATCATCTAGGTACAAAAAAAATAGAAATAAAATCAAATTGAATGAAAAATTAAGCAAAGTGTTATGCGTATAACGTAACGCCATAGACGTATTTAGTGATGGGATGTACTGCTACGATGGATAGTCGATATTTTTTATAATAAAAAACGTATATTGTGCGTAGGTCAATTTTTATTTTTAAAAGGTCTAATTATACAACAGAACATTTATAGGGTAAGGTTGCTTAAAAGGTTGCTAAAAAAAAATACATGTTATTCGTCTAAACCCATATCAGAGTCAGGAACATCTGAATTGTCACTCAATTCATCATCTGAATCTGTGACGGATATTATTAACGATGACTCAATTATGTTGTCAATATGTATGTCACGATCCCAATCAGACATAATGTCCCTTTTTGTTTTATTCACGACCTTCGACCAGTCTTCAGGTTGAACATTGTTGATGGCCTCTTGTAATAGGGCCAACATCTTATTTGCCGTAAATGGCGGCGAAGTATTATTTCTTGCGGCGTAACCTAAAAATAAACGAACTTATAAAAAAAAGTATTCAAATAATCATCAATCAGCCTAATCTAGTATCTGGTAATGTTTTTAAACTAGGTACATGCTACGATCGGAAAGCTGATTTTTTTATAAAGCTTCAAAATGGGAATTGAAATTAAAAGCATACCTTTTATTTGGGCCCAAATCAGCTCAATAGCGTTATACTGGCAATGGTAGGGTGGTAGTCGAAGGACCTGGTGGCCTTTTTCTTTTGCCATCTCGTCCAGAGCATAGGTAGGAGTTGGTGGCTTATGGCGTCGGACTAAGGCAATAAGCTCCGTCTTTAACATTTTTATATCTGCTGTAACTCCGTTTTCACTCAGCCACTTCACCAACTCGCTTTTGCGGTTGGATTGGTTTGGGGGTTTATTAACTTGCACCGAATGGTAGGGTGCGTTGTCCATTATTATGGTCATAGGCTCTTTTAAATTGTTTAATAGACCTATGAACCAATCTTTAAATTTTTCGTAATTCATCTCCTCATGATACTCCGTAGTTTTTTTTTGACTTAAAAGCCAGCAAACAATCAGGGACGAATCCACTTGCTGTACCTGCGTGACAAATAATAAGGCGTTCGCCTTTGCCTTCCGGCACTTTGGTACACGATTGTGCCGTATCGTCGGTCCAACTTTTACCCACTGTGTGGTTGGCGTTTAGCCACGTTTCATCCAAAAAGACAACTTTGCTCCAATCACTTATGTTTTTGGCCTTCCTTAAAAATCTACATCTTGCTAGGGCAATGTCAGTCCTCTCCATAATAATCTTTCTTTTGTTAACTTTTTTGTAAACAAAGCCAATATCTTTTATAACTTGCCGTAGCGAAGTAATACCTCCTTTGAACAAGTCAGCTTCTTTTAATGATTTTAGAAGCTTGAGCAATGTGGGTAGCTCCATTCTTCTATAATAATCATAAATATGATTTCTAATAGCAACCTTAGCAAAATCATCCAAATCTGTGATTGGCTTCACCTTGGTCCGCTTTTTGTTGGGTGTCGATAATTTATTTTCAAACATCCCATCTTGGCCAATTTTCTCACGTGTTATACGCGAAACAGTATTGCGGCCAATATCAAGAGCTTCGGCTACTCGTTCTACAATATGATTCAATGGTAACAACGGTCCATTATTTTGTTGTTCTCTTTCAAAGTAGTCTCGGAGGCGAACAACAAGCTCCCTGGCCTGACTACCCAAAACAGTTTTTTTTGTATGCTTAGGCATGGTAATAACAACAAACTCAACAAACTTATAACAAATAACAATTTAACAAAAATGAAAACAAACAATGAAATCGTAATACGTGTCACATTAAGTCACAATATAACGCGCTTGCACTCGTACTCGCACTCACAGCATCGCACGGGTAAACAACATGGCCGCCGCGCCGATGCACCATAGAGCAAAAATGTTGTCACGAAAAAAAAAACATAAACCCGATTTTGATTATTTTATATAAGTACAAAGATAATTATGTAGCCATAAAACATTTATATTGACAAGTTTATACACGTAGCACACACGTAGTTACACTGCACAACTGAATAATACACTAATTTTCATAACAATATTAAAGAGAACTAGATTCACGCTGCGAGTATCGTTAGCGATAAAAATGAATTGCATAACCTCACATCCCTAGTCATGTGGTACTGACAAATGTCAACGTCATACGGGCAACTGTCACCCGCACCATGCTACAGCGCAAATAGTGTAGATAATGTATCAGCAGTCAGCACTACAAAGTTCTATTAGGGCTCTGAGTATCAAATTTCAATAGCAATTTTTTTTTCCAAAAAATTTGTATCGTTACCAAAAATTATTTCTCACTTTAAAAGCGTTGGAAATTACCTCCTTTATCCCCCTACTTCGTTTGATCCACGACTTTTGAACCACCCTGTATACCTGACACATCAGTTTAAGAAAAGTAGATAAATCAGTATATATCTTTGTTTGTTTGTTATAAAATAAATCTCTTTACAATCAATATACAATATTTTAATCTAAAATCACATAAAAATCAGTAAATGTTTTTTATGCTGCTTTTAAGGCTTCTTCCTGATATTACATCAGTTTTGTCACTTTCAAACACACCCTTCACCCTTTACCTTTCTCTTAATATAAACGCGTGGTTCTTCTCTAATCACTGTTTCACTCTTAATTAACTCGCTTACATAAAGCGCGTGGGGGCATCCCCCCGCCTTTCCCCCACCTTCCTTCTCACCTCAGGAATCTAAGGATAGTACTTCTATTCTTCTCGATACTTCTTGCCTTGATCGAGGGGCAAATACAAAGGCAACCGTTTTTAATCATATTCTTTACCTGCGAAATTAGTAATATAAAATGTAAATAACTGAATAAATGAACCACCAGATAATTAAAATACGCAGAACAGTTTTTTATACTTATGCTGTTAAAAAAAATTGTTGGAAATATAATGTGCAATAGAACGAAATTTAAACACTGTAGTTTCTGAACTGAAAATAAAACAAAATCACCAATACCGTAATCCACCATTGCGAGGATCGCCCAGAGGACACGGTGGAGCATACAGTGGAGGTCTGCCCCGCTTGGGCGGAGCACCGCCATGCCCTCGTAGAGGCGATCGGCAGCGGCGGCGACCTCTCGCGTCCGGCCCTGGTTCAAGCCATGGTCCGGGGCGAGAGGGAGTAAGAGGCAGTCACCTCCTTCTGCGAAGCAGTCATGCTAGCGAAGGAGGTGGCGGGATGGCTGAGAGAGAGCCTCACACCCCAGCCGCCGCGGGAGACGCCCCGGGCGTCGGGAGCCGCGTGACGACTCCCGGCCACCGTCGGCGCGGGCCTGCGGACGGAGAGTAATAGGTAGCTCACCGTCCGATCAGGACCAGGCCCGTGCCGGACGGCGCGTACGTGTTCCACGCGCGCCTCAAAGAGATGTCATCAAAAAGGAAGGGGCCTGCCAGGGCCGTAGCCTGCCGGGGGTGCGGGATTGTCCGAAAGGGTTACCGCTACCCCGGAACATAAAGGGCTAAGAAGGAACATGGCTGGGTTTTAGTCAGTAAGAGTCTGACACTCCCTTCCGCTCCACCCAGAGCGGGAGGGGTCATTTGATGATTTCCAATCCATAAAAAAAAAACGTAATCCCGATATTGAATATTTCAATATCGGTATTGAAAAATGACAAAAAATGTCCGATATCCCGGAATTAGCCAATACTGGGATCCCGGTATTGGAAGCTCTAGTTCGAAGGATATTTCGTTACAAGAAGCGACAGCGTCAAGGAAGGCATGTTTACAGTTAGCAGTGGATTGTGCAGTGTAAACACGAGTGTTGTTTGGAGTCTCATTTCGGCGAGGTGTGTCGGGTGCGCGGCAGTGCGGCGGTGTCCCCGCGCTCACAGGTGTGCTGATAAGGCGTGATGTCACCGCGCGGCGCCGGCGCGTCCTCTCGCAGCCGCCTTCAGTCGGTCGCGGTGCGCAAACGTGAGCGCCGTTTTTTTCGCTACAGACTCAAATCGTGGTCCCGCTACGCGGTTAGTGTCGGTCTCCGCGGTCGTGGTGCGGTGTGCGGTGTCAGTGGGTCGAGTGCAGTGCGACGGTGGGGTGTATGGTGGTGGCGACGTGGGTGCGCAGGATGAGCTCTGCCGGCAGCGGCGGCTGTGAGGAGAGCGGTGGGCGGTCGGGCGCGCGCTGGCCGGTGGGCATCCTGAGGCGCAGCGGCGCGCGCGCTGCCCGGCGGGTGCTACACGTCAAGTACCGCAGCGTCCCGCCGTCGCCAGCGCCGAGCCCGGCGCCGCCGGTGCTGCCGCTCGACATCGACGACACAGTTTCGTGCTTCTGCAGGTGTGTCCCCGTCTTTTGGCCTATGAGGTATAAAACAAAAATGTGCTCTGCACTGAAATACCACTTGTTACAACAAAGCATTAACGGAACCCGATCAATCCAACATTGCAAGCAAGTACATAGTGCAAGCATTATATATATAGGTATAGTCTTGCTATAAACAAGGCTGTCTAGCTTGATTTTCAGAAACAGATGTATGCGTATTGGCGAGTGGGCGCCATATTTGTTTCTTATGTAAGCGATTAATGTACAAATGACTAACTATACCGGTTTGTGGCGTTTGTTGTTTCCGCGTGTTGACGTAGCGGTGGTGATTACATCGGCCTACTTCGGCGCAGCGGCATCGCGGCCGAGAGGCGCGCTTATCGCGTGTTATCACTCACTACACCTGCGTGACGTCACACGCCACTTATTACTATGTTAATAACATTCAGTAAAGTTGCATTGTCTTCATCTTTATGAGTTTCCACTTATTTTCCGCTACTGGAACCGAGGAACGCCACAGTCATTGAAAGTCTGCAGCAGAACCTTTCCTCTTGGACAGCTGCCATCTGTGATCTGACCTGCGCAATAAAGACGACTGCTTGTGCCACCCGTACCTAGTAAAGGGTAAAACTTCCCTAGGTTATCACACTTCCGGACTCTGATATGACAGTCAGACCAAAAGGATCCGAGGCACAAACTGAAGGCCATTCTCGTAATTTAAAACGTTCAAAACTAGTCGCAGACTCATCTCGGCGACAAACAAATGTCAAAAACTTGTCAAAATGTACGGAAATTAGAAGTATTTTTTGACAGATTGAGACTGAGATCAGGCTGTAAATGTTCTTAAAATTACGAGAATTGCCCCTCAGGTTTCTGCCTAACGAATAGTCAGTAGAGGCAACACGGCTCACATTGCCGCCTGCGCCACAGCAGTTGTTGTAGAGACAGCACTACTGCCAGCACTGCTCACGTCGTCAACAGCTGCTGTAGGCGGAACACTCGTCTATTTATAGTGATAGCAGACTATCAGTGTCGTGCGCCGAGTACAGATTGTGAAGCAGTGCGCACTGATTGCCACCACTTGACTCCGCCGCGCCGCTAATTGTGCCACTTGCGCGCCGGCACAAACACTCGTCGCTATATCAAAACAACGCAACTCGTACACCATTCAACAGCTCACAACATCGACAAGGCAATGTATCGACGTCGTAAAGAGCATATTCTGTTGATGCATGTATGACCTCTTTATCTTCTACTTAGGTAATAAAAATTCATTCACTGACAGACGACGCTAGTCGCCAAGCCTAAACCGCTGGCTCTAGAAGTATGCAATTTTGAACTAGAGCTCTTTAAACCACAGAGATGAGCACTAAGGAAGAACTTTTTAAATTCACCCTCTCAAAGGAGTTAAATAGCGGATGAAAGGACAATGGGTAATTCTGTACGGCCCGGTACCTAAAAAAAATGGTAGCATTATGAACCATGTCTATCTTTTATGGCTTCGTGGGAGTAGTTAAATTAATCCTAAGTAGCATGTCTGAATTCACTTGGATTATACAATAAAGGGAAATAGTTTAACTCATCCTCTAAAAACGTATTCACCTGTTGATGATGGACCCTGTTTGCAATTAATGACTTTCCGTAATTATTTTGAGGTAAAAATTAAAAAAAAAACACGGGTTGCACTCCGGGAGTGCCGGCAGAAGTGAAAACTTGAATATTAACGTTGTGCATTTTTGATATTTTGGAATGGTTAGGGAATAATTTTGCGCGAATTGCTTTAATTATCAGTATAAAAGTACTATAATTTATGTGGTATAATACAATATTTATTATTTGCGCTATCGTACACAAACATGACAATTAAAGTAGCTATTTTTTGGTTTTATAATAATTTTACGAATACACAGCAGTGTGGCCACTACACAGACGGTCGAGCCATCAGCTGTCACCATCCATGGATGCGCGTGCTACGCTGTAACATAAACACACACGAACATTCGCGCAAGCGCCCTGCGCCGCCTAAACGAAACAGCAGGCATACATTTTCGCCGCGCCGTAGAAGTCTACTCTCCATCCGTCTTACGAATTTTCGATCAGTGTCACGTGTCCTGACGCGAGTTTAACATTTTTTACCCATTACAAAAAAAGTGTACAACGCCGCTAAAGAAGTTTTCACTTCAAAAAACTTTTTAAAAACAAGCTTTTATTTAAATAGAAATATAACCTAAAAAAGAAAGAATAACGCGAACTAAAAAGAAAAAAAAAATAAAACGTTTGAGGCACTGATATTGTGTAGTAAATAGTAAATACACCTGCATAACGGTCTAACGGATACCGTATACAGTGCCTCAAGCTTTTAAAATTTATATATAATGGGTAAGACCGTACCCAGACACGTAGTTAATAGGCACATTACATTACATATTAACACACATTACATATTACATTATTAGTTACATTATTAAATAGGTTGATTTTTGTTGCCATCATGGAGTAGTTTAATTAATCCTAAGACAGCATGTCTGAATTCACTTGGAGAAAAAAGATATGTGAGGAAATTAAATTGATTTAATAAAGGGAAATATCGTCTCAAAACTTATTGACCTGCTAATGATGGACAGTTTTTGAAAAGAATGTACCTCTAAAAACTGTAAAGATGTACTTTTTTAAATAATTGAGCCTCTTTTTACCGACTTCAAAAAAAGGAGGTTATCAATTCGACACGTGTGTGTATGTAATATTATTGGAACTGCATTATATTCACATAATTATGACAATTTCTTAGGGCTTCCAAACAAATATAAAATTTTATAATGTACCTACCTATGTATGTTTGTCCACGCATTTCTCCGTAACTATTAATCGGATCGTGACCATTTTTTAATGGCTTACATTTACTTCAACTTAGGGAACAGTGCAAGTTTCATCAAAATCGATTCAGTCATTTTCAAGATATGGACTAATACGTGTAAGTGTGACGGTCTGGCTTATTGATACGAGCTACGGATGTAGTGTCAAAGAGAAAACATCTCAAAATCTTGGTCAAATTCTAAAGCAATATTTACAACGAAACTATTACCTACTTATTACAAACAAATATTCCAGTTTTTACTTAAAACTATAAATAACGAACCAAAAAAGTAATTTTAAAAAATTAAATTGGCTAAAAAAAAAATAACTCAAAATTATGAAATAACTTATTTTTCGGAAGATGGTGGCAAAAAACTAAAACTAAAATACTATTTTTTTTAACTTTCTCTAATTTTTCAGATGCACAAAAGAAAGCATATTGTATTTAATCGACCCTTTATAATTCTCATTGTGCGCTGCTATAGTACATTATGATACATGTGTGCTATGTTGATCATTAAACTCGAGGCGGTATTATTCGCGCGAGCCGTAGACGAGCGCGATAAGGTAGCCGAGAGTTTAATTATCAATGCACACGCGTATCATACGACGTTTTTCAACACACTTGTGAGGAAAAAAACAGACTTGTATTGTTAAATATTAACTTGTATGGATAATGGCGGGCTTGGTTTGTCATTCCGCGTGTGCGCGCGCAGGTTTACCCATAGAGTAAGTAATGGTCATTCCTACACCTGCGCGCGCATTGCTAGCGCGGCGCGCGTTTATTTACTTAAAGGCAAAGACAGAACCGATATACAGCCTATAGAAAAAATATAATAAACACAAAATAATGTTAAGACTGATCGTAGTGTTGTCGTATGTCAAATTGTAGTTTAGTTAGTATGGAATTAGAAAGTACTATTTGCATAGAGAAATTACATTAATTCAGTGAGAATCCGCAATAATAGAACGCCGGTGGTCTTTTCCGTTTGGTTACGGGAGGGACGACGGAAAATTATAAGGTGCATCCAGACAGAGCGAGCCATGCGCCGCAAGTGCTTTTTTTTGTATGTTAGATGCCTCAGCCTGAGGCAACCATACATATAAAAAAATCATTTGCGGCACATGCCTCGCTATGTGTGGATCATGCACCCTTAGGTGAATGCGCAGTGGTAGACCGCGAAATTTAATTTTTTTTTAAAGTTTTTTACAATTCGCAGGTCAGTATCAGGTTGTATCTTGATCAAAATGTATATAATTTATATAATAGATATGTATTTAAAGAATTATAGTCATTAGAATCATTAATATATATATATTTAAGTTAGATTTGTTCCCTAAGAACTTTTCCATAAGAGATTTGTTCTTATGGAACAAATCTAACTTAGAAAGATGTATTTAATGATTCTAATGATTATAATTCTGTAAATACGTATCTGTTATAGTCGCGAATCATATTTTGATCAAGATACAACCTGACACTGACCTGAAAATTGCAAAAAACGTTAGAAAAATTTAATTTCGTGGGCTACAACTGCGCATTCATCTTAAGGTAAATAAATTTTAGTTCATCTTGGGACCAAGGACAATTCAGACTATTTAAAAAAAAAAAAGTAAAATATGGCTCGCGGATTCTTTTTGGCATGAAGTCTCTTTGAAGAGATTAAAAAAAAACGCACTTCTCCGACCTCCGACTAGTAAATTAAATAGTTATCTGTGGAAATAGAGCACAAGTACCGTAACGTAAAGAAAAAGCACGCGTTTGTAATACACTGTATTATGGATCTAAAAGCTGTGCATTAAGAGCCATTTTACGAGCAAGTATGTTGAAAAAAATATTATTGAACATTAGAGTGTTAATGATTTTATTATGATTGTGCCTGTTTTTGTGAACCTCAAACTTATTTTGGGGTCCTAAAAATACTAAATGACCAAGTAACTGCAACCAACTTGGTTGCAGCACTCGCCGGCCGCGGCCGCTGGCGCGGCATCGTTCGCTTTGCTCGCTCAGCTTGCGCGGTTGGTTACAGTTCCAATCTAACTTAACCCGTTCGGTCGGGACACCAAAGCTTGGTTACTACCACCAACTGTGACAGAAGGCCAGAAAGTAAAAAACCGGCCAAGAGCGTGTCGGGCCACGCTCAGTGTAGGGTTCCGTAGTTTCCCGTCCGTCACAATAAGTTTTCCCACGTACAATTCGATAATACCCGACCCAATGTAATAAGTACCTACAGCGCCATCTCTCGGGGAATTGGGTTACTAATTAATACAGACGTGCCAGAAGTTTTCGGTGGTAATTTTGGATTGCGAGAACCGATTTTAATCATTCTTTTTTTGTTTGAAAAAAGATACGTTCAGGATAATAAAATATGTAAACGAAGTTAAAAAAAATGCTTGCATATACGATTATACTACGAACTTAGTCCATAAATGATTTTGTACAACTTTTTGTCTTTTTTGTACAGACGCCAGCACATCAACCTACCCGAAACTGTCAGATTTTCCCAATCAACTTTGAACCTTATGATTTAGTGATAAAGTTGAAAATCTATTAAAGAAATTTGACAGATTGTAGTAGGTTGATGTGCTGGCGTCTGTACAAAAACTGTTGTTTCTATCAAGTTCAAAATAATTTTCCTAGAAAGTCCTTATAAAGTTCTACTTTTCAGATTTTTTTCATATTTTCTAAACTTATGGTTCAAAAGTTAGAGGGGGGGACACACCTTGTTTTTTACTTTTGGAGCGATTATTTCCGAAATTATTGACATTATCAAAAAATGATTTTAGTAAACCCCTATTCATTTTTAAATACCTTTCCAACAATATATCACACGTTAGGGTTGAAATTAAAAAAAAAATCACTTCCCACTTTACATATAGGGGGGCTACCCTAATAAAACATTTTTTTCCAATTTTTATTTTACCACTTTGTCGGCGTGATTGATATACATATTGGTACCAAATTTCAGCTTTCTAGTGCTAATGGTCACAGAGATTAAGCGAGGACGGACAGACGGACGGACGGACGGACAGACAGACATGGCGAAACTATAAGGGTTCCTAGTTGACTACGGAACCCTAAAAAGAGGCTCAATTATTATTTTTACTGTTGCATGTTTTTTTTTTTTTTATCTTTATTTATTTAGAGGCTTTTACCTTACAAAGGTATGCCAGCCTCATCATACCCTAATCTAATTAATGTTTACACATAATTATAATATTAATAATACAAATATATTATTGCGTAAGTGAGGGAGATAGTGTTGCAGCAACCATTTCATACATCAATTTCGCTTCTGCCGAATTAGGTGAAGATAATATTTTAATGAAAGCCCCAACATCATACATATTAAGTTTTAACTCGCGCATCACTATCTCCCTTTCTCTCCTGTTCTTTTCACATTCCACCAGCAAATGTTGGACATCTTCGACTTTATTACACACTTGGCAATTAGGGGAATCGACTTTGTTCATTAGGTATCCAAATTTCCTGGATGGAAAATGACCAGAACGCAATCTATGTGCCATAACAACATACGACCTCTTTGCATGACTTTCAGCGAACCAAGGGATTCGAGGAGGCTCACTTTGCATAGTCTTGTACCATATGCCTTTTTCTTTAGATTTCCGGTCAAAATACTCTTTAAAATGATTGTAGCATATGTTCTTGTAATAGCCAAGTATTTCTGTGTAGAACGGAGCGATGTCAATTAACAAAAAATTAATTGTAAACTCTAGTTTCTGCGCAGGGCCTTAACGTTCATAATTGGTTTCATAATAAACTAGAGTTTCGCAATTCGAAAATCGTAAAATGAAGCCAATTGTGATAGAAATGAAGCCAACTGATCAGAATCATTTGACGATTTGGCGTTCCGCAATTAGGCTGCCGGTATCCCCGTATTGGCTAATACCGGTATTGAAAACCCAATACCGGTATCCCCGTATTGGCTAATACCGGTATTGAAAGCCCAATACCGGTATCCCCGTATTGGCTAATACCGGTATTGAAAGCCCTAGTCTGGACTTTAACATATACTGACCTCTGAGTATGTCTCGGCCTTTCGTCTCAGGGTAGTCAGATAGAAAACGCCGACCTCATCTAGCTTATTTTATTTTATAATGTAACGTGTAAAAGTGATTCCCATATCCTATTTACAGAAGAAATAATTCCATTACATTTTTTTCGTAATACGCCCATTTCCATTAACTTAGCATAAATCCAGACACCGAGCTACTAATTGTGAACATCCATTAGAATAAACACAATAAATAATTACGTAACCTTTTGACCGACGCCCCGCGCCCTAGAAGGACACCCCGCTCAGCAGCCTCGCTTGCAACACCACACAACATGCTAAAATGAAACATTTCTGTTGCAGGTGAGTCGCATGCTCGCTCGCTCACCACTGTACGTAAGTGCCACACAATGTAGCTACTGCCAACACCGATACCCTGTCCCTCACCTGTGTTCCACGCGCTTGCTACTTATTAAGGTACTTCAAAAACGTATCGTTCTTCTTGCCGCCTGCACTTTATGTTTAAAATGTACCTTTTTGCCGGGACATATTTTTTGGTCATCATTTAAAACAATTTATCACTTACCATTGGTCGCATCTCTGGGCAGCATGTTTGGGTTTTTTGAACCACGCTTCAATGGGAAATTGCATTATACTTCATGTTTATTTTGCAAGTTATAGGCTTAGCTATCCATAAACATTATCTGTCTAGCAATCAACTATGTTAGGGTCGGCTTCCAGTCTAACAGGATGCAGCTGTTTATAATTTTTTTATATGGAGTGCCTGCCTATCTTACTTCCACAACCCAGTATTGGCCTGTTGGCTTAAAGCCTTGAGTGTACATATAATAAGATACCCTTGGTAAGACTGCAAGTCAAGACTCGGGCGTCTGACTACCAGTACCGACTGTGTAAGATCTACAAATAACAACCCGGACAGCGCCAGGGTAAAGCAGAATTGACAACATTTCATATTTTTAACCTGCATGTATTATTACGTTATATAAAAGTAAATTCAAATCTAGGGCACCCATATTTTTTAGTTTTTCGAAATGATGTACTTTTCATTCATAATTTTAACTTTGAAATTCGGTGTATTCTAAAAAGACGTAAGTGCCAGATGACGGTAGAATGGCGATATTACCTTTGCTTTATTGTGACCCGTCAAAAAAGCTGTTAGATGTCACTTGTCTCAGTCGTTGTTTTGGTTCCGTCATTGGCGTATATTTTTCATTGGGATCCATTTTATTGGCGAAATATCAATCAAAAATTGATAATATTAACAGTAAGCAGCGTGTCGAGTTGATAGGAAAAAATATTGTTGAATTCAAATCAGTTTTTTAGTTGTTTTCTAGTTACACTTCTTAGGTGACATTGACATGTCTTGTTTGATATAATGTTTTCAATCAAAGACATTGGAATGCGCAAAGGTAACTACCTCATTCCGCCGTTTATGTGACGTCATCACCTGTTTTTTGATTTTAATTTTTTTTCTCAGAAATTTAGAAATAAAAAAATAAAATAAAAATATATTTGAACTCAGGATACGAAAATAAAGAAATAGTATTTTTGTTTTATGGTCGTGTCAGGTTTGAAATGTTGTCAATTCAAAGGAGACGTTCAATAAATGTATGGGGCTTGGTACTAAAATAATTGAAAATTTAAACAGCCTTCTGAGCTTTATGAGCTGAAAGATGGTAATTATTGTGATGTCTTTGGGTATTTAATTTTTTTTACAGCCACCCGTTTTTTTTTTTTTAAATCAAGCGTTGAAAAATAAAATGCTTGCATCACTAACTACAAACATTATTTATAGTTTAGAGTTGGCAGCCCTGTGGCAAATGACGTGACAATGACAATGTCAGTCAGCCCAGCTGACTGACATTGTCAATGTCATTTTTCATTGTCAATTATCATAGAAATAAGTGGCTATATACATACTTGTACTTTATAATTAAGAACATTAATACATTTGTTGACGTATTTTTCTACATATAAAAACACTCCGCCTCGCGGACTTGTACCAGAGGTTATGGTTTTTTTATTTCAATGTCATTCTGACATTTACAGATTTGACCATTTTTCGACACGTTTTGATATTGCATTGTCATCATAATCAATATTTTTTGTCTCAATTTCATAGAGCTGCAGCTAAAATTATAATAAAATCTCAAAGTATTTAATAGAAACGGAAACTTTAGCATCATTTACAATAATTACATTGCATAGAAATGAATAAATAATGGCGTTTTGTTTGTACTGAAAAATTTTTCACTTTTTTTTACAAAACCAGGCACCTGAATAAATCATATTTAACTTTAATCGAGTAGTTTATTAAATAAGCTTTCTAATAAGGTACATCACATTAGCGTTTAAACATCTTCGGAATATTGTACCACTTTTGACCTCTCCTTTTGTTACATTTTTTGCACTTTGCAGGACAGGATCAGAGGGGTAATTGCGTAACACACTAACAGTAGCTCTCTCTAGTAATGGCTATCGTTTTGCACTTTGCAGGACAGGATCAGAGGGGTAATTGCGTAACACACTAACAGTAGCTCTCTCTAGTAATGGCTCTCGTTTTGCACTTTGCAGGACAGGATCAGAGGGGTAATTGCGTAACACACTAACAGTAGCTCTCTCTAGTAATGGCTCTCGTTCAGATTGTGATTTCAAAATCAAAAGTCATTTATTCAAATCAGGCTGAAAATCAGCACTTTTCGAACGTCAAAATTACAAAAGGCAGTCCCCCAAAATGCCCGCCCTTCACCACTTCCTAGTGCTTTCGCTGGGGAGAAGAAGACTCTACAGCTTAGTCAAAATATATGTGGCTTGGTCGTTTCGCTACCGACACATGGGCGTAGTGAAAAATGCATTCACTGTTCATTACTTTTCTGTTATACAATAGTTCTTGTAGTAATGAAACGGCCATGCCTCATATTTTAACTAAGGTTTAGAGTTTCATTAATGTCACCTACATACTTTCAGGAAGGTTTTAGTATATAATACATTAGATAATTATTCTTATGTACGAAGTTACATGCATAAATGTACTGCATCTCCGGCATTTCTATGCGAATTTTGATGATTCTTCTAGTCGGTGTCTTCAATTCTTCAATGCACTAGTGTTAATTGAATTTGTGTGGGGTAGGTACAACTAAAAAGTGAAAAATAAAAACATTATTACAAAAAAACAACCGACTTCAAAAAAAAAAACACTAAAAGTGAAAAATAACTTTAATTTCGGAAGTCGGTGTCAAAAAACAAAAATGCGGAACCAACGACACCGACTTCCGAAGTTAAAGTTATTTTTCACTTTGTTGTTTTTTTTTGAAGTCGGTTGTTTTTTTTTTTGTAAAAAAGTTTTATGTAACTCAAATTAATGTTTGTATGTTGTTGTTCTGTTATTTGTCGTCATTCGCAGTCAGTCGCTCACTTAGTAGTACTATAACGTAAATTCATTATTTTTGTCACTTAAAACTGTAATTTACTTTTAATTTAATTTATTTGATAAATTATACAGGTTGAAATTGAAAACATGCGACAAATCGAAATGGGAGATTGTACTCATCATTATGAACAACTTTTACTATGGGACCAAACCTGAAATCGCAAAAAAAAACATCAGCTGTTCCCTACATTTATGTTCGCATAACTCGTCAAAATGTAGGGAACAGCTGATTTTTTTTCGCGTTTTCAGGTTTGGTCAACAGACGTGACAATGGTCAACTTTGTCTCCAATCTGCTAAGACGACCCTAATGCGCTAAAGTGTATACTGTATGGCTCCAGTAATTTATAACAAAGTACCTAAAAGTTGAAGAGAACTACCTCTATCTATGTTTAAAAATAAACTTCGTACTTTTTTGACCGCCAGAGCATATTATAGCGTTACTGAGTTCCTTAATGAAAAGGAATTTCTCTTGACATCATTTTTAGTAATATTATTTAGTAATTAGATTTATTTGGAGCTACTTATATAATGTTGATTTATTCTATAATTTTAATGACAGATTAATAATTAAGTATGACAACTTTTAATATTCTGTAAATTTTTATTATTTATTCTTAAATTGTATAAATATATTATTTTGCACGTCACGTAATGAATGACAAACATGTTTGCACTCAACTTGTTTTTTCATCTTGCATGCACTTTCTATGTATGTACACACACATGTTTAAGCAAATAAAAATATCTTGTCTTATCTAAACATGCCCTTTAAATTAAATAAGTTGGAAGCAAGCGGGACCCATTTGAATTTGAAAATATAATAAAAATGGTATAAAAGTAGCAAAAAAAAAAAACAAAATGGTATCTTCTCTTTAGCTCCGTGTGAGCTAAAGAGAGCTAGCAGAACGTGTGCGCTAAAGAGAAGGTGGAAAGTGGTATTTTGTATGTGGTGCGTGCATTCAGGGTCTCCGAACCTGAATTCCTGATTCGGCAACCGAATCAGGAAACCGGACGTATGCGGCCGGCCAATCACTTTTCCATACGAGATTTGTTCTTATGGTAGAAATCTAACTTAGAAAGATGTATTAATGATTCTAATAATTCTAATTCTGTAAATACGTACCTGTTATAGTCGCGAATCATATTTTGATCAAGATACTACCTGACACTGACCTGCAAATTGCTAAAAACGTAAGAAAATTTGAATTTCGCGGGCTACAGCTGCGCATTCACCTTAAGTATATGAACGAGTTCATGGTCACTCCTACGTCTTGACAGTAAAAAACCGGCACAATAATACAACAATGAAGGGTTCCGTAGGTACTTCCGTAATTAATATAATTCGTTACCTTGAGAATCTGATTATGACAAGACAGGACAAGGCTCTCGTTCAGTCAGATGTTTCGCGAAACATCATGGCTACTTATGCCCGGTTTCTGAAGAATTCTCAAACGGAGTTTAAACTTTTTGATAGCTGTTGATTCGACATAATTATCTATTTAAGCGAATTCCTTCCTTATGCTCGATTTTTCAGGTTCTCAGATAAACCCTCGATAAAAATTCACTCGACTTTTAACCCTTTTACCAGCAGAAGGATCCAAGTGTAGCAAGCAAAATAAAATTTGGGGTATGGTTTACAAAAATTAAGCTTTAATTAATATGCCTATTAGATGGTGGCACGTATACGGTCGTCCTTACATGTTATTATATAATTAATGTACCCATGCAAAATATTGTACCTAAAACATTTTAAAAGAGTAACGGTGGAGTTTCATGCCCGTTCTTCTCCATACGAAAACTACCTTTTGGAATGGGCGACTAGAATCAATTCTACACACATCAAAAGTGTCTAGGGATCAACATATATTTTTGCAATAACTTTTCTCCTGATTGATATTAATTAAAATTTTCTTTAAGGATTCATCAAATAAAGTGTTTTCGTTTGTCACAGTAACGATAAACCAAGTCACCTTTGCATTAATAAAGAAATTTTCCATTTTCCTAATAAAGGGATTTTTGACATTTGAACCACTAACACAAAAGTTCGAAAAAAAGACTGAAATAACAGTTTTCTTTAAAATTTTATTGGGTAACTTAAACAATTAATAATCCGTGTTTCTACCGCGAACACTAACAACACAAGAACATCGGTTTGGCATACTCAAAATGAGTTCATCCAAATCACGCTGTGGAATGGCCGCCCATGTTCGTTGCAACAACAAAAAAAGGTCTTCTTGCGACTGGATACCCTCCATATTCAGCAGAGCTCTTCTCTGTAGCATATCCCATGCATGCTCAATCGGGTTCAAGTCTGGCGACTGAGCAGGCCAGGGCAGGACATTGATGTTAGCTGCGGCGAGAGTCTGTCTTACAACTCTTGCGGTGTGCGGTCGTGCATTATCATGCATTAACTGAAATAAGGGACCGATTTGCACTTGTAGAGGAACGATGACGTCTGATACAATCGTCTCAGCATAAATTTGAGCGTTGAGGTTGCCTCTGATCCAAATCAACTCAGTTCTTCCGCCGATCCAAATACCCGCCCATACCATGATGGTTCCACCACTATAAGGATGGACTTCCTGGCAGGATTTTAATCGCTGTTGGCGTCCAGGGGTTCTCCAGTGTCGTATACGTCTTGTATCCGGTCTCATACCAAAACGAGACTCATCAGAAAAGCACACGAAACGCCATTGTTCTTCTGCCCAATTTCTGTGTTCAAGAGCCCATTGATATCGAATCCTACGATTGTGCATTGCTATAGGTGGTACCCGTAGCGGTCTTCGGGAATGAAGGTTCACTTCATGCAAGCGGTTTCTGACTGTTTGGTCGCTAATTAAGTTCCCTGAAGAGTGATGAAGCCTCACGGCTAACATCATGGCGGTTATTGTTGGAGCTCTTCGAGTTAAGATTTGAATGTATCGGTCTTGTCTCCGTGTGGTGCAGCGATACCGTCCTCCATGGCGCTCAGCCACGGTACCAGTGCTTCGGTAACGTGTCCAAAGTCGACTGATAACACTCTGACTTGTATTCAGAGCTAAAGCCACAGTACGTTGCCGGGAACCAGCTTCTATCATTCCCACGGCTCTGAGCATTTCTTCCCTGCTTAAATGACGTCGCCGCTCCATAATAACGTTGGTTTTAATCAGTAGTAGGGAAACAGTAGCACTAATAATGTCTTCAATGCGTTGTATGTTTTTTTAGGGAAAATATTGACAGCTGATTTTCATCTTTTACTCGAATTTGATTCACAGTTCCTGATTCAAATTATGAAATGCACCAAAAAGGATCCATATAAATTTATAAAATCATAAATTTATTACAGAGCCACATCTCAATCTCAAGAAATCCGCATAAAAATGCTTGATCCCTAGACACTTTTGATGTGTGTATTTTAAGATAATTTTTGACGTTCAAAAGTGCCTTTGACTTTGACTTTATATTGCCGTCATCGGTAAAAGGATTAAGCTAAATTCTTCCATAAGGACGTGTTCGAACCAATAATCACTATCGAATGGATAAACTCCGTTTAAAAACCTCAGAAACCGGACATTAGAGCAGAATCACAGAAAGAATATTTAATAGATAAGGGGTCTGTAGTTGAATTAATATTGACGCATACACAGTACTGTTTTAACAACCGCAAAAATAACTTTGTGCTTTATAGCATTTTTCGAAAAAACTATGAAATACAAAATTATTATTATTACCGCAAAACTCATTGCGACATTCTTTGCGTTAAAGAGATATCCAGATGAAACCCAAAGGCGGCCACACATCCCTGGACTTAGACACGCTTATCGCCGAGATCTGCCCCCCGAAGCACGGTAACGACGTTAGCAACTTAGCATACTTAGATGATGTTTATAGATTCGTCATTAAATAATTCCGGCCCCAACATAGTTGGGAAAAGGCTAGGCATTTGCCTAGGCTTTTCGGCTTCCAGTCTAACCAGATGCAGCTGAATACCAGTATTCTACATGGAGCGACTGCCTATCTGACCTCCACAACCCAGTTACTGGGTAATACGAAACCCCTTGGTAAGACTGGTTGTCAGACTTTCGGGCGTCTGACTTCCCGCGTAACGACTGTCAAAGATCTACGAATGACAGCCGGGACCAACGGCTTAACGTGCTTTCCGAGGGACGGCGGGGTCTCAGCATGTAAATATGGTCACCCATCCACAGACCAACCGCAAAACATTATGGAATAGATATGGCATTATCATGACACGTTGTTTATTAAAGTTTGATGGAGCCCTTCGTATGGTGTCATTCAAACATTCAGTTCAAATAAAGAATGTTCTCTTTACCGACTTCAAAAAAAAGGAGGTTATCAATTCGACACGTATGTATGTAATATTATTGGAACTGCATTATATTCACATATGACAATCTATTAGGGCTTCCAAACAAGTATACATATAGATGTACCTATGTATGTTTGTCCACGCATTTTTCCGCAACTATTAATCGGATCGTGACCATTTTTTTTATTGGCTTACATGTTCTTCAACTTAGGGAACTGCAAGTTTCATTAAAATCGATTCAGTAATTTTCAAGATATGGATTAATACGTGTAAGTTCGACGGCCTGGCTTATTGATACGAGCTACGGGTGTAGTGTCAAAGAGAAAACATCTCAAAACCTTGGTCAAATTCTAGTGCAATATTTACAACAAAACTGTTACTTACATACTTATTACAAACAAATATTCCAGTTTTTACTTAAAACTAAAAATTACGAAATAATAAGTAATTTAAAAAAATTAAATAGGCTTCAAAAAGAAATTAACTCAAAATTATGAAATAACTTAATTTCGGAAGTTGGTGGCAAAAAACTAAAACTAAAATACATATTGCAAGACACCGACTTCCGAAATTAAACTTACTCGTATTTCGATTCCCGGCACAGGCAAGCGACTTTTGAAAAAAATGTATTTATTTTAAAAACAAATTGAATTTTAATCCATGATTAAAAATTTTGTAGAATCAATTCCCCTCCGAGGCTCGGGTTCCCTCTATCTGGCAGAATCTTGATGCTCCGAATTTTTTTTGGCATAACACACTTGGCATAATCTTCTTTAAACGAATATTTTTAAGGCATAAAAATTATTTAACATAATTATTGTTTGGCCGAATGTTTATTTTGTTTACTTTACTGCTTAGTTTTAACTGCTGAACTAGTTATTAAACGTGCCATTTATAATTTTTAACTTACCAAAACCGCTATTTACAACTGCGTCTTTAAATCAGTGCCGTTTTTTATTATTATGGTAAGAAATACAAAATTATTCTAACTATGAATTTTCTGTAATGTGATAGATGAGTCTTTCAATTATTATGGACTAGCTGCGCCCCGCGGTTTCACCCGCGTAAATGTCGATCCCGTGGGAATATCGGGATAAAAACTATCCTATGTCCTTTCCCGGGACTCAAACTATCTCTATACCAAATTTCATCGAAATCGGTCCAGCCGTTTTCATGTTATGTCGTGACAACGGAAAACGGGTTTCATTTTTATATACAGGGTGTTACAGATAGGGTATATCAATACAAACGGGTTGAAGAGTGTATCTGGTCTAGAATCTCTGTACAAAATTTCAGCTCAAGAGCATTAACTTTGAAAATGCTTAATATTTTTTTATTTCGACATCACGGCGCTGCACTGGCGCGCGGCGGCGTGATGTGCGTGTACTAGGCGCACAGACACACTACAGATAATGGATAATGACCCTCGTAGTGTGGTGACACGTTTGTCATGATTTCAATTTAATAAACTATCGAAATAAAAAAAATGAGCTGAAATTTTGTACAGAGATTCTAGACCAGATACACTCTTCAACCCGTTTGTATTGATATACCCTTTCTGTAACACCCTGTATATAGATATGAAATGTATGCCAAAAGATGGTTCTAACTGTAAACTTTCTGAGATATGATAGTTCTGCCTTTTGATGATTATCGATATGAAATGTATGCCAAAAGACGTTTCTGACTGTGAACTTTCTGCGATATGATGGTTCTACTTTTTAATTATTAGGGATATGAAATTTATGCCTAAAGATGATTCTGACTTACAAAATTATGAGTTTTGAATGTATGATAAAGGAGTGTATGCCAAACGATTTTCGGCGAAATGAAGTTTATGCTATCCGCTGTTATACAAAATAATATTATGACATAAAAAGTTCTGCTATAAAGGGTGTACCCCCGAGGCTCGCTTCAACTTGCCACCCTTTATGCTTCCCAAACAGAAACGCAATCACGCCGCCACAGACCACGAGGCACGGGGCCCCACAGAGTAGGCGCACAGGCGTACCCAAGAGGCAGGCGTCGGCCTCTTCTGTGCTCCGACTGCCTCAAATGTTTCTGTTTTAAACGTAATATACATCAAGTTTATTACCTGAGAATGAAACGCTGGAGAAATTATGGAATCTCTAACTTGGTTTTTCTCATCGTAAACTTAGTGGGGCTTCTATATACCTAATATTTTTTATGAGGTGGCTAGAAAAGGGGTGCACGATCTTGATCACCTAGATAAAAGAGATTTTTAAGGAAGAAGACATAATTAGGTACTGCACCGATTCCAAATAAATTGTGGAAGGGGCAGGAAAATGCTAAAGTGTCTCTACATTAATCTCTTTATTAAAAATGGGTAAGTAATATATGATATAATTACAAAACCTCAAATATTTACAAGATATAACAACTGAACCTATAATTTTATTTGATATAATGATCAGTTAATATAATAAACGATTGATATAATTTTAATGTAACTAATTTCTTTAAGAATAACAGACAATTAATATAAAATCGTGTGATATACCACTCAATAGACATAAAACCTATTTAGTCTAATATGATAAAAATTTTTTTGTAAAGGGTTTAAAGTAACCTAACCAAACCGAACCTCGGGGTGCCCTTCGCTCGTTCTTGCATCCTACGTCGTCTATTGCGTTCGTTGAGTTCGGGTGCGGTAGCGGTAACGGAAATAATTCGGAAGTCACGAAGGCTTTCTAACCTATGCTGTCCGAGTCGGATTGCTCTGAATCGGGGTGTTAACCATAATGACGGTAACGATAGACCTAATGATTTTCGATTAAATAAATGTTATATCCAATAACGTTATACGAAGTAAGTTTTAGAGTATATAAATGTTATATGTAAAGAAATTATATCAACAGTTGGTATATCTCACGTTTATTATATCTTGTGAACGTTATTGAAATGAAAATATACCAAATAACTTTATACGATATGAGACGCACCCATTAAAAAATAGGTCAATAATGGTAAATCTAGATGAATGCAACGAAACTTATAGCGAAACGAAAGCCATAGATCTACAAAAATACAAGTCTCAATGGATGTTTATTTTTTTCTACTCGCACATAAGTAGGTCACAGCTCTTTAATGTTATGCCTTAATACCTGTTGGCATTGAAATCCAACCGGTTTGACGAAAAGTTAGCAGTTTATTTGTAAACAAGGCGTCTGCGCAATCTTCGTGTTTGTGTCAGTAGGTAGGTATTCCGGATTTATTTAATTTGCCGAACTTTAATAGTAGCTCTGTGCTTTAACAGGTGATCGATGTGGTCCGGTCGGACATCGGACATGGTGCGGCGGCGCAGCGGCCCAAATTCGCTGGTCACCTTGTGTGCTCAGTTAAGTACGGGCGACGTGCCTCCGACTATTGAAGACCGCGAGACTTGCGCTTGCTGTAGCGACAACGTCAATGCCAGGGTACCTGACAAGTGTGGCTAGTCAAGACTTTCGGGCTTCTGACTGTCTGTAACCAAGGGTTTATCCGTAACCAGGGGTTTTATTCTTCCGGGACCAAGGGTTTTTCATGCAGCATCATTTCATTTAGCTCTTTTACGAAGGTGATCTAGCTCTCTTTAAAAAAATTGAGTTGGCAACACTGGTGGCCACGACTCAGAGCGGTACCAACGGCGAGTGCGACGGACGAATTCAGAGTCGAGCGTGTTCAATTAATAATTTTGGATACAGACCGACGCGGTCGCAGTCGCCGCCGCCACTGGCGGTCGTGCGTGGCATGGCGACACCAGTCGCAGGACGCCCCGCACCGCAAGACGCACCGCCCAATGTCGTGGCTGAGGCCTTAGGGCGCGTTCCCATTATGTCGTGACGATTAATTTATCGTTGGACGACTGCCGTCTCTAGCTGTTCCCATTATATCGACTGTTTATCGTCACTGTGTCGTCAACATATTTTATCATTGAACGATTGTCGTATCTAGCTGCTCCCATTGGATCGTGACGACATTTTTACTGTTAACGGCAGTCGCCTTGTCGTTTGCACATTAGTCGCGTCTACGTTCTTTTTAACATCAGTAGTGGTATGAACGTGTGTAGCTACGTATGTGTGATACGTGGCTACGATAGATAGTCGCAATAACGACACATGATTTGTCGTCACGACTTTCGTGACGTTTTTTATCGTTTTACGACTGTCGTCCTTGCCGTTCCCATTGACTTGACAATCTGTCTTCACTGCAAAAAAAAACAACCGACTTCAAAAAAAACACTACAAAGTGAAAAATAACTTTAATTTCGGAAGTCGGTGTCGTTGCTTCAGCATTTTCGTTTTTTGACACCGACTTCCGAAATTAAAGTTATTTTTCACTTTGTAGTGTTTTTTTTTGAAGTCGGTTGTTTTTTTTGTAAAAAAGTTTTTATTTTTCACTTTTTAGTTGTACCTACCCCACATAAATTCAATTAACACTAGTGCATTGAAGACACGACTCGAAGAATCATCAAAATTCACAAAAAATGCCGGAGATGCAGTACATTTATGCATATAACTTCGTACATAAGAATAATTACCTAATGTATTATATACTAAAACCTTCCTGAAAGTATATAGATCACACTCATGAAAGAATTATCAAAATCGGTTCAGTAGTTTTTGAGATAATCGCGGACATACATACATACATATATACATACATACATACATAAATACATACATACATACGGGTCGAATACAGAACCTCCTTTTTTAAAGTCGGTTAATAAAAAAGTCGTGGACGGCAGTTAATCGCGAAGTCCTATACAGGGTGTTACGGAAAGGGTATATCAATACAAATGGGTTGAAGAGTGTATTTTTGGTCTAGAATCTCTGTACAAAATTTCAGCGCAAAAGCATTAACTTTGAAAATGCTTAATATTTTTTTATTTCGACATCACGGCGCTGCACTGGCACGCGGCGGCGTGATGTGCGTGTACTAGGCGCACAGACACACTACAGATAATGGATAATGACCCTCGTAGTGCGGTGACACGTTTTTTATGATTTCAATTTAATAAACTATCGAAATAAAAAAATATTAAGCATTTTCAAAGTTACTGCTTTTGAACTGAAATTTTGTACAGAGATTCTAGACCAGATACACTCTTCAACCCGTTTGTATTGATATACCCTTTCCGTAACACCCTGTATATGTGAACACCACCATTTAAACACACAAGCTACGACGCTTTAAACGACACGATAATCTGTCGTCACGACATAGTGGGAACGGGGCCTTAGGGGCTCGAAATGAAATGAAGTGGCAGGCAATTCTAAAAAAGCAAAGTTCGGTTCGACGGCGGGCGATGCTGTCAGGCAGCTTGCTTACTGGCCTTGCACCCGGTATATCTCTTATGTTTAACATTCCTTATTAACTTACAATAATAATATTTTCACATTTTGCATTAATTAAAAAGTTCGTAGAACAAAAACATCAAACATTCTGGTTGTTTACATTTTCACCATACTAATTATTAATTGTCTCCTAAACGTGTAGACCGATTTACACGATTCAAACGGATAAACCTAGACCTTTCATTTAACACCAAAATCGTTAAGATATCTCAATAAACAAAAAATCACATTTTCAAGTTGCTCTCGGAATTATCCAACATGTATGAAATGCCTAACAATTCTTTTAAAAAACGTATCTTATCAAACACAACTTTTTGCATCGCTATATCTCCGAAATAGTGATTCTTAGGAAAAAAAGTTTAAAATAGTAGATTATACAATAAGTGAAAAAAAAGGGAATTTAATTCGAGGGACTAAGTTGAATCCCGAGAGCAGCGAAGGATTCTAAAATAGAATCCCGAGCGTAGCGAGGTATTCTAGATTAGAATCCTGAGCGGAGCGAGGGATACAAGGACCGAGATGAATAATTTTTTTCACGAGTTGTGTACTCTACTTTTTACCATTGACTGCGAGAAAATAAATTGTAGTACCTATAGTATTTATCACATTTTATTTTATAATCGGTAATAAGCATATATCCGTGGTAATAAGAGAACAAACGATTAATTTATAAACATTAAAAATTAATAGTGAAATTAGAACAGTTTTCCAAATTCAGTTTAATGTTCTTGTTTGGTTTTGAAACGGTTGTATTAGATAAGACTTGGGTGTTTGGCAAACTCGCCATATTTTGTGGTTGCTGTTGCTGAGAAAGCTGTAATGTAGTCGTTCCACAAGGTTGTCCGTTGGATGTTGAAGGGCGCGTCGGAGATAGTGTCGCCCAAGGGTTAACAGTAGACGGTTTTCGCCCAAGGTTTAACAGTAGACGGTTTTCGCCCAAGGGTTAACAGTAGACGGTTTTAGATTTATACTGGCAACTATTCGGCTGCATCTTATATACTCCAAAGTGTCGACGGCTTCTTAGTCTTGGTTAATTCGTCTAAATAGTTAAGAAATATGGACTCTGAGAAGGAAATGGCGCCATTCGTGGTTATCCAGTCGCAGAACAAATTGTATGTTTTCAAGTACAACTCCCGAGATTTTGGCGGCAGCAAAGTATCTACTATAATTGCTGCTTTATTTCGAAATGATTCCGAAGTCAGTGTCTCATTTTCGTCACTAGAAGAACTCATTTTATTATAATTTATGTTATTAGATTTTCCAATGACTTAAAATAACCATGATAACAGATAGAATATATATCAATGGATAGAAAAGAACCTGAATTGGCGGGATATTTTTTTTTAACCGACTTCAAAAAAGGAGGTTCTGTATTCGACCCGTATGTATGTATGTATGTTTGTATGTCCGCGATTATCTCAAAAACTAATGAACCGATTTCGATAATTCTTTCACTAATGTGATCGACATACTCTACATACATACATACTCAGGAAGGTTTTAGTATATAATACATTAGGTAATTATTCTTATGTACGAAGTTATATGCATAAATGTACTGCATCTCCGGCATTTCTATGCGATTTTTTATGATTCTTCTGGTCGGTGTCTTTAATTCTTCAATGCACTAGTGTTAATTGAATTTGTGTGAGGTAGGTACTATCACAGTCAGAAGTCGACTTGCAATCTCACAAAACTATGGCATAAGACTATTAGTTGTACTTATGACCTTCTATAAGAACGTTTGACAACACTACACATTGGCAACTTGTTGCCCGCTTATGATTGTTATTACTAGAGACCGGATAATATGCATTTGCATATTTGCATATGCATTTGCATATTTAAGCCATTTTCAGCGCTAATAGCATATTTTTCCTAAGATCTAGTGATGATGCATATTATCGCTATAATTTACAGTATTTTTCGATCGCAGCGCACTCAGCAGCCGCACGTCTTTTGTTTTGGTACGATAATAAAATGAAAGAGACAAATGATCGTCGCGCTCGCCTACCGCACTACTCCTTCCTCCCACCCATGGTACAATTATATTATGCATGTTATTGCTTTCATTGTTGACGCGCGTGCTCATTGATCTGCAGTTAAAGTTTTTGTGTCAAATTGTACAATGCCTCCCGCATGCCTCCCGAAAAAAACAAGTGTGTCTTCGTGGATAAGTGACTTTCCTGAAACATTTACTTACGACGGAACTGTTTTGTATTGTCGAGTTTGCGAGAAAAATATTTCGTGCACTAAAAAGTTTCAAATAACAATAAACTGAAATCTAAAGGAATAATATTTACAAAACAAAAAAAAAAAAATTGTCATTTAATGTTGCATATTCTGTCAGTTTTCGTGCATATTTCAAGCATTTTTCATGCATATTTGCATGCATATTTCAAGCTTTTTATGTTGCATATAATCCGGTCTTTAGTTATTACTTTCAATAAGTTAAGTAAGTGTTACGGTGGCCAAAGTGGTTAGCACTGTGCCTCGCATGGCGAACGTTCGGGTTCGAGTCTCACATCAAACATTAAAAATATTTTTTAAGTATTACATGTGAAATAAGAATGCCGAGTTGCTAACAAATATTTTAAAATATTCCACAACTAAACGAAGATTCTTTCGTTTTACAATTATTTTCAATCTTAGCGTCGTTATTAAAATATGAGGGTAGATTTGAAACAAAGTGATAAGTTCACTTTGTAAATCTACCCTTATATTTTACCTACTTTACTAGTTTACATAAATTATTCCACTATTCGCTGTTGTTGGTTGGTGAACATAGTAAAGGATTTCTTTTGTCGTTGATATCAAAATTTGATTCATTTATTATCATATTATAATAATAAATTACCTTTATTATAATATCTATTTGTTCAAAAAAATTTAATAAAATAAATTACTAAAACATACAAATAATAATAATTATAATTATAAAACATAAAAAAACTGGCCCAACTGGGATTCGAACCCGCATCTATCCCGATCACATTAGCGAGTGCAGCCTCATTACCGATCTAGCTATTGTTAACTTATAATCACCTGTTGAAATTTTGCATTACTATTAAAAAAATAATCAGACTGCGATAAAAAAAACAAGTTACTGATATTGTCATCCTTGTCTAGCATTGACCACATCTATGACTATATACTCGTAGTGCGATGCTACACGACGCGACGTTAATTTGTTAGCGTTGGATACATGACTCACACGGATTAAAATATGCGTATGTGTGTATAGGCACCGCAGCTCGTATAGCGCAGGCGATAATGGTCATTGCGGTGTAAGTGGACTTCTTGCTGTGATAGTACAACTAAAAAGTAAAAAATAAAAACATTTTTACAACAAAAAAACAACCGACTTCAAAAAAAACACTACAAAATGAAAAATAACTTTAATTTCGGAAGGCGGTGTCGTTGGTTCCGCATTTTCGTTTTTTGACACCGACTTCCGAAATTAAAGTTATTTTTCATTTTCTATTGTTTTTTTTTTAAATATAATTTTATAGCTCTATGGAATAGCTCCATTATAGCCAGCCAGTACGTACTTTCAGCAAGTTTTATTTAGTTTTGTACACAATTCGTATGTTCGTGCTTGTTCCAAATTCAAAATGTTTTTATTCACTCACTGACTAAAAGAGAGTTTTTCACTTCTCATGCTCTAAAAGTTCGTCTTTATGTTGTGCTTAGGCGACATAAAATCGCTTTTTATGTTCTAGTGCATAAAGTAATTTTTTTTTCTGAGACTAAGGTAATCAAGCCCAACAGCCACACGCGCAATAAAACTTCGCAGATTAAAGTCGTGATTTATTTCATTTTCTTTAATTTATACCAATTCCGTGTTTTCTATCGTTAATTTAATAAAATCAGGTAAAATAGTTGTCATTTATTATTTAAAAACGCAAAGAAACGTTTTTATGACTTGGCAGTATGAAGTACCCAAGTCGAATGACAAATGTTGAAATTAAAAAAAAAAACTATTAAAAAGTTTCGTAGCAGTATTATCTGTGGTAGCGGGAATTAGCTATGCTTTGCAAACATTTTTGATTAATTATGTACTGTATACTTTATGCCTGTTTCATTTTCTCGCAATCGAAGTGAAAAGCAGAGTGTATAACTCAGGCATAAACGAGCCATTTTATGCCTTAGTTGTACAATCTACTATTATTCACTCTTATCGATGAATAAAATGCCCTTTTTCGAGTGGCAATGGTAAAAACGATTTTTGTAGATAATTGCATGATGAACAATTTTGTCTCACCTATTTTTATGATTAAACTCGCCGTTTAGCTGAAAAATGCAAAAAACCGATTTTTGCAACATTTGACCTTGAATTTTTTTTTTGCACACGTGTCGATGGGAACTTTACAATTCTCTCAATTCTTGACTTGACGTGTGGGCGGGGTTGCAACAGCGTTATTACGTTGTTACAATTTTGCTTATATGGCAGGTGATTTTACTTTTTTATTTGTAAAGGAATATACTTTGTAACTTATAACATCGCCTTGGATGATTCTGTAAAGGTGTTATAATTGTGGTTTAATAAATAAATAAATAATTTATTTTTAATGGGGTTCCCAACATTCATCCCAATTTTCAGCTTTATGCGAATGAATTAATGTAACCTTGAATGTCTATTTTGACCGGGCTACTAGGAAGCGTATTTACCTTAGGAAAGCAAAGATTGAAAAAAAAGTAGCAGTTACGTCGATATTTCTCCAAATGAGCGATATGTATAAATAACATTCTTCTCAGTATAAATAACATTCTTCTCAAGTAAATACGATACTGCAGTTAAACTAGCGGTATGGTTCGGCTTGCGTCATCTTTTGTCATAAACTCCAGATTAGATCTCCGAGTACTTGGAGCGGCACGCTTTGACGATACATCGTCAAGGTGACTGCAGTTAGCCAGTGCTCGCTGGATGGCTCACGTATCCGGCTAATTGCAGCTTCATTAACGTAATTATAATGCTCGATGCCGTCTTCACGAGTATACTTAACTTAGTTGCCTGTTGCTTGTGAGCGTCACAGAATCAATTAGGACCCCGAACCGACCGGTAACTGTGGATTTTGTCCGTTTATTGCCCGTGGTTCGACCGCGTAGTTCTACTAGTAGGACCACGGGCATTTTTATTTTCGGTGGTTCTATCAATCGGACCATCGTTATAAAATTATCATATTTTATTGGCACTGGTTCTACTGGTCGAGTATAATTAAGATAAATATTTTTGCCCATGGTACTACTTACGTAGTACTTATACCTGTCACATTATTTTGCTACGCAAAATACGCGCATTGATGTGGAGTTGCGGACACCAGCCCGTATTACCTTCATTATTTTACAAAGGAAAAAAAATACGTGTAAGTAAAAATAAAATTTATTGAATAAGGTTTTTTACATTTTAACACACTTTTATTAGTAAAATATTGATAAAAAAAACTGTCAGGGCTATCAAATTTATTTTTTTAGATAGCCCTGATAGTCTTCTTTAAACATTATGCGAAATTGCGAAGTCATTGAAAATAACAAAACTTGGTCATAACTTTTAAACTGTAAAAAAATTCACCGACATGTAATAATTTTGCTTTACATGCAAAGAAGTTTACTCACTTAATAGAACCACGGGTAAACAAAGTTGCCCTTAGTACTACTGATAGAACTTGATTTGCCCATGGTCCGATTGATAGAACCACCGAAAAGAAAAATGCCCGTGGTCCTACTAGTAGAACTACGCGGTCGAACTACGGGCAATAAACGATTTTGTCAGTGAAAAAACCTCTTCAACTTCCATTCGCTAATTTTCGTACTTCACACTGCCTCGAGGTTATTTTTAGGAAACAACTCGGTTTCTTAGTGCTTGAATCGCTAAGAATTTATGGTGTCGAAGCCTAGAAAGATATTGGTGCGCTGGCATCAATATCTTACAGAACCTGTTTCTTTCTGACACTGGCAGGAGCGGCCTCTTGAATGCCAATATCGTTAAACCACATTACAGTTCACAATTAGATGTCAGGACAAATTCATCATTAATTCCTGAGATACACGAGGGTACTTCTGCAAGTTAGGACAGTGAACTAGTAATATCTTGGATTGGCGCAGTTATCACGTGCTAGAGCTATTTACACGTGTTAATATTTAAAATTGTAGTAGTAGAAAAAGCTAAATTGTTATCGATTTAATTAGTCGACTAATATTGTGTTCTCTATGGCAACTCTTGTATAAAAATCCCCGTCAACCGAGGGTCCGCCCCTTTTTTGATTCGGCTGTCGTGACGACAACAACTTAACCAACGGCTGACTCATTTACGTGCCATCCATTTTGTTATTTAAAATAATTCAAAATAAAATAAATCTTGTAAAAAGTTTATATCCGCTTTTATTTTAAAAGTTCAGAAGTGGTATTTAATCGCGTCAACCGCACGGTCTAAGGTAAAATTGGTTGCAGATTGCGGGTGAGTTGTCTAATTGTTTTATTAGCTTGATCAACGTAATAACGTTGACCAACTTATGATGACCCCACTTATTGTTATTACCTTATTATGTGTCTTATGTATTAATGCCAAGCGATTGGTTTAATAGCTATGCAGATTATTGGGGAATATCGTTATTCTTCCAAATTTAGTTCATTTAGCTGGGTAATTTAACAATCCGTTCGCTTGGAATTATGTGTGTTCATTATAACTGTGTTTTGTTTGTTCTCCTTTTACACCAATAGTCGTTTTACCACAAAAAAGCAACCTATTGGTAGGTACAAAACTATAATTGGGTGCACGGATTAGTCGTACAATCATCCTACCCTCACGGCGAGCTGCGGTAAACGGGTACCTACCGGCGACTGACCTACTTTTAAATCGTAATCAAATTAGACTGGGGCGCCTACCTACATCCTAAATGTTTTTTACTTAGCATATAGGTCCGGCTGCGTAACTCTTGACATAGCAACAGTTGACTTATAATAACTAATGCTACTTTTGACACGTAAATACCCAGATTTCATTTTTATAGTTAAATGGTTTAGGCGCGTTATGGCGCCCTTGTTTATATAAATGAAACCGTTCTTGTAGAATGTGTATTTATGTCACAACACACGGTACAGTATCCAAGTGGCAGCGAAGGAATATGTACAAGTTTACTTAAATGCTAGGTAATAACATCGCGTTAACAAGTCCTGCGGAGAGGAGTTATTGTTGTTTTCAAATTCAGACCAACTAGCTACGTGCTGTGCCATAGACATCATGCTCTAGATCCGCGTAGTGTTGTCCATAGACAACTAGTTTGGTTCGCCACAATGGTTTTGATACTCTTATTGCGTTTACGTTAATGAATTCTACATATGTAATTATACGAGTTTATTAGACACTAAACTGAATCTATTTGCTAAATGCAATATGTAGGTGTACATTGCATTAATGATAAATGTCATTTACAGTGATTGAATATTGTCTTTCCTTTTCCTTTATCCCTACTACCCTTACATCCCTTTTAATCCAAAATGGGTACTCCTTCCCCAGTTAGATCAAGATCGCGGCCGCGGTCTCGTAGTAAACATAGAAATTCGCCAGTGCCGAGCAGGCACTCCAGTTTAAACGATAATAGACGTAGGGCTCGTAAACAACGCCGCAACACAAAGAAACGGCATAGGGTTCGAAAACATAATTCGAGTAGCTCTTCGACTACGTCATCGAGCTCCAGTGACTCATCTTCCACTAGATTCAAACGTCAAAAATGTGAACGAAAACGAAGCGAACGTTTAGGTAACCGTTCTGAAACGTCTGTCTTAGAGAAGTTAGTAGTTGCTCTTAACGATCGCAATAACACCGGGTCTCCTGGTGCATCTGGTCTCCATGCCTCTCAAAACGTCATATCTGAATTTGACCCTCAGGCTAAAACACAAACCCTGAAACATTGGTTAGCAAAGGTCAATGAATCAGCGGAGGTGTATGGCTGGTCGGAAAGGCAAACGATATTCTATGCCTTACCCAAACTATCAGGTCTTGCTAAACGGTGGTATAATGGTCTGACCAGCGTAAAGTATTCGTGGGCCGAGTGGCAAATAAAACTTATAACTGCTTTTCCTTGTGAACACAATTATGGCGAACTTCTATCGGAAATGTTGGCTAGGCGGTCTAGGCGAAATGAATCCCTGGAAGAATATTACTACGATAAAATTATGCTAATAAATAGATGCGAACTTAGGGGTCAGCAGGCAGTAGACTGTCTTACCCATGGTATATACGATAACAATATTCGAATGAACGTCCAGGGTGCTAGTTATCATAATCCAGAAGACGTTTTAAAATACTTTCGGAATATATCTTCTAAATTAAATGACTTTCCTAGACGGGTTACGCCTAACATGCGTGTTAGTGAAGACCTAAACCCCGGTGTTACTAAGGCAACAAACTCACAGTCACGGCAACAACCTAGATCAGATATTACCTGTTACAATTGTAAGGAACAAGGGCATATAGTGTCACGGTGTCCTAAACCTATACTCAAGTGTAGGAAATGTCGTCAATACGGTCATGAGGAGAACAATTGTGCAGATAAGGGTTTAGGAACTGCTACTGTCCCGGGACAAACTACGAACTCTTCCAGAAACGAGGCGAACAAAGTGCTTAGTATATTTCAGAATAAAAACGCAAGCGATAAATATTATAAACAAATTATTTTAAAAGATAGATCAATTAAAGCTTTTATTGACTTGGGTAGTCACTGTACGCTATTAAGAAAAGACATTGGAGAGCAACTCGGAATACCTATTGATAATAAAAATTTACCTACACTAAATGGGTTTGGTCTTGGAACTGTTATACCAAGTGGTCGCATTACTGTGCGAATTAGATTTGACGGCCTCGACGAGAATGTTGTAGTATACATATTTAGTGGAGCCTAATTTACTTACAGCGGATGCTTTAATCGGACACTCACTCACAGAGTTACCAGGAGTTAGGGTTTACAAGTCGGACACATCTCTATTTCTTTACAAGGATCTTCAATCAAACAACAATAAACTTGCTTTGTCGTGCTTAGAGAATAGTTACATTTATGGTATGTCTACTATTAAAGTACGCGCAGCGTCTGAAATAACTGGACTGATTTACATAAATACTGAGTCTTGTATGAAGAGCGGTAAAGAATATTTTATCTTACCTGGTGTATACACTATCGATAACGGAGTAGGGTCTATTATTGTCATCGGGCTTAGCTCAGAACCATTCACCTTAACTTCAAACACACTAATAGCTAGAGTTCTATATCTTACCGGCAATTTACCTCCAGTAGCTACAAAACTTACTGATACGGACTCGAATAAAATGAATATATTTAATATTGATGTTGTAAAAGACTCTATCACTATTGATCGGATTATCGTTGATGATGATTTGGACAAAGATACACTTACGAAATTATGTACATTGTTAAATTCACGACGAGATTGTTTCGCTTTTTCTTTGGAAGAGTTGGGTAAAACGTCATTAGCTGAAATGCACATTCAGTTGACAGATCATATTCCAGTAACTTACCGACCGTATCGTCTCCCAATATCAGAACGCGAAAATGTTAAGACCATTGTTAATCAACTGCTCGATACCGGGATCATTCGGGAATCAAGATCTCAATATGCTAGCCCAATTATACTGGTAGCTAAAAAAAATGGTGATACACGACTATGCGTGGATTACAGAGCGCTAAATCGGAAAACTTTAAAAGAAAAGTTTCCGATGCCTCTAATAGACGACCAAATTGATAATCTTTCAGGTCAAGTTTTCTTTAGTACTTTGGACCTGACATCTGGCTATCATCAGGTACCGCTTTCAGAAGAGTCAAAACACCTCACAGCATTTGTGACGCCCGACGGGCACTTCGAATATAACCGTATGCCCTTCGGTCTGACCAATGCGCCCGCTGTTTTTCAGAGACTTGTTATGAATCTTCTGAAACGTCGTAATATTCCCGGCGTGTTAGCGTATATGGACGACATTATTATTGCATCCACCACGATTGACGAGGGCTTGGATAAGTTATCGACTGTCCTTGACCTCATCAAAGACGCGAATCTAACCTTGAATTTGAGTAAATGTAAATTTTTAAAAAAAACTATCGACTATTTAGGATTCGAGATCTCATCAGAGGGTGTTCGGCCCGGACTTAAAAAGATTATGGCAGTTAGCGCGTTTAAAACTCCTCAAAACGTCCATGAGGTACGGCAATTCATAGGACTTGCGAGTTTCTTTCGTCGATTTGTTGCTGGATTTGCTACTATAGCAAGACCGTTAACCCGCCTTACGAAGGCCAATGTCGTTTGGACGTGAGGAACTGAGCAAGAAAACGCCTTCTCAAAGTTAAAGATGATGTTGACTCAGAGACCAATTCTAGCAATATACAACCCCAAGTACCAGACAGAGCTTCATACCGATGCGAGGTCGACCGGCTTGGGGGGTATTTTACTTCAGCGACCCGAAGAGACAAAGCCTTTCCAAGCTGTTGCATATTTTAGCCGACAGACGACAGCTGAGGAGCAGCATTTCCACTCTTATGAGTTAGAGACCCTCGCTGTCGTCGCGTCACTTAATCGTTTTAGGGTATACCTTCTTGGAATTGAGTTTAAAGTCATTACTGATTGTAATGCGCTTCGAACGACGCTGACAAAAAGGGACTTAATTCCAAGAATAGCTAGGTGGTGGCTTTCTGTTCAAGAATACTCGTTTACAATCGAGTATCGGCCAGGAGCTCGTTTAGCTCACGCAGACGCACTGAGTCGTAACTCGTTAGGACCTCTTGATGGCGAATCATTATCAGTAATGCTTGTAAATGACGTACACTGGCTGCAATCCGTGCAGATGAGTGACCCCCAGCTGTGTTACGTAAAAGCTGTTTTGAACACAAATTCAGTCGAAGCCAAAGATATTCGTAGAGATTACGACTTAAAAGACGGTAAAATATTTAGGAAGATAGGGAACGACTTACGTTGGGCCGTACCTAAAGATGCTAGATGGAAAATCTGCCAACTATGCCATGATGATGCTGGTCACTTTTCATATGAGAAGACTGTAGAAAAGGTCAAACGCGATTATTGGTTTCCACGATTGACACAATTTGTGAAAAAATATGTGAGAGCATGTATCCCATGTGCGTATTCTAAGCAATCTAGTGGCAAGAAACCAGGTTTGCTTCATCCGATTCCAAAGCCTGACATCCCTTTCCATAGTCTTCACATAGACCATTTAGGACCATTCGTGAAAAGCAAGAGAGGGAACACATACATTTTGGGCATAATAGATAGTTTTACAAAGTTTATAATCCTTCGTACGGTTAAAAATACAAAAAGTAAAACATCTATAAATATTTTAAAAGATGTGTTTTCTCTCTTTGGTACGCCTAAAAAATTAATTTCTGATAGGGGCACTAGTTTTACCTCTAAAGAATTTCAAACGTTTGTTAAGGAAAGCGGAATTAAGCATACATTAAATGCCGTTGCTACACCTAGAGCAAATGGCCAAATCGAAAGATACAATCGGTCAATCTTATCTTCTTTGATTGCATTGTGTCACGATGACGATGATAGGAATTGGGATAACCACGTGGGAAAGGTTCAGTGGAGCCTAAATAATACAATCAATCAAAGCACGGGTAAATCGCCTACCGAAATAATTTTCGGAAAACCTAGCGTCAACGTCACTGAAGGCCATTTACACGAGTTAAATGCGAACGATTCTATACCAAATGAGACGCTACAAAAAATTCGCGACGATGCTAGCGCTAAAATTAGGAAACAACAAGATGACATGAAACAAAGATATGATCGTAAAAGGTGTAAGGCCAGGACATATAAAGCTGGAGATTTGGTAATGGTCCAGAGAGTCACTAAGACCCCCGGTGAGAGTAATAAACTTGCACCCGCGTTTAGTGGTCCCTATAGAATCACTGCGGTATTTGATCATGATCGTTATGAAGTGAGTAGTGTTGAGGGCTATTCTAAGAAAAAGTATACTAATGTATTTTCGGTTGACAAAATTAAGCCGTGGATTAGATTTGAAGAATCTGAATTCGAGACCGAATATGATGATGATAGTGAAAACTAAAAACAACATTAGAAATACTGACAGTAGTTACGTAAGTTAGTTCTTAATATATTCCATTCCTTACCTTCTCCTTGAGACATTATTACTGCAACCTGAACAACCTGATGGAAGCTACTACACCTGGTGCGCGTGGATATTACCCATGGGCAGGTGTTATACTTCAAGGCTCCTTGTGTGGGCAAGCGACGTGCTGCTTCGAGGCCGTAGCTCCTGCTGTGGGCAAGCGGTGGGCAGACGTGACACTTCAAGACTGTAGCTCCTTGTGTGGGCAAGCGACGTGCTGCTTCGAGGCCGTAGCTCCTGGTGTGGGCAAGCGGTGGGCAGATGTGACACTTCAAGACTGTAGCTCCTTGTGTGGGCAAGCGACGTGCTGCTTCGAGGCCGTAGCTCCTGGTGTGGGCAAGCGGTGGGCAGATGTGACACTTCAAGACTGTAGCTCCTTGTGTGGGCAAGCGACGTGCTGCTTCGAGGCCGTAGCTGCTGGTGTGGGCAAGCGGTGGGCAGATGTGACACTTCAAGGCTGTAGCTCCTTGTGTGGGCAAGCGACGTGCTGCTTCGAGGCCGTAGCTCCTGGTGTGGGCAAGCGGTGGGCAGATGTGACACTTCAAGGCTGTAGCTCCTTGAGTGGGCAAGCGACGTGCTGCTTCGAGGCCGTAGCTCCTGGTGTGGGCAAGCGGTGGGCAGATGTGACACTTCAAGGCTGTAGCTCCTTGAGTGGGCAAGCGACGTGCTGCTTCGAGGCCGTAGCTCCTGGTGTGGGCAAGCGGTGGCCAGATGTGACACTTCAAGACTGTAGCTCCTTGTGTGGGCAAGCGACGTGCTGCTTCGAGGCCGTAGCTCCTGGTGTGGGCAAGCGGTGGGCAGATGTGACACTTCAAGGCTGTAGCTCCTTGTGTGGGCAAGCGACGTGCTGCTTCGAGGCCGTAGCTCCTGGTGTGGGCAAGCGGTGGGCAGATGTGACACTTCAAGGCTGTAGCTCCTTGAGTGGGCAAGCGACGTGCTGCTTCGAGGCCGTAGCTCCTGGTGTGGGCAAGCGGTGGGCAGATGTGACACTTCAAGGCTGTAGCTCCTTGAGTGGGCAAGCGACGTGCTGCTTCGAGGCCGTAGCTCCTGGTGTGGGCAAGCGGTGGCCAGATGTGACACTTCAAGGCTGTAGCTCCTTGTGAGGGCAAGCGACGTGCTGCTTCGAGGCCGCAGCTCCTTGCGTGGGCAAGCGGTGTACCGCTTTGAGGCTGTAGCTCCGTGTGTGCATGCGGACAACAAATCTGGAATTGTTGGACCATAGATCCTTGTCTGGGCGATACGTGGAAAACTTGGAAACATCCCCTTTAAAGCTGCATCGCAGCGGCATTGCAGAAGCAAGAAAAATTACTGAAAGCTGTCGACCCTAATGGCGAAATGTTGACTTGGGACAAGAACCTGGTGGGCTCAAATATTGCGACTTCTGAGATTTGCCTTATCCTTCAACTCAATGGATTTAAATGGATCACGTAACCCCTTGTATTGGACATCGACCCTGTGAAGACGACGTAGAAGCAACAGTCCATTGATTACGACAATCACAACGCTCAATAATTATGTAAGCAGAAGTACCCAGTGAATTAATTTAATAGTTTTATAGGTTTAGCTTTAAACTTGTGGTTTTCTCGTTTTTTTATATATGTAAGTAGCGCACCTAATCGTTCAATAGAATAATTAAGAGCAATGGGGTCATTCCTCTGAAGGATGGCCGAACCAAAAGTTTTAAAAGTAATGCTTTGTTTAACAAATAGTAAATTCTTATCTAATTTTTTTATATCCTTTTCTGTGATATCCGAGGTAAATTGCGATATCTATGAATCTGGATAGTTACGCCATCCATAGGGTACTGATTTGTAGCAAATAAGTTTTATTGTTTTTATTTTATTTTTTTGTTTTTTTTTTGTCTGGGACAGACACTTTCTCAGGATGGCCGACTGTTAATATTTAAAATTGTAGTAGTAGAAAAAGCTAAATTGTTATCGATTTAATTAGTCGACTAATATTGTGTTCTCTATGGCAACTCTTGTATAAAAATCCCCGTCAACCGAGGGTCCGCCCCTTTTTTGATTCGGCTGTCGTGACGACAACAACTTAACCAACGGCTGACTCATTTACGTGCCATCCATTTTGTTATTTAAAATAATTCAAAATAAAATAAATCTTGTAAAAAGTTTATATCCGCTTTTATTTTAAAACACGATTCTAGGATTTTTTATCCATTAGCATTGCAGTGACTGCCAGCAAAAAAACTTTTACAAAAAAAAAAACACTACGAAGTGAAAAATAACTTTAATTTTGGAAGTCGGTGTCGTTGGTTCCGCATTTTCGTTTTTTGACACCAAAGATTTTTCACGATTTCGGTCTTGGTCCCAGCCAGAGTAAAAGTTGTTCATAATGATGAGTACAATGACCCCTTAGGAGCAAAACGGTGATTAAAGGGGTTTGAAGGTTTTGGCTCCATCAGCCGCCATTTTGATTTTTTTTTAATAGCGGTGCACAATAAATGGCATATATTTGAATAGGGGACACTAATACAAACAAAACGTGAAATAACATAACATCATAAAGGGGTGCGCCAAAGTTCACCTAAATTTTCAACTCCGATAATTGAAAATCGGAAAATGTTCTTCCTAACATTTTTCATCCTAACAATCACAATTCCTAACTACTCTGTCTCTAATGTTCATAATTCCGAATCATTCAACTTCATAATGTCAGTAGCAATAAACATCTATTATACTTGTTATTTGTTTTCCTATATTTTCTCAACATAACCATCTTTTACACTATTATTCAAAGTCATATCTTTTTTGTTTAGATCGTCAACATAGGATGCAAAAGCGAGCGAAGGGGCACCCCGAGGTTCGGTTTTGTTAGGTTACTTTAAACCCTTTACACCGTCGACATAGGATGAAAAAAAAGTTGTAAGCGTGTTGACATTGTGTTAATTTTTTTATTTGATTCTATGTAGCATAAGAAATAAAAAAGCTGAAATCTATAGTAATTACATATTTTTTTCTGGGAAGGACGGAATCATAGCAAACTGGGAAGACAATTCCCAGCTGTCACCCCGGAGGACAGGGTTAGAGGGGACTATTGGGAATAATCCGTAAACATGAAATAATTGAATACACCAGCTAGTAGCTTAACATAAGATTAATTACTCATATTCGGTATAAATAATAATAATCATCCAAGAAGCTAAGCTGAATACGATATTCATGGTGTCGCGCCCATGTCATGTACCATTATGATACACATCACATGGGAGCAACATCCAAGTGTTCGTTTTCCTACAATGCAATTACAATTAGTAGCCAACTATTTTATTCCTGCCTTGCAAATTATTATCGATCTAGATGCAGACAAAATAAATTCGATTGTTTTGGTGTTTTCGAGTGGATTCTGGCTCTTAAAAGCCAATTAAGGATCAGAAACGACAATGTTGTATTGACTCAGGTCATAATCGATTTAAATCGATGAAAAACACCCTTGAAAAGTAAGTCGAAAACTGAATTTTGAAGAAATTAAAGGTACAGATTTCGACTTATATTTCGGTGAATAACTCCGAAACCTGACGCTTTAGGATATTATGGTGTATTACATATTTTGTTTTTTTTTTTAGTGTCCTCTATCTAAATATATAACTTTCGTTGTGCACCGCAATTCTGAAAAAAAATTAAAATGGCGGCCGACGTTAGGGCTACCCTCCATACAAAAATCTTCAAACCCCTTATTTATATTTTTCTTTTCTTTTATGTAAACCTCATAATGAATTTAAAACTTTATTTAATATGGCATCTTCTGAGTAAAACGATTAACAATGCTTAGTAAATTTTTAAATAATACACTCACACTTAGTCCGGTTTCATTAGCTATTTGGTTTTTGTTATATCAAATTTTATGCAGCGCAATAATTTTTACCCTCTCGCTGTAATATTTATATTTGACTGCATTTTGAAAATAATAACTACAACACCGCTAATAGATTTAAACACCTCGTCACTAACCAACATAGTCGTAACACGTAACGAACAGCATACTCTGTCTACCTCACAGAAATCGAAATAATTTTGTTGGTTTTCTGTGGTCTACCCACAAAATTTATTATTTGTGTGAACAAGACGAACGATCGAGACAAAAACTAATAAGTATTTATCGAACTACCTAATAAAGTGAGTGTGTGTGCGTGTCTTACGTGTCTACAGTGTATACGTGTATAGTATACTTAGAAACAACTTATAGAATAAGGTCGTAAGTCAAACCGAAGCGTCAATGTATTGCTTTGTGAGATTGGTAATCGACTTATGAACGCCACTGTAACTACGAAGGTTTTCGGATTTTTGCCTTTACTTGTGCTACATGACATTGCTTCTTGCCAAATTTCATGATCCTAGATTAACGGGAAGTACCCTACAGGTTTTGATTCCGGAACATAAACGCCTGTATCTTTTGATTGCGTCGACTTAGAAGTTTTATTTTTTCACTGCTTCAAGGGATTGCAGCCCTGAGTATTTGATAGGTATAAGTTTTTTCAACTTGGTAACTCCAGGCGTTCCTGAGAAAAAGGGTCTTGACTGACGGACAGACAGACGGACAACGAAGTGATCTTAAAAGGGTTCCGTTTTTCCTTTTGAGATAAGGAACCCTAAAACATCAAAATATTTCTAAAATTTTTCCCGTCGATCAAGTGAAACATTGTAGCTTGCGAAAAAATCAATTAAGTAATTGAGTAAATTTTTTTTATAGACTTGTACTCATCGGAGGAACCCTATTGAAATGGCTCTTTTTATTCAAAGAAGTGTAATTATAATGCATAAAAAACCAATTTTCGGTTTATTAACCGACTTCAAAAAAGGAGGTTCTGTATTCGACCCGTATGTATGTATACAGGATGAATTTATCAAGTGGGCGTGGATGGCCAAATCCGAAACTATGAGGACTAGCGAAAAGTACTCAAAGGAGTCGCGGGCTCGATATTGATGAAAACTAAAACTGCATCATTGAATTTTTGAAAAATCAATATTTCTAGCCAGGAATCGAACCTGTTGATTTTGAACAAAAAAAAACACATCTGTATTATTACACCATTCGATATTGTCGCCACGTCGCTAATAAGGATCGAATTCTGGGAAGTGATGACCAGAGGTCGGAGTAGGTAGATTGATTTAAGGTCGTTGACGTCAAACGTAAAGGATAATATGGATATGCCTCCAAAATACCGGAACTTCATATTTATTGTGATATTTGTTCCGGAATTTTAAAATTAGCACGAATTTGTGTTTAAGGTGAAAAACGTATTAATAATATCAATCTACGCTGCCAGTGTTAGCTAATGGTGAAAGAAATCAGTATTTTATTTTATACAAAAATACCTTGGAATGGTTACACCGTATTTTGTTCCTTACTGTTGAATTAGAAATGACGCTTGACAGTATGAGACAAAACTTAGACAGGGCCTTTTGTTTCTTTTGTTTCTTTATCTCATGTTCATCTATGTTCACAACGCATTGACCGCACGCAACGACCAATCAGAAGCAAGTATCCTGTATGACTCATTGGGTGTTCATATAATAAACGATTTTGCTAGCCTATCTGTATGTTTTTTATTTTATTTTATTCTATAATTCCAATCCCGGAACTTTTTCCGGTACTTCCCGCACATTATGGATAAAATGACATGTCCATATTATAATATCTTGACGCAAGTATATAAAATCAATCTACCTACTCCGACCTCTGGTGATGACATACGGCAAACTAAAGGAAAGAGCTCATTTTCAAGAAAATACCTTTTTTATTATTCTTATGTTACGTACCTCATCTTCATATGCCTAGCCTTTTCCCAACTATGTTGGGGTCGGTTTCCAGTCTAACCGGATGTAGCTGAATACCAGTATTTTACATGGAGCGACTGCCTATCTGACCTTCACAACCCAGTTACTGGGTAATACGATACCCCTTCCCCTTGGTACGATTGGTTGTCAGACCTTCGAGCTTCTGACTACCCGTAACGACTGTCAAACAGTGGCGTGCATTGGTTTTCAGAATAGGTAGGCCGGGTCTAGTCTAGGCAAAAGCGGTCACTAATCAGAAAAAAAGTGTAGCGTATTAATTTGAACGAGTAAAGACCAATGACAATGTGCGAATAGCACGGGAGCCGAGTAGGCCGTCCGGCGACTGCCTACTGCCCTGCGTGTTTGTATGAAGATTTTGTTTTTTGTAAGGTATGATAATCTTTGTCGTAAAAATCGTTTCTTAATTGTGGGGCACGCACTAAAATGTAATTGACAGGCTTATGTTGATATATCGAGGTAGGCACTGCTTATATGCCTTTATGCAATGCACGTCACTGCTGTCAAAGATCCAGGAATGACAGTTGGGACCAACGGCTTAACGTGCTTTCCGAGGCATGGAGGGGTCTCGGTATGTAAAGATGGTCACCCATCCACAGACCAACCGCGGCAAGCGTAGCTTAACCTGATGGATTGACCTGTGCGGCTGTTATTATTTAGCCGGGCCCGGGTTATGTTACCTACCTACTAAACCTTAACTGATTAATTGTTGAAAATGATGACCATTGTTTTCAATACATAGCTGGATTCGACGTCTCAAGGATTGTACCTACTGCTTTCAGCATTACAATATTATTGATTCACTAGAATATTTTCCGAAGATCGTAATAGAAATTTGAAATTAGAACATAATGTTGTGAAGGTGACTGCGCTGCGGGTGTGTTAATAAAAATATTGAGCATCATTTCGAACAAGGTACGTAATGTAGGTATAATTACTTTAAAATAAGGAAAAAATAAGAAGAAGTTTTTTAAAATTCAACATTTTCCCGTATGTCATTACTTCCCAGAATTTGATACTTATTAGGGACACTATCACATGAGTGGACAAACGGAACAGAGGCAAAGCTTTTTAAGAACGTGCATTTGTTACCTATTTTCGTAGGGTTGTCACAATAGGTTAAGACAAATTCAAATTCAAATATTTATTGCTCAACACAGTAATTTTATCCATTTCCAGATGTTAAGTGAATGCGCAGTACACTGTATTGTACCAATTCAGGCATGCAATATTCATAATTATAGTTATACAATTTCATTACATAATGTCATAAATTCAAAAATAATAAAAAATAAGTTGTACAATGATATAAATTCAAATTAATAAGTTAACAATGTCATAGATTAAATTAAAAGGTAATGTCAAAGTAATTAATAGAATTAACCAATTTATAATTTTTCATGCATTGTATTATTCAAATTAAAATATATGCCAGTAGTCATTCAAATTACATTATATAATTGCACTTAGATAGAATTAAGCTTAAATAAATCGGCCTTTTGACATATCTAATTATTGTTTATTTAACTTGTCTGTTAAGAATTCACCAATGGAATAGTACGCTTTTTTAACCATAAAGTCTGTTAGCATTCTTTTGAATTTGTTTACATCATTCTCAAGTCTTATAGTCGTGGGTATCATATTATAAATTTTTGGAGCCATTCCCAGAAAACTTTTTGCATATAATGCTGTTTTGTGAGGCACAGCGTGAATCTTGTCCTGGTGACGTTTACTAGTCAGGGTGTCAAATAAGTATAAGTGTTTTTTAACGAACATTGCTACTTCAAACGCGTATAGAGATGGAAAAGTCATTATTCTTAGGTCAATAAAGTGTGGTCTACAACTATCAGTAGCTTTTATTTGGCACACAGCTCTTAAACACTTTTTTTGTGCCTTAAACACTAGCTCCCTATCCGATGAATTTCCCCAGAACATTATGCCATAGCGTAATGTAGAAGACACGTATGCATGATATGCAGTCAGTACGGTTTGACGGCTTGCTATTTTACTGAGATTATGCAAAGCGTACTGGAACTGATTAAGTCTTTTTATTATATGTTCAATATGTTTACTCCATTTCATATTCTCGTCTATATAGAGTCCCAGGAACTTTGTGTGCTTTGTTTCTTCTATTGCTTTGTCAGCATATTTTATATTAAGTTTATCTTGATTTATTCTTTGTTTAAATGACATAACATAAGTTTTATCTAAATTTACATTAAGATTGTTATTATTTAACCATGTTATTAACCTGTTTAGATTTAGATTTATATCCATTTCATAACTATGTGAATCCCTATTTTGGTCTGTGAAGATAATTGTACTATCATCAGCGAACAGGGTCATGGGATGCTCAATAACTCTAGGCATATCGTTGATGTATACGAGGAACAATGGTGGGCCGAGGACGCTACCCTGAGGTACACCAAAGTTTGTTTTTCTAGGTTTTGATTGGTACGTTTGTTCTAATTTTGTCTTCTGGCAGATCTTTTGTATACTCGTTATTTGATACCTATTTTTTAAATACGATTCAATTAATTTTAATACGTTGCCCCTTACTCCATATTTTTCTAATTTATACAAAAGTATGTTAAAGTCAACAAAATCAAATGCCTTGGTCATATCCATGAATAAGGCAGTCGCCCGTGTCCGTCTATCCATATTTGTTACCACTTTATTTACAAGGCTGTATATTGCCATATTAATATTTTTGCATTTTCTAAAGCCGTACTGTTCTTCCGCAAATATTTGATGTTTTTCAAGAAAAGGATACAGGTTATTGTAAATAACTTTTTCAAAAATTTTTGAGAAAATTGGAATTAACGCTACAGGTCTATAATTCTTAGGATGTTGTCTGTCATCTTTCTTATACAGTGGTTTTATTACAGATATCTTTAAATCTTTAGGGTATGTACCATTTTCTATGCATAAATTTATAATGAAACTAAGAACAGGAGATATTTCCATAGCTACAGTTTTTATTACCTTAGTGATAATCTCGTCGTAACCTGCACTGTTGGTATTTTTTAAGGTTCCGATAATTTTGTATATATCGATAGGGATTGAAGCCGGCATAAACATAGAATTAGCTGTGTTGGTAATAAATGATAAGTCAGGATTTTTATTATTACTTAGCGGTTGAACTAAATCAATATAATAATTATTGAACGTTTCTGCAATTTCTAGTGGGTCTGTTATCTCTTTGTTATTGATAATTATTTTAGGTATATATTCTTTTGGACAGTTTAATTTATTTTTATTTATGGTCTGCCAGGTAGCTTTCATTTTATTGTTGGAGTTATTTATATAATAGTTATTTCTTGATTTCTGTGTGAGATAGATGATTTTTTTGAGCCGGTTAGTATATGTCTTAAGTTTTTCTTTGTTTTCCGGAGTTTTATGTCTTCTTAATTGCCATAACATGTCTCGCTTGCTTTAAATTAAACAAAACATTTGTTAAATAGTTTTATTATTCAGTATGATTTACAAATTACTTACTCTAATAATTTTTTCTTTTATAATTTTTGTTTTTTAATCATTTATTGTTTCTTTTAATGGTGTGGTAAATGCTTTGAGCTGAAACAAAAATAAAATGGAAATGCGAACCGAACACTATTATACAAAAGACATAGGTAGACCTATATTTTAAAGATTGTATACTTATTTTTTAAATATTTATTTAATTTCAAGACCTTTTTACAGATTAGTCCGATTTTGATAATTCTTTTTTTAATGGATAGAACATACCTCGAAGTTGGCCCCATGTAAATTTGGAAAAAAAAATCCTACCCTAAGGGTGGGAAAATAGAGGTAATTTGTTGTTCATTCACAGATTTTAATGCTGAGCTGTGTATTACAATTAAAATTAAAGGCCTATCTATGTTGGTATATAAAGCCTGTTTTTTTAAGTATTTTACTATACAAAAAATAATAGTTAAAGTAGGATTATACAGGGTGATTGGAAGATGGGTGCAAAGCTTTAAGGCGAAGATAGTGCAGACAATTTAGAACCATTTAAGCCATGGTTGTCTTAGACGAAGTCTTACCAAATATTTTTAACCAAATTTTTAAGTTTTTTTTCGGAAATTCTCAAAATTTAATGTAAACTGCATAATTATGGCCAAATTGAATGATAAATGAATTCATTTTTTATTTATTTAATTAAAGTAATGTGTAAGCAATCAAGCAAAACATGTTTTAGGCTTCTGTGTCATTAGACATTTTTTTTACAGACATTTAAAGATCAGAAAAAATAAAAAAATTGTACAATACGTCTTTTAAACCTTATTCAAAAAAAAAACGGAGGGTGCTTTTTTTGTTCAAACCTTTTTGAAGACATGCTTGATAATCGCTCTTTCTTTTGAGGTATCATTTATGCGGATATCTTACAAATTATTGAAATTAGGGCCTACAAACCAATTTGAGGGAGAATTTTTTTTATTTTAGGCAGACTAATTAAAACAACATTTGAATTAAAATTATTTATTTTTCATGTTCAAAATGACGGCCGTGATTCCTAATACAAGCACGGCCCCGTCTTCTAACTTCTGTAGTCGTTATTTTCAACATCATCTCCTGCTTCATTGTCTCAAACGCTGAATTTATTCTTTGTATCAATTCTTCTCTAGTGTTAATTTCTTTGTTGTTATACACCAGTTCCTTGGCCCGGCCCCACACGAAAAAGTCCAACGGGGTCAGATCTGGGGAGCGAGCGGGCCAAGGGATGGGTCCATCCCTGCCGATCCAGCTATCAGGAAAGCAATTGTTGAGGTGTTCCCTTACATTTAAAGTCCAATGCGCTGGACAGCCGTCTTGCTGAAAGATGACTGTTCGGTCTCTTTCGAAGATCGGGACACCTGATTCCTCTATCAGCAGTGGTAAATCAATTTGCAGAAATTGCAAATAATTTTCGCCATTCAATGGATCAGGCAAAAAGTGGGGCCCAATCAATGTTCTGCCAATTATTCCAGCCCATACATTCACAGAGAATTTCATCTGAAATGACACCTGCTTCTTAAAATGTGGATTGTTGTCTACGTCGGCCCATTCATGGATGTTGTGAAAGTTTGTAATACCTTCCCTTGAAAATTTACTTTCATCCGTCCACAAGATTGATTTCAGAAACCACGCATCTTCGATGTCTCTGTTGAGGAGGAAACGGCAGAACTGAATTCTTCTTTGAGGATCTTGCTCTACTAGACCTTGCACACTCCTGCCATGGAACGGATACTTATCATTTTGGTGCATTGTATGCCACACCTTCCATTGAGAAATGTTTAAATTTCGAGCTACTGCTCTAGTACTGGTAGTAGGATCCGCTTGAAATGCTGCTAAAATGTCTTCGTCGACGGCAGTTTCGTGTCTGCCCGGGTTGACTCCAGGTTCCACGCGGTGAAACCCATCTTGGGCAAGACGACGAAACGTGTTGTAAAACACTCGGACATTCGGTATCCTGCGATTCGGATAGCGCTCTTGATACATCCGTCGCGCCAAAGATCCATTGCCGTCTGCTCTACCGTACATAAATACGATATCCGCATATTCTTGATTGGAAAAAGTAGCCATAGTCACTTAACAATTAAGAAAAACGGCGTAGGAGCGCACTAAACGTCAACTCAACACAATTAAGTCAAAAATCAACACGTGCAGGAGCGCGAGGCTACGACTGGACACGGTGAAACAAAAAAGTTCAAAACTAACGCAAACAACACGTGCAGGAACGCAAAGGGCTACAACTGAACACGGTAAATTGTGAATCAACACGACAACGTCCACTCACAAGGGCAGTAGTTTGACTAATAAGTAAAAGATGTAACGGCTTCATCACAGACCGACTGACCCTGACTAAAGAAAAACGACTTTGTTGCCTCAGTAACTAAGACCATTTTGCTGTAAAAACCAACTCTTTATCGCTTTTTGCTATTCATTGGGCGTTCTACCTGGAAATGCCGTCGCACCGCGCTCGGTGGCCATTGTTTAGAGAATCCCCTCAATGGGTTCCCCTCAATTGGTTCCTGCATGTGCCAAAAATTCTTAGAATTGAACAATGTTATCATTTCGAGCACATAAAGTATTCTTTTAAGCAAAAATTTTGTGTTTTGTTAGACTGCCTAAAATTTAAAATTTCTCCCTCGATTTGGTTTATTAGGTCCTAATTTCAATAATTTGTAAGATATCCGCATAAATGATACCTCAAAAGAAAGAGCGATTATCAAGCATGTCTTCAAAAAGGTTTGAACAAAAAAAGCACCCTCCGTTTTTTTTTTAAATAAGGTTTAAAAGACGTATTGTACAAATTTTTTATTTTTTCTGAGGTTTAAATATCTGTAAAAAAAATGTCTAATGACACAGAAGCCTAAAACATGTTTTGCTTGGTTGCTTACACATTACTTTAATTAAATAAATAAAAAATTAATTCATTTATCATTCAATTTGGCCATAATTATGCAGTTTTCATTAAATTTTGAGAATTTCCGAAAAAAAACTTAAAAATTTGGTTAAAAAAATTTGGTAAGACTTCGTCTAAGACAACCATGGCTTAAATGGTCCTAAATTGTCTATACTATCTTCACCTTAAAGCTTTGCACCCATCTTCCAATCACCCTGTATAACAGTTAATATATAAAGTAAGGTAGGTAGCCATTTTAAAAGTAATCAAAAATTAAGCATGCAGTAATAAGTAAATTCTATAATTTACTTATTACTGCATGCTTAATTTTTTGAGGCTATCCTCAAAAAATTATAAAATAAAAACTTTTTAACAAAAAAATTAAACCTCCGAAAAAACTGAAAAGCAAAAAATAAAAACCTTTTTTATTTTACCTTAATAAATAAGTTCTTAAACTAATGCAAGTATACCTAAAAATTTTGAGTCGGCGCCAAACAATCAATGAACAAAGATCACTAAATTACCTTAAAGGACAAGTCCAGTTTCTGCCCTCTGGTAATTCTGGTATAGATAAATGTTCATGATTTAAGGTTTTTCAGTAAGATTTAAAAATTTAGATTTAAATTACTATGGATTAATTAATTCAGTATTACTTGCGTAACATAATTCTCAAAAAAACAGTACTCAATCGTAGCTTCCGCTTTGCCATTTTAAACGGGAAGTACTAAAAATGTTTTTGACGTTCCATTTTATCCCGTAATTATCTTTAAATAGTGTGAGCAATAATTATAAGCCGCTTATTTTAGATGAAAGGAATATATTAACGTATTTGCGTATAAAATACGACAATATTACTAAAATATTTTTGTGTACACCTCAAACGTGTTTTTCTTCGGATACCCACTTCCTAACATGAAGGTAAGTATTTATTACTTTTTTGACATGGCATTGACATTTATTTTTTGGTTGTCAGTTCCAAGTTGCGTGTATGCGTTCCTTGCTTACTATGCGATTATTTTCTGTTATGGATATTTTCTTTAAACGACCATTGCTGTTCTACACGGAGTGACATCATCTAGACACGATGACTATTGCTATACTTATAGGATTCTGCTTTTCCTTTCGATTTGGATATTATGATGAGGTGCATCGCTGTGCTGCGGATTCGCAGACATATCGTGTCAATGCTGGCGTTACCCCTGCAAGTGAGCCTTGCTCGATGGTTATCAAATCAGGTAGGCCTCTATACTACGGCAGTCGCGTAAACCATGCAGCAAAGGCAGTACATTGAGCAGTTGTGTTATAATTTAAAAATACAATGACATGTCTTATTGTTCCAGCTCCCATTAGATGGATACGCAAGTATTACGATTGTTATAATTTATTAAATACCAAAGCTGCTGACAATGAGAGATTACTAGGTCATACAATGGTCTGCCACGTCATGACGCTAGTATGGTATCTTGGCTGGGCAAGGCATCAAAATAACGTGCTAGCACCAGCTACATTTTTGGACAATGTTTTGGTGTCTCTAGAAGACGTTTAATTTTTTTATCATTTTATTTAAGAATGTATGTACAATAAAGTAATTTGTTTTGCAATAAATACATACATAGTTTCATTTATTATAATCCCAATTCAGTATCAACAAGTAGCTACATATAAATAATATTATGGGTATTGAAGATAGAAACCAAAATACGGAATTAAAGATGAAGCCAATATAATATTATGTGCATTTATGTGACAAACAATAGGTGCTTAACATTTTTGTTACACAAATAGAAATATCCAAAAAACTGTAGAATATGATCTCAGACCAACAAAATGTTTCATTTACCTCACAAAGACATACCACCAATTAGTACCTGTATTCGCTCACAGATGTCATTATACTAAAAAAAGCTAAGAAAAATCCCTAGCGTATAATCCTTATTTTGACCAGCTTACGCAAGATCCTGACTCCTGAAACTTATTAATTAATAAACTATAAAATACGACGATTATAATAATATAAGAATCATTACTGAACATTTTCTTTGACTGCCTAGACATTGGCCCATTGCTCCACCAGACATGTCCTTTATAGAAATAGCCAAATCAAATTAATAATGCAACGTGAAATCTCCAGCGCTAAATATTAACATTCCAAACAAAAAATGCGCTCTCCGCACAACCACTCGCAACGATATTAAGTTGCTTGTTTGGCGCCGACTCAAAATTAGTTAGGTATACTTGCATTAGTTTAAGAACTTATTTATTAAGGTAAAATAAAAAAGGTTTTTATTTTTTGCTTTTCAGTTTTTTCGGAGGTTTAATTTTTTTGTTATCTCAAAAACGAATGAACCAATTTTGATAATTCTTCACTAATGTGATCTACATACATTCAGGAAGGTTTTTGTATATAATACTAAAAGTATATAATAAAAAGTATTTCGAGAATTCATTACGAGTGGCGAATTCTTACGTGTTTCAGATGTTATTTCAATTATTGCAACGTTACACAATATGTTGATTACAGAAGTACCTACCTAAGTAGGTACAAAAAAACCACACGCTGTTAAGATCCCTAAAAAGTCAGCAAGTTCAAGATAAGACAGCTATACTAGCCTGCATTCCTTGGAAGGGTTGGGCGAAATGTGGGTACCTATAGTACACCCACATTTCGCCAGTTATGTTTAAGTCCCATGTAATAGGGGGCGAGCCAACAACATCAAATCCAGACTCAGCTGCTACTTAGAAACTAGATGAAAAAATCCCAAACATTTTGCCAGACCGGCGACTCGGGAATCAAACCCAGGAGCTCAGCTTCCCTCATCCTTGCAGTAGTGCTTGCGGCCACTATAGCAACGAGGCATTTAGTATATTTGAATATTTCTACTAAATAACGTCATGCGGGTCGTTCGACTAGTGGCTGAGGCGCGTGATCGATATGCCGCCGCGCCGCGCCGCCGCCGCCACGTTGCAGTGCGTTGCGCACTTTGCGCAGTCCTGTCAATGACTGGTGTTTGTTTGTTGCAGGTGAGTGCAGCCCCGCGGGCGCCACGTGCATGTCTCTATCATGCTGGACTGCCTCTGGTAAGTCCTGTGCTGTCCGCATGCGCTCCTACTTTACACGGACTCATTTATTGCATACCACTCGCGTTTAGGTGCGTCGCCTCACCATGTAATAGGTACATAATTGGAAAAATCGACGTTGCGAAAATACTAGGACAAAATATTGGATAATAATCCGGTCAGTTAAGGGGCTGTCTCCACGAGCGAGAGAATCGTGGCGATATTATCGTCCTGCCACGTATTTCTATGCACTCTCTTAGAACGTGTCTCCACACGGCGATATCATCGCCGCGATAATTTGATGGCACGGCGAGACTGTCGCCGCGATTCTCTCGCTCGTGGAGACGGCCCCTATGGAAAGATTATCGAAATACTTAATACGAGCTAATATCAGGATATTTGCAAAAGGAGATCCAGTCTGTTTAGGACGTTTGAAAAATTTAATGCCGATTGGCAATCAATGGGTTCTTGGCTTGTCAGTTAGAATAACATCTAGTTGCTTAGGATATCGACTTCTCCATAGTGATCTACGCTTTCGAATGGGCAACTAGCTTCACCTTTCTAACTGACCGACTACTTAATTTTGACAATTCTAAAGTGCCTGTAATGGTTTAATTGAAATAAATGCTTTGAGTTTTGAGTTTTGAAACATGGCTCGAATGTAGCAGTTAACCAGTCAGCGCACCGCCAGTGCATACATTCTGTAGCCAAATAAAAAAACCGGTCAAGAGCGAGTCGGACTCGCGCACCGAGGGTTCCGTACCATCATAATTATGATCATAATAATATTTTTTAAATTTTCATCGGCGAGGCTTATATTTGTCAGAGAATTTCATCACTGCGCGCTGTGGTGTAAAATATTTCAATTTTAGGTCAGCGCCATCTCTTGACCGATAGTGGAATTAATGTAACTTTTGTTGATGATTTCTGAAATTTAGAGACATCGTTTTATTTTTCCTGTAATCTTTACATAAACTTCTATCACATAGAATAATTTCAGATTTATTTTTCTCCTTCGGAGATAAGGGGGAATCGGTATTTTTTTATATTTTTCATCATAAGTCGAAAATATGCGGTCTAAAAATAAAAGAAAAAAATTTTGAGAATATGCAAACTGCGCTCTTTCATATGATATCCCACATGCCCTAGTAGCCACTTTTCGAATTTTTCAGACCCCTTTCATCTTGCAAAAAAAAATGTCTTTCTTATTTGCAAAATAGTTGGGCAACCGTCACTTAAAACTGTTCCAAATTTCAAGTTGATATATGTTATTAATAATTCTATTCCAATTTATCCTAATTTCTATCTAATTTTATCTAGTTTTGACTAATTTCGTTTCACTTTATTTCATTTAATCTTTTTATTATGTGATTTAACCTAATTTTATGATTGTATGACATGTGTAAAATATTACTAATATTGACCAATAACTTGTATGTGTGGTGCAAACTGTCAATATAAAGAAAGAAAGAAAAATGTTTATTTGGACACAGTTCGTAAAACGCAAAATACAAAATTAATAAAAAAATAAAAAATAATGTTTCAGACAACAATAGTGTGTGCCTCACGGCTGCGCCAAAAAGGTTCATTTCAGCATTAATGCCAGACAGATGCTGTCTGACGCTGGTTTTCTAATGAACCCTTAGGGAAAAGTGACGGGGAGTAAGTACACACAGTTTCAACATACTTATAAATAAATAAACTAGTAATCACGTACATATCATTACAAATACAAATAAGAAAAAAAAAACAAAACAAAAACAAAACAACAATACAACAAAATACAAATATAACAAAATATAAGTTGGTTATTGATAAACAAATTAGTAGTTCTTGAGATATCCATTTGTGACAGACAGACAGGCAGACAGACAGACTGAGTCGCACCACAAGGGTTCATTTTTACCATTTTGGTACGGAACCCCAAAAATGAAAATTTACTACTTTAACACGTATAATAATTTATTAATATGTATTTAAAAAAAGGAATCGCAAAAAAAAACTATAAGCAGAAGTCCCGCGGTACTAAGGAGTAGCTCCTTAGTACCGCGGGACCCATTCCTACATCCATTTTGAGAGGCAGACATAATCGAGTTACTCTCAATGTGCGTATTACCTAATTTTCGCTCTCAAAATGGATGTAAGAAGTTTATAAACCGTCGACAAACACGTGATCGGTCTATAATTCATGGGTTCCGCGGGACTACCTGATTTATGGAGCAGGTGGGTAACGCCTGTTGTTAGAAACTGCGGTAGCGACCCAGACTCTAAAGATGACTGGAACTGAGATGCCAGGCAAGTGTGTGAACTAATTAGCCATTTCAACCAAAAGTTGTGCAGTCCGTCCGGTCCTGGCGATTTCCAATTCGGTAACGGACGGACCGCTCTGGCAACGTCTAATGGCGTAATTAGTACTGTTTCCATCTGTGGTAGAGTCGCACACACATTCGCTCGACATCCCGTATCCAGCCAGCCTCAATGTGACAGACGGGCACCGACCAGATGCTGCGCCAAAACGCACTCGTGGCGGCATCATCCGGGCGGCATACATCTTTCACATATTGTTCAGGTCGCTCCCAAGCTATACACCCACCTTTCATCGCTCTGGAACATGCGGTTCTGCGTGTATCGATCAATCCGCCGCTTATACCGCCGAATTCGGCTCGCCCATGCACAAACTTTCTGCTTCAGGAAGTCGATGCGCTCTGTGGCACGGGATATGTATTCTCGAGGGCTGATTCCAGTCCCTGAGAATGCTCGTTTCACAAAACTCATCACTCGTGGTCGTATATTGCCCTCCCTGAAGCAGTATAGTTTGCCCATGAGTACCCTGGTCCCATCGATACGCCTCTCGATCCAATGCTGCCAGCCTGGTACGGCTGGTTTTGGTCGAGTAGCTCCGTCACAACTTGGAAACTTGACGTTAGCTAAACGACATGCCGCAACAGCCGCACAATACAGGATCGAGTGTGTATCAACGGGATCCTCGCTGCTCTCGAAGAAAATCTTGAGCTGCGAGTCCAAGGCACACACCTCACCAGCGCCCTATTTTTTTTTTTGCATGGGTATTTGGTAAACATGCATATTATTATGAATTTATATATCGCGGGATCATGGGGTCCCGGTCATTTGGAAGGCGTACGAGGGGCCGAAGCCAACTCGCAGAGGCCCCTTAAGAAATTTTAATGAAATGTGGCACCAACCGACGAATATCCCTGTATGCACTATGCAAGTGCACCCAAGGACAACCCCCGGTTGGTGTAGGACTATTGCAGGATATGGAAAAATAAAAAGTTGTGCTACGGGTTTGGGTGACTAAAGTGGACTGGTTACCAAGAACTATGGAAGAACTATGACCCCTGCCTAATCAATGTTTTATATATACACGGATAAAATAGCAGGGGGTGACTTGCACACTCAATAATGGGCCCCCGGAGACGGTCGCTAGCACATAGTGACGTAGCGACAAGGGGGCAACATGTCCTGAAGTGCTTATGAGGAGTGGAGAGGTATTCCACGGCTATCAGGACAATCCCGGAAGTACGGTCAAGATCCCTACCAGCATCTTACTGAAATACTTCCTTCCTCCGAGCACGTTTGCTCTTGCGAATCTCCATTCAAGACGGCCAATAAAGGCAAGAATGAGGTGGGAGCTCTGTACCTCGTCATTGTTCACTCCAGCCGGCCAATAAAGGCAAGCCAGAGGTGAGGATCAAGACTTCTCCCGGGAGATAGGGTCCGTGGGGTCGCTACTGCCCAACAGCTCGCCACATGCTGCCCTGCGGGTTTCTGTATCTCTCTTGGTCTGGCTCCTCACCCTAGACCTGTTCCGGCAAAGTAAATTCTTCCGGCTCAGGCCTAGAGTTCGGAGCGCGCAAGCCCCACCACGACTTCAACGTAGAGATACGGCGATATTATTATGATTATAATCAGCCTATAATGTTTCCACTGCTGGGACATAGGCCTCCGCTCTGTGAGAAGGAGTGGACCGTTATCCACCACGCGGGCCCAGTGCGAGTTGGTAGATGTCACATGTCTTTGAATTTATGGTTCTAGGACATGCCGGTTTCCTCACGAAGTTTTCTTTCACCGTTTTGAGAGCAGTGGTGATGACATAATATTATATACTTATTATATAATATTAGATTAAAAAAACTATAATTAGGTGAAATTAAATATCATTAAAACAGTTGCGGAACAGGTGATTTGGTCTACTTTAATGAAAAAGTTAAATTAAAAATTTAAAAAACCCCCGACTAAAACAAAAACCTCTAAAAACTAAAATAATAATATATATTGGCCCTTGAAGTTTAATATAAGTTGCAAGAAATATTTTGATCCAAGCATCCTCACGTCGGGGGACGGCTAATGAAAACGCTAAACAGATGAGGCCCAGCAATAATGAATGTAGCTATTGTAGAAAACATTAGCCGTCCCCCGACGTGAGGACGCTTGGATCAAAATATTTCTTGCAACTTATATTAAACTTATAATAGGTTTTTGTTTTAGTCGGGGGTTTTTTAAATTTAACTTTTATTGTTTGCTTTTTAAACTTTATAATATTATATTACTAGTACTTAAACATGCTATACGATCGACACGCGACTCACCGAAATCTGCGCAGTTGTACGTATTTTTTTACCACATTGAAGCGAAGCTAGTTAGGTACTCGTGGTCGTTGGCGTTCATTCCATACTAACGTATTCCTCAGTGAATTCGCCATTTGTGGTGGCGAGCATCTTGGATTTGAAATTTGTAATAGTGTATAGTATTCTACTAGTCAAGCTCTTTCATTTGATACCCATATTGAGGGAATTGTGAAAAAATATGTAATCCGCCATTTTGTGGCGGCGGCCATCTTGGACCGATTTTCTTCAAACATAGCAAGAACACTCGCGACTAATTCACCTTGCAAACAAAAAAAAAAACAAAATTAAAATCGGTTCATTTGTTCGGGAGCTACGATGCAACAGACAGACACACACACAGACACGTCAAACTTATAACACCCCGTCGTTTTTGCGTCGGATTACGAGAAAACTTTAGGTACATCGGATGGTAAATCTTTGTGACGAATTTGGTTTCCGAACTAGGGAGTCGATTGCAATCAGTTTTAGATTTGTGACCACTAAATTATGTCACTTTCAAAAGAATGTGATCGTATAAAGATGAACATAATTAAGTTATCCCGCTAGAAACAATCCTGGTTAAAGATCAACTAGTATTAAAATGTTACCCATGAATGTGCTACTAACTATAATAGTTAAGTGTGATGGTATAAATAACAAGTCGATCCTGACAGCCTGACGGACCGCAACCTCAACGCGTAGCACGCCTCGACAGACTCGCAGGTGACGCGACGCGCGACGGTCGTGTGTCGCGGAGCAAAGCGGACCTGCCGGTCTCGAACTCCTAAGGATTGTATGCAGCTGATACCTAAAAGCAACCCAAAAGCACGCACGCAAGCCTGGTGGATAGTCCGGTACCCGGAAAAAAACAACCCTTTCTAACTGGTTCTACGACAAATTCGAAGACATCTTACACCATTTGTGCAGAACACAACAATATAACTTGACTGACTGTAGATAACAGAACATAACAACTTGATTAGGAATTAAGGTAAACTATCACACTAATATTATAAAGGCGAAAGTTTGTGAGTGTGTGTGTGTGTTTATATGTTTGTTACTTCTTCACGCCTAAACCACTGAACCGATTTAGATGAAATTTGGTATAGAGATAGTTTGAGTCTCGGAAAAAGACATAGGATAGTTTTTATCCCGATATTCTTACGGGATCGACATTTACGCGGGTAAAACCGCGGGGCGCAGCTAGTAATCAATAAAATTCACTTGGCTAAAGCACAATGCCCATTTTGTTAGGAGTTTTGGGCCCCTAAAAAACTTTGCATGTAACGGTGGTTTTAACTTGGTTTTGTAGACCTGGAATTACCTTTTCATATCCTGAAATCGATTTTCAATTATTCACCCTAGTTTAAGAGAAATCTTATTTTTTAGGGTGATGAAATTGAGGTTATAAAACAAGTTTGTTTTTTGTTTTATATTTTGGTAATCGATTTACCCAATCGATTTGTTATAAATAATATTATTCACATAATTAAAAAGATAATTATAAACTCTATTTAGGTATGTATGGGAGGTTCTAACCTGAGTACTAACCACAATAATGTCTGTGGTACTAACTTTTGTTTTTTTAAGAAACTAATCAGGTATGAATGTAGCGGAATATTTCTAATAGTAGGAAATACCATGAAACATACGATAGTATTTTTTAAAGTTTATTTATTACTTCTATTTTCTTTATTTGATCCCGCCTGTCGTCTACTTCGCGCCTAATCAGTTACATGAGAGTATTAGCTAGATTACGACGGGAGAAAAGCTATTGTAGCCTATCTCCGGTCATTTTAGTCGGAGGATTAGTAAAATATCGATATTTTTAATCGATTACAATTATCTAATTGACATAGTATAGTCTGTCGTGTGGCAACATTCAGGTTAAGTTTTAATGGCGGAACTGATATAAATTCAATAAAATAATTATTAATTTTGTTTTCCAATGCTAGGGTAAAAGAAATGTCGATAAAATAAACATAAACATGTAAAAATACGACTTAATTTTTGAGAAGTATTTAGTCTTGACACGGCATCAAAACTAGGGGCCCATTGGTTGTCATTCTCCTAGGTCTAAGATTTATGAGAAATCAACTGGATCCAATTCCTATTTTTTCAGCAACTCCCATTTTTTTTTTTTCAATAATAAATTGAAACCCTTTTTAGGGTTCCGTATCTCAAAAGGAAAAACGGATACTTTATAGGATCACTTCGTTGTCCGTCTGTCTGTCAGGACCCTGGAAAATTCACCCTGTAGGTATAATCCATTCCATACTATACTATACTTATCCAAACTAATATTATAAATGCGAAAGTAACTCTGTCTGTCTGTCTTTTCTTCACGCCTAAACTACTGAACCGATTTCGATGAAATTTGGTATAGAGATAGTTTGAGTCCCGGGAAAGGACATAGGATAGTTTTTATCCCGATATTCCCACGGGATCGAAAGTTACGCGGGTGAAACCGCGGGGCGCAGCTAGTAATATTATAAATTCGAAAGTAACTCTAGTCTGTTTGTTTGTATGTTACCTTTTCACGCCTAAACCACTGAAAGGATTTCGATAAAATTTGGCAGAGAGATAGATTGCATCCCGGGGAAGGACATAGGCTACTTTTTGTCTCTAAAATATCCCTAAAGGGGGGGATATAGGGGATGAAAGTATGTATGGGAAAACTGTTATTTCTTAAGGCCAGGTATTCCCAATTTTACATCACTTTGATTTAACAATAAACAAAGAAATCGTGATTTTTTAAATCGAAAAAAAAAACTTGTTCTTGTTTACTTTATGTATTTTGACAATTTGTGGTTCAAAACACGATATCGAAAACTTCACTCGATCAAAAAAAAATCCGAAAAACAGGCTTAATCGATATTTTTTTTATGTTTTTCTTGTTTTACTCATAGTTTATAAATGTTTTACTACTAAAAAATCATATCAAAAAAAAGGCAATAACGTAGAGAAAAGTAATTTGTGGTTGCATTTTACAAAATAGCTTAATTCTTTTAATAATAAATTATTATATAACACAGCGGCTCGCGTTCGTCAATATCCAGCTTTATAACCACTCATACCTTGAACCGCTCTGCCGCCCGGCCCCCGACAGGACCCCGATTCAGTATTTGTCAGTACCGCTTCGGCTATCAGACGGGGAACCCGTGTCACTTTGCTTGCGCTCAAAAGACCCGATTGACAACGTTTTATGTTCTGAAGAAATTATGTAATAAAGTAAAATGAAATATAGATGTAAAATATAAGGCCTCGTATTTTTATTTTTTCCAAATTTTGTAGTTTTCATTCATAAAATAATTTTTGAAATGGTTTAAAATCGTAATCTCATGTCAATGTCAAAACATTGTCAGAAATTTAGGGAGGTAAACGTACCTATTTTAGACAGTTCCCAATGTGTAATGGTGTTTTCAATATATTCAGCAAAACTATTTTTATAAATATTTTATCTATTTATTGATACAGGGTGTAAAAAGACTTATAGCCGTCGTACATCAAACTAAGTAACATTGCACAAAAGATCTGTGACAAAAGTAATTGCTGGAAATCGACTTTAATTTTTGGTGTGAAATTTTGCTGTATGCGCACTACCACAAACAGCAAATTTTGCACCCGCATGTAACTGTACCGGGGTCCTGGAGGTATTTAAAGTTGTGTTATAATATCAAAACTTGTTTTCGTAAAAAATATCGTTTATGCTCACTAGTTCCTTCGCGTAGTTCCTTTGAAGGAACTACTGAGAATTTTTGGATCAGTAGTTCCTTTGCAAAAGCTGAAGGAACTACTGAGACTAGATATTTCCTTTAGCAGTTCCTTTGAAGGAACTACTGAGAACTTTTTGATCAGTAGTCCCTTTGCAAAAGCTGAAGGAACTACTGAGACTAAATAGTTCCTTTGAAGGAAATAAACATATGTGGCGATCCTTAACATTTAATATACACAAAACAATTACCTCTACACACATACATAAACATAACATATACATAAAATACATAAACATAACTTATACACTTACATCTACTGAACATATCATCTCCACTTACATTATTTTAATATTATTTATTATTAATTATGTCGTTCACAACAACACCATAAAGGTACAGTGGAAACACGTACGTCTACGTCACGCGGTGACGTAGTCGATGCGCATGAGTGGGGACCGCGAAACACAGCGCGCGTACGTTCACCTTGGCTGACCTTTAGTCCGATCCCGCTATCGCGACGCGAAGCCCGTGCAACTACCTATTATTGATCCCGGTCGAATTGTAAACTTCTGTAACCCTTCAGGGTTATCACAGTACCTCAGTAATTCGGTATACGGAGTGAATGAACTGTCAAAAACTGTTAACTGTTACATAGACTTTCTTCTTCGTGTGACTGTCATTGTGTGTACCTAACTTGTGCCCTTCTTCTGTGAACGTTTTTGTGATGTGTGTTTGTGCAATACAACTGTGAGTAGAAAGTAACCACTTTTATTTACCCTCACTCACTACACAAGCACAATAATTAGTGTACATAACAGAACGCTAAATTGGTGACCCCGCCTAGAATACGCCAGAAAGGCTCGATAACCATAGATCAGGGAAGGAAAAACACAGTGGCACGATGAGTGATAGCAGTGACTCTGCAAAATCGTTCGGATCCAGCCGTTCGCGCCAACAACCTCGTCGCGCAAAGTGCGTGTCCATTGACGAGCCATCCGGCATTTGCCGTATTGCGGTACGTATACCACCATTTTGGCCGGATGACCCAGAGGTTTGGTTCGCACAAGTGGAGGCTCAATTCGCGAACGCGAACATCACCAGCGACGCGACGAAGTTTAATCACGTTATCGGCAACTTAGAACACCAGTACTCCAAACAAGTACGGGATATTTTCCTCAACCCGCCAGAGCACAACAAATACGAAAAGCTCAAACACGAGCTCATTAGGAGGCTTACTGCGTCGCATGAGAAGCGCGTGAAGCAGCTACTCTTACATGAAGAGCTCGGAAATCGCAAGCCTTCGCAGTTCCTACGACATCTCCAAAGTTTGGCCGGACCGAGCGTCCCAGAGGACTTTCTCCGGACAATATGGAGCAGTCGTTTGCCAAGCAACGTCCAGACCCTTCTGGCTTCACAGCCACATACTTCCCTGGAGGGACTAGCAGACCTGGCGGACAGGGTCCAGGACATTGTGTCGCCATGCCAAGTCGCCGCAGCATCGACTACGGGCCCTAGCATGCACGAGATGGCTAATGAGATCGCCGAACTAAAGAAGGCCGTGAAGAGTCTGACAACGCAGCTGAGTAGGAGACCTCGTTCGCAATCGCGTTCGAAACATCAACAGCGTCATCGATCCAGACAGCGGTCCGAGTCCAGCCACCAGAAGCAACCGTTCTGCTTTTACCATGCCAAGTTTGGGGCCAACGCTCACAGATGCGTTAAGCCATGTGATTACGAGAAGTCGGGAAACTCCAAAGGCAGTCGGTAATGGCGGCTGACGACTGTCCGACGACCACAGGTCGCCTCTTCGTCACGGACCGGACATCGAAGACACAGTTTTTAGTGGACACTGGTAGTGATTTGTGTGTGTTTCCGCGGCATGTTCTACGTGAACAGCGTGTCAAGTCGAACTATCAATTATCGGCCGCTAACGGGTCTATAATTGATACTTACGGCTATCTTCAGCTAAACTTAGATTTAAGTTTGCGCCGTAACTTCCCATGGCGATTTATTGTAGCTGATGTCACCAAGCCAATCATTGGTGTAGATTTTTTAAGCTTTTACGATTTGCTTGTTGACATCAGAAACCGACGTCTGGTGGACAAAACCACCTCAATGTTTGTCACAGCTTCCGTTGCAAAGGCTTCAGCGACGTGTTCAGTGAAGGTCTCAGTTGGCGATTCCAGGTATCACTTAATACTTAATAAGTACCCCGAGATCACGCGACCCGCTGGCACACATCGGAAAACCACACACCACACAGTACACCACATACGTACCACACCCGGCCCGCCCATCTCTTGTTCCCCTCGCAGGCTAGCTCCAGACAAACTGCAGATCGCTAAGCAGGAATTTGAGATCATGCTCAGCAACGGCACTGCTCGACCGTCTGAAAGTCCTTGGTCTTCACCACTTCATTTAGCGCCAAAGAAGGACAATAGCTGGCGACCCTGCGGTGACTACAGGCTGCTCAACGCCAGGACTATACCCGACAGGTATCCAATCAAACATGTCCACGACCTTACCCACAGCATAGCTGGTTGCAAGGTCTTCTCAACTATTGACCTGGTTAAAGCATATAACCAAATACCTGTCAGTGAGGACGACATCCAGAAGACGGCGATAACAACCCCGTTTGGCCTGTACGAATTTCCTTATATGACCTTTGGTCTGAGGAACGCAGGTCAAACATTTCAGAGATTTGTCGATGAAATGACGCGCAACCTCGACTTTTGTTATTGCTATCTCGACGATTTCCTTATCTTCTCTAAAGACCAGGAGCAGCATGAGGATCACCTGCATCAGCTCTTCACCAGGATGCAGAAATATGGCATCGTCATCAACACCTCGAAGTGTGTGTTCGGAGCAGATGAAGTCACGTTTTTAGGTTACCGCATCTCTGCTGCTGGAACCAGACCTTTGGAGTCCAAGGTGGAAGCCATCAAGGACTTCCCTACGCCTAAAACGGTCAGGGAACTCAGGCGTTTCTTAGGGATGTTGAACTTTTACAGGCGGTTTATACCCCAAGCCGCAAAATTTCAAGGTCCCCTTAACGCCCTGCTGACTGGCTCAGTAAAAGGTCAACATCCCGTGGAAATAACGGGCGAGGCGCTCACCGCCTTTAAGGTGCCACTATTCGATATTTTTTCCATACAAATTTCGGGAGAGTATTACTCCACTGTTTGACATTGTGCATCCAAAGTTAAACATTGTATCGTTTTGCTTAATTATTAATTGTGTCTGTACGGAAGCAGAATTGTAAAATAACAAGCCATTAAAAAGTTATGAGCCAACAAAGATTCGTTTTTCTTGCTATTTTTAACGTAACTTTGGGTGTAAATAAGTAATAAAAGAACTGAAAAATATTAAAAATTAAATCCGTACCGACAAAGCTCAGTTAACGAAGAGTTCAAAAAACTTTATTTGTGATTGATTTATGTAGTGGATTTTTCACAGAACTCGATTTTCCAAAGCACTTTTCAATTATTTTTATGCGCCTATCAGTTCGGAACAGTGTTTCTGTGCATGAGAACTAGATGTTGTGCGTGTAGATTAGCGTCTAACTGCTCATCACTGATACTAGCTCCGTCAGACACGAAGCCAAGTTAGACAGCGTGATTTTGGCCATGACCACCAGTGAGTTCGAGCTCGCGTTTAGTTTACTCTTAATACGTGCAAAGACAGCCTCTGCAACGCTGTATTGCTTGCACACCCTGACTACCAAGCCAAGCTGGCCCTAGTTACAGATGCGTCTGATCTGGCAATGGGAGCAGTTTTGCAACAGTTCAGGGACGAGCAGTGGCAACCGCTTGCCTTCTTTTCACGCAAGCTAAGCCCCGCTCAGCAGAAGTACTCGCCATACGATCGAGAGCTACTTGCGATCTACGAAGGCATATAATACTTCCGCCATATGTTGGAAGCGAGACACTTCACCGTCTATACTGACCACAAGCCGTTGATATACGCTTTCCATGAGCGAAAGCACAACTGTGCTCCGCGTCAGTATAGACACCTCGACTTTATTTCGCAGTTCACAACGGACATACAGCACATTTCCGGCAAGGACAATATCGTCGCTGATACATTGTCCCGTGTCAGTGAACTGCAAACTCCAATCGATTTCGAGGTTCTCGCAAAATCCCAAGCTTCAGACCCAGAACTGTTGCAACTTCAACAGACAGAAACATCTCTTCAACTAAAGAGGCTTAAAATCGACGGCAGCCCCGTCGAGTTACTCTGTGATGTGAGCACAGCCACTCCCAGACCATTCGTGACCAAACCTTTACGACGGCAAATATTTGAGAGCCTTCATAGCCTCAGCCATCCAGGAGCAAACACGTCCGCAAAACTAATTGCACAGCGATACGTTTGGCCTGGAGTCCGCAAGGACTGTCGACAATGGTCACGAACGTGTCTCAGCTGTCAACGCACCAAGGTCAATCGCCATGTGTCATCACCACTGGGCACATTCGAATTACCCCGTGCAAGATTTGCTTTCGTGCACATTGACCTCATAGGTCCTCTTCCTCCATCACAGGGGTACCGGTACTGCTTGACGGCCGTGGATCGTTTCACTAGGTGGCCAGAAGTGGTACCGATTGCAGACATTACTGCTGAGACAGTCGGTAAAGCATTGCTAACCAACTGGATCTCACGCTTTGGTTGTCCAACGGATATTGTCACAGACAGAGGACGGCAATTTGAATCCGCACTGTTCCAATATCTAGCCAAAATAATCGGGTTCAAACACCGGAAGACCACAGCCTACCACCCAGCATGCAATGGCCTAGTGGAACGATTCCACAGGCAACTAAAAACGGCGATAATGTGCCACGCTGACCATAACTGGACAGAATCTCTGCCCTTGGTTTTACTGGGTGTCCGGAGCGCTTTTAAAGAGGATCTTCAGACTTCTTCTGCGGAACTCCTATACGGTGAGCCATTACGACTTCCGGGAGAATTTTTCATTCCTGGTGACTGCGGCACCACCGACATCTCGGAGTTCACCACTCGTTTACGCTCGTTTGCCGCAAAATTGCAGCCCACTCCAGCTGCACGCCATTCCAGGGACAAAATATTTGTCCATAGGGACCTTTCTACCTCAAGTCACATATTCCTCAGGGACGATGCACTTCGAGGGTCATTGCAACCAGCATACACCGGTCCCCATGAAGTTGTACATAAAGGCGACAAAACTTTTACAATATTAGTAAAAGGTAAAAAGGTAAAAGTTTCCGTGGACCGCCTCAAACCCGCATACATATTGGCAGACACCCCACCAACCGACCAAGATGTGCAAGAAGAGGAAATACTGCCAACGGACACTTCCGTCAGAATTACCAGGTCTGGGCGAAGGGTACGATTTCCAGATTATTATCGCCCGTAGGACGGTCTCTGGAGGGGAGTGATGTGGCGATCCTTAACATTTAATATACACAAAACAATTACCTCTACACACATACATAAACATAACATATACATAAAATACATAAACATAACTTATACACTTACATCTACTGAACATATCATCTCCACTTACATTATTTTAATATTATTTATTATTAATTATGTCGTTCACAACAACACCATAAAGGTACAGTGGAAACACGTACGTCTACGTCACGCGGTGACGTAGTCGATGCGCATGAGTGGGGACCGCGAAACACAGCGCGCGTACGTTCACCTTGGCTGACCTTTAGTCCGATCCCGCTATCGCGACGCGAAGCCCGTGCAACTACCTATTATTGATCCCGGTCGAATTGTAAACTTCTGTAACCCTTCAGGGTTATCACAGTACCTCAGTAATTCGGTATACGGAGTGAATGAACTGTCAAAAACTGTTAACTGTTACATAGACTTTCTTCTTCGTGTGACTGTCATTGTGTGTACCTAACTTGTGCCCTTCTTCTGTGAACGTTTTTGTGATGTGTGTTTGTGCAATACAACTGTGAGTAGAAAGTAACCACTTTTATTTACCCTCACTCACTACACAAGCACAATAATTAGTGTACATAACAGAACGCTAAACATATATAATGCTGCCCGCTGCTGCCGCATGCAGGACCGTAGGTTCGGTAGGAAAAGAAAGAGAAGCGCGATGACACAACGGTGGTAATTTATTGCAAATATGAAGCTATTATCTATTTACAAAAACTATTTAATAAAAAATAATCCATCACTGAATGCAGTTTGGCATCAGAAATTTAATGGTATATTTTTAATTATAATTAAAAATAAAATACTTTTACAAAGCATTAAAGTAAAAATACTTGCATACGAAATTGTTCCATAGACTCTTACCACACCTCGGACACTCCATACAACGCTCGCAAAATAATTACCTATTACTACTACATAAACAAATGAAAATGCGAAATCTTACAAACAGTTTATGTAAATACGAATTCGGAAAAGCATCACAATATCCAACCATCGTGATTAAAACTCAAATAAAACTTTTAAATCGCATAATTGTGTGTTCGTATCAGCAATACAGCGCTGCGGTTCGCGAGCGCCCTTGCTAAAGAGTCGGCGACGAATACCTCGAAGTGCGGGGTGAGGTGCGGTATAATACCCGGCACGTAAGTTGGCAAGATATTTTGTAGTGGGGGAAGTTCGCGCATGCACAATTTCATACATTTTTACATGCGCGAACTTCCCCCACTACGAAAAATCTTGCCAACTTACGTGCCGGTAACTGTATCTGATAATGAGGTCGAGGAAGGGAGTGTCCTTTCTGTACGTAGTACTATTAAGTATTCTGTGCTCTTACTGATAAGGAGCATGATTGCATTTGCGAAAACAAACGCGGTTATTGAACTATTTGAGTACCTACGTACTTGTGTCCGTACTTGGAAGCAAATACCTGGTGTAAAACCCGGTCGCATAAATACGTACCTTCCCTACTCGCCCGATCACACGTTTCCGTAACGCGTTCGCCAGTTTACTCCCCAAGTCAAGCGCGCCTAAAGAAGTTTCACTTCAAAAAATTTTTGACAAAAAATACCGACTCCCAAAAATACTACAAAGTGAAAAACAACATTAATTTCGGATGTCGGTGTCTTTGGATTTGTATATTACTTTTTTGCCACCGACTTCCGAAATTAAAGTTATTTTTAGTTAAAAATCTTATATATCCAAAAAATGTATGTAATGTGCCGTCCATAAAACATGGAATAGAAAGTGAAACAACTACCATGGAACAACTAGCATCACAATTTAATATTAAAAAAATAGAGCCTTGTGGTCTTTTTATTGATAAAGAGTTACCTTTTCTAGGTGCAACTCCGGACGGAGTTGTGCAGGGAGAAGACACAATAGTAGAAATAAAGTGTCCAATTTCTGCATTCAGGACTTCGTTGGACGATGCAATAGATTAAAAAAAATAAGGTTTTGGAGGAAAACGAAAGATGGACTTTCCATAAATTTGAAACATCTTTGGTACATTCAGGTGCAGGGACAACTACACATAACTGGTAGAAAAACATGTATTTTTGGCGTATGATCGGGATGTAAAAATCATATCAAAACTGAAATTATACAGAAAGACGATCATTATTGGGCAAAATTCATGAGACCTAAATTAACAAATTTTTACTCATCCATCATACCTACATGTTGCCAGAGTTATGTGATACCAGACAAACACGGAATGTGGAAATTAGGGATTTAAGGGAATTCACATAAATGTTCTTGCTTTCGTCATTCTCCTCCTCTTGATTCTTTTTTTTTTAATTTAAATGTTTTTATTAAAAATTAAAAATTTAAAAAACCCCCGACTCAAACAAAAACCTCTAAAAAGTAAAATAATAATATATATTAGCCCTTTAAGTTAATAACAACTCTATAAAACAATAACTCTATAAAAAAGAAGCATTTCCTGATGGAAATGCTTCTTTTTTATTATTCCAATAGGATAGTAAATCACCATTTTATGGTTCTGTAGGATCAGCACCAGCAATGTAACGCCAACATTCTTGCTCTATTGGATCACCTTGAATGCCTTGGTATGAACTCTTACTATGTTTCCTTGACAGTTTGTGCAATAATGATGTGTCAATTACATTGCTGGTGCTTGTACTTGCTGCGTTTTCGGCTAAAGCTTCTGGCTCGTTATTAATATTAATGATTTCCCTGATGTACGAGGAAAGGAATGACGTTCTGGTCATATTCCGGTTTTCAAGATATAAATCTATTTCTGACAGACTCATGACACACACACACACACACACACAGATACGTCAAACTTATAACACCCCGTCGTTTTTGCGTCGGGGGTTAAAAACAACTTATTTTAAAATTCGTTCTATTCCAAACCTCCGTTAAAGCCAAAATGTATGAAACTTTATAATTGACATCAGTCATTCCGATGACGTATTATTATGCGTTATAACCATTGCGTGCTCTTGTCAGTGCTGGGTTGCCAGCTGTTTTAGAACCCAATGGCTCGCGACGATTGGAAAAGACCAGACAGATTGACCATAATGCCTTAGAAGTTAGGTCGGCCTTTGGTGTGTGATGCAACATGTATCGACTACCTTGCGCCACCCCATCTTCCTATTACGGTTGGCTGTGCTAGTGCGATTACTGCGGGTGCAGAAAACCTCAAACAGCGCAAATAGATACTCTAATCTTATTCCGACTTATATGTACCAGCCGTTTGGGGCTGTTACACTAGGGCCATAAGGTCCGAGTGCCTACTTAATTTTTCGAGAAATCGCCAAGCGATTGGTCGACTCTTCACGTGACCAGAGGACTAGCCTATTTTTTGGCCAAAGATTCAGCAAAAAGAAAGTAATTTTAAGGCTTTGTCATGGCAAAGGATTTTATTACTAATCAAGTTATTTTGAATCTTATTTCAATGAGTTTAGAATTCATGTTACTTTATTTCGATACCACGATGCCGGGAAATGACGCGACGTGCCGCGGGACGCTGCGGCATGACGCAACGCGCCAGGGATGCTGCGGCATGACGTGTCATGCCGTTTCATTCCACGTAATGCCGCGGCGCGCCATTGCATCCCGCGGGACGTGTGGGTCACGTTGTGTCGAGGAATTATGATTGCTAAGCTAGTTGAAATAAGATTGAAACTTGTGCTGCGGTCATTTCGGTTAATGGGACGCAGTCCGGTCTGTGCGGGCTTTTAGCAGGATGCCACGGAACGCCGCGGGATGCCGCAGCACAACCTGCCGTGGCACGCTGTCAGTGAGCTGAGCGCCGGCTCTATTTGGCTGTCGATGTCTTATGGTGACAAATACAGGGTGAAATTGAACACATGTGACAAATCAAAATGGGAGATTGTATTCATTATTATGAACAACTTTTACTACGGCACCAAACCTGAAATCGCGAAAAAAAAAAATCAGCTGTTCCCTACATTTATGTTCGCATAACTCATCAAAATGTAGGGAACAACTGATTTTTTTTTCGCGATTTCAGGTTTGGTCCCATAGTAAAAGTTGTTCATAATAATGAGTACAATCTCCCATTTCGATTTGTCGCATGTGTTCAATTTCACCCTGTATATGGCGATAGAGCAATGGTCTCTGGTCGGTCATAGAACACTAATGAAGTAGGTACTTATATTGCGGATTTCGATGTAAACTGTATTTGCTATGCGAATGATGAGTGTCTCATGTTTGTTTTGTTATACCTACTTATTATTTACCTGCCCATTTAAAAGAATTTTATATATACTGTACATAAAATGTGAATGTAATAAATTAATGTTAAGTTTAATCATTTTATTTCTTGACATCCTTCCAACAATAGTTCAGTTCACCCTAACTGAATCAGTATGTCAGTGCGAGTGGGATAGAATGATACATAGCGCGGGGAAGTGGGGACAAAATCTGAATTTTAGCTGAACTATTACCAGCCCTTAAGTTAGGAATATGAAAATTCATGCTTTTGGTAACAAATAATGAATTACGTATTTCATCGTTTTTCTAAAATTATCCCTCAAGAGGGTAAAATAGGGGATGATTTTAAAATTCACATGTATTATTGGCATTTTTATGTAACTATTTTCAAGAGATTTGAGGGATTGGAAATATAGTCATAGTCCGTATCTGGAGGTGACATTTAGTCTTTATCAAAAGTTATCATTACTTGCAACGGCTTGGAACGGAGAGTTTAGGTTTACCAGTGTGCTCGATAGATGGCGTTGTGCAAATGAGGCGATTTTCTGAATCGCGATGTTAAAAGACTTTCCGCAGGATAGTGACCCTCATTCTAGACGTTCGTTTCTTAAAAAATCGTTCGTTATAGATAGTTGCTTGAATTAATAGTATTTAATTTAATTGGTTCTTTTCTTCGCTTAGTTGTGTACAAATGCCAGCACATCAACCTACTACAATCTGTCAATTTTTTTTAATAGAATTCAACTTTATCACTAAAACATAAGGTTTAAAGTTAATTGGGAAAATTTGACAGTTTCGGGTAGGTTGATGTGCTGGCGTCTGTACATTTTTTGGAAAAGAATATCGATCGAACTGGTCGAAGTTCTGTTCTGGTTCGATCAATCGGATGTTTTTTAGTACGAGGTCAGGAGGTCTCGCTTCTTGGCGATCTTTGCAGGGTGGCTGGTAACAGCTGGATGAAAGTTGCCGAAAATCGAGTTGAATGGCGTGCAATAGGAGAGGTCTATAGGCCGATGATGATGATGTGCTTTAGAAAAAAAAAGACGGGTTGCACTCCGGGAGTGCCGGCAGAAGTGAAAACTTGAATATTAACGTTGAAATAAATCAATTATTAATTGAATTAATATAACTAAGTTTTTTTCACTATTTCTGCGTCACTTTTTTCATTAATCGATGCACTTTGTTCAATTTCCATTTTTTGAAACTCTTTATATACACGAATTTTACGAATACACAGCAGTGTGGCTACTACACAGACGGTCCATCCACGTCCGCGTCCGCGTCCACCATCACATCACATCACCATCGCCATCACCACCGCCATCACATCGCCATCACCATTACCATCACCATCGCCATCACCATCGCCATCACCATCGCCATCACCATCGCCATCACCATCGCCATCGCCATCACCATCCATCCATCCATCCATCCATCCATGCATCCATCCATTCATCCATTATCGTGTCTCGTGTCTCACTTGGTTCACTTCGGTTGGCGCCGCCGTAGAAAGAGATGGCGGGGGGGAATTTCTCCTGACGGTCACGTGTCCTGACGCGAGTTTAACATTTTTTACCCATTACAAAAAGTGTTCAACGCCGCTAAAGAAGTTTTCATTTATCATACTCGGAAAGTAGTGTTTGTTTGATCCAAAAAGCGGGTGGAAGACGCTGCTTTCCACCACAGGGCGGGAAACACTCATAGTAATTACTTCCCTCTTTAGGGTGGGAATGAATTTTAAAAATAGAAACAGCTACGAAATTTTTTACATAAATTATGAAAAATGCTGCAGTCTTGTGAGTGTATAAACACTAAACAGCCAGTGTGAATTTAAAAAAAAAAAACCTATTAAGCGGGACAGCCCGCGGCGATGACGCGGTGTGTTCCATATTTAAAACAAAAAAAGACAATAGTATTATTTGGCGGGATACTAACCCTGTAAGCTGTACCGAAATTCTAAAACTTTGCATGTGATTGTTATCAATAAATATTTCAGAAAAACTATGTACTACTTTTTACTTTCCTTATATTCGAAATGAAAAGTAGAGTGTTTAACACGGGTGAAAGTCATCAATTCCTTTCGACCCTTGCATAACAATCTACTATTTCACTTCAAAAACTGTTTTTCCCCATGGGCAATTTTATTGTGTGTGGCGTGCTCACGAGTATCCAGCCCACAAAATGTTAATGTTCTAGACAAGGATGGAAAACCAAAAATGGTGTTCACAAAAATGTTTTATTTAACATAAAGATGTATATTCCAGTTTTATTAAAATTACTTTGCATATTGTTATGGGTTATAGGATACTTTTTATCCCGATAGTACGTTCCGTGGGATAATTTCCGACCTCCACGCGGGCGAAGTCGCGGGCAAAAGCTAGTGTTAAATAATAAAAAGATTATGTCAAAAATATGTAAATAAAAAATAAACAATGACCTCGTAATTTGGGAGCAGGTAATAGACATTTACGTACTTCACTAGAACGAGCGAGTAGAGAGCTACACTCATCCTCCATACGAAAGTCGATTCATATAAAATCCGTAGTCATTATAAATAAAACCAACTAACTATTCGCAACATAGTTGGCTTCGGTGGGGGTGTCGGGTAAGCATAGAAAAGGTCTAAAGATGCACAAATGCTGTCGCGCGGTGTCCGCCACCACGAGCAACATGGGGCGCGTCCGGCTTCCGGCGTCCACTGTGTCACGGAGATGTAAAACCCGTCCGACATAAGTGTGCACCTCGCTGGAATGCGTTTATGCGCGAAATGTTTATATTAGGTCCTTACATATGAAATTGGCGTTTTGTATGGAAGGAACAAAAAGTCGAATATTTTTTTATATAATATATTTAATTAATCAAAGTATGAACCATTGTTTTCAATGCACTTTTGCCATCTTATAGGTAGTTCATTGATCCCTTTACTAAAAAAACCAGTCGGACGGGAATCAATAAAATCTTTGAAGGCGATTTGGACTGCCCCATCGGAGTTGAATTTTTTCCCTTGCAAAAAGTTATCCAAATTGCGAAAAAAATGGTAATCTGTTGGAGCAAGGTCCGGGGAGTACGGAGGATGTCTAAGACATTCCAATTCAAGCTCTTCTAATTTGGTAGCCGTCTGTTGCGCAGTGTGTGGTCTGGCGTTGTCGTGAAGCAGCAGTGGCGTGGAGCGATTGACCAGCCTTGGTTGTTTAGCCGCTAGCTTTTCCAACATCGAAGCCTGCAGCTAACTCGGACGTGGTTTGCGATGGGTCCGCTTCCACAATAGCCTTCAATTCTCCATTATCAACTTGGGTCTCAGGCCGTCCACGGGGCTTGTTCTGCAGGTCGAAATTTCCAGAACGAAAACGTTGGAACCAAAAACGAACTGTGTTTTCTTTTGCAACATGACCGCCATACACATCATTCACCCTTCGAGTCGTTTCCGCAGCACTAGTGCCACGGCGGAACTCGTACTCGTAAATAATGCGATATTTTAAATTTTCCATTTTGTAAAATGAGTGACGCAAACAGAAAAAACAGAAGAAAAAAAACAAATGAATGACGGTCATCGAAGCACAAATACATGAGTAAATAGCTGTACAAATTTGAATTTGGAATTCCTTACCAAAGAGGAGAAATTCGTGATTAAAGTGGCCAGTACGAAAAACGCCAATTTCATATGTAAGGACCTAATATTAGGTTGGGGAAAGAGTCTTTTCGCATTATAGTATGTATGAACTTGTAATAAAATCTCTTTGGCTATACTATTTGTATCTGGCTGGTTTTGGTATCATTGAAAGTTTAAATTTTAAAGAACATTATTCCAAATTCAAATTAGGAAAATGTGTGATTTTCATTTGTTTTTCGTACTGTCAAGATGATTGAATCTAATCATGAAATTCGATACATTTTAAAATTTTACTACAAAAAAGGTAAAAATGCAACGCAAGCCGCGAAAAAAATTTGCGATGTTCATGGACCTAATGCAGTGTCTGTGAGAGTAGCACAAAGGACACGGCCGAAGTCTTTAGAGAGGTGTGCCCTAACAAAAAATATTCATGTACACTGACTTAAAGTACGTCATATTAAAGCCTACAGGTATATCTTTATAATACACACATCAAAAGTGTCTAGGGATCAAGCATTTTTATGCGGATTTCTTGAGATTGAGATGTGTCTTTGTAATAAATTTATGATTTTATAAATTTATATGGATCCTTTTTGGTGCATTTCATAATTTGAATCAGGAACTGTGAATCAAATTCGAGTAAAAGATGAAAATCAGCTGTCAATATTTTCCCTATAAAAACATACAACGCATTGAAGACATTATTAGTGCTACTGTTTCCCTACTACTGATTAAAACCAACGTTATTATGGAGCGGCGACGTCATTTAAGCAGGGAAGAAATGCTCAGAGCCGTGGGAATGATAGAAGCTGGTTCCCGGCAACGTACTGTGGCTTTAGCTCTGAATACAAGTCAGAGTGTTATCAGTCGACTTTGGACACGTTACCGAAGCACTGGTACCGTGGCTGAGCGCCATGGAGGACGGTATCGCTGCACCACACGGAGACAAGACCGATACATTCAAATCTTACCTCGAAGAGCTCCAACAATAACCGCCATGATGTTAGCCGTGAGGCTTCATCACTCTTCAGGGAACTTAATTAGCGACCAAACAGTCAGAAACCGCTTGCATGAAGTGAACCTTCATTCCCGAAGACCGCTACGGGTACCACCTATAGCAATGCACAATCGTAGGATTCGATATCAATGGGCTCTTGAACACAGAAATTGGGCAGAAGAACAATGGCGTTTCGTGTGCTTTTCTGATGAGTCTCGTTTTGGTATGAGACCGGATACAAGACGTATACGACACTGGAGAACCCCTGGACGCCAACAGCGATTAAAATCCTGCCAGGAAGTCCATCCTTATAGTGGTGGAACCATCATGGTATGGGCGGGTATTTGGATCGGCGGAAGAACTGAGTTGATTTGGATCAGAGGCAACCTCAACGCTCAAATTTATGCTGAGACGATTGTATCAGACGTCATCGTTCCTCTACAAGTGCAAATCGGTCCCTTATTTCAGTTAATGCATGATAATGCACGACCGCACACCGCAAGAGTTGTAAGACAGACTCTCGCCGCAGCTAACATCAATGTCCTGCCCTGGCCTGCTCAGTCGCCAGACTTGAACCCGATTGAGCATGCATGGGATATGCTACAGAGAAGAGCTCTGCCGAATATGGAGGGTATCCAGTCGCAAGAAGACCTTTTTTTGTTGTTGCAACGAACATGGGCGGCCATTCCACAGCGTGATTTGGATGAACTCATTTTGAGTATGCCAAACCGATGTTCTTGTGTTGTTAGTGTTCGCGGTAGAAACACGGATTATTAATTGTTTAAGTTACCCAATAAAATTTTAAAGAAAACTGTTATTTCAGTCTTTTTTTCGAACTTTTGTGTTAGTGGTTCAAATGTCAAAAATCCCTTTATTAGGAAAATGGCAAATTTCTTTATTAATGCAAAGGTGACTTGGTTTATCGTTACTGTGACAAACGAAAACACTTTATTTGATGAATCCTTAAAGAAAATTTTAATTAATATCAATCAGGAGAAAAGTTATTGCAAAAATATATGTTGATCCCTAGACACTTTTGATGTGTGTAGTTTAAGTTATATGATCAGAGATGTACGTTTGCCGCGCTCGGCCCCCCAGAATTTGCGATTTAGGTATACACCAATGCAATGTACTCGCCTCTAGGAGTATATGTACCGGTTTCTTTTTCAATGTACCTCTGTACTTTTGAAGAAATATGCAAAAAAAGGGGGCCGTGCCAGCCAAACGTTTTCAGCACGGCCCCCGTGTAACTTGAAAAATATATAGCGTATTAAAAAGTTTCATAAACTCAAGGAATGTACTTTATTAACACGTTCTATGTACCGTAACAGATATTGTGAATTCGTAATAACAAATAATATATAGATGTGGATAGGGGGCCGTGCTGAAAAAAAAGAAATAAGAAAATATGTAAAAAAGATAAAACAACCTTAGCCAAAAACTATTAAAAAGTAATTCATGTTTGGCAAGTAACATATGTACCGCATTGGTTTCTCATACAACTTGCTAAATAAAAAAAATAAATTTTTAAATATGACATGTTTGTTTACAAAATTCGACTTCCTGAATTATGTATAGGAGTACATTCGTTCCAAATAAATTGCGATTATGGTGTATTAGTATTTTAAAAGTTAAATTGGATCAAAAATATCCTAACATACAACTGATGGGGTGACCATGGTTCCATAAAATAGGTACATATATTCTATACCTATATTAATGAAATTATGTGACTAAATTGAAATAAACATTCTTTTTTACAATTTGTTTTTTTTTTTTCTTCAAAATTAATATTCCATAGGTACCTACCATTGATAGGTACCTAAACGTAGGTAAAATTAGTTGCCTTTGATTATTCCAAATAATTAATGTGATTACACTATTTGCGCTGTAGCATGGTGCGGGTGACAGTTTCAGTAACATTTCGTTTCACTCTTGAAAGTTGCCGCGATTTACAATTTATGACTTAGTATTTCAGTTGTACCACATTCGTAATATATTAAATAATTAATAACTGTAGTAAATTAAATTAAACCCAACCAGAATGTTCTAATCAAGAAATAAAATCAAATTGAATGAAAAATTAAGCAAAGTGTTATGCGTATAACGTAACGCCATAGACGTATTTAGTGATGGGATGTACTGCTACGATGGATAGTCGATATTTTTTATAATAAAAAACGTATATTGTGCGTAGGTCAATTTTTATTTTTAAAAGGTCTAATTATACAACAGAACATTTATAGGGTAAGGTTGCTTAAAAGGTTGCTAAAAAAAAATACATGTTATTCGTCTAAACCCATATCAGAGTCAGGAACATCTGAATTGTCACTCAATTCATCATCTGAATCTGTGACGGATATTATTAACGATGACTCAATTATGTTGTCAATATGTATGTCACGATCCCAATCAGACATAATGTCCCTTTTTGTTTTATTCACGACCTTCGACCAGTCTTCAGGTTGAACATTGTTGATGGCCTCTTGTAATAGGGCCAACATCTTATTTGCCGTAAATGGCGGCGAAGTATTATTTCTTGCGGCGTAACCTAAAAATAAACGAACTTATAAAAAAAAGTATTCAAATAATCATCAATCAGCCTAATCTAGTATCTGGTAATGTTTTTAAACTAGGTACATGCTACGATCGGAAAGCTGATTTTTTTATAAAGCTTCAAAATGGGAATTGAAATTAAAAGCATACCTTTTATTTGGGCCCAAATCAGCTCAATAGCGTTATACTGGCAATGGTAGGGTGGTAGTCGAAGGACCTGGTGGCCTTTTTCTTTTGCCATCTCGTCCAGAGGATAGGTAGGAGTTGGTGGCTTATGGCGTCGGACTAAGGCAATAAGCTCCGTCTTTAACATTTTTATATCTGCTGTAACTCCGTTTTCACTCAGCCACTTCACCAACTCGCTTTTGCGGTTGGATTGGTTTGGGGGTTTATTAACTTGCACCGAATGGTAGGGTGCGTTGTCCATTATTATGGTCATAGGCTCTTTTAAATTGTTTAATAGACCTATGAACCAATCTTTAAATTTTTCGTAATTCATCTCCTCATGATACTCCGTAGTTTTTTTTGACTTAAAAGCCAGCAAACAATCAGGGACGAATCCACTTGCTGTACCTGCGTGACAAATAATAAGGCGTTCGCCTTTGCCTTCCGGCACTTTGGTACACGATTGTGCCGTATCGTCGGTCCAACTTTTACCCACTGTGTGGTTGGCGTTTAGCCACGTTTCATCCAAAAAGACAACTTTGCTCCAATCACTTATGTTTTTGGCCTTCCTTAAAAATCTACATCTTGCTAGGACAATGTCAGTCCTCTCCATAATAATCTTTCTTTTGTTAACTTTTTTGTAAACAAAGCCAATATCTTTTATAACTTGCCGTAGCGAAGTAATACCTCCTTTGAACAAGTCAGCTTCTTTTAATGATTTTAGAAGCTTGAGCAATGTGGGTAGCTCCATTCTTCTATAATAATCATAAATATGATTTCTAATAGCAACCTTAGCAAAATCATCCAAATCTGTGATTGGCTTCACCTTGGTCCGCTTTTTGTTGGGTGTCGATAATATTAATTTATTTTCAAACATCCCATCTTGGCCAATTTTCTCACGTGTTATACGCGAAACAGTATTGCGGCCAATATCAAGAGCTTCGGCTACTCGTTCTACAATATGATTCAATGGTAACAACGGTCCATTATTTTGTTGTTCTCTTTCAAAGTAGTCTCGGAGGCGAACAACAAGCTCCCTGGCCTGACTACCCAAAACAGTTTTTTTTGTATGCTTAGGCATGGTAATAACAACAAACTCAACAAACTTATAACAAATAACAATTTAACAAAAATGAAAACAAACAATGAAATCGTAATACGTGTCACATTAAGTCACAATATAACGCGCTTGCACTCGTACTCGCACTCACAGCATCGCACGGGTAAACAACATGGCCGCCGCGCCGATGCACCATAGAGCAAAAATGTTGTCACGAAAAAAAAAACATAAACCCGATTTTGATTATTTTATATAAGTACAAAGATAATTATGTAGCCATAAAACATTTATATTGACAAGTTTATACACGTAGCACACACGTAGTTACACTGCACAACTGAATAATACACTAATTTTCATAACAATATTAAAGAGAACTAGATTCACGCTGCGAGTATCGTTAGCGATAAAAATGAATTGCATAACCTCACATCCCTAGTCATGTGGTACTGACAAATAATGTCAACGTCATACGGGCAACTGTCACCCGCACCATGCTACAGCGCAAATAGTGTAATGTAAGTAATATTATTGTAATGTAGGTAAGGTTCAATCAATGTGATTTGTTGGAAACCTATCTTTGATTTTTTAAGCCTTTTGAGCTCAGTAGTGTTAGTGACACATAGTTTTTCTGCGATTATTCCATAGGTAAACGTAACTAATGTGTGAAATGTAACGAAACTGTAATTTTATTGTAATGTACCGTACATCAATCCGTGTGATTTATTGGATATATATCTGTGATATTTTTAAGCCTTTTGAGCTATTAAGTCTTAGCGACACTTGTTGTTTTGTTCGATTTGCGACCTACTACTTACTACTATTATAGTTATCGTTAATACAGATTACGATATTTTTGATTTGTTTATTTTATTAAAGATGTACTCAATTTATGCAGAAGTTTTTTTATCCATTCTCACGTGGAATCATGGTCACCCCATCAGTTGTATGTTAGGATATTTTTGATCCAATTTAACTTTTCAAATACTAATACACCATAATCGCAATTTATTTGGAACGAATGTACTCCTATACATAATTCAAGAAGTCGAATTTTGTAAACAAACATGTCATATTTAAAAAGATATAGGCAACTATAGAGGGCCGTGCTGAATAAACTAAAATTGGTTTATTTTTTTAATTTAGCAAGTTGTATGAGAAACCAATGCGGTACATATGTTACTTGCCAAACATGAATTACTTTTTAATAGTTTTTGGCTAAGGTTGTTTTGTCTTTTTTAGATATTTTCTTCTTTCTTTTTTTTTAGCACGGCCCCGTCTACGTCTATATATTATTTGTTATTACGAATTCACAATATCTGTTACGGTACATAGAACGTGTTAATAAAGTACATTCCTTAAGTTTATGAAACTTTTTAATACGCTATATATTTTTCAAGTTACACGGGGGCCGTGCTGATAACGTTTGGCTGGCACGGCCCCCTTTTTTTGCATATTTCTTCAAAAGTACAGAGGTACATTGAAAAAGAAACCGGTATATATACTCCTAGAGGCGAGTACATTGCATTGGTGTATACCTAAAACGCAAATTCTGGGGGGCCGAGCGGGGCAAACGTAGATGATCAGAGAAGAAGCGAGAGATACTACAAATAGGATACAAAAAAAAAGCGCCTAGACATTTTGAATAGCAATGATCAATCTTTCCGAGTTTTATAGACAAAACAATACGAGAAATACAATATTATCAATGGATATAAATGCAGTTTCTTCACTAGCCGACATGACATTTATTCACATCGATGTCAGTGAATATCTAATTCTATGAAAATGTATGAAAAAACTAAACGCGTCGTGTCAGCTAGTGACGAAAGAGCCAAAAATCAAAATACCAAGTAAAACTTATTAGAAATCATAATTATTGTGTATTGGTAATAGTCTCTGGCTAGACCATTCAATCGTTGGAGGCAGACCGCGATAGCGAAGAGCTCGTCGTCTACAGATATTTCTGGATTTTATAACTTCCTCATAGCGACTTGGCAAAAAATGTAAAAGTGGATTGGCAATAAAACACTAAAATAGCACTTGCATTTTTATTTAAGTACCTATCTAATTAAGTACTTAGCTAGAATAGACACTTGCTTATAAAATGTATAAGTAGCTACTTGTTTTACAGACATTTTTAGAAAAATATCATTCCAATTACTCGACATGACACAATGTGCCTATTTGAAATAAATGATTTGACTTTGACTTTGTATGTCATACAAAGTCAAAGTCAAATCATTTATTTCAAATAGGCACATTAAAGTCAAAAATTACAATAAAACGAAATTGATTCTAGTCGCCCCTTCCAAAACCTAGTTTTCGTATGGAGAAGAATGGGCATTCAATGTTTTTATCTACTCTTGCGTTTGAAGCCTATTCATCTTCAAAGATCAACAAAATGTTATCAAGGAATGAGGCTGGTGCCTTTATACTGGCCCAACCCAAATACCATAACAACGTCATGACATTTTTTTTTTGTATGGGAAATCATCAAATGACCCCCTCCCGCTCTGGGTGGAGCGGAAGGGAGTGTCAGACTCTTACTGACTAAAACCCATCAGTGTTCCTTCCTTAGCCCTTTATGTTCCGGGGTAGCGGTAAACCTTTCGGACAATCCCGCACCCCCGGCAGGCTACGGCCCTGGCAGGCCCCTTCCTTTTTGCTGACATCTCTTTGAGGCGCGTGGTACACGTACGCGCCGTCCGGCACGGGCCCGGTCCTGATCGGACAGTGAGCTACCCATTACTCTCCGTCCGCAGGCCCGCGCCTACGGTGGGCGGGAGTCGTCACGCGGCTCCCGACGCCCGGAGTGTCTCCCGTGGCGGCTGGGTCGTGAGGCTCTCTCCTTCAGCCTCCCAGCCACCTCCTTCGCTAACATGACTCTTTCTAGATGACTCCCTGTCATGTCATGTATTTTGTAACTGCGGTGTTAGAGTGGTTACAATATGCCTTCGCATTCGATTAGTGACCACACTACAATTCAGGCACCTTGACATCGTGAGCGTCAGAATCCAAATAATCCAAATCGTAAACATAAAAGTCCAGTAAGCACAGCAGAATATTAACGTAAACGAAAGTCCGATAAACGATAGCGTGGGTTCAAGTTAAAATATCCAACAGAGTAACATAAACAGAATACAGTAACACGTGCTAAGGTCAACGCAAAACTACACAGAGCACAGGCACGGTAATGTCACAGTAGGTAATATCATCTATTATCGTGGTAATGTTATCATATCAGTATTCTATCTTCATACAAATGGTTGGAACGCGAGTCATACCTACGCACCTCGAGTTCGGTATTCGGTATACCATCGGTAAACAAACAGACGCGAATGCGCCACAGTGACGAACGGATGGTGTGATGATTTTGTAAGCAGTAAGGCTATCTACTTACTTATGTACTTAGCTACTTACATATATTATTGAATTAGACGAAATATCATAATGATTATGAGAGTAATAAGTGGTAGGTACCTACCTTCTGATTTACATTATAATTTACTTTTTAAGTAAGATTGTGTAGTAGGTATTTAGAGGTTTTGATTCGAATTTACAATCACAAAACTAGAAAGAAACTCAAGTAGGTTGATGAAATTAAAATACTATAGGCGGGCAGCCCTATCGCGTGTTTACGTACCACGCGGGTGTAGGTAATTATTTCAAGAACAAGGCCGAGTCACAATATTGTTAGATAACATTACCGTGGTACAGGGCACTGAGTGACAGGTGACAGACGTGAAAAAAATAACTAGGACGTTCGGAACGATACACACTCTTGAGTATAATTGTCGATGCATAATGCGTAACGTGATCAACATCATGACACACGGACCACGGCAGCTCGAAAAATAATGTCTGCGATAATCGTGAAGACTTTGACTTCTACAGCTATTTACTTTAGCAATACGATTCTGGCAGTCGTGGGGGTTTTTTATTTTAATGTAACCTTCAAGCGTGCTACAGATACGGTGTTTGTTTTATGGTTTTATGCATGTATCCAAACGCACATGCAATTTGTATTGCATTGCTAAAAACCAAAAAATCACACATATTTTTTTGCCATTTTTTGTCGCCTGCTCTAGAGAAATGTAATTGTTGCGATTAATTTTAGTATATTTAAGAAGTAATTTTCATATATTAATAATTACTGTACATTTATGTACTGAATTGATTTGAGGGCAGAATCCGGCCATGTCATTTGTTTTAAGCGTTTTCAATCCGGAAATTTTGATGTTAAAGATGCACGTCGCTCTGGTCGCCCTATTACGCATAAAATGGATGCCATTTTTGAAAAAGTGGAGCAAGATCGGCATATCAGTAGTTACGACGTAGCTGAAGAACTGGGAATTGACCACAAAACAGTTTTGGCGCATTTGAAAAAAATTGGGTACTTACACAAAAAAGCTCGATATTTGGGTACCTCACGAGCTCACTGAATGACACCTAATGAACCGTGTACTCATTTTGTGTTTGTGATTCTTTATTACGACATAATAAAATCGAACCATTTTTGAAGAAGCTGATAACTGGTGATAAAAAGTGGATCACGTACGACAAGAACGTGTGAAAAAGGTCGTGGTCAAAGGCCGGTCAGGCTTCACAGACTGTGGCGAAACCCGGGTTAACTCGCAACAAGGTGATGCTGTGTGTGTGGTGGGATTGGAAGGGCATTATTCATCATCAGCTGTTACCACCAGCCAGGACCATCAATTCTGAACTCTAATGCGAACAACTGATGAGATTAAAGCAAGTTGAGAGAAAGCGGCCGGAATTAATTAACAGAAGGGGTGTGGTTTTTCATCATGATAACGCTAGACCTCACACATCTTTAGCCACTCAGCAAAAATTAAGAGAGTTTGGCTGGGAGGTGTTAATGCATCCGCCGTATAGTCCTGACCTTGCACCTTCAGATTTCCACCTGTTTCGGTCTCTTCAGAATTCTTTAGGCAGTGTCAGGTTAACATCACGAGAGGACTGCCAAAACCACTTGTCGCGGTATTTTGATCAGAAGTCCCAAAATTTCTATAGCAATGGGATCATGTCCCTACCTACAAGATGGCAAAAAGTTATCGAACAAAATGGTACCTACATACTTTAGTTAAATGTAAATAAACTATATAAAAAAATGTTTTGAATTTTCTTAAAAAATACTAAGAAACTTTTTCCCCAACCTAGAAGTTAACTTTTGTTTTCAAACAGAACGACAGAGTAACGTCACATGGCGGCGGTGTGCGGCGTCGCCCTTGACATTTTGTGCTTCCGCACTGCCGCCCTCCCCGCGCCACCCTGCGCCACCCTGCGCCACCCCACGCCGAAACCACTTTTCGCAAAACGCACTTCTGACATTGGTTCAACTGCGAATATACCATCGAGATTGTATCAGCTGGTAGTGCTGTGGCGCCTTAGCTCAGCAGTAATTGAGTCATTTCAAGTGAACTCAAATGAGTACCTACAGCAAAAAAGCACATGCAACTTGACGTATGTTGTAATAATGTTTATATTTGTCCGCAATGCCAGTGACTAGCGCAACCGTTTCATCGCTATGACGCAACCGTCCTCTCTCGGTTTGTGTACATTACACAATGGTCATTGATGTAGTAAGGCGACCTTGGCCATCACAAAGTCAACTAACTGCCTGTCGGTAGAAAGTAGCAGTTGCAGAGTAACTTTTTCTCATCTAAAACATGCATTTTTTCATTATTCGCCCAACCGGTGCACACTTCAACAATCTTTGTGTATGAGATCACAATAGAAACCGAGCCCTAGAGCATTGATCATGCTTTGGTATGGCAAGGTGAAAACCATATCCCATGCAAGGGTCGATCTTATATCTATTGCTTGAACGTATACAATGCATTGCCGCAGCGCATCGTACGAGTGCGCGCTAATACTGACATTACTGACACCGATCACGGATGTGGACAGCACACCAGCAACGTCGCCAACCCTTGCTCATTTCACGCTCCAAGTATAAAAATTCGGTCAGCTCGTTATGACACACATTCGTGGTTTCAATATTCACTATCGCAATATTTACAATTGATTTAATTGTATAACAATACAATAGTACAGACGCCAGCACATCAACCTACTACAATCTGTCAAATTTCTTTAATAGATTTTCAACTTTATCACTAAAATATAAGGTTCAAAGTTGATTGGGAAAATCTGACAGTTTCGGGTAGGTTGATGTGCTGGCGTCTGTACATTATGATACATGTGTGCTATGTTGATCATTAAACTCAAGGCGGTATTATTCGCACGAGCCGTAGGCGAGCGCGATAAGGAAGCCGAGAGTATAAGGATCAATGCACACGCGTTTCATACGACGTTTTTCAACACACTTGCGAGGAAAAAAACAGGCTTGTATTGTTAAATATTAACTTGTATGGATAATGGCGGGCTGGGTTTGTTTTTGAGCGCGCCGCGCTAGCGTGCGCGCGCAGCTTTACCCATAGAATAATGGCGCGCGTTTATTTATTTTCAACACACTTGCTTGTAAAATGGCTCTTAATGCACAGCTTTTAGATCCATAATGCAGTGTATTACAAACGCGTGCTTTTTCTTTACGTTACGGTACTTGTGCTTTATTTCCACATAACTATTTAATTTACTAGTCGGAGGTCGGAGAAGTGCGTTTTTTTTTTAATCTCTTCAATGAGACTTCATGCCAAAAAGAATCCGCGAGCCATATTTTACTTTTTTTTTAAATAGTCTGAATTGTCCTTGGTCCCAAGATGAACTAAAATTTATTTACCCTAAGATGAATGCGCAGTTGTAGCTCACGAAATTAAATTTTTCTAACGTTTTTTGCAATTTTCAGGCCAGTGTCAGGTTGTATCTTGATCAAAATATGATTCGCGACTATAACAGATACGTATTTCAGAATTATAATCATTAGAATCATTAAATACATTTTTCTAAGTTAGATTTGTTCCATAAGAACAAATCTCTTATGGAAAAGTTCTTAGGGAACAAATCTAACATAAATATATTAATGATTCTAATGACTATAATTCTTTAAATACATATCTATTATACAGGGTGTCCCAAAACTCAACGTCAAGCCGAAACGGGGTGACAGGATTGATCATAACCATCACGAGAAAAATCTGAAAAAAAATCTATCCCATGCAGTTTAAAAATTATGGGCATTTTAAGAAAAACCTAGAAATTTGATCAAACTGTACCATTTTTCGGTTATTGTGGTTATTCTTTTTTATTTTTGTTCATTTGAACTTTGGAAACGTAATCCTAAATAACATTTCTAGAATCCCAATAAAAAATAATGACACAATTGCCTCAAGTTTCCGAGAATTGAGACTATTTGTTAAACTACGAATTTAAAATTTTCAAGATTCGTCGACTTTGACAGGCCCTCCTATAAAAAAAATGTACTAGAGTGCCTTGGCAAGTGGCATTAAAAGTTGGCGCATTTAATCAGAATTCTAAAATGGTACAATACTTGTTAGTTCCATACAATAGAAAAGAGTAAAAAAATTAAAACCTCAAGTAACCCGATTTTTGCTATCTCATTTTACTCAGTTAAAATGTTTTTAATTCACACAAGCTCTAGGTAGGTTCTTAATTTTAAGACAAAATGATGAGAGAGATGGATAATGGGTATGTTCGCCATGAGTGAGCGAGACAGATAGTGACGCCACTTTTACCAAAGTGAAAAAAAGTTAGTAAAATTAGTAAAATAATTAGGTTTGTTGGAATAAAAGTCTGATGATAGAGAAATAACGTTTTTTATTACAATAAATGTTCAAATTGTTTACCATCAGCCTCAATACAAGCCCTACATCTTCTTAAAAAAGATCTACTTATTAGTCGGGCATATCTTCGAGAGTTGATCGCCTCAGCTGCTTGAGAAATGCGTTCACGCAGGTCGGCTACGTTCTCAATGGGCTTTGAGTAAACTTTTTCTTTGAGAACTCCCCAATAGAAAAAATCCAGGGGATTTAAATCTGGTGAACGGGCGGGCCACGAGATAGTGCCCGAACGTCCAATCCACCTTCCCGGATATTCCTGGTCAAGGAAATCTCTTACTTGCACTGCGAAATGCGCTGGGCAGCCATCTTGTTGAAACCACATGTCGCGAAGATCTGCTAGTGGTACGTCCTCTAACAGGGTTGGTAAATCTTCTCTTAAAAAATGTAGGTAATTAGTTCCATTCAAGTTCTCAGGCAGTTCAATAGGCCCAATAATTTTACCGTTTAAAATTCCGGTCCACAGGTTTACTTTAAAACGATACTGGGATCTATCTTCTCGCATTAAATGTGGATTCTCCACATGCCACTCGTGATAATTGTGCAAGTTCATGTAACCATCTTTTTTAAATGTCGATTCATCTGACCAGAGAATTTTTTGGATGAATTGGGGATTCTCATTATGCCTCTGTAGCATTGTTCTACAAAAAGAAATCCTTTCCTGATAATCTCGAGGTAGAAGACTTTGAACTCGTTGTACGTGAAACGGATGCATTTCGGCTCTTTGTAAAATACGATGAGCAGTGCTTTTCGGTATTCCCGTTCTTTCTTCAATTCCACGTACGGAAATACTTCGGTCACGTGCGACCTCTTGCAATACTTCTTCCTGGAAAGGAAACACAGGTCTACCTCCAGCCTGTATTTGATTCGGGAAATGGCCGCCCTCTGTGAGTGAACGGTGCACATTAACAAACACGCGGTGATCCGGGTAGCGCTCTAAATTTGGATATCTTTCACGATAAAGTCTAGCGGCAGCACTTGCGTTGCATCTGCATTCCCCATAAATGAGGTGCATGTTCGCATATTCTTGTGAAGTGTAGCGCGTAGGCATGGTAGATAAAAAGGATGCCAACACAAAAGTCCAGAGAGAAGCCAAAGTTGCCGGTATGTTATCAACAAGTCCAATTCACAAAGATTCAAGTCCAAAAAGAGAAGCCAAAGTTGTCAGTACTAAATCAACACAAGCGAATACGAACGTGCGCAGTAGACGAATGAGCGAAACGTACTAACTGGTTGGTGTCGGACTGGTAGCGTAGCCATTTGCTTGGCTGAAACTAGTGCGAATGAAACAGATAGATGCCATAGCATCTATCTGTTTCATTCGCACTCGTTTAAACGACGCATCTCCGTCTCAATGCGTGGCGTCACTATCTGTCTCGCTCACTCATGGCAAACATACCCATTATCCATCTCTCTCATCATTTTGCCTTAAAATTAAGAACCTACCTACAGCTTGTGCGAATTAAAAACATTTTAACTGAGTAAAATCTGATAGCAAAAATCGGGTTACTTGAGGTTTTAATTTTTTTACTCTTTTCTATTGTATGGAACTAACAAGTATTGTACCATTTTAGAATTCTGATTAAATGCGCCAACTTTTAATGCTACTTGCCAAGGCACTCTAGTACATTTTTTTTATAGGAGGGCCTGTCAAAGTCGACGAATCTTGAAAATTTTAAATTCGTAGTTTAACAAATAGTCTCAATTCTCGGGAACTTAAGGCAATTGTGTCATTATTTTTTATTGGGATTCTAGAAATGTTATTTAGGATTACGTTTCTAAAGTTCAAATGAACAAAAATAAAAAATAATAACCACAATAACCGAAAAATGGTACAGTTTGATCAAATTTCTAGGTTTTTCTTAAAATGCCCATAATTTTCAAACTGCATGGGATAGATTTTTTTTCAGATTTTTCTCGTGATGGTTATGATCAATCCTGTCACCCTGTTTCGGCTTGACGTTGAGTTTTGGGACACCCTGTATAAATATACATTTTGATCAAGATACAACCTGATACTGACCTGCGAATTGTAAAAAACTTAAAAAAAAAATTGAATTTCGCGGTCTACCACTGCGCATTCACCTAAGGGTGCATCCACACATAGCGAGGCATGTGCCGCAAATGATTTTTTTATATGTATGGTTGCCTCAGGCTGAGGCATCTAACATACAAAAAAAAGTACTTGCGGCGCATGGCTCGCTCTGTCTGGATGCACCTTATAATTTTCCGTCGTCCCTCCCGTAACCAAACGGAAAAGACCACTGGCGTTCTATTATTGCGGATTCTCACTGAATTAATGTATATTTCTCTATGCAAATAGTACTTTCTAATTCCATCTATCTATACTTATAATAAATCTGTAGAGAGGTCAATTCTGTACATGAATTATATTTTCAAAATAACTATCAGGGGGTGAATAGTGATCGATACTGATGCCAAAAATGCAATCAGTAAAATTTTTGTCTGTCTGTCTGTCTTTCTGTCTGTCTGTCTGTCTGTATGTTCCTTATAGAAACAAAAACTACTCGACGGATTTTAACGAAACTTTGTACAATTATTCTTCATACTCCTGGGCAGGTTATAGTATACTTTTCATCACGCTACAATCAATAGGATCAGAGTATTGAAGGGAAATGTTGGGAAAACGGGAGAAGTTACTCCATTTTTTAAGCTTCCGTCGCGTGTGCAGCCTTAATGGTTAAAGTTACATAGAAATCATGTATGACGGAAATATTCTACATAAAATTGTCTAAAAAATATCCCGCAACAGCATATGTCTATCTTTTATGGTTGACTCACAATAACACGTGTAACTCCTGATAGCTTAGCAGTTCGGAGCATTCTGATTATATTTGTTTACTCTTACGTTTATAATACTCTCACTAATCCCTAATTTAAAATAGTTAACATTATTACCTATTCAATAAAAAAATAATCATAGAAATCGGTATAGAAACACCAAACTTATACATGAAATAAGCCATCGCGCCGTCGCACCAGAATATTGAATCATGCTATAAGGATTTTTTTTGTGTAACGGTTGCCGCGCTCGACACGGGTCGCGGCGGCGCGGTAGGGTATAAAAAGGCGGGAGGTACCGAGTCGTCCGAGAGCGAGCTTCATTCAATATTTGGCTATTGATGCGTTCAGAGCGTTCGACCTTATTGACAGACAATAATTGATATTGAGAAACCGTGCTTATCAGCGCGACTTTTAGTCTTTAAATAGTTTATTTGAATTTCTTTTGTTGTTATTTTGTAAAATAGGTATGAGTTGTTTTGGTAGTGTTTAAATATTCGTTCAAATTAAAAATTATTAAGCGTAGGTACTTTTATTAATTAAAGTAGTTATAAGTATTTATTTTTAAGTGAAGTAGGTATAGGTAGATAGTATTGCACAGGCGTTTCAGCTTTATTTTCATTTCTTTTTTGTTGTGAGTTGTATATATTTCTGGTTATAATTCTATAAGAATATTTTAGTTTACCCCCTAAAGAGGTAATGGGGGGGTGTTAAAATTTGTATGGAAGAATTTTAACGCCCTGTCCGATTAACTTGAAAGTCAGTATTTATACTAAGGACTAAAAATAATTAATAACGTGTATCAGGGTTTTTCGAAAATCTACCCCTAACTGTATGAAAAGAGGTAGTTAATTTAAAAGGGGAGGATTTTACTGCGTGGCTTGATTAGCTCGAAAATTGGTATAAATAAACTTTGAGTCAAGTTATGAACACATCTTAAACGATTTTTCAAAATTCTACCCCTGTGGGGGTGAAAAGCGGGGATAGTTTCTTTGAAAAATCTGATTCCTTTGTTCTATAAACTTAAAAATTGGCCCGAATTCTTATTTATTTAAATTAATTATAAAGATCATACCAACATACATTTTCGAAACTTTTAGAGGAAAGTACGAATTTCACGCGGACGAAGTCGCGAGCAGAAGCTAGTACTAACTAAACTACAATTTGACATACGACAACACTACGATCAGTCTTAACATTATTTTGTGTTTATTATATTTTTTGTATGGGCTGTATATCGGTTTTGTCTTTGCCTTTTTGAATTATAACTAGTCAAAGTTTCTTAATTTTGTCACTCACTGACCGATCATCAAAACTCTAAGGCACTTCTAGCAGACATAGAAGCTTCACATTTAGAATACAATTAGTGCTTAGTGTATAAATCAAGGAAAAACTAAAATACATATTTTGCAATTTCGGTCCACTTTTATAGATACACCAACTGCTTAAATAACTTTGTAATCCCATATAATTATATAGGATTACAAAGTTAAATTTGCAGTGAATGAATCAGTGTACCTGTATATTTATAATATAATGGAATAATAGGTGTAGATAGGTACCTAGAGGGCTTTGAGAAAAACTGTAGCTGAAGCTCCAGAAGTAGTACCGGAAAAGAAAAAGAGGAAGACTATACAAAAATATGAAGAGCTCATAAGACAGAGAAGTGAGCTTTATGAAAATCCATTGTTGGTATTCAAGAAGTAGAAGGTACCGGAAAGGAAAAAAGTAGGACTTAGAAGTGAGATGCCATCAAAAACATAACTTGTAAAAAATCCAAGTCTCGCAACTTAGTTCTTCTACCGTAAAAAGTTGTGAGATCCATGTAATACCAAGCCGGTTAATTTATTCAGACCCTACTTAAGGGACATTGTTATTACGTAATTAGCTAACCTAACAACATCTTATAGTGACCATATCAATATTAAAAATCTTTTATGTTTTAAATAAATAGATTGACTTGGCAATCGCACTAAACAGTCTAATTTAATATAATATGTATTATTTGTGAGATACATTGTGTTTTCATGCGATATTAAGCTATTGCTCGATATTAAGATACGCAAGGTATATTGGTGGTAATGTGGATTGGGCGGCTACTGGACCAGGAATTGTAACGGGATTTCCTTGTATAATTTAGCTATACCCTGTATAATCACGCTGCTACGTCACGGAACGTCTCGGTCGGCCTATAGCAACGCAAATGCCACTCCATTTCGAAATACAAAATAGTCTCTTCCAAAAGTATCTCATTAAATGGATCACAAAACGTACCGGTGGACGCCAGTTTGTAGTGTCACTTACAAATTGACTAGTACTCTGATTTGATTATTTGAATTAATTATTTAGGGACAATAAACAGTAGTGTAATAATATGTAAACATAGATTAAAACTTAATAATAGATGTAACAAATACACTACTCACAACGTTATCCACATATTACTAAACAGATCTACTAGTTGTTAGAAAGAACTATATAAAAACAGACAAAATAAAGTAAACATTAATTAAATAATAACCTCTTACAAAAATGCGCGTAGATGCATGATTTCCTCGTTGAAATTGAATACTATTCGTTGGTTGGTAATTGGTATGCATGTGTTAGAAAATGGGGTAGAATCTATTTATAAGTCTATATGATGAGGCTTAAACCCAGCAATAATGAATGTAGCTATTGTAGAAAACGTAACTGCTGTTAACTTCGATCAATAATAGTCGAAGGCTTCCAATTTTCACTAGCCGTCCCCCGACGTGAGGACGCTTGGATCAAAATATTTCCTGCTACTTATATTAAACTTAAGGGCCAATGGGCCAATATATATTATTATTTTACTTTTTAGAGGTTTTGTTTGCGTAGGGGTTTTTTTTAATTTTAAATTTAACTTTTATTTCTTGCTTTTTAAACTTTATAATATTATATTACTAGTAAACATGCTATACGATCGACACGTGACTCGCCGAAATCTGCGCAGCTGTACGTATTTTTTTACCACATTGAAGCGAAGCTAGTTAGGTAAGTAGGTAGGTACTCGTGGTCGTTGGCGTTTATTCCATACTAACGTTCCTCTGTGAATTCGCCATTTGTGGTGGCGGCCATCTTGGATTTTAAATTTGTAATAGTGTATAGTATTCTACTAGTCAAGCCCTTTCATTTGATACCCATATTGAGGGAATTGTGAAAAAAAAATATTATTCGCCATTCTGTGGTGGCGGCTATCTTGGTTTTGAAATTTATCATAGTGTTTAGTATTCTACTTGTCAAGCCCTTTCATTTGATAGTGATACCCATATTGAGGGAGTTGTGAAAAAATATGTAATCCGCCATTTTGTGGCGGTGGCCATCTCGGACCGATTTTCTTCAAACATAGCTAAGAACACTGGCGACTAATTCGTCTTTCAAACCAAAAAAAAACAAACTTAAACACCCCGTCGTTTTTGCGTCGGGGGTTAAAAAAACGGTTTAAATTCAAACTGTTTTATAAACACCTGTTTTAATCATGCCAACTCTGAGAGATAGTTTAAGTCCCGGGAAAGGACATAGGATACTTTTTATGCCGATATTCCCACGGGAAACTTATGCGAGTGAAACCGCGGGGCGCTGCTAGTATCAACATAAGTTACGCCATGCCACCCGTAGCCGTGACAATTGAGTCAGTTGTTTACGTTGTTTGCGAAACTACGTTTTGTCGAGTAATGTTGAGTTTGAGTCAATGATTTGGGTTGGACCCCCCTCCACCCCTCCTCTCGCTACACCGCATCCCTTCCCTGCCTCACACACTCACATCACGCCGCTCTCCGCATCGTCAGCTGATCGCGACGCGACCCACTGCCCAAACCAAACACTTCCGGTTACTGCTTTGTTGTGTTTGTTTCGAAAGCTTGTTATAGCGGACCATTCAAAGTTTAGTGTAATGTTTTATATTATTCGCAATTTTAAAAAAGCATTCGTCAAGCTTAAGCTCTCAACACGAGTTTACCTTAAAAAGCCAAAAAGAAACGAGAATCAATAGAACACTGTTTCAAAGTCATGTCAGACAGACAGATTAGGAGTGGGGTCTGTCGGGCAGGGGGGGTATGTATGGCAGCGCGGCGGGGAGACGGGCGGGCGGCGGCGGCAGTGGAGTGGCGGAGACGGAGAGACGGCACACAGTCTCGCGCAGGCCGCCTGTCCACCCACATGTGTTGCGATGCTCGGCGGAGCGGACGCGCTCTCAGCTGTTGTTTGTCGCGCACTCGCGCCCGGCTAGTGTTGTGTTCAGGGGCCCCGCACCCGCTGCGAGTACCCATGTGCTTGTGATTGATGCTGCGCCCCGCGACCACGGGCGGCATGGTGGGCCTGCCGCCGCCGCCTCACGCGAGGCTCTCGCTGTTCGACTCGTGCCACCGTAAGATTAGGCTCATCGGCGGCGGACCCGTCGCCTTCCTAGGAGGACTTGTCGCGTGAGTGACTACTATTTGGTTCAAAGCTCTTACGAGCGAATGCCACGTATATTCCTCCAGGAAGATCCGAAAGTGACATTGAATTTCAGTTTTACTTTGAAAATCTAATAAGATCTGAATAAAATAGGAGTCTCCACTGTACTTCCTCATCCGTTTATTCGAAGCTTCACAATTTTAATAGTTAATTTTTTTTAGTCACATTTCGTTATGTTAAACACTTTTGCAAAATCCCGCGTTGTGAAAACTTATAGTTTTTGAGAAAAAAAATCTTAAATTTACGGAAAATGTAACATGTGTACATTAAGGCGATTATAGCCTCGAATGTCCTTGAGCGTTTGGGCGGAGCATAGGCGAACCCAGTGCCTCACCCCGCGCGCCCGCTTACCTCCCCAATGTCAAAGAGTGTCGTACTCGTACGTAGCGCATGCAGATGCGGCGTGGGATGCATTTTGTCTTAGGCAGTTTTATGATGCTAGCTACTTACTGAGTGTAGATGGATCGAGAATACGTACAATATTTATGTTGTGAGTATGAATGCTATTGTACTTACAGTAAAAATACTGCTTTCTTAGAGACAAATAAAAAATAATAATAATATCAATAAAAAGCGTTTATTCAGTATACAGTTCGTTTTTTCACGTATACAGATTATAAAAAAATACAATTATGAAAAAAAAAACTTACTTATGACTAATACCGCTTTTAACAGTGGTAGTTTTTAGGTTTCCGTACCCAAAGGGTAAAAACGGGACCTTATTACTAAGACTCCTCTGTCCGTCTGTCTGTCTGTCACCGGGCTGTATCTCATGAACCGTGATGGCCAGAAGAATACCATTATTATAGTTACAAACTCAAATGGGTCCCGCCTGCTTCCAACTTTTATTTAATTTAAAATGGGCTTGTTTTTAGCTTTTCAGTTAGTTTTAGTATAAGGTTGCAGTCGGGTTTTTTAATTTTTTTATTTCCTGCTTTTTAGTTTACAAATGTGAAAGATTTCGCAGACGATTTTATTATTATTATTATTATTATTATGTATATATTTTTGTAATCACCTTTTAAAACCTTTTATTTTGATACCCCACTCGATAGGTTATGAGAAAAAAAAAGACGGGTTGCACTCCGGGAGTGCCGGCAGAAGTGAAAACTTGAATGTTAACGTTGAAATAAATCAATTATTAATCGAATTAATATAACTCATTTTTTTCACTATTTCTGCGTCACTTTTTTCATTAATAGATGCACTTTGTTCAATTTCCATATTTTAAACACTATACGAGTATACACGAATTTTACGAATACACAGCAGTGTAGGTACTATACAGACGGTCGAGCCATCAGTTGTCCATCCATCCATCCGTACATCCACACCCACACACACACACCCACACACACCCCCACACCCACACCCACACACACGCCCACACCCACACCCACACACCCACACCCACACCCACAGCCACACACACACCCACACCCACACCCATACCCACACCCATACTCACACCCACATCCACACACACACCCCACATCCACACACACACCCCACACCCACACCCACATCCACACCCACACCCACACCCATCCATCCATCCATCCATCCATCCATCCATCCATCCATCCATTGTCGTGTGTCACTTGGTTCACTTCGGTTGGCGCCGCCGTAGAAAGAGAGGGGGATACTTAGTAATTAGGAGTAGTAGTTCTCCCCTGTGAAATCTCTCCTGACGGTCACGTGTCCTGACGCGACCATTGTTTTCAATACATAGCTGGATTCGACGTCTCAAGGATTGTACTGCCATTCAGCATTACAATATTAGTGATTCCATTAGAATATTTTCCAAAGATCGTAAAAGAAATTTGAATTTGGAACATAATGTTGTGAAGGTGACTGCGCTGCGGGTGTGTTAGTAAAATAAAAATATTGAGCATCATTTCGAACAAGGTACGTAATCGAGGTATGAATACTTTAAAATAAGAAGCAGTTTATTAAGATTCAACATTTTCCTTAAGTTTGCCGTATGTCATTACTTCCCAGAATTTGATCCTTATTAGGGACACTATCGAATGGTGTAATAATACAGTGTGTGTTTTTTTTTCAAAATCAACAGGTTCGATTCCTGGCTAGAAATATTGATTTTTCAAAAATCCAACGATTCAGTTTTAGTTTTCATCAAAATCGAGCCCGCGACTCCTTTGAGTACTTTTCGCTATTCCTCATAGTATAGAATTTGGCCATCCACGCCCACTTGAAAAATTCACCCTGTATAATTATATACTCTCGAAAAACATAACCCTTCTTCTGGCTATCACGGTTCGTGAGATACAGCCTGGTGACAGACAGACAGACGGAGAGAGGACTCTTAGTAATAAGGTCCCGTTTTTACCCTTTGGGTACGGAACCCTAAAAACTACCACTGTTAAGAGCGGTATTAGTCATAAGTTAGTTTTAATTTTTTTTTTTTGTAATTGTATTTTTTATAATTTGTATACGTGAATAAACGATCTGTATACTGAATAAACGTGTTTTATTGATATTATTATTACTTATATTAGTATTCAATAGACAATAATATATCGTCCACTCGCAAACAAACTATCACTACTACTAATACTATCAACGTCCAAGCGTAAACGAACAGTCCGAGTGTACTATCTGCGCTATTTAGTCTTTGCTACAAAAATGCAGATCGGAGCGAGCCGACATGCGACACAACCTCCCCGTGCGAACGCTACAGCGAGACTGACCGGGCGGCTGCTGCCCGCGCCCGTGTAGGTAAAACCATGGTGTTACTGATTTTTTCCCACTTAAATAATAATTATTAAAAAAAACAAACTTAATTTTTATAAACCATTAAATTTGCTATAATTTGGTGAAAGAATCATCAAAATCGCTTCAGGCGTTTGGAAGTAGAAAGAAAATTCTTGCGTAAAATAAGGAGGATGGATATGATTTTTTATTGTTAAAACTAACAGTAATATTAAAAAAATCAAACTTAAATTATATTTGTAAACATATGTCACATATCATATATTTTTTTTAATATATTTGGGCTATCCATTTGGGAGAAGTAGGCCTTCAAAGAGAGGTCTACTTTGAAGTTTGGCGTAACCATTCGCCTTAATGTAACATGTTTATGTTTTTTTTGTGTTCCCGATTACACTACACACTAAACCAACATAATATACAAAAATAACACATTTGTAATGACAACTTAGCATGCAAGAGCGAGCGAAGCGAGCTCCGGACTTGGGGCACCCCGACTCGGACAGGTTAGGTTAGAAGGGGATGGCGGGGTCTAGTGAGCGAGCGCAGCGAGCGAACAGACCCCGCCATCCCCTTCGTGGTTATTTTTTTTTAGAGCATAGAGCCCCGCGAAGTGGGCTCTTACTACGCCTTTTGAGCAACTTTTAAGTGTTTTGAGGTTAGGTTACAAAAAACATTGGGAATTTTTTTCTCGGCCCCTATGGTTTTTCACAATTTGCGGTTTTCAAATTACACTAAAAAGGGTCTGTCTGTTCTAACCAAAAAAAAAAAAAAATACCTACTAACAAAATGCGCCGGGTGAGGAAGTACAGTGGTTCCTCGGACCAATTTAGTTGCTGCCAAGTGAACGCTAATCTTGCTACTCGATGGCTCACCTGAAGTTTGGCGCTTTTGCTGACACGTATGAATTCAAACCAACTTCATATAACCTTCTCCTCACTGTTGATTCACTACGTTACGCACTTCTTCTAAGACATTTCGGGTATGAACAGCCTTTTAACGACGACGGCCTTCTCTATGGCACTGGTTGCGATTTCTGCCCGATCCTGTCTGTCTGTACCGTTGCACATTACGGTGGATCACGAATTCACGAATACAGATTAGTGGTGATTAATATAGCATATCGATGGTCAATTCAAATCAAAATCATTTATTACAACAACTCGTAAACATTTTACATTGGCGTATATGCGGGGGGGGGGGGGGGGCTGGGCCGTGCCCACCCCACCTTAGATTGCTCTCAGGCCCACCCTAGGATGTTTGGGGACCTATTCGAAATTTTAAATTGATACTTACATAATATAAATTCACACAAAAGCAATCAAATACATAATCTACCATCAAGACCTACACAAACTTATTATAACCTACATAATACATTCCATTTAGTTACTTTTGAAATCACAAAAATAATTGAATGTACTGATAAGCAACGAAATAAGCTACAGTATTATTAAGATTAGACGGCCCGGGGACAAACGCATCGGTAATCGGCCATACAAGCCACGGCGAGGGTGGCGCAGGTCGTCGGAAGGATCCGTCGTCTGGGTCTCGAGGTGGCTTTGCACAAATTTGAGGCCCTCTGTTTCTATGGGCCTCGGAACAAGCCACCACGCGATTCACACATAGTGGTAGGAGGCGTCCGCATCGATTTCGAGTCGACGATGAAGTACCTAGAACTTGTCCTCGACAGCTGGTGGGAGGGACTCGGGCCGCACATTCAGCAGCTGGTCCCCAGGTTGATGAGCGTTGCAGATGCTCTTGCGCGACTGCTACCCAATTTGGGGAGGTCCAACGCCTCCTGCCGGAGACTGCACGTGGAGATTGTGCGGTCCATGGCTCTGTATGGGGCGCCCGTGTGGGCGGACACTTACGGCTCGCAACATTGCAATATCGCGAAGGCCGCAAAGGGCGATGGCTGTTAAGGTGATAAGAGGATACCGTACGATCTCCTACGAGGCAGCAACTCTCCTGGTCGGATAAACGCCCTGGGATCTGGACGTGAAAATCCGTGCGTCCCTATATCGCTGGCGGAAGTCCACCTTCCACCAGCGATATAGGGACGCAAGGATTTGTGAAGCTTGCGCGTGGTCAGCCTCCGGTTTCTCGGGAATTCGATCCACGAAGGACTGAGCTCCGTCAGATCCTAGTGGCTGAATGGAGGGAGCTACTTGCGCAACCCAGGTGGGGGCTCGCCACAATAGTGGCGGTAAGGTCTGCTATGGAAGAATGGCTGGAGAGGCAGCGTGGCGCCCTGAGTTTCCGGCTGACGCAGGTGCTTACTGGACAAGGATGTTTCGGGAAATACCAGCGTCGCATAGGTCGGGAGCGGATGACTGCTTGTCATCACTGTGCGGACTGCCACGAGGACACGCCACAACATACGTTGGAGGAGTACAGCTTGGGCCCAACAGCGCTGTGCCCTCGTCGCGACACTTGGTGCGGGTGATCTGTCATTTTCGGCGGTGTTTCAGTCCATAGTCGGAAGCGAAAACTAGTTGGATGCTGTGGCCTCTTTTTGCGAGGAGTTGATGCATGCAAAGGAGGCGGCGGAGATGGAGAGAGAGCATACCTCTCATTCCACCCGCACCAGAAGAGCAGCCGAGCGTTGAAGGGTGCTTAACGATTTCCGGCCACCATAAGCAGGGGCCTGCGGGCGGCGAAATTGGGGCCGTGTTCCGTGGCTTGGCTCAAAGAAGTGGCACGCAATAGTGGGGTTTTAGTCGGTAGGATTCCGACATTATAACCCTCCGTTCTTTCCGGACGAAGGGTAAAAAAAAGTTAGGTGCCAGGCCCCTCCCTAGACAGAAGCCCTAGAAACGCCAATGCTCGTAAAGCACCGTGCTTTACATATCTTATAGCAAATGCTATCGTGGCTCTCACATGTTGTTATTTGCTTTACTACTTTTACATCGCACTCTCTCTGTCCGTCGCGCGTCGCAAAATCGCAACTCGCAAGCGCAAGCAGCAATTATTACAGATACACCCAACGTTCGACTGACTGAACGGTAGGAGTGACCTTCCTCAATCATTGTTTCAGCCGTGGCGACTACAGTTGCAGGCAGATCAGTCATTCTGTATGCAATACCTACAATGTTAACTCCCCAAACAAAAGTAATTAACAAAAAAAACCCGACTTCCAAAAAAAAACACGACAAAATGAAAAATAACTTTAATTTCGGAAATCGGTGTCTTTGGATCTGTATTTTAGTTTTTTGCCACCGACTTCCGAAACTAGTTATTTTTCACTTTGTAGTGTTTTTTTTAAGTCGGTTTTTTTGTTAACAAATTTTTATTTCTCGCTTTTTACTGGGTCTGTTTATAATGTATCTAAGTTACAATAGCCTAATGTTAACTTGCACATCGCATTTTACAAAATATTGCTTTTCCCAATGCAGGGACGTTGAGGAGTTCTCCTGGTATTCCACCACCAGCTCCATTTCACCATTCACATTGTGACGAGCATAAATTCCTTAGCAACCATATTAAAGTAATCGAAATATTTATCATTGAGTAGTTCCGAACTTCCGATGTGGTCATCTAAAAAAAAAAAAATTTTTTATTTAAATCTATTTATTTCAAACATTTATTTCAAATTTATTAATTTATTTCAAAAATCTGTGGTCTTCATCATTAGCTCCACTTTACCAAATGATGATTTTCGAGCGCAGATGCTCAAGTTACTTAAAAAAAAAAAAAAACAAATCGCTATAGATTCTCCTACTTATACAATTTTAGGGTTTCCCTCGATTTCGATGGGATCGTCTCATCAGATTCCAACTTGATGACAATGGGATCACCTCGAGAGTATACCCTTTCAAACAAATAAAAATAAAATAGGTCCACAATTAACGGAGAAATCGGTGAACAATGTGAACATACATTAAAAAAAAAACAAAGTTGAACATAATAAATTATAACCTCCTCGGAAGGGGTTAAAACCTTTTCTTATCAATAACACTGAAGTCTAAAGTGAACAAACACTTAAGAGAGTAGGTACAATCTCTGTTCGAAGGTTGAAAAATGTCAAAACGTTTTTTTACAAAAAAAAAAAACAACCAACTTCAAAAAAAAAACACTACAAAGTGATCTTCTGCAATCGGTCCCTCATTACTGAGGATCGTGGTCGCTGGATCCTTTCAAACGGACAATCTGCCTCCATCTACTCCGGTCCAAAGTTGCCATCACCACCTGCTGAAAATTGCTTGAGGACGTAGCTTCCTTCACTTGGTCGGACCATCGTGTTGGCGACCGGCCTCTCGCTACAAAGTGATAAATAACTTTAATTTCGGAAGTCGGTGTCGTTGGTTCCGCTTTTTCGTTTTTTGACACCGACTCCCGAAATTAAAGTTATTTATCACTTTGTAGTGTATTTTTTTTTGTCCGTTGTTTTTAGGGTTCCGTACCTCGAAAGGAAAAAAACGGAACCCTTATATGATCACTTTGTGGTCCGTCCGTCTGTCTGTTTGTCAAGACCACAGATATATATACACCTAGATAACGCAAGAGCACCTACTTCGCGTGCCAAAAATTGCACCAGTTTACGATCGAAAATCATTAGCCGCCACTTCCGCGCTCAGTCCTGCGTATTGCTGGCTGGGTGAGCGTGGAGGTGTCAAGCTGGAATTTATATCAAATACTCAGGTCTACTGTCCCTTGGAGATGTGATAAAACCAAACTTCTAAGCCAACGCAACCAAAAGGTACAGCCGTTTATGCCGCAAATTTTCGACACTCGCAAGGGAATCAAAACCTACAGGGTACTTCCCGTGAACTCAGAATCTTGAAATTTGGTACGAAGCAACGTCTTATAGCACAGATAAAGGAAAAAATGCGAAAACCGTAAATTTTTAGTTACATCATATAATAAAAATATGTTTAATAATTTTAAACTTACTACCCCTTTCCTCATCAATGCGTAGAGGTATTAAATTGAAATTCATATCAAATAGTCAGGTCTATAATACCTTTAAGCTGTAACAAAATCAAACTTCTATGTCAATGTCGTCAAAAGAAGCCGCATATTTTTAAATTCGCAACTACTCGCAAGGGATTCAAAACCTAAAGTGTACTTCCAGTCGACCTAGAATCTTGCAATTTGGCATGAAGCAATGTTTTATAGCACATATAAAATTAATATTTTTATTTGCATACAAAAGATTTTCATAAATATACTGAGACTAGCTTCAGCCCGCGACTTCGTTCGCGTGAAACTTCTTGTTTCCCCCGAGCCACCCCGTCGCATCTCATCACCCGCCCGCGCTATCACTTAACGTTCTTTTTGACTTTTTTTCTTTTTGCTCGGCTCCTAAAGGTCATAGCGTGATGTTAAATAGCCTATAGCCTTCCTCAAGAATTGGGCTATCAAATGCCAGAAGAATTTTTCAAATCCGACTGGTAGTTCCAGAGATTACCCCCTACATACAAACTTACAAATTTTACCTCTTTATAATATTAGCACACCCCGGACAGTCCATACAACGCTCGCAAAATAATTACCTACTAGAGTCTGGCAAACGAAAGTAGAGACTGAAAAAGCGCGGCAAATTTAAAAAATATCAGTATAGCAACCCTAAAATTAGTATGACATACCTGGAATAACCTAATTTGATACTTTATAATAATTTGTTTTGATGAAAAACGGTATTATTTGTACACTACTGCTTGACTTAGAGACTTTTGAGCTAGAAAAATGCTCAACAAGATCACAACAACACGCCATCTTCACAGAGCATGTACAATTGACAACATTTCATATTTTTAACCTGCATGTATTATTACGTTATATAAAAGTAAATTCAAATCTAGGGCACCCATATTTTTTCGTTTTTCGAAATTATGTACTTTTCATTCATAATTTTAACTTTGAAATTCGGTGTATTCTAAAAAGACGTAAGTGCCAGATGACGGTAGAATGGCGATATTACCTTTGCTTTATTGTGACCCGTCAAAAAAACTGTTAGATGTCACTTGTCTCAGTCGTTGTTTTGGTTCCGTCATTGGCATATATTTTTCATTGAGATCCATTTTATTGGCGAAATATCAATCAAAAACGTGTGCAACAATGGGGCGCCGCGCGCCGCGACACTAGGTACTCACAGAAATCTAATTAATAACATTTCTATTGTACCACTTTTCAAGTCGAAGAACGAATAGAACGTGAAAGAAAGAGACATAACTAAGACAATAAAGAGAGAGAGCAATAATTTAATAGCTGGTGTTGTTACAAGCTTGGGGTTCGTGACAGTAAAAACTGCCGATTTAATAACCAAAAATAGACACTAATTAGAAATACCAATTACAACTTTAACACACTAATTATAAAACACAATCGCACTACAGATAACTCTAGTCGCACTTGAAGATCGCTTCGATGTTATCGCTTGTATCGCGTATCCAATACTGATCCCGGGTCGCAGCGACGCCGGCCTTATACAGGGTGTTACAGAAAGGGTATATCAATACAAACGGGTTGAAGAGTGTATCTCGTCTATATAGAATCTCTGTACAAAATTTCAGCTCAAAAGCAGTAACTTTGAAAATGCTTAATATTTTTTTTATTTCGATAGTTTATAAAATTAAATCATAAAAAACGTGTCACCGCACTACGAGGGTCATTATCCATTATCTGTAGTGTGTCTGTGCGCCTAGTACACGCACATCACGCCGCCGCGCGCCAGTGCAGCGCCGTGATGTCGAAATAAAAAAATATTAAGCATTTTCAAAGTTAATGCTTTTGAGCTGAAATTTTGTACAGAGATTCTAGACCAGATACACTCTTCAACCCGTTTGTATTGATATACCCTTTCTGTAACACCCTGTATAGGCCTCGGATAGTTCCAGAACCTTCTACCGTAGAAACATCTAGAATGTTCGAGTACATGGTCCCGACCGACCAGACGTCGATAGTTCTGGAAAGTTCTAGCATCGAAGTTTCTAGAACGGTCGCGACTATTAGTTCTGCTACTCGATACTAGGTGGCGCTAGTGGTAGCTAATGTCGCCATCAATTGTGGCGCGCAACAGTATGTTAACCCTTTAACCGCTTGCCTAAATATCAATTGTCGTGCCCCTAGCGCGAGGCTACAAATCGACAAAATAATACCTACAATAAATAAGGAGGGGCAATCGTTGTATCGATAAAAAAAAGTCAAAGAATTTTTTATGTTTTTATTTTAAATCAACATCTTGCCACCTTTTTAAACGAGCGTACACTCTTAGATCCGTATGCCTGAGATAGAATTGGTGATATTTGTTAGTAAAATAACATATTTTTTCTACTAAATCATTGCCACAAAAATGTTCAAAAATATCCAGTTCCGAGGAGTCGCTGCTCAAAGGTACTGAAGGTGATACCCCCGAAATAAATTCGTCAAAGTTTTCTTTATCAGGTACAGTTATGTCTAACGTCCAATTAATGCCTTCATTGTCGTCATGATCCTGAAATGACAAATTAAAATTTATTACGTAAGTATATTATTTTTTATATTCATTAGGTAGGTATATAACTTTAACAAAAAGGAACCTAGTTAGCGTTCCTGTACACGATGCCGTCACCGCGCCGTCGCCGCGCCGACGCCCGCCGCACAGTTACACTGTAGAATACGAGTCGCGCGATGCCCGCCACCGCGCCGCCACCGCGCGCGTTCCCGTCCCTGTCTCGTTTGATTCATTCCATTGATTCCATTACCGACCGCGTACGAACGTGCACGCCGCGAGATCGCACGCAGCCGGTACCTAATGGAATGAATCAAACAGACAGGGACTGGAACGCGCGCGGTGGCGGCGGCGCGGCGACAGCGCGGTGACGGCATCGTGTGCAGAACGCTTATTAAAGTTATATTTTTTTTAAAAGATAACTCATGCACTAGGAATAATTCCTGTGTAGCTTGGGACTTTACAAACACACAAGTCTCGGACACAAAACAGCTACACCCAAACTCGAATAATGATTTATGAAAGAGAGAGAGAGAGAGAGAAAAAGAGACAAACGCGAGTGCGAGTGCCTGTCCGGCTTGGTAGGTACTGTCACAGTACCTTAATAATGGTAAGGACAACATACAACACGGTTCCAAATTTGAACAATCAATAGGATATGTAGGTAGTTAAGTAGGTAATATAGGTAATAACAGAATTACATCACAATATTTAAAATACTATTTCGATTCATCAAGGAGTTACCTAAACCCAAAGGAAGTCTTATTTATACCTATACCTACTGAATAATGTGCAAATAACCTAAGAAGAAATTGAAATAGGTACTTACCTCTCCATCACTTCTAAATTCTTCTATCGAATCGGATAATTCCAATTCGTCGTCACACTCGTCGTCGTCACCTTCTAATATTCTTAATAATTCCTCAGTAGTCGTCATTATTGAAAATTGAAATGTGACTATTTTATCGACAATGCACAAATACCAACGAACAACATTAATGGAACTTTCCATTCGTTTGATCCGCTTGTGACGTAGGCAGTGGTCGTATTAATGTGACAGCCGCGCTAGACTAACTAGAGAAATATGTTGCAAGCATAGGAGTCAAGGGATGGGAACTAACGTCAAATGTTGGCATTATACAAAGATCGTGAGGGATATTTTTCTTATGAATAATAAGGAAAAGAATTAATAACATAAGGCAATATGTTAAATTTAACTTTATTTGGTATGACACCGTTTATTTTATGCTGAATGATGCATTATACCTGATTATTTAACTGTTTGTTATTTCGTTTTTAAAATGCGCATTGCATTGTATCCCATCCCTATGGTCATATTTATGCGACGCGCGCGATAGACGCCGAAGAAAATTTCAAGCTGCCAATTACTTATTTTTGTTTAAGTTTTTTGAATGCTTAGAGTTATGAGACATAATTTTAAGTAATTGTTGTAAATAATAGCTCTATTTAATAATAGTTTTAGTCGTACCACGCAATTAATAGGACGAAAATAGAACGAAAAAATCGTGCATGTTCTCTGTCGCAGAAATACGACACGCGCGGTAGGGACACGGAAATATTTGTCGCATATATGCGACACGCGCGGTTAAAGGGTTAATATTACGGAAGTTTTAATTGTTCTAAAACGAAGAAAACTTGGAAAATAAGTAAATAATAGAGAAAATTATGAAAATAAATTATCACAACACTGGCTTAACTTGTTTGTCTGTAATATACTAGCTTTTATTTTTTATGGGTTTAAAGGATATTTGAGTTGCTGTTCCTTACCTTCTTTAATGTTTCGGGAACCGAAAGAAACTCCTGTCTTTATCGTTCCTCGATGAAGATAAGCATCCAAAAATAATGCACAATATACAACCATCGTGATTAACACAAAATATAAAACTTAAAAAAAAAATGTGTTCGTGTCAGCAGTAGGTAGGTACAGCGCTGCGGTTCTTGTGTTTGCGAGCGCCATTGTTAAAGAACTGCGACGAATACGCCGAAGTGCGGGGTGAGGTGCGGTAACTGATGTTAGTGCGGGGAAGGGAGTGGCCTTTCTGTACGTAGTACTTTAAGTATTCTGTGATATTAGTGTAGATTCAAAGAAACATTCTCGCCTTCAAAATAGTTGTTTGCTCCTTTGCAAACAATCTACTATTTCTGGTTTACTACGCCCTCTTGTTAAAGATTTTTTTCCTGACGAAAGTGGTCGGGATTTTGTATACAGGTTGGCAGGGACATCGACGGACAAACTGTAACCATGAATTCAGGTTAGACGCAGATGGATTGTAGAATCCGCTGTTTTACAAAACAGCTTCGTTATGTAAAACAGCTGAACAACGTTCAACTGGATTGTCAGTACGCTACGTGTTACAAAACTGCTACCGACGTTCAGACGTAATGCAGAATGGCTTATTTGCAGTCACAATGAGCGTCTTTCATAAATCTCTGATAACTTTAATTAATATTGTCCTTTAAATCAGTGTTTTCACTTGAGTTAAGGTCATTTTTACTCGTATTACTCGTTTTATTCATTTCTGTTTCGGACACCATTATTGTTGTTATGACACACAGAGGCACAAGCGACAAAACTTAGAACTAAAATCTACAATCTCACATTTCATTTCACGTTGTTTTACAAAACCGCTTTTTTTCCTTTGTGGGTAGGCATAGGAGTAACATACATTTTTGTGTGCTCTTGACAAATTAAATTTTTAAAATAGTTTATTTATTATTTTTAATGAAATAATTCAGTACATTTTATATTAGACCCCCCCCCCCCCCCACATCCGCTATATATTCTTATCAAGTCTGTAGCACTTGTACCTGGTTCACTTTCACTACACACGGAACATGGACACTAAACTAGCTGCCAGCTTGGAGGACCTCGAGCAGTTGTTTGGTTCCCGAATGCAGGAATATGAAGCAAAATTGCAGCAAGCTACCACTGGTACCACTTCAGCTTCACCAGACCTTGTAATTGTAACCATTGCACGTGAGTTCTCCGAGTTTAAGCTGTTTGTCTGTCAAGCACTCTCCACATTAAATACTCAAATTGAGCTGCTAGCTGCTGGGTTCGACAGGCATGAAACCATCATGCGTAGAAAGGTCTTGCTGTTCCATGGTGTTCCGGAGAAGGATAACGAAAAGTTACTTGATGTGGTCCACAACATCATATCCAACCAAATTAAATTGACGGAGGTATGTAGTGACAAGAACATTATCCATGTTTGTCATAGACTTGGATTCTCACAGCAGAAGGCCCGACCCATACTAGTGCGATTCTTTAAAATGGAGCACCGACAACTTGTGTGGGATAGCAAGAAAGCTCTCAAGGGTACCGGGATCACCATCTCAGAGTTCTTGACACAAGTTCGGCATCGTGTGTTTGCAGCTGCTCGTAAGCATTTCGGTATGCCAAATTGCTGGTCCATGGAAGGCAAGATTGTTGTTATTTGTCCAGACAAATCCCGTCGGAAGATCGAAACGGCAGGCGAACTTCACGATCTAATAACCAAATTCCCGTCTTGTTCAGTCGACACCGAGGGTTCTGCGCAATCTGAAGATCGTGGTTCTCCTAGTGCCGCAACCTTGGCTACTCCTTCGAAGAGAACGAGGAAGACGCGTCTGCGCAGGTAGCACATTCGTTGTTATTGTTTTTGTCACTGCATTTTGATCCATTTAGTTCACTACTTCTCAACTTGGCCGCTTTGTATTGTCACAATCGTCTTGGGCCGATAGTTAAATTAGTATTTTTTATTTGTATCACCGCTTATTTTACTTTTTATTTCTACTATTGCCGGTATGTACATTAGTTTATTTTACGATATTAGAAATTGTTTTGACAATGTGACGGATGTATTGTAGTTTGACGTAGACAGTTGTCAGTGTCAACTGTCATATCGTATCCAGCCGTCATTGCGTCGCGTTCCATTCTATGTACTTTTCAATGTTTTCGTTTTGTTTCTTTTTAAATTTTGTTTTTATTTTTACCACACTGTTGTTATAACATCGTTGGGTATTTTTGTTATTTTGTAAAATTCCTGCCAATATACCAGCGAGTGGGGGAGGTTTTTCTCAAAGGAAAATCTTTAATTGTTAGTGTTTTAGTACCTATTTACTTTATTTTAAATATTATTCTTGTATTTTAGATATTTATAATATTTTGATATTTATACTATAAGTACTTATGCTCATGGATGATGTAGCTGACCTTAACGACAGCTTCTTCTCGTGCTCTTCTTCTACTAGTTTTGTTAGTGCGGACAGTGATTTTTCCATACCACTAAATTTACATGATAAAATCTCTTCTCTTTTCTCCAATGACCCTAAGAATCTTCATATAGCTCACATAAATGCTCAGAGTGTTCCTCGTCACTATTCTGACCTTTTGGCATCCTTTAGCAGTGCTCATCTGGATGCGCTCTTAATATCGGAATCCTTTTTGAAGCCATCACTCCTCTCTACTCAGTTCTCACTCCCCGGCTTCGTCTTGATCCGCAACGATAGGACCGGCAAAGGTCGAGGAGGTGTTGCTATGTACCTGCGTGCTGACTTACCCTACAGGGTGGTCAGTTCGTCTCCTTCACGGTATTCTGAGTCGGCTGAATACCTGTTTCTTGAAATTATTGTTCATCACACAAAAGTTTTGCTTGCAGTGCTCTACAGTCCTAATCTTCACATAGATTACTTCGATTCTCTCGACTCCATACTCAGTGATCTTTGCCCCATGTATGAGCACGTTATTTTAATGGGTGATTTTAATACCTGCTTGATTAAAAATGACACGCGCTTCATTAAACTCCTTTCACTCTTGTCTTCTTTCAATCTTCAAGTTTTGCCTCTCTCTGCAACTCACTATTTTCCTAATTGTACACCATCGTTTCTAGATCTTATGATTGTCTCCTCTCCTAATAATGTTTCTCACCATGGTCAACTTACGGCTACTTTTTCTTACCACGATCTCATTTACCTTTCGTATCGTATCCGTGTTCCCAAGCGTAAGTCCCAGCTTTTATATCTCCGTAACTACAAGGGCATAGATCTGGAAGCTTTGCGGCGCGATGCCAGCGATCTCGACTGGTCCCCTCTGGTTGAGATCGATGACATTGACGATAAGGTGAAATGTTTTAACGCAACCGTCCTCGACTTATTTGATCAGCATGCCCCTATTCGACGTGTCAAAGTTAGACATAACCCTGCACCATGGATAACGCTAAAAATTAAAGAGCTTATGGCTCGCAGGGATAAAGCTAAGAGCAGATATAAGCGCAGACCTTCAGAGCTGAATCTCTGTTATTACAAATCATTACGTAATCGCTGCAGTAATCTGTGTAAAGTTGCTAAGAGACGCTATTTCCACGACCAACTCAATAACCGCAGTTCTTCCGATGTATGGAAATTTCTCAAATCTGTAGGCATAGGCAAGTCACCTGTCAACCAGTGTAAGGATGTGAACCTTAATGATCTCAATAAGCATTTCTCTTTCCTTCCCTTTTCTCTTGATCCGTCTGTCAAGGCTGCGACACTCGAGAGTCTTGCTAGTGTGCCGTCACCACAATATTCTCACTTTAATTTTAACGATGTTACTGAGGATGACGTTAAGAAGTCTATCCTTGCGATTACTTCTTCAGCAGTCGGTAATGATAAGTTGTGTTCGAGAATGATAACTCTTATCCTTTCCTCATTACTTCCTGTTCTAACTCACATCTTCAATCACTCATTTTCCTCTTGCTCCTTTCCATCAGTTTGGAAACAGGCTCACATAATACCATTACCTAAAACTAACAATCCTACTTTATTAACCCACTATATACCTATTTCTATTCTCCCATTTCTCTCTAGTTTTTGAGCATATAGTCCATAGACAATTGTCATTTTTCTTGGCGTCTAACTCGATAATATCCCCTTATCAATCCGGTTTTCGCGCGGGTCACAGTACTGTAACCGCGCTTTTGAAGGTGACTGACGACATCCGCTGGGCTATGGAGAATAAGTCCCTTACTGTTCGTGTATTGCTTGACTTTAGTAGCGCCTTCAACTCAGTAATTTCGATATCTTACTAAGTTTCCTTAAATCTATCAATTTCTCTTCTTCCACTTTAGCCTGGTTCAGTTCTTATCTTCGGGGACGCTCTCAGTGTGTTCGCCTGGAGGAGTCCTTCTCTGATTGGTGTAACCTCACTGAGGGTGTTCCTCAGGGTAGCGTTCTCTCTCCTCTTCTTTTTTCAATTTTCATAAACTTTGTTACCAGAGTAATCTCCTCTAGTTTTCATCTCTACGCAGATGACTTGCAGCTTTATCAACATTTTACTGTAGCAAACGCGGATTCTGCAATAGCTGCAATGAATCATGACCTGGCTTGCATCAGCGCTTGGGCTAAGTCATTTGGTTTGCAAATTAACCCAACTAAATCTCAGGCCATGATCATAGGCAGCAGATTCGTTCGCAATGCGGCTGATGTTACATCTCTGATGCCCTTATATCTCGATGGTGTTCGCATTGACTATACTGAAACCGCTAAAGATCTGGGTGTAGTTATTGACTCCAACCTTTCGTGGCGTGCTCAGGTCAACGAGGTCAGCCGGAAGGTACATTTCTCCTTTCATTCGCTGAAATGCCTTCAGGGTCTTCTGCCCTTGAAGACTAGAATTTCTTTGGCACAAACACTTATTCAGCCGATTATAGATTATGCCGACGCCTGCTACCTGGATGCTGCTGAAGAGCTATTAAACAAGCTTGAGCGCTTGCAAAACCTGTGCATTCGCTTTGTTTTCGGTCTTCGAAAGTATAACCATGTTTCTCATCTTCGCAAGGAACTCAAGTGGCTCCCAATCCGCCTTCGCAGGAATACTCGGATTTTATGTCTCCTCTTCAACATCTTACACAACCCGTCTTATCCTTCCTACCTGCGTGAGCGCTTTTCTTACGCTCGCCCTAGCGACGCTCCGTGCAGATCACACCTAAGATCCCTTCTTAAATCTCATCCTCATAAAACAAGCTACTATTCTTATTCCTTCTCTGTCCATGCTGTAAGATTGTGGAACTCACTTCCGCCTAGCATTCGTGATTTAAAAACTATTTCTTTATTTAAATGTCGATTAAAAGAGCATTACCTTTCCTCTATACTGTGAGTATATATACAGGGTGTTACGGAAAGGGTATATCAATACAAACGGGTTGAAGAGTGTATCTGGTCTAGAACCTCTGTACAAAGTTTCAGCTCAAAAGCAGTAACTTTTTTTTATTTCGATAGTTTATTAAATTGAAATCATAACAAACGTGTCACCCCACTACGAGGGTCATTATCCATTATCTGTAGTGTGTCTGTGCGCCTATACACGCACATCACGCCGCCGCGCGCCAGTGCAGCGCCGTGATGTCGAAATAAAAAAATATTGAGCATTTTCAAAGTTAATGCTTTTGAGCTGAAGCTTTGTACAGAGGTTCTAGACGAGATACACTCTTCAACCCGTTTGTATTGATATACCCTTTCCGTAACACCCTGTATATATATATATATATATATGTTTATATATTTTAGTATTATGTATTTATTTAAGTATACTTATATTATTTTTATTTTATTTTTTGCATTATATGTGTAGGTTTATTTGATATTTTAGTTTTAGACTTCACACATTCATATGTTTCTCTTCTTGTTCTCACACACTATTGTCTACATTTCTTTTTTTACTTTTCCTTTCGCAGGTCTGCTGGAAAAAAAGAAAGAAAAGAAATAAGCAGTACCTTTGTACTCAAATTGTAATTATGATATATCCTTATGTATTTTACTGTGTGTACATAAATAATAAAATAAATAAATAAAATAAACCGCTAATCGTTGACCAGCTGCATTGAAAAAAGCAACACTTTTATGCAGTTCTGCGTGTTCAAGTTCAGTAATTATAAAAAACCGCAGAACGTTGTTCAGTTGTTTTACATAACGGAGTTGTTTTGTAAAACAACTAGCGGTTTTATAAAACTGCGGATTCTACAATCCATCTGCGACATAAACACAATACGGCACGCAGCGTCTTGTTCTTTCGCCGCTGCCGTCTGCGGTCTGCCGTCGCGCCCCGCACCCTAGTGTGAACGTGAACAAACAATTAGTTTCCTTCTGCTTTTAAAATTCTTAAGTTGGTTTTGGAATTTTGGAAGCGTTGCTCTTCTAAGCACGTCAGTCATGCCTGCGAGTACGAATGCATGTGTGCCTGTCTCGCACAAGTCGCACGAGTGTTGGGTTAACATGAAGCTGTAGAAAATGTTACTTAGCTACTCAGTGACTTAACTTCAATCTGCAAGAAATAAAATAAGCTAACTAAACTTGCATTTAGTACAAAATTATAATACTTATAACGAACGAAATTATGTACTTAGCTTAAAAATAAGTGCTGGCCAGCTGATATACGGGATGAGTTTTGAGATGGGACTTCAGAGCGAAGCCTGGATAAATAAGACAAGCTTACGCAAATCAATCACTCAATAATGTCCATTAACAAACGTCATGTCGTCAACGTTAGCCTACCTTTTTTTTTATCGTGGAGAAATGCTCATGCATTCTGTACTACCACGGGGAGATAGTGCAGTTATGTGGGACTCCAACACACTAAAACTCCACGGTGTAATCCTCTGCCGCTTACGGCGGGAACACGAGCACGCGTTAGCACTCATCCGTGAACCCGCCGCGGCTGTCCGTCACCGGACCCTCCTCTGGGGAGTACTCCCCATCACCGGCGCACCAGAACACATAGCACGCCGTGACCACCCCAGGGACCAAACCAGCACATGGGCGCCAGACGACCCCGTGTCTGGGCACCCTTGGTACCCCTGCGACGGGTCAGGTTATTGGCCCCGCCGCCTGCCAATTTTCGGCCGCAGAGGATAAGGAGAGCGGCCAACGTCATACCAACAATCCTCTTCCTCTGCGGCCCCACTGCGTCCGCCATCAGACGGTGGCGATCCCGTCAAGGCCGCGGAAGGTAGGGAGAGCGGCGCACCGTAATACCGGCACTCCTCTCCCGTCGGGGCCTCCAACCCTCAGCCGCGATGCCTCCCATACGACATCGCGGCCCGCCTCAGCTGCGATGTCGCCCAAGCGGCACCGCAACCTACTTGTTGGCCGCTACGTCGTCGGCTTACTGGCAAAAGCCCTGACGAGCGGCCCCTACTTGGGTTCCTCTTCGCTTCACCGTGGGTGTGCAAGCCACGGCTACTGAGCCCCCCGCCTCGACAATGCGGGAACCCACCGGGGGGGAACGTTAGCCTACCTAACCTAACCCATTTACAATAAGTAGCTATACTTATTTGTTTTCGCCCTTTGTAGCGCCACATGCTACTAATACTGTAAACTTGATGAGGATCATTGATGGCGGTTTGGCAGAGCTTGCTGCCACTTGCTGGTATTGATTTACGTTAAATACTTACCAGAAAAGTGCTTATTGAATTGAGGAATAAAAATAATCTTTATTTTGACGCCTGATACACAACTAGTACAGTAAAGCAGTATGTATAGCATTTGACACGTATGAAGTAATGTCGGCACAAGTAGGGCACGTTTGTATCGGCTGGCGGAGCTGAGGCGAGCCGGGCGTTATGCGGCAGTACCGCGGCCGCTGTCGATCACCTGCACCACCCACTGTCCCACTACCACAGCGGGTACCACGCTACCACGTCGCGTAAGTCGCCACGAGCAGTTCGCACCATGTACCTACTATTGTACTTCTTTATACAAGATCGTGGACAACATTACTGATCACTACGACATGTAAGGGAATAGCTTTCTATTGAAAACCTTAAGGACAGTCTCCTCAGCACGTTTCCCAGTACAGTGCTCTAGGCACAGCTACAGGGTAAGGCTACTGTAGAATCCTGTTGATTCCGTATTTATGTTGAATATATCACTTCACTGGCTCACTACCACACCAAGCGCCTTCGTATATAGCCCGCTGCACTTTGTCTGTTTCCCGCCATTCCTCGTATATGACAGATGACATAAGTGACAGCAGCTACCCCGCTTGTGTGAATGAGACAGTGTTTACATATCTATTTAATAGATACACTACATCCCTTTCTTATTATATTTTTTATTTGTTCAACTCTAAACACGTTATCAAACAATCGTGTAAAATCAAAATCACAAACATGTTTATTTCAACTATACATTTTTGCAATCAACTGCCAATAAAATTAAAGCATTAATAAATTGAAGTAAACCGAAGCATAAGAAGCCTGATCATCTGCATTTATGAACATGACGGACCAGGACTTTTTATTTAATCTCATCGCTTGTCCAGTTTCCTTGCTCTTATCTATCACATCCCTTTCATTAGCTTCTTCTTCGTCGTGTGAAATGGGATTCAATCCTTCCCTCTCTACCTAAGCCATATCACCTTGTGTGACTCCCAAATCGATAGCTATTGTCCTCCGATATCCGTTTCCCTTTCATCAACAAATTTTTTTTTTTTCGCCCGTTATCGTAATCATCTGTTGCAAGTTGCAACTCAGACGATTAAATATAATATGTCGGATCTTTCATAAGTATGCACTTAAAATGAGACACAAGCGCCTTTGTTTAGCGTTGTGCGGAGTCTAGGATTAAGTATGGTGTCCGAAACGGAGTTACGGACCTTATGGGCCATGGAGCGACAGTGATCGTGTAGACGTGGTCGCGACACATACTGGCCTAGGTTTCCTTGTTTCCTTTTAAGTTCAGAGTATTAATTAGTACAGTAGTGTTAGTAATTGAGTCTGTAACAATAAACTGTGTAGAAATTAAAGGAGCTATTTCTCTCGTTTACCCGTATCCCAATTCTGCGCCCACGACTGTATATCTGACACTATGTATGTCCCTAAGTATGTCTGATCACAATCCAACGTATCTGGATTCGACATACATGTACATATTTCTATAATTTGGTTTATTATAATGGTCACCTATCAATTTTTTTTTTCCGATGTTTAACTATTAGTAGGTATTTTATCAAAACGTTTTCGTTCATTTTTTTTACATGCTTCTGCCACATTAAAAAAATGTGTCTTTTGAATGTTTTGTTTAGGTACGTGTTCCTCCCTCAGTAACAGCTCATAATAATAATTCTATCAGGTAACAACGTCACCTTAGTAAATAAAAAAGTTACGTAGGTACAACCGTACAACACAAGACCCACAGAATTTTTTTTTCAGCCTATAACAGCCCCTTAAGGTAATTACTGTAGAGATTATGATCATGGTTTGTGGCATGCAACCCTTCAGGTAACCACAAGTTAATGGCCTATTACTCCAGAACAAAACGCGAAAACAGTAGGCGTCAGATTTAGCTGACAAGCTAAACCAAGACTCAACAAGGACAAACATGTCAAAAACATGAAACGATTCCGTAAGAATTATTTTATCTGAAAGATATTGTTTTATTGATATACCTCTCCCACAGTACTGGTACACAAGCATAATTTCCAAGAGGGACATGAATTCATGTTTAAATAAAATAAAATAGTAGGCTACAAACCATCACGCGGGCCCACCGCGCGTCAATAGAAGCACACGTCCCCGAAGTAGTCGCTCCAAGACACGCCGGCCCCCACGATGCTTTCCTTCGCCGCTTTGTTACATCCGTGTTACACGTGGTTTCCTCACGATGTTTTCCTTCACCGTTTTGATACATCCATTTTAATGGAGTGTTACATCTGGTTTCTTCACGATGTTTTCCTTCACCATTTTGTTACGTCCAATTTAATGGATGTCAAATGCGACCAATTTAATGGTTGCCCAATGCGTCCAATTTAATGGATGCCCATGCGTCCAATTTAATGGATGCCCATGCGTCCAATTTAATGGATGCCCATTGCGTCCAATTTAATGGATGCCCATGCGTCCAATTTAATGGATGCCCATTGCGTCCAATTTAATGGATGCCCATTGCGTCCAATTTAATGGATGCCCATGCGTCCAATTTAATGGATGCCCATGCGTCCAATTTAATGGATGCCCATTGCGTCCAATTTAATGGATGCCCATGCGTCCAATTTAATGGATGCCCATGCGTCCAATTTAATGGATGCCCATTGCGTCCAATTTAATGGATGCCCATGCGTCCAATTTAATGGATGCCTATGCGTCCAATTTAATGGATGCCCATGCGTCCAATTTAATGGATGCCCATGCGTCCAATTTAATGGATGCCCATTGCGTCCAATTTAATGGATGCCCATGCGTCCAATTTAATGGATGCCCATGCGTCCAATTTAATGGATGCCTATGCGTCCAATTTAATGGATGCCTATCTACCACGCGTAAACAGTGCGTACTGGTAATGTCACATGTCTTCGAAGTATTGGTTCTCAGACATGCCGGTTTCCTCACGGTGTTTTCCTTCACCGTTGATGGACAGTGGTGATGAGTGATAATACACAAAATGCCTGCCTGGTTTCGAACCCACGACCTTAGTCGGGCTAGACCACCACCACTGTCGTGCTGAAATGTAATGCTATAATTATGTGTAGGGTTTAGATCTTCTTCAAATTCACACGAGCCCAATGACACCACACAGAGTGCATGCGAGGGTTTTCATTCTCCTCTATTATTTTACTTCTGTCATTTTTGTTGTGCCCTTACACTTCTTAACGAATATATCTTTCTTCGTTTCTTTCCATATTCAAGAGCCTACCTGTAATTGAATAATCAATCTTAGATAGTTCACATGTAGTTAATCAACTATTACCTTGTAGGTATGTCATACCAGTCTAAGTTACCTTTAGACTCACAGCTTGTATTACTATATTATGGTCCCAACAGTTGCCATGGAATTTGAACTTTATCATGAAGGTATGACATTCAGTTTGTGTTACCAAAACTTGATAATTATCTGACATTCTGAATTCAAAATACAGAATTTTCTAATTACTCGGTTGATTAAAACTTCCGAGAAGTAGGTACTAAAGAGCTTCCAATATTTCAATATAACTAGGTAAACTGTGTATCTATTACAGTACTAAGTTATCTCTGAACATGCGCGTATTGTAATTATTCTTCCTTTCCTTCCTTCTTTGTTTTTTTTTTTTGAACAATAATTGATGTAGAAGAAGATATTACACGAGTCAATGCGAACGTTTCAGGATTAAAATTAATTCAGTAGTATCATTATTTTTATCAACTTCAATACCACTTGAAAACATTTCCGGTAGGTACTTCAAGAAGTTTAATCGGACAAAGGTATATTCTTCATGTAGGTAAAATAATCTTATTATTTATTTACGTTTGTGATTTAATTTCCATTTTATTAAGCAATGAATCATCAAAAATCATATCAATCGTATCAAGTTCCAGAATACTGGGTAAAGCTGCATCCTACCCAACTTACCTACTATAACAACTGTGCAATTGTTAATTACGTCTAAAACCCAAGTCATGATATTATAAAAATGTTTTCTTGAAATTTTTGCATATTCAGTAACACATTGAAGTTAGTTCAACTAGGAGTATTTTTATAATTATATAGATCTGTACACCTATTACCTACTGTGTAAGCAATACTTACACGCCTTGCAAGGCAACACATGGTGACACAACATAGTTTTTGATTTTATACCATCATGTACCACTATGGTATACCTAATCTGTGTTCGCGACCCATTCGCCAAAAATGCAAACAAACATAAATCAATGGAGAAGCAACTTATTCCTACACAACAAAGTCCAGCTTACTCCACAACCCCAAACACTTCCACAACTCCCTCCTTAGAGCCAGTCACTCTGAAATCGACCCAATTTCCACTGAAACAAAGTTGATAATTGTTCAACTTGAAATAGGGTGGGGGTGCGCACTTTTACTATAGGTATGTGTACAAATAAATACATTTTAATTTTAATTTGAGTTTGAACTAGGTAATCTTCCAGCAATAAATGCTGATTCCTAATGTGACAAACAATACATAAGATGGTGCAGATCGCATAACAAAGGCTTCAATACTTTCACACAGACCATTGTAATACTGGTAACAGGACCCCACAGAGGGCAGTATTACCAAGTTTGTGATAAAATAAGAATTATAATTTCATAACCCAACATCATGCCTGTCCCCACCAGAGGGCCAGACAGAGATATAGAGTATTTTATAATTAACTTACCTTAGCCAGTCCTGGCCAGATCCCATGCAACAGGGACAGCGAGTCTACAGCCATAAATTTTTCACAAATTCTGACTAAGGCCAACGTCACCACCAAGAAATTCCTGATGGAAAAAACCCCATAACATTGGTGCCACCTGGGCATCGAACCCAGGACCCCACAATCAGCAGTAGCGCTTGCAACCACTAGACCACAAATTATAATAATTAGTTAATATTAAGATAATGAAAATCTTAACAGCTAGACACTCTCACAGACACATTTATGTAGGTACCTACTTATAATTATCTATGTGTGAATATGTATGTAATCTTTATTGTTATATGTCTTGGTTTCACATTATGTAAATTGGCACCAGTAACTTAGTGACCTCTGAAGGTACCTACCACATTAAGGAGTTATACTCCAACAGAAGGGAACTTTTCTTCTCAAACAAAATTGATTTACCAATTAACATACCTATTCATTCATATCAATCATAAGAAAATATTATGTTATTCTAATTAATCATTGCAATAACATCAAACAGCAGTTTACTGTTATTGTGACTTTTATTTTCACTTTGCATACATTTTATTTCAAAGTAAATATGTATGCTTATTATTTTAACTTACTGGTTGGTACTAGTATTAATTAATTATAGTAAAATTTACATAGCTTTTCCTTAGTCTGTTGATACCAATCTAAATTATGTCACCCTAGAACTGGAATACATGTTAAGCGTTATCATTAGTACTCATTAGTTCTTGCTACATGCAGGAAATTATCCTCTGCGGAACAGATCTACACTATGAGACTTTCTACTACAATCAGTACCTAATACCCCCTTTTTTTTTTAGTAAGCCAGCTTTAGTATGTATTTTTTCTTAAAAGATCTGAAGCGGCTTAACCTAATCCAGATCACTGCTTGTATTTCTGTTACCATTTGTGTCCAATTTCATAAACCCATAGATACCTATACCGTTTCAGGCAAGTATATAATTAAGTATTCTTATTTTAATGAATAGGTAGGATAACATTACAAACCAAAATCAGAGTTAAAGGAATCATCATTGTTATACCTAGCTTATATACATTTTATTCTTGAAAATTACAAGGTACCTACTAATATAGTTTGAGTGCTGTTGCCTTGTCCAAGCCCGCTGATAACAGCAAATAGAATAATAATTAATGATTTAATAAAAACATTAGATTCATGAATATGAAATAAGTACAAAGTTTATCATCATCCTCTTGCCCTTGTCCAGCCATAAGGAAGGGAGCAAATCCAGTTTATTCTGCAGGTGGATAAGTTCCTTTTTTTTTTTGTTTTGTTTCAAATAAGTAGGTAGGCACCTAAGTACTGTGGAGACTGGCTGTAAAGCGAGTCTGGCTGTAAAGCCACACCTTTGCAGGACAGGCTGGTTATGTTTGGAGGCATGTTCCAATTGAACGTTCAAGCGTGTGTCAAATATTCTGTTAGTGTTTTTTCTTATTTTAGAAGCAGTGTTGAATTTACCGTTGTACGATAAGCTTCTCTTAAACAATAAATACTATACAAAGCTTAACGCCTTTTAGTTATATGTCGTCAGCACATCCATTGCTACGACTCCCACTGCAGTACTTAGCACTCCTAGTAATTTAATGACTGTGGTTTGTATTCTTTCCTAACTTTTATATTGGGTGTAGTAGTCATTTTGTGATGGCCAAACACGATGCAACATAAAATTATAGATATCCTGAGTGATCCATCTCTTTCAACTTTTTTTTTTTTTTTCGTAACAATTTTAGTAACAGTGTATTACAATAAAACACCGTCAGAATCCTTACTTCTGCTTGAAATACTTTGTTACTAGATGCGAAATCTAACAATTTACAATACATACATTAGTTTGGGTAATAGTTATGCAAGTTCTTACCTCGTTAGTGTTTTGTTTTTCTTGGTCAGCAGTATCGGTAGGTACTTACATATAATTTCTCCTAATTTTGTTAATTTTATCTGACCTTTATCCTCGTCGCCACTTGTAGAATCCTGTTGATTCCGTATTTATGTTGAATATATCACTTCACTGGCTCACTACCACACCAAGCGCCTTCGTATATAGCCCGCTGCACTTTGTCTGTTTCCCGCCATTCCTCGTATATGACAGATGACATAAGTGACAGCAGCTACCCCGCTTGTGTGAATGAGACAGTGTTTACATATCTATTTAATAGATACACTACAGCTACCTTTACTGTCCACTCTCATAAATCCAGCCTAGTGAAGAAAGCATCACGTAAATCGGCCTAGTCAGTGCTAGTCATCACGGAGACATCGGTTTACAATTACTTTACACTTGCTTTACACACATGAAACAAAACATCATCATAACAGCGACCTCGAAAACCATGAAGATGACACCCATGACGGAAAATTTGCAAATTATGTAGCCGCCATCTTGGATTCTCATATAAAGGTGGTAAAACAAGACATTGTTGTAACTAAATAGTTTTAAAGAAGTGTACAAAGTTTTAAATAGAATTACAATCGAAAATCAGAAAGAGCAATAAGATCAATGGTACAGCGTGATAAAAAGACCACAATGTCAATTTTTTGCGGACCTACTGTAAATGCACAGGTAGTTTTTTAAAAGACCAAAACTATAAAATAAGCGCAATAATTAAAAACTTTTTTACAAAAAAAACAACCGACTTAAAAAAAACACTACAAAGTAATAAATAACTTTAATTTCGGAAGTCGGTGTCAAAAAAAACCAAAATGCGGAACCAACGACACCGACTTCCGAAATTAAAGTTATTTATTACTTTGTAATGTTTTTTTTAAAGTCGGTTGTTTTGTTTTTGTAAAAAAGTTTTTATTTTTCACTTTTTAGTTGTACCTACCCCACACAAATTCAATTCACACTAGTGCATTGAAGAATTGAAGACACCGACTAGAAGAATCATCAAAACTCGCATAGAAATGCCGGAGATGCCGGAGTACATTAATGCATATAACTTCGTACATAAGAATAATTACCTATATAATAAAACCTTCCTGAAAGTATGTAGATCACACTAATGAAAGAATGATCAAAATCGGTTCATTAGTTTTTGAGAAAATCGCAACATACAAACATACATACAATACATACATACGGGGCGAATACAGAACCTCCTTTTTTGAAGTCGGTTAAAAAGGGAATTAATCATTTGATGATAAAAAAAATTCACAAAAAAAGTAACTCGCTAAATGCTTAACCTTCTCCTTTTTAGGGTTCCGTAGCCAAATGGCAAAAAACGGAACCCTTATGGATTCGTCATGTCTGTCTGTCTGTCCGTCCGTCCGTATGTCACAGCCACATTTTTCCGAAACTATAAGAACTATACTGTTAAAACTTGGGAAGTAGATGTATTCTGTGAACCGCAGTAAGATTTTCACACAAAAATAGAAAAAAAACAATAAATTTTGGGGTTCCCCATACTTAGAACTGAAACTCCAAAAATTTTTTTTCATCAAACCTGTACGTGTGGGGTATCTATGGATAGGTCTTCAAAAATGATATTGAGGTTTCTAATATCATTTTTTTCTGAACTGAATAGTTTGCGCGAGAGACACTTCCAAACTGGTAAAATGTGTCCCCCCCCCCCTCTAACTTCTAAAATAAGAGAATGATAAAATTAAAAAAATATATATAATGTACATTACCATGTAAACTTCCACCGAAAATTGGTTTGAACGAGATCTAGTAAGTAGTTTTTATTTAATACGTCATAAATCGAAAACCGCAATTTACCTTTCACAAAGTTACAACGAACTACAAGAACTTTTATATTATGTTACTTGCTGCTACGGAACCCTTCATGGGCGAGTCCGACTCGCACTTGGCCGGTTTTTTGAAGTGTATTAAAAACAAAGTATTTTTTCGTGTCTGACTGCGTGTACGCGATTTTCTTCTTAACTGCGCAACGGATTTTTATGCGGTCGTCACTATTACTTAGAGAATTTTATTTATTCTGGAAGGCTTATGTGCGTATACAACATTAGTAATATTGAACTTGGAAATCTCAATGTTTTGACAACATGCGAAGAAGGGGAGAGTCGCTAGGTAGTGAATTAACAAAAAAAAAAACTGCAGCCCCTGATCGTGCCGCCCGCGTTCTGCACCGCCCTCCTGGCTGCCGCCTGCTGAGTTACTTAACCGTTCTTGTTAGTCGTCATTAGATGCGCTAGCCTTTGTCTTGGTCCGGCTTTTACTTTTTCTAATAAGCAGAAACTAAAAGTAGTAGAATGCCACATTTACACGATCCCTTTGAACTCTTTACGCCCACGGTCAATCGTCTAGTCTGGTCCACGCGCGTCGGTTGCTACTTGCTCACAGTTAGGTACGCACCTTACATCTTTACCCGACTGCGCGACAACAACGACAGGGTTAGGTATGTAATCTACAACGCCACATGCGAACAACCCGTCATACTGACGTCACGCAAATCCTGCATCTCGCAAGCAGAGTTTACCGCGCAACTAGCATATATACAACGGCTCGACATGACTCATTGGGCCGTTGCCCGCCAGACACAACACCCGTCTGGTCGGAGGATCCTCCCTTTTCTATGGAGGTTGAGTGAACTTTACACCCTGTTCCTCATACCTCTATACTGGTGACCCCGAACATGAACGTCAGCGCAGCCTTCGTGCACCTACTTCAGCGTGACGTCATCATCACTCCCGCAAGCTTTAGAGCGGCGAGTCACCCAGCCAGCCAGCACCCACGGCTTCAACGGGTATCCTGACCACAAGTATGCAGCGACCGCGCATACCTGGTCATCACCCTCAGCCTCATCAGCAACCTCGGCACAGGCACACTGCACTTTCGGCCGGTCTACAAGCAGAGCCCTTCTCTCCTGGTCGACGCCAGCAGTCAGCCTCAATCCGGCGCTGTACTACATCCGACGCACTGGAGCATAATGCAGCGCCACCCCGACTCACTGGGGACATCTTCGCAGACAGTTCCGACTCACCGTGAACTATGCGGCAACCGGTTCCGACTCACTGGAACCTCAGCTGGCCTGGCAAGCATCGCAAGATACAAGACTCAGCCCACTATCGACCTCCGGTCTCCGGGGGGGAGTAATGTAGCGGTATCTACAACGCCACATGCGAACAACGCGTCATACTGACGTCACGCAAATCCTGCATCTCGCAAGCAGAGTTTACCGCGCAACTAGCATATACAACATTATTTTTAGTATATGCAAAACCCGAAACACGTGTCTACTATTTTTATGTAAAGAATCTATGTACAAAATTTCAAAACTGTATCATGAATAATCAGAAAGTTATAAGCTTGTTATGTTACCTGTTTGTCCGTACAAAAACATGCTCACCCGCACCGCGTGCCGTTCGCGACTTGCGCTCATTGATAATTAGAAGGCACCTAAACGTACGGCGCGGCGATTGTATTGTAATTAACTGGTGATAACATTTTCCATCACACTTGCAGGCTTTGGACTGTCGTAATGGTCAAGTGTAGGTAGTTATTATAATGTACTTTATTCGTAAATAAATGCAGCCGTAAGCTACGAATAAGTAATTACTTATTCGTAAGCCGTAAGTGATACAATGTAGTCAATGCGATTTGTTGCACCTTATGTCAACCACTTAAAGTTCAAAGTGGATGAAAAGTGTTAAACATTGCATTACTTAACCACAGCAGGCTGTAGGTACAAATAATAACTTTCTACAATTAACCATCTTGGCGTGTTTAAAAATGTTAATCATCACGGCAAAGCATTGTGTTCTACGATACTCTGATGCCGAATTGCTCCTCGTACCGCCGCACTGCCAGGGATACGTCGTTATCACCACAAACCGCTAGTGTACGTACCATTTCTGTGTACTGGACGTTTGTGTATGAGAAAGTCATGGTTACACGACACTTTTTACATACGATAGGTAAGTACACGATCAACCGAAACACAACTGTAAGGCCGCGGCGGCCGCGCGCTCGCGATCGCGTAATGCAGTTGGACGGGAACGCGACACGTGCGCGCCAACCTGTAGTATCCGGGTGACTGAAGGGGTTGCTTCACCCCCGCCCCGGTCGCCCCGCTCGCTGTGCGCCCGCGCCGCGCCTATTGTGTGGCGTATGGTAGATAACTACCTAAGTACTTAGTGTCGCTCGGTGTCCAACTTTTAACCTTTTTTAAATATTTTTGGGCCAAAATATAACATGGGGTAAAAATTATTGGAATCGATTCAGTTACTTATTCTGAACAAACTACACTCGCGAGCAACCAAATCGACTCAAGCCTTGTCGGCGCACAAATACATTGATACAACTAAAATTATGAGTGGAAATTATAAAAATGATATGTCATTCGAAAGCTTAAGATGTCAGCTTTAATTTGATATCATTATCATTGAAATCCATCCATCATTTTTGAAATAAATGATGTCTGAACGCAAGAGTAGGAAAAACGGGAATTTAGGAAAAAAGGTATGGGTCTCGTATTTTACAAATTAAACAAAAATTGTTAAAAATAAAATTAATTTATTTAAATCAATACTTCGTATTGCTCCCTCTAGCCCTAATTACAGCCTGCAGTCTGTTTTTCATTGACCTTATCAATTTTTTGACATTTTCTTGAGGAATGCCGTCCCACTCCTCTAATAATGCTGTCTTTTAGCTCGTCTACGCTTGAAGGGACTGGATTCCTGGCCCGAACTCTTCTTTTAAGCTCGTCCCATAAGTGCTCGATGGGATTCATGTCAGGACTGAGCGCAGCTCAGTCCATCGTGCGTAATTCGACCTCTTCCAGAAACTGTCGAGGGTCTCGTGCCGTGTGACAGTGGGCATTGTCGTGCATTAACACGAAGTCTTCACCGACAAACCCTGCGTAGGGCACAACATGATTGAGTAGAATGTCGGTGATGTACCGATGAGCTGTTAGCCTGCCTCCTCGGCCGCCCTCAGGCACGAAAACAAGTTCGGTTTTTCCCTCTAAAGAAATACCAGCCCACATCATGCAGGAACCGCCGCCATATGCCACTGTTTCAGCGAAATAACATTGGGCAAATCGTTCCCCCGGACGCCTGTTGACTCGGCCTCTCTTGTCACTGCCATGCAGACACATTCTGCACTCATCAGTAAACAGGACCGATCGCCATTGCGCAACGATCCAATTGAGATGCTCTCGAGCAAATTGAAGGCGCGCTTGTCGGTGGCCTGCAGTCACTTTAGGGCCCGTCGCAAGTCATTTTGGCGTCAAGCTGACTTCCTTCAAGCATCTTCTCACTGTCCACTCGCTGACAGCCACTTGTCGTACACGTCTCAGTTCTTGCTGCACATCAACGCCCGTAAGGTGTCGATTGCGCAGCGAGGTTGAGACAATGAAGCGGCCGTCTCTCTCTGAAGTGCACCGGTGGCGGCTCGTTCTTGGTCTCTGATTGAAGGCACCAGTCTCTTGGAACCGTCTGTATACTCGGGATACAGAAGACTGGCTCAAGTGGAGCTGGGCAGCGACTGCTCGCTGACTTAACCCTTGTTGCAACAAGGCAACAACTTGAACGGCTTCTTCTGGTGTGGTATCCATGGGTTAGCGAAAACAAGGAATGCAATTTACGGAGATATGTGCCGGTTAACTTGTAAGAAGGGACTGATAAGGTAAACCGGATGTGGAGGGGTTTTATAGCGGGAGCAGGTAGCGCAAGTCGTGGATTCCTAATGAGGTAATTTACCCCGACGGCCAATTAAAATACGTCAATAAATCAGCGCTTAGTTTTTTTTTAAGGTATTGATGTTAATTGAAAGCATAATTCTTCAGCTTTTGAATGACATATCACTTTTATAATTACTATTTATCGTTTTAGGAAAATCAATGTATATGTGCGCCGTCAAGGCTTGAGTCGATTTGGTTGCTCGCGAGTGTATATTCAGGTTTCGCATATACTAAAAATAATGTTGTATACAACGGCCCGACATGACTCATTGGGCAGTTGTCCGCCAGACACAACACCCGTCTGGTCGGAGGATCCTCCCTTTTCTATAGAGTATGAGTGAACTTTACACCCTGTTCCTTATACCTCTATAGGTATTTCCCGCATATCTATGTATCTTTGTATTCTTTATTTATACCCTCGAAGCATTCCAACGGCTGGGTGGATATTATGAAGGTTCTATCGGCTCATCGGGGTTATAGGCTAGGTTTTGTTTTTATACAGTTGAAATGGCAAATTTTAGGCGTAAAGAACTGTCTCGAAAAAAAAATCGTAAGTACCGTAACCACGTGGGGTCAAAATAAAGGGCTTGAACAGACGGTCATCGAGGAATTAGAGTGGGCAAATGATTGTCAACCTCCTTGAGAAGGAGGACCTAACAGCTCGAAAGGAAGTGAACGTGGCGAAGTCCCGACACTGACGATACATATGTCAATTAATTAATTATTATACAACAATGCCTTCAGGGCGCTGTTGAGGCTTCCTCCGTACTGTAGTGCGTCACTGATGTTCGCTGAAGCGCACACTGACGATTATATTGCGATCATGCGCAAGAAAGTGGCGTCAATAATACTGTTACGCGCCACACTTGATGGCGACATTAGCTACTACTAGCGCCATCTAGTATCGAGTAGCAGAACTAATAATTATTCGGGTCCCTTCTAGAAACTTCGATACTAGAACTTTCCAGAACTATTGACGCCTGGCCGGTCGGGATCGGTATGTACTCGAACATTCTAGATGTTTCTACGGTAGAAGGTTCTGGAACTATCCGAGGCCTATATAAGGCCGGTGTGCCTGCGAGCCGGATCAGTGTTGGATAAGCGATACAAGCGAAAACATCGAAGCGATCTTCAAGTGCGACTTTCAAGTGATCTTGTAGTGCGATTGTGTTTTATTGTTAGTGTGTTAAAGTTGTAATTGCTGTTTTTAATTAAAGTGTCTATTTTTGGTTATTAAATCAGCAGTTTTTATTGTCACGAACCCCAAGCTCGTAACAATACGCAGATTGAGAGGAAGCGACAATCGCATCCTGAGGGTATTTTCAGAAAGGTTAGAAGGGCCTACAATGGATAGGTTTATCAAAATGTAAAAAAAATACCGTTCCCCCCTTTTATCTCCGAAATTTGCAAAGAGAAAGATCTGAAATAATTGTATGCGATAGAAGTTTGTGTCAAGATTACAGGAAAAATAAAACGATGTTTCTGTCACACTTTTTCAGAAATCATCAACAAAAGTTACATTAGTTCCACTATCGGTCAAGAGATGGCGATGACCTAAAACTGCAATATTCTACACCGCAGCGCGCAGCGCAGTGTTAAAATTCTCTGACGAATATAGGCCTCGCCGATGACAATTTAAAAACATATTATTAGGATGGTATGGAACCCTCGGTGCGCGAGTCCGACTCGCTCTTGACCGGTTGTTTATTACATTGTTCCACAAGTTACATAGTTTTGTTTCGTTGGTCGGCGTGCAGCGGTGCGGGCGCAGAGAGCGGCGCAGGCGGCGCGGCGTTACAGTTTTAACGGGACCGCGCCGGCCCCGATACGCGCCACACGCCACCACAACGATGCTCACCAACAATACAAATGCCATGCTAAATACAAATCAGTCATTTGGTTAGTAAGAAGAACCTTTCGCTTCCGACCTTACAAGGTGGGTGTCGTTGCCGATGTTCGGGTGCAGTGGCGGTGCAGTGCTGCTCTGACAGTCCGCAGACCGCAGTCAAGCTCTGCTATGGCCGTAGTCTGTGACTCTGCTAACATAGTTAGCAAGCACTGCTGACGCAACGGCGCGGCTTCTATTCTACATAAGATAATAATGTTCTCGTTTGCAAACGATATATCTTCTATGGCTGCTCACATTCAAATTCCGAGTACTCAGTCACACGGGCCCTCTGGATGTTGCGTGATTACGTGATAGCTGATACAGTCATGTTCACTGCTAGCCTACAAGGACGGTACAGTCCGTACAGTAGGCACACGCCCACACTTTTGATTTAAAGTGTTTCAAATATAATGAATAGCGCTACTTAATCTGTTACCTATCATTGTAGACTTAGTTTGGAATAATGTTCTCTATCAAAATGTAGGTACTGCACAATAAAAATAAATGCAAAAAAATTTCGACTTACATCTTCGTAATTCAGTAAGATTTGGTTACTGCTTTACACAATTACTTATATTGCTAATTTGCTATGATGATGATTACCAAATACTTTACCAACCCGTATATAATATAATATTACTAATAGAGAACATTATGGTCCATTCGGACACGACGGTGCTGACATGTCGCTCAAGCGGGTGGAACGGTCGCGCACGCGCCTCGCAGCGAGAGCGCATACCTCTTGCGCAGCGGTGCTCACTGCTCACCTGCGCAGCTGCACCGCGCTGTAGCGACCAACAGCAGGCTCCCTGCGGCCACTCTCGCGGTGTAACAACTGTCTCACAAGTGAGCGAGGTGGCGCTATGTTTGTTTTGTGATGTCCCAACTCGTGTTCAAGGCCAGGGTCTACTATCTTTGGGGGCGGTGAATGCTTATGCGAATCCTGCACCCCTGGCCGGCCATAGGCAGAGGTGGAATACCGCTGGTTTTAGCCGGTAAGAGTCCGGCATGCCCCTCTGTCACCCCCACGATAGAGGAAGTGCATGAGGATTACCATCGCGCACTAAAAAAGAAAGGGGTAAGTCCGTCAACGAAGATACGGGCCCGTCCGAATCCAATTGACCCGTCAAGACAAGAGCTTAATTGAATTATTCGTACGGGTAAATACAAATCGGGAGTAACGACAACTGTCAAATCGTGTTGTCATTGATTCTTATTCATATGTCCGTTTGGAGGTGGTGGGGGTCTACTCCATTACTAAGTATGAAGTTTGTAGATTCGCCCAAAGTTACGGGCGTTTCCTACTCCATTTCAATTACCTACGGACATAATTATGATTAGTTCGGGTCCCGAACTAAGAATAAATGAAATACTGATGGAACTGATTTGACAGTAGTCCCTACTACCGACCAGGGTTGTTGCTGATGCATATTTTTTAACCGACTTCAAAAAAAGGAGGAGGTTCTCAATTCGTCGGAATCTTTTTTTTTTATGTATGTTCCCCGATCTCTCGAAGACGCCTGGACTGATTTAGAATTTTTTTCTTTTTTTGAAATGGGTATATTTCCCAAATGGTCCCATGAAAATTTTATCGAAATCGGACAAGCGGTTTTTGAAAAATCAACAAAAATCTAAAAATTTATCTACATTGTCTACATTAACGATCTTTTTGTTCACTTTTTTGTGGGGTAGTTACAACTACTTACAACTAAAAAGTGAAAAATAAAAACTTTTTTTCAAAAAAAAAAAAACCGACTTAAAAAAAAAATCACTACAAAGTGATAAATAACTTTAATTTCGGAAGTCGGTGTCGTTGATTCCGCATTTTCGTTTTTTGACACCGACTTCCGAAATTAAAGTTATTTATCACTTTGTATTGTTTTTTTTTTTTTAAGTCGGTTGTTTTTTTTTTTGTAAAAAAGTTTTTTTCACATCAGCGGATGCTGATGCTGATGTTTTATCATTGACATCAGCGGATGCTGATGCTGATTTTAATTATTTTCTTAAAAAAGCAGTGACCATTATGAATTTATATCTAAAAGTTGCACAATTTTCCTTGGTATTAAAATAAAAGGTTGGTTCAATAATTTTGTGACTTTTCATAATATAATATAGGTAATAGAATCCAACTAAGTACCGAGTTTAGTAATAATTAGTTAGTAATTAAGCACCTAGTGGTAGTACGTGTACATAATATGTAATTATGTAGTACCACTACATAGTCTAGGTATTTTCAATATTAATTATACGAAAGATAGATATATCTATATTTCGTATAATTATGTCCATTGATTCTCCACCAATCAAGTGGGTTTTGCAATGACGTATTATAACGTAATGAGACAAGTTTGCGTTTGTTTACAATCGCAATATTCGCAATCACCGCGGTCGACCTCTGGATTGGTCAAAAACTCGCAACCAAAAAAAACCCGTACTATAAGCCCCCCCTCCCTCTGCGGTTCATGTCACGACTCGAACATCAGCATTAATAATCAGCATCGATCAATGCTGATGTTGAAAATGATGCTGAAGTTCCGCGGATGCTGATGCTGATGTTCGCAACAACCGTGCTACCGACATGTACTCGTATTTAGCCGTCCGAAAAAATGAATTTGACACTTGTTTTGACAAATCAAGTACTTTTCTACGGGCCCGTATCTTCGTCGTCGGAGTTACAGAGTAGGCCCCATGATGCGGGGTAGGAAACGCCCGTAACTTCGGTTATAACTACGGATTTTGTGCATATCGTCGCTCGCATGACTAAAAGTCTTATCTCATGTTTTAGCTGATTTGAGTCAGGACAACTACATTTTTCTATTCGTGATTCTTTACATTTTTCACTAACCGTGGTACCTCTGTTATTTAGATCTCAAAATATAAACATTTTGAAAGGCAACAAAATGTAAAGGGCCACGAATAGAAAAGTGTAGTTGTCCTGACTCAAATCAGCTTAAAAATGAGATAGGACTTTTAGTCATGCGAGCGACGATATGAAGTAGACCCCCAGCTACGGACAGGATGAAGAAATTACGGAGAAATAAAAACACAAACACAAAGTAGATAAGATCCCTAGAGTTTCATTCTCTGGAGAGAGCTGAACATCAAATAGCAGATGTCATCTATTGTTCAAGAACGCATATGGCATACCTACTCACTTTCTCTGACTAGCTCCCTGTCCCGTAGATCTACAGAGCGCCAGGACAGGGAACAGTTGAGGGCTGATGCCCTCTGATGAGCAAGTGGCAGCTCACCAATGAGATGGTCAGACCAAATCCAAACCACGGTGCTGTAAGTGAGCCTTCTGTTTTGTGAAACAGTTGCCTGGCGTGCCTGCTGCTAGCACGACATGCCGCGTCCTCTATACTCGTACTTCACACCAGTTGCAACATTCATCGGACATCTTGCAGGGCGAAAACTGAAAGTTTGATAAACTAGCTTTTGCCTACGGTTTCGCTGGCGTGGAGGTCGGTAATTATCTCCCGGAATGTACTTCCTGTATAAAAATATCCTATGTCCTAACACAGGTTATGATCTACTTGTGCCCCAAGATTTATCGTTTAATCCGTGACAAGGTAACAGACAGAGTTTCATTCGCATTTATAATAATAGTAAGGATATAGAGCAGTGATGAAGAAAACCGTGACCTCGATTTTTGAGAAAACAAAAATTACATATTGTAGTTGATGGCATGTATTTAATCGAACCATAAACAATTCCCATTTTCATATCTTAAAAATATAAATGTACACTAGATAATAATGTTTCGCCTCATTTTGTAAAATTCAATTACTTCCCATTGTGGTGTGGTGTCTCAAAAATGCTAAATAATCGCGCGCGTTTCGTCGGGCTCAGTACCTTAGTTACTGAGACTATCTCGGCTCGATTGTAGTTGGTTCTAACTTAACCCGGGCTTGGAGTACCCTAGTGGTCACAGTTTTTTTTTTTTGTTTCCGGGGTGGATAATTCTCATGGATGTCCTCCGCTCTGGGGTGGGCGGAGGGGTTTGTCAGGCTCTTACTGACTAAAAACTACCCCGGTGTTCCATCTCACACCTACTCCGGGGGTCGCAGGAACGTATGATCCTTCCGCAACCCCCTGACTGGTGTCGGCCCGCCACTGCTGGCCTCCTCGGGTCAGGGGGAGTTACGTGTTTGACTCCCCCCGCGGCGTCAAAAAGCGGCGCGCGTGGAACATTACGCGCCACCACCTCGCTTCCCGAAGTGTGGGGAGCCACCGACGTCCCCGAGTCCGTCGCCTTTGGACCCATTTAGAGGGGCTGGAAGAGGGCGTCATCCGCCCTCCGCCGACGCCCGATGGGCCTGCTGCGGACCGGGTGAGTGGACGAGATCTGCTTCTCGCTTTCCGCAGCCTCCTTCTGCCAGACGACTGTTTCGCAGAAGGAAACAACCGCGTCCCAAGACTTCGAAGCTGAGAACGACGCAGCTCCATGTGTCGCTGCATCGGACGCTCGCCCCGCGCTCTCGTTTCCTCGCGCCACCGATACAATGACGCGAGTACTTTCGCCTCGAGGTCTCAGGGCGGGGATCCGGCCAGTACGCAAGCCGCCTCTTAGGAGATCGTGCGATACCCCCTGACGACTCTGACGGCCGTCGCTCTTTACGGCTTTCGCAAAACTGCGATGCTACCGGCCGTCAGATCATTCGCCCAGACCGGGGCCCCATACAGGGTCATCGATCGCACGATCCTCACGTAGAGCCGCTACAGGCGGCCCCCGGCGGGCGCCGCCTGTAGCGGCTATACCGCCGGGGGCCATGAAACACCATGGCCTCCGACTTGCTGAGGGCCACCTCCAGACCTAGGCGACGTATGCGGCTCATCACCTGTGAGACCGCAGCCGTCGCCAGCAACGCTGCCTCTCTATACGAGCTCCCCTGGGCAGTGACCAGCGTGTCATCCGCATAACACGTCAGTCTTTCGAAGCTGAAAACTTGATTTCACACTATTGTTATCTACTACCTATCCTAACACCCAAAAAAAAATGTGATGTTTTAAAAGACTTGCCTAATAATGTAACTTTCAGTCTCAAACAAAATCTCTTTACAAAAATAGGTATCTTTATTATTTACCTGACAAATCATTATGGGAAAAGTAGATAAATCAGTATCTGTATTTATGTTTCTATAAAATAAATCTCTTTACAATCATTTCAATCACTCTTTACATACAATATTTTTGATTAATATCACATTTAAAAAAAATTAAAAAATTCGACTGCAACCTTATACTAAAACTAACTGAAAAGCTAAAAACAAGCCCATTTTAAATTATAAATTAAATAAAAGTTGGAAGCAGGCGGGACCCATTTGAGTTTGAAACTATAATAATGGTATGGGCCCCGCCTGCTTCCAACTTTTATTTAATTTAAAATGGGCTTGTTTTTAGCTTTTTAGTTAGTTTTAGTATAAGGTTGCAGTCGGGTTTTTTAATTTTTTTAATTACTTTTTTTATTTCCAGCTTTTTAGTTTACTAATGTGAAAGATTTCGCAGACAATTTAGTTCTTGATACGTGTTTTTTTACGATTTGTCACTTTGAATTACTTTTAACCATATAAGTTGTAGGTATATATTTTTGTAATCACCATTTAAAACCCTTTATTTTGATATGCCGCTCGATAGGTTTGTAGAAAAAAAAAACATTTTTTGAAGGCATAATATGGCGCCAAAAATCCGCCATTTTTTTTTTTTTTTTTTCGATATGCCCAGTCTCACTCTCACAGTCAATACGAATCTAACGACACCTCTTAAGCTAAAATCCATCTAGCCGTTCAGACCACAGAGCGTGCCAAACAATTATACATACAAACATACATACTCTCGAAAAACATAACCCTCCTTCTGGCGCAGTCGGGTAAAAATCAATAAAAATTGTTCATGCTGCTTTTATGAATCTTTCTTCCTGACTTACAACAACAGTTTTGTCACTTTAAAACAACACCACTTGGCCTTTCTTTGAGTACAAACGCGTGGGTCATCTCCAATCACTGTTTCATTTTTAGCTTGTCTACATAAAGCGCGTGGGAGCATCCCTCCATTCATCCACCTTCCTTCTCACGTCAGACGGCAAAAACAAAGACCACCAATTTTAATTCCATTCTTTACCTGCGCAAGTAGTAATAAATGTTACTAAGGGTCAGTTCATACCGCGACGCGACGCGGCGCGCCGCGCAGTTTTCAAGGTAGCAATACAATTATAGACCTTACCTTCTACACAAAAAGGTACACAATTCTGTGTGCCTAGTACGTCGAGCTACGCCGCGCGGCGCAGCGCGGCGCCGCACGGCCCTCCTCACTGATGTGTTGTGACCTTTTTGTGTACTAGATAAGGTCTATAATTGTATTGCTATCTTGAAAACTGCGCGCTGCGTCGCGTAGCGGTGTGAACTGACCCTGTCTAAATAAACCACGAGATACTTAAGACTCAATTTTGAAGTGAAACTTCTTTACGCACGCTTGACTTGGGGAGTAAGCTGGCGAACGCGTGACGTAAGCGTTACGAAAAGTGTGATCGAATGCCAAGCCAGCTTAAACTAATTTTTGCTACCACTGATCCGGAAAGAAGTTGATGAAAATGTACAGTACATTTTCATCATCCTTTTCCCGGGAAATGAGATCTTCATACTTGACACCACGCGGGCCCAGTGCGGGTTGGTAGATATCACATGTCTTCGATTTTTGAAGTGAAACTTCTTTATGCACGCTTGACTTGGGGAGTAAGCTGGCGAACGCGTGACGTAAGCGTTACGAAAAGTGTGATCGGGCGAAGCAAGAGAAAGCAGTGCGCGCGCACATTTTCTTTCTCTCTTCCTCTCATAGCCAAATACGTTTGAAGTTTCATTTCAGTCGTGTGGTCATAAGCACACTCGGTTTTTTTTTAAACTTAGATAAAAAATTGGTTAGAAATATAATGTGCAATGCAGTAATGTGCAAAACGAAATTTTGGCATTGCATTTTTACTGAAAATAAAATAAAAACACCAATACCGTAATCCCGGTATTGTATATTACAATACCGTTATTGAAAAATTACAAAAACAACCGACTTAAAAAAAAAACCCTACTTACAAAGTGATAAATACTTAACTTTAATTTCGGAAGTCGGTGTCGTTGGTTCCGCTTTTTCGTTTTTTGACGCCGAATTTCGAAATAAAAGTTAAATATTTATCACTTTGTAAGTAGGGTTTTTTTTTGAAGTCGGTTGTTTTTTTTTGTAAAAACGTTTTTATTTTTCACTTTTTAGTTGTACGGTAGCGTTCAAAAGTATCTGAGCACCTTACGAGTATCTAGTCTTGCTGTGACACGCGGTACAGCGTACATCTGTATGTGTAAATAACACGGCACACACACCACCTAACTACTTCACACACTGCCATATCGTCACGTACTCGTCGCACTAGCTACACCGAACAAGAAAAAATATATTTCTGTCCCTTTTGTTTGTTAGATACGGACACACGGTCCAACGCATAGCGCGCTAAAATTCAAATTGTTATAGTATGTGCTCATAGCAGCAATTGTCAAGCGTTGGACTGTGATGCAACTGGCTTAGGTTCGAATCTCACGAAGCGCAGTGCGGTGTATTGACAATATTTATTTTTGTTTGCAAAAATAATAATATTCACAAAATTGCTGCCTTTTTAACCGACTTTAAAAAAGGAGGTTCTGTATTCGACCCGTATGTATGTATGTATGTATGTATGTATGTATGTATGTATGTATGTTTGTATGTCCGCGATTATCTTTAAAACTACTGAACCGATTTTGATAATTCTTTCATTAGTGTGATCTACATACTTTCAGGAAGGTTTTAGTATATAATACATTAGGTAATTGTTCTTATGTACGAAGTTATATGCATAAATGTATCGCATCTCCGGCATTTCTATGGGAATTTTGATGATTCTTCGACTTGTGTCTTCAATACTTCAATGCACTAGTGTTAATTGAATTTGTGTGAGGTAGGTACAACTAAAAAGTGAAAAATAAAAACTTTTTTACAAAAAAAAACAACCGACTTCAAAAAAAAACACTACAAAGTGAAAAATAACTTTAATTTCGGAAGTCGGTGTCAAAAAACGAAAATGAGGAACCAACGACACCGACTTGCGAAATTAAAGTTATTTTTCACTTTGTAGTGTTTTTTTTTGAAGTCGGTTGTTATTAATGTTGTTATTGCTATAAAGGGTTTAGAATAAAAAATGCGTAGTGATAACAAAAATAAAAAATATTTATTCGTTACATTTATTTTACTTACTTACATAAAATTAACAAACCGCCAAGTAGGCTATTGAGGTTATAGCTTGAGTATTCATTATCTTTACGAAAAGAAGATTGAAACTAAACTTCAAATTATGGCATAATATACAGAATGAGTATAACAATATTACATACTAAAATAATGTAAACATTTTCGGTCTATCTACAAGAAAAGCAACGAACACCAGCTGGTCTTCGATGATGCAAGCCTTCAGCATGGAGTGCACGGCGAACGGTTAATAAAGATGTGTTGAATGACTCTGCAAAATGTCGCGTTGGTATGAAACCATTTGTTTCATATTCATTCATTCCTGTCCTTCTATATTATAAGCGCGCCGGCCATAGAAATGTAAAAAACCTCTTTCATATATCTATGGCGACGGCCTTCCACTTCGCGCTCGATTTGCAAGGCTACCCTCTTCCTCGTATTGCTTAACCCAAAGACTCACAGTATTTCTCTAGAACAAAGAATGGAATACTGTTAGACATCTACATAATATAAGCAAAGTACTACAACTGTTTACTATCAATAAGTAACATTGACGACTACGGAAGAAAAAGATATACATCATCCACTAATCTAAATAAATTATCTTTAAAATTATTTATATTTTTCTTTTCTTTCATTTAAACCTCATAATCATAATCACACTTAATCCGGTTTCATTAGCTATTTGGGTTTTGTTATATCCAATTTTATCAGCGCAGTAATATTTGCCCTCGCTTCAATATTTATATTTGACTGCATTTTGAAAATAATAACTACAACACCGCTAATAGATTTAAACACCTCGTCACTAACCAACATAGTCGTAACACGTAACGAACAGCATACTCTGTCTACCTCACAGAAATCGAAATAATTTTGTTGGTTTTCTGTGGTCTACCCACAAAATTTATTATTTGTGTGAACAAGACGAACGATCGAGACAAAAACTAATAAGTATTTATCGAACTACCTAATAAAGTGAGTGTGTGTGCGTGTCTTACGTGTCTACAGTGTATACGTGTATAGTATACTTAGAAACAACTTATAGAATAAGGTCGTAAGTCAAACCGAAGCGTCAATCTATTGCTTTGTGAGATTGGTAATCGACTTATGAACGCCACTGTAACTACCCTATACAAATTCAATTAACACTAGTGCATTGAAGATTTGAAGACACCGACTAGAAGAAATGCCGGAGATGCAATACATTTATGCATATAACTTCTTACATAAGAATAATTACCTAATGTATTATATACTTAAACCTTCCTGAAAGTATGTAGATCACACTAGTGAAAGAAATATCAAAATTGGTTCATTAGTTTTTGAGAAAATCGCGGACATATATACATACGGGTCGAATACAGAACCTCCCTTTTTGAAGTCGGTTAAAAAAATGTCGGGATCCCGGTATTGGAAGCTTCATCATGTCGGCAGAGCCGGCAGTGCCACCTGTGCCACAGCAGGCAGCCGGCCCGCGAGTGAGCAGGCTGCTGCGAGTGTTCGCGCTCTACATACGGCGGCGGCGCTGCTTCCTGTGCTCGTTTCACTTGCTCTTGTACCTTTTGTTATGGTGTAACAGTGTTTCGTGATCTCTTGTACAACGCTATTAATATGCAAAAGAACGATTAAGGTTAATTTACTTTATTTATGGCGTCAGCTTTGTACCACGCAGCCGTGAATCGTAAAACCAAATAAGTTCGGTGCGGTTATTTTCCCTTGCGTCGCGATTCGCGTTGCGTCGTGACTCGCGACAGAGACACTTGATGGAACGTTAATTACCTTGACAAATATCCCGTTGCTGGTGTGTCTATGTAGCATAATCTATTTCACACAAGTAAAACTTTTTTACAAAAAAAAACAACCGACTTCAAAAAAAACACTACAAAGTGATAAATAACTTTAATTTCGGAAGTCGGTGTCGTTGATTCCGCATTTTCGTTTTTTGACACCGACTTCCGAAATTAAAGTTATTTATCACTTTGTAGTGTTTTTTTTGAAGTCGGTTGTTTTTTTTTGTAAAAAAGTTTTTATTTTTCACTTTTTAGTTGTACCTACCCCACAAAAAAGTAAACAAAAAGATCGTTAATGTAGACAATGTAGATAAATTTTTAGATTTTTGTTGATTTTTCAAAAACCGCTCATCCGATTTCGATAAAATTTCCATGGGACCATTTGGGAAGTATACCCTTTCTAACAAAAAAAGATTTTTTCAAATCGGTTGGCAAACGACGGAGTTATGCGCGAACAAACACAAAAAAAAAAAAAAAAAAACATACAAACATTCGAATTGAGAACCTCCTCCTTTTTTAGAAGTCGGTTAAAAAAGGTGTAAGATTTTACAACATGCGACAATAGGATATACTCAATAAATTAGATTCTTTTTTAACAGACTTTAAAAAAGGAGGTTCTGTATTCGACCCGTATGTATGTATGTATGTATGTTTGTATGTCCGCGATTATCTCAAAAACTGCTGAACCGATTTTGATAATTCTTTCATTAGTGTAATCTGCATACTTTCAGGAAGGTTTTAGTATATAATACATTAGATAATTATTCTTATGTACGAAGTTATATGCATAAATGTACTGCATCTCCGGCATTTCTATGTGAATTTTGATGATTCTTCGAGTCGTGTCTTCAATTCTTCAATGCACTAATATTAATTGAATTTGTGTGGGGTAGGTACAACTAAGAAGTGAAAAATAAAAACTTTTTTACAAAAAAAAACAACCGACTTCAAAAAAAAAACACTACAAAGTGAAAAATAACTTTAATTTCGGAAGTCGGTGTCAAAAAACGAAAATGCTGAACCAACGACACCGACTTCCGAAATTAAAGTTATTTTTCACTAAACTTTGTAGTGTTTTTTTTTGTGAAGTCGGTTGTTTTTTTTTGTAAAAAAGTTTTTAACCAACATCAAAAAGGAGGTTCTGTATTCGACCCGTATGTATGTATGTTTGTATGTCCGCGATTTTCTCAAAAACTAATGAACCAATTTTGATAATTCTTTCACTATTGGGATCTACATACTTTCAGGAAGGTTTTATTGTACAATACATTACGTAATTATTCTTATGTACGAAGTTGTATGCATTGACACAGACTAGATGAATCATCAAAAAATCGCATAGAAATGCCGGAGATGCAGTTTTATGCATATAACTTCGTACATAAGAATAATTACTTATTACCTAATGTATTATATACTAAAACCTTCCTGAAAATAGTTAGATCACGTTAGTGAAAAAATCATCAAAATTGGTTCATTATTTTTTGAGAAAATCGCAGACATACATACGGGTCGAATACAGAACCTCCTTTTTTGAAGTCGGTTAAAAACATTGAAGAACCGGTCCTGTTGTATTCTGCGATGACTTTCAGCTTGGGATGGACAGCGAGTTCCAGGTTTTGAAATAATATAATATGGAGTTTCTTGTCCGTTCTCCTCCATAAGAAGATAGGAACCTTCACTTTGAAACGGGCAACGGGAACTTTATAAGTAGATGGGGTATTTTAAACCGACGAAAAAGGAAACTGAAAAGCGACAAATAACAGTAAACTTGACGAAAACATAGCTTTGTGGCGTCACGATATTAAAATGACTGAAGTTTCGAAATAGTTGATGCCGTGGCACGCGGCAGAAACTATTGTGATAAGCGTGTGTTTGTGTGCGCATGTGACGTGTGCGCTCATGATTAGTAGCGCGACCTTCGCGATCGACCGCGCGCCGCGACGCGTCACCTCGGGTGTGATCGGGTGGTCGAGTCACGCGGGTGCCAAGTGTTCATGAACACTAGCGCGCTAGCCGTAGAAATGTAAAAAGCAGACTCATTACAATAACGCGCTTTCAAATATAGGCTATAAGTATTATATATCGCAGCGGCTTCCTGATATGCAAACAGAACAACCCATTATTTGATTTAGCTCCTTACTCAACTGTTTTTTTTCTCTTATCTTTGCAGGTAAGTTGCTGTTCCTATCCTGCAAGTTGCAACGCACATTTCACAAGAGCGGTTGTCGTGTGCAACGGTTTTGTAAGTCACGACCGAATAATCGACTGTTTTACGTTAAAACAAAGCGAGTCCTAACGAATTGGCGAGGTTTGGTTAGTAGAGCTCACCACCGACGCGGACGCGCGGCGCCACCTGCACCACGGACATCGTCCAGAAGAGCCGCGTTGTTTCCACCTGTTGCATTCTGGTTCAGGAATACCTCTCCTTTTAATTTTAGACTGACACATTTTGGTTTCGCCGTACTTACTTTATTTTGCCCCTTGGCAGACTTTGAAGGCAGGGTTGCCGTGTAATGTCGGGGGTCCTACTAAAGTACTTCAGAGAATGAGACAACCAACTCTACTAAATGTGCAGGTTTATTCACTAACTAATTAAAATTTAAAAAAAAACCGAGTGTGCTTATGACCACACGACTGAAGTGAAACTTCAAACGTATTTGGCTTTGAGAGGAAGAGAGAAAGAAAATGTGCGCGCGCACTGCTTTCTCTTGCTTATATCCCCCACTCAACTCCCGTTCGCCTCGCCCGTAGCCCTTAGACATGGGTCGTACTTGCAAAATCGAGTACCAGGGCTTCCAAGTACGTCCACCTTAAGAAACCAGGGCCTAAAACCAGGGCTCGAGATACTTTCAAGTATTTTCTATCTGCATCGAAAACTGATCCATAACTTCATACAAATAAGAAGTACAATCATAAATAAGCACAATCGCGTTTACAAATAAATACTTTTACAAACCATTAAAGTAAAAATACTTGCATACGGAATTGTTCCGTAGACTCTTACCACACCTCGGACACTTCATACAACGCTCGCAAAATAATTACCTATTACTACTACATAAACAAATGACGTTTGTATACGTGCAAATGTGTGCGTGAAATCTAGTAGCATAAAAAAAAATGGCGCGGAAAGCAATTTGTGTCGGGGAACCGAACGACGTCGGCGGCGCGCGGCGGCGCGCGGCGCTGCCCGAACGTGTGCATTATTATGAAGTGACCATGTAGTTCAATTGTTTATTTATATAGTCGGGTTCGTAATGAAATAAAAACACTGAAATAGTTTAGTTTAAATGACTTATCTGTAAATAATCGGTTATTAAATCGCATGTTATTAAAAATGCGAAATCTTACAAACAGTATACAGTGTGGTGACGAACTGACGACATAACGACATTTAATGAAAATACGACCCCCACTAGTTAACCTAAACACTTTAAAATTATCAAATTAAGTATTACATGAAAATTCAAAAATCTAATTTTTCAAACAAACTAAATGCGAAAATAATCAAAATTTAAAACAACATCCTTTATAATATTGTCTACTAACCTCATCTGACCTTGTAGGGACTGTACGTAAGAGCGGCAACGTCACTCCCGAGGGGTAGTTTCATTCATGTAGGTACAAATCTAAAAAAAATGGCACGCGGCATCTATCCCCGCTTCGCTCACCGCCTGCTGCCTCCCGCGCGACTTTTCTACCAGTAGGTTCACGATTTATAAACACAATTAAACTTTTAATACACTTTTAAATTTTTAATTGCTGAAATTGTCAACCATTTAAATCCCCATAAAAAAAAAACCAGTGGAGTTAGGTCCGGTGATCTTGCTGGCCGTCGTCGGCGAGGTCCATATCGGCCAGTCCACTGCTGTGCAAACATATTTATCAGTGAGGCATTCTCTGGCTCTCACCACAGAATGTGCAGGTGTTTCGTCTAACTGGTACCATCTACGCGAGTCACCATATCTTTGACGATATGTTCTTAAAGCTAGGGCCGCGTTTCGTTGACACTCACCATAAATCAATACCATATCGGTATACTCCATAGCACTGTAATTGAAACGAGGCATTCTGATCTTATAACTTACAACCAAATAACACAAAGTAACTATCACACTATTGTTTACACATTAGGTATGACCGTAACCTACGAAATTACACAATCGCATTATCTATCAATAACACAACAGTTGCACTGTATGAAATTGCAACAAAACAATTTTCAGTTTTACACAAAATTATTAATAATGCGCTAAACCACTCTTACGCATCGAAATTAAAACAAAAACATGCTTTCACAAGGGTAGGCACGTCACGTACTAGATAGTGGGCCAGGAGCAAATTCCAGGAAAAACCCTAGATGTATTTCTTTCCTTTTCTTGCACAATAAATCTTTTGAATGCAGAAGTGAACTATTGTTGCCCTACACTTACTTTGTTTAAACAAAAACGTCGAATTGGCAACGTCGCTTTCTTTTGTTTACAAAAGGAAATGGCCCTCGGCAATCTCTGTTTGCTTATGATAATAGGAATTTTATGGTCATGGTTATTAGGTCTAAATTCAATCACCAATTTTGGTTACGCAAGTAGGTAAATGAAATTGTTTTGATGTGAATGAACTTGCGTGGTATTCACATCATGTGTTAAAATTGTCAAATTAAAAAAAAAATCCTGCGACTATACCCTTGATTATAATTTGATAATTTTTGGTATACGTACTACTAACGCGATGCCCAGTATGTGGTTTCAATTAATGTCGTATTATCCTCACCACCCGATATGTAAATACGAATTCGGAAAAGCATCACAATATCCAACCATCGTGATTAAAACTCAAATAAAACTTTTAAATCGCATAATTGTGTGTCAGCAATACAGCGCTGCGGTTCGCGAGCGCCCTTGCTAAAGAGTCGGCGACGAATACCTCGAAGTGCGGGGTGAGGTGCGGTATCTGATATGAGGGCGAGGAAGGGAGTGTCCTTTCTGTACGGAGTACTATTAAGTATTCTTTGCTCTTACTGATAAGGAGTATGATCGCATTTGCGAAAACAAACGCGGTTGTTGAACTATTTGAGTACCTACGTACTCGAGCGTCGAGGCACGACGGAGCGAGATACTTTCAAGTATTTTCTATCTGCATAGAAAACTGATCCATAACTTCATACAGATAAGAAATACAATCGCGTATTCAAAAGCCCCGTTGGAAGTAAAACTACTTGCATAGGAAATTGATCAATGACTTCGAATAAATAAGGAGCAAAATCGCGTTTACAAATAATTACTTGCAAACCATTAAAGTAAAAAAAAACTTTTTAAGAAAAAAAAAAACCGACTTCCAAAAAAATCTTTACAAAGTGAAAAATAACTTTAATTTCGGAAGTCGGTGTCTTTGGATCTTTATTTTAGTTTTTTGCCACCGACTTCCGAAATTAAAGATATTTTTCACTTTGTAGTGTTTTTTTGAAAGCCGGTTTTATTTTTAAGTTTTTATTTCACGCTTTTTAGTGGGTCTACTTATAATTTATCTAAGTTACAATAGCCTAGTGATCATCGCCTTTTACAAACAAAATATTGCTTTTCCCGATACAGGGAAGTTAATTGTTGAGGAGTTCTCCAGATCCACCATCAGGTCCGTATCACCATTCACATTGTGACGAGCATAAATTGCTTAGCAACCATATTAAAGTAATCGAATCGCAACCCGTGAAATACTTAGATATTATTGAGTAGTTCCGGTGGCCATCTGTGGTCTTCATCATCAGTTCCACATCACCAAATAGTGCTTTCCGAGAGCAAATGCACGAGTTACTATAAAAAATACCCAAATCGCTATAGGTGTGCCTATAATATTTGAAGAGTTCCTTCGATTTCTCCAGGATCCGATCATCAAATCCTGCCCTGATGTTTTTAGACTAGATGCTGATAATCCTGGCTGCAGCATCAGGCCAGACTTGTCAACATTGCATTGAACTTAAAATTTAGTCCTGTTTAATATGAGCCCAAACACGACTATGGTGCTGTAATTTCAAGGTTGGTACTTTTTCTAATGCTCCTGGCTTCAGCATCAGGTCTTTATGTAGGTACTTCGGTGTTTCTCATTAACAGTACGTTTATCCACACATCGAGCCCTTTTCAATGAGCCTAAACACGATATATCTGCTGTTAGTTGTCGAGGAGTTAGGTACTCTGCAGACTATCCTGACTGCAGCATCAGGTCATGACTTGATGATCATGAGACCAAATGTGGCAAATGCCCTATCAAACATCAAAACAATTGACTAAAACAGTCCTTGCCTGTTCGAGTAACTTCTTACTGTTAAGGAGTTGTACCTTCCATCATCAGCCCAGCTACCTGAGATGGTGACAACCATACGCAAATACACAAGATACTTCGTAAAACATGCGAAAAACAATAAATGAGCCTATAAAATTTGAGGGTCGCCCTCGATTTCTCTAAGATCCCATCATCAGATCCTAACTTGGTAACAGTGGGACCACCTCAAAACTATCTACTTCGGAACAAAAAAAGAATTTTGAAAATCCGTCGACAATTGGCGGAGTATTCGATGAACAAACATACAAAAAAAAAAAAAACGAGTGTGCTTATGACCACACGACTGAAGTGAAACTTCAAACGTATTTGGCTATGAGAGGAAGAGAGAAAGAAAATGTGCGCGCGCACTGATTTCTCTTGCTTATATCCCCCACTCAACTCCCCTTCGCCTCGCCCGTAGCCCGTAGCCATGGGTCGTACTTGCAAAATCGAGTACCAGGGCTTCCAAGTACGTCCACCTTAAGAAACCAGGCCCTAAAACCAGGGCTTGAGATACTTTCAAGTATTTTCTATCTGCATCAAAAATTGATCTATAACTTCATACAAATAAGAAGTACAATCGCGTAATCAAACAAAAGCCCTGTTGGAAGTAAAAAGTACTTGCATAGGAAATTGACCCGTGAATTCCTATAAATAAGGAGCACAATCGCGTTTACAAATAAATACTTTTACAAACCATTAAAGTAAAAATACTTGCATACGAAATTGTTCCGTAGACTCTTACGGAGTTGTATGGAGTGTCCGAGGTGTAGTAAGAGTCTTACCACACCTCGGACACTCCATACAACGCTCGCAAAATAATTACCTAGTACTACTACATAAACAAATGACGTGTGTATACGTGCAAATGTGTGCGTGAAATCTAGTAGCGTAAAAAAAATGGCGCGGTAAGCAATTTGTGTCGAGGAACCGAACGACGACGGCGCGGCGGCGGCGGCGCTGCCCGAACGTGTGCATTATTATGAAGTGACCATGTAGTTCAATTGTTTATTTATATAGTCGGGTTCGTAATGAAATAAAAACACTAAAATAGTTTAGTTTAAATGACTTGTCTGTAAATAATCGGTTATTAAATCGCATGTTATTAAAAATGCGAAATCTTACAAACAGTTTATGTAAATACGAATTCGGAAAAGCATTACAATATCCAACCATCGTTATTAAAACTCAAATAAAACTTTTCGTGTCAGCAATACAGCGCTGCGGTTCGCGAGCGCCCTTGCTAAAGAGTCGGCGACGAATACCTCGAAGTGCGGGGTGAGGTGCGGTATCTGATATGAGGGCGAAGAAGGGAGTGTCCTTTCTGTACGTAGTACTATTAAGTATTCTGTGCTCTTACTGATAAGGAGCATGATCGCATTTGCGAAAACAAACGCGGTTGTTGAACTATTTGAGTACCTACGTACTCGAGCGTCGAGGCACGACGGAGCGAGATACTTTCAAGTATTTTCTATCTGCATAGAAAATTTATCCATAACTTCATACAGATAAGAAGTACAATCGCGTATTCAAAAGCCCCGTTGGAAGTAAAACTACTTGCATAGGAAATTGATCAATGACTTCCTATAAATAAGGAGCAAAATCGCGTTTACAAATAAATACTTGCAAACCATTAAAGTAAAAAATACTTGCATACGAAATTGTTCCGTAGACTCTTACTGATAAGGAGCATGATCGCATTTGCGAAAACTAACGCGGTTGAGTACCTACGTATTTGAGCGAGTAGCCGTATAAGATACTTTATAGTCTTGCAAGTATTTTGAGTCGGTACCTGGTGTGCGTACTTGGAAGCAAAAACCTGGTCGAGTAAATACGTACCTTCCCTACTTGCCCGATCACACTTTTCGTAACGCTTACGTCACGCGTTCGCCAGCTTACTCTCCAAGTCAAGTGTGCCTAAAGAAGTTTCACGTAAATAATTTTGACACAACAAAAATCGAATTTGACAATCGCGACTCGTCGACACGTGGTACAGACGCCAGCACGTCAACCTACCCGAAACTGTCAAATTTTCCCAATCAACTTTGAACCTTATTCTTTAGTAATAAAGTTGAAAATCTATTAAAGAAATCTGACAGATTGTAGTAGGTTGATGTGCTGGCGTCTGTACTTATTTGCCCTAACCCCGTGTATTGTTTTTTAGAGCCGCAGGCGCGGAGGGGGCGGCCTTGGCGTGTTTTTTTAAGGAATTTTTCACTTTTTGTATGGAAAATATGAAAAATGATTACCTACATGTTGAGTTTTAGGAGTTTATGGGTTACATAAAGGGGGTCGAAATTTTCATTATTTTTGCGATAGGACGCACCATTTTCGAGATATGAGCAAAAGAAAAAAAACTTAATACGTATTTGGCTATGAGAGGAAGAGAGAAAGAAAACGTACGCGCGCACTGCTTTGTCTTGCTTATATCCCCCACTCAACTCCCGTTCACCTCACCCGATCACACTTTTCGTAACGCGTTCGCCAGTTTACTCCCCAAGTCAAGCGCGCCTAAAGAAGTTTCACTTCAAAAACATACAAACAGCCGAACATAGTACCTCCTCCTTTTTGTGAAGTCGGTAAAAAATACTTGCATACGAAATTGTACCAAAAGGAGCATGATCGCATTTGCGAAAACTAACGCGGTTGAGTACCTACGTATTTGAGCGAGTAGCCGTATAAGATACTTAATCGTCTTGCAAGTATTTTGAGTCGGTACCCGGTGTGCGTACTTGGAAGCAAATACCTGGTGTAAAAACCCGGTCGCATATTTATGCGACCGGGACCGGGTTTTTACACCAGGTGTTTCCAGCTATTTTTTACGTACCTTCCCTACTCGCGATCACACGTTTTCGTAACGCATTCGCCAGTTTACTCCCCAAGTCAAGCGCGCCTAAAGAAGTTTCACTTCAAAAAACATACAAACAGCCGAACATAGTACCTCCTCCTTTTTGTGAAGTCGGTAAAAAATACTTGCATACGAAATTGTTCCAAAAGGAGCATGATCGCATTTGCGAAAACTAAAGATAACGTCGGACAGGACGGATCCGAAAAAAAGCGAGTAGCCGTATAAGATACTTAATAGTCTTGCAAGTATTTTGAGTCGGTACCCGAATTTACCCGATGTGCGTACTTGGAAGCAAATACCTGGTGTAAAAACCCGGTCGCATATTTATGCGACCGGGACCGGGTTTTTACACCAGGTATTTCCATCTATTTTTTACGTACCTTCCCTACTCGCGATCACACGTTTTCGTAACGCATTCGCCAGTTTACTCCCCAAGTCAAGCGCGCCTAAAGAAGTTTCACTTCAAAAAAACAAGGCGCATTAGTATAAAGTACTTAGGATTAATAGATACATATTGTATAAAGGAGTGTACCCACTACGTAATGCATTGTTGCGTGCGGTGCGCCGCACACTGGTTCACTTTGGCAAAACTATAGACATAGGAATCGATGCGAGTCAGTGTGTATATTTTGAGTTGATTTTTTTTTTACGTATTCCTCTTTTGATTACAAACAACTTTTTCTAGTCGCGTTTTTTTAAAAAAAACGTACTATTTCCGAGAAAAAAAATATTTTGTGTTTTTTTTGTATGGGAGGGTATGTAATGCGTGCGTGGGTCAAAATAAAACTTAGTAGGTATTCAAGAACACGTCATTCTCAAACAGAAATGACAAAGAAATGTTATTGTATCCCTGCCGCTTTTTGAGCTACGGGCGCTCAAAGATTAGAAAAAAAAAAAATTTTGTTTCCATTTTAAAAGACCTACTGACAATGAAATTATCTGAAAATGACGTTCAAGATAAGATAATACTCGATTATGTTTCTAGAACTTTTGGCAAACTGAAGCTCAGTGCAATAAAAAAAACCGAGTGTGCTTATGACCACACGACTGAAGTGAAACTTCAAACGTATTTGGCTATGAGAGGAAGAGAGAAAGAAAATGTGCGCGCGCACTGCTTTCTCTTGCTTATATCCCCCACTCAACCCCCGTTCGCCTCGCCCGTAGCCCGTAGACATGGGTCGTACTTGCAAAATCGAGTACCAGGGCTTCCAAGTACGTCCACCTTAAGAAACCAGGGCTCGAGATACTTTCAAGTATTTTCTATCTGCATCGAAAATTGATCCATAAGTTCATACAAATAAGAAGTACAATCGCGTAATCAAACAAAAGCCCTGTTGGAAGTAAAAAGTACTTGCATAGGAAATTGACCCGTGAATTCCTATAAATAAGGAGCACAATCGCGTTTACAAATAAGCTTTTACAAACCATTAAAGTAAAAATACTTGCATAGGAAATTGTTCCGTAGACTCTTACCACACCTCGGACACTCACTACAACCCTCGGAAAATAATTACCTATTACTACTACATAAACAAATGACGTCTGTATACGTGCAAATGTGTGCGTGAAATCTAGTAGCGTAAAAAAAATTGGCGCGGAAAGCAATTTGTGTCGGGGAACCGAACGGCGGCGGCGGCGGCGCTGCCCGAACGTGAGCATTATTATGAAGTGACCATGTAGTTCAATTGTTTATTTATATAGTCGGGTTCGTAATGAATTAAAAACACTAAAATAGTTTAGTTTAAATGACTTATCTGTAAATAATCGGTTATTAAATTGCATGTTGTTAAAAATGCGAAATCTTACAAACAGTTTATGCAAATACGAATTCGGAAAAGCATCCAACCATCGTTATTAAAACTCAAATAAACCTTTTAAATCGCATAATTGTGTGTTCGTATCAGCAATACAGCGCTGCGGTTCGCGAGCGCCCTTGCTAAAGAGTCGGCGATGAATACCTCGAAGTGCGGGGTGAGGTGCGGTATCTGATATGATGGCGAGGAAGGGAGTGTCCTTTCTGTACGTAGTACTATTAAGTATTCTGTGCTCTTACTGCTAAGGAGCATGATCGCATTTGCGAAAACAAACGCGGTTGTTGAACTATTTGAGTACCTACGTACTCGAGCGTCGAGCCACGACGGGCTTCCAAGTGCGTCCACCTTAAGAAACCAGGGCCTAAAACCAGGGCTCGAGATACTTTCAAGTATTTTCTATCTGCATAGAAAATTGATCCATAACTTCATACAGATAAATAGATAATAAGTACAATCGCGTATTCAAAAACCCCGTTGGAAGTAAAACTACTTGCATAGGAAATTGATCAATGACTTCCTATAAATAAGGAGCAAAATCGCGCTTACAAATAAATACTTGCAATTGATTAAAGTAAAAAATACTTGCATACGAAATTGTTCCGTACACTCTTACTGATAAGGAGCATGATCGCATTTGCGAAAACTAACGCGGTTGAGTAGCCGTATAACTTTATAGTCTTGTAAGTATTTTGAGTCGGTACCTGGTGTAAAAACCTGGTCGCGTAAATACGTACCTTCCCTACTCGCCCGATCACACTTTTCATAACGCTTACGTCACGCGTTCGCCAGCTTACTCTCCAAGTCAAGTGTGCGTAAAGAAGTTTCACTTCAATAATTTTGACACAGCAAAAATCGAATTTGACAATCGCGACTCGTCGACACGTGGTACTTATTTGCCCTACCCCGTGAATTATTTTATAGAGCCGCAGGCGCGAAGGGGGCGACCATGGCGTGTTTTTTAAAAGATTTTTCACTTTTTGTATGGAAAATATGAAATATGATTGCCTACATGTTGAGTTTTAGGAGTTTATGGGTTTTATAAAGGGGGTCGAAATTTTCATTATTTTTGCGATAGGACGCACCACTTTCGAAATATAAACAAAAGAAAAAAAAAGATACAGACAGTACCTACTGTTTTTGCACCTGAAGGCGAGGTGTTGGTGTGAATTTCTATTCATGACAACTAATTTTATTCCACACCTTTTTAATTGCGATTAAAAATAGACAAATTAAATACACGAAATTGTTCCGTAGACTCTTACTGATAAGGAGCATGATCGCATTTGCGAAAACTAACGCGGTTGAGTACCTACGTATTTGAGCGAGTAGCCGTATAAGATACTTTATAGTCTTGCAAGTATTTTGAGTCGGTACCTGGTGTGCGTACTTGGAAGCAAATACCTGGTGTAAAAACCCGGTCGCATAAATACGTAGGTACCTTCCCTACTCGCCCGATCACACGTTTTCGTAACGCATTCGCCAGTTTACTCCCCAAGTCAAGCGCGCCTAAAGAAGTTTCACTTCAAAAACATACAAACAGGCGAACATAGTACCTCCTCCTTTTTGTGAAGTCGGTAAAAAATACTTGCATACGAAATTATTCCAAAAGGAGCATGATCGCATTTGCGAAAACTAACGCGGTTGAGTACCTACGTATTTGAGTGAGTAGCCGTATAAGATACTTAATAGTCTTGCAAGTATTTTGAGTCGGTACCCGGTGTGCGTACTTGGAAGCAAATACCTGGTGTAAAAACCCGGTCGCATATTTATGCGACCGGGACCGGGTTTTTACACCAGGTATTTCCAGCTATTTTTTACGTACCTTCCCTACTCGCGATCACACGTTTTCGTAACGCATTCGCCAGTTTACTCCCCAAGTCAAGCGCGCCTAAAGAAGTTTCACTTCAAAAATGACGTTATCATTATGGAATGTGAGGCTTGCAACTACAATAGATGAGTCATTAGCATATTGATTTCTGATTGGTTCATGTTTGGTGCGCCGAATGCAAGTCCGATAATCGTAGCAAGTTTTAACCAGTCTCAGATAGAGTGTACTCCTGCGTTGACGTGCTTTCCATTCTGCGACTACGTTAGTTTCAAAACATTTCGTTTTTGTTGCTTGTTTGTTTCGTTAATATTGTTACGTTTCGTTGTTATTCTTGTTCATGTTTTTGTATTGTTTTTTTTTTTGGTTATGGTACGTATTCGTTTTCTGTTGAATTTTTGTTTTTCTTGTTGCTGACTAAAAGATCAGAAAGTTTCGAAGTATTACCGATTACCGACTCGTTTGCCTTTGGAAGTTTCTGAAGAAGATGTGAAAATCATTAAAAACTTTATTAAAAATTTTATCAATAATTTTAAAAAAAGATGGTTAAAAGCACACAGAAATGCCAAAACATTTCGGAATCAAAATTCGCCTTGGTTAGAGTCTCATATCCGTTGGCCTTCTTGTGCATCAGTTGATTTGCGGTCTGTCTATATTTAGTCGAGAAACTATAGACACACAAGAAGAGTTGCGTTTGTCGACTTTTTCAATGGAAGCTGGTCCATCTGATTGTGATGTCAATATATCGATGGAAGTTGGTCCATCTTGTTGTGATATAGGTACAAATACTCCAGTTCAACTAAAGGCTTTTGCCGATTTGTCAAATAAACAAAAACAAAGACGTTCGGGGTCGTTGCTTGATCATGATGAGGTCGAACTTACATTTGCATTGATTTCTAAATTAAGAGAGAAAGGAAATACACAACTTGCCGATATTATCCGTTGTCTATCTACGGATACGGGTAAAACTCAGAAAACCCATGATTTTTTGTTTCAACACAAACCAGATGAATCCCTTCCGGAAGATGAAATCTTGGCACTTTTTAGTGCAATAAATATCTCAAAATGGCAGTACTAGACAATGAGAACCACCCTTAATGAGAAAGGTATGTCAAAAGTACCATCATACCACAAAATTTTAAAGGCAAAAAAATCGTGTTATCCGCAAAATCCTGAGGATATTAGTGTGCTAAGATAAAACTGCAAGCGATTTTTGAAACTGGTGCTAAGATAAAACTGCAAGCGATTTTAGATTTGACTGTTGAGAAACTTCTTAAAATCACTGGAGTTGATTTCGATTTTCCAACCTTAAGACTTATATGCAAGTGGGGTTGCGATTGCGATGGATCTTGTTCTCACAGCAATTACAAACAAAAACATAGTGTTGGAGAAACTTTTTCTGATTCATCGGTTTTTATGGCAAGTTTAGTCCCATTACGCTTGATGTGTGGCGATGTAACTGTGTGGGAAAATCCACGACCATCATCGACTTCATACTGCAGACCTTTTCTGTTTGAGTTTGTAAAAGAGACAGAAGAGGTCATTAATTCACAAATAAATTCAATCGATGCAGAAATTTCAAACTTGATACCGACAAAAATAGGTGATCTGGTTATATTTCATGAACTTCATATGACCATGATAGATGGGAAAGTGGCAACTGTTCGGTCAGAAACACGTTCATATGCTAATTGCAACATTTGCCATGCAACTCCGAAGGAGATGAATAATTGGGAAGTAATCTCTAATAAACCTCCAGCTGAAGAGATGTACAAGTACGGCTTGTCGTCTCTGCACATGTGGATAAGGTGCTTAGAATGTATTCTGCATATTTCGTATAATTTGGATTTTAAACAGTGGGCTGCTAGAGGAGAGCATAAATTATTAAAAGAACAAAAAAAGAAATTGACTCAAACAGAAATGTTTCAGTGAACGGGTCTGTTGGTGGATATTGGGGGTTCGGCACAACAAATGATGGTAATACTGCTAGAAGGTTTTTCAGGTGCTACGAAAAATCTGCACACATAACGAAGGTAGACGAAAACCCGATAAAAAGATTTGCTGTAATATTGCAAGCTATTCCTTCTGGCAAGAATATTAACATTGAAAACTTTAGAGACTACTGTAAAGAAACAGCTCAACTTTACATTGCTCTATATCCCTGGTATTACATGCCATCTAGCGTGCACAAATTGCTATTACACGGTGCTGATATATGTCAACATTTTTCCTTCATTCCTGTGGGAATGTTATCAGAAGAGGCATCTGAAGCCCGAAATAAAGATTTTAGACACATAAGAGAAAAGCATTCCCGGAAAATATCTCGCAAGAAGACAAATGAAGATATAATTCATAATTTTTTAGTAAGCTCTGATCCGTATATCTCTAACCTCAAGCCAAAATTAAAAAAAACACACATGCTTTTCTTTCCTGAAGTCGACCATCTCTTGGAATATGAGACTGAAGAACAGGAGGCTGAAGAAGAAGAACACTTTATAGATTTGGAAATTAATTTCACTGCTGATCCCTTGACTTTTTAAATAAAATATGATACAGCTGTTTTTATGAGTGTTGTTGGGTGCTGCGATGTTTAAAATTAAATCTTGAACGGCATTTTCAGATTTCGTTGTCAGTAGGTCTAAGGTCTAAGGCAGAAATCGCGCAACAAAGACGTAGTCACCGTCGCAATGGAGTATGATATGATCTACTTTTTTTTTCGTCGTTGTTTTTCGTCTTTTTTTTGATCGAGGCGAGCGTGTGCCGCCGCGATGCCCGCCGCGTGCTTCGCTACAACACAGTGCTACACGCTAGAGGATTCGCCGCGGGCGCCGCGGCGGGCACCGCCACGCTTCCCGTCTCGCTTCTCTATGAACATGGTCGTATATTGCTATAAGTTTGTGTTTACGCGTGCGATGATGCGTGCCGCTTCACGCGCCGCCCCACCGTAAACAGAAAAAACGTCCGACGCGCCGCAAGACGCCACGCCACACGCGACGCGAGACGCCCCGCGTCTCCGTAAATGAGGCCTTAGGGGAGGGCCTATGCTGCGTGCGGTGTGCCGCTAGCGGCGATGTGACGGTGTGGTGTGAGAGTGTACCCACTACGTAGTGCATTGTTAGGGGAGGGCCTATGCTGCGTGCGGTGCGCCGCTAGCTGCGATGTGACGGTGTGGTGTGAGAGTGTACCCACTACGTATTGCATTGTTAGGGGAGGGCCTATGCTGCGTGTGGTGTGCCGCTAGCTGCGATGTGACGGTGTGGTGTGAGAGTGTACCCACTACGTAATGCATTTTTAGGGAAGGGCCTATGCTGCATGTGGTGCGCCGCTAGAGGCGATGTGACGGTGTGGTGTGAGAGTGTACCCACTACGTAATGCATTGTTAGGGGAGGGCCTATGCTGCGTGCGGTGCGCCGCTAGCTGCGATGTGACGGTGTGGTGTGAGAGTGTACCCACTACGTATTGCATTGTTAGGGGAGGGCCTATGCTGCGTGCGGTGTGCCGCTAGCTGCGATGTGACGGTGTGGTGTGAGAGTGTACCCACTACGTAATGCATTTTTAGGGAAGGGCCTATGCTGCATGTGGTGCGCCGCTAGAGGCGATGTGACGGTGTGGTGTGAGAGTGTACCCACTACGTAATGCATTGTTAGGGGAGGGCCTATGCTGCGTGCGGTGCGCCGCTAGCTGCGATGTGACGGTGTGGTGTGAGAGTGTACCCACTACGTAATGCATTGTTAGGGGAGGGCCTATGCTGCGTGTGGTGCGCCGCTAGCTGCGATGTGACGGTGTGGTGTGAGAGTGTACCCACTACGTAATGCATTGTTAGGGGCGGGCCTATGCTGCGTGCGGTGCGCCGCTAGCGGCGATGTGACGGTGTGGTGTGAGAGCGGCGCATTAGCGCATATCTTGCCATCTGGTGTTGCAACTGTTGCAAGCTGGTAGTTTCACACAATGCACACGTGTGTTGCTAAACGTTACTAACTCGCTTGTGCAAGTACGACTTGTGTTTTGCAGCAAAAAATCGTTAATGCCATTAAGGACCGTACCTACTCACCGCGAGCATTCGCTTCGCGATTTCGTTTAGCGCACATTCGTATCGCATTAATTCATTTACATTAATTCGCGATACATACGTTATACACTAGATGGGTGAATATTTCATTTCGTGCATATATGAAGTTTTGGAGAAAAATAAAAAAAATACACCTAATCATGTTCTTTATATAGTTTTTTAAAAGTATATAATGATACCAACTGGGACATATCAAAGGGACAGTAATTACTCTTTAGTTTTAGGAGATTTTGACGTTTGTTTTTTTTAAAGAACGGTAATGAGATTTCACAAATACGGTAATTAGATCTCAAGATACGGTAGTGAGGTAAACTTAAATGGTAATTAGGACTAAAACAAATATTTGTCAAATCAGTCTTGTTTTATTGAGCAATTAGTATTTAGTCTTCAGTCTTTCATAGGAACTATATTTAATTATTAAATAACATAACACTTAAGCAAGAACAAAATCACCTACGACAGTAAAAATAACAATCAATAAGTATAACATATTTATAGGTATAGCTTCTATTATATTCCTTTTTTGGCTGGCTTGCCTGAATCAATATAATTAAATAAAATGTAGGTAATAGAAAAAAAAAAAACAAAACAAAATGTTTACTCGAATAGTATTAGAGTAAAAATTTAAAATATTAAATGAAAATAACGTAACAAATAATTATAAACACCTCTCTATCAACAAAATATTAAACAGAAACTTATCAAAAATCCACATGTAACCCACAGATATATATGAGTATTAGAAGGAAAACCTGATTATTTAAAATATGACAAATTAAGCTCAACTTAAGCTTCAAGGAAAAGAGTAATTCAAAGGTAAGTAAATAATTATATCCATAAAAAAGATCACAATCAAACAAATAACAGCGAAAATCTGAACCATAGCAAAGCACTTGAAAGCAATGCTATCCGGATTGATTTGAATCATTTATACGTTATCTATAAATTAATTTTATTCTTCGAAAAAATATCTAAATCACTGTCACTATCTGTATCATTGTCTTTGAAAAATCGATTTCCTGAAACGGTTGAAGCTTCTTTTTGTTTTTTAAATACGTAACTGTCATTAAAATCCATCTCGACACTATCTTCAGAAGTCAGAACTATCTAAGATTATGTTTCTTCTATTCCTATGAGAATGGCTGGGTACCTCTCCAGATTTATAAATAGCTTCAGGAGTATTTTCAATTACAACTTCAGTCTTAAATGAATTTCCGATAGCTCCTACTGGAGACGTTTGAGGCGACTGATCATTTTCAGGTTCTTGTAACACGTTTTGGCAAATATTTGGCATACTGCAGTTACTTAGATTTAAGTTTTCAAAATATCCGGAAAAATTGGCTGTAGAATTAGAAATGTATTCTTTTACCATTGTGTTTATGTCTACATCGAGATTAACATGAAGTTTATTATCCGGTATAATATCAGACAATCTAGTAACTTCAGTATTGCTTTTACAAGCTGGTTTCAATAAAATGTTAGATTGAATAATCACATTTGGTTGTTCGTTGAGGGGGCTGTCATTTTCCTTATCTTTGGTAAAATTTATTGAAATTTTCTCTCCACTTTTTTCTTTGGTTTTTTTAGCTCTTGGAGTCATATCATTTATAGACAAAATTTGTTTTTGTTCCTTTCATTTTAGGTATCTTTGATGTTCTTTTTGCTGTTGTAAAGCATAAAGAACGGGATCTGATTTAATGCTTTCGTATCTTCTTCTGCGGGCTATTTTTGCTTTTTCTAGAATTTCTTCCCTTGTCTTTCTTTTTCGAGGCATTGTAATCTAAAATAATTAATAAATTATGTAATGTATATATAATGTTTCCACGACTTCTAAGATGCCTTACTAAAGATTCTAGAAGATTTGGGAAAAATATGACAGTAAGCAATTATTAACAATAAAAATGTGAAAGTACGTAACTGTGTCTATCGGGCTGTCTTTTTGTTAATTTTATTACATTATCACTTAAACCTCTGAACTAGTTTCTAAGTGATTTTTACTATCGTAACATATTACATTAATATTTAAGAGAATTATTTCTAAGTATAACATACATGTATGTACTAGTTGTATTGAAAATAAAATTGACATAAGAGTAGCCTGGAACCTGGAGACGGACACAATAATATTTATATATTACTAGTTGACCTTTGCGGTTTCACCCACGTCTTTGGTTACTGCTCCACTCCCGTGAGTTGTAGCGTGAAGTTATATAGCCTAAGGCCTTCCTCGATAAATGGGCTTTCCTACACAGAAAGATTTTTTCAAATCGGACCGAGAGTTCCTGAGACTAGCCTGTTCAAACAAACAAACTTTCAGCTTTATAATATTGGTAGGTATACATTTCAAGATAACCGATATACACGCAAGCGGAGCCGTGGGCAACAGCTAGTCCAATAAAACATTTAAAAAAAACGTAGTATTTTACACGTGTAAACCTTTTAAAAATGAAATAAAATATTATAATAAAATATTAACATTAAAAATCATTACCATTCGTTTCTTCTAATTACCATTCGAATTGTAGAAAATGGTATTTAATGGTAATTAGTAGAATGGTAATTAGATTCACAAGTATTTCTAATAAATATTTGTTATTTTGAATAGGTAAAGGCTTGTAAGGCATACACAACAAAGAAAGACTTGTATTGGATATACTTAGCCAATAATTATATAAAAAACACAATATTAATTACCTTTCAAAACGCGAATGGTATGTAGAAATATTTTGAACCACTTCACTTTTTGCACAGGAGAATTCAAAATTACGTCGCTATAATCGCTCTCTCATGCGTCCGTCCAGCTTGGTAGTAGAGCAGACACTGACGCCGAATATTTCATGTTTAGTCTACATCGTAGTGGCGCGTAAGTACGAAAATATCGGATTGAGAATATCGTCGAATGGTAATTATGAATGAGGGTAGGGACATTTTTCAAAGTTATATGAAACCACTTAAATATGGTCTTTCGTAAAGAATATATATTATATAATATGGATTAATTAATATATTAACCGAAAACGTATTACATAAATCGTTCTTCCCACAGATTTTTTACTAAAATGCACCAATTTATTAAAATCTGGAAGAAGGGACATGGATGGTAATTAGATTTTTGACTTGTTTTTTTAAATTTGGTGCACTTATAATAAAAAACTAGATTTTTGAAGCGTTGCGCCTAGTACTGTTATAAGTTTAATAGAAAAAAAAAAATTCAGGTAAAGATTTTTTCAACATTTAATGTACTTATTCTTTATCGCCTGCCGCGTAATTTGCACGAAATGAAATATTCACCCAGATACGCAAACTTACGTTTGCAAACTATTAGAATTGGTTTGTTCGTGTTTTCATTTACGTAAATACGTACTCACCAAGGCGCAGTCACGCGGCTGTGCGCAGTGTGTCAAGATATCGAACCAATAACGCTATCACATCTCTAAACTATTCCTCAGAAACCGGGCTTCAGTCAGGCAAACATTGTCATAACTATCCCTACTGTGTTCTTACGCTGATCCCTACTGTGTCCTTAAGATCGCCGTTGGCTTAGTGATCTGTTCGTTGAGGTGAAGACAAGACAAGAGGCACATTCAGGCTAAGAATGAACTGGTAAATAACCCGCAAAGGCTTCATTAGTATGCCCCACAGACCCCCAGTGTCGCACCGAGCCCCCTGCCCCTGCCGGGCTCACTGACTAGAACGTGGCCACTCCACCACACCTGCTTTAACTACGTCTTGTTCTTCTGTTCTCTGTTCAAAATCGTTCATTCATAAAACAATGGGATCTTTCCGCAGAAAAAAAATGTACACGGCGAACAAAGATCTTATCGTCTAGTTATGCTAGAACGACATTGGGGCAAGTGGAAGTATCAAGATATAATAAGTTTAAGTTGAGCATATTTTTGTTCATGAAATCTTACATCACAAAATACTACAAATGTGTTGATTGTGCGTAGTATGTGTCGAGTACTAGAACATTAATATGAATAACATTACGCCTATTTACCGCGAAGGGTTAGACAGAGGCGTACTTGTAGTTGACGAATATTACTACGTAACCGGCAACGGAACAAGTTGTATCATACATTATTTTAATGTCTAGTTATGCTCATTATTTTATTGTAATTTATTAGAGTGGTGATGAACATCAAATTAGAGCTGCCGCTACTTTCACCTATTTTTCACTGGAGGAGTCTACTCCTCCGTCAGCACTACGCTGCGCTAATGACTTAGTTCTGTGACTAGCACATACACAGTACTCCTCAGCAGCACCGAACTCGACTAGCAGCCACTTGGCTTGGTTGTGCTGGGGAGCGCGCGGCTCGCACAGGTGTGTGGGAAGTGGGTCACCGACACGCGTTGTGCAAGCGCCGCCGCCGCGCGCGCGCCACCCGCTCGTGTGCGCTGTTGCTATTTACTGTAGAGGTTCTTTCTATGTCAGTGCAGACAAGTGTGCGTCACGCTGCGCGCTGTTTGTAACAGAATGTGCGAGGTAATTGACATTGCTCACCTACAGCTCTTTCACCACCAACTCCGCGAACACTCAAACAAAAGATGACACTTCCTTGAAATTCAAATAAGTTAAAACATAAGTTCTACGATTAAACTGTTACGTAGATATTATTTATGCTAACCAGCAAAAAAGTCGAAAGGAAGCATCATTTATTCTGATGTCGTCCACGAGAGAGCAATGAAACTAGTGAATTGATAACTAGTGTAACGATATGCAACAAACTGGTTGGCGCTTTTGATTTCGTTTGATCGCCTGCTGCCGGTGCCGCGGTGCCGCGCACGTCTACAATTCTACATGTATTCACGCTTTCTGCTGTTTACGACACGAAGGTCGCGGTTCAACAACATTCATCAACTCATTACATATGAAAACAGTAGTTTATCCTAAACGGGCTCAGCAATTAATATTTACAATCGACAAGAGTGTGTAGTATTTGCATCAACACAGGCAACAATGGCGTCAATTTCTGACGAAACAGTTGATGCTGCGGAGTGGCGGCGTTTATTATTTGTTACCATTAGCCCGACTGGTCTTAGGCAAAGGGCTCCCGCCGTTTTAATTCTCTCCATGTTGCGCTTCTTCTCGCCAATTTCTAAGACATTTTTTTTACCAGTCTTTGGGTTAAAAGAAATGCCAATGGATTGCATACAAAAGACCTGTATGTTTTTGAATGCAATGCGATGCGCTGTGGCCCGACGCAACGGTCCGATTTACCCGGGCTTGTCGTATATTGTGTGTGCCTGGTTGAACTTTCACCAGCTGCGCTCACTGCATCGTCGTGGCCATCTGTCATTGATGCTGATGAGTCACGTGTGTTCATTGGAACCACCACCACCACCATCTCGGTAGGTAAATCATCTTGGTCCGATTGCGGAGGTAATTACGCGCGCAGGTGGCGACACCTGTACCCACCCGCGCCACGCTAGCGCAGTGGAACAACAGGTGTCACCCGCTCCACCCCCGGCGACACCCCGCACCCACGCAATGACGTCATCCGCTATACTTTGAACTGCCACTATCTCTTTATTCCACATATATGTATATAGGCACCTCGCTCCACTAACTTATTATTGTTTTTACCCGACTACGGCGAAGCAAAAAGCAGGGTTATGATTTTGACCGGTATGTAAGTATGTATGTATCCATACTGTTATCCATACTATATCCATACTAATATTATAAATTCAAAAGTAAACTGTCTGTCTGTATGTTAGCTTTTCACGCCTAAACCGCTGAACCGATTTAGATGGAATTTGGTACAGAGATAGTTTGAGTCCCGGTAAAGGACAAAGGATACTTTTTATCCCGATATTCCCACGGGATCGAAACTTATGCGGGTGAAACCGCGGGGCGCAGCTAGTGTACTATGTATGTATATGTATTTTCATCTGTTCCCTCATAATTTCTAAACTACTTGTCATAATTAGACAAATGAGGTATCGTTAGAAGCGCCTTGATCGTCCGCTGGTTATAGGCTATGTGACGTCACATTAAATTGGTTATGGCGCCCTCTAGCGGACAGCAAGTCATGATCTAAAAAAAAATTTTTTTGTGTCATGCCTTGTTGGGTATTAGTGGTTTCGAATATCGGTATTAATACCGGATAGAAAACTTCCAATACCGGGATCCCGGTATTAGACTACTTTTTTTGCATTGTTTTTTTATTTTGTAGTGAAACTAAGTAATTTAAAACAATAAAATAAAAACTTTTTTACAAAGAAAAAACAACCGACTTCAAAAACGAAGTGATACATAACTTTAATTTCGGAAGTCGGTGTCGTTGGTTCCGCGTTATCGTTTTTTGACACCGACTTCCGAAATTAAAGTTATTTATCACTTCGTTTTTGAAGTCGGTTGTTTTGTGATTAATGAATAAATTGTATTGGACCTACAGAGTTATGGCTGCGCTCAAATTTTGTATACTTTAAAAATGTGTTGGATGACTTTTCCGTAGGATGCACCTTTTAGAATATTTATTTATTTATTTACTTAGGGACAACAAACAGTAGTGTAATAAAATGTAAACATAGGTTAAAACTTAATAATAGATGTAACAAATACACTACTCACAACGTTCGTTATCCACATATTAATAAACAGATCTACTAGTTGTTAGAAAGAACTATATAAAAACAGACAAAATAAAGTAAACATAACTTAATTAATAGGGTTCTGATCACTTAAAATGGTAACAATTTCTTTTCTAAATGCAGCCTTGCTGTGAAACATAATATCAGTTGAGCCAAACTGCCTATTGTAGGTGTCAACTAATCGATGCAATGGTGAGCGTACGCCTGAGTTGGTTCTACAAAAAGTAGTTGCAAACAAGTGTCTCGAGCGAATTTCTCGACCATGTATGGTGCGAGGGATCAGGTAGCACAAACTGTTCACTAGATCAGTACAGTCGAATTTATTACGACATACAGGGTGTTACGGAAAGGGTATATCAATACAAACGGGTTGAAGCAACGACCATATGGTCGTTGGGTTGAAGAGTGTATCTGGTCTAGAATCTCTGTACAAAATTTCAGCTCAAAAGCAGTAACTTTGAAAATGCTTAATATTTTTTTATTTCGATAGTTTATTAAATTGAAATCATAACAAACGTGTCACCGCACTACGAGGGTCATTATCCATTATCTGTAGTGTGTCTGTGCGCCTAGTACACGCACATCACGCCGCCGCGCGCCAGTGCAGCGCCGTGACGTCGAAATAAAAAAATATTGAGCATTTTCAAAGTTAATGCTTTTGAGCTGAAATTTTGTACAGAGATTCTAGACCAGATACACTCTTCAACCCGTTTGTATTGATATACCCTTTCCGTAACACCCTGTATATTAAATAGGGTCATCATCTCAAGTAGGGTGCTCCTGGATTTCAGAGTAACAAGGTCATATTTTTTAGTAATAATTGGTACGGAATTTTCTTTTTAAAACATCTATAGTGCATTGCACGTAGGAATTTGCGTTGAACCAAATCAATAATGTCAATATACTTTTTATAGTAAGGGTTCCAAATAGGTACTGCATATTCCAATTGCGGTCGTATTATTGACTTATATAGGTGTAAGTAGGTAGAGGGACGATGGAATTCTCTTGATGCCCTCATTACAAAACCAAACATTTTAAATGCCTTATTGACTATATGGTCTATGTGGGCATCAAGGTGAAGCTTTGAGTCTAACTGTATGCCTAGATCACGAAGAGAATTAACTTTGTTCAGTGGAGTGTTTCCGAAATAATAATTGAATTTCGTTACATTTTTCTTCTTTGTAAACGTAATGCTATGGCATTTAGATATACTTAGGTAGAGTTTGTTAATAGAACAGTAGTCCAGAAAACGGTCAAGGTCATTCTGAAATTCTAAACAGTGATAGATGGCTGATATTTTTAAAAATCTTTAAATCGTCTGCATACAGGAGGAACCTACAATTTTTAAAGCAGTCTTTTATGTCGTTAATAAACAGAATGGACAAGAGGGGACCTAAAATTGAGCCTTGAGGAACTCCGGAAGTGACTTTAACCATGCGAGACTCATAACCATTGATAACGACTTTCTGGGTCCTATTGGTGACATATGATACAAACCAACGCATTAAATTTCCTCTAATACCATTGAATACAATTTTGTCAAGAAGTAGTCGGTGATCGACTTTATCGAATGCCTTTTGGAAGTCAGTATAGACGACATCAATTTGCTGTCTACTGTCAATGCCTTCAAATAGATGCTTTGTAAAAACATGAAGGTTACTTACACAGGACCTACCTTTAACGAACCTGTGTTGCTCTTTTATTAAGATGCTATGAAGAATTTAAAGACTAAAACAGCAGGAAGTCCGAAATTTCAAGGTTTTTCGAGCACCATGCAATTAGCACAGGTATTTTGAAGCTGCAAAATTGGTTTTTCACTATTGGTCTCTATCCTAACAAAAACAATATCCCAAAAAATCAAGTACAGGGATTTTTTTTGCGACCTACGATGTTTTAATAACTGGCCTAATGATATAACTTAAAGTTTTAAACAAAATCTCTTTACAAAAATAAGTCTCTTTATTACCCGACTACGGCGAAGCAAAAAGGAGGGTTATGATTTTGACCGGTATGTATGTATGTATGTTCATCTGTTCCCTCATAACTTAAAAAGTACTTATAATAATTTGACAAATGTGGTATCGTTAGAAGCGTCTTGACCGTCCGCTGGCTATGTGACATCACACTAAATTCAATATGGCGCCCTTGGGATGGTGCCTTGTGGAGTATCAAATAAAAGGGCTTAATTAGCACATTTCAAAAATATAACTATTCCTGAAATAAGCCCCAAAATAATTAAATAAAAAAATGTTTAAAAACTAAAAAATTAAAATTTCAGGAAGTAGTCTGAAAAGGATGAAACAAGAAACTACCTTCCCGTGGTCGCATGCTACCATAGCTTATTTAGTACAGCGGCTTGCGACCACGGGAAGGTACTTTCTTGTTTCATCCTTTTCAGTAGTCGGGTTTTTTGTTTACCTGACACATCAGTTTAAGAAAAGTAGGTACATACATAAATCACTAGGTATCTATCTTTATGTTTGTTTGTTATAAAATAAATATCTTTACAATCAATATACAATATTTTAATCTAAAATCACATAAAAATCAGTAAATGTTTTTTATGCTGCTTTTAAGGTTTCTTCCTGATATTACATCAGTTTTGTCACTTTCAAACACACCCTTCACCCTTTACCTTTCTCTTAATATAAACGCGTGGTTCTTCTCTAATCACTGTAATTAACTCGCTTACATAAAGCGCGTGGGGGCATCCCCCCGCCTTTCCCCCACCTTCCTTCTCACCTCAGGAATCTAAGGATAGCACCTACTTCTATTCTTCTCTGTAACTCTTGCCTTCACCGAGGGGCAAATACAAACACCACCGTTTTTTTAATACTATTCTTTACCTGCGAAAGTAATAATAAAATGTAAATAAGTAACTGAATAAATGAACCACCAGATGATTGAAATACGCAGTTTTTAATACTTACGCCGTTCAAAAAAATTGTTGATTGAATTGATATTTCAATATCGGTATTGAAAAAAAAATATTAAAAAAAATTTAAAAACACAACTGCCCTGCCAAAAAACGAACTAAAAAGTAACGAATACAGAACCTCTTTTTTTGAAGTCGGTTAAAAAACAAGTGGTATTCCCTGACTAAACAGATAATAAAATTGTCATTGCAGTCGGAAGACCTCTTAGATTAAAAAGTGTTCCACAGAATGGCGCCCAACTGCATTGACAATTTTATTTTCACTTCTCATGCTCTAAAAGTTCGTCTTTATGTTGTGCTTAGGCGACATAAAATCGCTTTTTATGTTCTAGTGCATAAAGTAATTTTTTTTCTGAGACTAAGGTAATCAGGCCCAACAGCCACACGCGCAATAAAACTTCGCAGATTAAAGTCGTGATTTATTTAATTTTCTTTAATTTATACCACTTCTGTGTTTTCTATCGTTAATTTAATAAAATCAGGTAAAATAGTTGTCATTTGTTATTTAAAAACGCAAAGAAACGTTTTTATGACTTGGCAGTATGAAGTACCCAAGTCGAGTGACAAATGTTGAAATAAAAAAAAACTTTTAAAAAGTTTCGTGGCGGTATTATCTGTGGTGGCGGGAATTAGCTATGCTTTGCAACATTTTTAATCTAATTATGTACTGTATAATCTATGCCTGTTTCATTTTCTCGCAATCGATGTGAAAAGCAGAGTGTATAACTCAGGCATAAACGAGCCATTTTACCCCTCGACTTAACTATCCACTCTCGCCTGCGGCTCGCGTGGATATAAACGTCTCGGGGTAAAATAGCTTATTTTATGCCTTAGTTGTACAATCTACTATTTATATGTTTAGTCAGGTAATACATCTTGTTTTTTACTTTTTAGTTAGTTTTTTGGCAGGGCAGTCGTGTTTTTAATTATTTATTTTTATTTTATACATCTTTGTGACAAGCTTTATTGATAGAAGGTTGACACAGATGCGCGAGCACGCATGATCTATGCTATGATGCAATAAATGGTGTTGCGTTAATCTTAACCAGTATGTATGTTTTTTTTTTTTTACTAGCCTAAGTATGTTACTCGTGTGACGGTGTGATGATGAGAGAATTCTAAAACTCAATCATCTACGAAACCATTCACTCATTTTATCATTTAGACATTCTCAGTCTTAGTGCTTAGGCTTCTCAGTGTTTTTTTTTTGAAGTCGGTTGTTTTTTTTTTTTTTGTAAAAAAGTTTTTATTTTTCACTTTTTAGTTGTACCTACCCTACACAAATTCAATTAACACTAGTGCACTGAAGAATTGTAGACACCGACTAGGAGAATCATCAAAATTCGCATAGAAATGCCGGAGATGCAGTACATTTTTGCATATAACTTCGTACATAAGAATAATTACCTAATGTATTATATACTAAAACCTTCCTGAAAGTATGTAGATCACTTTAATGAAAGAATTATTAAAATCGGTTCATCAGTTTTTGAGAAAATCGCGGACATACAAACATACATACATACGGGTCGAATACAGAACCTTCTTTTTTAAAGTCGGTTAAAAATGGCAAAGTATTTTCCCAAAAAAATGTACTATGCGAGTTTGGCAAGTAACATTAAAAGTTGGCGCATTTAATAAGCAAAACAAGCAAGCAAGCAAGGGAATCATAACCTACAGGGTACTTCCCGTGAATCAGAATCTTGAAATTTGGTACGAAGCAACGACTTAGGGTGTCCCCACATTTATCGACGCGGAATCGGCTCAAGCCGAGTGCGTATCACCAAACTACTCGACTTATCGCCGAGCTAATAGGCAAACGGCTCGTTTCGCCGTCGATCGGCGTCGATCTTGCGTGTTTATACACCTTCTAACGCACGCGTTAGAAGGTGTATAAACAGACGCAGACCTTGACGCACGCCGCGCGCCCGGGCGACGTGCGCTAGAAGGTGTATAAACAGACGCAGACCTTGACGCAGACCTTGACGCACGCCGCGCGCCCGGGCGACGTGCGCTAGAAGGTGTATAAACAGACGCAGACCTTGACGCAGACCTTGACGCACGCCGCGCGCCCGGGCGACGTGCGCTAGAAGGTGTATAAACAGACGCAGACCTTGACGCAGACCTTGACGCACGCCGCGCGCCCGGGCGACGTGCGCTAGAAGGTGTATAAACAGACGCAGACCTTGACGCAGACCTTGACGCACGCCGCGCGCCCGGGCGACGTGCGCTAGAAGGTGTATAAACAGACGCAGACCTTGACGCAGACCTTGACGCACGCCGCGCGCCCGGGCGACGTGCGCTAGAAGGTGTATAAACAGACGCAGACCTTGACGCAGACCTTGACGCACGCCGCGCGCCCGGGCGACGTGCGCTAGAAGGTGTATAAACAGACGCAGACCATGACGCACGCCGCGCGCCCGGGCGACGTGCGCTAGAAGGTGTATAAACAGACGCAGACCTTGACGCAGGCCTTGACGCACGCCGCGCGCCGGGCGACGTGCGCTAGAAGGTGTATAAACAGACGCAGACCTTGACGCAGACCTTGACGCACGCCGCGCGCCCGGGCGACGTGCGCTAGAAGGTGTATAAACAGACGCAGACCTTGACGCACGCCGCGCGCCGGGCGACGTGCGCTAGAAGGTGTATAAACAGACGCAGACCTTGACGCACGCCGCGCGCCGGACGACGTGCGCTAGAAGGTGTATAAACAGACGCAGACCTTGACGCACGCCGCGCGCCCGGGCGACGTGCGCTAGAAGGTGTATAAACAGACGCAGACCTTGACGCAGACCTTGACGCACGCCGCGCGCCCGGGCGACGTGCGCTAGAAGGTGTATAAACAGACGCAGACCTTGACGCACGCCGCGCGCCCGGGCGACGTGCGCTAGAAGGTGTATAAACAGACGCAGACCTTGACGCAGACCTTGACGCACGCCGCGCGCCCGGGCGACGTGCGCTAGAAGGTGTATAAACAGACGCAGACCTTGACGCAGACCTTGACGCACGCCGCGCGCCGGGCGACGTGCGCTAGAAGGTGTATAAACAGACGCAGACCTTGACGCACGCCGCGCGCCGGACGACGTGCGCTAGAAGGTGTATATTCAGTTCGGCGGTAGTCGGCGTACTGATCGCACGAGTACACGGCGTTGCTAATTACTTAATTACCTACTTGACCTAAACGGCCGCTGGCAGTGTTTCTCAAACTATCTATCAAAGTCAGTCGTAATGTTTACCTGTAAACGTTGTGACACTGAATCGAGGGATGGTGCTACGTGTGTTGCCTGTAAGGCGAAATTCGACTTTCCCTGTGCTGGTATAACGGAGGCCGGATGGAGAAAACTTGGCGAGCGTAAATCGACATGGAAATGTCAAAGCTGCAAGGCTACACCGGTTGCCAGTCCTCAAATTGATTGTTTGAAGGCATCACCAGCAAACTCGGAGACCATCATGAGCGAGCTTCAACGTCTGTCAGCTAAATTAGAAGCATTGCCTGCACTTATAGAGAGTGTGAAGGCTATCCAGAGTGAGCTGGTGGAATTAAAAACCATACGGCAAGAAGTCTCTGAATTAAAATCGTCCTTTGAGTCTTACGGTCAGGAAATTAAAGCTTTGGAAAATAAAGTGTCAGTTCTGGAAGGTGAAATCGAGACAATGAAGAAAACCAAAGAAGTGATAATCAACCTGCAGGATAGAATTACCCAGCTGGAGAATCGGCAGTCTGAGAATGAACAGAGGTCTCGCATGAACAATATTGAGATCAAAGGAGTGCCAATATCCGAGGATGAAGACCTGTTCGCAATAATGGCTAAGATTGGTAAAGCAATTGATTTTCATGTACAGAAGGAACAGATTAACTACATAGCAAGGGTGCCGACACGTAATGACAAACTAAATAAAAACATCATTTGCTCGGTACACAACAGCTACCTAAAGAACGATTTTATAGCGGCGTCGAGAAAATATAAAAAACTGAATGCTGGAGATCTTGGTATGCAGGGCAACAACAGGGTGTACATCAACGACCACCTAACACTGGAAAATAAACTACTACTTAATAAAACCAAAGCTCAAGCCAAAGAGCGTGGCTTTGAACATGTGTGGGTTAGAGGATGCAAAATTCTTGTAAGGAAAAACACCACGTCTCCAAAACACTGCATCAAAACAGAGCAAGATTTAAAAAAGTTTGTTTTTTAAAAACGTTTCATCTTACTTGCGAGTTGTTTGCTTTTTTTGAAAAAGTTTGTTTGAGTGATATTGTGGACACATTTTTGTTAATAGTGAACTCGTTTGACTTAAGTTTGAGAAACACAGGTACGTATTTTTTGCACGCATTCCATTCTCGCCTGCCTTTTGTTTTATTGTCGCTTGGTGTCGCCGATTCATTCAACTCATTAGGCTCTGTTTATTGTCATTTTATACTCTATGCGTGTGCGGTTAGAGGTGAGATCTGCTTACACTTGAAATTTCCTCATACCTTATACAATTTTAAAACTAAATGTTTCTACACTTTGAATGCGCTTTCTTGCACTTATTCTATCGAATCTGATTTATTTAATATTGTTTTCGCTTTATTTTGCTACCACTTGCTATCTAAGCCGACTTTTATTGCCTATAGCCATTACTTTGAACTAAGTCTGAGTGTACCTTATATTTTTTCGATCATTTTTCTGGTATCACTTTTGAATTATTATGGCACCTATTAGTATTTTCTATCAAAATGTTCGAGGGCTGCGGACGAAAACATCTGTTTTCTATAGAAATGTTTCTATGAATTCTTTTGATGTCATTTGTCTGACGGAAACATGGCTTATCGATGGTATATCCGATAGCGAATTATTCGATGATAGATATTTTGTGTGGAGGCGTGATCGAAGTTATTCGCAAACTAGTCAAATTATGGGTGGGGGGGTTTTAATAGCCGTACGTCGGGAACTAGTTGCCGATGTCCGCAATGAATGGTGCTCGTCTGCTGAGGATCTGTGGGTAACCTTAACTTTACACCAAAGGAAACCAAAAGTAACCTATAAACTACATTTATGTGTTGTGTATATATGTACCCAGCAGTCTGGCAACTCTTTGACGATACAACTCAATAATTTTTCTAGTAATTTAGCTGATATTATTCTTAAACAGCCCGCAGATAAGTTTCTAGTGCTCGGTGATTTTAACCAACCAAATATAGAATGGCACGCTGCGGCGGACGGTGATCATCTATGTCCTGGTAACTTGCATGGTCCCATTCAAATCAGCTTTTGTGATACTCTCACCGCTTACAATTTGCTACAGTACAACTCACACCGCAATGTGAACAATAGGATTCTTGACCTTGTCTTGTCTAACAGTGAAGTAGTTGTCACTTGCAGCCTGGATCCCCTAGTGCACGAGGACTCACATCATAAGGCACTCTGCATCTCTGCCGACTTCATTCAACTTCATCAGCTGCATTCTCGGCCTCGAGTCAAGTTCCTGTATGCTCAGGCGAATTATGACGCCATCGTTGAAGAAATTATGGCAATTGATTGGCCATTTGAGCTAAATTGTAGGCCTTTTGACGAAGCTGTTAATTTTTTTTATGACACTATCAACTTGCTTCATAATACACATATTCCATCTAAAACCATCGCTCCAAGGGGTAAGTATCCCCCTTGGTACAAAAGCCCTCTTATTAAAATAATTAAAGAAAAGTCAAAATGTCACTCAAAATTTAAAACCTATGGAAATCTCTCGGACTATCAATCTTTTGTTACCTTACGTCAACGGGCTAATGATCTGGAGAAGGAAATGTTTGACAACTATATAGCAAACATTGAATTAGCCATCTCTAAAAATCCTAGGGCTTTTTGGCAATATGTTAAATCGAAACAACAAACCAACGGTTACCCATCTGTATTAAAATTTGGTGAAGTGTCATCTGGTCACGGGGAGGAAATCTGTAACATGTTTGGCGACTATTTCTTTTCGAACTTCCAAGAGCGATGCGACGCAGGTGAATTCTTATCCTCTGCGAGAATCGATCAGTCTACTGGTCTCATATCAGACATCTGCTCTATTGATGTGCGGGAGGAGGAGGTATATCGTTTGCTAAAGCAGGTGGATATTAACAAATCCGCTGGCCCGGATAATATTTCACCGATTTTTATAACCAAATGTGCCAGATGTCTATCCATTCCATTGACATTATTATTTAAACGGTCATTCGACATGGGAGTGGTGCCTGCAATCTGGAAGTCAGCGTATATAATGCCGATTCATAAAAAAGGGCCAAAGGACAGCGTGGAAAACTATAGACCGATCTCCAAACTTTGCGTGTTCGCTAAAATTATGGAGAAAATCGTACACGTACAGCTTTCTTCTTCACTTAAATTAAGTTTTGCCGAACACCAACATGGATTTTTAAAAGGTCGTTCCACCACGTCCAATCTCGTTGTCTGTAGTGACTATCTCTCGGAGCATATGTCCAGGAGGTCTCAGGTCGACGTTATATACACTGACTTCAGCAAATGTTTTGATCGAATAGATCATGCACTTCTAATGCGCAAATTGCTAGAGATTGGTGTCAGGGGTAACTTGTACAGATGGTCTGTATCGTATGTTGAAAATAGATGCCAGACTGTAGTCCTCAATGGTTATACCTCGAGAGCGATGTACATTCCGTCTGGGGTTCCCCAAGGATCTTTATTAGGACCTCTTTTGTTCAATATTTTTGTAAATGACATCGCCTCTTGTTTCCTAAATTCTAAAATTTTATTATACGCGGATGACATGAAAATTCTGAGTCAAGTGTCAACCATTGAGGATGCACAACTATTACAGGAAGATTTGGACCGGTTCCATGATTACTGCGATCAAAATAGGTTGGATTTAAATATTTCTAAATGTTATGTGTGTACATTTACTCGTAAGCCAAATCCTATTAGGTATGATTACAAATTATCGAATACCTCAATTGCCAGAGTCAACGTCATCAAGGATCTTGGGGTAATTTTTGACTCAAAGCTTTTGTTTGATGCGCACATTGACAATATAGTCAACAAGGCTTCTAAAGCTTTGGGCTTTATTTTTAGGGTCTCCTCTGAGTTTAAGAATGTCAAAACCATGAAAATACTATACTGTGCTTTTGTCCGTAGCCATCTCGAATATGCATCTCAAATTTGGAATCCAAATTACAATGTTTATATTAATCGCCTTGAAGGTATACAAAGGCGATTTTTAAGGTACATTCAATATCGTTCAAATACTTTTCTTCCTGACTATACTAGTCGGTGTAAGAAATTTCATATTCTTCCGTTACACGAGCGAAGAAAAATTGCAGATCTTGCTTTCCTATTTGGTATAATGAACGGGCCTACTGACGTCCCTGAGCTGGTGGCCAAGATTGGACTTCGTGTACCGTCTGTGTTTCTCCGGAGACCTCATCTCCTTCATGTACCTATTGTGAAAACCATCTATAGGCAAAATACATATATTTTAAGAGCATGTCGAACGTTCAATATGGTATGCCGGGATGTTGAGCTTGATTTATTCACAAATAGTGTCCAGAAATTAAAAAAAATGTTAAACAACTTTTTCTTTGAAGTGTAAATTTGTAATATTATGTATTTTATTTTTGTTTATTCTCTTCAGTTGTCTTTATGTTCAACTCTCACGCTGTTTGTACCGTTTTGTCTATTTAACACATAAGTTTATATAAGTGGAAACTTGTAATTGGCTTTCTTCTACATATTACCTCTGCTCAGCGAATGTATTAGCTGTAAGTTTTCTTAAAAGTAATAAAATAAATAAAATAAAATAAAATAAAATAAACAGACGCAGACCTTGACGCACGCCGCGCGCCCGGGCGACGTGCGCTAGAAGGTGTATAAACAGACGCAGACCTTGACGCAGACCTTGACGCACGCCGCGCGCCGGGCGACGTGCGCTAGAAGGTGTATAAACAGACGCAGACCTTGACGCAGACCTTGACGCACGCCGCGCGCCCGGGCGACGTGCGCTAGAAGGTGTATAAACAGACGCAGACCTTGACGCACGCCGCGCGCCCGGGCGACGTGCGCTAGAAGGTGTATAAACAGACGCAGACCTTGACGCACGCCGCGCGCCGGGCGACGTGCGCTAGAAGGTGTATAAACAGACGCAGACCTTGATGCACGCCGCGCGCCGGGCGACGTGCGCTAGAAGGTGTATAAACAGACGCAGACCTTGACGCACGCCGCGCGCCCGGGCGACGTGCGCTAGAAGGTGTATAAACAGACGCAGACCTTGACGCAGACCTTGACGCACGCCGCGCGCCGGGCGACGTGCGCTAGAAGGTGTATAAACAGACGCAGACCTTGACGCAGACCTTGACGCACGCCGCGCGCCCGGGCGACGTGCGCTAGAAGGTGTATAAACAGACGCAGACCTTGACGCAGACCTTGACGCACGCCGCGCGCCCGGGCGACGTGCGCCAGAAGGTGTATAAACAGACGCAGACCTTGACGCACGCCGCGCGCCGGGCGACGTGCGCTAGAAGGTGTATAAACAGACGCAGACCTTGACGCACGCCGCGCGCCGGGCGACGTGCGCTAGAAGGTGTATAAACAGACGCAGACCTTGACGCACGCCGCGCGCCGGGCGACGTGCGCTAGAAGGTGTATAAACAGACGCAGACCTTGACGCAGACCTTGACGCACGCCGCGCGCCGGGCGACGTGCGCTAGAAGGTGTATAAACAGACGCAGACCTTGACGCACGCCGCGCGCCCGGGCGACGTGCGCTAGAAGGTGTATAAACAGACGCAGACCTTGACGCAGACCTTGACGCACGCCGCGCGCCGGGCGACGTGCGCTAGAAGGTGTATAAACAGACGCAGACCTTGACGCAGACCTTGGCGCACGACGCGCGCCCGGGCGACGTGCGCTAGAAGGTGTATAAACAGACGCAGACCTTGACGCACGCCGCGCGCCGGGCGACGTGCGCTAGAAGGTGTATAAACAGACGCAGACCTTGACGCAGACCTTGACGCACGCCGCGCGCCGGGCGACGTGCGCTAGAAGGTGTATAAACAGACGCAGACCTTGACGCAGACCTTGACGCACGCCGCGCGCCCGGGCGACGTGCGCTAGAAGGTGTATAAACAGACGCAGACCTTGACGCAGACCTTGACGCACGCCGCGCGCCCGGGCGACGTGCGCTAGAAGGTGTATAAACAGACGCAGACCTTGACGCAGACCTTGACGCACGCCGCGCGCCCGGGCGACGTGCGCTAGAAGGTGTATAAACAGACGCAGACCTTGACGCACGCCGCGCGCCCGGGCGACGTGCGCTAGACGGTGTATAAACAGACGCAGACCTTGACGCAGACCTTGACGCACGCCGCGCGCCGGGCGACGTGCGCTAGAAGGTGTATAAACAGACGCAGACCTTGACGCAGACCTTGACGCACGCCGCGCGCCCGGGCGACGTGCGCTAGAAGGTGTATAAACAGACGCAGACCTTGACGCACGCCGCGCGCCCGGGCGACGTGCGCTAGAAGGTGTATAAACAGACGCAGACCTTGACGCAGACCTTGACGCACGCCGCGCGCCGGGCGACGTGCGCTAGAAGGTGTATAAACAGACGCAGACCTTGACGCAGACCTTGACGCACGCCGCGCGCCGGGCGACGTGCGCTAGAAGGTGTATAAACAGACGCAGACCTTGACGCACGCCGCGCGCCCGGGCGACGTGCGCTAGAAGGTGTATAAACAGACGCAGACCTTGACGCAGACCTTGACGCACGCCGCGCGCCGGGCGACGTGCGCTAGAAGGTGTATAAACAGACGCAGACCTTGACGCACGCCGCGCGCCGGGCGACGTGCGCTAGAAGGTGTATAAACAGACGCAGACCTTGACGCACGCCGCGCGCCGGGCGACGTGCGCTAGAAGGTGTATAAACAGACGCAGACCTTGACGCAGACCTTGACGCACGCCGCGCGCCCGGGCGACGTGCGCTAGAAGGTGTATAAACAGACGCAGACCTTGACGCAGACCTTGACGCACGCCGCGCGCCCGGGCGACGTGCGCTAGAAGGTGTATAAACAGACGCAGACCTTGACGCAACCCGCGCGCCGGGCGACGTGCGCTAGAAGGTGTATAAACAGACGCAGACCTTGACGCAGACCTTGACGCACGCCACGCGCCCGGGCGACGTGCGCTAGAAGGTGTATAAACAGACGCAGACCTTGACGCACGCCGCGCGCCCGGGCGACGTGCGCTAGAAGGTGTATAAACAGACGCAGACCTTGACGCAGACCTTGACGCACGCCGCGCGCCGGGCGACGTGCGCTAGAAGGTGTATAAACAGACGCAGACCTTGACGCACGCCGCGCGCCCGGGCGACGTGCGCTAGAAGGTGTATAAACAGACGCAGACCTTGACGCAGACCTTGACGCACGCCGCGCGCCCGGGCGACGTGCGCTAGAAGGTGTATAAACAGACGCAGACCTTGACGCACGCCGCGCGCCCGGGCGACGTGCGCTAGAAGGTGTATAAACAGACGCAGACCTTGACGCAGACCTTGACGCACGCCGCGCGCCGGGCGACGTGCGCTAGAAGGTGTATAAACAGACGCAGACCTTGACGCACGCCGCGCGCCCGGGCGACGTGCGCTAGAAGGTGTATAAACAGACGCAGACCTTGACGCACGCCGCGCGCCCGGGCGACGTGCGCTAGAAGGTGTATAAACAGACGCAGACCTTGACGCACGCCGCGCGCCCGGGCGACGTGCGCTAGAAGGTGTATAAACAGACGCAGACCTTGACGCACGCCGCGCGCCCGGGCGACGTGCGCTAGAAGGTGTATAAACAGACGCAGACCTTGACGCAGACCTTGACGCACGCCGCGCGCCGGGCGACGTGCGCTAGAAGGTGTATAAACAGACGCAGACCTTGACGCACGCCGCGCGCCCGGGCGACGTGCGCTAGAAGGTGTATAAACAGACGCAGACCTTGACGCAGACCTTGACGCACGCCGCGCGCCGGGCGACGTGCGCTAGAAGGTGTATAAACAGACGCAGACCTTGACGCACGCCGCGCGCCGGGCGACGTGCGCTAGAAGGTGTATAAACAGACGCAGACCTTGACGCAGATCTTGACGCACGCCGCGCGCCGGGCGACGTGCGCTAGAAGGTGTATAAACAGACGCAGACCTTGACGCACGCCGCGCGCCGGGCGACGTGCGCTAGAAGGTGTATAAACAGACGCAGACCTTGACGCAGACCTTGACGCAACCCGCGCGCCGGGCGACGTGCGCTAGAAGGTGTATAAACAGACGCAGACCTTGACGCAGACCTTGACGCACGCCGCGCGCCGGGCGACGTGCGCTAGAAGGTGTATAAACAGACGCAGACCTTGACGCAGACCTTGACGCACGCCGCGCGCCCGGGCGACGTGCGCTAGAAGGTGTATAAACAGACGCAGACCTTGACGCACGCCGCGCGCCCGGGCGACGTGCGCTAGAAGGTGTATAAACAGACGCAGACCTTGACGCAGACCTTGACGCACGCCGCGCGCCGGGCGACGTGCGCTAGAAGGTGTATAAACAGACGCAGACCTTGACGCAGACCTTGACGCACGCCGCGCGCCGGGCGACGTGCGCTAGAAGGTGTATAAACAGACGCAGACCTTGACGCACGCCGCGCGCCCGGGCGACGTGCGCTAGAAGGTGTATAAACAGACGCAGACCTTGACGCAGACCTTGACGCACGCCGCGCGCCGGGCGACGTGCGCTAGAAGGTGTATAAACAGACGCAGACCTTGACGCACGCCGCGCGCCGGGCGACGTGCGCTAGAAGGTGTATAAACAGACGCAGACCTTGACGCACGCCGCGCGCCGGGCGACGTGCGCTAGAAGGTGTATAAACAGACGCAGACCTTGACGCACGCCGCGCGCCCGGGCGACGTGCGCTAGAAGGTGTATAAACAGACGCAGACCTTGACGCAGACCTTGACGCACGCCGCGCGCCCGGGCGACGTGCGCTAGAAGGTGTATAAACAGACGCAGACCTTGACGCAGACCTTGACGCAACCCGCGCGCCGGGCGACGTGCGCTAGAAGGTGTATAAACAGACGCAGACCTTGACGCAGACCTTGACGCACGCCACGCGCCCGGGCGACGTGCGCTAGAAGGTGTATAAACAGACGCAGACCTTGACGCACGCCGCGCGCCCGGGCGACGTGCGCTAGAAGGTGTATAAACAGACGCAGACCTTGACGCAGACCTTGACGCACGCCGCGCGCCGGGCGACGTGCGCTAGAAGGTGTATAAACAGACGCAGACCTTGACGCACGCCGCGCGCCCGGGCGACGTGCGCTAGAAGGTGTATAAACAGACGCAGACCTTGACGCAGACCTTGACGCACGCCGCGCGCCCGGGCGACGTGCGCTAGAAGGTGTATAAACAGACGCAGACCTTGACGCACGCCGCGCGCCCGGGCGACGTGCGCTAGAAGGTGTATAAACAGACGCAGACCTTGACGCAGACCTTGACGCACGCCGCGCGCCGGGCGACGTGCGCTAGAAGGTGTATAAACAGACGCAGACCTTGACGCACGCCGCGCGCCCGGGCGACGTGCGCTAGAAGGTGTATAAACAGACGCAGACCTTGACGCACGCCGCGCGCCCGGGCGACGTGCGCTAGAAGGTGTATAAACAGACGCAGACCTTGACGCACGCCGCGCGCCCGGGCGACGTGCGCTAGAAGGTGTATAAACAGACGCAGACCTTGACGCACGCCGCGCGCCCGGGCGACGTGCGCTAGAAGGTGTATAAACAGACGCAGACCTTGACGCAGACCTTGACGCACGCCGCGCGCCGGGCGACGTGCGCTAGAAGGTGTATAAACAGACGCAGACCTTGACGCACGCCGCGCGCCCGGGCGACGTGCGCTAGAAGGTGTATAAACAGACGCAGACCTTGACGCAGACCTTGACGCACGCCGCGCGCCGGGCGACGTGCGCTAGAAGGTGTATAAACAGACGCAGACCTTGACGCACGCCGCGCGCCGGGCGACGTGCGCTAGAAGGTGTATAAACAGACGCAGACCTTGACGCAGATCTTGACGCACGCCGCGCGCCGGGCGACGTGCGCTAGAAGGTGTATAAACAGACGCAGACCTTGACGCACGCCGCGCGCCGGGCGACGTGCGCTAGAAGGTGTATAAACAGACGCAGACCTTGACGCAGACCTTGACGCAACCCGCGCGCCGGGCGACGTGCGCTAGAAGGTGTATAAACAGACGCAGACCTTGACGCAGACCTTGACGCACGCCGCGCGCCCGGGCGACGTGCGCTAGAAGGTGTATAAACAGACGCAGACCTTGACGCACGCCGCGCGCCCGGGCGACGTGCGCTAGAAGGTGTATAAACAGACGCAGACCTTGACGCAGACCTTGACGCACGCCGCGCGCCGGGCGACGTGCGCTAGAAGGTGTATAAACAGACGCAGACCTTGACGCACGCCGCGCGCCCGGGCGACGTGCGCTAGAAGGTGTATAAACAGACGCAGACCTTGACGCAGACCTTGACGCACGCCGCGCGCCGGGCGACGTGCGCTAGAAGGTGTATAAACAGACGCAGACCTTGACGCACGCCGCGCGCCCGGGCGACGTGCGCTAGAAGGTGTATAAACAGACGCAGACCTTGACGCACGCCGCGCGCCGGGCGACGTGCGCTAGAAGGTGTATAAACAGACGCAGACCTTGACGCACGCCGCGCGCCCGGGCGACGTGCGCTAGAAGGTGTATAAACAGACGCAGACCTTGACGCAGACCTTGACGCACGCCGCGCGCCGGGCGACGTGCGCTAGAAGGTGTATAAACAGACGCAGACCTTGACGCACGCCGCGCGCCCGGGCGACGTGCGCTAGAAGGTGTATAAACAGACGCAGACCTTGACGCACGCCGCGCGCCCGGGCGACGTGCGCTAGAAGGTGTATAAACAGACGCAGACCTTGACGCACGCCGCGCGCCCGGGCGACGTGCGCTAGAAGGTGTATAAACAGACGCAGACCTTGACGCACGCCGCGCGCCCGGGCGACGTGCGCTAGAAGGTGTATAAACAGACGCAGACCTTGACGCAGACCTTGACGCACGCCGCGCGCCGGGCGACGTGCGCTAGAAGGTGTATAAACAGACGCAGACCTTGACGCACGCCGCGCGCCCGGGCGACGTGCGCTAGAAGGTGTATAAACAGACGCAGACCTTGACGCAGACCTTGACGCACGCCGCGCGCCGGGCGACGTGCGCTAGAAGGTGTATAAACAGACGCAGACCTTGACGCAGACCTTGACGCACGCCGCGCGCCCGGGCGACGTGCGCTAGAAGGTGTATAAACAGACGCAGACCTTGACGCAGACCTTGACGCACGCCGCGCGCCGGGCGACGTGCGCTAGAAGGTGTATAAACAGACGCAGACCTTGACGCACGCCGCGCGCCGGGCGACGTGCGCTAGAAGGTGTATAAACAGACGCAGACCTTGACGCACGCCGCGCGCCCGGGCGACGTGCGCTAGAAGGTGTATAAACAGACGCAGACCTTGACGCAGACCTTGACGCACGCCGCGCGCCGGGCGACGTGCGCTAGAAGGTGTATAAACAGACGCAGACCTTGACGCACGCCGCGCGCCCGGGCGACGTGCGCTAGACGGTGTATAAACAGACGCAGACCTTGACGCAGACCTTGACGCACGCCGCGCGCCGGGCGACGTGCGCTAGAAGGTGTATAAACAGACGCAGACCTTGACGCACGCCGCGCGCCCGGGCGACGTGCGCTAGAAGGTGTATAAACAGACGCAGACCTTGACGCACGCCGCGCGCCGGGCGACGTGCGCTAGAAGGTGTATAAACAGACGCAGACCTTGACGCACGCCGCGCGCCGGGCGACGTGCGCTAGAAGGTGTATAAACAGACGCAGACCTTGACGCACGCCGCGCGCCGGGCGACGTGCGCTAGAAGGTGTATAAACAGACGCAGACCTTGACGCACGCCTGTAGTGTGTAAGGTATATGTATGTGTGTAAAGATAAGTATCACCTACATAAACAATTGTACGGATAATTGTGTCACTAATAAACGGGATTGCAATGAAGGCGCTTGTTTAATTGATCTCCCCGGACTCACAACCTTACATGGCGACCCTGCCATCTGAGACGGGTGCCGAGTTCGGTCGCGTAACTTAATTTTATTGAGAGACATTATTGGACTATGTATAAGTGAGTTTTTTAATGCAAAAATGTGCCGATCAAATATACAAAAAGAGGACGTTTTTATATCACAAAGTGCATCGGGAGGTTCAAATTCGGCTTCTACGCAAGAGTACCATTTGTCGAACATTAGTATCGTGATGTTTGTTATTTGCACCTTACTCGGAATCGCTGGACTTTACGCAGTGTATACACTATACCGAAAGTGTCATTATTCGTGGATAAGGAATGAGGTTTTCGCACAAAACCTAACACGTTCCTTTCGTCGATCGCACCCGGAGACTCGTGTCTGTTACGAGTGCCGCCAGCAGCGCCAGGGGGCACGCCAGGAAGCACGCCAGGAAGCTGATACCAGAGGCCAGAAACCGCAGTAAGTGGCTAAAAATATAGTGAGTGATGATGATGAGTGTAGTGAGTGTCGTGTTCTACGTTAAGTGAAACATGAAAAGTTACGGAACGGTTATTGAACGAAATTATAGTTTCTTTAGCTATTAGTATATTTTTTTAACTTTTTTTTTATGCAGTTTCATATAGTATAGAGTAACTATGTGGATATTTAATACGCATGATATCTTGTTTGGTAATGGCGAATAAACTTAGCTTGTTATATGACCAATTAAGGAATATAGCACAAAATTTGACAAAACTAAGTTATCCTAAAAGAACAGAAACTGTATTAAAACAAAAGTTACAGGAAGCAACGTTGTTGAAATATCAATTTGATGAATGTATTAAAACCTTATCAGCACAGATTGAAGAAAGACAATTTAGTACAAGTGTATTACAGGAAATAAAGTCATACTGTGATTTATTTGAGAAGTCATATACCCACATAGAATCTTTTTGCTCCAAAACATACAGTTCTCAACCTAGTGCCGAGTGTACGGTCGAGACTGGAACCAAAGTAGACAATATGGAGGCTTTTAATTATAGAACTGCTGTGGCTTTATTACCGGTTATGAATGGTGATGAAAATGTCACGAAAAGTTTAATAGATACCATAGAGTTATACAGCTCTTCACTCACCGAGGAAGGAAATAAAATGCTAGTTAAATTTATATTAAAAACCAGATTGAACGAGAACGCAAAATTAAGGTTGTCTGCCGCTTATGACAGTTGTGAGTCGCTAATTATTGAAATGCGTCAACACCTTCTTACAAAGAAGTCAAGTACAGCAATACACAAGGAGTTGACACAAATTCACCAAAACGGTTCTATTGTAGAAAAATATGGATCCAAGGTCGAACAGCTTTTTGTGGATTTGACGGTCGCGCAAGCTGGTGAGGATCAAGCTGCATACAAAATATTACGCCCTCAAAACGAGAAGATTGCGATAAAAAGTTTCATTGACGGCTTACGTAACCGTGAAATCCGCACTATTTTGGCAGCGCGTAATTATGATACTTTGAAAGATACTATAAGAGCAGCTAAGGATGAGGAGTTGTCATACAGACCAAATTCTGACGCTACTATGTATGTCGGATACCAAGGCAGTTCATTTAATAATCGCGGGTATGGTTACAATAATAATAGACGCCCAAATCGATCGAGCAACAATCAATTTATACAGAGAGGGAATAGTAGAGGTTATTTTCATAATCATAGGCACAACCAAAACCAAAGAACCCAACAACAGTTTGGCAATAATCGTGGTCACATGCGGGGTTCATCTCGCGGTAGGTCTAGACGGATTTTTACGCGTAGTGGTAATCTGCATGTTATAGAAAATGGCATAAACAGTATCAATTTAACTGACCGGAATCGAACTCCCCAACCTATAGAAAGACAAACCACTGAACCATTGCAGTTTTTTCGATAAGCATTTTATATTTGCTTGTAACAATAACAGCTCGGTGGAATTCTTAATACAGGGTGCCAAATATGGATTGCTTATAGATACCGGGGCATCACTATCGGTATTGAAATACGACACTGTGGCACGTTGGAATATTCCAGTACAAACGGAATACCTTTACATAAATGGCATTGGAGGCAAAGTACTAACTTCAGGATATGTTTATGTTACCATGATCGCAAATGGACAGGAATTCGAACACAAATTCTACATTATGCGCACCATACCTGGTTTACAACACGGTATAATCGGCAGAGATTTTATGAGCAAATATAACGCTATTTTGAATTATGAAAATAATACAATAACTTTAAAGAGAAATAACAATAATATGACCCTGCCAATGCTTAATAGTTCGCTAAATAAAACCTGCTTTTTAAGTATTCCACCAAGATGTGAGAAAATATTTATGATAGACAGTAGTTTTAACGAGGATTGCGTAATTTTACCGTATCAATTATGCGAAGGAGTTTTTATAGCCGGAAGTATTTGTAAACCAAAAAATGGACAAATAAGTATACAAATATTAAATACACGCGAAACGCAAGTGGATGTTAATTATTTCAGACCGGAAATACATTTATTATCAGACTATGACATTTGTAACTTTGAACGAGATACTAAAATAGATGGAGAAAGAGTACGCACGATGTTTTCTCTACTAAAATTAAGTCATCTAAACCAAGAGGAAAGGTCATCAATCGAAAACATATGCGCAAAATTTTCGGATGTTTTTCATCTGCCAAATGATAAATTATCAACCACTAACCTTTACGAACAAGGTATCCAGCTAAAACCAAATGCTGATCCAGTTTACACTAGACAGTACAGGTTGCCATTTTCACAGCGTAGGGAAGTTGAAAAACAAGTTGAGAAAATGCTTTCAGAAAATATTATAGAACCCGCTAAAAGTGAGTGGTCCAGCCCTATTTTGTTGGTACCCAAAAAATCGGATGACACTTCTAAGAAATGGAGGCTGGTTATTGACTTTAGAAAATTAAATAACAGAATTTCAGACGATAGATTTCCACTACCGAACATAACCGACATTTTAGATTCTTTATCCGGTCCTATGTATTTTTCACAATTAGATTTATCACAAGCATATTATCAGGCAAAATTAAAGCCAGAAAGCAGAAAGTACACAGCATTCACCACGCCTTCAGGCCAATATCAAATGACACGGTTACCTATGGGGTTAAAAATTAGCCCAAGTGCATTCTCCCGTCTAATGACAATTGCCATGTCGGGACTAACATACGTTAAATTATTTGTCTATTTGGACAATTTAATCTGTTTTGGACGAAATTTACAAATTCATAATAAAAATCTTATAGATATTTTAACTAGACTGCGCAAAGTTAACTTGAAACTTAATCCAATAAAATGCGATTTCCTAAGAAAAGAAATGCAGTTATTAGGGCATGTGGTTACATCTGAAGGAATTAAACCAGATTTAGAGAAAGTAAACATAGTAAAAAACTATCCCGTGCCCAAAAATGCAGACGAAACAAAAAGATTCATAGCGTTCGTTAACTTCTACAGAAAGTTTATACCAAATTTTGCCGAAAAGTCTTTACCGCTTAACAAACTATGTCGAAAAAATGTTAACTTTGAATGGACGTATGAGTGTCAAAAATCCTTCGAAACTCTAAAAGAGTCACTAATATCTCCACCAATATTACAATATCCCAACTTCGATGAAAACAATACCTTTATTTTACAAACGGATGCGTCCGGCTATGCAATCGGGTCCGTGCTATGCAATAGTGATAACAGACCAATTGCTTATGCAAGTCGTAGCCTTAATAAAGCAGAAATTAGGTACCCCACGATAGAAAAAGAGTTACTCGCTATCGTATGGTCTGTAAAGTACTTCCGACCATATCTATACGGTAGAAAATTCGTTATCAAAACCGACCACAAACCATTAGTTTACTTATTTAACCAAACAAATCCATCTAGTCGTTTGACAAAATTCAGATTAATAATAGAGGAATATGATTACATTATAGAATATGTTCGGGGTGCTGACAATGTAGCTGCAGATGCCTTGTCACGTATCCGAATAACAAGCGATGAATTAAAAGAAATTAATCAGCACGTTGTGTCAGTATTAACCAGAACTCAGAAAAAGCGAAAGTGTGAACGAAGTGAACAAGATGTGTGTGACAACCCTATGGATATTAAGCAATCTTCAAACGACTGGTCTGATCACCCAAGAGTTATGGAATTGCTTAAAAAACCAAAGGATTGCATTGAGTTAAGGTTTGAGAATAAAAAAGAATGGACTAACCATTCAAATACATTATTTAATTATGATGCATCAAATTGCATAATAAGAGTAAACCCATCTTACCGATTACAATGCGCACGAGATGCCTTTGTACGGGAGTTGGCTAATTACTGTTACCAACTGAAACTTGATAGTGTGTACATTATACAAAGTAATGAAAACAATGAGATAATAAGAGATTTAATCAAAATCATAAATGCTACACCTAATTGGTCCGGACCACACTTATATATTATAAAAGGTGTAAAAGTTATAAATGATCGCGATACAAAACGTATAATTTTGAATGACTACCACTTATTACCGAGTAGCGGCCACGCCGGTATACGAAGAATGATAAATAATATAAAACGCCGTTACTTTTGGCCAAAATTAGAAAATGACGTCACGGAGTTTGTAAATCGCTGTGATAAATGCCAGCGACAGAAACATTTTAGGTATATAAGACAGCCAATTATAAATATATACTCACACTACAGTGTGATCTGAGCAAGTATGTAGAAGCTTATCCGCTTAGAAATAAGGATACAATTTCAGTAGCGACGGCTTTCATTAATAGTTTTGTATTACGCTATGGTATTCCGAGAAATATAATATCAGATCGCGGTACAGAGTTCGTTTCGAAAGTAATGAATGAAGTATGCAAACTACTAAAAATAACGCAGCTAACATCAACTGCATATCATCACCAATCAATAGGAGGCTTAGAAAATACACACAAGAATTTACTTTCATTCCTTCGCATACAAACAGAAAACCAACCCGAGAATTGGAGTTTATGGCTTCCATATTGGTGCTTCGCTTTTAATACGACTATACATACAGAAACTAAATACACTCCATATGAGCTCGTATTTGGCAAACTGTGCAATTTACCAAGTAATTTAACTTCAGACATTGAACCGCTATATAACTATGACGATTATCCACAACAACTGAGATACAGACTACAAAAATCACAGTATGACGCAAGACAAAATTTAATTATTAGTAAACAGGTCAGAAAAAGAAAATATGATTTGTATACCAACCCTATTACGTACAGTACTGGTGACATGATACTACTTAAGAATGAACAACCTGTAAACAAATTTGATCCGCTTTATACAGGACCGTATGAAGTGATAGAAGAGTGTAACCCTAATTTAAAAATACTGTATAAAGGTAAAGAAGTAATAGTACATAAGAATAGAACCAGACCATATATTCAATGATTTTATTTTTAAAGTAATACACATGTATTGTTCATGTAATTATTATATTAAATTGTACTTTTGTAGTAATAACCTAAGAATTAATGTGTAACCAATGCTATAATCCATAATTATTTTAATTTTAAATAGTCATCATTAAATTGACCACATAATTATTACATTTAAGAAACATATTAATAGGTGGCTATATACATTATAACCAAAAATAAAAATAAATGTAACCAATATTTTTATTTTATTTTGCCGGTGGGCGTGTAGTGTGTAAGGTATATGTATGTGTGTAAAGATAAGTATCACCTACATAAACAATTGTACGGATAATTGTGTCACTAATAAACGGGATTGCAATGAAGGCGCTTGTTTAATTGATCTCCCCGGACTCACAACCTTACACGCCGCGCGCCGGGCGACGTGCGCTAGAAGGTGTATAAACAGACGCAGACCTTGACGCACGCCGCGCGCCGGGCGCCGGCGCCGTCACGCTGCAGATATTACCGTTCGTTCGCAGCTCGCACCCAGATCGATATCAACACGGAACACCCGTGTTTATACAACTTGGATTCGCTTACAAGCCGGCCTGTTCGACGGCGGCCGCGGCGATCGTGTATGCAAACGCTTTGTTTTTGTTTGTGACACTATTTAATTTTCACATTAAAGTGTGGCGGCGTGCGGCCTAAATGTGAGCGTGAGTTCCGTGTGGAAAGCGTGCTGTGTGTTAGATGCGAGCGTGCTGGCAGCACGGCACGGGCGCACGGCACCGTCTCTCATAGTAATTTTTTTGCAGTGTATTGTTTACTGCGTTTTATCTCTCTTCACTTATACTTATGGTTATTTACAAGTCAACAAAGGGTCATGCGCATGATTAGAAGTGCACAAGAGATTTATATGTATACCCGGAGTATACATATAAATCACTAGTATATTCTGGGTATGAAACTTGTAAACCAGGTTAAGAATACAATAACCCGTTCATAACAAACATAACTAATGTGATCTGGAGAACTGCCACGCTGACATGGACACTACCGCCGCATGGCAGGTGACCAATGGGTGAATGGGCCCAATTTACAACACAATGGATCCCTCTATATTGACAAGCGTCATGGCGGTTAACCCAGACGGAGATGGTGGGATGAGCTGGACCCGTTTCATTAAGACTGGTCTGAAGCAGTTGTAGATAGCGATATTGGAAGGAGAGTTAGTATGGCCGTACGGGCCTGCAATGGGTCGATCAATTAGGGCTTATAATAATGTAAATTGTCATTATAATTAGGTATCGAGTTTCATCATAATAATTATGAAGTTTCACCAACTGATTCTCGGTAACATTGCATGTAACATTGTCGATTTGTCGGTACAGCCCGCGGCCGGCGCTGGCGCGGCGCGGCGGCGCCCGCGCGTGCGCCGGGTTAACGCTCTCGCCGCGACACTTTTACTCTTCCCTGTGCATCTGTGCCAATTCTCTATGCACACATCATCTGGGTCGCTCGTCCTCAATTCTTGCACTTGTTTGTTATTTCAATTATTGCCAGTAATTCTACGTTTTATTAATGCTATCCTAAGTAGGTGCGCCAGGCGCCTGTCAGTCTGTGACACAGATCTCGCAGGCTGTAAAAATATTGTCTTGTTATCATTGATATATTGTATATCAATGCTTGTTATATGATTGCATTGACCACTTTAACATCAATCATTCGGTTGTGGCGGGAAAATAATTATGATACAAGAGCTTTGTTTCATTGTACACGGTAAAATATCTATCTGGCTAACGTGGGAGGTGGGCAATGTAGTTTTTATTGATATCTTATAACGACCTCATATAGCCAAGGCAAACGTCCATAAGTGTTTTTAAAACTACTTTTAAGTCTTTGCCACTGGCACAAAATACAGAGAGTACAGAAGTCAATCTACATACAAAGTGCGCTCGAGCAACGCACACATAGACACCGCTCACGGACACGATATCTTAGAACGGTTGGAAACTGCGAGCGCGAGTACCATCCGCTTGAGACACACGTCTGTTGATATTTTTTGTAATCATGGCAAGAATTTGTTGTGTAAGGTATAAACGAAGTAACTTTTTTGTAAGGTAAATTCAAGCCAGCAAATATTACGTAAGTTGAAAACATGATTTTTGGTTTGTGTACAGCTCAACACAACTTAGTTGTAGCATCGGCAAAATTCGTAAAACCGATCACATCCGAACTGAGTGCGCCTTCAAAATCACCAATCTGTATTACTGCTTTACGAGAAAATTATCTTTATACAAACTGAATAACTTGTAAAGTCATAAAACAAAACACATTCGTGACATTGTTGCACAGATTTACATGAACTAGCTTGCAAAATAAATGATCACGTAAATAAAGTCTTTGTTTTTTAGATTCCATTAGAAGGATACAAGGCTAGAACGATGAATAACAGAAATCAAACTTTTAGAGATGTTTATTGTCAAAACTTCACTTCATAATATATTATTTACTTAAATAATTTGTATCATTTTATTATTACATATAATTATGTAGCATGATAAATAAACATATGGAAAAGGTTCTAGTCGTATATATACCAACGAACGGCAACGGCTTTGAACGAATATCTGGTGTAGATATTTTTAAAGTTGTTTATTGTTATTCGAATGGTTGTACACCTTCGACATCCATACTTATATCCCCAGTCTCAATAGCTCCATCGTAGTCGTTAAACGATTCGTCGCTGTCTGATGATGAGTCATTTAAATTTATGATAAATTGATCAAAATATTCGTCTGTTCTATGCTCGTGTCGCATATGCTCTTTTTCGCATTTTATCGCGTGATCGACTACTTTTTCCCATTCGGATACGCCAATAGATTCGAATTTCTCCATTAATAGTTCTTTGACTTTCGTTAGATTCATCGAGACCTTTTTAGAACTAACGTGGCCTTTCACTTGGGCCCAAATATTCTCGATTGGGTTAAAATCTGGATGATAAGGAGGTAACCGTAAAACAGAATGACCATGTTCTGCCATTATTTGGTCGATTGAGTATTTAATGTGTTCTGCTTTGTGGCGTTTAATTATTTCATATAATTCTGGTTTCAGCAGACGGAAAGGGTATGTTTTTAGATGTAAGCCATGATTGCATGATTGCTTTTAGAGAGTTGGAATCTTGGAATTCGGTGCATTGTCTATCTTTGTGTTATGGTAAGAAGCGTTATCTACGACCACAACAGTGCTAGGTCGTAGATTCGGAATGAGATGTTGTTTTAACCATTTTTCGTAATTTTCTTTATTAAACTCGTGGTGATAATCGCCAGTACTTTGAGAAGATTTATAAACTAAGAGAGCGCCGGGTACAAAACCTCTTGATCTGCCAGCGTGGACAATAATTAATCTTTCACCTTTTGATATCGGTTTTTTTAAGCCTTTCATAGAACTACCCATCCAACTACTTTCCTTTGTATGTGTGGCGTGTATGTAAGTCTCGTCAGTATATACTATATCCCGACCTTCACTTCTGAACTTTTGTATCTGTCGAAGATACTTAATCCGCTGAAGTCTTACTTCATCTTTCTCGGCCAGCAAAGATCTATTATTTTCCATTTTCTTGAATTTGAAACCCAGTTCATGCAATATTCTGCGCAAAGTTTCTCGACTGCCTATGAAGTTTATGTCTTCCTTTAATTTGTTTAACAATGATTTTATTGTTGGTAACCTTTTTTCAGTGACATGAAAGTCATACATCTTCCTTATAATGACGTCATAATCAAAATTATCTAAATTTGCTCGATTTTCTTTCTTTTTTCTGGACTTATCTTCCTTATAATGACGTCATAATCAAAATTATCAAAATTTGCTCGATTTTCTTTCTTTTTTCTGGACTTTTGAGGCGAACTAAAAGTTGCACGAGTCAAGGCATTGTCATGCTCCTTCAAAACAGCACTTATTGTTTCTACGTGACACAACAGTTGCCTTCGCAGTTCGCTCTTGAAGGTTTTGAAAGTGATCATTCCCAAAAACTGTATTTTTAGACCCCGTGGACTCTCGACTCGAATCATAAATTGATAAACATTAAAAATGACTTCACGAATTTGGCTATCATACGGCTTATCACGTTTCAACGAAGTCATAATGAAAAAAAAAAAAACCAACAAAAAATATATTATTCACTTTCCCATTAAATTGTCACGAAGTGTACGGAATGATTCACTGACGTGCATTCTCAACGCTGTCTGGGGTTGAACTGAGGCGGGAATATATAGCGCGAATAGCGTTGAATGGCGCGATAGTGAGCGATTTCTATTGGTTGTGTAGATCGGAAGTGATCGGTTTTACGGACTTTTACGATGCTACATATAAGATGTGTCCTACTGTACCTAGATATTGTGTTGTTTTTAGTGTCATTTGATAGGCTTAGGTCTAAAACGGATAGGGCAAAATAAATTGTGTAAATAGGGTAATCCGTTTAGAAGTTATTAGGGATTTTCGATAGCGAAGATTGACAAATGTAAAATTTTATGTTTTTGTTATACAGGCTGTCCCTGGAAGTATGGATCAAATCGAATAGGGACGTGGGCAAGGTCATTTCCAAACATTTTAGCAAAAAAAAAAGACGGGTTGAACTCCGGGAGTGCCGGCAGAAGTGAAAACTTGAATATTAACGTTGAAATAAATCAATTATTAATTTAAAAAGCTAACAATCTTAAAATAATAATATGTACAAGTATATAAAAAGGGAAAATCCACCACCACCAGCACCACCACCACCACCACCACCATCACCACCAGCACCACCACCACCACCATTGCCGCCACCACCACCACCACCACCACCAGCACCACCACCATCACCACCACCACCACCATCACCATCACCATCCCCATCCCATCCCATCCCCATTCCCATCCACATCACCATCACCATCACCATCCATCCATCCATCCATCCATTATCGTGTCTCACTTGGTTCACTTCGGTTGGCGCCGCCGTAGAAAGCGAGGGGGGGGGAAATCTCTCCTGACGGTCACGTGTCCTGACGCGATGCCCTGACGCGAGTTTAACATTTTAACATTTTTACCCATTACAAAAAGTGTGCAACGCCGCTAAAGAAGTTTACACTTCAAAATACTAAAAAAATAGAAGAAATATCGAATTCGTAAAAACTATCAGGGCTATCAATTTATTTTTTTTAGATAGCCCTGATAGTATTTTTTATGATTATTTTCTTTGAACACTAAGGCCTCATTTACGGAGACGCGGGGCGTCTCGCGTCGCGTGTGGCGAGGCGTCTCGCGGCGCGTCGGACGTTTTTTCTGTTTACGGTGGGGCGGCGCGTGAAGCGGCACGCATCATCGCACGCGTAAACACAAACTTATAGCAATATACGACCATGTTCATAGAGAAGCGAGACGGGAAGCGTGGCGGTGCCCGCCGCGGCGTCCGCGGCGAGTCCTCTAGCGTGTAGCGAAGCACGCGGCGGGCATCGCGGCGGCGCACGCTCGCCTCGATCAAATCGACTAGTTTTATGTTGGCGAGAGATGGGAGCGCACGTGTCGCAACTTGCAGCATGATCATATCATACTCCATTGCGACGGTGACTACGCCTGTGTTGCGCGATTTCTAAATAAGACTGACAGAAGATTCCGCCTCGGACATAGCTTCATCGAGAATTGCCGCTCCGTGCGCCGCCGCGATAAACGCCGCGTGGGACGCGTCGGTGCCATCCGCGGGCTCGGCCGCAAAAAACGCCCTAATTCAAACAAACGCGTCTAAAATCGCTTCTCCGTAAACGCACTCATACAACGCCATATATTTGAATTCAGTGCGGGCCGCGCCGCTCAACGCAACGCGCGACGCCCCGCGTCTCCGTAAATGAGGCCTAAGAGAAGTGATTGAAAAAAAAAATTAAAATCGGTCATAACTTTTGAACCGTAAAAAAATTCACTGACATTCTCAGGGTTAAAAAGTTTGGAAATGACCTTGCCCACGCCCCTATTCGATTTGATCCATACTTCCAGGGACACCCTGTATAATATTTATTATATAGTTATTATTGGTTTATATTTCCTTTCTTCCTGTTTCATTCTCAACAATAAATCAAACAACTAGATACGAGGGCCACTACCACGTTATTTTTTTGTGCATAAGCCAAAGTTGACAACCCTAGCGCGACCGCCGAGCGTATTAGGTATGAAAAGTGAAGTACAGTCTGTAATAGCAATTAGCTGACCCCTTAAAAATTAAACGAATTTGAACCTTCTGCTTGTTAGCAGTAAGCTTATCGAACTAGAACAGTTCAACGTCTACGATTAATAAAACAGTTATTCGAATTTGATATTTAACACGCAGTGTTAAGGTAGGTATGATCTTGAATATTGTTCTAACTTGTAATATATTATTGCTAATTTCAACGACAATCACCATGTTCGTGTGGTCTAGTGGTAGCTGCAGTGAGCTGACAAGAGCGTGGTTGCGAGTTCGAAACCAACATGTTTTCTGCTGCGTATTTTGTTTTATAATATTTTTTTTTAAGTTATAAATAATAAATTATAACTTTAGCAACAAAAAAAAAAGCTGAACGAAAATAAAAAAACGATAATGATGGTAAACACGATTTTATTTTATAAAAAAAATTATTATAAGAATAACGTAAATGATATAACAGTTACTAATAACGTTGTTACATACTTCACAGAGTTTAATGTAGTGAATCAACATGTTATAATATTTAGAAATATATAGGTATGTATTTCTATTTCATAACAATAACATCACCACATTAAGACTTCTCGTCGGTAAATATGAAAACATAATCTTCCCAATTAAAATTGAGATATTCTTGGGCAAAACGGACCCTTGCTTGGCGATGTGCAGCAGTCAGTTAAATTTTACGTGCTGGCTTGTATTGTTTCAGTCCAGCAACATGCAAATGTTTTCTGACCGTCTGAACAGAAACATTATACTGCATTGAGTAGGCAAAAATGAGTGTTCAGTATGCCTTCTAAAAATTGCTTGATGATGTTTTGACACAGGAGTAACATTGCAGGTTTTGGTTCAGGACGATCCTTTTGAATATTCCCTGTCTCTTCAAAACGTCTTAGCCACAGTCTGACTGTATTTCTCTGAAACAACACAATAAGCATAATTTTAATAACCCGGTAATCATAATTTTTCGAATAAGTTTGCAAAAATACCTTTAGATAAACCACATTAGACCTATAAACGATCTCATAATGAAACAGTTAATTTTCTATTATTCTATACTCACGTTTTTAAGCCAACTAACGAATTAAGGAAGTATAAAAAAGAATACACTTACCGCTATATTAAGTTTCCTAGCAATCACTTTAATACCAACATTCTCCTTATGCAAATACAATATTTTGTATTTTAAATAATCACTCAACTGAGACATGACGATTAAACTATCAAAACCGATAATAATAATTAATAAAAAGGCGTGGATTTTCGCAACTTAGTAAGGCAATATAAAAATGTTCGTGCGTATTCACTGCTATTTGTGCATAGAATGTCTTGTTCAATTTATTCTTCTACCCCATATTCCTAAAATCATTTCAATAGCAGTTTTTGTTGAATACGCATATTGACGTCGAACTACCCACTTATTGAAAAAGGTGAAACGTTTATCGTTTATCAACTTAATTGATATGCTTGTTCTTTACAATAATGCAAGAAATACTTAACGAACAATTTATATATTGAAAACAAAATTAAACATGAGACTAGATTTGAACTCGCATCTTGCACGTCTCAGCCTTACGCATGAACCACGACACCAGATTAACTTGAGTAAGATAGATGAAATAAGGTATTAGTAGCAATGACACAAATTATCACAACATTAACCTAACCTTTAAGTCTTGCTGATTAAAAATGAAAATTGCGTAACAAATACCCATACATAGTAAATGACCTAACACCAACATCTTAAAGCTCAAATTTGCGTATCAAAATTATTTATTGTTTCTGTTCATCGAGTAGTGTTAGTCCGATTAACTCATACATATTGAATAACCTTTAATGTTATGAGAGGAGGGTGCAAAATCGAGTAATTTTTAGGGGGGTCAGCTAATTGCTATAACAGACTGTACATACATCTGCTTGACTTCTGTACTCTCTGTATTTTGTGCCACTAGCCCGCGAATTTTTAGCACTGCATCGGCCGCCTGCCCCGCGCTTTCACTTCGTTTTCGCGTAGTATTCTTTCTGCCTTTTTTTTCTTTTTTTTTCACTTTGCTCGGCTCCTAAGAGTCGTGATGTTAGATAGCTTCCTCAAGAATTGGGCTATAAAATGCAAAAATCATTTTTCTTATCCGACTGGTACCTCTCCCTTTTCCACACAATTTTGCGAGTCTTTTGCGAGTGGCCGGCCAGTCCTTTCGGTGGGAGTCAAGCTCGTTCCGCCATCTTCGTCACGGCCTGCTGCGATGGCGTCGTGCGTGTAGTGGGATCCAATCGATGGTTCTCGTAGCCCAATTGTTATCTGACACGCGGCAGATATGTTCGGCTAGTCAGTCCCACTTAGGTTTAGCAGCTTTCTGGGTAACGTCCGTGATCTCGGTTATGGCGCGCAGTATTGTGGTCCTTATACGGTCAGAAATTCGAACCCCTAGGATACTGCGCTCCATGGCTTGCTGGCAAACCTCGAGCTTGGACGTCTGCTGAAGTGTCAAAGACCAAGTTTGTGCACAGTATGTGAGAATGGGGAGAATATATATGTCCATAATAGTCCGTTTGAGACACAGAGGTATTGACCACCAAGCTCCTCCAGGCGCTCTCGGTGCGTCGTGCAACTTCTTTGTCTTGTCGCGTCTTGTAACCAACCATTCCCAAAAAACGTCAGCTCAAAAAACCAACTGATGCTGGACCCTCAAAATGCAAGCAATTCTGTCATGAAAGTAACAGTAGTAGTAAGTGTGATATTCTAAAGAGTTGGTTACTCCTGGACCATCAATTGAAGAACATGTTTTATCTACTGCTGACTAATTGGAGTCAGTGTTTTTGATTAAATAGAATATAATAGAAAATCCTTTTTATTTACACCATAAGCTGCGCCAAGCAGCTGGAGAAAGAATGTTTTTTCTGCTTATATGACAAAAATGTTAAGTTTGATCTTGTGTAAATTCATTTCAACTACAAACCCTTCAATTGTGCGTGGCCCGACACGCACTTGGCCAATTTTTATCTGTATGTCTTGCATATACTACGCACTGCACTTGAAGGAGTACCGAGTTTCGTTGCGTTCGTCGTCACGCCACCCGTGGTTGTTATTTGCACTAATGCGGGTGTTGCGAGACGCGCGGGTGAAATCAGATTTTATTCTGTCATTGGGCCCGCTCTTAAGGTAGGAAGTTATCCCGCTGGAACGTACTACCGGGTTAAAAAGTATCCGCTGTCCTAGCCATACAAAGGGTAACAGACAGCCAGACAAAGTTCCTTTCGCAATTATAATACACTCGAGAGCAATGATTTAGGGTCACATAAAGATACCTAAAAGTCTCGAAAACTAAGAATGCTAGCTTAATGAAATAAATTGTGTTTAATAGAAAATCAAAAGTTCCTTAAACGAAAGTAATAAAATGTCCATGTATCACTTTGTATTATATTCATAAAAAATTACATAAAACAAAACAATAACCAATTTCATCTTCAACAAAAATAGAAAACCAATTTATTCTTTTTTCTACCACTTCAAAATTTTCTTGAGTTTTAGTACTTACTTTGTATTATCCCGACGTGTTGTCATCACTGCGATTATGTGGTTTGGCATGCTGTACACCAAGTTTCTTATACTATGTTGTGGAATATTCTCCCATTCCTCTACGAGCGCAACTTTGAGCTCTTGAAGCGTGTTCGGGGAAGGGTTTCGGTGTCTCACACATCGTCCGAGCTCGTCCCAAGCATGCTTTATTGGGTTGAGGTCTGGGCTGCGTGCTGGCCACTCCATACAGTTCATGTTCACCTCTTCAAGATAGTCATTCACAAATTCATCAGTATGAGGCCGGGCATTGTCATGCATAAAGATAGCATCCTCTCCCAAATTGACTGTAAATGGACCAGCGTATTCGTTTAGGATTTCTTTCACGTATCTTCGCTAGTTATAGTGCCGTTTTCTACAACCACCAGCTCTGTGCGACTCTGCAAAAATTCCGGCCCCCATAAGTACGGATCTTCCGCCATAGGCCACTTTCTCTTCGATGCATGCTTGCTTGAATCGCTCCCCTTATCTTCTATACACTCTTCTTCTTCTGTCGTTCTTAAAGAACATGCATCTTGATTCATCTGAGAAGATAACTCTTGACCTATCTTCAATACTCCAATTCAAGTGGTTCCGGGCATATGTTAATCTCGAAATACGATGCCCACGCTCCATTTAGGACCGTTTGCAGGTCTTTTTAACCGACTTCTAAAAAAGGAGGAGGTTCTCAATTCGAATGTTTGTATTTTTTTTTTATGTTTGTTCGCGCATAACTCCGTCGTTTGCCAACCGATTTGAAAAATTCTTTTTTTGTTGGAAAGGGTATACTTCCCAAATGGTCCCATGAAAATTTTATCGAAATCGGACAAGCGGTTTTTGAAAAAATCAACAAAAATCTAAAAAAAGCTATCTACATTGTCTACATTAACGATCTTTTTGTTTACTTTTTTGTGGGGTAGGTACAACTAAAAAGTGAAAAATAAAAACTTTTTTACGAAAAAAAAAAACAACCGACTTCAAAAAAAAAAACACTACAAAGTGATAAATAACTTTAATTTCGGAAGTCGGTGTCAAAAAACGAAAATGCGGAATCAACGACACCGACTTCCGAAATTAAAGTTATTTATCACTTTGTAGTGTTTTTTTTTAAGTCGGTTGTTTTTTTTTGTAAAAAAGTTTTTTAATTAAATTTGCTTCAGCAAATCGTCGTCTTACAGTCCATGCACTTGGGTTACTTCCTCTGAGGCGTCGGAACTGATATGTAAGTGCAGTTCCAGTGAGAAAGCGGTTTCAAACCATTGTGTTGACCAAGTATCGATCTTCTCGTGCTGTGGTACACCTAGCCCTGCCTGTTCCTGGTCTGCTAGGTTAGAACCGGTTTCCTCGTAACGTCGGAGAACTCGTACAGTTGACAGCGACACACCCACTTTCCTTGCTGTACCACGATGACTGCGGCCGATTTTCAGCATTGTGAGAATTCTGGTGCATTCTTCAGATGTAAGCGACATTATAACAGCTTCAATAATGAATATTGAACATCAAAAACGCTGTTTACATACCTTTTTAACCGACTTTAAAAAAGGAGGTTCTGTATTCGACCCGTGTGTATGTATGTATGTATGTATGTTTGTATGTCCGCGATTTTCTCAAAAACTAATAAACCGATTTTGATAATTCTTTCACAAATGTGATCTACATACTTTCAGGAAGGTTTTAATATAGGTATAATACATTAGGTAATTATTCTTATGTACGAAGTTATATGCATAAATGTACTGCATCTCCGGCATTTCTATGTGGTGTCGGTGTCTTAAATTCTTCAATGCACTAGTGTCAATTGAACTTGTGTAGGGTAGGTACAACTAAAAAGTGAAAAATAACAACGTTTTTACGAAAAAAACAACCGACTTAAAAAAAAAACACTACAAAGTGATAAATAACTTTAATTTCGGAAGTCGGTGTCAAAAAACGAAAATGCGAAACCAACGACCCGGACTTCCGAAATTAAAGTTATTTATCACTTTGTAGTATTTTTTTGAAGTGAAAACTTCTTTAGCGGCGTTGAACACTTTTTGTAATGGGTAAAAAATGTTAAACTCGCGTCAGGGCATCGCGTCAGGACACGTGACCGTCAGGAAAGATTTCCCCCCCCCCCATCTCTTTCTACGGCGGCGCCAACCGAAGTGAACCAAGTGAGACACGACAAAGATGGCCGAAGAAAATGACATTTGACGTACAAATGTTTGAAAAGTCAGTTTCGTAAACAATAGTACTTCGAGGAGCCGCAGTTGTATTTAATTTATTTTGAACTTCTGTTTAACCAATTTAGTTTATTATTTTATATACCTACCTACAATACAAAATAGAAGCGACGAAAAATATAACGAAGCACATTATAGCAACAAGAAATACTGTGGGACATTGCTGCTTTTGTGTGAAAACAATGCTTCCGTGTCGACCACGGAAGTTTACACCCTGCAGGGAGATGCTCCAGTAGGGTGTGGCTGTGAAGCTATGTTGCAAAACATGCTCCACGTCCTATCCTGCCTTATTTGTCCTACCCAAAACATGCAGTCAAAGTGACCTCTGCGCTGCCACCGACGACAACGTGGAAGTGGCAATATTTTGAGCCAACAAGATCTAAAGTAAAAGAGAAGAAATTTAGGGAGTAGTTCATTAATAAAAAGCTTGTACACAAATATCAGTTTATTTTTATAATACTTGTACGCACCCGGACTTACAGCTTAGTACGGCTGTTATTCCAAATGCATACAGTGTGGCTAAGTTTGTAACAATTGAGCCTGGTACCTATGGTTACCTCACCCTACTGATTATAAACCTACAGCAACTACTTAACACCGTAGTTATCCTAACACCCTAACCTATCATACAAGCCTACGGGAGACCTACGGGAACAGACAGAATTTGGGTAGGAATAGGGGTTTGTGTACGTCGTGCAATGTGTACACAGGAAATAGTTTTGTCATTGCCGGTCCCACAGACTCATAGAACTGGTGATGGCTAAAGGTGTCTTGGCCATAGTGAGAGGAATTATGGAAGATGAATCAAACTCTACTCCAGCTTGATGACTAATTTATTCATTTACTAATTACTAATTTATGTGGAACGAATGTATGTCGCTCTTGATGCTGACGCTGGCGTATGTAACTCTTGCCTGTTCACGGCTGAACAATACTCTAAACTCTAATTTGGCTTCTAAAACTTGTGCAAGCAGAACAACATTTTTAAAATGTTTGCTTTTCATTTGCCATCTGTGCCATCTCTTCTGTAGGCCGTTTCATTTTCTGCTATTCGTAGTGAAGCACCATCCTGACTAGTCCTATTGACCTGAAATACAAAACTAATGTTATAAATTCTTTCTCTTCATTATCTTATTTATACTGATTTAATTAATCAGTAGCGGCATCAAAATAACAGTCATTATTATTCTTATGGCGGGTTTTTTTTTTTGTTACAATGAGTTTTGTACAGGCAAACAAAGTTCTTCGTAAAATTGTAAATTGGATAGGCACCTAATTCGTAAATCATGCCAGGCTGCCCCTGTTTAGCGTTAGTGCTTGTGTCAGTGTTTTTATTTTCTATTATGGAGACCTCTCCCTGACCAATTCTTCCAAAAAATCTAAGGATTAGAAGCAAAAGCAAGCTTAAGTATAAGAAATTGAGAATGTTTACAAAACATAACTTACTTTGAACACATTTTAGCTGTAACAGTAGGTAGGTACACACCTTATCCTCCTCCAACCAATATTCAATTCTTTGCCCTTTATTGCAACTAGTCTCCGGTCTTAACTTCATTTATTTTAAATACAAAAAAAATATTCAAAAGTTTTTTGTTTGACACATACAACATCAAATTCATTCATTGACATATTCATATTGTTTCCATGACGACCATGACGTTGTCGCGTCAAAACTGTTGAAACTGTAGACAATAAATTAGTTTTTCATACATAATAATGTCTATGGACACAAATATTCGGTTCGTAGACAGATATTCTCGTATGCCGATTTAATGTATTGGCCAATTTGTTGGATGACTTCATTATAATGGATTAGACTTCATTATTTAGAAGTTGTAGGACATTCTAGTTATAGAACGTTTATGAAGCGTTTATGAATACAAAATTTTATCGAATGTTTTAAAGGCCTATTGAGCATTTTAACTAATGAATGGTTTAAACCTTCAATAGGCTTTTTTTATGAATAAGACCGAAAGTGTTTAAAATATGGAAATTGAACAAAGTGCATCTATTAATGAAAAAAGTGACGCAGAAATATTGAAAAAAAATGAGTAATATTAATTAAATTAATAATTGATTTATTTCAACGTTAATATTCAAGTTTTCACTTCTGCCGGCACTCCCGGAGTGCAACCCGTCTTTTTTTGAAGTCGTTCGTTTTTTATATGACAGAATAGAAACAAAATCTGACATTTAAGTCTTTTGTGTTTTCGTTTTTTTTTAGTATAGAAGACACTTGTCAGATTAGTCTCTGGGATTAAAAAACGAACTATAAATTGCCGTGTTTAATTATTTATTTAAGAAATGTCTATTCTTCATTTGTTTCTTCTCCATAAAGGTTTCATAACGTTTCTATTACCTCAATAGTTCAATACGCTTACCTGGAGGGCAAAAAAACAAAAAAATCCTTGTTGTTTTTGACTTATATTTCGGTGAATAACTCCGAAACCTGACGCTTTAGGATATTATGTTAATTACATTTTTTGTTTGTATAAGTGTCCTCTATCTAAATATATAACTTTTGTTGTGCACCGCGATTCTGAAAAAAAATCAAAATGGCGGCTGATTTTAGGACCAAAACCTTCAAACCCCTTTGCATTAAACTGTCCTATAATCTAATTATAAATTGTCAAAATTATAAAATGTCAGCATAATGTCAGTAAATATTTGTTAAATTCGTAATATTACACTTTGTCATTTAAAAATTCTATAATACTGTAGTATGCTTTTCCCACTAGATATAACTTTAGCCGCTTTTATTATAATTATGTGCGCTTAGTTCCCTCCATCCCTTATAGTCCGGTCAAGTTAGCTTCAAAAATAGGGGTAAGTTTACATTAATTCGCATAAAGCTGAAAATTGCTACAAATGTTAGGAATACCATTACAAATAAATTGTCAAAAGTCCCCATCGATCCGACATGTGCAAAAAAAAAAAAATTCAAGGTCAAATGTTGCAAAAATCGATTTTTCGCATTCTTCAGCTAAACGGTAAGTTTTATCATAAAAGTAAGTGGGACAAGATTGTTCATCATGCAATTATCTACAAAAATTGTTTTTACACTTTTTTCGTAAGAATCACCATTTCGGAGATAATAGCGATGCAAAAAGTTGAAGAAGTTGTGTATAGATTCGTATTTACTGTGAGAGTGACACTGGGTATATCAAAATTAAAAAAAACCAAAATGGCGGATTTTTGGAGCCATATTATCCCTTCAAAAAAAATTATTTTTCTCAAAACCTATCGAGTGGGGTATCAAAATAAAGGGTTTTAAAAGGTGATTACAAAAAAAAAGTAATAAAAAAAAATTAAAAAATCCGACTGCATCCTTATACTAAAACTAACTGAAAAGCTAAAAACAAGCCCATTTTAAATTAAATAAAAGTTGGAAGCAGGCCGGAGTCGGGACCCATTTGAGTTTGAAATGAAACTAAAATAATGGTATGGGCCTCGCCTGCTTCCAACTTTTATTTAATTTAAAATGGGCTTGTTTTTAGAGCTTTTCAGTTAGTTTTAGTATAAGGTTGCAGTCGAGTTTTTTAAATTTTTTAATTACTTTTTTATTTGAAATGGCATATTATCAGAATGGTCTCATATTTAGATCTGTTGATGAACTTCGGAGATACAGTATAACACACTTCCATACAGACTTTGACCCTCTTAGGGACGGGATTTCCTTTCTTAGCGGGCATCTACACCGCTGCACCGTATAGAGGAACTTACTTGGCAAATTTCAAGTTTGTAGGTATTTGAGTTACTTATTAGATATTTACATGTATTTCTTGAGATTTCGATAGAGAGTGAGCGCTTCGCTTTTATGTAATAACTTTGAACCCATCAGCACACTTAATCGCAAATTCGCAACACCACACCTCCCAGCTGCTGCTACACGACATATCATACTATCTGCCTGTTCCTCATTCGTGGCCATAAGAAAGTTCCAATTAATTCCAATACTTTTCGCTTTGTTCTTCATTTAAAAAGGATAATTTATACTCAGTTATGATGACTGTTCTGTTCTCGTCGTCTGCATTCAACGGAGGCTAAACGACGATGCTAGAACCAGAGTGATCTAAGTGACATTTTTGGGCAAAAATGGTTTTTTTACACAATTGCATGGAAAAATCATAAAAATCATAATTCTTGTAAAAAAACCATTTTTGCCAAAAATGTCACTTAGATCACTCTGGTTCTAGCATCGTCACGTGCTCTTTGATTTAGGAGACTGGCGCGCGCGCGTCAGGACGCTTGGTATATGTACGCAGTACTTTAAGTATTCTGTGGTATATGCGACGTTGCGCCGAATTTGTAGCTTCGGTTTTTCCGGTCACCTTAATCGATTGCCCAACCGCAGTGCGTACGTACGTCACACGATAAACTTATTGTTTATGCGTGACAGCAATGTCATTGTGTCTCGTTCTGGCGGGGAGCGGGAGACGCGCAGGCGCAGCGCACTCGTAGCGAATAGCGTCGGCGTCGGGCGGAGGCGGAGTGCGAGTGCGGGACTGCGGGAGTGCAGGCAGAGATCAGTCAGCGCCGTGATGTGCCACGCAGTAGTGCTCGGAGTGTTGTTCTCGCTGCCGTCCTACCTGTACTCGGCCGTGCCGTTCAGGTGAGCTTCTGACAGCTGACTGGCCGGACAGCCAGCGCTTCTAGATGTGTACCGGGATGTGCACGTCTCGAGTCCCACTGTCCCACTGTGGTCTCGCAACCGTCTTGCGATCATTATGTATGTCTGTGTGATCTTAATTTTTTCACGATAAAAATAATTACGTTCACAAATACTTAAAATGTTTATAGGTACTTCATCGTAAGTGATTAAGTCGAAATGTGCAATAAGTCGAAAAATAAATTGTTAGGACCTTACGGATTACTCATTGTGATATACCACTTTCGCGTCAGGTTAGTGATTTTATAATGAATCGGTGTGCACGGAACGCATTAAGTATTGCGGTCACGAGCGATGGCCACGGCTGCGGGCTCCGACATTGAACCGGGCCGCTCTGCCCGCTGCCGCCGCCGGGCGCGCGTTACGTAACCCGGCTCGCCGGCCGCCCGGCCGTCACGCCTGACCATGGACTCCTGCCTGGAGCTCCTGATGCTCTGGCTCTCCGTGCTGGTCGACACTGTACTCGGCAAGTTAGTATCGTGGCGAGTCTGCCCCTCTCTCAACATCGTCGTTAGCACTCCGCTTCTGTACTAGTCCTAAGTTACACAGTGCTCCCATTTCCGTCAGTGTTTATGTCGCAGATGGATTGTCGAATTCGCTGTTTTACAAAACCGCTAGTGGTTTTACAAAACAGCTCCGTTATGTAAAACAACTGAACAACGTTCAACGGTTTACCATATTATTACTGAACTTGAACACGCAGAATTGCATAAACGTTTTGCAATTATTAATGCAGCGGGTCAACGATTGACGATTTTGTGAAACAGCGTGAAATGAAACGTCAGATTGTAGATTTTAGTTCCAAATTTTGTCACTAGTGGCTCTGTGTGTCGTAACAACTGGCGTCCGAAACAGAAATATATAAAACGAGTACCTTATACGAATAAAAATTACCTTAACTCAAGTGAAAACAGTGATTTTAAGGACAATATTAATTAAAAGTTATCAGAGTTTTATGAAAGTCGCTCATTGTGACTGCAAATAGGTAAGCCATTCTGTATAACGTCGGTATCTGTTAACGTAGCGCAATGACAATCCAGCTGAACGTTGTTCCGTTGTTTTACATAAGGGAGCTGTTTTGTAAAACAACTACTTAGCGGTTTTGTAAAACAGCGGATTCTACAATTCATCTGCGACATTTACATAATGAAAATCAAATTGCTGTATGCGGGATTGTTTTATTGCTTCAACTTGTAATTTTAATTTCTGCTGGAAATAGTGAATTTGTTCTGCAGAATTGTTGACTGCCCCACAACAGTAACGTTCATTAGCAGCAGACCAGCCTTTTATATTTGCTGGTTGTGGTACGTTCAAGTACTTACTGATAAAGTTATCAGCGAGTGGTTCGACACTGCGCCGTAACTGATTACCCAAGCGAGCACATGCATGATAATAGTATGTCAAAAACGGTTAAATGTGTAAATATTGTTCTTGTTAAAAATGTTTCTTTTTTGTTTAAAGCCAACCGTCTTGAAGAAGTTATGTGACAGCATACCTGATGAGAGTTCTAAGCGAATGCAACTGAAACTGTTTGTGTCAAACAGAAGTCAGATAAATAAAATGACGTACCTAACACATTCAGTAACCCGGACCGCACCTAAGTATATGAAATATACTTATAAGCGTACCTATAATTATTATAGTTTCTTATCAATATTTTATTGGCGAGAGGCTTCTATAAAATCGCTTTGGAGCACAACAAACGGGCCACACTGGATATAAAAAAAACTGTATAATTATGTACATATAAAAAAGTGGATATAATATATCCTGTGTACACCAATGGCAACGTGATCGGAGTGCGGCACGGTCACACGACGCCCACAGCGGCGCGCGTCGTGTGACCGTGCCGCACTAGCTCACCACTGTCACCACTGCGGTGTCCATGGTGCTGCGCAGCGGCTCATGCTGCTGTCGCTTTGCACACAATGGTTCACGCGCGCGGAACACTTCGCTGACCTCGTGCACTAACACGCGACCTCAACTGTACCTAATGCCATAACCCACTTACCTATACAGTGCTTTGATATGCTACCTCAAGGCTCGGTTCCCATGACAACGCAAACTGACGCGTACTTTAGAAGCGCGCGCCAACCATCACCCATACTGCACTGTGGTTAGGGTTACCAGATGTAAAATTTAAAAGTCCGGAGAATAAGCCTGATTTCCTTAAAAAATCCTGAGAATTGGTCGCAATTTCAGATATTTTTAACCGACTTTAAAAAAGGAGGTTCTGTATTCGACCCGTATGTATGTATGTATATATGTATGTTTGTATGTCCGCGATTATCTCAAAAACTACTGAACCGATTTTGATAATTCTTTCATTAGTGTGATCTACATACTTTCAGGAAGGTTTTAGTATATAATACATTAGGTAATTATTCTTATGTACGAAGTTATATGCATAAATGTACTGCATCTCCGGCATTTCTATGTGGTGTCGGTGTCTTAAATTCTTCAATGCACTAGTGTTAATTGAATTTATGTGGGGTAGGTACAACTAAAAAGTGAAAAATAAAAACTTTTTTACAAAAAAAAACCACCGACTTCAAAAAAAAAACACTACAAAGTGAAAAATAACTTTAATTTCGGAAGTCGGTGTCAAAAAACGAAAATGCGGAACCAAAGACACCGACTTCCGAAATTAAAGTTATTTTTCACTTTGTAGTGTTTTTTTTTTGAAGTCGGTGGTTTTTTTTTTGTAAAAAAGTTTTTTTCTCAATTGTAATGTACAATTTAAAAGGTCATATTATTAATAATTTTGTGCACTGAGGATCTCGATTCTCGGAGGTCATACCCACACGTTGGGCGCGAATACACTCCACCCCTCCCGTAAAGTAACATCGCAAAAAACTGATTAAGTAGTTGAATGTTTCATTAATAAATAAGTTTTGATTTTATTTGTGCAATTAAGATGACCAAAGTTTATTTTTTAATTAGTCACTATATGTATAAAGAAAATTATTTTCTGTTTTGTACCTTTTTAATACAAGATCTAAAAATTTTATTCTATTTTATTAAAAACTAGCTTCAGCCCGCGACTTCGTTCGCGTGAAACTTCTTGTTTCCCCCGAGCCACCCCGTCGTATCGCATCACCCGCCCGCGCTATCACTTAACGTTCTTTTTTACTTTTTTTCTTTTTGCTCGGCTCCTAAGGGTCATAGCGTGATGTTAAATAGCCTATAGCCTTCCTCAAGAATTGGGCTATCAAATGCAAGAAGAATTTTTCAAATCCGACTGGTAGTTCCAGAGATTACCCCCTACATACAAACTTACAAACATACAAACTTACAAATTTTACCTCTTTATAATATTAGTATAGATTTTGAATATCCTGAGATTTCCTGAGATTTAAAAACTCCGCCCGTAATCCTGAAAAGAGTTTAAAAATCCTGAGATCTCAGGACAAATCCTGAGATATGGTAACCCTAGCTGTGGTACTACTCACTACAACATAACAGCATTAACAGCCCATAGAGCCGTTTTGCGAGTTTGATCTTTTTGAGTCCGTAAAAACTTCGTATCAACTGTTCAAATAATACCAGGCCACTCAGAAAGTATTGCGAACAAAATTAATTTAAAAAATTTAATAGAAAAAAGAAATTAACAAAATCAAAAAGAAATTAACTCAATATTATGAAATTAATAACTTTAATTTCGGAAGTCGGTGTCTTGTAGTTTATTTTTTTTTTTGCCACCTACTTCCGAAATTATAGTTATGTATTTCATAATTTTGAGTTAATTTCTTTTTGAAGTCGATTTAAATTTTTTTAAATTACTTTTTTGTTTGAATGAATGAAAAGCTATTTAGAATACAGAAAACTTCCACGCTAACAAAGTTTATGAACTTTTTAAAGTCGCTTCTTTAAATAATCATTTAATTGGGCTAATGAGTAAAACACACAGTACAAAATATAATCTGACTTGAATGGCTTTGCGACTGAGAGTCGCGGAGGATCGCCGTCGCGTCGTACGTCCGGACTCCGGATACGTTCGCGATCGGGGTTCTCTCTCTCTCGCTCGCCCGCGTCGTTTTTTTGCTGCGCTACTCGCTACACAGAACACTCAGTGGCGTGCATTGCATATAGGCATGAAAGCAGTGCCTACCTCGAAATATCAACATAACCCTGTCAATTACATTTTAGCACGTTTTAGTGTGTGTGCCCCATTAACCGGTTGAATGCCGTAATTACAGACACAATTAAAAAGCCATTGTGTCTCGTGTAGATCTACGTTCCGGCATACGAAAGGTTAAGAAACTCACAAAATTATCATAGGTACCTAACAAGAAACAAAATCTTCATACAAACACGCGCGCGGCAGTAGGCAGTCGCCGGACGGCCTACTCGGCTCCCGTACTATTCGCACATTGTCATTGGTCTTTACTCGTTCAAGTTAATACGACAAAATTAAAAATACGTACGTCTCCCGCGTGATACCATGACGTTCGACCTTCGCAATTTGTCACCCTTAAGTAGGCATGCCTGCTCAAATAACCACAATTTTGACCTCACTTTTTTTTCTGATTAGTGACCGCGCTTGCCTAGACTAGACCCGGCCTAGTGCCTACCTATTCTGAAAACCAATGCACGCCACTGCTTACATCCGTTCCGTACCCACTAACCACGGAAAGCAAACCCTTTTTTATCTCTATTGCGAACTTCACCGAGTAACGGCTTAGACGTCACTGCCAGATGTCATGTTATCCCGCACGGATTGAACTTTTTACAAATCACACTAATATTATAAAGGCGAAAGTTTGTGAGCGTGTGTGTGTGTGTTTATATGTTTGTTACTTCTTCACGCTCAAACCGCTGAACCGATTTAGATGAAATTTGGTATAGAGATAGTTTGAGTCCCGGGAAAGGACATAGGGTACTTTTTATCCCGATATTCCCACGGGATCGAGAGTTATGCGGGTAAAACCGCGGGGCGCAGCTAGTATTAAATAAAAAATACCCGTTGGAATCTTCCAAGGGGTTTTTATTACGCGTATCAATGCATTACTATCTAGTAATGCATTGATACGCGTAATAAAAACCGGCCAAGAGCGTGTCGGGCCACGCTCAGTGTAGGGTTCCGTAGGTTCCCGTCCGTCACAATAAGTGTTCCCACGTACAATTCGATAATACCCGACCCAATGTAATAAGTACCTACAGCGCCATCTCTCGGGGAATTGGGTTACTAATTAATACATAGACGTGCCAGAAGTTTTCGGTGGTAATTTTGGATTGCGAGAACCGATTTTAATAATTCTTTTTTTGTTTGAAAAAAGATACGTTCAGGATAATAAAATATATAAACGAAGTTTAAAAAAAAATGCTTGCATATACGATTATACTACGAACTTAGTCCAGAAATGATTTTGTACAGACGCCAGCACATCAACCTACACCTAACTGTCACATTTTCCCAATCAACTTTGAACCTTATGCTTCAGTGATAAAGTTGAAAATCTATTAAAGAAATTTGACAGATTGTAGTAGGTTGATGTGCTGGCGTCTGTACAACTTTTTGTCTTTTTTGTACAAAAACTGTTGTTTCTATCAAGTTCAAAATAATTTTCCTAGAAAGTCCTTATAAAGTTCTACTTTTCAGATTTTTTTCATATTTTCTAAACTTATGGTTCAAAAGTTAGAGGGGGGGGGGGGGGGACACATTGTTTTTTACTTTTGGAGCGATTATTTCCGAAATTATTGACATTATCAAAAAATGATTTTAGTAAACCCCTATTCATTTTCAAATACCTTTCCAACAATATATCACACGTTAGGGTTGAAATTAAAAAAAAAAAAACACTTTCCACTTTACATATAGGGGGGCTACCCTAATAAAACATTTTTTTCCAATTTTTATTTTACCACTTTGTCGGCCTGATTGATATACATATTGGTTGGTACCAACGGTCACAGAGATTAAGCGAGGACGGACAGACGGACGGACGGACAGACAGACATGGCGAAACTATAAGGGTTCCTAGTTGACTACGGAACCCTAAAAACGACAAAACTGAAAACGGTTACCACAGTCTTGATTCTCGAGACCTACCACAAACAAAATACGCGCTATTTAACATCACGCTGTCTCTTAGGAGACGAGCGAAAAAGTGATAGCGCGGCCCGGGCAGGTGATGCGATGCGACAGGGTGGGTCGGAGAACAAGAAATTTTTCGAGAGTATGGTATAATTGTTGGGCACGCTCTGCGGCCCGAACGGCTCGATGGATTTTAGCTTGAGAGGTGTCGTTAGATTCGTATTTACTGTGAGAGTGAGTCTGGGTATATCAAAATATGAAAAAAAACCGAGTGTGCTTATGCCCACACGACTGAAGTGAAACTTCAAACGTATTTGGCTTTGAGAGGAAGAGAGAAAGAAAATGTGCGCGCGCACTGCTTTCTCTTGCTTATATCCCCCACTCAACTCCCGTTCGCCTCGCCCGTAGCCCTTAGACATGGGTCGTACTTGCAAAATCGAGTACCAGGGCTTCCAAGTACGTCCACCTTAAGAAACCAGGGCCTAAAACCTGGGCTCGAGATACTTTCAAGTATTTTCTATCTGCATCGAAAACTGATCCATAACTTCATACAAATAAGAAGTACAATCATAAATAAGCACAATCGCGTTTACAAATAAATACTTTTACAAACCATTAAAGTAAAAATACTTGCATACGGAATTGTTCCGTAGACTCTTACCACACCTCGGACACTTCATACAACGCTCGCAAAAGTAAAGTAAAAGTAAAATCGTTTATTCCATATTTTAAAATTACAATATCGAGGTATTGTTGGTCCCAAACTAGGCACAGCCTGTGTCTTGGGCACCATTACAATGGTACAAGATTTTAATAATTAAGGGAAAACTAAGATCAACAAATGAAATAAAAATAAAAATTAAGTAGCCACATCGGGACTATAAGTCTAAATGTACACATAAATAGACTTACTAATTATTAAGGGAACGCTGAGATCAACAAATGATGATAAAATAACAGTTGGTACAATTTCCTTTTATACACCATTGAATAGGTATAACATTATGATAATTTTTTAAATAAAATAATTTAGAAGTTAAAATTGGCTACAGTTGACCTAGTTAGCCTTATCTAGACTACGAAACTGAACATAGAAACAAAATAACTAATTAAGTGAAAAACTAAAACTAATTACCTATTACTACTACATAAACAAATGACGTTTGTATACGTGCAAATGTGTGCGTGAAATCTAGTAGCATAAAAAAAAATGGCGCGGAAAGCAATTTGTGTCGGGGAACCGAACGACGTCGGCGGCGGCGCTGCCCGAACGTGTGCATTATTATGAAGTGACCATGTAGTTCAATTGTTTATTTATATAGTCGGGTTCGTAATGAAATAAAAACACTGAAATAGTTTAGTTTAAATGACTTATCTGTAAATAATCGGTTATTAAATCGCATGTTATTAAAAATGCGAAATCTTACAAACAGTATATGTAAATACGAATTCGGAAAAGCATCACAATATCCAACCATCGTGATTAAAACTCAAATAAAACTTTTAAATCGCATAATTGTGTGTCAGCAATACAGCGCTGCGGTTCGCGAGCGCCCTTGCTAAAGAGTCGGCGACGAATACCTCGAAGTGCGGGGTGAGGTGCGGTATCTGATATGAGGGCGAGGAAGGGAGTGTCCTTTCTGTACGGAGTACTATTAAGTATTCTTTGCTCTTACTGATAAGGAGTATGATCGCATTTGCGAAAACAAACGCGGTTGTTGACCTATTTGAGTACCTACGTACTCGAGCGTCGAGGCACGACGGAGCGAGATACTTTCAAGTATTTTCTATCTGCATAGAAAACTGATCCATAACTTCATACAGATAAGAAATACAATCGCGTATTCAAAAGCCCCGTTGGAAGTAAAACTACTTGCATAGGAAATTGATCAATGACTTCGAATAAATAAGGAGCAAAATCGCGTTTACAAATAATTACTTGCAAACCATTAAAGTAAAAAAAAACTTTTTAAGAAAAAAAAAACCGACTTCCAAAAAAATCTTTACAAAGTGAAAAATAACTTTAATTTCGGAAGTCGGTGTCTTTGGATCTTTATTTTAGTTTTTTGCCACCGACTTCCGAAATTAAAGATATTTTTCACTTTGTAGTGTTTTTTTGAAAGCCGGTTTTTTTTTTAAGTTTTTATTTCACGCTTTTTAGTGGGTCTACTTATAATTTATCTAAGTTACAATAGCCTAGTGATCATCGCCTTTTACAAACAAAATATTGCTTTTCCCGATACAGGGAAGTTAATTGTTGAGGAGTTCTCCAGATCCACCATCAGGTCCGTATCACCATTCACATTGTGACGAGCATAAATTGCTTAGCAACCATATTAAAGTAATCGAATCGCAACCCGTGAAATACTTAGATATTATTGAGTAGTTCCGGTGGCCATCTGTGGTCTTCATCATCAGTTCCACATCACCAAATAGTGCTTTCCGAGAGCAAATGCACGAGTTACTATAAAAAATACCCAAATCGCTATAGGTGTGCCTATAATATTTGAAGAGTTCCTTCGATTTCTCCAGGATCCGATCATCAAATCCTGCCCTGATGTTTTTAGACTAGATGCTGATAATCCTGGCTGCAGCATCAGGCCAGACTTGTCAACATTGCATTGAACTTAAAATTTAGTCCTGTTTAATATGAGCCCAAACACGACTATGGTGCTGTAATTTCAAGGTTGGTACTTTTTCTAATGCTCCTGGCTTCAGCATCAGGTCTTTATGTAGGTACTTCGGTGTTTCTCATTAACAGTACGTTTATCCACACATCGAGCCCTTTTCAATGAGCCTAAACACGATATATCTGCTGTTAGTTGTCGAGGAGTTAGGTACTCTGCAGACTATCCTGACTGCAGCATCAGGTCATGACTTGATGATCATGAGACCAAATGTGGCAAATGCCCTATCAAACATCAAAACAATTGACTAAAACAGTCCTTGCCTGTTCGAGTAACTTCTTACTGTTAAGGAGTTGTACCTTCCATCATCAGCCCAGCTACCTGAGATGGTGACAACCATACGCAAATACACAAGATACTTCGTAAAACATGCGAAAAACAATAAATGAGCCTATAAAATTTGAGGGTCGCCCTCGATTTCTCTAAGATCCCATCATCAGATCCTAACTTGGTAACAGTGGGACCACCTCAAAACTATCTACTTCGGAACAAAAAAAGAATTTTGAAAATCCGTCGACAATTGGCGGAGTATTCGATGAACAAACATACAAAAAAAAAAAAAAAAGACGGGTTGCACTCCGGGAGTGCCGGCAGAAGTGAAAACATGAATATTAACGTTGAAATAAATCAATTATCACCGTCACCGTCACCGTCACCGTCACCGTCACCGTCACCGTCGCCGTCACCGTCATCGACACCGTCACCGTCACCGTCACCGTCACCGACACCGTTACCGTCACCGTCTCCATCACCATCACCGTCACCGTCACCGTCACCGTCACCGTCACCGTCACCGTCACCGTCACCGTCATCACCGTCACACCGTCACCGTCACCGTCACCGTCACCGTCACCGTCACCGTCACCGTCACCGTCACCGTCACCGTCACAGTCACCGTCACCGTCACCGTCACCGTCACCGTCACCGTCACCGTCGCCGTCACCGTCATCGACACCGTCACCGTCACAGTCACCGTCACAGTCACCGTCACCGTCACCGTCACCGTCACCGTCACCCGTCACCGTCACCGTCACCGTCACCGTCACCGTCATCACCGTCACACCGTCACCGTCACCGACACCGTCACCGACACCGTCACCGTCACCGTCACCGACACAGTCACCGTCTCCGTCACCGTCATCACCGTCACACCGTCACCGTCACCGTCACCGTCGCCGTCACCGTCACCGTCGCCGACACCGTCACCGACACCGTCACCGTCGCCGTCACCGTCACCGTCACCGACACCGTCACCGACACCGTCACCGTCACCGTCACCGTCACCGACACCGTCACCGTCACCATCACCGTCACCGTCACCGTACCGACACCGTCACCGTCACCGTCACCGTCACCGACACCGTCACCGTCACCGTCACCGTCACCGTCACCGTCACCGTCCGTCCGTCCGTCCGTCCATCCATCTATCCATCCACCCATCCATTATCGTGTCTCACTTGGTTCACTTCGGTTGGCGCCGCCGTAGAAAGAGGGGTGGGGGGGGGGGGGGGGGGAAATCTCTCCTGACGGTCACGTGTCCTGACGCGAGTTTAACATTTTTTCCCCAGTACAAAAAGTGTTCAACGCCGCTAAAGAAGTTTTCACTTCAAAAAACATACAAACAGCCGAACATAGTACCTCCTCCTTTTTGTGAAGTCGGTAAAAAATACTTGCATACGAAATTGTTCCAAAAGGAGCATGATCGCATTTGCGAAAACTAAAGATAACGTCGGACAGGACGGATCCGAAAAAAAGCGAGTAGCCGTATAAGATACTTAATAGTCTTGCAAGTATTTTGAGTCGGTACCCGATGTGCGTACTTGGAAGCAAATACCTGGTGTAAAACCCGGTCGCATAGTTATGCGACCGGGACCGGGTTTTTACACCAGGTATTTCCAGCAATTTTTTACGTACCTTCCCTACTCGCGATCACACGTTTTCGTAACGCATTCGCCAGTTTACTCCCCAAGTCAAGCGCGCCTAAAGAAGTTTCACTTCAAAAAAACAAAATGGCGGATTTTTAGCGCAATATTGTCTTCTAAAACATTTTTATTTCTCAAAACGTATCGAGTGGGCATTGGCGTATATAGGGGGGAGGGGGGGTGGGCACGGCCCACCCTAGAATGGTCTCAGGCCCACCCTAGGATGTTTGGGGACCTATTCGAAATTTTAACCTGAATACTTAGGTACATAATATAACATCACACAAAAGCAATCAAATAAATAATCTACTACCAAGACCTACACAAACTTATTATTAACTACATAATACATTTCATTAATTAGTTACTTTTGAAATCACAAAAATAATTGAATCTACTAATAAGCAACGAAATAAGCTAGAGTATTATTATGATTAGACGGCCCGGGAGCAAACGCATCGGCAATCGGCCAGACAGGCCACGGCAGGGGTTGCGCAGGTCGTTGAAAGGATCCGGCGTCTGGGTCTCGAGGTAGCTTTGCAAAAATCTGAGGCCCTCTGTTTCCATGGGCCTCGGAACAACTCACGCATCACGCGATTTACACATAGCGGTAGGAGGCGCCCGCGTCGGTGTCGAGTCGACGATGAAGTACCTAGGACTTGTCCTCGTCAGCCGGTGGGACTTCGGACCGCACATTCAGCAGCTGGTCCGCAGGTTGATGAGCGCTGCAGCTGCTCTTGCAAAACTGCTACCTAATTTGGGGGGGCCCAACGCCTCCTGCTGGAGACTGTACGTCAGGATTGTGAAGTCCATGGCCCTGTATGGGGCGCCCGTGTGGGCGGACACTTTGACGGCTGGAATGTTGCAATATTGCGAAAGCCGCAAAGAGCGATAGTTTTTAGGGTGATAAGAGGATAGCGTACGATCTCCTACGAGGCAGCAACTCTCCTGGCCGGATCAACGCCCTGGGATCTGGACGTGAAAATCCATGTGTCCCTATATCGCTGGCGGAAGTTGGAGCGTGCGTGTGGTCAGCCTCCGGTTCCTCGGGAATTCGATCCACGATCCTAGTGGCTGAATGGAGGGAGCGACTTGCGCAACCTAGGTGGGGGCTCGCCACAATAGTGGCGGTAAGGTCTGTTATGGAAGAATGACTGGAGAGGCAGCATGGCGCCCTGAGCTTCTGGCTGACGCAGGTGCTTACTGGACACGGATGTTTCGGGAAATACCTGCGTCGCATAGGTCGGGAGCGGACACCTGCTTGTCATCACTGTGTGGACTGCCACTAGGACACGGCGTTACATACGTTGGAGGAGTACAGCTTGGGCCCAACAGCGCTGTGCCCTCGTCGCGACACTTGGTGCGGGTGATCTGTCATTTTCGGCGGTGGTTCAGTCCATGGTCGGGAGCGAAAACGCGTGCGATGCTGTGGCCTCTTTTTGCGAGGAGTTGATGCATGCAAAGGAGGCGGCGGAGAGGGAGAGAGCATACCTCTCATTCCACCCACACCAGAAGAGCAGCTGGGCGTCGAAGGGTGCTTAACGATTTCCGGCCACTATAAGAAGGGGCCTGCGGGCGCGAAATTGGGGCCGTGTCGTCGCTCGAGCAGTCGGGCTCAAAGAAGTGGCACGCAATAGTGGGGTTTTAGTCAGTAGGTGTCCGACATCATGGTCGGAAGCAGACGCCGGCTTGCCCTAAGGATATGGAGTAGCACACGTTGGAAGAGTGCCCAGCTTGGGCAAGGCTGCGCCGTGACCTCATCGCTGCAATAGGCAGAAGCGATCTCTCGCTCCCTGCTGTCGTTCAATCGATGGTCGAGAGCGGGAGCGCATGAGACGGTGTTGCCTCCTTTTGCGAGGATTTCATGTCTGCAAAGGAGGCGGCCGAGGGGAGAGAAGCCGCATCCTCTCTCCCCTCCCGCAGGAGACGCACCGGGCGCCCGAGTAGGACGCAAAACGATCTACGACCTCCATGAGAGGTGGCCTGCGGTCGGCGGACTAGGAGCGTCCGTCGTCCGACCAGACAGGCCCGAGTTGGCGCTGCAGTGTTCCACGCGCGCCACTCGAGAGTGGGTGCGGCCATTGTAGGAATGAGCGCACGGGGAGGTAGGCCCCGCTGAGGAACAGCGGGTCGCGGCCTGTCGGGGGAGCGGTGAATGCTTATGCGAATCCCGTACCCCCGGCCATAGGTAGAGGTGGAACACAGCGGTTGTTTTAGCCGGTAAGAGTCCGGCATGCCCCTCTGTCACCCCCACTATAGAGGAAGTCCATGAGGATTTCCACAGAGAGAAAAAAAAAAAAAGGTTAGGGGCCAGGCCCCCCCTAGAAAGAATCCCTAGATACGCCAATGCGAGTGGGGTATCAAAATAAAGGGTTTTAAAAGGTGATTACAAAAATATAGTATACAACTTATATGGTTAAAAATAATTCGAAGTGATAAATCGTAAAAAAACATGTACCAAGAACTAAATCGCCTGCGAAATCTTTCACATTTGAAAATACAATTTAAAAAAAAATGTTATGGGTCCCGTCCCGCCTTCTTCCAACATTTATATTTAAAATGGGCTTGTTTTTAGCTTTTCAGTTTTTTTTACCGCAGTCGGGTTTTTTAATTTTTTTAATTAAGTACTTTTTTTTTTAACTAATTTTTTTTACCGCAGTCCGGTTTTTAATTTTTTTTTTATTATCGATTGTAGACCATAATTGAATCCTATTAATATTATAAATGTGAAAACCTGAACCGATTTGGATGAAATTTGGCACACGGATAGTTTTTAGGGTTCCGTACCTCAAAAGGAGAAAAAGGAACCCTTATACGATAACAATGTTGTCCGTCTGTCTGTTAAGACCCTTTATCTCGGGAACGCGTGGAGGTATCGAGTTGAAATTGAAACTTATTCAGGTCTGCGGTCCCTTGAAGCTGTGAAAAAATTGAACTTCTAACTTAACGGAAAAAAGATACGGCCGTTTATGCCGCAAAAAATGTATATTTCGACACTCTCAAGGGAAGCAAAATGTATAGGATACTTCCCGTTGACCTAGAATAATGAAATAAGGCAAGAAGCAAGGTCATGTAGCACAAGTAAAGGAAAATTTCCGAAAACCGTAAAGTAGTTACATAAAAAAACCCGTGATAAACTATTTACATACCTACGTACGGAACCCTCGGTGCGCGAGTTCGACTTGCTCTTGACCGGTTTTTACATACATATGATACTTTTTATTATCCCGATATTCCCACGGGATCGAGACTTAATACGAGTGAAACCGCGGGGTGCTGCTAGTGATTTATAAACAATGAATATTTTAAAAAATGCGACACAAAAAGAGAAAAATAAAACAGTCTGAAGTCAAGTGAGAATTTTTCAAAAACGATTAAAAACCTAGCTTAAAAGAGCACGATTAAAAGTCTAGCTCCTAAACTATAACTAGTCGCTGAACATACAGGTGTTTCTGGAAACCTTGAAAAGTTTTTCTTTGCACGTCGTTTCACGGACCACCCTGAATGTCACCCACGGGCACGGCTTAGCGGTACTTCTTACGAACTAATCTTCGATCAAAAGCAGTAGCTCGAGAGTGCACACTGCACATCTCTTGCAATAATGATAACATGTGTGCTGGGGTTAACTGGTGTTGCAAGTGTCCTGTCCTGTGTTCACGTTGTGCTTGTTGTGTTCCAGGAAGGCGCGGCGCAAGGAGCGCGAAGGCGAGCCGGCGGGCGACCCCAAGCTGTACCTGCAGGAGGCACTGCTGGAGCGCAAGCTGCCCGAGCTTGACATGCGCCAGCTTGTTGACCTGCCGCTCGGCCTCGACTACAACGAGTGGCTAGCCTCGCACAGTCAGTATCATTCCATTCCCGACGGTCGTGCTCCGACGTACGTAGGGGTCACACCACCCACTTGCTTAATCCTCGGCCCTGGCTCTTACTGAGAATAGCATCTTCATCATTCTCTTTAATCAACACCTGGGATTCGTACCCTGCTGATCCGCAGCCGTAAATAGAGCACCGAGCCATTTAGGTGTAGTACCCCGAAGACTACACAACACATAGGAGTCTGATCTGATCGCAGCAGCGAGTGTCATGTGTGCTGAAATTCCGGACGTATCTGATTTCAACTCCCATCATCCTCAGCTGCCCAGTTTTTGTCGTGGAGGCTTCCATTCTTACGAGATCCGGAGCTGCTATCAGTGCTTTACATGTCGAGGAGGCTTCCATTCTTACGAGATCCGGAGCTGCTATCAGTGCTTTACATGTCGAGGAGGCTTCCATTCTTACGAGATCCGGAGCTGCTATCAGTGCTTTACATGTCGAGGAGGCTTCCATTCTTACGAGATCCGGAGCTGCTATCAGTGCTTTACATGTCGAGGAGGCTTCCATTCTTACGAGATCCGGAGCTGCTATCAGTGCTTTACATGTCGAGGAGGCTTCCATTCTTACGAGATCCGGAGCTGCTATCAGTGCTTTACATGTCGAGGAGGCTTCCATTCTTACGAGATCCGGAGCTGCTATCAGTGCTTTACATGTCGAGGAGGCTTCCATTCTTACGAGATCCGGAGCTGCTATCAGTGCTTTACATGTCGAGGAGGCTTCCATTCTTACGAGATCCGGAGCTGCTATCAGTGCTTTACATGTCGAGGAGGCTTCCATTCTTACGAGATCCGGAGCTGCTATCAGTGCTTTACATGTCGAGGAGGCTTCCATTCTTACGAGATCCGGAGCTGCTATCAGTGCTTTACATGGAGCGCATTCTTACGAGATCCGGAGCTGCTATCAGTGCTTTACATGGAGCGCATACCTACCTGACCTTTACAAACCAGTTACTAGAATTAAATGAAAGAATTATCAATTCAAAATACTTATACCATGTTGCTTACACCAAGACCTCCCGGAGCACGATGCAGATCCACATGACGATGACGCCTCCCACGCGCTCTGTGCGGCGGTGCCGTCAGCGTCATGTCTCCCTCGGCATAACCCGTCTGATCTCATTCTTACACATAAATGGAATTTGCCGCGCCCACGGCCCGCTTGCAGAAAACCTAGTCAGAGAACATAACAATGAATATTTAAAAGAAAACACTACTTGCAAAATAACTTTAGTTGCGGAAGTCGGTGGCAAGAAACAAAACGAAACCAAAGACTTACAAAACAAAAGAGTGTTTTCTTTATGGAAGTTGGTTGTATTTCTTGTAAAAAGTTTTCATTTTTTGATTGCGGTAGGCTAGACACCCCACACAAATTCGTGTGCCACTACATGCTCATAGCAACTTTATTTCATCTTCCGTACGATAACCCATTCACAATAATTATGCTGTTCGTCGATGAGGAGTTCCTTGGAGTACCTATGTTCGCAGTCCATAGTCTGTTGACCACACAGATAACTAACCAGCAATTTTCTTTGATCTTCAGTACAATATCTCATTAGATTACGAGAACTGTTCCTTATTGATTTTCACCAAGTTGGTGGGTAAAGATACATAAAATAAGTACATACAGGTTGAGAACCTTCTCTGACTCTGGTTGCGCCTGCATCTTAGAATAGAATAGGTCTTATTTGCTTATAAAAATAAGTTGTTAAATTATACATATAATAGGATCCATGTACTGGTACTGGTAGTATGTAAGGGACTTGCATAGCACGATGTGCTGGTGAAGAGGTTGGTTTACTTTCTATTCTACATTTGTACACATTCATACAAATACCTCATCAATAAAAAAATATCCTGTTTTAAATGGGGGAGGCCTTTGCCCAGCAGTGGGACAGTACAGGCTAGCGGAAACAAAAACCGCGCCAGTCGTCCTCGTGAAACAAGACGCATTGGCGAAAGTCCAAGTCTAGACAGCTATCTAGAATTACATGCAGGTGGAGGTGACGGCCGTGCTCGCCTCCTAATAATATGTCCTTGCACTTATGTTTCAAAGTGAACTAACAACGCTGACCACACGGCGCACGGGGGGCAACACATTAACTTAAAGTCTTCGAGCAATAATAGCACTTGATTTTCTCGGCTTTGACAAAGTATGCAGAATGTTCGCGGCCAAATACAAGGACAAATGCTGATATTTCCTTGTGTTTGATTCGGAATCTATGAAAGATTTATTGTGTCGCGTAAGCTGGTGACGTCACAGCGCGCGGCGCAGGCGACGCGGCCAGGACGGCGAATGGACGCGGACGTTCCGTGTTGCACGTCCTTGTCGGTTAGTTCGTACAGTGTCGCAGGCGTTTGCGGCTCTGAACATTTATATTTTGTGACATTATAGTGCTTACAACAACACAATATTATGCATCTAAAAAACTAAAACCCGCGCCGTGAGGATATTAAAATACATTGAAAACTGTGAACGCTGCTAAATTATTATTGAAAATACCACTTAGCGAAGATTAAGTGCGCCGTTGAACTGTGCTTGTAATTGTTTGCAGCGCTGGCGCTGTTCGACCACGTGAACCTGCTGTACGGCACGGTGTCGGAGTTCTGCTCGGCGGCCAGCTGCCCCGACATGACGGGCCCCGGCGGCCGCACCTACGCGTGGTACGACGAGCGCGGCAAGAAGTCGCGCGTCGCGGCGCCGCAGTACGTCGACTACGTCATGACCTTCACGCAAAAGACCGTCAACGACGAGACTGTATTTCCTACTAAATATGGTGAGTTGCTTCACTCTCCACAATACTCCACATACTGTAAAATGTAAATCTTTTAAATACTTGTGAAGGGCCGCCTCGACAGGCTTGTGACTGTTGCCAATCACCCGAAGAGCTAAAGCGAGGAATTGGATAGTACATACACACATCAACAGAATCTAGGGATATTTTATATTTCATCAAATATCTAAAAATCTATGAAGAATTTTCTGTTATAGTAAATGGAAGAATGATAGGTTATTTTAAGGTCTTTAATAAAAAATAAAAATCCTTCCGTGATATTTTTGTTTTAAATAAAAATGTTTTTTTTTTTATGTTAGTTGTACAAATGAATGTAATAACGGTCGCATGTCCAGTGCTTTGCATTCGGGATGCAAACGACGTTGAGGGGACGTTGAGGTACAAGCGTGCGGTGCGATGTTGCAGCGAACGAGTTCCCGGCGCAGTTCGAGGGCGTGGTGCGGCGCGTGGTGCGCCTGCTGTTCCACGTGGTGGCGCACATGTACGCCGCGCACTTCCGCCAGCTGGCGCTGCTGCGCTTGCACGCGCACCTGCACCTCACCTTCGCGCACCTCACCGCGCTCGACCGGCGGTTCGCGCTGCTGGACCACAAGGAGACCGAGGTGACTCTCCACACCACCATCACGTTAGCTGACGACGCGGCGACGCTTGCCCCTGATCAGAAGCTTACAGTAGGGTCAGTAGGTGCTAGATTGGTTCGCGATTATTTCTCTCAGTTGTTAAAACCTAAACTATGTAAATACCTTCCAATCTTCCAGCTCGAATGCGAGAGCGAGGTGAGGCGAGTGAGGAGTCTGTTAAGGTGTAATAACCCCAAAGGAAAAGTTAAAAAGGGAACATACGCCTTTAAAAACCGAAATCCGTAGAATCACTCGCTAAAAAAATGGTAATTGTGGCATTGTTTATTCTCTAAATAGGATAGGTATCCTAGTTCTAGTAGAAGAAGTATTTGTGATCCGTGGTGATGGATGGTAGGTCCGGTTCGTTCTCTTGTTGGAAACGCAACTTTTTTCCTCGAAGTCGTTTTTCTTGAGAGTGAAGAGTTCGAGTGGAGCGCTATGAAGTGTGACGTCGACATTGTGGTTTATTGACAAATTCCAATTCGGTACTTGCTTGTCATAGTTTGCTTGCGTAAATATTAATCCCGACTACGAGCAATACGAGCTAAGGAACCCTTTCACCGCGCGTGGTCCTTTTATATGAAGCCAAAAGCAGCGTAATTTACGCGAATCAATACTAAAAAAATGAAAATGGAAAAAAAAATAGAAATTAAAATGGGTTAGTTGTCACAGAACACACGCGTGACATTGTTACTCACAAAATGGGTTAGTTGTCACAGAACACACGCGTGACATTGTTACTCACAAAATGGGTTAGTTGTCACAGAACACACGCGTGACATTGTTACTCACAAAATGGGTTAGTTGTCACAGAACACACGCGTGACATTGTTACTCACAAAATGGGTTAGTTGTCACAGAACACACGCGTAACATTGTTACTCACAAAATTATTACATTAGGTATTTTTGTCCACACCCTAAAGGTCATCGCACACATATCAGCTCGGCACCGGATCGGCATCACTCGCCTCGTTAGCTCATCGTCAACTAGGTGTCGACCCAACGTAGGCACGGAATCAGCTGAGGACCTCCGCGGTGACGCCGAGCTTAAGAGGAAATGCCGATGGTCTTTTCTCCATAGAAACGCTCTCACTTGTTTTCTTTCTGGTTAATGACCATAAAGCAATAATTTTTTACAGACTACTTGTATGCCCCTATGTTTTCCTTTTTGATGATGCATTATTTTTATAAGCACTAGAACCCACAAAAAATGCACAAAATTGCCGATTTAAACCGCTGTCAACAGAGGTCTAGTGTACATTTGTCAATTTTTAATGAAAAATTAAATACATAGGAACACAGTATATATCCTTCTTATTCAGTTTATGAAATATCTTTTAAATTGGTCCAATATTGGAGGAGGAAATAGGCGAGAGCCAAACCTCCAATTATGACTTTTTACTTAAGCTTTTTCAAAAGTCTCTCCGACCGCATTTCCTCTTAAGGCTAGACTTAAGCTTACGTCGGGAAGACCGCTAAGTGGGAATGTTGATATGACAGCTAGGCGACGAACCTACGTGGGGCATTGCCCCGACGTAAAGTCGGTGATTGGCTGATCCCGAGTTCCCAATGCTAGTATGGAATTTCATAGAAGGAACAGTCGAGGCAATGCCAATCCGGTGGCCAGGTGTCTATATGTGTGCGCAGACAGTGCAGCAAAATGCTCGATCACGTTGTTCGCTGTCAAGTTCAGAATGACGTGCTCGCAGTAAGTAACGCCGTGTGCCGCAGGTGCTGCGCGACCTGGAGGTGGCGCTGCGGCTGACGGAGGCGCCGGCCGGCGAGGCGCGCGAGGAGTCGCCGCGCCGCTCGCCCGTGGTGACGCAGCCGCTGGCCACGGCGTGAGGCGCGCGGAGCCGCCCTGAGCCGCCCTGAGCTGCCCCGAGCCGCCCCGAGCCGCCCCGAGCCGCCTGAGTCCGCCCGAGCCCAGCGCCGCGCCGCGCGCCCCGACGCGACCGTTACGCGAGTTGAAGAATTGTTAATTCTATTGTAAATATTTCGATCTGTTAAGTAGTTTTAGGTGATTACGATTAGTTTTTACTTATAATTTGTGATCGCTTTGGTTGTAAATAAAAGTGATATTTGTTTAACTAATAAATTGAAAGCTTTATGAGAATCATTCATTTAATTTTGACCTATATCTGAGGGAGGAATGTTTTTTCAAAATACCTTAACTAGTCTAGCAGACACAGACTGTGAAACAACTGTACTAAATAAACCAACTGAATAAATAAATAATTAAGTGGGAAGCATAATACATAATTAAGGTTTCATATTTGATGATGTAATATAATGATTATTTCATGAAGTATCAATGATACTTACTTATATGAACCTAGAGCGTTGTATTGCTGAGCTTGATGATTATAATCCTGTAAATATGTACTTGTTACGCTCGCGTATCATATTTAAATAAACGAAAAACGTAAGAAAATTAGCATTTCGCGGGCTACCTAGCGCATAGGGGATGCGCTAGGTAGTAAGGTGGCACTCAACGACCATGTGGTCGTTGGTGGCACTAGTCGATATTTTTTCCATACAAACGTCGGGAGGGTATACTCCACTGTTTGACATTGTACAGACGCCAGCACATCAAGCTACTACATTCTGTCGAAAGGAGATGGCTAAATGACTGCCCCAAGCATGTATAGTAATCTCACATTAACTCGTAATATTTAAGTATTAATTCATGAATTATTTAGCGTTTAATAATTTCCTAGAACTTTCGTAAACTATTAAACATAAAAAAGTATCTTAATTGCTTTTTTTGATTGAAATGACAAGTTCAAGGGGAAATAATACAGTACTGCAAACTGCAAGCTAGGGAGGGGTCATATCGCTTTTACAGAATGTCAAATCAAAACTGTACTTAATCGATTTTTGATAACGGGTATCAAAACGATTTGACATTGACGCAACGCACTGATGGTGGCGCGTGTGTTGGATCATTCGGTTCCCTACAAAATGGTTGAGCTGGATGGTGCTGATCCATGCGTCATGTTCGTGAACGGACGCCGTCGCGTCGGTTGAGACTGGTCATCTCTTAACTGCCAAGGCTTATTTTTAATCTTATTTCTTGTATTGTTTCTTCATTTGTGTGTTTTTTAACCGACGAAAAAACGGAGGAGGTTATCAATTCGACGCGTATATTTTTTTTTTTTTTTTTATGTATGATCACGCATAACTTTTTACAGAGCAGTCCGATTTTGATAATTCTTTTTTGATTAGAAAGGATATACCCCGAAGGTGGTCCCATATATATTTGGAAAAAAAAATCCAACCCTAAGGGTAGGAAAACAGGGGATGATTGATAGTTCACTCACTGATTGTAATGTATGACCACGCATAACTTTTTACAGATTAGTCCGATTTTGATAATTCTTTTTTTAATGGATAGAACATACCTCGAAGTTGGTCCCATGTAAATTTGGAAAAAAAAATCCTACCCTAAGGGTGGGAAAATAGGGGTGATTTGTTGTTCATTCACAGATTTTAATGCTGAGCTGTGTATTACAATTAAAATTAAAGGCCTGTCTATGTTGGTATATAAAGCCTGTTTTTTTAAGTATTTTACTATACAAAAAATAATAGTTAAAGTAGGATTATATAACAGTTAATATCTAAAGTAAGGTAGGTAGCCATTTTAAAAGTAATCAAAAATTAAGCATGCAGTAATAAGTAAATTATAGCCTCAAAAAATTATAAAATAAAAACTTTTTAACAAAAAAATTAAACCTCCGAAAAAACTGAAAAGCAAAAAATAAAAACCTTTTTTATTTTACCTTAATAAATAAGTTCTTAAACTAATGCAAGTATACCTAAATGAGTCGGCGCCAAACAATCAATGAACAAAGATCACTAAATTACCTTAAATTTATAGAAATAGCCAAATCAAATTAAAAATGCAACGTGAAATCTCCAGCGCTAAATATTAACATTCCAAACAAAAAATGAGCTCTCCGCACGACCACTCGCAACGATATTAAGTTGCTTGTTTGGCGCCGACTTAAAATTAGTTAGGTATACTTGCATTAGTTTAAGAACTTATTTATTAAGGTAAAATGAAAAAGGTTTTTATTTTTTGCTTTTCAGTTTTTTCGGAGGTTTAATTTTTTTGTTAAAAAGTTTTTATTTACATTGTTCTCACACATAGAAGCAACAAGAATAATGTACCCAGGATTTTGTAATATCTTGATTTAAAAAGAGTGTCCATGGAGTTTCTTGCCCGTTCTTCTCCATAGAGATCTACGCTTTGGAATGGGCACCTAGCTTCAACTTTCTGACCAACTGACCGACTACTTAATTTTGACAATTCAAAAGTGCCTGTAATGGTTTAATTGAAATAAATGCTTTGAGTTTGAGTTTGAGTTATTTTCTGAAACTAAGAAAGAGTTTTCGGTGGGAATCGATGGCGTTCAATTCGGTGTCCTGTTAAGTTGCTTGTTATTGTGTTTTCACAGGGTTTTGATTCGGAAGATCCCGTTTTTATTAAAATGACAATCGACTCTAGGTACTCAATTCCATTTTTTTCTAATCAAAATCAAATGAAAATAACGGAAAGCTTCGGAATGTGCTTATTCGTTTAATGTTACTACCTACATATTTTGTGTCGAAAAATATTAACTGAATAGTGGTCGACAAAAACTAATTCTATTTGTCTCTTTCAACCGTTTCAATGGATAGGTCTCGACTAATGAGGTCTACGCTAGAGTTGCCGCGAATACTCGCTATTATTCGGTATTCGGCATTACTCGTCATTTTTTTGATATTCGTCGAATACCGAATAATGGCTAGTATTATTCGGCATTCGGCGAATAGTCGTCGAAAATAAACTTTTAACGAACAAAAGAACTAATGAGTTAAAAATAATCATTTTTTTAATTATTTTCCTAAAACAATACACAATATCTATTATTATCTGTAATATGTGCCTGTGCCTATCATATTCATGAAATTAAATTAGTAAGGCTTTTTAATTAATATTTAAAATCCAACAGAGGCAGATTGTGGTGCAAAAAAACAATTTTTTCTGCACGTTCTGGAGCAAGTCGGTTTCGTTTTTCCTCGTAAATTAAACCTGCCTCGGAAAATAGTCTTTCTGAATAAACAGAGCTTGCTGGTGTGATTAAGTATCGTTTAGCAAGCTTACTTAAAATAGGAAATCTATTCTTATTGGTACTCAAAGCCCACCATTCATATGGGTTTATTTTTCTGTCAGCCTTTGCTAATGCGATGTAGTTGGCGATTTCTTCAGCAGTGGCATTCTTGGGTTGCTCTTCAGTAGGTTGCTCTATAGATGATTCTTCAAAACATGCCCAAAATAGTTTATGAGTTTCCGAATCATGCTCAGTTTCATTGTCTAAACGAGACCTTTTGGATGCCGTTTCTGGATCCGAATCATCATTTTAACTTTGTTGTTTTCTTTTCTCACAACCTTAGAAGAAATTAAAATATTTTTAATGTGTTTAATGTTTTTTTTTATGTCGAATAGTAATGTCGAGTTATTCGACTATTCGCCAAAGTGAATGGCGATTAATCGGTATTCGACTATTCGCTATAAACACTATTCGCGGCAACTCTAGTCTACGCTCCGCCCAGCGCCGATCCAAGTTCAAAACCCCGAGAGCTTTCAGCTCGAACTTCAGAATCGTTTCGAGTGCCTGGGGAGCTCCGTGGACGAATATAACGATGGGTTCGTGGAAGCTGTCCATACGGTCGGGTCTAAGATCTTCAAGACCCGTTGAACGAATACGAAAAAGGCGCTCTCTGATCCCACTTTGCGGCTCATGAAGGAGAGGCGCGAGATGGTCCTGCAGTCTTCAGATGATGTTCTAAAGTACCGGCGGCTCAACAGACAGATCGCTAAGTCCTTGAAAAGCGACCTTCGCTGCTTCAATACCGACCGTATTGAGGAAGCGATAGAGAAAAATAGAGGCAAGGTTTTTGCTAGAGATCTGTCTATTGGGCAGAGCCAGCTTATGAAATTGAAGACTGATGATGGCAGGATCGTATCCGCCAAACCTGAGCTGTTGAGAGTGATCGAGAGATTCTATGGACAGTTATACACGTCAACAAGCAACCCCGTTACGAATCTGGCAAACGACCCAAGAGCTAGATTGATCCGACACTATACCGAAGACATCCCGGACGAGATTAGGATGGCTCTGAAGCAGCTTAAAAACAACAAGGCACCGGGTGATGACGGAATTACGGCCGAGCTCCTGAAGGCCGGCGGCAAACCCGTTCTTAAGGCCCTTCAGAGGCTGTTTGATTCCGTCATACTCGAGGGTAAAACACCACAGGCATGGAACAGAGGTGTGGTGATACTTTTCTTTAAGAAGGGTGACAATGCCCTTCTTAAGAATTATAGGCCCATCTCACTTCTGAGCCATGTCTACAAGCTGTTTTCGAGAGTCATCACGAACCGTCTCGCGCGCAGGTTTGACGACTTCCAGCCTCCCGAACAAGCCGGATTCCGTAAAGGCTTTAGCACCGTAGACCACATACATACGCTGCGACAGGTTATACAGAAGACCGAAGAGTATAACCTGCCTCTCTGCTTAGCGTTTGTGGACTACGAGAAAGCCTTTGATTCGATCGAGACATGGGCTGTACTGCAGTCTCTTCAACGGTGCCAGATCGACTATCGGTACATCGAGGTGCTGAAGTGTCTGTACGAAAACGCCACTATGTCAGTTCGACTCCAGAACCAGACTTCGAAACCTATCCTTCTGCAGCGAGGTGTGAGACAGGGAGATTATCTCTCCGAAACTGTTCACCGCTGCTCTGGAGGATGTCTTCAAGGTTCTGGACTGGAAAGGAGCTGGCATTAACATCAACGGCGAGTACATAACTCACCTTCGGTTTGCCGACGATATAGTAGTCATGGCTGAGACTATGGAGGACCTCAGTACAATGCTTGATGACCTCAGTAGAGCCTCTGAAAGAGTGGGTCTGAAAATGAACATGGACAAAACGAAGGTCATGTCAAATGCCCATGTTACACCCACTCTCATGAAGATCGGAGACGCTACACTCGAAGTCGTGGACGAGTATATTTACCCCGGACAAACTGTCCAGTTACGTAGGTCCAACTTCGAGAAAGAGGTCAATCGTCGAATCCGACTCGGCTGGGCAGCGTTCGGGAAGCTACGCAATATTATATTACACAAACTTATTATTACCTACATAATACATTCCATTTAGTTACTTTTGAAATCACAAAAATTATTGAATCTACTAATAAGCAACGAAATAAGCTAGGGTATTATTATGATTAGACGGCCCGGGGGCAAACGCATCGGCAACCGGCCATACAGGCCACAGCAGGGGTTGCGCAGGTCGTTGGAAGGATTCGGCGTCTGGGTCTCGAGGTGGCTTTACACAAATCTAAAGCCCTCTGTTTCTATGGACCTCGGAACAAGCCACGTGACAAAACACGTGAGCCACAAGTGATAGGAGTTGTCCGCATCGGTGTCGAGTCGACGACGAAGTACCTAGGACTTGTCCTCGACAGCCGGTGGGACTTCGGACCGCACATTCAGCGGCTGGTTCCCAGGTTGATGAGCGTTGCAGCTGCTCTTGCGCGACTGCTACCCAATTTGGGGGGGCCCAACGCCGCCTGCCGGAGACTGTACGTGGGGATTGTGCGGTCCATGGCCCTGCATGGGGCACCCGTGTGGGCGGACACTGACAGCCCGCAACGTTGCAATATTGCTGAGGCCGCAAAGAGCGATGACTGTTAGGGTGATAAGAGGATATCGTACGATCTCCTACGAGGCAGCAACTCTCCTGACCGGATCAACGCCCTGGGATCTGGACGCGAAAATCCATGCGTCCCTATATCGCTGGCGGAAGGTGGGGCTTGCGCGTGGTCAGCCTCCGGTTCCTCGGGAATTCGAGCCACGAAGGACCGAGCTTCGTCAGATCCTAGTGGCTGAATCGAGGGAGTGACTTGCACAACCCAGGTGGGAGCTCGCCACAATAGTGGCGGTAAGGCCTGTTATGGAAGAATGGCTGGAGAAGCAGCATGGCGCCCTGAGTTTCCGGCTGACGCAGGTGCTTACTAAACATGGATGTTTCGCGAAACTGCGTCGCATAGATGAGCAGACGCCTGCTTGTCATCATTGTGTGAACTGCCACGACGACACGGCGCAACATACGTTGGAGGAGTACAGCTTGGGCCCAACAGCGCTGTGCCCTCGTCGCGACACTTGGTGCGGGTGATCTGTCATTTTCGGCGGTGGTTTAGTCTATGGTCGGAAGCGAAAACGCTTGGGATGCTGTGGCCTCTTTTTACGAGGAGGTGATGCATGCAAAGGAGGCGGCGGAGATGGAGAGAGAGAGCATACCTCTCATTCCACCTGCACCCGAAGAGCAGCCGGGCGTCGAAAAGCGATCAACGATTTCCGGCCACCATAAGAAGGGGCCTGCGGGCGGCAAAATTGGGGCCGTGTCGTCGCTCGAGCATTTGGGCTCAAATAAGTGGCACGCAATATGCGCGCCTTATATAATGGAAGGACGTGCGGTCGTGGGATCGCCCGCACTTGGAGATGGGGCCCGCTAGGCATGGCGGGCTGATACCAGTCGGGGAGCGGCGAATCTACAGTATCTCCCGGGCCCCCGTCTTATGGTAGTATAAGGAACAGTGGGATTTTAGTCGGTAGGAGTCCGACATGACCCTCCTTTCTTCCCGGATGGAGGGTACCTATCCATGAAGATTTGCAACGAGAAAAAAAAGGGGCCAGGCCCCCCCTAGAAAAAAGTTCTAGATACGCCAATGAGCAGTACACAGGACTGTGCGCGATTTTTGTACGTAAGCTGGTGCGATTTTTGGCACGCGAAGAAGTTGCTCTCTCTCTCTGATCTATATCTGTGGTTCCATCGCTCTTTAGCAAACTCCAAGGCGGAACTTTTACGACTCTGTGAGCGATCAGGTCTGATCACCTTAGGTTAGGTTCAGCTATTCAATCACTTATTTATATTGTTTATTGATTGTGAAAACTGACTTTATTTCAACTCATTTAAACAACTAGTTTAGGACTTACAAGAGTTTAATACTTAATAAATACATGCGGGCGCGGAGTGATTTTTGCGTGGATTGTTGAATGCCCGTTGTATGACGTTTTTTTGGTGCAATTACCCCTTTGTAGATATTTACTAAAGTACCACCGTACGAAATCGGGGTGGGTCGCTAGCCTAATATAACCTAGTATCATCGCAGATACTTCCAAACGCCTAGGTAAAAGTTCATAGCAATGTCATTTGTTTGCAGTTTTTTAATGCCTATTGACGTAGGAGTTACACGATTTTATTTTCAGGATTGTAAAAATATGAAAAGTTCCTGAAACTTTTTTATATGAAATACTAATATTCAGCTATTCAGCATTACATATTGCTAGGTACAGACGCCAGCACATCAACCTACCCGAAACTGTCACATTTTCTCAATCAACTTTGAACCTTATTCCTTAATAATAAAGTTGAAAATCTATTAAAGAAATTTGACAGATTGTAGTAGGTTGATGTGCTGGCGTCTGTACCATGTTTATACATTGCTGGAGTAGTCGTCCATACTTCTATTTCGCCATCTCCTTTCTTTAATAGACTTCCGAATTTAGTTATTTTTCACTTTGTAGTGTCTTTTTTGGGAGTCGGTTGTTTTTTTTTTGTGAAAAGTTTTTATTTTTCACTTTTAAGTTGTACTTTCTCCACACAAATTCGTATAACACTACCTACTTGGTCGGACAGGAAGTTATTATAACATCATCAATATAAACTAAGGGGCAAAAATACTTATTATTGAAACTAACTCAAAAACTACCCAAGCAATAAGTTAATAAAATTTATATGGGACCTCCCCCTGGCCCTGAGGCAAACGCAACGCAATCCGTAAAAAAAAAATTGAAATCGATTTACAATTGCCGGGGATATCATAAACCATACATAAACAAAAATACAGTCGAATTGAGAACCTCCTCCTTATTGAAGTCGGTTAATTAGTAAAGATACGGCACATATAGCCACAACCACAATGCATCTTAAGGGTCGGGCCACAAATGCAAATCCAGCAAGTAATTAATAATACATCGAACCTATTCACGTTGTTTTTCGTCGTGCATCTTTCATGACCTTGGCGGGACGTACAGCCAGATGGACCGTGTATAAGAGGCTCAAGAATTTCAAGTCAACAAACCTACAATAAATAGGTTATTGTAGGTTTGTTATTTTATTTACTTTTCCACTACAGCTGCTTTATACCAGTGGTAGACGTTTCCCTTTTCCATAGCTTGTCTTATTAGTGTTATACAGGATGAAATTGAACACATGCGACAAATCGAAATGGGAGATTGTACTCATCATTATGAACAACTTTTACTATGGGACCAAACCTGAAATCGCGAAAAAAAAATCAGCTGCTCCCTACATTTTGACGAGTTATTGCGAACATAAATGTAGGGAACAGCTGATTTTTTTTTCGCGATTTCCGATTTGGTCCCATAGTAAAAGTTGTTCATAATGATGAGTACAATCTCCCATTTCGATTTGTCGCATGTGTTCAATTTCATCCTGTATATTAAGGTCATGGCACACTATACCGGTACCGCTCCTACCCAGCAATTAACTTGTCATTCAAATTAGAGCATTAGATCTTGTGTCGTATAATATATTTCATAATGTCAATATGAATTCTATAATATCTTGAATCTTGAAAAAGCCAACGGCGGGCAGTCAGGCGCTTGCCGCTACCATTCAACTGGAGTCGCAGCGCAGCCCGCGCGCTGCAAGCGAGGGGACCGCGTGCTTACAGCGTGCCGACTCTCGTGAGCGTATTATCAGTTATTATATTACAGATTGCTAACAGATAAATCACTCCATGTACTTACGCGCGCTAACTACCTACCGGCCGCCGGTTCGCGCGCGAACCATTTATCATCACACTAATATTATAAAGGCGAAAGTTTGTGAGTGTGTGTTTATATGTTTGTTTAACGGCTGGACCAATTTTGATAAAATTTGGTATAGAGATAGCTTGAGTCCCGGAAAAGGACATAGGGTACTTTTTATCCCGATATTCCCACGGGATCGAGACTTATGCGGGTAAAACCGCGGGGCGCAGCTAGTCGTTTTTTAAATAGGTAAATTGTTTAAACTTGCTTGTTTCGTGTTTTGTATTTTATCGGTAGGTAGTACGTAATTATTTCTACTATGCGTCTGAGATAAGAAGAGAAAGGTATGGAATTATTATGTACTATGTACGTAGTACATAATAATTCCATGGAGAAAGGTCAATGACCTGCATTTGTCAACTGTCATTTGAAAATTACGTTTAGAAAAAATCTACTTACTACTACTTACTAAATAAAAGTTAAATTAAAAATTTAAAAAACCCCCGACTCAAACAAAAACCTCTAAAAAGTAAAATAATAATATATATTAGCCCTTTAAGTTTAATATAAGTTGCACGAAATATTTTGATCCAAGCGTCCTCACGTCGGGGGACGGCTAATGAAAACGCCAAACAGATGAGGCTTAAACCCAGCAATAATGAATTCATTAGCCGTCCCCCGACGTGAGGACGCTTGGATCAAAATATTTCGTGCAACTTATATTAAACTTAAAGGGCTAATATATATTATTATTTTACTTTTTAGAGGTTTTTGTTTGAGTCGGGGGTTTTTTAAATTTTTAATTTAACTTTTATTTCTTGCTTTTTAAACTTTATAATATTATATTACTAGTAAACATACTATACGATCCACACGTGATTAGCCGAAATCTGCGCAGCTGTACGTATTTTTTTACCACAGTGAAGCGAAGCTAGTTAGGTAGGTATTCGTGGTCGTTGGCGTTCATTCCATACTAACGTATTCCTCTGTGAATTCGCCATTTCTGGTGGCGGCCATCTTGGATTTGAAATTTGTAATAGTGTATAGTATTGTACTAGTCAAGCCCTTTCATTTGATACCCATATTGAGGGAATTGTGAAAAAAAATATAATTCGCCATTTTGTGGTGGCGGCCATCTTGGTTTTGAAATTTAGCATAGTGTTTGGTATTCTACTTGTCAAGCCCTTTCATTTGATACCCATATTGAGGGAGTTGTGAAAAAATATGTAATCCGCCATTTTGTGGCGGCGGCCATCTTGGACCGATTTTCTTCAAACATAGCTAAGAACACTCGCGACTAATTCACTTTTCAAACAAAAAAAACAAAATCAAAATCGGTTCATCCGTTTGGGAGCTACGATGTAACAGACAGACACACACACACACACACACACACACACACACAGACACGTCAAACTTATAACACCCCGTCGTTTTTGCGTCGGGGGTTAAAAACCAGTATTAGTACTATTTGATATAATACTATTTGACTCATGCTCATCATCATATACAAGTAAGCAATATATTAGCTAAGAAAGGTGCAGAAAGAGACAAGCTATCTTGATGCCGTGCCCATACCAAGTACCAGAAACCAAAATATGGGCACAGCATCCTACTGTTCTTCTTCCATCAATGCAATTGCAACAGTATTGTTTTATAGCTTCCCGGCCACTCAGAGAGCTGTCAATCAAAATATAAACAAAGTGTATCTTTCTTCCTACATGTCTAGACTTAATTCTTGCAGAACGAAACATCGAGGTCCAAGTCTAGCAACGGTCGTTCAGAAAGGTGGAGTCTTCCAAATCCAAAAGCAAGCCAGGTCGTTGTAAAAATCCACGTAAAACTTTGGGCGCACAAAACAAGCGTCCTCATGTCGGGGGACGGCTAATGAAAACGCCAAACAGATGAGGCTTAAACCCAGCAATAATGAATGTAGCTATTGTAGAAACATAACTGCTGTTAACTTCCAATTTTCATTAGCCGTCCCCGGACGTGAGGACGCTTGGATCAAAATATTTCGTGCAACTTATATTAAACTTAAAGGGCTAATATACACACATCAACACGGTCTAGGGATATTTCATACTCAATTAAATAACTCGAAAAGTACTGGCCGCATTGGAATCTTTTATACACCGATTTGTTTGTAATTTATCTCAGACTAATTCCAAATATAAATTTTTGAAAATTCTTTTGTTTCGGTGGCAAATAATGTCTTGATGTATAGGAGAGGGAATTTTCATTTGTGCGAAATTTAGAAAACAATACGAATTACGTTTAGTTACAGTTTTTTTTAATTTTTAAACGAAAGATAAAGTTAAAATTGAGGTATTGTAGCCATGCAACGCCGACATTTGACGAGGGCGGAGATGTTACGAGCTGTGGGAATGCTGGAAGCTGGATCTGTTCAGCGTAATGTTGCTGAGGCCATAGGGACCCATCAAAATGTAATTTCAAGATTGTGGACACGCTATCGTGCCACAGGTGAAGTAGCGGAGAGGCACCGGGGGCCAAGTCGCATCACTACCCCCAGACAAGACCGATTTTTGCAAATTACTGCGCGAGCACAACCAAATGCAACGGCGACTCAATTGGTCCAAAGGCTGCGAGTGGAACACCAAGTGCTTGTGAGTGACTAAACTGTAAGAAGGCGACTGCATGAAAGCAATCTACGCTCTCGTAGACCACTCCGGGTCCCACCTTTACGGAGAGGCAATCGTGGACGACGATTAGAATGGGTTCGGAACCACGTGGACTGGGGCCGTGAGCAATGGTCCAATGTGCTGTTCACGGATGAATCCAGGTTCGGCTTCCATCCAGATTCACGAAGGACGCGTGTTTGGCGAGTTCCTGGACGATGGAGCCGTCTCCAGAACCCTCAGGAAGTTCACCCATACCAAGGAGGAACAATTATGGTTTGGGCAGGAATTCGTCTTGGAGGACGGACGGATCTCGTTTGGGTGCGGGGCAATATGACGGCAGAACGATACGTCCAACAGGTGCTGGGGCCCGTAATCTTGCCCCACAGAACACAAATGGGGCAAGATTTCCTGCTCATGCACGACAATGCCCGGGTACACACGGCGAGAACGGTAGCAGCTTGGTTACATACACATAATGTTAGGGCCTTAGACTGGCCTGCTCAATCGCCAGATCTAAATCCCATTGAGCATGCGTGGGATATGCTGCAAAGAAGAGCTCTGAAGGAAGTTCCTGAAAATCTGGCTACAGAAGATCAACTTTTTGCGCACCTCAGAAGGACATGGGACAATATTCCGCAGCAAGACATTGACAACCTTGTTCTGAGCATGCCGAATCGTTGCCGATGTGTTATGAACATCATGGGCGCTTTCTCAGACTACTAACTTCAAGTTTATAAACACAAATTAAATGATTTTTCTATTTTTTTCAGTTTTTACTCACAAATTAAAAGTTCATTCATATACGATTTCCGTCTATGCTTCATTTTTTTTCCATAAAATCCTGAAATTTTAATCTAAGTACCTTAACCATTATTAAAAAATGGTAGAATATTAAATAACGTATCTTTTAAATATATACATGTCATATAAATAATTAACACATTGATAGTAATTCGCTTTTTTAAAAATATCCCTAGACCGTGTTGATGTGTGTATATTATTATTTTACTTTTTAGAGGTTTAGATATGTTTGAGTCGGGGGTTTTTTAAATTTTTAATTTAACTTTTTATAATACACTAGCGACTGCATTAAAAACTGCATTAAAATCCGTTGCGTAGTTTAAAAGATCCAAGCTTACAGACAGCGGGAGTAACTTTGTTTTATACTATGTAAAGAATAAATTTATTTTTATGTCAAATAAATTTATTATTATTATTATTATTTTCTACACTAGTCACAAAGTGATAATGACGATATTCTCAATTTGGGTCAAATAATTTTCAAGCAAGTATTTTTTTCTATATAATCTAGTCGCTTCTGGCACTCGCCGGCCGCTACCGCGGCACCGCTCGCTTCGCTCGCTCGGCTCGTGCGTAGGGGGTCACAGTTTTCATCTAACCTAACCGAACCATTTATTTTTTTTAAATTAACCGAATGTAACTAGTTCGGTTCCGGGTAGCCTACTAAAAATAATCTCTTTTTTCTTCTAATGGCGCAAGTCGTTTCTGGCACCCATATTTTGTATAAAAGTATTTTTTTTCTATACATATAATCTAGTCGTTTCTGGCACTCGCCGGCCGCTGCCGCGGCACCGCTCCGCTCGCTCGGCTCGTGCGTAGGGGTCACAGTTTTAACCTAACCTAACATTTCTTTTTTTAATAATCTACTAGCAATAACTAGTTCGGTTCCGGGTAGCCCACTAAAAATAATCTCTTTTTTTCTATTAGCGCAAGTCGATGAAAGAATGAGTCTCATTTTTAGGAAATTGCGTAATGATAAGTCAATATGTAAAACGTTTTTATTCCACACGTTGTTTTATAGATAAAAAATGTTAAAACGCGCCTGAATAGAATTAAGCGCGTAATACGAACGCGCCCGGAAGAAGCGGGACGCGCGGGGAGCGACGCGGCTGCCGCCGGCGCAAGAGCGCGCCCGCCCGACATTCGGCCAGAAACAGCGTTAGCGCACGTACGTCGATCTTTAATGTCGCGATCGCGAGTGCCCGCCATCAAATGTAACTAAAAGTGCCGTTTCATTTAGTATTACAATAAATGTATGTAATCAAAGTTGAGAGACTCATTTCAACCCTCAACATATGGCGACATAAAAACAAAAGTTTATGTGGTGATTATTTTGTAAAGTGAATTATTTGGAAAACTTGTTGTTGTATAGTGATGAAATGACAAACCATGTTTTTGCCAATTGTTTGTCAAGTAAAAATTTGTAAGTAAATTAATTTTTGGTGAACTGACAGGGCACCGATTTTCTGGGTCACGAACCTCATGACCCCCCTCCCCCTGGGTCTAAAGCTGTCGGTTTGCTCGCCTTTCAATAGTCCTACACTCCAAGTCCCATAAATATACACACATCAACCCAATCTAGGGATATTTTGGTTATCCATGTACTTATTGTAAAGGAACTACTTAGAAAATCTTATAACATATTGTTCCGCCTTGATATGGATGGACTTCCTTGGGATTTTGCAGGCGGCTCTCACGACCAGGCATAGTTTTCTTTTAATTTGTGATCGACTCAACAGTAAACATAAACAAAACAATGGCGGTCTCTGGACTAACAGCAGTGCTGCCACCTATCACGAGCTTTCAGTTATTAACCCAATTCCGAGCCGGCCTAGCTGAACTTATTATAACAAAATAAGTACTTATTAATTCCATGATATTTGCAAGTTGAAGTTACCTTTGAAAGTTTTCAAACATAAAACGAGTCACTCAAAACTTTTCGGCACAGAGTACCTGCTTTTACTAGGTATATGCTTTTCGGCCTAAAACGTTAGGGCGAATATGGCAGCCTCGCCGATTTAAATAGTGTGCGTGGTAACTTTATGAGAGCTTATTTTATAAAGAAAAATACCCTTTTCTTGCTAATACTTTTAAAACACAACTGTACTCTTTCACAATCCTACAACGACTAGTGTAAGGTCCGGGTAACAGGCACCTTACACTTGTACAATAAGTTATAATACACTTGGGAGCAAATAAATCGAGCCACTTCCTTTTTTCACGTATAATGGTTATTATTTTTGGTATTATGGAACGTATCAAATCGAAACATATATCGCCTAAGAGCTTATTTAATAATCTTTACAATGAGGGTAAATTATTGAATGATAACCTTATTTAATGATAAATTATTGGCTCTGAAAGAAAAACGGTAATTTTGATAGAAAATTGTCAGTCCAGAAAAAAACAATTAAAAACAAAATTATGGTATAAACTTATTCTTAATATCTTGTATTACCCCCCCTTGCCCTGATTTCGATAGATTTTCTGGACTGTTTTAACCCTACAATTTTCTATCAAAATTACCGTTTTTCTTTCAGAGCCAATAATTTATCACTAAATAAGGTTATCATTCAAAAATTTACCCTCATTGTAAAGATTATATAAGCTCTTAGGCGATATATGTTTCGATTTGATACGTTCCATAATACCAAAAATAATAACCATTATACGTGCAAAAAAAAGCAAGTGGCTCGATTTATTTGCTCCCAAGTGTAGTTCGTTCACTTGAAAGTTAACTTAGGTGAGTTGACGGATCCCCCCCGGTGGGTTCCCGCATTGTCGAGGCGGGGGGGCTCAGTAGCCGTGGCTTGGACACCCACGGTGAAGCGAGGTGGAACCCGAGGAGGGGCCGCTCGTCAGGGCTTTTGCCGGTAAGCCGACGACGTAGCGGCCAACAAGTAGGTTGCGGTGCCGCTTGAGCGACATCGCAGCTGAGGCGGGCCGCGATGTCGTATCGGAGGCATCGCGGCTGAGGGTTGGAGGCCGCGGTGGGAGAGGAGTGCCGGTATTGCGGTGCGCCGCTCTCCCTACCTTCCGCGGCCTTGACGGGGTCGCCACCGTCCGATGGCGGACGCGGTGGGGCCGCAGAGGAAGAGGAGTGTTGGTATGACGTTGGCCGCTCTCCCTATCCTCTGCGGCCGAAAATTGGCAGGCGGCGCACAGTGGGCCCATACTGAAAATTTGTGGACTTAGGCAACAAAGTTCCAATATCGATGCGATTTTTTTTTATATGACGTGTTATGATATTCCTAACAACTTTTATTCTTATAAAATTTCGTCTAAAGTTGATAGTTTGTCTTGAAAAAAATTTATTAGTTTTTTTTGTATGGAGCGAATCACGTTTCATTTTTTTTCTTCAATTGTACTAATATGTTGAGTGTGTGGCGGTGAGTATATCGATACCGGAAATATGAAATAACGTAAGGGACAAAACTAAGGTTTACAGGAGAGCAAAAATAAGATATTTTTTTACAAAAACTGACTATAAATTTTTAACTGTATGTTTTATGTAAAAAGTGTCTAGGACAAAGTTTCTTAGATTTCTTCATTCTTTAAGGCTAAAATAGCAAACATTGATTAAAACCTATAGTTTTAAAGATAGCATGTCCCTTACGTTAAATAATAATGAATACGGGTGACATACGTTAACAAAATTTGAGATGTAAATGAACAGCATTGATGTAAGGGACATTATAGGAAATAAACAAATAATGTTTTTTGATGTAAGGGACATTGTAGGAAATAAACATTTAGTGTTTTTCAAAGTAAAGGTCTCTTAATGGTGTACAGGTGTACTTTTTATTGCTAATGCTGTTATTAATAAATTTAAAAAATAGAATTTAATACATTCATGACCAACTACTGCGCCTATCAATATAGTTTAAACCTACTTGCTGACATAAAAGGATAAAAAATAAACGAATAAAATAGATTAAAACTTTTATTTTTACTCACTAATCCTCTTTTATAAACGCAAATAACTCGCATAAATTATGCTAAGTACAAACATAATTGCTCGATAAGCAAGAAGACTTTTTCTGGCTGATTCCATAAATGATGGCCACTGGAAAGGTCCCCAAACCATCAGTTTTTTAATCTCCCTTTGAATGATAACATGCATGCTGTCTATTCATCCTGCGATAACTGCTTAATAAGTTGTAATTTTTACATGACCTACTTACTACACACAATTATATATCATACTTACTAATATTTTACCTAATGGAAGGTATGTTTTTATTAGGATTCGAATTATTCTATATCAATCAATCAGCTCAGCCTATTGCAGTCCTCTGCTGAACATAGACCTCTCCCAGGCTGCGTCACAACACCCTGTCCTCCGCCTTCGGCATCCAGTCCGTTCCAGCCACCTTTTTTGGGTCGTCCGTCCATCTAGCTGGGGGGCGTCCCACACTACGCTTGCCGATACGCGGTCTCCACTCAGGACTTATCTGCTCCACCGGCCATCGGTCCTTCGATAAACAAACATGGCCAGCCCACTTTGTGTGTGGGGCTAGTGGGGTGGCAACTGTTTACTCTGCAAGCTATGTCGGGAACTCCGGTTCTTTTCCGGAAAATTTCAATCCTGATTTTATCTTTCAAAGAGACTCCGAGCATAGCTCGGTCCATAGCACGCTGAGCGACCTTGAATTTGTGGACCAGCCCGACCGTCAGTGTCCACGTTTCGGCACCTTATATCATGACGGGCAGAACGCACTGGTTGAAGATCTTAGTCTTCAAACACTGCGGGATAGGCGACGAGAAGACTTGACGGCTTCTTCTGTCGGCTTCTTTCTCAAAGTTTTGTCTACCGAGCTGGATTATTTGCCCTACATAATCCTTCACAACTTCGAGAAGCGACCCTTCGATGTAGATTGGACTCGGCAAGACGTGCGAATTTGTACATGACTTTCGTCTTGTCCAAATTCATGCCGAGGTTAACCCGCCGAGGAGCTACATTTAGGCTGTGTAGCATTTGGTTTAGCTGTTCCAGCATCTCTGCCATTATGACGATGTCATCGGCAAATCGAATATCTGAAATGTACTCGCCGTTTTTGTTGATAGTCCAGTTCAATTCAGCGTCTTGAAGACGTCCTCCAACGCATTTGTAAACAATTTAGGGGATATAATATCCCCCTGTCTCACCACTCTGAGCAGTTGGATGAGGCTAGTTTTCTGATCCTGGATCTGCATAGCCATCATGGCAGTGTCATACAAACATTTCAATACTTCGATGTAGCGCCAGTCAATTCGACATCGTTGCAGAGAGGCCAGAACTGCCCATATTTCGATGAAGTCGAAGGCTTTCTCGTAGTCCACAAATGCTATACACAGCGTCTGATTGTACTCCTCGGTCTTCTGTTCAATTTGCAAAACAGTATGGATGTGGTTTACGGTGCTGAAGCCTTTTTGAAAACCGGCTTGTTCTGGCGGCTGGAACTCGTCAAGTATCCTGGCGAGACGGTTTGTGACGACCCTCGAGAACGCTTGTATACGTGGCTCAGAAGTGAGATGGGTCTATAGGTCTTCAGCAAGGATTTAAGGTTTCATTCCATCTAAATAGACCAATTTTTTAATTACTGAACTCCATTTATGACTAAACAATAATTTACCAAAAGTAGTAAGAAATAATTACCCGTTTATGTGATTCCTATAATGTTCATAAATTTTTGCCTGCGGGCTAGAGAAGTGAAAATAACTTTCATCACTCATGTTTAGAATCCAGATAAAACTTTCACTAGGTACTTGTAGTTAGATCAATGAAAACGATGATGTATTACTTAAATGAAGATGCGTAATGTCACAAACAGTGCTACGAAATACTAAGAAAGGGTCACGACCGCGCCGCGCCGGTAAAATCAAACACAAAATCCGTATTGCTATCTAGCTCAGACATGTTGCACCGTTTTGCGTGTGACAGAGACGTATAATAATATTCGTTTAGATAAGTTTTAGATGTAAAGGACAGGTCAATTATTTTCGATGCTGACAAATTAACGTATGGGTCAATATGATTATGATAATGCGAGCCACAATTTAACGTAAGGGACATGGTATTTGCACCTACTCAGGGAACACTAATGTATAAGACCTGTTGTAAAATGTTCTCGATTTTTTTTAAAATGTAAATACCAAATACTGTGAGTAAAGAGACTTACATTAGTTTTTATAAAAATATTAATTTAAAACGTCCTATACAGCCAGTTTTTATAAAAAAATGGTCTAGACCTGCGGAAAATATGTAATGTAAGGGACATTTTTTTTGAGATATTGAGATTTTAAATATACCAATCGATAGAGCAAGAAATTTCGAATCCAATGATATATATAACTCATTTTCGACAAAATGTCCCTTACGTTATTTCATATTTCCGGTATCGATATGATAGCTAGGGTCATATTCTATCCATGAAAAAAAAATCAGCGCCGGCTATCTGCGGCATCGCGAGTAATCATTCGGTAAAAAAAAAATATTTTGTATGAAATTTTTTGCCATTTAAAATAAATTCAAAGTATATTTTTTGTCTCATTTGGCTGTTTTGACCTTCTTTTTAGTTAAATATATAGTTTTAATAGCGCATAGTTACATATAACTAGTAATTCTGGTAGAGATTTAGTTATTATTGCATGTTATCGGTAGCACCTGCATTGTGATTGATGACTCATTTGTTTGTGCGCTCGGCTAAGCGCATAACTAATGAGTTTTCAAAAATGCTCGTCTCTGATTGGCTGAATAATTTTCACTCACTGTTATGTCCACTACTTGAGTAATTAACACTGACTATAAATATAAAGACATTCATTAAGTCCATCTAGTTTCGCTCTTGTCGCTTATTTGTGAACACAGTGAAATACTTTTATTTTTATATTTACATTAGAACTATGGCTGGATTTTGTACCAACCTAGATCTTTTTGTGAAATTAAGAAGTGGCGGTGATCTGAAAAATCATATGTTTCTATATGAAAGTATCATTTCTGTCTTGACTACCGAAGTTTCTGAAGAAGACAAGAACCGAATCAAGGAGTTCTGTCGACTTTTTTGTGTAAATCTAAATAAAAAGTGGATAGAGTCATGTAGACATCAAAAAACTTTTATGAACCGTGAAGGTAATCGCAAGTGGTTGGAAAAAAACATCAAATGGCCTGTTTGTGACACTGTTGACCTGAGAAGTGAGATGGGCTTTTCAGACGCAGCCTTATCTGAGCCTGTGGATATAGATTCCCATGTTCCTACTCTTGCAGTATGTACTGAGGAAGCGGGAACATCTACAGAAAAGGAGCACAGAAAACCGTTCGAAGACTTAAGTAATAAGCAAAAAAAAAGACGTTCTACTTCCATAGTAGAGGAAAATTCCGAGGAAGAGTTGCAGCACTGGTACATAACAAAATTGAAAGACAACGGCAAAACGAATCTGGCAAAAGTGGTCGAATACCTTTCCAGTAATCCAGATGCGCTATCCGAAGTAGATGAGCGACTATTCAAGAAGCAGAGCTTAAGTACTGTCTCTGAAGATAAGTGTTTAGCTCTTTATACATCACTTGCGCTCTCGAAATGGAAATACTTAGCTCTTCGACAATTTCTGAAAGAAGAAAACTGTGCTGCCTTTCCATCTTATCCAAATCTTGTAAATGCCAAGAAAAGATGTTACCCACCACAAGAGAGTATGGAGATTACTGAAAAAGGAGCTCACATTAAATTGCAAGCGCTATTGGACCACACTGTGAAGAGGATTTTACTAGATATGAATTCTGTTGATAGGTCTCAAAATGAAGAACTCAAGTTAACCTGGAAATGGGGACTTGATGGTTCTTCGTCGCAGAGTAATTATAAACAGAAAACGTCAAACACAGCTACAGAGTTCGATGATTCATCAGTAGTCATGATAAGTATCGTCCCTCTTCGGCTAGTGTCTACTAGCCCATCATCTGGGAATGAAAATATAGTTTGGGAGAACCCCACACCTTGCTCAACTCTTTACTGTCGACCAGTGAAGTTTACTTTCACTTCAGAGACAGCTGATTTTATAAAGTCTGAAGAGTCTGAGATGAAAAAACAAATTGATGAACGAATATCTACACAGTTTGGAAATATTATTGTATCACATGAATTGCATATGACCATGATTGATGGAAAAGTGGCCAATATTATTGCTGAAGTACCATCATTTGCAACGTGTCCCATTTGCTTGGCAAAACCGAGCGAAATGAATAATTTAGACGCTTTGGCTTCCAAACCACTTCGTGAAGAAATTTACAAACAAGGAATTTCTTCACTGCATATGAAGATTCGGTGTATGGAATGTCTTCTCCATATATCTTATAATCTGGATTTTCAGCGATGGACTGCTCGAGGCGAACGTAAGGCTTTGAAACAAGCTAAAAAAAATACCACGCAACAAGAATTTCGTGAGCAAACTGGAATGCTGATTGATATAGTCAAACAGGTATGTATTTAATTTTCGCTCTTTTTATGTTGTTTGTGTATTATATCTCTATATATTGTATATTACAGTATTGTTTTCCCATTTTAGGGTTTTGGAACTACAAATGACGGGAATACTGCGAGGCGCTTTTTCCAAGATTACAAAAGATCTTCCAGAATAACGGGAATTGACGAAAATCTGATTTTCAGATTTTCCGTTATTCTACAAGCCATATCATCAGGCAAAAACATTGACTGTGAAAAATTTAGAAGGTACTGTAGAGAAACAGCTGATGTGTACGTGCAACACTATTCGTGGTACTACATGCCAGTTAGTGTACATAAACTTCTAATGCACGGTGCAGACATCTGTAACCACTTTGGTGTTTTGCCAATCGGTAAGTAAAAAATAAATATAGTATGATGTATTATATTTGACTCGATTGCGTTTTGAAATTAAAATGTACATAACTTATTCGTTTTAGGTACCTTATCTGAAGAAGCTTCGGAAGCCCGTAATAAGGACTTCAGAAACGTCAGGGAGAGGCACACTCGGAAAACAGGGAGAATAGCAACAAACGAAGACATCCTTCATGGACTTCTAATAAGCTCTGATCCCCACATATCCTACATAAGGCCTAAAATAACGAAGAAGGTTCATAATGAGTTGTTGCCTAAAGCAATTCAGTTGTTACAGACTACTGAGCCTCCCTGTGGCAGTGAGATTATGGAGGAAGAAGAATGCCTCATAGCAGAGTCCGAAAATTTGCCAGACCCACTAGCACTTCTGGAACAAGAAATAATGTGATCCGGCTCTAGATTATTCCCACAAAAGCCCATCAGGGCTAGGAATATGACAAACAGCCCTTTTCAGGGCTACAATTACTTCACAGTTTCATATTGGTCATGGTCATACGTACGATAACTTATACTATAATATACATACGCTTGATTATGTAGGTAATTATCAATGACTTGCCCGTACAGATTTAAATTATTTCACCTATCATTAACAAAATTAGTATAACCTGAAACTTATTACGATATTTATTCAACAATAGATAACGTGCAGTTAAAAAATAACACAGCCAATCAGAGACGAGCATTTTTGAAAACTCATTAGTTATGCGCTTAGCCGAGCGCACAAACAAATGAGTCATCAATCACAATGCAGGTGCTACCGATAACATGCAATAATAACTAAATCTCTACCAGAATTACTAGTTATATGTAATTATGCGCTATTAAAACTATATATTTAACTAAAAAGAAGGTCAAAACAGCCAAATGAGACAAAAAATATACTTTGAATTTATTTTAAATGGCAAAAAATTTCATACAAAATATTTTTTTTTTTACCGAATGATTACTCGCGATGCCGCAGATAGCCGGCGCTGATTTTTTTTTCATGGATAGAGAATGACCCTAGCTATCATATACTCACCGCCACACACTCAACATATTAGTACAATTGAAGAAAAAAAATGAAACGTGATTCGCTCCATACAAAAAAAACTAATAAATTTTTTTCAAGACAAACTATCAACTTTAGACGAAATTTTATAAGAATAAAAGTTGTTAGGAATATCATAACACGTCATATAAAAAAAAATCGCATCGATATTGGAACTTTGTTGCCTAAGTCCACAAATTTTCAGTATGGGCCCACTGTGCGGCGGGGCCGATGACCTGGCCCGTCGCAGGGGGACCAAGGGTGCCCAGACACGGGGTCGTCTGGCGCCCATGTGCTGGTTTGGTCCCTGGGGTGGTCACGGCGTGCTATGTGTTCTGGTGCGCCGGTGATGGGGAATACTCCCCAGAGGGTCCGGTGACGGACAGCCGCGGCGGGTTCACGGATGAGTGCTAACGCGTGCCCGTGTTCCCGCCGTAAGCGGCAGAGGAGGACACCGTGGAGTTTTAGTGGGTTGGAGTCCCACATAACTGCACTATCTCCCCGTGCTAGTGCAGAATGCATGAGCATTTCTCCACGTTAAAAAAAAAAAAAAAAAAAAAAAAGGTGAGTTGACGGATACCACGGATTTAAGTAACACAGGAAAGTTTATTAAGTAGCCCGATTTACAAGTAAAGATTGGATGCTAATCCGCAGTGCTCGCGACAATAGTATTTTGTCAACTAGCTTAAAAAGGTGTTAACGCTATTATAAATGAAGAAGATAAGTAGGTTGCTGCGTATGCAGTTTAATAAATTGTACGTGAACCGTACAACTAGCTTTGCACTACATTTTACCATTTAAAACGACATCTGCCCCATCCAGACAGAAATAACGATAATTAATGATAACCGTTATTTCCAAGTGTTGCCAAAGTAGAATAATACATTTACTTGCCATAGTGGAAATACATTGTAAAAGTTTGTTACATGCATGGAACTATTATGTACTACGTACAAGTAGTAGGTATCCGCAAAATTTCAAGTATTAGTTTACCAGCCTTCCTCTCCTCGGTCCACAGTACCGATAAATTAACCAGGAACATTTTATCTTCCTCACTGGTCGATTTTGAAGTGCCGTTTTTGACCGATGCGTTGAATGCTTGGAAAATGGCTTGTCCCAATACGGTTTTGCCTGATAACCCGTCTTCCCAGAGACAGTGGGACGTGCCGCTCTGCAGTATTATACGGAATACCCTTGTAAACACGTCACGTAATACTGTTGAGCGTGCCCGTCTGCTGGCTGTGGGAGAATGGGAGTCAGGTTTGTGGCTTCAGGCGCTCCCGTCATCCACTATAGGCACAATGATGGATGACTCATCGTTTCGGCTCGCTACGTGTCTCCGCTTGGGCGCACCTTGTGTTGCTCCGCATCGATGTCACTGCGGTGAAGCTGTCGACAGTCTCGGACACCATGGCCTGTCCTGCTGCAGAAGCGCAGGTCGCATAGCACGGCACGCCAGCATCAACGATATTATTCGTCGAGCTCTTGTCACCGCCGGCGTACCAGCGGTGCTAGAACCAAACGGCTTGGTACGTGATGATGGGAAGAGACCAGACGGCATGACGTTGTTGCCTTGGAAGGTGGGTAGGCCTCTGGTGTGGGACGCAACATGTGTCGATACCCTTGCGCCATCTCATGTTCCTAGCACTGCGGGCTGTGCTGGCGCCGCTGCTGCAGCTGCTGAGACCCTCAAACGGCGCAAATACTGTAACCTTGTGGGCAACTACAGCTTTGAGCCGTTTGGGGTCGAAACGCTCGGGTCATGGGGCCCGAGCGCGCGTCTCCTTTTTAAGGAAATTTCTCGCCGGCTGGTCGATACTTCACGTGACCAGAGGGCTGGGTCGTTCTTTGGCCAAAGAATTAGCTTTGCCATTCAACGTGGCAATGCTGCCAGTATTCTGGGCACGTTTCCGGATGACAGCGATGCGGATGAATACTTCGACGCCTAAGTTTTTTATTTTTATATATTTGTATTGTAAGTTAGTTAGTCATTTATTTTAGTATCTAGTGTATATAGTTAGTTTCTAAAAGAATCTTGATTAGATATAGTGCTACATATACCTACTGTGGGCGCAGAAGTAGTAGGTACAGACGCCAGCACATCAACCTACTACAATCTGTCAAATTTCTTTAATAGATTTTCAACTTTATCACTAAAACATAAGGTTCAAAGTTGATTGGGAAAATGTGCCAGTTTGGTGTAGGTTGATGTGCTGGCGTTTGTACATAATAATTCCATGGTAACATGTACTTTGACAGTGTTGCCACAGTGGATATAATTATAATGCGGTATTTAATAATGCATGTTTTTAGGGTTCCTTACCCAAAAGGGTAAAAATGGGACCCTATTACCACAGAATACTTAAAGTACTACGTACAGAAAGGCCACTCCCTTCCCCGCACTAACATCAGTTACCGCAGCTCACGCCAGACTTCGAGGTTACCGTCGCGCTCGCAAACACAAGAACCGCAGCGCTGTACCTACCTACTGCTGACACGAATACATTATTTTTTTAAAGTTTTATATTTTGTGTTAATCACGATGGTTGTATATTGTGCATTATTTGGATGCTCATCGAGGAACGATAAAGACAGGAGTTTCTTTCGGTTCCCGAAACATGAAAGAAGGTAAGGAACAGCAACTCAAATATCCTTTAAACCCGTAAAAAATAAAAGCTAGTATATTACAGACAAACAAGTTAAGCCAGTGTTGTGATAATTTATATTCATAATTTTCTCTATTATTCATTTATTTTCCAAGTTTTCTTCGTTTTAGAACAATTAAAACTTCCGTAATATTAACATACCAACTATAAATTATTGCTCTCTCTCTCTTTATTGTCTTAGTTATGACTCTTTCTTTCACGTTCTATTCGTTCTTCGACTTGAAAAGTAGTACTTACAATAGAAATGTAATTAATTAGATTTCTGTGAGTAATGTCGCGGCGCGCGGCGCCCCATTGTTGCATACGTTCGGGCAGCGCCGCGGCGCCGCGCGCCGCCGCCGCCTACCATAGAGTATTATCATAGTATAACTTCTCTTTATACTATGATCTATGGTTGTATGGAGTGTCCGGGGTGTGCTATTACTAAGACTCCACTGTCCGTCTCTGTCTGTCACCAGGTTGTATCTCATGAACTGTGATAGCTAGACAGTTGCAATTTATACTCTATACAGATTATGTATTTTTGTTGCCGCTATAACAACAAATACTAAAAACAGAATAAAATAAATTTTTGGCGCTCCTATGCAACAAACGTGATTTTTTTGCCGTTATTTGCTCGATATTAAAAGGCATCAGGTAGACGCTTGAAATATTTACAGAATATGGACTTAGTTTTACATAATAGTTTTACTGAACTCAATTTATAGCTCAGTAGTAGCTAGCTATAGAGCTTAGGCTTAGACCATGGAACACAACAAGTGACAACAACCAACCTGGTTGTTGTGCTCCATGGCTTAGACCCTTGGATCATTATAAAATAGGGAAGTGAAAGCGCATTTTTCGTAAAATGCGAATCATGGAACTGATGGTATATACTAGTGACAACGAAGGTTTTTTGGTATAGCAAGGAATAGGGATTTTTAAATAATAATGAAATGGCAACTCTATAATCATAAGAAATCAGAAATGTCAATAAGTGTGTTTGGTTTGGTTGTAAGTTGTAATAATTTTGATTAAAATCGAGTCATTGGAATAGTATTAAATTGTGCGTATATTGTTGTACCAAGTGCAGAAAAGTTCTTCAAAGACCAAACCAGTGTATTCTCGTCCAGTCATCCCTATAATGTCCATATTTCCTGGCCCGTGTTAGGACTATGTACGACAGTACATGCGGCGCCGCCGCCAGCGGGCAATGCGGCAAATCGCAGCCCGATGGCGACGGGCCGCCGCCGCGCGAGCCCCCGCCAGCGCCCCTAGAGAGGGACTACAGCGGGTTCGATATAGTGAAAGCGACACAGTACGGCGCCTTCGCTCGCGTCAAGGAGCTGGTGGAGGCGGGCTGGGACGTCAACCAGCCGGACCACGAGACCGTCACGCTGTTGCACTGGGCGGCCATCAACAACCGGCGCGAGATCATCCAGTACCTGCTGACGAAGGGCGCGGCGGTGGACGCGGTGGGCGGCGAGCTGCAGTCCACGCCGCTACACTGGGCCACGCGCCAGGGCCACCTGGAGGCCACGGTGCTGCTGGTGCGCGCGGGCGCGGACGCAGGCCTGCGCGACGCCGAAGGCTGCGCCTGCCTGCATCTGGCGGCGCAGTTCGGCCATACGGCCGTGGTGGCGTACCTAGTGGCGCGCGGCGTGGCGCCGGACGCGGCCGACGCGGCCGGCATGACGCCGCTCATGTGGGCGTGCTGGAAGGTGTCGGCCGTGGACCCGGCGCGCCTGCTGTTGACGCTGGGCGCGTCGCCGCGGCCCGCCGACCGCTCGCACGGCAACACGGCGCTGCATTGGGCCATCCTCGCCCGCAACACCACTGCCATATCCACCCTCATACTATATGTGAGTTTCATCCTATGTCTAAGCAAGGGTTTGCATAATATATATCCTCAAAATTAGGTTATGCTCTTTTACTCATTAATCCTATTAATGGTGGTCTGTAATGAACAAAGGTGAGGCCAAAGTGTACAACTCGGATTGTGACAGAGTTCTAGTAGTCCATGATTCAACTATACCGTATTTGCCAAGAGCTTCTTTGCAAAACCTGGGATAATCCCGTTACTTGAAACTTGCAGAGGTGAAGGTGTAGCTCCATTGCAACCATAGTAGGGTATCATTTAAACAACCAAAACCATTAAATTATAAAACATGTTTAAGTTTTAGTGCTTAATATTACAATGAACCATCAGGGTGATGCTAGCTTAGACGTGCCCAATCTGCGAGGAGTGACTCCGCTGGCCATGCTGCAGGCCAATGCTGACTCACTGTGGGTGGGCTCCAAAGTAGCTGATAAAATTAAAGAACACTCAATAGCTGCAAATAAAAGGAACATATTTAGGCGATTAACATATGATAAGGTAAGATATTGTGTCTATGTGAAACTGATATCTTGTAGGTTAGTCATGGAATGTATGTTGCTATCAATAGATGACCAGTGTGTTGTGCTTACATATTGCATGCTATTTTGAAATGAATACTCTCACCATTTGCATCTCAAGACATTAACTGTTAATGTAACATTGAAGAAATAATACTTTTGTTATTGAATCATAAAAACCCGCCCATACATTACTGTCTGTGCGATGTCTGCGAAACCACCAAGCCATTCATTTTGACCAAGATGTAAGGTTTCTAGCCCTCTACAAACCTTGCTTGCTTGGTGGCTTGGCTCTACATTAGATCTGATAACTTATTAACAATGAAAGCGTTATGTAAGTTATGTGTTACAGAACAATCCTCAAGTCCACTTTGATCATCAATCACAGTTTAAGTATAGAATCATTACTTGAGCATCGGTCTTATTTGAGAACGGTAATCAATCTATCCATATTCAGCTGAATCAAGACTCCAATTGAGCCTCAAGTAGCGATGTGTATTGTAGAGACAATACACATCTCTACTTGAGGCTCAATTTTGATGCTGATGCGGAGGCATCAGCCTGTTTTCAATTTTCCATTTCGTTCTGATCTTCACAGGATTAGATTAAAATAAGAGATATAAAAGAAAGCATTTTTATTTCGGTCCCGAATAGTACAATGCTACATGTATTCAAGTTTAGCTCTTTGAAGTAAAGTATCTCTATCATAATTTTCTCAGCAAAATTGTCTTTTGAAAACCTGGCACCTCTTTTTATAGTTTTCTCAATGAAACTTACCTATCTCACAAATATCTGAGCTGAGTGGAACACTAAAGTTCAGCCTTCTATTTGATTCATCCTAGCAACAATGAGTGTTGTCATAATCTACTCCAAATAATATCCATTTTGCTAGTAATGTTTCATATATAATGTTAAAAAACACGACAGGTCAGATAAGCTTTGAAAATAACATGAATTATTGACAAGACAAATCTATCGCTCTTGACCACACTGGAGTGATTACAGATCAGATACAATCACTGCTTAGGTTTGATTCACGAAATGAGTAATATTTTAAAAGAATACCGAACTAAGCTGAACCGTGATCAATGAATATACACTTATGTCGCAGCCAACTGGTTAAATTAGCCGCTTAGTCAACCGCCTGGCCTTTGGAAGTAGTGCTAGACTTGCTTCGCTCTTTTTGCTCGCACGCGGTTGATCACAGTTCCACCTAACCCATTTGGTTGGGGTGCCCTGGCTTAGTTACTGCAACCAATTCGGCTTTCGCGTGATTGGTTACAGTGCCAACCTAAACTATAATATTGAATATGGAAAGAAAGAAAGAAAATACATTTATTTGCGGCAAACACGACGCATAAAAAAAAAATACAAACAAAAAAACAAATTAACAATTAGGGAGAAAACATGCGTCACATCTACGCAAAACGGCCCTCGCTCGCGTCGCTATCATTCAGGCCGTTAGTTGAACGGCCGCCGTTTAGTTAAAAGGCTAGGTGATTAACTAAACGGCTAATTAAACCAGTTGGCTGCGACATATACATGAGGATCATTCTAAAATTGGCTCAAAAGTACTCAAAACTAGTTTGAAGCAGAGGTCAATGCTTGAGTTTCTTTCTGTAATACGAACCTAGTCTTGGTGACCTACTTTACTTGAAATGTTTTTGGTGGGATTCAAATTTTCTCAAGACTCAAAGAGTTATATTCTATTCTCAACTAGTTGTATTCATGACTGTAATGATAATGATTATTTATTATGCTGTTAATTTATACTTTTTTGTTACCATCTCAAATCGTATTTTGATCAACATACAACCTGATGCTGAATTGCAATTTGCAAAATATTTTGCCATTCTCCTTCAAAGGTTTTACTCTCAAAGTTTGGTTTCTGTAACAGAAATTCAGATGGTGGTGTGTGGTGGTGATTCCGTTTGTGGCGTTCTACCTGACGGGCCTGGTGTTAGAGATGGACGCGCTGTACCTGGTCAAGGCCTTCCTGCTAGTGTGCTTCTACGGCGCGCTGCACTTCCTCAGCAACCTCCTGTTCGACGACGACCTCAAGAACATCTTCCCGCTCAGTGTGTACCTCGCCACCAAGGTAACTTTTCCATCATATTGCTAACTGCTGTCCCGACGAGTTGACGAATTATCGAATAAAAGGGGAAGAAAAGCACGAAAGCAGGAAACGGCCTGATACAAATTAATTGACCAAAGGACATGGCTCAGCTTGTTTGTGGCTTGAGCCCCATCATTGCCCAGGGGTTCGGTACGTGAGAAGGAGGTTTAACCTAAGCTAAGGTCCATTTCAAAATTTTCAAGTATTAATTATGGGTTCTGCTAGATCAACATGAATGAACACTCAATAGAGCTGGAATCTTTAATGCTGAAGTTGTTCAAAACAGAGTATGAAACATGTCTAATTCAAATGCATTCGATTGAAGTGGTGGTGTGTGGTGTGCAGGTGTGGTTCTACATCACGTGGGCGGTGTTCGTGGCGGGCGTGGTGGGCGCGGGCGCCACGCTGCTGTTCGTGCTGTGCTCGGGCGCGCTGTGGTTCACGTTCCTGCGCTCCTGGCGCTCCGACCCTGGCGTCATCTCCGCGTCGCGCCAGGACAAGCTGCGCGTGAGTACTGTAAGGGACTTGAAGAGCCCCTTCACGTCATTAATCACCCATAGGACTTTAACCTTTTAAGCGCTTGGCTAAATATCAATTGCCGTGCCCCTAGCGTGCGGCTATAAATTTTTTGTATTTTATTTTAAATCAGCCTTAAATTGATTAACCACCCTTATCGAATTTAAATAGAACGAAAAAATCGTGCATGTTCACTGTCGCAGAAATACGACACGAGCGGTAGGGGCATGGAAATATGTGTGACATAAATACGACGCAAGCGGTCTAAAGGTTAAATTTATATTGATATAGAACAATGTTACATATTCCCATCTAAACTAGCACTGGCTTATCTAAACAAAAAAACCTAATAAAATATGTGACACCCCGTCTAAGCTTGCTTGAATGTTCGAATGGAACTCAACTAAATTATAGCCAGTCAGCACTATACATGTAAGGTTAGGCTACTAGATAGCCTCTACAGTATGTGGCCCGCTCGTGTCGCAGACCATCATCGAGCTGTCGGAGTCGTCGCGCGGCGGCTTCGAGCCGGCGCGCTTCTGCTCGGCGTGTCTGGTGCGCCGACCGCTGCGCTCCAAGCACTGCTCCGTGTGCAACCGCTGCGTGGCCAAGTTCGACCATCACTGTCCCTGGGTGGGCAACTGCATCGGTGAGTCCCGCCCGGGCGGCGACGGCGCCGCGCGTTTCGCTTACTGAGTGCCGTGTCTCTGTCGCAGGCGCCAAGAACCACCGCTACTTCATCGGGTTCCTGGCGAGCCTGCTGGTGATGTGCGCGTGGATGATATGGGGCGGCGCGCAGTACTTCGCGGCCGTTTGCCCGGTGCCGGACGAGACGGCGCCGGGCGTGGTGTGGTACTGGTGCCGCTGCAACCCCTGGGTGGCCTGGGTCATGCTCAACGCCTTCTTCCACCTGTTCTGGGTGACCGTGCTCACGGGCTGCCAGCTGTACCTGGTGGTGTGCCTGGGCATGACGACCAACGAGCAGCTGAATCGCAGCCGCTACCGGCACTTCGTGGCCCGCAACGGACGCTCGCCCTTCACGCGCGGCCCGCTGCACAACTGCGCCGACTTCTTCGGCTGCCGCGCCTGCGGCCTGCTGGCCCCGCGCGCGCGCGACTGGGCCGCGGCCGGCCTGGACGACGACGCCGACGAGCCCATGCTGCCGCGCGAGCCGCAGCACTACGTGTGAGTGCGGGCCCGCGCTAGTGACGAGGACTTCGTGTAGCGGCCCGGCTCCCGGCCCGCACTCGGCGAGCCTGTGCTTGTCCCGGCCGAGTGCGGGCCGAGGCGCCGCGCGGTCACTAGCGCGAGCCGCACCCGCCTGCGGTCGCAGCACGCGCGGTCACCGCGCCGGGCCTGCGGTCACTAGCGCCAGCCGCACCGGCCTGCGGTCACTAGCGCCAGCCGCACCGGCCTGCGGTCATAGCGCCAGCCGCACCGGCCTGCGGTCACTAGCGCAAGCCGCACCGGCCTGCGGTCACTAGCGCCAGCCGCACCGGCCTGCGGTCACTAGCGCCAGCCGCACCGGCCTGCGGTCATAGCGCCAGCCGCACCGGCCTGCGGTCACTAGCGCAAGCCGCACCGGCCTGCGGTCACTAGCGCCAGCCGCACCGGCCTGCGGTCACTAGCGCCAGCCGCACCGGCCTGCGGTCACTAGCGCCAGCCGCACTGGCCTGCGGTCATAGCGCCAGCCGCACCGGCCTGCGGTCACTAGCGCAAGCCGCACCGGCCTGCGGTCACTAGCGCGAGCCGCACCGGCCTGCGGTCACTAGCGCCAGCCGCACCGGCCTGCGGTCACTAGCGCCAGCCGCACCGGCCTGCGGTCACTAGCGCGAGCCGCACCGGCCTGCGGTCACTAGCGCGAGCCGCACCGGCCTGCGGTCACTAGCGCGAGCCGCACCGGCCTGCGGTCACTAGCGCCAGCCGCACCGGCCTGCGGTCACTAGCGCGAGCCGCACCGGCCTGCGGTCACTAGCGCGAGCCGCATCGGCCTGCGGTCACTAGCGCGAGCCGCACCGGCCTGTGGTCACTAGCGCGAGCCGCATCGGCCTGCGGTCACTAGCGCGAGCCGCACCGGCCTGCGGTCACTAGCGCGAGCCGCATCGGCCTGCGGTCACTAGCGCGAGCCGCACCGGCCTGCGGTCACTAGCGCGAGCCGCACCGGCCTGCGGTCACTAGCGCGAGCCGCATCGGCCTGCGGTCACTAGCGCGAGCCGCACCGGCCTGCGGTCACTAGCGCGAGCCGCACCGGCCTGCGGTCACTAGCGCGAGCCGCATCGGGTCACCGTCAGAATGAACGGTCACTAGGCGTATTTAACGTTGAATTTATGTCCAATAAATGCTTCCCTATTGCTTCTATTTGCTTCTTATTCTCAAACACTTGCTTCCATGGTATTCTAGAAGAAAAAAAACATTTTAAGGGTGACCCTTCATTCTGATGTCAGGACGGCCGGTCACCGAGTCATAGCGACCCTGATAAATAGAAGTATTGAAATTCACGGTGGCCATTAATTACTTCCCGTTTGCTTCTCTCAATGTTTTACAACGACTATACTGTAACTATCACGCCAACAAAGATATCAACAAAAGTGTTGTTTATCAATATTTTTAGCGCCTGACAAAAAAAAATCAAAACTCTTATTTAACATTGCAGTTATGCTTGTGTAGGCGATAAATCTATCGTATTGTATTGGTGGCTTACAGCTAAGTATTATGTTATTAAAAAGAAGTCCCTATCGTATATACAGGGTGTTACGGAAAGGGTATATCAATACAAACGGGTTGAAGAGTGTATCTGGTCTAGAATCTCTGTACAAAATTTCAGCTCAAAAGCAGTAACTTTGAAAATGCTTAATATTTTTTTATTTCGACATCACGGCGCTGCACTGGCGCGCGGCGGCGTGATGTGCGTGTACTAGGCGCACAGACACACTACAGATAATGGATAATGACCCTCGTAGTACGGTGACACGTTTGTTATGATTTCAATTTAGGGAGTGTTCTTATAGGCGCTAGCAACTGTACCTACCTTATTCATTTATTAATAAACGAGGGTAGATTCATTTTTGCTTCAATCATTTGTTATTACTTTGTCGTTATTACTCTAATGTTATCATTGGTAGTTAGTTACTGTTTTTAAGTAAGTAAGTAAGTAAATTTTATTTGCATAGATTGCAGGTACATAAAATAAGATGTTACAATAAGGTGAGTGAGCCTTGTACAATCTACCTTATACAGGGTGTTACGGAAAGGGTATATCAATACAAACGGGTTGAAGAGTGTATCTGGTCTAGAATCTCTGTACAAAATTTCAGCTCAAAAGCATTAACTTTGAAAATACTTAATATTTTTTTTTTATTTCGATTGTTTATTAAATTGAAATCATAACAAACGTGTCACCGCACTACGAGGGTCATTATCCATTACTGTAGTGTGTCTGTGCGCCTAGTACACGCACATCACGCCGCCGCGCGCCAGCACAGCGCCGTGATGTCGAAATAAAAAAATATTAAGCATTTTCAAAGATAATGCTTTTGAGCTGAAATTTTGTACAGAGATTCTAGACCAGATACACTCTTCAACCCGTTTGTATTGATATACCCTTTCTGTAACACCCTGTATAAGGCATGCAAACATTAATGTCCAGTAAATTGAACATTAAATTAAAATAGTCAAAATACATAAAATTATAATTTTAAAACATTAGTTGGCATAGCACATCAAAATATATAAATTAAAAATTAAAAAATTGGATGAATTGAGAAAAACCATTAAATTATTCAATACATAAGTCCATGTCATTTAAAAAGTCATTTACTGAATAATAGCATTTTTCAATCAATAGTAATGTCAGTCTTTTTTTAAAATTTTGTATTGTGTCATGTTTAATTATATTGGGTACTTTATTAAAAATGATGGGGCCCATACTAATAACACTTTTTTTAAGCAAGGCAGTATTACATCTCTCAACGTTTAGTAGGTGTTTATACTGACTTCTTATAGGTCTCTTCCTATTTTCTGACACTGAAGTGAAAAGGTTCATGTTACATTTAACAAAGAGTGCGATTTCTAAAATATAAATACATGGGAACGTTAAAAGTTTTTGGGACTTAAACACAGGAACGCAACTATCCGTCACTTTCATGCTTTAATATTGCCCTTATGCACCGTTTTTGTGCTTTGAACACCTGTTCTCGTAAAGTACAGTTTCCCCAAAAGATTATTCCATATCTTAAAATGGACGCTACTAGACCATGGTATGCAACTACTGTTGTGGCGATGTTGACCTTTTTTGCAAGATTATGGAGGAGATACGCCGACACGCTCAGTTTTTTACATACCTCTTCTGCTTGAGGTTTCCAAGTCAACTGGCTATCTATAATAATACCTAGAAATTTCGCAACTTTTACTTGGTCTATTTTATAGTTATTGTATTCTATCACTATATTCGGTACCCATGTGCGTTGATAAAAGTGCATTAAGTTAGTTTTTTGCAAGTTGATTACTAAATTATTTTCGTCAAGCCAATTCACAATGTCATTAAGTGTAGTATTGATGTCATGTTCGTATTTATTAATGTCTGTACATTTAATTAGTGCGGTACTGTCGTCAGCGAATAAGATCATGGGGTGTTTAATGTTATTAGGTAGGTCATTTATGTATAGCAAGAATAAGAGTGAGCTAAGAACTCCACCCTGAGGTACGCCGTGTCTTACGATTCTTGCTTCGGATTTATATTTTTTCTCCCGCCTAGTGTTGGTGCATATTTTAGAAATTTCCGTGTATTGTTTACGGTCACTTAGATAAGACTTAATAAGATTCAGTACGTTTCCTCTTATTCCGTACATGTAAAGCTTATTTAGTAGGGTTTCGTGATGGACACAATCGAAAGCTTTGGTCATATCTGTAAGAATTGCGCATATTGGTAGTTTTTTTATCAACATTTTCCATTATAACACTTAGTAAGTCGTAAATAGCAATATTTATACCTTTGTTTTTTCTGAAACCTTTCTGTTCCTCACATAGAATATTATATATATGTAGATAAAAACTTATTGATGGATTCATAATTATATTATTTTTTCGATGACTATTGAAAATATGGGAATTAAGGCAATGGGTCTATAATATAATTTAACTGGCGTGTTCTGATAGTTTAGTATTATAAATACAAACTAATATAGTTTTTTTTTTCATAATGAAAAAGGGAAGAAAATTTGTTGTGCCCTTGGAGGAACAAAAGAAAGCGTTTTTACTGTACAAAAATGTTTTCTGTGATCCTAATAATCTTCCACCAGCAAGTGATCCCGTGTTTAAAGAAATTAAATGTGTGTTATCCCGCCCTATTACCGAAAAAGGACTTTTAATTTTTTCTGAATTTATCGCCTACACAAGCATAACTGCAATGTTAAATAAGAGTTTTGCTTTTTTTTTTGTCAGGCGCTAAAAATATTGATAAACAACACTTTTGTTGATATCTTTGTTGGCGTGATAGTTACAGTATAGTCGTTGTAAAACATTGAGAGAAGCAAACGGGAAGTAATTAATGGCCACCGTGAATTTCAATACTTCTATTTATCAGGGTCGCTATGACTCGGTGACCGGCCGTCCTGACATCAGAATGAAGGGTCACCCTTAAAATGTTTTTTTTCTTCTAGAATACCATGGAAGCAATTGTTTGAGAATAAGAAGCAAATAGAAGCAATAGGGAAGCATTTATTGGACATAAATTCAACGTTAAATACGCCTAGTGACCGTTCATTCTGACGGTGACCCGCATCGGCCTGCGGTCGCCGCACGCGCGGTCACCGCGGCCTGCGGTCCACCGGCCATGCCGAACGTCATCACACTCTTCATCTGAGCACTTTTTATCTTTCTTCTTATGTAGTTCACATTATTCATAGATAGAATTAATATTTAATTTATACATATAGACACGTGGCTGCAAGAATTTAATTCTTGTATTTCATTTTATGTTTTTATTGTTTGTATTAATTATTATTTATACATATTTTGAAGTATTTTGGAAGTAGTGCTTGTGGCTCATCGCGAAGTAATGGTCGGCATTCAATCCGTTGCACATGAAGTAATGGTACTGATCATAAACGAAACTTGGTAATATTGTAGTGTACGTGCGGTACGCGGCTGATGGACGCGTGCAGTCTCATTACGAAACGACTTCTAGCTTTGGTCCCAGCGTAAACCTTCGAGCCAGTTTTTGTATTTGGAACCTTATTTTGACCGTGGACTTCTTTGTACATATTTGACAAATTAGGCTCGCTTGCACCACAAGTCACTAAATACGTTTACCGGTAAACGTATTTAGCCATTTCTGGTGCAAGCGAGCTGAACACTCGGGATTTGAAATCAGTTTTCGTATAGAACTTTAATTTTGTTGGAATAAAGTTCAAAATGGGTTCGATCGTTTAAACTTGGGGCTAAAGATAAACCTTGTTTTGTAATAAGGTCGGTGGAGTTTAACGAAAGTCCGGCTTGGCCTCGTCTCAGTCGCTCACACGAGAGTCGCGCAGCGTGCCTTCGTCTCGCCCGCGTGCTGCACTGGGTAGGGAGCGGTGCGGGACGTGACGCGCGTGGGTGACGTCACGCAGGCGTGGCATGTGGCTTACTATTGTATATTGATTTATTTATAAACTGACGAACAAATACTTACCTGACTTTAAGTGTATATTCATTTAGTACAATGTATCGTGTTGAGTTTGATACTGACACGAACCGTAAATTTAAGGTTAGAAATTAATATAAATTATAAGAAACGAAGCTTCCTTCTACTAAGATCGTCCAGTTTTTAATATTTTAAATGTTGAAATACAAGTCATGATACTACTATACAGGGACAAATTAAATCAGTTGGCAAAACAAAAACAAAGGATTTTCTAAACTCATATTGTGAGTAACTTATTGCCACTCCCTGTCCCACTGCTGGGCAAAGGCCTCTTCTCATACAGAGCAGGCACGAGCACTGGCACCACGCTTGCTCGAGCTTCATTGGCGAAATATTAACTATAGCTCCAGGTTGCCTCGCGATGTTTTTCCTTCCCCAGTGTCAGTAATAACCAAGTTAAACTCGGAAAGTACATATGAATTGAAAAAGTCACATTGATACTTGCCCGGATTTGACCCCACGACCTCGTGCATGAGAGGCGAAGCCCTGACCACTGGGCCATCATGACATCAGCAGTCAGCTAATTAAGGGGTCAACAGCCGCGGCGAGTGTAGTTACTCAAAAAATCGAGTTTAGAAAATCAGTACCTTTTGTTTGTCGTGCTTAGATATCGATATCCAGCACGTCGTGGCAGTTTGTCGTGCTTAGATATCGATATCCAGCACGTCGTGGCAGTTTGTCGTGCTTAGATATCGATATCCAGCACGTCGTCGCAGTTTGTCGTGCTTAGATATCGATATCCAGCACGTCGTGGCAGTTTGTCGTGCTTAGATATCGATATCCAGCACGTCGTGGCAGTTTGTCGTGCTTAGATATCGATATCCAGCACGTCGTGGCAGTTTGTCGTGCTTACATATCGATATCCAGCACGTCGTGGCAGTTTGTCGTGCTTAGATATCGATATCCAGCACGTCGTGGCAGTTTGTCGTGCTTAGATATCGATATCCAGCACGTCGTGGCAGTTTGTCGTGCTTAGATATCGATATCCAGCACGTCGTGGCAGTTTGTCGTGCTTAGATATCGATATCCAGCACGTCGTGGCAGTTTGTCGTGCTTAGATATCGATATCCAGCACGTCGTGGCAGTTTGTCGTGCTTAGATATCGATATCCAGCACGTCGTCGCAGTTTGTCGTGCTTACATATCGATATCCAGCACGTCGTGGCAGTTTGTCGTGCTTACATATCGATATCCAGCACGTCGTGGCAGTTTGTCGTGCTTAGATATCGATATCCAGCACGTCGTGGCAGTTTGTCGTGCTTAGATATCGATATCCAGCACGTCGTGGCAGTTTGTCGTGCTTAGATATCGATATCCAGCACGTCGTGGCAGTTTGTCGTGCTTAGATATCGATATCCAGCACGTCGTGGCAGTTTGTCGTGCTTAGATATCGATATCCAGCACGTCGTGGCAGTTTGTCGTGCTTAGATATCGATATCCAGCACGTCGTGGCAGTTTGTCGTGCTTAGATATCGATATCCAGCACGTCGTGGCAGTTTGTCGTGCTTAGATATCGATATCCAGCACGTCGTGGCAGTTTGTCGTGCTTAGATATCGATATCCAGCACGTCGTGGCAGTTTGTCGTGCTTAGATATCGATATCCAGCACGTCGTGGCAGTTTGTCGTGCTTAGATATCGATATCCAGCACGTCGTCGCAGTTTGTCGTGCTTACATATCGATATCCAGCACGTCGTGGCAGTTTGTCGTGCTTACATATCGATATCCAGCACGTCGTGGCAGTTTGTCGTGCTTAGATATCGATATCCAGCACGTCGTGGCAGTTTGTCGTGCTTAGATATCGATATCCAGCACGTCGTGGCAGTTTGTCGTGCTTAGATATCGATATCCAGCACGTCGTGGCAGTTTGTCGTGCTTAGATATCGATATCCAGCACGTCGTGGCAGTTTCGCTCGCTCATTTATTGTGACCCCGAATAACATGTTTGTTTCTATCATCAACGTACAAACGTTTTGCACCTCTCTATTATAATGTTTTCATTGAATGCCAATTTGTCTGAAATCATAATTTATTTGTATACAGTTGTGCTGGTGTAGTGTGTCGCCGTTCGTACACGTCCGGACTTGCTAGCTGGGGTACAGGTTGCCACGGAATCCTAGCAGGCGCCGGACATGGCCGGTGTCCAACCCGTACGACTGTGACATAGACGATCCGTTGTCCGGCAGACAAAACGGACTTTTACAAGCGGCCGAAGTCTCGGTAGCACCACATTCGTGCACTTTCATCAGTTCATGTGGCGCCTAGCGAAGAGTAGCGAGCGCCCGCCCTAGGGACACCGCAGGCTCCTCTGCGAGGCACACAGCAGTCCGCGGCGACTCCGACGCACACGACGCACAAGCTGTCGAGGGAACTCTAGGGACGACCTCGCTCCAGAAATGGAGACTGCGGTGTCGATGAGATTTTGTAAATAAGAGAATTTTTGGTTCTTCGTCATATCATAAAGAATTATTTTTTAATTTAGTAAAATGTACCGCACTTATGATTGAGCACAAGTACAGCCGCTGAAATGATGAGTGCCGCACTCATTGCTAACTGTATGTCAGTACAGTAGTATCGATCTTGTATTTCTCGCGCACGATGCGGTAAGGCGTGTGCGCAGGCGCGAGCTGGCGTGCCAACTGCCGAAGCGAACGTTCTCACTCCGATCAGTTCGGCTCGCGTGCGCGCCGCGATCGGATCTATCACAGTGGCCGGTCGTTTCGTGAGCAGACTTTGTTAGGGGCATCGTGTGTTACTCCATAGAATTCAATGTGTTCTATTTTACTATTTTCTCAAACCCAGATGACTTTAATCTCAAGAATAAATAAGAAGGTTTTTGAATTATTTTATACTAGCTGTTGCCCGCAACTTCTGCGTATATTTTGTATTTCATCATTATTAACCGACTTCAAAATATGGTTCACAAAAACCGTGTAGGTACCATGGGATGGGTGGTCCCATATTTTGGTCGTTTCGATGACTGGCTTTTGAGTTAGCTACAATAATACGCATTGTTTGTACTTCAGCTACGTTGATGATGTTATAATGCCACTAGATGCAATGTCAAAGCAACAATTTATGTGGGATACCACAACCGAAAACAAAACCGGCAAGTGCGTGTCGGACCACACACAATGAAGGGTTCTGTAGTTGGAATGAATTTATCCCAAGAACAAACTTAAAATTGTAGTTGAAAATCATGTTCTCCCATACATTGCAACTGCAAATTTAAGTTGGTCGACTATTACTCGTAAACTTGTAAAGCCTACTTAGCTGTGATAGTTTTCCTTTTAATTTCGTTATATATGCAGCCAAGTCTTAATCGGTCAAAAGTACTTTTAACTGAAAATATCAGGCAAAAGTAATTTTAACTGAACACGTTGGTCAAAAGTACCTAGTTTTGATTATTTGACGCATGCGCTAGATGAAGTAACAAAAAACTGGCCAAGTGTAAGTCGGACTCGTGCACTATGGGGTTCCGTACCCCAAAAACTGAATAGTTAAGTAACTTTAAATTTATTACTTGCCATGACAGAGGTCACAAGTTCTTAACACGTATTCTGTGAACATTTCAACAGGCTACCCATTACAATTACAAAGATATTGCCCTGTGGTAGACCGTGTCATCGTCCTCAGCTAAATAAACACTTGCTTAGGTTGAGTGCAAACTTGCGCTGGCACGCGTTCTGGTGGCGCCTATCACATCCGCAGCCACTCTCTCTGCTACGTCTTACTGGACATCGCCATTCTGGGGCAGACTAGCGGTTAGCGCGATTCAGCAGGCGTGCTTAAAACGTGTCAGAAAAGGCTCTTATCGTAGTGTAACCTGGTCTGTGCGGCCACTGCCGTGTTCGTGGTGTGCACCAGGCCCAGTCTGCTGGAGCTGACGTATCTCGGAGGCGAGCACATCACCACTACTCGTGTACAATAGCCGGTGCATGCGTTTGCGCACACGTACTTTACATAGGTACTTTTTCCCTACATAAACCTCTGCCGACGCCACAGAATACTTAATAACAGAAGACCTGTAAAGATGATGTTTAATCTTTACAGGTCTTCCAACCGGGTTAAAACGGTTGACAAATTGAAAAATTAACAATAATAGCAATATATTCGTTGGGCAATCGACATCGTTGTCGATAGCCTACGTTAGTGGAGCTTCACAATCACATCACTATCTCAGTGGCGGATTTACACATTTGCCGCCAGTAGGCTAGGCATTAAAATTTTGCCGCCTCTACCGACCTCTACAATAATGTCCCATGTCTTTTGTATACTGCTTCGCCTTTTCTTCAAAATACTTAAAATGTTCTCGTTCATCAGCGTTCATTAGCATCAAGCATTGATGTATAAAAATAGGGAGATTAGGTACGCGCTCCTCGACGTGGACCGCATACATTGTGTTGCGGGAACACAAATAACACAATCGACCTTAGTCTCAATCGAACTGGCGTTTGTGTTGCACATGTGTAGCACATTAAGTAAAATTACCGTAATCGTCTAAATAAGCAGCAACGATGCCTTCCTGTGCTTTTAAAATGTGCACAAATAGTTCAAAAAACAAAAACAAGTTCCACGGGATTACTTTTCACTCGTAAGTACACCCAAAAATGTTGAAAATTATAATAATATTTAGTGTTTGCTTCGTCATATGTCATTCATAATCGTAAACATTCGGCCAACATTCGGCGGCTAACGCGATTTCGCTTGCACAACAGTGCCAGCTCCTATCTCCGTCCTTGTCTATGTCAGCGCAAGCGACAGTACCGTCAACAAAAAACGTCTCGAATTTAATATTTGAATAATATTTAATTTGATTTTTACTTACCTACTTAGAGGTAATTTGTTTACATTTGTAACGTCAACACAATAGATATACCTACTTTGTAAGATGTTCCTGATATTTTTTCATATCTAAATTTATTTATACCACCCTCGGACCCTGATCTTGTGCAATTTATCACAATTATTTAACAAAAATAAAAAATTATGAGTAATTTGTTTACATAGCATATAATAATAAAACAAATCTGTTTAAAATTCTAATTAAGGACTTTCTAACTGACGATTCGGTGTATTATAATTATCATAGCAGACCTTCCGCAGCTTGCACCAATGTGCGAAGATAGGGTCTCGTTGCCGATAGGCACCATGGTGCCATGTGACTAAGTGAGCCAAGCGAAGTGACAGAAATTAATTATACTAGAGTATTATTTCATTTCGATATTTATTTGCTGACGGTACCTACATTACTTTACGGGGAATTCCGGAATGGGTATTCCCCGCAATAGTTTTTTCTTATTGGTTATGGGTACGTAATAGTGACAATTATTGTTATCTCGTTCCCTCTACAGCCCGCGTAATATGTCTCTCTATTTCGGTTGTTGAGCACATGACGCACGACATCGGGAAATGTAGTTGTGTGAGTGTGTTTACATGTAAGTGTTTCTAGTCCGTTTAATGTTTACGTGAAGTTAGAGAGTGGTCTATCTTCCTATTTTTATACATCAATGGCATCAAGAAAAAGTAGAAAAACTTGCAAAGAGATTTGTAAAGATCGGCAACTGTGATAAAATCTACGGTAAAGCCTGAATTTGAGCATTCACTTTGTTTATTCTTTCCAAAAAAACATGGTAGGTACATAAATATTAGTCGTTTTAATTTCAGTAAGACATTTAAAAAAAAATTTAGCCCCTAATTTGCCGCCCCTAAAATCTGCCGCCCTAGGCTTCAGCCTACTCAGCCTATTGGTAAATCTGCGACTGATCCATCTCGCCGCAAGACACAGCGGCCGTACTATGCGACGCTCCGCAAAAATAAAGTATCGTTTTGTAATTTTTACATTGCTTGTCCAGTCACTTGGCGACATACAAAAATAGTACAGCCGCTGCGATATTTGAAAACAAAAATAACGTAGTAAAAGCAAGAAATATTTTACGATTTGTTGTTTTTCATGATTTTAAAAACAAATACAGTAAAATACGTTTACTTACATAATAATAATTATTATGGTAAGAAAGTGATTCCATGAGATACGAAGTTTTTGACTTCGGTTTTTACAGGAAACGACTGTACAACTCTGCATTTTATCCCAATCACTGTCGAAAGCGTACTAGTTCGCGGAGACGGCTATTTGCCGAGTACTGGCCCATGTTGCTTATGACGCGTGGACACAGACACGCCCCTTGCCACTTGTTTTTTACATTTCTATGGTCCGAAGGCACTGTGTGTACTGTGTACGTGTACGGCTCTGGCCGTGAGTCGTCACGTGCTAAACTGCTAATAGCATAGTCAGCCTATAATGTTCCCACTGCTGGGACACAACTGCTTATTATATAAATAAATAGGTACTATTTATTTATAACGAGATAACCCCCAGATGCCATTACATAATTGATGCAGTATTAAGTTTCTTAAGCTAGTAGAAGTATCGCTCGGCTTTAATGAATATATATTGTAAATTAAAGCATGTATAATGAGAGCAATCCGTAGATCGGCCTTTAACACTTAACGCGTTTCTAAATGTGCGCTTTGTTGAACTTTACTGTATAAAGTCCGTTGTAAATTATTTTGAATTAATCTAAAATAAAAATATCTTTTAACTATAGTATTAAAATATCAAATTTAAGAGCTTACAATAATATCATTGTTTGTGTAAGACGCTTGGATAAATATGTATATTATAAGTACTGCTGGTAACGTAGAACGATGATGGCACTTGATACGACGCTCTACTGCGCAGAGGAGCGCCGCGCGCGCGTGATTCGCCCGCGCGTCTGATCGCACGCGCGCCTGCAACCTGCCTGCGGTAACAGAATAAATAGTACAAGCTGCGGTGCCGAGCTCGCACAGGCGCCACTGGCGGTGTGTAGCCGTTTACGTACGTCGCGTCTGCGGGACGTTTAACCATGGGAAGGGATTTTCTTTTCACTCTTCTATTTAGATATTAACGTGTATAGGATAATACTATTGTATTATATAAAAAAACGAAACCAAAATGCATTTAATGTCAATAAATACCTAAAGTTAAAAATCGTTTTTTTTTTTAAATAACGTTAGGTATGTGGGTTGCTCCATGTAAAATACTGATATTTAGCTGCATCCGGTTAGACTGGAAGCCGAGCCCAAGTTCCCAACATAGTTGAGCAAAGACTGTGCCAGAGCAATGGCGTGATTCTGATATCATACTTTAGCATATAACGGGGATCCCAACCGGGGTTCTCGATGCAGGCAACTACAGGCCAATTAGCCTTCCAAGTGTGTGTGTTGAAAGATATCGATTCTGACCAACCAGTGGAACACAATACAGAACCTATAAAAACACTACAAAGTGATACTTAAATAACTTTAATTTCGGAAGTCGGTGTCAAAAAACGAAAATGCGGAACCAACGACACCGACTTCCGAAATTAAAGTTATTTATAACTTTGTAGCGTTTATTTTTTAAATCGGTTGTTTTGTTATGTACCGGTGTTATACAGGGTGAAATTGAAAACACGCGACAAATCGAAATGGGAGATTGTACTCATCATTATGAACAACTTTTACTATGAGACCAAACCTGAAATCGCAAAAAAAAAATCAGCTGTTCCCCACATTTATGTTCACATAACTCATCAAAATGTAGGGAAGAGCTATAGGAGAATGACCATCAGTTATTGGGATATCGAAACTTTGGTAAGCTGTTTGAATAAATTAGTGTTCCAATATTTGTATTCGTTCACTATGAGCTGTACTGGTGTGGGTGAATCTGCTGGCTGGGGATCGATGGCTGCAGTTTGTAGGACATGTAATGTGTGACCAGTTGACGGGCTAGTATATACATTATCCAGATAGGATATTCCGCTTACCTAATATTATTTGTCTTGGAGAACCTTCGCTTACTTTATTTTTCGTTGGCTTTTCACCCTCACATGACAACAACATTTTCCTGGATCGCTTCATGTTCCATTCACTTTCTCTTCGCATTTGCATAAAAACTCATCTAAACATAGAGGGCGCCATATTCAATTTAATGTGACGTCTCATAGCCTATAACCAGCAGCGGATGGTCAAGACGCTTCCAACGATACCTCATTTGTCAAATTATTACAAGCAGTTTAGAAGTTATGAGGGAACAGATGAACATACATACGTACATACATACCGGTCAAAATCATAACCCTCCTTTTTGCTTCGCCGTAGTCGGGTAAAAACAAAGTCGCTCCCACTGTCTGTAAGCTTAGATCTTTTATTTAAATTACGCAACAGATTTTAATGCATTTTTCAGAAATAGATAGAGTGATTCAAGAGGAACGTTTACATGTATAATACATGCATATTATAATAGAGAAAAGCCGAGAAATTTAAAGATTTGATTGAATATCTTAAAAAGATTGATAAAAAAGTCCGCGAAGGCATATATTTATCTCCTAAGGATAACCCACAGTAGGTAACCATTTTTATCTTTTACATATTACAAAAAAAAAATGGGTTTTATTTACCAAGCTATTTTAAACAATACAGTATTATTCCTTATCCAATTAAATAAATAAGATACGTTGTGTATTTCATGTAGATCAAAATGGGTGCGCCAAAGTTCACCTAAATTTTCAACTCCGATAATTGGAAATCCGAAAATGTTCTTCCTAACATTTTTCATCCTAACAATCACAATTCCTAATTACTCGGTCTCTAATGTTCATAATTCCTAATCCTAATCATTCAACTTCATAATGTCAGTAGCAATAAACATCTATTATACTTTTATTTGTTTTCCTATATTTTCTCAACATAACCATCTTTTACACTATTATTCAAAGTCATATCTTTTTTGTTTAGATCGTCAACATAGGATGCAAAAGCGAGCAAAGGGCACCCCGAGGTTCGGTTTGGTTAGGTTACACAGAAATAGGGGCCCCGCGAAGCGGGGCTCCGTCGACATAGGATGCAAGGGCGAGCGAAGGGCACCCCGAGGTTTGGTTTGGTTAGGTTACTTTAAACCCTTTACACAAAAATAGGGGCCCCGCGAAGCGGGGTCCGCCGACATAGGATGACATAGGATAAAAAAAAAGTTTTTATCATATTAGACTAAATAGGTTTTATGTCTATTGAGTGATATATCAAACGATTTTATATTAATTGTCTGTTATTCTTATAGAAATTAGTTACATTAAAATTACATCAATCGTTTATTATAATAACTGATCATTATATCAAATAAAATTATGGGTTCAGTTGTTATATCTTGTAAATATTAGAGGTTTTGTAATTATATCATAGGTATATTACTTACCCGTATAAACTCCCAGGCCATGAAAATATTATGGTAATTATGTTTAGGGATAAAAGCGTTATTATGATAAAAAACAGTAGGAGTTTAAAATATTTACATTAATGATATTATTAATTACAATTTTCGGAAACATGAGTGTTATGAACATCGCTGGTAGCACTACAAATACTTAGTATGAATGAAAACTTTAGGATGAAAAATTTTAGGAAGAGTGATCATTCGGATTACAAATCGTTAGGAAGAACAATTTCGGGTAAAGAACTTTAGTTGAGCCAATATGGACCCGATCAAAATCGCCCTTTACAGCATATCATTAAAATTAATACCTTAGAACTTAGAAGATATCAGAGATTTAAAAAGCGGGGGCTTAGCGGCTGGCGATGGCGGGGCGGTATGGAGTTCGCTGGGTCAGCTAGTAGGTATACCTACCTAATAAAGTTACAAATCGTTTTTTTATATTGATAGGTATGTAGGTACCGACCGACGCAGTTTAACAGAATTCAAGGACTGCTCAAAGGTTTTGGTTACCACTGACACTGTGCCACTGACGTGCGGTGACTACTGAGAGACCTTCATGCTGCCACAGAATACTTAAAGTACTGCGTACAGAAAGGCCACTCCCTTCCCCGCACTAACATCAGTTACCGCACCTCACCCCGCACTTCGATGTGTTCGTCGCCTGCTCTTTAACAATGGCGCTCGCATACACAAGAACCGCAGCGCTGTACCTACCTACTGCTGGTCACACGAACACATTATTTTTTTAAAGTTTTATATTTTGTGTTAATCACGATGGTTGTATATTGTGCATTATTTGGATGCTTATCTTCATCGAGGAACGATAAAGACAGGAGTTTCTTTCGGTTCCCGAAACATGAAAGAAGGTAAGGAACAGCAACTCAAATATCCTTTAAACCCATAAAAAATAAAAGCTAGTATATTACAGACAAACAAGTTAAGCCAGTGTTGTGATAATTTATTTTCATAATTTTCTCTATTATTCATTTATTTTCCAAGTTTTCTTCGTTTTAGAACAATTAAAACTTCCGTAATATTAACATACCAAATTGCTCTCTCTCTTTATTGTCTTAGTTATGTCTCTTTCTTTCACGTTCTATTCGTTCTTCGACTTGAAAAGTAGTACAATAGAAATGTTATTAATTAGATTTCTGTGAGTACCTAGTGTCGCGGCGCGCGGCGCCCCATTGTTGCATACGTTCGGGCAGCGCCGCCGCCTACGCAATACTGCGCCAGCCAGCCCTACTAGATTTCACGCACACATTTACACGTATACAAACGTCATTTGTCAATGTAGTGGTAGTAGGTAATTATTTTGCGAGCGTTGTATGGAGTGTCCGGGGTGTGATGCTGCTGTGCTACGACAACGAGGAGGTGTACGCTGTAGGTTTTGAAATGTGAGAAAATAATCAACGAACGATACGATTGAACGTATTTTTTTTGATTGTGTTGAAGCTTGAATTTTTCACCGTCAATTTAATGGCGGTGGCGGTAGTACTTCAGAGAAGTGACGTAATCGCCTGTTAGTGTCATCTCGATTACGAATCCATAAAAACTGAAATTGATAACTTCGATTTTGCCGCTGGTCTATGTATTCAGGATCCAGACCTCGCAACGAATTTTCTGGTTGATTACTTGCAGAAAGTACTGATCAAGCATAGTAAAACTGTATATACATCTAACAGAAAAACAGTTCTGAAACCTTGGATGACTGTTGGTCTAGTCCGTTGTCTAAGACATCGTGATGAGATGCATCGAAAGGCCAAAGCCCAACCTGACAATTTACTCTTAAAAATTTCATATAATCGATACCGCAATTTCTGCAATGCATTGCTAAGAAAACTCAAACAAGCATATGAAAAGTCACAGTTATTGAAAGCGAAAAATAACCCTAAGGCCACGTGGAAGGTAATTAAAAATATCACTAATAGTTATTGCGTTAAACAATCGCCCGGCGCACTGTTAAAATTGAAACCCGATCCAACTGCCTCTATTAATAACGTAAATAATTTCTTTGTGAATATTGGTAAGAATCTTGCGACAAAATTCACCCCTCTCAGTCTCAGCACCGTCTCTATCCCTTCCCCATCACCACTGAACTCATTGGTCATTCCCTTAGTTGATGAAGAACAGGTTATAAGCATAATTCAGAGTTTGCGCAGTGACTGTGCGGTTGGCTGGGACTACATACCTGCCAAAATACTTCGCCAATCCAGTAGGTCTCTCGCTCCTATAATAACTAACATCTGTAACTGTGCTATAAATTCGGGAATTTTCCCAAAAGCTTTTAAGCGTGCAGTAGTGCACCCAATATACAAGGCTGGGGCAAGAGACGATGTTTCCAATTATCGACCCATATCTGTACTCAGCGCACTCTCCAAAATTCTAGAACGTATTCTTAATAATTCCCTGACTAAATTCCTTGCAAAATATAATATCTTATCACCAAAACAATACGGATTTCGAACTGGTATCTCAACCGAGGATGCGGTGTTGGACTTTGTTAACAGTCTGGTGGATAAGCTGGATAATCGTTTTAAATGCTACGGAATCTTTCTAGACCTCACTAAGGCCTTCGATACCGTCTCAATCCCTAGACTGATGGCGAAAATGGAGCACATTGGAATACGTGGCTTGGCTCTTGATATTTTTAAAAGTTACCTGAGTGGCCGTAGTCAATGCGTAAGGGTTGAAGACATTGTCAGTGCAGAGGAACCGGTTTGCTATGGCATACCTCAAGGCAGTATTTTGGGGCCCACCCTCTTTCAAATTTACATTAATGACCTCTGCCAGCTGCCTGTCCATCACTGTGATATATTCACTTACGCTGATGATACGGCACTCCTTATTTATGACAGTGACTGGTCCAAGGCGACTGACAGGGTTGAAGCTTCATTGCGTAGTATAGTGAACTGGCTAAGCAACAACATGCTGATACTGAATATTGCAAAAACGAAAGTCATACAGTTCTCTCCATCAAACTCCACCAAGCCTCCAACCACTACAGATATAATCCCACATGTGTGTACAGATCCTACACAATGTGAATGTGTTAGCCTCTCTTTGGTACCTCACATCAAATATCTAGGAGTCCATATACAACATTATTTTTAGTATATGCGAAACCCGAAACACGTGTCTAGTATTTTTATGTAAAGAATCTATTTACAAAATTTCAAAACTGTATCATGAATAATCACAAAGTTATAAGCTTGTTATGTTACCTGTTTGTCCTTACAAAAACATGGTCATCCACACGCCGCCGCCGCTTGCGTTCGGGCGATTGTATTGTAATTAACTGGTGATAACATTTGCCATCACACTTGCAGGCTTTGGACTGTCGTAATGGTCAAGTGTAGGTTGTTATTATAATGTACTTTATTCGTAAATAAATGCAGCCGTAAGCTACGAATAAGTAATTACTTATTCGTAAGCCGTAAGTGATACAATGTAGTCAATGCGATTTGTTGCACCTTATGTTAACCACTTAAAGTTCAAAGTGGATGAAAAGTGTTAAACATCGTATTACTTAACCACAGCAGGCTGTAGGTACAAATAATAACTTTCTACAATTAACCATCTTGGCGTGTTTAAAAATGTTACACGACACTTTTTACATACGATAGGTACACGATCAACCGAAACACAACTTGTAAGGCCCGCGGCGGCCGCGCGCTCGCGATTATGCAGTTGGACGGGAACGCGAACACGTGCGCGCCTACCTGTGGTACCCGGGCGACTGAAGGGGTTGCTGCACCCCCGCCCCGGTCGCCCCGCTCGCTGTGCGCCCGCGCCGCTATTGTTGTACCTACTTAGTGTCGCTCCTCGAACACAGAGTACACTATAATATACCTCCTCGAACGCGTCGCTCTCGTGGTGTCCAAGCTTTAACCTTTTTAGGGTTCCGTACCTCAAAAGGAAAAAACGGAACCCTTATAGGATCACTTTGTTGTCCGTCTGTCCGTCCGTCCGTCTGTCAAGACCCTTTTTCTCAGGAACGCGTGGAGGTATGAAGGTGAAATTTATATCAATTACTCAGGTCTACTGTCCCTTGAAGCTGTGAAAAAATCAAACTTCTAAGCCAACGCAATCAAAAGATACAGCCGTTTATGCCGCAAATTTCTGCAAATTTTCGAAACTCGCACGGGAATCAAAACCTACAGGGTACTTCCCGTGAACTTAGAATCTTGAAATTTGGTACTAAGTAACGTCTTATAGTACAGATAAAGGAAAAATTGCGAAAACCGTAAATTTTTAGTTACATCATATAATAAAAAATATTTTTGAAAATTTTAAAGTTACTTCTTTTCTCATGAACGCGTATAGGTATTAAATTGAAATTAATATCAAATACTCAGGTCTATAATACCTTGAAGCTGTAACAAAATGAAACTTCTATGTCAACGCAATCAAAAGAAACGGCAATTTAAGCCGCATATTTTCAAACTCGCAACTACTCGCAAGGGAATCAAAACCTAAAGGGTACTTCCAGTCGACCTGGAATCTTGAAATTTGGCATGAAGCAATGTTTTATAGCACACATAACGGAAAAGGTCCGAAAACCTTAAATTTTTATACGGAACCCTCGGTGCGCGAGTCCGACTCGCACTTGGCCGGTTTTTTTAAATATTTTTGGGCCAAAATATAACATGGGGTAAAAATTATTGGAATCGATTCAGTTACTTATTCTGAACAAACTATATTCAGGTTTCGCATAATATACTAAAAATAATGTTGTAGACGAAAAGCTCGACTGGCGTACTCACATAGACGCTTTATGTTCCAGGCTTCGTAAGCTTATTTATTTATTTAAAGATCTACGACATTCTGCGGACAAGGAGACATCAACAATGGTTTACCGCTCGTTATGTGAATCTATAATTACCTACTGCATTCCAGTATGGGGAGGGACCTTTAAAACAGCTATGCTTAGAGCGGAACGGGCACAACGGGCTGTACTTAAAGTGATGTCCTTCAAAAAACAAACCTATCCCACCGGACAGTTGTACTCAGAAGCCCAAGTCCTTACAGTTCGTCAATTGTATATACTCCGTACCGTCCTACGTAAACACACTATGTTACCAATAAGTTCAGAGGCAATAATTAGACGCACTGGCTTTCCAGTTTGCAAAGTCACCACATGTCGCACTGCTCTCGCGTCCAGACACTTTTCTGCATTAAGCTCAAAGATCTACAACCGGGTTAATAAATCTATGTCGATTTATAAGCTAACGTTATATAGGGTAAAGCAAATTTTAAGACCTTGGCTTCAGTCCTTAAGTTATGACGACACTGAGAAGTTAATTTTATCAATATCTTAAAAGACGCTTAGAATTAATAAAATACATTAAGATACTCATACACAAACTTGCCATCACACATACACACACACACCCCTACACACCCCCCCCCCCCACACACACACACGCGCGCGTAATCACACGCCCGCTTTGTTTCTTTTTAACCCCCGACGCAAAAACGACGGGGTGTTATAAGTTTGACGTGTCTGTGTGTGTGTGTGTGTGTGTGTGTGTGTGTGTGTGTGTGTGTGTCTGTCTGTGGCATCGTAGCTCCCGAACGGATGAACCAATTTTGATTTTGTTTTTTTTGTTTGAAAGGTGAATTAGTCGCGAGTGTTCTTAGCTATGTTTGAAGAAAATCGGTCCAAGATGGCCGCCGCCAGAAAATGGCGGATTACATATTTTTTCACAACTCCCTCAATATTGGGTATCAAATGAAAGGGCTTGACTAGTAGAATACTATACACTATTACAAATTTCAAATCTAAGATGGCCGCCACCAGAAATGGCGAATTCACAGAGGAATACGTTAGTATGGAATGAACGCCAACGACCACGAGTACCTAACTAGCTTCGCTTCACTGTGGTAAAAAAATACGTACAGCTGCGCAGATTTCGGCTAGTCACATGTGGATCGTATAGTATGTTTACTAGTAATATAATATTATAAAGTTTAAAAAGCAAGAAATAAAAATTTAATTAAAAATTTAAAAAACCCCCGACTCAAACAAAAACCTCTAAAAAGTAAAATAATAATATATATTAGCCCTTTAAGTTTAATATAAGTTGCAGGAAATATTTTGATCCAAGCGTCCTCATGTCGGGGGACGGCTAATGAAAACGCCAAACAGATGAGGCTTAAACCCAGCAATAATGAATGTAGCTATTGTAGAAACATAACTGCTGTTAACTTCCAATTTTCATTAGCTGTCCCCCGACGTGAGGACGCATGGATCAAAATATTTCCTGCAACTTATATTAAACTTAAAGGGCTAATATATATTATTATTTTACTTTTTAGAGGTTTTTGTTTTTATTGTTTAGTTTTACTGTTTCAATACCTACTGTTTGTTACCTACTATTTGTATTTTATTACATAAAAATTGAAATGTGTATTGATGTAAAGCGGTGATCACTGATTCCTGTAACACAGGTTCGCCTAGCACGGGAGTCAGGGCTTCACATGTACGGTTCTAATATTTTTATGTCAATAAAGATTATTATTATTATTATTATTATCTTCGCTTAGCGGTTTTAAAATGCATCAAACTTAGCAAATTTTTTAAACTATGTAGGTACTTAATTGCAAAGCAATTTTTCGGTTCACATGCTGGCAGGTGGTTTTCAGATTATATATATTTAAAATGTTTTGCACACGACTCTAATTAAAACTCTTTATCGTGTTTTTACTTCTGGTATCAGATAATTTTGTGATTCGAAGCAGAACTAAGCCCACCGCTTGCGCGACGCCTCGCGCCTGTGTGCGTGCTCCCGCGTCTTGCGCAGTCGCTTCCTCGCCCCGCGCAGGCGCACCCCCGCCCCGGCCACCGAGCCGCGACTCAGCCAGTGGAATCAGCTGGGCAATTACTGGCCTCTATCTGATTGCACCATAGAAATGTAAATATCTATGGCTTGCACGCAGAACTCACCAGTGTTATTGAAGTAATTTTATAGAACCTTTTGCTTTGTCAGACAGCATGACCTTGCGAGTTAGCGGACGTAATCATCGGGACAGTACCGTAATCTTTTAAAACCTCGTCCGAATGATAAAGAGTTAAATTCCGACTAAATGATAAAGCTAAATAACTTATTATAACAATCGGGATCTTTGACCGCCAATTGAATGGCCTACCGACATAATGAAAGCCATGCAACAGGCAGGAGGTACGTAATAGTACTTCTTGCGTGTAAGACAAAACAGTGATCCTGTTGAAGGGGGGCAGGGCCGCAGGCTCCCTCTGTATACCGTGGGGAGAACGCGACCTTAACACTAATTTCTAATTAGTAAAATCGGAAATTTTATCAGCCTTGGGTAATTTAGGAACAGTCACAGTGGTCTCTGCCTGCTCGAGGAGGCTTTTAATCTCGTCGGGCACCTGTCGCTAGCTGTTGGTGACGCCCTAGTCCCAACAACCTTTCAGGTATTCTGCAAACCAGTATGGCGTCCGGCACCGGTGTTCTACCATAGATGCGAGCTGTCGAAGCAGGAAGTGTCCGTGTCCCAGTGCTGAGGTTTAATTTTTATTAATCTACACTGAATTTATAATACCTACGTTGTACTAGGTCTATAGTTAGTAGGTACGCCTGTGGTCCCAGCATACCCATGCGACCGGTAGGTACTACGCTTATGTGGGCTGGGGCGGTGGCGGTGGCGTTCTTCAGACGGAGATAACGTGTGGGGTTCCACGGGGGTCGGTTCTAGGTCCTCTCTGTAGACCGTCGTTGGTTACGCAGACAATTGACAAAACAAACTGCAGTTTGCTTTTTAATGGTCCCTATTCCTTCAACTGACAGTATTCATGATGTCGATGGAGTAGGTACTCACACAAAGGGCTTACACGCCTAATCGACAATCATCGGCGACGCGTGGTGATGCATGAACATTCAAATGAGAGATAACCTCCACGCCTGGCTGACAAAGATATAGCAGCGCACGATATAGGCGGCAGCTCAGCGGCGTTCGGCACAGTCGGACTTGACACGAGCACGACGCGACGGCGCTCCGCACAGGCGCCACTTTGTCACCTCTAGGCCTAGCACACTGCTACTGAACCGGTACGTGCATCATAACATAACAAGATAGGTACGAGTAGGTAGACCAAAGTCAAAGATGATAACTTTCATTATATTAATATTATGATAACAAAGTGTTAAAAAATTGTCAGAGCAGCTCTTTGTTTACATGATTCCGGGCAAAGGCAAAGGGACGCACTTTTTCTGCAAATTCAAACTCTTTATTTATTTGTATACAGGTGTAATGTAGTGGTACATGACGGTGCAAAATAAAACAAAATATTTTGTGTCACTATGTGCCTTGCAAGGCGTACAAATATTGCTTACACAGTAGGTAATGGGTGTTCACTACTGTACGTAGGCCATATCATTGTAAAAATACTTCCAAGTAACAGTCTTACATATTTAGCAATACCATAAACAAAGAAAATAGTACAAATTAAGGTAGGTAACAAATATTATTAACTAAACTTATTAAGTACTAACAAAGTAGGTAATTAATAAATCTGAGAAAATTGTACTTATTACGGATTTTATGTATTTTCTTCTAAATATTCATTTAGAGTAATAATAATGCTTTCTGTAGCAGGAACCTATGGAGTGTTTTTAGGGTTCTGTACCCAAAGGGTAAAAACGGGACCCTATTACTAAGACTCCACTTTCCGTCTGTCTGTCTGTCTGTTACCAGGCTGTATCTCATGAACCGTGATAGCTAGACAGTAGAAATTTTCACAGATGATATATTTCTGTAGCCGCTATAACAACAAATACCAACTAAAAACAGAATAAAATTTAAATATTTAAGGGGGCTCCCAAACAACGGACGTGATTTTTTTGCCGTTTTTTGCTCGATATTAATAACGGCAACAGTTAGACGTTTGAAATGTTACAGAATATGCACTTAGTTGTATATTCACTTTAAAAATAAATAATTAAAATAAAATAAATTAAGGGGGGCTCCCATACAAAAAACGTGATTTTTTTATAGGTATATTGTACAGTGGTACGGGACCCTTCGTGTAGCCGGTTTTTTTGTTTACTTTTTAGATGCACTAAGATATTACCTAAAAACTGATGTCAAAACCTGAGCTCTAAGTCAAAACTTTAGGAGTTGTGATTATTAGAATATGACCCTTTACTTTAAAGATCCTGACAAGTACCTAGAAGGAAAATAAAGAATAATGTACAATTTAAAAAGGTACACAGATTATTACATTTTTATGCCTCCTCTAGGACCTCTACATCGGTACCTAGTTATTGCAAAATATTAAATGAATCCAGCCGTACTCAGTAAATAAAAAATGGCCGCCATTTTAAAACAGTAGCTGTAGGGGCAAAATGTCTTATTGTGGTAGATTTGTCGATAAAATTGATCATATTGCTTCGCTTAACGGGTCGGACGCCGGGACCAGACACACCGTAATAATCACAGAATACTTAGTATAATATAAGGTCGGAAGTGTTCATAAGTTTAAATTGTTAAAAAAGGTTTGGCTACTGTCAGTGCTTTGGATCATGCATACTGCACGGAGACACTTTTTTTGGGCTATAAGGCCAATTCCCTATCCATAGAATTACCTCGAAATATTATGCCGTGCCGCAGTGAGGTGGAGACGTATACAGGCGTGGTATGCGCAAAGATCGTCGATTGGCAAACATAGCAATATTGATTTATCGCGGATCAGGGCTATCAGGGGATATCGCACGATCTCCTACGAGGCGGCTTGTGCATTGGCCGGATGTTCGCCTTGGGGCCTCGAGACGATAGCCCTCGCGTCACTGTACTGGTGGCGCAGGAGCCCTCGGACGCTCAGTGTCGTCACTGCGTCGACTGTCGGGAGGACACGGCGCGGCGGCGTGGCATACGCTGGCAGAGTGTGCCGCATGGTAGGAGTCGCGCCGTGCCCTCGTATCAGAAGTCGTACCCGACCTGTCGCCGCCGGCCGTCGCTGGTTAGGAGCGCCGACTCGTATGAAGCAGTGATCTCCTTCTGTGAAGCCGTCATTTCGCAGAAGGAGGCTGCGGAAAGGAAGAGGGAGATCGAGACCACTCTCCCGATCCGCAGCAGGTGGACCGGGCGTCGGCGGATGGCGAGCAACGCCCTATTCCAACCCCCATAAATAGGTCCTGAGGGACGGCGGACTCGAGGACGTCTGCCGCACCCCGCACCCCATCCAGCAGGACACGAGGCGGCGGCGCGAAGTGTTCCACACGTGCCCCTACTGGACGTCGCGGGGGGACTCTTACTCACTCCCCCCGCGGGCCTGGGGTGGCCTGCACCAGCCGGGGATCGTGGAAAGCGCACAAGTCCCCATGATCCCCGGTCCAAACTTAGAACCGTAGAAACTTAAATGTATTCATTTATTTTCTAGTTGTTATTGTGATGACAATTTTGAAGCGCCTGTGTGTTAATAGAGTCTTGTTATTGCATAGCAAACATGTCCGGCATGTCGGCGTTGTCGACAATGGCGGAGCTGGCGGCGCGTCACTCGCCGGACGCGCACGACTCCGACGACCCATGCGCCTCGCACGACCACGCCATGGTGGTCAGTATACCAGTAGTACACAGTACACACCTAGATTCCGACCGGAAATAGGTTTCGTTTTTGTCGAAAACAAAAAATAATTGTTTTTCAATACTTAAGTTTTTCTTTGGTAATAAAAGTAAGAGAAATGCAGTGTATTCAATTCAATCATTACTTAATAATATAAAATCACACGAAGCTTTGTACTTTTCTCTATGACATAGTTATTAGTATAGTCTAACAATAACAACGCGTGTGTCGAGGCCGAGAGGGAGGACATAATAACTTGCATGTGCGCAGTTCCACTCGTGCGTGTGCACGGAGATCCTGTTCAAAGGCTGGAACACGACCAACGAGCTGCAGCTGTTCGGCTCGGCGCTGGCGATCTTCGTAGCGTCCGTGCTGTATGAGGGCTTCAAGTACTGGCGCGAGACGCTGGCGGCGCCGCCCCCCTCGCTCTCCGACTCGCAGCAGCACATCGCCAAAAGCGAGCTCGGCGCCGGCGCAGGCCGCTCGCTCAGGTGAGCTGACCCACCACGTCTCAGTATGCCGTGCGTGCAGGCGCCCGTGACGCGTGCTAACCGCCTCCTCTTCCCGCAGGGCGATGCTGTGCTCGGGCGCGCACGCGCTGCAGACGGCGCTGCACGCGCTGCAGTCGACGCTGAGCTACCTGCTCATGCTGGTGTTCATGACGTACAACGTGTGGCTGTGCCTGGCCGTGGTGCTAGGTTTGACCGTCGGCTACTTCCTGTTCGGCTGGCGGCGCAGTGCGCTCAACGACCCCAACGAGCACTGTCAGTGACGCGGCGGAACGTTCAACCAGCACGCGTGGGGCGCTTTGTACAGTCGGCCGCACGTTACTGGTGACTGGTAACAATAAGCTGCCTTCTATTTCTATCGGAGCTCCGTACTGCGCTAGGCTAGCTCATGTTCAAAGCGGTACTGCCGAGTACCGAGAACCGAGTACTAATGTAGTGTTCTGGTAAAACAAAGAAAAAACACAGACATATTATATTACCTATGATTTAATGATGCAAATAGGTAGAAGGATAAATCTAGGCAATTATTAAAAAAATAATCTGCAAAACTTAATAAAATTATTTTATAAGATATGAATGAAAAACCAAAACGGGGACCCAGCCTCCCTTAAATTAGTATTTTTCTGATAACCTCTAGGAATTTTACATTTATTTATGATTGTTAACATGATAAAGTTTGTGTGATGTAGAAACAATTTTTTTTATGTTACTTACCTTGTCTTCGATAGTCTATTGAAATATAAAAAAAAAACCTTTAAAATTTGTGTCACTTTAATTTTCTTTGAAGTTGAGCTCATGGTTTCTTCCAGCGTAGTTTAGAACGTACCCAAAGTGTTAACTTTGGGTAAGCTGGGGCTAGGATGTAAAGGCGCTAGCACATTAAGCTACTACAATCTGTCAAATTTATTTAATAGATTTTCAACTTTATCGCTAAAACATAAGGTTCAAAGTTGATTGGGAAAATTTGACAGTTTCGGGTACCTTAATGTGCTGGCGTCTTTACCATGACCATGTATGTAACCATAGAAATGTAAAATGTAACACACTACACAGCAGGTACAGACCTGCTGTGTAGTGTGTTACATACATGGTCAGGCGCGAGACGTGACTGAATGAATGTAGGTTCGTGTTTAGTTAGTTTTTAGTGTAATTTTAAGGTTGTATGTATTTCTAGTATTTTTAAGTATATTAGATAATATTGTATTGTATGCGTTTTATATATGGGCCTTGATGCCTGAAATAAATGGATAAATAAATATAGGTAGGTAGGTGGTGCGTTGGCAAAGCGGTCATCATTTCCCTTTATATTCGTAGGAATTCGAACAATAAAGTACCTAAGTATATCGATTTTCATAAGCTAGTGAAAAATATTAATTAATTGAGGTTTTATTTTATAATTGTTGCGTGAAGTCTCCTTTGAGCGTGTGATGTCATGGTGTGCTTGTGCGTGGCGGGTCCGTGGTGCTCGCGTGACGGGTTTGTGGCGAGCCTGTGGCGGTCGCGTGGCGGGTATGTGGTGGATACACGGCGGGCGCGCGGCGGCCGCTTGGAGAGCGCGCGCGCTCGTGCTGCTCTGGTTCCGCCATGACGCTGAGCCGGGCCAGCTTTCCTTCCTGGTCCAGTAATGCCTAATGGGGATGAGGGCAAGAGAATGATAATGAATACTTATACGGGTGGTTGTGGGAATTTGTAAGACAATAATGGCGTAACAAGACCAACATGATTGTACATACTAAGTTGTTCCATCATCTAAATACCACAAATTGAATTTTGAATATAATTGTTGTATTATGGGATGGATAGCCAAACTGAAAATGACTGGCCCTCGAGGATCACCTTGTTGGCACCGGCAGCCTAATTGCGGAACGCCAAATCGTCAAATGATTCTGATCAGTTGGCTTCATTTCTATCACAATTGGCTTCTACTCTAGTTTCTGCGCAGGACCTTAACGAACGTTCATAATTGGTTTCATAATAAACTAGAGTTTCGCAATTCGAAAATCGTAAAATGAAGCCAATTGTGATAGAAATGAAGCCAACGGATCAGAATCATTTGACGATTTGGCGTTCCGCAATTAGGCTGCCGACTGCAGATTTCAAAACGTTGTCTTTATACAGGATGTTACGGAAAGGGTATATCAATACAAACGGGTTGAAGAGTGTATCTGGTCTAGAATCTCTGTACAAAATTTCAGCTAAAAAGCATTAACTTTGAAAATGCTTAATATTTTTTTATTTCGACATCACGGCGCTGAACTGGCGCGCGGCGTCGTGATGTGCGGGTATTAGGCGCACAGACACACTACAGATATGGATAATGACCCTCGTAGTGCGGTGACCATGGAGCACATTGTTGTGCTCCATGGCGGTGACACGTTTGTTATGATTTCAATTTAATAAACTATCGAAATAAAAAAGTATTAAGCATTTTCAAAGTTACTGCTTTCGAGCTGAAATTTTGTACAGAGATTCTAGACCAGATACACTCGTTCAACCCGTTTGTATTGACATACCCTTTCCGTAACACCCTGTATAATAATTTTGATGGGTGCCTGTAGCACTGCCACATGAGACCGTATATTTCTGGTAACTCTTTTTTTACTTCTGCCAACAAAGTGTCCCTGTTGACAGAGTTGAAGGCGTTTTATTACTTTCATTTACGGAACATTTAAACACAATTTATTTCGTTAAGCTAGCTTTCTTGGTTGTCGAGACTTTCAGGTATCTTTAAGTGACCATAATTCATTGCTCTCGAGTGTATAATATGAAAACACTACAATGTCAGTCCGACCCCAGGATCAGACTTCGAAACCTATCCTTCTTGAACGAGGGGATCGACAGGGAGACGTTATCTCTCTGAAACTGTTCGCCGCTGCACTGGAGGAACTGGACCGGATAGAAGTATAGGTGTCAACATCAATAACGAGTACGTCACACACCTTCGGTTTGCGATGTACTCATGGCTGCATGGAGCACAACAACCAGTGGAGAGAGCATCGGCACGTTTTTCTTCTAAATCAAAGTCACTAAACAACGGCGGGGGGAGAGGTAAGCTTCGCCCGCTGTGATTGGGTGATGAATTGACAACCAAATGACAACTGATTATTCATAGTTATACGAGTTGATATGACAGAGGGGATTTTAAATTACAGTACGTAACTATAGGTGTTTAGTATTAATTCAATACGGTCTAAAAATAAAAAGCGCCAAAAACTAGAATTTGTTTTTTTCAAACAAACTAAATAGCTTACAAATTAGAGTAAAACGCAACAGCCTTTGTAAATGAAGTTTACTGAACTTAGATACCTGGGTAACAAAACTGGCAACGTCGCGCGCGGCGGGGGTCCGACGCCGGCAGTGGCGCGGTAGGCGGCTTTTATGTTAGGTAAGGTTTTGAAGTACGCGCAAAACAACAATCACTACAAAAACACTAAATTTTTAAATTCTCGATGTGTCCTCCATTCACATTAATGCACAAATCATACCGACGGAGAAGATTGTTATTTATTTTTCTAATTAAATCACTGTCCGTCGCTAAGAATGCTAAAATAATCCTATTTTTTAGTTCAAATACTGTCTTAAACTTATAATTTAGTGGCCTATCACAATAACTAAACAAAATCACAATAATAATTGTCAGCGCGCTAATAATTCGCGATAATAATTGTCGCGAGTTCGACAAACGCACCGTACGTACCGGAAGGGTGGCGTCGGCGCACTGAAAGTGAAAAAACATGTTTTTTAAAGGTCGGGAAGCCCCACTTATCGATCGCAAGGATCTAGGATGCAATAGCAACACACTGACCTATTTCTATTTCTTTTACGCGCGGGATGTTTTGCTATGATTGTCACTCTCGTAATGAAAGAGCAAGTATGTGTATTTATTGCTTCCTTGTTTGCATTGCCAACTTTTTTGAGAAATATTTGGTTGTACTTGTGACTTGCGTCAGAGCGGCAACAACGTATGGTTATACTCAGATTTATCGTTTTAAGGTGCATGACCTATGCGTTAGACATACTCAGCTGTTACGAAAGATACATCGTGTTCAAACGGGGTAAAAACTTAAAAAATCATTTGCGACTAAACTACTGCTGCTATTTAATTGATTTTTGGTACAGAGCTTGGAAATGGTACCTAGTATAGGCAGTTTAAAGGAAAGCCCCTCTGTCGTATCAACTCTGTATAAGTACTACTCAAAACAAAATAAGAGCCACCGTGTATTTTGTGTATTCTAATAGATAATTGTATTGGGTTTGAGGGTAGATAAATAATTAAATTGAATTAGCTAGCTAATTTTTAATGCAAAAACCTTAAAATTAAATTTATTGATAGATAAAAGAACATCTGATTAGGTTTTTTTGTAAAAAATGCAATTTCAGCAAAAAAATACATTTAATGAAAAAAGAGGTTAAAACAAAAATGTCGAAAGCTTTTTATCTTTTTTGCACTTCTTTAGTATCGTGTATGTCCTCCTCTTTTTCGAACACAGTCTTGAAGCCTCTATGGCACACTCTCCACCAGATGTCGCATCGATGTCTCTTCTGAAATTTGTTCCCAACTTGACTTTCGCACGTTAATGAGCTGTCGCTCATTATGTAAGGGTTGATTTGTGTCCTGGACACTTCTTTTTAACAAATCCCACATGTGTTCGATGGGGTTAAGGTCCGGACTGTTGGTAGGCCACGGCAAGACACGTATACCAGCATCGTCTAGGGCTTCTCTAGTGGCTCTAGCTGTATGAGCGTGGGCATTGTCGTGCATTAATGTGAATCTTGCACCAATTCTTTGTGCAAATGGCATCACATGAGGTCTTATTATCACCTCAATTTATCGCACAGCCATTACCGTGCCTCCGCTGAGTATTGCGAGTTCGGTTCGACCTGATAGAAAGATTCCTCCCCACACGATGACATTGGGACCCCCAAGTCTGTCACTTTCATGGATACAAACATCCGAAAATCGCTCACCTTCTCGTCTCCATACTCTAATACGACGATCATCACTAAAAAAATTCACTTTACACTCATCAGTGAACAATACTGAGCTCCATTATTCACTTATGTCCCGGTCCAGGTGCAGCCTTGCGAATGATAATCGGTTTGCACGGTGTACACTAGTCAATGGAATCCGCAGTACGCGTCTCCTAGAAAACTGCTGGTCTTCATGTAACCGATTTCTAATCATTTGGTCACTTACGCGGGTACCGTTCGCCTGGCGTACCTAAGCGATTTTGTAAGGCGCGGGCGGTGACGACGCGCTCTCTTCGCGCAGTCAAGCGTATATAGCGGTCTTCCTGTCAGGTGGTTGCTCGATTCCTGCCAGATAACCATCTTCTGGTTACACTCCCAGTCTCTTGAAATCGATTCCAAGCATTCTGGATCGCTCGCCTTGAAAAGCCAAGCTGTAAAGCTACAGAACGCTGCGAATGTCCCTCTTGGATCAATGTGATGGCTTTAGTTGCGGTTTGCAGGTCCATATGTCTTCGGATCCTCGGCATAACGCTTTCAAAATGTTTATCCACGTTGTAACTTAGCAAATGTAAGACTGTGCCTAAAAGAATCCACAATTTAAATGACTTAAGTGAGTGAATTTCTCAAGTGTAATTTTTAGGCGGCGCAGCTGAAAATCGTATCTTAGATAAAACGTAAACACGTTTAATTTTTTTTTTAAGAAATTATACTTATATATCTTGATCAGGCCAGAAATATTTTAGTAGGAAACATTTTAGAAGTTATAAAAAAAAAATTATATTTCGTAAAATTCTAATTTTGGTGGCGCGTCCACAATCGTTTTTCGTTTTTCTGAGAATTGTCACCGCTTAAGCGAAACTGCACTAATTTAATAGATATTACTAATTGTATTTCAATTCAGTATTAGTTTTTCTATCTGATGACAGTTTTATTCTTGTACTAGCTTCTGCCCGCGACTTCGTCCGCGTGAAATTCGTACTTTCCTCTAAAAGTTTCGAAAATGTATGTTGGTATGATCTTTATAATTAATTTAGATAAATAAGTATTCGGGCCAATTTTTAAGTTTATAGAACAAAGGAATCAGATTTTTCAAATAAACTGTATCCCCGCTTTTCACCCTCACAGGGGTGGAATTTTATAACTTGACTCAGTTTATTTATACCAATTTTCGAGCTAATCAAGCCACGCGGTAAAATAATCTTCCCCTTTAAAATTAACTACCTCCTTTCACAGAGTTAGGGGTAGATTTTCGAAAAACCCTGATACATGTTATTAATTATTTTTAGTCCTTAGTATAAATACTGAGTTTCAAGTTAATCGGACAGGGCGTTAAAATTCTTCCATACAAATTTTGACACCCCCCAATACCTCTTTAGGGGGTATTTTAGAAAAACGAAAAATTCCCAACTGCATAATTTACTTAGATAAGTAGGTATTCGTGCCAAGTTTCAAGGTTATTAACTCAAGAAATAAGATTTTTCATACCAACAAAATCCCCCCTTTTTACCCCCTTAAAGGTTTAATTTCCAAAAACCCCTTCTTATTCAACACCTACTCTTCACAAAGAACACACCCTCCAAAATTCATGTCCCTAGGAAGGACCAGCGATTTAGAATTTTAGACTGTGCGTTGATATTTCAGTCAGGTCGTTCATCCCCCTTTTGGGGGAGAAATTATCAAAAACGCTGAGACACGTATAAATTAATTTTTAGTCGTCAGCCTAAACACAAAATTTGATGATCCTAACTTTAAAACTGACGGACTTTCAAACAAACTTTCATCCCCTATTTAACTCCCCTAGGGGTTGAATTTCAAAAAATCCTTCCTTATTCCTTGTCTACACAACAAAAAAGAAATGAAAATAAAGCTGAAACGCCTGTGCAACACTATCTACCTATACCTACTTCACTTAAAAATAAATACTTATAACTACTTTAATTAATAAAAGTACCTACTTACGCTTAATAATTTTTAATTTGAACGAATATTTAAACACTACCAAAACAACTCATACCTATTTTACAAAATAACAACAAAAGAAATTCAAATAAACTATTTAAAGACTAAAAGTCGCGCTGATAAGCACGGTTTCTCAATATCAATTATTGTCTGTCAATAAGGTCGAACGCTCTGAACGCATCAACAGTCAAAATATTGAATGAAGCTCGCTCTTTTTTTTTTTTTTTTTTTTAACAATGGCATCTCGCAGTTCAACCTATGAGGTTGTCGTCTGCTTAACCGGGCTTGCCTGTGGATGCCTCAAAATTAAGGCCTCCAGCCAGGGCTTGAAGCTCGCTCTCGGACCTCCCGTCTTTTTATACCCTACCGACCCGACCCGTGTCGAGCGCGGCAACCGTTACACAAAAATAATCCTTATAGCATGATTCAGACGTGTGACGGCGCGATGGCTTATTTCATGTATATGTTTGGTGTTTCTATACCGATTTCTATGATTCTTTTTTTATTGAATAGGTAATAATGTTAACTTTTTCAAATTAGGGATGAGTGAGAGTATTATAAACGTAAGAGTAAACAAATATAATCAGAATGCTCCGAACTGCTAAGCTATCAGGAGTTACACGTGTTATTGTGAGTCAACCATAAAAGATAGACATATGCTGTTGCGGGATATTTTTTAGACAATTTTATGTAGAATATTTCCGTCATACATAATTTCTATGTAACTTTAACCATTAAGGCTGCACACGCGACGGAAGCTTAAAAAATGGAGTAACTTCTCCCGTTTTCCCAACATTTCCCTTCACTACTCTGCTCCTATTGATTGTAGCGTGATGAAAAGTATACTATAACCTGCCCAGGAGTATGAAGAATAATTGTACCAAGTTTCGTTAAAATCCGTCGAGTAGTTTTTGTTTCTATAAGGAACATACAGACAGACAGACAGACAGACAAAAATTTTACTGATTGCATTTTTGGCATCAGTATCGATCACTAATCACCCCCTGATAGTTATTTTGAAAATATATTTCATGTACAGAATTGACCTCTCTACAGATTTATTATAAGTATAGATTTAGTGCAATACTTTATCCTAGAGAAAATTAAAAAAGGCTGTCCGGGCGAAATTTAAAATTTTGGTGGGAGAAATGAAATGAGTGACTCGTATAGAATAAAACCAGAAGGACGAAACTATCGTTCACTTCGTAGAGCCAGGCACTCACGCGCAGCACTGACAGACGTGAGCCAGCCTGTTTTGTTTTCGCGGTAAAAACGAAAGTAAGTCTTTTTTTAGTAATCGGACAAAAGTCCTGCAATTTTGGTGTTGATGTTTAAAAACGTTTTATAACTAAGTCAGTGTTGTAATATATTTTTATAATAAAAAGCTTTGATAAGGTTTCAAAACAATACAAATATAATTATTATATTCTTAGTAGTTTTTTTATAAATAAACATATTAAACAAGATTCTAATTTTGGTGGTTTTGGTGGTATTTTACCAATCACAAAAATGACTTATTACGTAATTCAAAGAAAAACGAAAAAAGAACCGTAATAATGTGACTCGATCTCTACTTCCAGACCGAGGCCGAGTTATCTTATTACGATTCATTTTTCGTCAAAAGTAAGAAAGTATTATTTGATGATTGCATTTTTTTTAATGCATTTCATTACATATATATTATTTTTTATTACTTTAATAAATATTTATTCACTATAAAAAAGTTTTTATTGTTATTGAATTAATAATTTGAGGTAGTTTTAATAGATTTTCTAATTTTGGTGTTAGATATCAATTTTGGTGTCTTACCAATTCTTGTGTCAACAATATATTAGAAGCTATCAGGATTAAATTAATGTCTCTTACATTTTATGTAACTGGATACGTATTTCTTGCATATCAACTTCTTATATTCATTAAAAATTCAAATACAAAAATTTCCACCAAAATTAGGTGAAAAATCATAGTTGTTGAAATTCACTCTGATAATTCTTAGAAAAACAGATTGTGGACGCGCCACCAAAATTAGAATTATACGAAATATATATTTTTTTTATAACTTCTAATTTGTTTCCTACTAAAATATTTCTGGCCTGATCAAGATTATACGTCTAATTTCTTAAAAAAAAAATTAAACTTTTTTACGTTTTATCTAAGATACGATTTTCAGATGCGCCGCCTAAAAATTACAATTGAGAAATTCACTCATCACCCCTTAAGCGAAACTGCACTAATTTACTTTTTTATTAGCCTTTATTGCCAACTATTATTAAATACAGGATATGCTACATTCTTTATTGAATTGTCGGCGTGTTCTGCGACACAAAGGCCTCCTCCAGCTTTTTCCAGTCTTCTCTTATTTTAGCTTTAGCCATTCTTTGCCCACAATCTTTTTAATGTCGTCAGACCAACGTTTTCTTTGTCTACCTCTTTTCCTTTTTGTTTGGAATCTAGGGGTCCACTCCGTTATATCCTGTGTCCATTTGTTTTTTAACCGACTTCAAAAAAAGGAGGAGGTTATCAATTCGACTGTATTTTTTTTTTATGTTTGTTACCTCATAACTTGCGACTGGGTGAACCGATTTTCATGATTCTTTTTTTATTTGAAAGCTGGTGCTTCCCGTGTGGTCCCATTGTCACCATTTCAATATCTGATGATGGGATCTTAGAGAAATCGAGGGCAACCCTCAAATTTTATAGGCTCACTTATTGTTTTTCGCATGTTTTATGAAGTATCTTGTGTATTTGCGTATGGTTGTCACCATCTCAGGTAGCTGGGCTGATGATGGAAGGTACAACTCCTTAACAGTAAGAAGTTACTCGAACAGGAAAGGACTGTTTTAGTATTGTTTTGATGTTTGATAGGGCATTTGCCACATTTGGTCTCATGATCATCAAGTCATGATCTGATGCTGCAGTCAGGATAGTCTGCAGAGTACCTAACTCCTCGACAACTAACAGCAGATATATCGTGTTTTTTAGGCTCATTGAAAAGGGCTCGATGTGTGGATAAACGTACTGTTAATGAGGAACACCGAAGTAGATAAAGACCTCATGCTGAAGCCAGGAGCATCAGAAAAAGTACCAACCTTGAAATTACAGCACCGTAGTCGTGTTTGGGCTCATTTTAAATAGGGCTAAATTTTAAGTTCAATGTAATGTTGACATAAGTCTGGCCTGATGCTGCAGCCAGGATTATCAGCATCTAGTCTAAAAGCATCAGGTCAAGATTTGATGATGGGATCCTGGAGAAATCGAAGGAACTCTTCAAATATTATAGGCACACCTATAGCGATTTGGGTATTTTTATAGTAACTCGTGCATTTGCTCTCGGAAAGCACTATTTGGTGAAGTAGAACTGATGATGAAGACCACAGATGGCCATCGGAAGTACTCAATAATATCTAAGTACACACATCAAAAGTGTCTAGGGATCAAGCATTTTTATGCGGATTTCTTGAGATTGAGATGTGGCTTTGTAATAAATTTATGATTTTATAAATTTATATGGATCCTTTTTGGTGCATTTCATAATTTGAATCAGGAACTGTGAATCAAATTCGAGTAAAAGATGAAAATCAGCTGTCAATATTTTCCCTATAAAAACATACAACGCATTGAAGACATTATTAGTGCTACTGTTTCCCTACTACTGATTAAAACCAACGTTATTATGGAGCGGCGACGTCATTTAAGCAGGGAAGAAATGCTCAGAGCCGTGGGAATGATAGAAGCTGGTTCCCGGCAACGTACTGTGGCTTTAGCTCTGAATACAAGTCAGAGTGTTATCAGTCGACTTTGGACACGTTACCGAAGCACTGGTACCGTGGCTGAGCGCCATGGAGGACGGTATCGCTGCACCACACGGAGACAAGACCGATACATTCAAATCTTAACTCGAAGAGCTCCAACAATAACCGCCATGATGTTAGCCGTGAGGCTTCATCACTCTTCAGGGAACTTAATTAGCGACCAAACAGTCAGAAACCGCTTGCATGAAGTGAACCTTCATTCCCGAAGACCGCTACGGGTACCACCTATAGCAATGCACAATCGTAGGATTCGATATCAATGGGCTCTTGAACACAGAAATTGGGCAGAAGAACAATGGCGTTTCGTGTGCTTTTCTGATGAGTCTCGTTTTGGTATGAGACCGGATACAAGACGTATACGACACTGGAGAACCCCTGGACGCCAACAGCGATTAAAATCCTGCCAGGAAGTCCATCCTTATAGTGGTGGAACCATCATGGTATGGGCGGGTATTTCGATCGGCGGAAGAACTGAGTTGATTTGGATCAGAGGCAACCTCAACGCTCAAATTTATGCTGAGACGATTGTATCAGACGTCATCGTTCCTCTACAAGTGCAAATCGGTCCCTTATTTCAGTTAATGCATGATAATGCACGACCGCACACCGCAAGAGTTGTAAGACAGACTCTCGCCGCAGCTAACATCAATGTCCTGCCCTGGCCTGCTCAGTCGCCAGACTTGAACCCGATTGAGCATGCATGGGATATGCTACAGAGAAGAGCTCTGCCGAATATGGAGGGTATCCAGTCGCAAGAAGACCTTTTTTTGTTGTTGCAACGAACATGGGCGGCCATTCCACAGCGTGATTTGGATGAACTCATTTTTTGCCAAACCGATGTTCTTGTGTTGTTAGTGTTCGCGGTAGAAACACGGATTATTAATTGTTTAAGTTACCCAATAAAATTTTAAAGAAAACTGTTATTTCAGTCTTTTTTTCGAACTTTTGTGTTAGTGGTTCAAATGTCAAAAATCCCTTTATTAGGAAAATGGCAAATTTCTTTATTAATGCAAAGGTGACTTGGTTTATCGTTACTGTGACAAACGAAAACACTTTATTTGATGAATCCTTAAAGAAAATTTTAATTAATATCAATCAGGAGAAAAGTTATTGCAAAAATATATGTTGATCCCTAGTGTCTGGAGATGAATGAAAATCTTCTTCGATAGTATTAAGGCGTATAATCAATAATTACAGTTTTGTTAATATTTTTAAACGTATGTCGTGTGCGTGTTTGTCGAGCGATTATTAGAGTGACCGAGGCGCCGCGCGTCGAGGAATTCGGAACTACACTCGTGACGTCTTGTGGTAGTGGGTTCATACACGATGATATACGATGCGTAGACATGCCGCCCGCCTTGGAGTAACAACCTCCAACGAAGAAGAATGTAGAAGTTGAGATAGGTTAAGGTTCTTCCTCCTTCAGCAGTGGACATAATCTGGGGTATGATCTTCGTATCACTCCGTTAGCTGTTTTAATGTCAGCTACACGTGCTAGTCCATCCTTCCCAGGTGAAGTGCTTATGACTCGTCCAAGACGCCATTTTAAAGGTGGCAGGTTGTCTTCTTTAATGAGCACCAAGGTATTGGGTGCTATAGTGTCGGTGTTGGACTGCCATTTACTTCTTGTCTGCAGCTCCGAAACGTACTCCTGCGACCAGCGCTTCCAGAAATTCTGCCTCATTTGTTCAATGCGCTCGTAGCGGACCAAGCGTGACGTGTTTGCAGCTGTGAGGTCTTCGTAGGTAGGTGCAACGAGCGGTCGGCCAATCAGGAAATGGGCTGGTGTAAGAGGGAGTAGGTCGTCTGGGTTTGAAGACATGGGATACATAGGTCTGGAGTTTAGGAGACCTTCTATTTGTGTCAACAGGGTGGAAAATTCCTCATACGTGAGGTTTACGTTTCCTACACGCCGGAGATGATATTTAACGGATTTGACTCCTGCCTCCCACAAACCCCCAAAATGTGGTGAGTACGGAGGAATAAAGCTAAACTTAATATTTTCGTCTGCAGCGAAGTTTAAAATATCGTTTTCACTAGCATTTAAAAAATTAGAAAATTCCTTTAGTGCGCCTACAAACGTTTTCCCGTTGTCGGAAAATATTTGTGCGGGTTTTCCACGACGAGATAAAAATCTTCTCAAAGCCAATAAGTATGCTTCGGAACTTAAACTTGTGACTAATTCTAAGTGTATCGCACGAGTAGTAAAGCATACGAATAGACAAACATAACATTTTTCAAGTTTTGAACCCCTTCCCTTGCGATTCAATATGAACATAGGTCCCGCATAATCCACACCGCAGCGTAAGAAAGGATACCCCGGCTCCAATCTTTCAGGTGGCAAGTTACCCATTTTTACTGACAGTGCCTTCCCTTTCTGGCGAGTACATGTAATGCACTTATGTACTGTTTGCTTGGCTAGATTACGACCCTTGAGTGGCCACCAACTTTCTCTGATAGTAGCCAAGAGCAATTGAGGACCAGCGTGGAGTAGACGTTTATGTTCGAATTGAAAAAGAAGTCGCGTGAAAGTATGTTTCGAACATAATAATACAGGATGTTTTTTACTGTAGGAAAAGGTGTGTGAATTTACGAGTCTGCCTCCTACTCTTATGACGAGATCAGAATCTAGGAACACATCAAGGCTAGATATGTTTCTCATCGACTTAACAGGTAAGTTTTTCATTAAGGCAGTATAAATGTCTGGAAGTGACGTTTGTTGTGCTAAGCGTACTAGAACTAATGTTGATTTATTTAACTCATCAGACGTAATCGGACCAGTGCTACGTTCTGTTTTGACTTTGATTCGTGCATTATCAATAAATCGTAACAAGTAAGCGGCTGCACGCCTCATGCGATTAAAATTTGAAAATCGTTCAAAGGTAAAAATGCTAGTAAAAGTTGATTGTGTAAATAAAGAATTAACCTTTGATTTCATTTCTGGTAAATCGTGAGATTTCATCAATTCATCGTGATTATTTTGTTTAAAATTAGTGTTAATTTCGGTTAAAAATGCTGGCCCGTGCCACCAAATATCTGAATTTTGAAGCGCGTCGAGCGTGAGCCCGCGTGACAGAAGGTCAGCCGGGTTGTTTTTACCAGCAACATGTAACCACGGCAACTCACCAGTCAATTCATTGATTTGCACTACTCTGTTCTGTACAAATGATTTTAACAAGTTAGGTGGAATTTTTATCCAATTTATGACAATCATGGAGTCAGACCAAAAGTATGTGTTATCAAAAGTTAATCTCCATGACTGAATTATTTTTTTATATAACTTGGCACCAACTAAAGCTCCGCACAGCTCAAGTCGCGGTATTGTGACTGGTTTAATTGGTGCGACTTTGGTCTTAGCACAAAGCAGCCCAACAGTGACTGGTGAATTGTCGTTGTATGTTCTTGCGCATGCACCATATGCATCCTGAGATGCATCCGTGAAGATATGTAAATCCGTGTATTTCGCATTTACTTGTCTGACATGACGAGGAATTTTTATGTTTTGTAAGTGTTGAAGCGTGTCAGTGAATTTTTTCCACATAAACAAAATATCATTAGGTACTGGATCGTCCCAACTTAACTTACAAAGCCATAATTTTTGTAAAAGTATTTTTGCAATTATAATTGAGGGCGATAACAAGCCTAATGGGTCGTACACCTGTGAGACAACAGACAAGACAACCCGCTTAGTTACATGAGTGAAGGTTTGATCAATCTTTGTAGTAAAATATAATAAATCTAAATAATTCAACCAACCAAGACCGAGAGTTTTAGTTAAACAATTTTCGCCTAAAGCTAATTCCTTTGGTTGATCTGTTGTAGAAGTCTCCGAATTAAACAACCATTTGCGTAAATGGAAGCAACCAGATTTTAAAACATCATTTACTTTGTTACAAATGTCTAATAAACATTGTTTATCATCATGACCAGTAATTAAGTCGTCTACAAACAGATCTTCGTCTATTACTTGCCTTATGACGTCATCCTTACACTCAGATGCCAGCTGTTTGATGCATCGAATACTTAGATAAGGAGCGGACGCGGTACCATATGTTACGGTATTAAGCTGGTACACACCGAGTTCGTCCGATTTATTTTCACGCCAAAGAATTAACTGAAGATTTCTTTGATCTGATTGAATATTAATTTGTCGATACATTTTTTCGACGTCAGCGCATGCAACAAATCTAAATTGTCGAAAGCGTAATAAAATTGAAAAAACGTCATTATGCAAACTAGGGCCAATATACTGAATATCATTAAGCGATTTGCCCGATGTTGATTTTGCACTTCCATCAAAAACCACCCTAAGTTTGGTAGTGCTACTATGAACTCTTAAAACACCGTGATGCGGTAGAAAATAATTTGGTGATGGATAGTGATTGACTCGACTCATGTGTCCTAAACTCAAATACTCATTCATAAAATCGCAATATAATTTTTTATATTCAGGTGTAGATTTATCTAATTTACGTTCAAGTGCGTGAAAGCGATTTAGCGCGAGTGTATACGTATCTCCCAGTGTGTCGCTGGACTCGGCTAATGGAATGCGCACAAAAAACCGACCCGTGTTATCGCGGTACGTAGTTTGCACAAACAAGTTTTCACATAAAGACTCGTCATTAGTTAATTTATTTTGCGGAACTATTTCTTCTAACTCCCAGAATTTCCTAAGTTGAGCGTCTAATGATTGTGAGTAATTGCATTGAACTCGATTGTTGCGTGAAGTTTTATTATTCAACAATGAGCCAGAGATTACCCATCCCAACTTAGTATTCTGAAGATATGGACCACTACTTAGTCGAATTAGTCCGTCATTTAAAAGTTCCCAGAATTTGTCTGCCCCAATTAATAATTCGATTCCTGATGGCGAACAAAATTTGGGATCTGCTAACTGTATATGATCAGGGATATTTATGTGTGATGTTATACCTAAAGATGGCAACTGAGCTGTTATTTGATTTAAAACTAAACATTTAAAGCGTGTACTGTATTGTGTAGTTTTAGACCTCAAATTAACTTCGCATGATTGTGTGGAATTAGTCACCGAGTTACCTACTCCGGAGACTTGCACAGTGGACTGTATTAAATTAAGATTAAGTCGTTTGCATAAAGATTCTGCAATAAAGCAATGCTGACTACCGTTATCTAATAAAGCACGGGTAGTGTGATAATTATTACTTTTATCTGCAACCTCAACTAAAGCTGTTGACAGCAGTACAGTCTCTAATAATGAATGAGTAGTACTTTGATGTGTTGTGTGAGATGCAGAATGTAATGTGGTAGTATTTGAAGACGTACCACTAGTTGTTTCCTGCGACGATGCCTGTGAATTAAGCGCAACAGCTGACGATGTGGATGCACTCGCACTATCATCGTCACATTTATCATGAATTAAATTGTTGTGTTTCTTATTGCATTGCTTACAAGGACCGAACCAACATTCATCTACCGAATGGTTAGCGCGTAAACAATTACAACATAACTTCTTTTCATTAATGAATTTAATTTTATCATTAACAGTTAATTTTAAGAATGAATCGCAAGAATAAAGCGGATGGTTAGCTTGACACATAGTGCAACTACGAGAACGTTTGGAATTTTTATTATGAGATTGTTTATTTTGTGTTGATGTGTAACTATGTGATTTGTTTGGTTGTTGTGATTGTGATGGTTTCTTTGCGTTATTCTCTGTGGAAGATCTACTATGTGCTAAATGAATAGTTTCTAGTACGTCAGCCCTACTTTTAAGAAAAGTAATCAAATAGTCAAGAGATGTACGTGAATTTGACTGATTATGACTATTTATAATTGAACTTTTATGAGTTTCCCATTCTCTTTCGGTAACTGAATCAAGTTTAGACGTACCTAATTAAGTAAATAATCAACGTGTCCCAAGACTCGGTCGGTTCGCCGAGGTTCTTGAGGGACCGTAGGTTTTTGAGAACGGTATCTATAAGTTTACGAATTTGATTGGATGATTCCTTATTAAGTGACGTAATAGAAAATAAAGCCTTGACATGGTTTTGCACAAGTAAACGATTATTATTGAATCTGTTTTCCAATAACTCCCATGCTATGTTGTAATTCTCAGAGGAGAATTCTAATGACTTAATAACCGATAGGTAATGCACTGCCAGTCAGAGAAGAACGTAAATAATGGAATTTTTGCACGTTATCTATTTCTTGAGAGTTATGGACGAGAGATAGGTAAGTGTCGCGGTACTCCAACCAATGATCATAAGAGCCATCAAAGGAAGGAAGTGAAATTGTAGGTAATTGCACTTTACTAAAAACTTTAGAACAATTTTGAGCATTATCTACCTTAATAATACACTTAGCCTTAGTCACATAAGTATAATAGTGGGTTTCAAAAGATTCCCTCTCAGATAATTCCTTCTCTATTTGACTATCAGGTATTTTTAAGTCTATTTCGTCCTGAATGTCTGAAAACTGCTGTAACAATAAGTCTGCCTTTTGTAAACGCGTTTGTAATTCTGTTTTTATGATTTCAGTAATAGGCATTACTTCTACAGAGTCTATGTTTGCGCGGAACGCCTACAAAAGTCATCATAGCACTAGTGCAGCTACTTGTGTTTTAGCTAATGACTTTTTTTCTTATAAATTATCACCTTCTACCGACAGTTTTTATGTTTTATGAATAGACACAATTTTACTGAAGAATCAAGTCGTTTTCTTACATCTCCCGCTGAAAGACCTGATAAAATCCCGCACATGGTCCTATCGAGCCTGGATTAGAAGATTTCACGTTGGAGAAACTTCGATCAGCTATTATTATAAGGATTTCAAGAGAATTGGTGGATATTTCGTAATTGCAAGCGAAGTTGGTCGTGTGACATTCATTTTGCTGTGTCATTGCGAAGATTGGGAATTTTCCGTGGTCTGGATAATCGTAATCATCATTAGTTCCACCCAACACTCTATTATCAGGTTGTATTTAGTGGTAATTAGCTGTTAATAAACAGGTTAGTACAAAGTTATATACCTAATCGTTGTAAAACCCTATCCTGTGCTTACACATTGTTATAATTGATCAGACTTTAATGTGTTAATCTTATGATAATCACAGTTACTTGCACCCTTTTAAAGAGTAGCTATTAGCTGCATTATTGTAACTTTATTAGGTAGGTAACAGTTACTGAGTCATTTATTCATGTAATCACATTAAAAGTTAGATAGGTTCATAATTGCATTGTGAATAAAGTAGTTACTTAGATTTTGTACTGATTTTGTTATTGTTAGAACGTTGATAGTTCATTAGCTTAAAAGTAAAGGAAAACAATTAACAATAAAGTTAGCAGTTAATTCTTATTTCATATGTAGGTATTTACAAGCAGGTATCGTAACAATTTTAGACGCTGTTAAAACTTTAATTGTATACATTTCAGGTTGACAGCACCAGCTTACGCAATGCCAGAGGATAAGGAGCTCATTAGAAAAAGGGCGAGTTACAAGGGAAGGGTAACCGTATTCTTGAATTATTTGAATTCATTAAAACCTTCTACTATAAGTCCTTCTGAGGTGAGCGAGTTGCAATTGCGTTTAAAAAGGCTTGAGTCATTGTATGGTCAATATGACGAGGTGCAATTAGCATTGGAATGTAGCACTGATAATTTGGATGGTCAAATGTTAGAACGTAGCGAGTTTGAGTCTCTTTATTATAAAACCCTATCTGAAGCTCAGAAAGTGCTCGATGATTATAGGAAAAGGGATCCAACTGATAGTGAGGTGGGTTCACGTTCTAATAATCACAGGTTTGTTAAATTACCGACTATTCAATTACCAAAATTCAGCGGTTCTTACATAAATTGGTTGGAATTTCACGATACATTTGTCAGCCTTATTCACTCTAACGACGATATAAACGACATAAATAAATTTCATTATTTGAGGTCATCATTAGAAGGTTCAGCTGCAGTGGTAATAAACTCAATTCAGTTTTCTGCCGCTAATTATTCAGTCGCTTGGAAATTACTCTGTGACCGGTTTGATAATAAACATCTGTTAATTCAACACCATGTTTCAGCATTATTTAATATTGAGACGATTAGTAAGGAGTCGTCTGTGAATTTAAAAGCATTAATCGATCACATTAATAAAAACCTGCGTGCCTTGCAATCGCTTGGCGAACCTGTTAATCACTGGGATACTTTATTTATTCACATTATAAGATACAAGTTGGACAATAAAACTTACCGTGAATGGGAAGAATACAAGGGTCGCCTTGACAAGGACTGCGAGATTACATTAACTGTGTTCCTCACATTCATAAAAAATCGTGCTGAATTAATTGAAACATTAGAAATGTCAAGTTCAACAATTGATAAACATTCAAACACTAGTAAACATTCTAAAGTTAGGACAATGGTATTACAGGATTCTAATAATAAAACAGACAAGAATAATCAGGTGAATAATAGTTCTTCTAAACCTAAGAGTTGTGTTAAATGTAACGGCGAGCACAAATTAAGCAATTGTCCTCAGTTTTTGGCGTTGAGTAATGAAGCACGGTTACAATTGCTACCGAAATTTAAGATTTGTTATAATTGTCTGTCTTCAGGACATTACGCTAATAACTGTAAACAGGCAAGTTGCAAAGTATGTCGGCGCAAGCACCACACTCTGGTGCATGTCGCAGATCATTCGAAGAAGTCAGACTTGGCTATTACTTCCGCTAATAGTGATGATGCGACAAGTGCCCCTGCTCCGTCAACTTCTAGTGCAGGTTTGTCTCTTTCTGCGAGTGTCGAAAGTGGTGACGTATTGCTATCCACGGCGTTAATTAAGATCATAGGTAAAAACGGTCAGCAATACGTCACTCGTGCTGTGCTTGATAGTGGCAGCACATCATGTCTCATGACTGAAAGACTGTACGACCAACTAGGTTTAACTGCCAATACTGTGGACAACTCCATATTGGGTATTAATAATTCATCTTCATATATAAATAAAATGTGCCCTGTCTCAATAAAATCTTTGAACGATAACTTTTCCATTAAAATTAATTGTTTTGTTCTACCTTCAATTACCGATAATATTCCGAGTAGACATGTGGACTTATTAAAATTGAAAATCCCATCTAATATTTGTCTAGCTGACCCTAACTTTTACTCACCGGCCCCAGTAGATATGCTGCTCGGTGCTGACATCTTTTGGGACTTACTGGGATCCCAAAGAATCAAGTTAGGAGATGGACAACCTATTCTTTGCGAAACTAGACTGGGATGGCTGGTTTCAGGCCCAACTAAAATTAATTATGCTTCGACACCATCAAAAATGGTAAAATGTAATTTTACGAAGATTATCTCTGACGGTAATGATGAATTAAATAATAGCATGGATCATCAACTGACAAGATTTTGGCAATTAGAAGAGGTCTGTACTACATCAGTGTATTCGCAAGAAGAAAAACTATGCGAGGAGCATTTTGTAAATAATACTACACGTTTGGAGAACGGGCAATTTTGTGTTCGAATTCCTCTGAAATGTTCCCCGGATATGTTAGGTGAATCCTTTCTAAGAGCTAAACATTGTTTTTCTTCTTTAGAGCGTAGGTTCAAAAGCCAGCCTCAACTGTCTAAGATGTACAAAGATTTCATGGCAGAGTACGAAAGCCTAGGTCATATGTCGAAATGTAAAAATGTTGAACAGTCTGCTCATTACCTTCCACATCACGGAGTTTTGCGTGACAGCAGTGTCACCACTAAATTAAGAGTAGTTTTTAATGCCAGCAGTGCCACTACTACAGGCACTTCTTTTAATAATATACAGATGACTGGACCTGTAGTACAGGATGATCTTTTATCAATATTATTACGTTTCAGACAACATAAATATATTATTGCTGCCGACGTGGAGAAAATGTACCGGCAGATAGTGGTTCATCCAAATGACAGACATTTCCAACAAATCGTCTGGCGTGATGACCCGTTAATTCAGTTGCAAACGTACCAGCTAAATACCGTGACGTACGGCACAGCCAGCGCTCCGTTCCTTGCAACGAGGTGTCTTAAACAGTTAGGTTTAGATTGCGTTGATAAAAGGGCTGCTGAGGTCATTCTACGTGATTTCTACGTCGATGATTTGCTGACGGGAGGAGATGATCTCAATGAAGTAAGAGACTTGCGTCATAAAGTAACTTCTACTCTTGCTTCAGCTAGAATGAACCTAAGAAAGTGGAAGTCAAATGATACGCGTTTGGTGATTGGTTCTGACTGTCCCCAATCTTCACTCGACTTGAATATTGGCGGATCTGAGTCTACCAAAACCTTAGGTCTGGGTTGGCAATCACAATCTGATCAACTCTGTTTTCCCATTAGTCAACCAATTATTCGTAGCGATACAAAACGTGACATGCTTTCGATTATATCACAAATTTTTGATCCTTTGGGGCTTCTAGCTCCATGCATTATAGTGATGAAGATGTTACTTCAAAAATTATGGTTACACAAACTGTCATGGGATGAACCGCTATCGCCGGACATTAGGAAGCTTTGGACTGAACTAGTAATGAATTTACCAAAATTAAATGAAATTTATATTCCCCGTCATGTTTTAATTGATTCAATGCGCCTTTTAGAGCTTCACGTTTTCACTGATGCGTCTGAACGAGCATACGGAGCATGCTTATACGTTCGCAGTGTCAACAATGAACATCAAGTGTTAGTGCGTTTATTGTTAGCAAAGAGTCGTGTTGCCCCTCTGAAACCAACCACCATTCCCAGACTTGAGCTTTGCGGTGCTCTGGTCGGAGTTAGAATTTATGAAAAGGTGGTCGCATCATTACGCTTAAACACTAGGCCGCGTACATTCTTTTGGACAGACTCTACTGTCGTCCTAGGATGGCTTAAAATGTTGCCTAATAGGCTGCAGCCTTTCGTACGCAACCGAGTTGCTGAAATTTTAGAGAAGACTGGCAACTGCGAGTGGAGACACGTCCCAACCGATCAGAACCCCGCTGATTACGTCTCTCGAGGAGTAGACATTAACTTATTACCTTCTTTAGAGGATTGGTGGTCTGGTCCAAGTTTTTTAAAGAATGACGTATCATGTTGGCCATGTAGATTTACACAATCTACTGATGAATTATTGCCGGAAATTAAATCAAATGTCTCTTTACATGGTACCGTTAACGAGAATGTGGCCAATGAATTTCTTAACTTTAACCGATTTTCAAGCTTTCTAAGGCTTCAGCGCACGGTAGCATACCTTTTACGTTTTATCGCTGCATGTAAAAAACTACCTGTCTATGGTCCCCTAAGTACTGGTGAACTACAGAATTCTTTAATTTTGATTATTCGATCATGTCAAATCGAGTCTTTTAGTGAATACAAGTTGTTACTTCATAATAAACAATTACCAAAGAAAAGTCCTTTATTAAAATTTAACGTTTTTCTGGACGACCATAAAATAATGCGTGTTAAAGGTCGATTACAAAACTCGGATTTACCTTATGATAAAAAATGTCCAATTCTTTTACAATCTAGTCATCACTTTACAAAATTACTATTTGAGTACGAACACAAACGGTTGTTTCACGCTGGGCCCCAGTTGCTATTAGCTTCTATACGGGATACATACTGGCCTATACGAGGTCGCAATCTAGCCAGGTTGTGCTACCGTAGGTGTGTACGTTGCTGTCGTCTTAAAGGTCAAACCGTCACACCGATCATGGGTAATTTACCACGGCAGCGACTTCTAGCTGGAGGTTTCCCTTTTGAAAATATTGGCTTGGATTATGCGGGTCCAATACAGTCTGCTGTTCGACAGGGTCGTGGCTGTAGATTGGTGAAAGTATATATCGCAATTTTTGTTTGTTTTACGACAAAATCAATACACCTTGAATTAGTCGGTGATTTAACCAGCAATACTTTTATCATGGCGTTAAAGAGATTCATCTCGCGTAGGGGTAAACCGGTTAACATATATTCAGATAATGGCACCTCGTTTGTTGGTGCATACAATGACCTATCAAAATTTCTTAAAACTAATTGCGACTCGTTAACTGAGGAGATGGCTAAAGAGGGAATTAACTTTAATTTCATCCCTGCATACTCTCCTCATTTTGCTGGCCTTGCGGAGGCTGGTGTCAAGTCAACAAAGCATCATTTAGTCAGAGTGCTGGGCCTTTGTAACCTAACTTATGAAGAACTTTATACTACGTTGGTGCAAATAGAAGCTATTTTGAACTCCAGACCACTGACTCCACTTTCATCGAATCCTGAAGACTTGGCACCATTGACACCCGGACACTTTTTAATTGGACGTCCTTTGACATCTTTGCCGACACCTGATTACCATGACCATTCCACCAGTTCCTTATCTCGATTTCAACGCATTGAACAACTCCGACAACATTTTTGGAACAGATGGAGCAAGGAGTATATATCGGAGCTCCAACTCAGGACGAAATGGCGCACATGTAAGGGTTCTCTGAAGCTGAACTCCCTGGTACTTCTAAAGGAAGACAACACGCCGCCTTTGAAGTGGAAAATGGGTCGGATTGTCGCCACTTATCCGGGACCCGATGGCGTGATCAGAGTTGCAGACATCAAAACCTCCAGTGGCTTGCTCCGCAGGTCATTCAGCAAATTTTGTCCGTTACCCACCTACCCCGAGTCTGACTATTCCGGTTGAAAGACAGGCTTTCAACGCCCGGGGGTATGTTTGCGCGGAACGCCTACAAAAGTCATCATAGCACTAGTGCAGCTACTTGTGTTTTAGCTAATGACTTTTTTTCTTATAAATTATCACCTTCTACCGACAGTTTTTATGTTTTATGAATAGACACAATTTTACTGAAGAATCAAGTCGTTTTCTTACATCTCCCGCTGAAAGACCTGATAAAATCCCGCACAGTCTACATACTTCATGAACAGTCGAAATTTACCGCGAACAACACCTCTTCTTTTATTTAAATCTCGAAATATATCCTCACTACTGCTACGAGTTTCTTTTGATGGAGTTTTAGTCATTCTAGAGTTTGGGGAAGACAGTGGAAAATAGTTATTTGAATAATTAGCAAAAGATTTTTATTTTATTTTTAAGTTGAGGGTAGCGACAAAACGAAAATCTTTACGCGTTTTTAACTATTTAACGGGAATAAAACACTAGGATTTCACACAATATCAACACAAATGAAGCACTGAATAAGAAGAAAGGGATAAGGATAAAGAATGATGATTGACCTGACCGTTTTATGCTGGTACCGTGGATGACTTCGCTGATGTCCTCGTGCGTCCGATTTATGCTGGTCGCGAGGATTTCTTCTGCTGCATCCGGCGTTGAAGGTCCAAAATATGTCTGGAGATGAATGAAAATCTTCTTCGATAGTATTAAGGCGTATAATCAATAATTACAGTTTTGTTAATATTTTTAAACGTATGTCGTGTGCGTGTTTGTCGAGCGATTATTAGAGTGACCGAGGCGCCGCGCGTCGAGGAATTCGGAACTACACTCGTGACGTCTTGTGGTAGTGGGTTCATACACGATGATATACGATGCGTAGACACCTAGACACTTTTGATGTGTGTATTTCACGGGTTGCGATTCGATTACTTTAATATGGTTGCTAAGCAATTTATGCTCGTCACAATGTGAATGGTGATATGGAGCTGATGGTGGACCTGGAGAACTCCTCAACAATTAACTTCCCTGCATCGGGAAAAGCAATATTTTGTTTCTAAAAGGCGATAATCACTAGGCTATTGTAACTTAGATAAATTATAAGCAGACCCACTAAAAAGCGTGAAATAAAAACTTTTTAAGAAAGAAAAAGCGACTTCCAAAAAAACACTACACAGTGAAAAATAACTTTATTTCGGAAGTCGGTGGCAAAAAACTAAAATACAGATCCAAAGACACCGACTTCCGAAATAAAGTTATTTTTCACTTTGTAGTGTTTTTTTGGAAGTCGGTTTTTTTTTCTTAAAAAGTTTTTTGTTTTCCCTGAATATGTGGCCTACCCATCTCCATTTAAGTTTTTTGGTTTTGGTCACAACATCTTCTAACTTTGTTATGTGTCTTATATCTATGGCTTTTTTTGTCTCTTTTTGTAAGGCCCAGTATGCTTCGTTCCATGGCTCTTTGACATGTGGTCAGCTTTTGCTGTTGTTATTGTGTGTTTGCCAAGGGGGCCTAAAAAGGCCACTTTGGCAGAATCATAAAAGGATAATATTATGAATCACAATAAAAGTCGTAAAATGGTCACAAACTGACAATTCATGATATTGTTTGACATTAAAGCAATTCATATGTTGTGGACCACATTTTACGAATCTCCTTACAAAACTGTCAAACAGATGAATTACGTGATATGAAATTGTACGCAAATAATATTATGAATTTTCAGTTTGTGACCATTTTACGACTTTTATTATGATTCATAATGTTATCCTTTTATGATTCTGCCAAAGTGGCCTTTTTAGGCCCCCAGGTCTGGCAACCGTAAGTTAGTATTGGTAATATGCATGTTTGGAATACTTTTCTTTTTATTGCTGTGTTATATTGTTTACTTTTCATTATTTCTTTAAGATACCAGGGGGGGGGGGGGTTAGGTTAGGTTAGGTTAGGTTAGGTTAGGTTGGGGTGCACGTTGAAAAGCCTCCTCGTGGCGCACCCTGGGCAACGTCGGCTCCAATTGCCCACCAGGTTTGGTGGACACTTGGGGCTGGCGGCTAATTTTCAACAGGCGGGGAAAGTCATGGTTCCAATCACCGATCATCCTTGATGGTCTGTGAAGGGAACATGGCTACAGACGGACGGTCATACGTCTACTCCCCCTCTGCTTACAGAGGGAGGTGAGTGGCCGTAGACTGGGAAGGGGCGGTTCGCGCCGCTGCACCCATGAGAGTGTGGGTGGTGGAGGGTGTTCAATGTCCACGCCGCGTCTGTCCGGCATCCGGCGGCAGCGTGTGAACGCCGGGGCGGCGGTTGGTTCTGCCCAGCCGTCGGCCACCCCGTAATCCTGAGTTCAGGACCGGGGGTCCGGGCCACTGAGGCTCGGGCCGCGAGGAAGACAACCTCTCTAAAAAATTACCCCAATCCCAAGGTCTAGCGTGCCGAGGGGATGTATGGCCGGAGGGGATCCGGTCGTTAGCGCGGCGAAAAGGGACCTCACCCTTAAAAGGAAAAAATGAATAAGGCTAATGAGAAAATGATTCCCCAGGCGGGCAACCTCCAAGAGGTACAATCCCGCCCTTCTTCGGAAGGCAGCCCCTTCGTATCTGGGGGGGGCACCAATAGCCTCGCGGACCGGCGGATCACCGCCGACCTGCGTCAACTGGTGTCGCAAGAAAAGGAGCTCCGGGTTAGCCTGGAGCGCCTGTGCGACGCCAAAGTACCGCTTGCCGTCGCTGACGGCAACGAGAGCCGAGGAGGCTCACGTCCTGAGAAGGACTCAGACTCGCGTGAGTGCACCTCCGAATTTCGGAGGAAGCGCCCGCGAAGCGCGGACTCGATGGGCCTCTCTTCCAGTGAGGAGAACCTGTCGGCCGCCAAGGTGCCAACGGCACAGAGAGGGCGGGGTCGCGCGAGCGTGGGCGCAGCCCCCGCTCGGCTGCCGGGCCATGACAGAGCGGGTCGCTTCGTGCGGATCTCTCGGCCCGCTACACCGGCTCCCATAGAGCGTCTGGCAGAGAGCGTGGAGAGCGACCCCGGGCCCTCGATAATGGACCTGAGTGAGGGCTCCTCGGTGTCCTTGCTGGGGTCCAACAAGGCGGAGGCGAACGCCGCAAAGCGGGCACAGCGGAAGGCGGTGGCGGCTGATGAAGTCAGCGAAATGGCCCGACTAGCCCGAGAGCGACGCTCTGCTCAAGCGGCTGCCGGAGAGAGCCTGTCGGCGGTGGCGCTCAGTCGCCAAGTTTTGGACGGCGTGGACATCGTCCTGAAGGTTGCCACTAAATCTGGCAGCCTGAAAGGCACGTTCACGCGCGCTCTGAAGGAGGCGGCTGATGACATCAAGGAGGCAGTTGGGCTCCTCCTTAATCGCACAAGCTCGGAGGAGACGGCGAAGCTGTGGAAGGAGAACGGCCGTCTGAGGTCTGAGCTCGAGGACCTCAAGCGGGAGCTTGCCGCGCAGAGGGCGGAATGGCAGCAGAGGCGTCCTGCGACTACCAGTTCTGCTCCCGTCACTGCCCCGCCACCGCCGGCCCCATCGTCGTCGGTCCCTACCCCTACACCTGCAGATGTGGAGATCGAAAAGATCGTTCGCATCTGCATGCTGCAGTGCGGGGGTATGGTGAATGCCCGTCTGCAGAACCTGGAGTCGAGGCTCCTCCCGGCAGAGACTCTCCGGCCGCCGCTCGCTGCAGATAGGCGGAGGAAGGAGGAGCCCGCTAAGCCGGGCCCGACAGCCGAGAAACCCAAGGGGGGGAAAAAGCCCGGAAAGCCCGTGGAGGGTACGTCCGTGCCAACTTCCCGGACAGCTGCGCCCCCGCCGACCGCGCCTCCGCCAACCGCACCCCCGGCGACCGCACCCTCGGCGACCGTACCCGGGTCCACCATGGAGGCCTGGACGACCGTCGCCAAGAGGGGCCGCCGTAAGAGGGGCCGCCGTAAGAGGAGGACGGTGCCGCCGCCACCGGTACCCGCTGGTTCACCGGCACCGGCACCCAAGAAGGCTCAGGGGCCGCCTAGGGTCAGAGCCCCGCGCTCCGCGGCTGTAGTAATTACGCTGCAGCCCGGAGCCGTCGAAAGGGGCGTCTCCTATAAGGCGGTCCTTATGGAGGCAAAAGCCAAAGTCGCGTTCTCCGACCTTGGCATACCGTCCGGCCTCAGAATGAGGCCGGCGATGACGGGGGCGCGACTGCTTGAGGTGTCGGGTGCCTCTAGCGGCGAAAAGGCGGATATCCTGGCCGTCAAGCTGAGGGAGGTCCTCAACCCGGAGGACGTTCGGGTGTCCAGGCCGATGAAGACCGCTGAATTGCGCGTCGACGGACTGGATGACTCGACGACCCCGGCCGAGGTCGTGGCGGCCGTCGCCCAAGCCGGTGGATGTCCGCCCGAGGACGTGCGAACGGGCGAGATACGCGTCGACGCTTCCGGGCTAGGCGCGATTTGGATGCGGTGCCCGGTGGCGGCGGCGAACAAAGTCGCCGACACTGGGCGTCTGTTGGTGGGGTGGGTTGCAGCGAGGGTGAAGCTGCTGCAACCCAGGGCCTTGCGGTGCTACCGTTGCCTCGACATTGGGCATGTCAGGGCACGGTGCACCTCCGTAGACCGCAGCGAGCAGTGCTATCGCTGCGGTCAGGCCGGCCATAAAGCGGCCCAGTGCTCCGCGGCGCCGAACTGCAGCCTCTGTACAGCTGCAGGGAGGCCCGCTGGGCACAGGGCGGGCGGAAAGGCCTGTGGTGCGCCCGCCCAGAAAGGGAAGAGAAGGGATGCCAAGGCTGCCGGAGGCTCTTTACCCCCCCCTCAGCCTGGCTGCCCTTCGGCCGACTCTCGGCCTAGGAATGGTGTGGAGGGAATGGATTGCGCATAATGGCGTTCTACCATTTCCTCCAGGGCAATATCAACCACTCTGCTAGAGCTCAGGATCTCTTACTCCAGAGCATGGCAGAGTGGTCGATTCGTGTGGCTGTGGTCGCCGAACCGTACTTTGTCCCCCCCAGGGACAACTGGGTGGGAGACCTGGACGGTTTGGTGGCCATCATTGGCGGGGCTCTTGTCAGTCCGTCCCGAGGTCACGGCTGGGTAGCCGCCCTCGCGGACGGCATTGGCACGGTTGGTGCGTACTTCTCGCCCAACAAGAGTCTCGCCGACTTCGAGAGGTTCCTTGTCGAGTTGGGTGCCGTCGTGAACAGACTCCACCCTCGCCCAGTGCTGTTGCTGGGGGATCTCAACGCCAAGTCTGCGGCGTGGGGATCTCCTGTGACCGATGCTAGGGGCGAGGTGCTGGAGGAGTGGGCGGTCACGACTGGCTTGATCGTCCTAAATCGGGGCTCGGTGCACACGTGCGTGCGGCAGCGGGGCGGGTCTATAGTGGACGTCTCGTTTGCTAGCCCCGCTGTCGCGAGCCGTGTCCACGATTGGCGTGTCGCCGTGGGGGTGGAGACGTTGTCGGATCACCGGTACATTCGTTTCGACGTCTCCGCCCAGACCGCCGGCGGCCGCGGTCCGCCGGCCCCGCGAACAGACGGTCCGCGCTGGGCGCGTAAGCGCATCGACAGGGAGCTTCTCGAGGAGGCCGCTATTGTACAGGCCTGGATCCGGGAGTCGGCAACGAACGGACCCGTCGACGTCGAGCAGGAGGCGCTGTGGTTCCGTGGGGTGATGACGCAAATTTGTGACGCGTCCATGCCCCGGGTCCACGCACAGTCAGCAAGGCGCCAGGTGTACTGGTGGACCGCCGAGATCGCGCAGCTGCGCGTCGCGTGTGTAGCGGTTAGGCGCCGGTACACCCGATACCGGAGGAGACGTCGTCGGGTCCCTGACGAAGAAGCCGCGCTGTATGAGGTGTACCGCGCGGCGAAGGAGACTCTGTGTCTGGCCATCAGCGAGGCGAGGACGCGAGCCAGGGAGGAGATGCTGGAGACTCTAGACGGAGATCCGTGGGGGCGGCCTTATCGCGCGGTCCGAGGGAAACTTCGAGCCGCGGCACCCCCACTTACGGAGAGTCTCCAACCCGAGCTGCTGGAGGAGGTAGTAGCAGCCCTCTTCCCGGCAAGAGCGGAGCACACTCCGCCACCGATGGCTTTGCCCACAGCCGCAGAGTCTACAGAAGAGAACGCCATCAGCGTTCCAGGGGTGACACAGGCAGAGATGGGGGCAGCTGTGATGCGGCTCCGGGCCAAGAACGTGGCTCCGGGGCCCGACGGGATCCACGGCTGCGTGTTGGCCCTCGCTCTGAAGGAGCTTGAGCCCCAACTGAGAGGACTCTACACAGCGTGTCTTGAGCGGGGCCAGTTTCCCACTTTGTGGAAATCTGGTCGTCTGGTCCTGCTCAGGAAGCCGGGACGCCCTGCGGATTCGCCATCTGCGTACCGGCCCATAGTGCTGCTAGACGAGGTGGGTAAGCTGTTTGAGCGGATAATCGCAGCCCGCCTCGTCGGCCACTTGTGCAGAGAGGGGCCGGAGCTGGACGACAGTCAGTTCGGCTTTCGGCATGGGCGCTCCACCATTCACGCTGTGTCGCGGGTGAGAGTCCTGGCGGAGGAAGCAGTGTCTCGGGGCGGGGTGATGTTGGCAGTGTCCTTGGACATATCCAACGCTTTCAACACCCTGCCCTGGAGTTGTATTCGGGAGGCACTTTTTTGATGAAATAAACTAGATAACTATAGGATATCGAGGTAAAAACGTTGTTTGCACAGAGATTTTTATTTTACAACTGTTTTTCACAAGACATAAGTCATAATCAAAAAACAACACACATGTTCGAAAAAGGTTGTCAACCAAAAGGTTTCACACTTCCCCTCAAACAACATCCATCATCAGATATCCTCACATCACACCACACCAGACACACCCAAACTCAAATCGCGCACACATTTATTAAATGCCACACGACCTAATGGTTTTGTCAGCACATCTGCTGGGTTATCTTCCGTACACACATAGTCCAGACGTACAACATTGTTGGCAATGCAATCTCTGACATAGTGCGCCCTTATGTCTATATGTTTCGTCCTTCTATGCGCTACTGGATTGTATGCAAGTTTAATAGCACTCTGATTATCCACGGAAATGCAAATAGACCCAAGATATTCACCTCTTATAAATGCATTCAGCTGTCGCAAATGAACTGCCTCCTTAGTTGCCTCCGAAAGTGCAATATACTCGGCTTCCGTTGACGACAGTGCCACACAAGCTTGTTTCCGGCATTCCCAGTTAATCAACGAGTTTCCGCATCTAAAAATAAATCCAGAATAAGATTTTCTATCTTTGACGTTCCCTCCCCAGTCAGCATCTACGAATCCCGTGATGTCCTGCACTAGTGACTTGAGAAATATCAAACATAGATCCCTTGTACCCTTAAGGTATCTCAAGATATGTTTAGCAGCTTTCCAATGACGTTCCTCACAACATGAGTTGTACTGTGCCAAAAAATTGACCGCAGCCGCAATATCCGGGCGTGTGTTACAGGCCAAATAGTTCAATGATCCTATGAGCGCTTGATAACTACGAGAGTCTTGGCAGGATAGCTTACCTCCTTCCCCTTCCGCCAAGGCTTTATGGAAATTGACTTCCGTCGGAGTTTTCACTGGTTTGCAGTCGGACATACCATATTCATCCAAGATCTTCGAAATAAGTCTCTCTTGATTCAAATATATTCCGGTATCCGTCTTAAGCAAAGACATACCTAAAACTTGTCTCGCTTCCCCTAAATCCTTTATCTTGAAATGTTTACAAAGATTGTCTAATAAAACTTCTTTCTGCCGTTTGTCTTTGTAAAATAATAAGAAATCGTCAACGTATAAAGCGATATAAAAATTATTATTTTTGTAAAGACAGCTATCAAAGTCACAGCGTTTGAAGTTCAAAGACAATAACACTTCATTTACTTTATCATTCCAAGACCGTGAAGCTTGTTTGAGGCCGTATATCGCTTTTTCTAGTAAGCAAACTTTTTCCTTCGAGTTTTCGTCTATGCAACCCTCCGGTTGTCGCATATAAACTCTTTCATGCAAATCACCGTTCAGAAAGGCGGTGTTCACATCAAAGTGGCTGATGAACAAATCCTTTTCAACAGCTAACGATAACAGCAGTCTAATCGTCGATCTTCTCACGACCGGTGAATAAGTTTCGAAGTAGTCGATCCCGTAGGATTGAGTGAAACCCTTCGCCACAAGTCGAGCTTTATAGGTCTTGTTACCATCTGCATCAAACTTGTACTTGAAGATCCACTTGTTTCCCACGACTTTAGCTCCACGTGGCTTATCGACGAGCTTCCAGACTTGGTTCTCGTACATCGAATCCATCTCTTTCATCATGGCTTCCTTCCAGTTATCCTTATCGTCCCGACTTAAGGCTTCCTTAACTGTCAAAGGCTCCTGCTCTTCTGTACAGCATGCAAGTCCATTATGATTTCCTTCTCGGATTCTACTACGTAGAGGATAACGACATTCACCTGCGTTTGACTGTCCTCTATTTATACTCTGTTCGTCGTTTTCCACCACGACGTTTTCTTCTCCGCTATCACCCGTTTCTCCCACCTCTACTTCCGCGTCTTCATATACTTCAGCCTCATCTGAGGAACTCGGCCCTTGAGAAGCTTCTGCACTACCAGGTGACGAACCTGACTGGCCTTCTTCCTTTGCAAGTTCCCAGATTACTTCAGCACCTTTGTCACCGCTACCTACGAGCTGACTAGGATCCTCTGAAACTGCTGCTGTAGAGTCCTCCAAGAAAACTACATCCCTTGCTCTAACTATGACGCGAGGATTACTGGGATTTATGAAACGATATCCCTTGGTTTCTTCACAGTAACCAACAAAGATATGTTCTACCGCTTTAGGGCTCCATTTCTTCCGAGTTTCCTTGGGCACATGCACAAACGCCTTAGTTCCAAAAACTCTGAAATGATCGAACGACTGAGCCTTCCCTGTCCACAATTCCTCAGGAATCTTGCCATTATTGCCACTGTGGGGCAGCCTATTTTTCGTATAAACAGCCGTATTACATGCCTCTCCCCACAGTTTCACACTCAGACCCTTTTCGGCTAACATAGCACGAGCCATCTCCACAATCGTGCGGTTTGCTCGCTCCACTACGCCGTTTTGTTCTGGAGTGTAGGGAACAGTCAACTGATGTTTTATACCCTTTTGGCGTAGAAACCCATCAAACTTCCTGTTCACAAATTCTGTTCCATTGTCCGTGCGTATGCACTTTACCTTCAGTCCGGTTTCAACCTCTACGCTAGCTAGAAAAAGTTTAAAATGATCTAAAACCTGATCTTTTGATTTAAGAAAAAATACAAAGGATTTTCGTGTCAAATCGTCTAAAATAACTAGCATATACCGAGATCCACCATACGTGAGTTCAGACATTGGACCACAGATATCCATGTGAATCAGTTGTAGTCTCTCGACTGCCCTCTCAGCCTCACCAACTGGAAAAGGTAAACGATGTGCCTTACCCTTAATACAGGCGACACAAGGCTCCATTACGCTCTTTCCAAATTCCATAATCGGAAGCTTACGTAAATCTCTCTCATTTACGTGTCCAAGCCGCCGGTGCCATAACATCAAAGGATTACCTGCCTTCACTGATGCCAACGCAGTCCCATCTACAACCGCCTGACAACCTTCAAGCTTGTAGATTCCTGAGACTTCACTTGCGGTAGCCAGAAGCTTTCCCTTGAAATGGCCTGGAACCAAATGGTGAATTAACTTGCAGCCATCTCTGTCAAAACTTACCTTCCATCCTTTCTCTACTAATTTAGACACTGATAACAGATTAACACGCAAACCAGGTACATACATGACATCCCTCACAGCAAGTGTTCGGCCTTTCAAACTCACCATGATATCACCTTTACCTTTGCATTCAATCTTATCATTGTTCGCACATGTCACATTACTCATACCTATATTCATAACCAAATCTTTAAACCAATGTTTCTGGAAAGACATATGTGAAGATGCCCCGCTGTCGATGTACCACTCCGTCGGATTGAAGGAGTCCCCGGTGTTGAATGAAGACAGGCTCATGACCGCAACGTCACTCAGTTTTGAGAACGAACCCGCTTTCCTTCCTTCAGGACAGTCCGGCTTCTTATGTCCACTTTTTCCACATTTAAAGCATTTAACTTTGGTCATATTCAAATCTTTGTTCCCATTCCGCTTCTTACTCTTACTCACAGCCAATGCTGAGTCCGCTGAAGAAAATGTACTACAACCTTGACGTGAATCCTCCTGTAGTAACTTCTGTCGTACGTTATCTGAAGTCAACTTCATCCCAGAGTGTTCCAGTGCCATTCGCATAGGCCGGTACTCTTCAGGTAGTCCTCTCAGTAACACGACAGCTACAAGATCGTCGTCAAATCCGGTGGCAATATCCTTCAACTTTTGAGAAAGGGACATTACCGCAGCAACATATTCATGCATCGACGAGTGTCTCTCTAGCTTTTCATCCATCAATGCGTTGATAAGGGTGATCCTGCGATTTACGCCTTTGTCCTCAAGTGCTTTCGCTAAGCTATCCCAAGCATCTTTGGCATGCTTTGAATCTTGTACATACGCATAAAGTGTAGGTTCCACAAGAAGACAAATTAAAGCTAGTGCATCTTGGTCCTTCTCAATGGCGGTGGAGTCTTTGGAATCCGGGTACTTTGAAGTATATGTGAACAACTTTTCTCGTATGAGAATCATTTTCATTGCGAATTTCCACGTAGAGTAGTCATCTAGGCCGCTGAGGTTCTTGATGGAATATTTAGTTACTGGGCCCATAACCTTTTGATGAAATAAACTAGATAACTATAGGATATCGAGGTAAAAACGTTGTTTGCACAGAGATTTTTATTTTACAACTGTTTTTCACAAGACATAAGTCATAATCAAAAAACAACACACATGTTCGAAAAAGGTTGTCAACCAAAAGGTTTCACACACTTCAGTATCATCGGGTGCCTCCCTACCTTCGCCACATCGTTGGGGCTTATCTATCGGAGAGGTGTGTCACCTACATGGGACGTGATGGCGAAAACCAGCACCGCATGTCGTGCGGTGTCCCGCAGGGTTCGGTCGTAGGCCCGCTCCTGTGGAACATCGGGTACGACTGGGTGCTGAGAGGCGAGCTTCAACCGGGCGTGGACCTGACGTGTTATGCTGATGACACTCTGGTCACTGCCCGGGGGAGCTCATACAGGGAGGCAGCGTTGCTAGCGACGGCTGCGGTCTCACAGGTGGTGAGCCGCATACGTCGCCTGGGCCTGGAGGTAGCCCTCAACAAGTCGGAGGCCATGGTGTTTCATGGCCCCCGGCGGGCGCCGCCGCCCGGTTCACACATCGTGGTCGGGGGGGCCCGGATCGCTGTCGAGTCTACCATGAAGTACCTGGGATTGGTGCTCGACAGCCGGTGGGATTTCGGCCCCCACTTTCGGCGGCTGGCGCCCAAGTTGTTGGGCGCGGCTGGGGCGCTGTCAACGCTGCTTCCCAATCTGGGGGGCCCGAGCGCCGCCTGTAGGCGGCTCTACATGGGGATCGTGCGATCGATGGCCCTGTATGGGGCCCCAATCTGGGCGACTGACCTGACAGCCGGTAGTATCGCAGTCCTGCGAAAGCCGCAGAGAGCGATGGCCGTCAGAGTCGTCCGGGGGTATCGCACGATCTCCTACGAGGCGGCCTGCGTACTGGCTGGATCCCCGCCCTGGGACCTGGAGGCGAAAGTACTCGCGTCGCTGTACCGGTGGCGCGAGGAAGCGCGGGCGCGAGGCGAGTGGCTGATGCAGCGCCATATGGAGCTGCGTCGGTCACAGCTTCGCGAGGTCCTGGTGGCGGAATGGCGGGACAGGCTTTCACGCCCTACCGCCGGCCTCGTCACTATCGAGGCGGTCCGGCCGGTACTCGAGCACTGGCTCGGAAGGAGGCACGGCTCCCTGTCGTTTCGGGTGACGCAGGTGCTCTCGGGGCATGGTTGCTTCGGGAAGTACCTGTGTCGCATAAACAGGGAGCCGGACGCCCGGTGTCACCACTGCGTCGACTGCCGGGAGGACACGGCATGGCATACGCTGGCAGAGTGTGCCGCTTGGGAGGAGCCGCGCCGTGCCCTCATCTCAGAAGTAGGCGGTGACCTGTCGCTGCCGGCCGTGGTCGAGTCGATGGTCGGCAGCGAAGAGTCCTGGGACGCGGTGGTTTCCTTCTGCGAAGTCGTCGTCTCGCAGAAGGAGGCTGCGGAAAGGGAGAGGGAGATCTCGTCCACTCACCCGGCCCGCAGCAGGCGCACCGGGCGTCGGCGGAGGGCGGACAACGCGCTCTTCCAGCCCCCCTAAATGGGTCCAGGGGCGACGGACTCGGGGACGTCCGTAGCCCCCCATACACTAGGACCCGAGGTGGCGGCGCGTAGTGTTCCACGCGCGCCCCTTTTAGACGTCGCGGGGGGAGTCAAACACCTCACTCCCCCCCCCTGACCTGAGGAGGCCTGCAGCGGCGGGCCGGCACCAGCCGGGGGTTGCGGAAGGATCGTACGTTCCCGCGACCCCTGGCGTAGGTGTGAGATGGAACACCGGGGTGGTTTTTAGTCAGTAAGAGTCTGACAGACCCCGCCGCCCGCCCCAGAGCGGCGGACATCCATGAGGATTTTCCACCCCGGGAAAAAAAAAAAAAAAAAAAAAAAAAAGGTTAGGTTAGGTTCAGCAAGTCGCAGACGACCGGCAAGGGAAAGCGGACGGGGAAAGGGAAAGGGAAGCGAAGGGTGCAGCTGGTCTCCCCAAAAACCGCGGCCGTCGTGGTGACGCTCACCGCGGAGGCTGCGGACCGAGGGGAGACGTACGCGTCCGTTTTGGTGCGGGCGCGTGCGAACGCCGATCCCACCCAGCTGGGGATCGGCAGTGTGTCCTGCCGGCGGACCCAGGCCGGGGCTCGAATATTCGAGTTCCCGGGGGCAGAGGGGAGTGCCCATGCGGACCTCTTTGCAGCCAAGCTGCAGGAGGTCATCGCAGATTCGGCCAAGGTGGCACGGCCGGTCAAGTCGGCGGCCATAGAGGTGACGGACCTGGACGACTCCGTCACCAAGGAGGAGGTGGCAGCGGCGGTCGCAGCGATAGGGGGCTGTGACGTCGCGGCGGTCCAAGGCCGGGACATAAGGCCCGGCCGCGGCGGCATGGGCACCATGCGCCTCGAGTGCCCAATCGCCGCTGCCAAAGCCGTCCTTGCCAAGGGACGGCTCACAGTCGGCTTTAGCTCGGGAGCGGTCCGGGCGCTCGAGGACCAGCCTCTGCGGTGTTTCCGGTGCTTCGGCATCGGACACACCCGGCCCCTGTGTCCGTCCGCAGTGGACAGGTCGAACGCCTGCTACCGCTGCGGCAAGGACGGCCACAAAGCCGCCTCCTGCGAGGCCGCCACGCCGCACTGCGCGGTGTGTGCCGCCAGTGGCTGCCCGGCAGACCACACAATGAAGGGGAGGAACTGCAGTCCTCCCCCTGTGCGGGGCAAAGCGCAGGCGCCGACCGGGCCTGCAAATAACACCGCTGCTTCTGCGGTGGCTGCGGAGGAAGGGGGTGCGATGTCCGACTGATGGATAGGGTCGAACATCGCATACTCCAGGCGAACGCCAACCACTGCAGGGCAGCCCAGGATCTGCTGATGCAGACCATGGCTGAGTGGTTGGTGGACTTGGCGGTGGTCGCCGAGCCTTATTCGGTCCCTGGCCGTTGGCTGGGCGACCGGGACGGCCTGGTGGCGTTGGTGTCGCGGTCTTCCACGGACTCCCCTCCCCTCTCGCTCTTAGAGAGGGGACCGGGATACGTGGCCGCCGCGTGGGGAGACATGGCCCTGGTAGGGGTCTACTTCTCCCCGAACCGCTCTCTCTCCGACTTTGAGGATTTCCTCGAGATCCTCACCGCGGTCGTAGGGAGGGCGGCACCGCGCCAGGTCGTGGTGTTGGGCGACCTGAACGCCAAGTCGGTGGCCTGGGGCAACCCGGCCACCGGTTGCAACGTCCGGGGACGTGCCGTCGAGTTTTGGGCGGCCTCATGCGGTGTGTCCCTCCTCAACAGGGGGGCGGTCCACACGTGTGTGCGGCAACAGGGCGGATCGGTGGTGGACGTCTCGTTTGCCACCCCCGCGCTAGCCGCCCGCGTCGTCAACTGGCGGGTAGAGATGGTGGAGACCCTGTCGGACCACCGATATGTGCGGTTCGACATCTCCACCCAGGGGGGGGGGAGGGCCCGCGCCGGGCAATCTCCCTTCCCACGGTGGGCACTCACCCGCCTGGACCGGGAGGCAGCCGAGGAGGCGGCCTTTCTCCAGGACTGGCTTTCGCCCCCCCCTGTCGATGCCTTGGACGTGGACGCCGCAGCGGTCCAGCTCAGGGGGTCCCTGACCGAGGTGTGCAACTCCAGCATGCCTCGGTCTCGCCGTCCGCCTCCCCGTCGCGCCGTCTATTGGTGGACGCAGGAGCTGGCGGGTCTCCGGGCCGCCTGCGTTGCGGCCAGAAGGGCCTACGCGCGGAGCCGACGGCGCAGCGCCCAAAACCGAATCCGGGCAGAGGAGGACCGCCTATACGCCTCTTACCAAGAGGCGAGGACGGCCCTCAAGTCTGCAATGGGCGCTGCGGAAGACTCGGCGAGGGCCGAGATGCTGGAGGGTCTCGACAGGGATCCTTATGGGAGACCATACAAGGCGGCGCGGAACCAGCTACGCCCCTATGGTCCCCCACTGACGGAGACCCTCGAGCCGGCGTTGCTGGACGGGGTGGTCCGGTCCCTGTTTCCGCGCAGGACCGACTTCACCCCACCAGCGATGGATCCCCCGCAAGGGGCGGCTCCGCCGGACGAGCAGGTCCCCCCGGTGACGGTGGAGGAGCTCCGCGCGGGGGTTCTCACCCTCCGCGCGAAGAAGACGGCCCCCGGGCCAGACGGCGTCCCCGCACGGGTGGTGGCGATCGCCGCCTCCCAAATGGAGGACAGGTTTCGGGACCTCTTCAGCGCGTGCTTTGCGGCTGGGAGGTTCCCGAAACTGTGGAAGGAGGGGCAGCTCTGCCTCCTCCGAAAGGAGGGACGTCCGGTGGACTCCCCGTCGGCATACCGGCCCATCGTCTTGCTCGATGAGGTCGGTAAACTGTTCGAGGGGATCATCGCGTCCCGGCTTCATGGCCTTTTGCGGGGGGTAGGGCCGGACCTGTCCGACGCCCAATTCGGCTTCCGACAAGGGCGTTCGACGATCGACGCGCTGGCCCTACTCAAGGGCCAGGTGAAGGAGGCGGTGGAGGCGGGGGACGGAGTGCTGGCAGTGTCGTTCGACATTGCAAACGCCTTCAACTCCGTCCCCCACTCGACGATATTGGAGGCGCTCCGGTATCACGGAGTGCCCCAATACCTGCAGGATCTGCTGGCCAGCTACCTGGAGGGCCGAGAGGTCCTCCTCGCGGACCGGACGGGCACGGTGAGGCGGTACGGAGCAGAGTCCGGTGTTCCGCAGGGGTCAGTTCTGGGGCCCTCCCTGTGGAACATCGGGTTCGACTGGCTCCTACGCGGAGTCCTCCTCCAGGGCACGGGTGTCATCTGCTACGCGGATGACACTCTCCTCACTGCCCGGGGGAGGAACTTTGGAGACGCGGCCTGTCTGGCCTCGGCTGGCGGATCCCTGGTTGCAGAGAGGATCCGCCTCCTGGGATTGAAGGTGGCGCTGCACAAGACCGAGGCCGTATTCTTTCACGGGCCTCGGCAGCGCTGCCCTCCCGACGCCCACATCGTCGTAGAGGGCGTCCGGATAGAGGTCCAGCCCCAGATGAAGTATCTGGGCCTGGTGCTGGACGAGAGGTGGCGCTTCGGCCCGCATTTCAGCGGGCTGTCGACGCGCCTCCTGAAAGCCGCGGACGCCCTCTCGCGGCTGCTCCCGAACCTGGGGGGGCCCAAGGTGGGGTGCCGGCGCCTCTATGCCGGCGTCCTCAGGAGCATGGCCCTATACGGGGCCCCTATCTGGGCGGACTCCCTCCACAGGAGGGAGAATGCGACCGCCATCCGCAAGCCCCAAAGGGCCATTGCACTGCGGGTGGCGAGGGCCTACCGCTCGGTGGGCTTTTCGGCGGCGTGCGCTCTGGCCGGCACCCCTCCTTGGGAGCTGGAGGCTTGGGTGCTCGCCAGAGTGTACGAGTGGACCGCGCAACGAAGGGCGCTCGGGGAGCGCCCCGTCGCCGAAGAGCGGGAGGCCGTGCGGCGGGAGGCGAGGGACGCAATCGTCCTTCACTGGACAGAGGACCTCGCCACCGCCGCCTTTGGCCGCCGGACGTTGGACGCGCTCGGCCCGGTCCTGCAGAGCTGGCTCGAGCGGTCCCACGGTTTCCTCTCGTTCCGTCTGGTGCAGGTGTTGTCCGGCCACGGCTGTTTCGGAACGTACCTGCACCGGATCGGGAGGGAGGAGACCCCGGCGTGCCACGACTGCGGCGCGGCGGAGGACACGGCGCAGCACACCCTCGAGGCGTGCCCGGCTTGGTCCGAGCTGCGCCGCGGTCTGACCGCGGCGATCGGACAGGACCTCTCGCTTCCTGGTGTGATCAACGCCATGCTGGGGAGCGAGGAGGCCTGGGCAGCGGTGGCCTCCTTTTGCGAGGACGTAATCTCGCAAAAGGAGGAGGCGGAGCGCGCGCGGGAAGACGACCCTCTCGCTGTGCCGCTCCGCAGACGAAGAAGGGGTCGGAGAAGGCGCCAGCCTCTCCCCCCTCATGGTGGCGATGGGCGGGCGACAGGCACGGGGGTGCCGTCTCCCGCATTGCACCCATCACCACCTTCGTCGGTCACTCCCGGGCCCCCGTGAGGGGCCCGCCCTGAAGGACAATCGTCGGCGGAGGACTGGACGTTAAGGCTACGCTGGTTTCCCAGTCCCCCGCCACTCGGACGAAGCGGGAGTGCCGCTGGGTTTTTTAGTGGGTATACCGGGTCAGACCCGGGAGTCCCACATAGCCCCCCATCCCCCGATGGGAGGGTATGCGTAACGCATTTTTCCCAGCGCAAAAAAAAAAAAAAAAAAAAAAAAAGGTTAGGTTAGGTTAGGTTAGGTTAGGTTTTTTTTTTTTTTTTTTTTTTTTATTATATTACCACTACCTCCAACATGATCGGAGCCTTTGTTGTTCTGTTTTTTATTTAATTACTTTAGCATTTACTTTCATCTATACTTATGTTTAATTTTACAGTTTATATATTTGTTTCTTTCATATTCTAACTAGCTTCTGCCCGCGACTTCGTCCGCGTGAAATACGTACTTACGTCTAAAAATTTCGAAAATGTATGTAGGTATGATCTTTATCATTTATTAAGATAAATAAGTATTCGGGCCAATTTTTATAGATCAAAGGAATCAGATTTTTCAAATAAACTGTAGCCCCACTTTCCACCCCCACAGGGGTGGAATTTTGAAAAATCGTTCGTGATCATAACTTGACTCAAAGGCCCATACCCATTTTCGAGTTAATTGAAGCAAGCAGTAATATCCACCCCTTAAACTTTACTTGCCCTTTTCCACCTTGGTAGGAGTCGATTTTTGAAAAACCCTAAAACAGATAAGTACTTGTTTTATTTTTTGTTTTGGTAGTACCTAGTTTCGAGTTAATCCGATAGCGAGTTACATATTTTTCTAACCTATCAACTTTGTCACCCCCAAAATCCTCTGTAAGGGGTTTTTTTTAACTAAAACTGACAATCGTTATTATTTACTGACCCAAATATTGCCAAGTTTCATGTTTATTAACCAAATAAATAAGATTTTTCATAAAAAATGTATCCCCGCTTTTCACCCCCACAGGGGTGGAATTCATTACTTGACTCAAAGATTTTATTATTATTATCAGCCATTTCTGTCCCACTGCAGGGCAAAGGCCTCCCTTCCCTTCTTCTACTTATCCCTATCCAGTGCTGTTACACGCCAATCTTTGTCGAAAGAGTCGAGTTCGTACCGCCATCTCATTCTGGGCCTGCCGCGTTGCCGTTTGCTGCTGTTTGGGACCCATTGTGTGGTTATTTTAGCCCATAGCTCCTCCGGCATGCGACAGATGTGACCAGCCCAGTTCCATTTTAGCTTGGCAGCCGTGTGACCTACATCGGCAATTTTCGAGTTAATCAAACCACACAGTAAAATCCTACCCTGTAAAATTAACTACCCCTTTTCACCCCGTTAAGGGTAGATTTTCGAAAAACCCTGATACACGTTATTCTTTATTTATGGTCTTAAGTATAAATACCGAGTTTCGAGTTAATCGGACTTCGCGTTAAAATTCTTCTATACAAATTTTGACGCCCCCAATCCCCCTCTAGGGGGTAGTTTAGAAAAACAAAAAATGCCAAACATCATAATTTACTTAAGTATTCCTGGCAAGTTTCATGTTTATTAACCAAATGAGTTAGATTTTTCATATACACTGTACTCCCGCTTTTCACCCCCATAGGGGTGGAATTTCAAAAAATTGTTTGAGATGTGTTCATTACTTGACTCAAAGATTATTTATACGAATTGTTGAATTAATCAAGCCACGCATTAAAATCCTCACCTGTATAATTAACTACCCCTTTTCACCCCGTTAGGGGTAGATTTTCGGAAAACCCTGATAGACGTTATTCTTTAGTTTTGGTCTTAAGTATAAATACCGAGTTTCGAGGTAATCGGACCATGCGTTAAAGTTCTTCCAGACAAATTTTGACACACCCCGCCTCAATCCTCCTTTAGGGGGTAGTTTGTGAAAACAAAAAGTGCCAACCTTCATAATTTACTTAGATAAATATTCGTGCCAAGTTTCAAGTTTATTAACCAATTGATTAAGATTTTTCATATAAACTGTTATCCCGCTTTTCACCCCTACATGGGTAGAATTATGAAAAATCGTTTAAGATGTGTTCATAACTTGACTCAAAGATTACATATGCCAATTTTCGAACTAATCAAGCCACGCAGTGAAATCCTCCCCTGTAAAATTAATTACCCCTTTTCACACAGTTAGGGGTAGATTTTCGAAAAACCCTGATACACGTTGTTCTTTATTTTTAGTCCTTAGTATAAGTACTGAGTTTTAAGTTAATAGGACAGCGCGTTAAAATTCTTCCATACAAATTTTGACACCCCCCAATACCTCTTTAGGGGGTAGATTAGAAAAACGAAAAATGCCAAACTTCATAATTTACTTAGGTAAGTATTCGTGCCAAGTTTCAAGGTTATTAACTCAAGGAATAAGATTTTTCATACAAACAAAATCCCCCCTTTTCACCCTCTTAAAGGCTTAATTTCCAAAAACCCCTTCTTACTGGATACTTACTCTTTACAAAGAACACACCCTCCAAAATTCATGTCCCTAGGACCAGCGGTTTAGGCTGTGCATCGATATCTCAGTTAGGTCGTTCATCCCCCTTTAGGGGTAAAATTATCAAAAACGCTGAGACACGTATAAATTAATTTTCAATCGTTAGCCTAAATACAAAATTTGAAGATCCTAACTTTTAAACTGGCGGACTTTCATACAAAACTTCATCCCCCTTTTTAACCCTTTGGGGGTGGAAATACCAAAAACGCTGAGACACGTATAAATTAATTTTCAATCGTCAGTCTAAACACAAAATTTGAAGATCCTAACTTTAAAACTGACGGACTTTCATACAAACTTTCATCCCCTATTTAACTCCCTTAGGGGTTGAATTTCGAAAAATCCTTCCTTATTCCTTGTCTACATTATAAAGGGAACCATTGTGTAAAATTTCAGCTTTCTAGGTCCATGGGTTTGGGCTGGGCGTTGATGAGTCAGTCAGTCAGTCAGTCAGTCAGGCCTTTTGTTTTTATTTATATATAGATACTCTCTTTACTTGTCATACAAATACGGGGGGTGCTGCAGCACTTTTTATTTTTGCTTTTACTTTAACACTTGTATTTATTTTAAGCTATAATTTTAACATAATATTGTATCTATTTATTTATTTACTCATTTATCCAAATTATATTTTACTTACTATTATTCTATGCTGGCCTCTAATATAATGTACTATATTATGACAGCATATTTATTTATGCTGTTTTATTTCGACTTATTACTCTCTTTACTATACAGGGTGTTACAGAAAGGGTATATCAATACAAACAGGTTGAAGAGTGTATCTGGTCTAGAGTCTCTGTACAAAATTTCAGCTCAAAAGCAGTAACTTTGAAAATGCTTAATATTTTTTTATTTCGATAGTTTATTAAATTGAAATCATAAAAAGCGTGTCACCGCACTACGAGGGTCATTATCCATTATCTGTAGTGTGACTGTGCGCCTAGTACACGCACATCACGCCGCCGCGCGCCAGTGCAGCACCGTGATGTCGAAATAAAAAAATATGAAGCATTTTCAAAGTTAATGCTTTTGAGCTAAAATTTTGTACAGAGATTCTAGACCAGATACACTCTTCAACCCGTTTGTATTGATATACCCTTTCTGTAACACCCTGTATATCTACAATAATTCAAAAAAATTTCTGCCTCTTTGCTCTTAATTATGTCCTTTACTGTGAACGGTGTTATTGCCGTGCCTATGATGTTTTCGGCGTTAAACCGGTGTTTTGCAAATTGTGGGCAGTCAAATAGTACGTGCTGGACCGACTCACTTGCGTCCGGGTCGCAGATGCACGATGGACTCTCCTTGCACTTGAAGCGATTCAAGTACTCAGAGAATCCACCGTGCCCCGTCATAATCTGTGTATTCAGGCCGTTTGTTCCCATCCTGCGAATTACACTGTATGCCACCCGCACATCCGGGAAGAATAACTTTGTCACAGATGCGGTGTCACTGGTTTCGTATCTACGGTTCCACTCATCAAGCGTCTCCATACGTATACTTCGCTTGATGTATGAGATCGGACACCGATCGTAATCAGGCTTTCTTTTGGAGTTCTCAGCGGCCTCTCTTGCTAGTTGGTCAGCTCTTTCGTTCCCCGGTAGCCCTACGTGAGCTTTAATCCAGAACAAGTTTACGAGCTTGTTCTGGTGGGATGCAGATCTTATATTATCCCTAGCTTCTACAGCGAGAGGATGATGCGAACCGGGATTCGTGATTGTTTGGAGAGCCGCCATTGAGTCGCTGAAAACTCCGAAAGAAGATTCCTTGCGCCTAATTATCTCCCTCGTTGCTCTTGTTATTGCTAGGAGTTCAGCCTGGTAAACTGTGCAGTAATCTGATAGAGCAAGTTTGAGAGCTCTGGTCTCGGCCTCACTATTCCATATGGACAGTGAAGCACCAACCCCTCCTCCGATCTTGCTCCCGTCCGTAAAGATACGGACGTCAAAATTGCAGTTGTTGTCGAGTTGCTCTTGATTTATCAGGCTGTTGAACTGCAAGATGTCACGTGATGCGGGATGGGGATTTTCAATTGCTGCGGTCATTCGCTCGACTTCCCTGTCCCCCAGTGACGCCCGGGGCACCCCCCTCCTGGCCTCGTACAGTGATGCTGCCTCACGAACTCGGAGGTCAAGGGGGAGCAAACCGGACAGCACCAATGCTGAGTTCAAGGAAACCGTGCGATATGCCTTGCACATTTTTTGAGCAATTCCACGTTGGACTGTCCCAAGCTGCTTCACAATGCCCACCTTCTTTGCAGCCGGTGCCCAGACGCTAGCAGCGTAAAGTATTATGGGCTCTACGGTCGCCACGTATATCACCCGAATAACTTCCGGGTGAAGCCCCCAACTGATCTTTGCGGCTCTACACAGCTGCTTGTAGATAGCAATTGCCTTTCTGCAAATGTGTGAGACGTGGGTGTTGAAGGTCAGTTTTTGGTCGATGGTTACACCCAGAAGCTTCATTTCTTGCGATATGCCGATGTCGATCCCCCCCATCCTCAGGCGTGGTGTGTCGTATTTTAATTTTCTGGTTATCACCATAGCTGTTGTTTTGTGCGGTGCAAATTTTAGTTTGTTCTCGACACCCCACGCCAGAACATGATTGAGAGCGGCATTGGCACATTCCTCCACCTCTAGTGCGGTCTCTCCGTCAAATACCAAGAGTACATCGTCCGCAAACGCCTGAATGTAATTCCCCCTGTTCTCTGCTGCTTTTAGGAGGGGGTCTAGGACTAAGTTCCACAATATTGGGCCCCCAATTGAGCCTTGGACACAACCCTTGTTGGTGTCCTTGCTGTAAACTTCCCCACCGTACCTGATTGCAACTCTTCGGTTTCTGAGGTAGCTGTCGATGACCCGCCTAAGGTTGATTGGACACTTCTCCTCTGCCAGGCGGTGCTCATCCTTGGTAAAAGGTGGAACTTAAGGCGGGCCACCAGCATTTTCTCATATATCTTCCCTAATATAGGCAACAGTCCAATCGGCCTATAAGATTTGGGAGTGGAATATGTCTCTTTTCCAGGCTTCCTCAGTATCACGACTGTTGCTTGCTTCCAGGACGTGGGGAAATGATGGTGTTCTAGGCACTTATTTAAGAACTTTAAAAATAATTCCAGGTCATTAGCCACGGCATGACAACAAATGTCGGCGGTAAAGCCATCGGAACCCGGCGCCTTCTTCGGATTGAAGGACTCCATTGAGTTTTTTAATTCTGCCGTCGTGAACGGTGGGTCGCAAGGATCATCTTGTTCACCAGAGTTCACGCTTTCGGCTTTTATTCGGATGGATTGGTGATGAGCATTGTCGGATTCGATGAGGTGGTTAGGTTAGGTTAGGTTCACTCTGCTAGAGCTCAGGATCTCTTACTCCAGAGCATGGCAGAGTGGTCGATTCGTGTGGCTGTGGTCGCCGAACCGTACTTTGTCCCCCCCAGGGACAACTGGGTGGGAGACCTGGACGGTTTGGTGGCCATTATTGGCGGGGCTCTTGTCAGTCCGTCCCGAGGTCACGGCTGGGTAGCCGCCCTCGCGGACGGCATTGGCACGGTTGGTGCGTACTTCTCGCCCAACAAGAGTCTCGCCGACTTCGAGAGGTTCCTTGTCGAGTTGGGTGCCGTCGTGAACAGACTCCACCCTCGCCCGGTGCTGTTGCTGGGGGATCTCAACGCCAAGTCTGCGGCGTGGGGATCTCCTGTGACCGATGCTAGGGGCGAGGTGCTGGAGGAGTGGGCGGTCACGACTGGCTTGATCGTCCTAAATCGGGGCTCGGTGCACACGTGCGTGCGGCAGCGGGGCGGGTCTATAGTGGACGTCTCGTTTGCTAGCCCCGCTGTCGCGAGCCGTGTCCACGATTGGCGTGTCGCCGTGGGGGTGGAGACGTTGTCGGATCACCGGTACATTCGTTTCGACGTCTCCGCCCAGACCGCCGGCGGCCGCGGTCCGCCGGCCCCGCGAACAGACGGTCCGCGCTGGGCGCGTAAGCGCATCGACAGGGAGCTTCTCGAGGAGGCCGCTATTGTACAGGCCTGGATCCGGGAGTCGGCAACGAACGGACCCGTCGACGTCGAGCAGGAGGCGCTGTGGTTCCGTGGGGTGATGACGCAAATTTGTGACGCGTCCATGCCCCGGGTCCACGCACAGTCAGCAAGGCGCCAGGTGTACTGGTGGACCGCCGAGATCGCGCAGCTGCGCGTCGCGTGTGTAGCGGTTAGGCGCCGGTACACCCGATACCGGAGGAGACGTCGTCGGGTCCCTGACGAAGAAGCCGCGCTGTATGAGGTGTACCGCGCGGCGAAGGAGACTCTGTGTCTGGCCATCAGCGAGGCGAGGACGCGAGCCAGGGAGGAGATGCTGGAGACTCTAGATGGAGATCCGTGGGGGCGGCCTTATCGCGCGGTCCGAGGGAAACTACGAGCCGCGGCACCCCCACTTACGGAGAGTCTCCAACCCGAGCTGCTGGAGGAGGTAGTAGCAGCCCTCTTCCCGGCAAGAGCGGAGCACACTCCGCCACCGATGGCTTTGCCCACAGCCGCAGAGTCTACAGAAGAGAACGCCATCAGCGTTCCAGGGGTGACACAGGCAGAGATGGGGGCAGCTGTGATGCGGCTCCGGGCCAAGAACGTGGCTCCGGGGCCCGACGGGATCCACGGCTGCGTGTTGGCCCTCGCTCTGAAGGAGCTTGAGCCCCAACTGAGAGGACTCTACACAGCGTGTCTTGAGCGGGGCCAGTTTCCCACTTTGTGGAAATCTGGTCGTCTGGTCCTGCTCAGGAAGCCGGGACGCCCTGCGGATTCGCCATCTGCGTACCGGCCCATAGTGCTGCTAGACGAGGTGGGTAAGCTGTTTGAGCGGATAATCGCAGCCCGCCTCGTCGGCCACTTGTGCAGAGAGGGGCCGGAGCTGGACGACAGTCAGTTCGGCTTTCGGCATGGGCGCTCCACCATTCACGCTGTGTCGCGGGTGAGAGTCCTGGCGGAGGAAGCAGTGTCTCGGGGCGGGGTGATGTTGGCAGTGTCCTTGGACATATCCAACGCTTTCAACACCCTGCCCTGGAGTTGTATTCGGGAGGCACTTCAGTATCATCGGGTGCCTCCCTACCTTCGCCACATCGTTGGGGCTTATCTATCGGAGAGGTGTGTCACCTACATGGGACGTGATGGCGAAAACCAGCACCGCATGTCGTGCGGTGTCCCGCAGGGTTCGGTCGTAGGCCCGCTCCTGTGGAACATCGGGTACGACTGGGTGCTGAGAGGCGAGCTTCAACCGGGCGTGGACCTGACGTGTTATGCTGATGACACTCTGGTCACTGCCCGGGGGAGCTCATACAGGGAGGCAGCGTTGCTAGCGACGGCTGCGGTCTCACAGGTGGTGAGCCGCATACGTCGCCTGGGCCTGGAGGTAGCCCTCAACAAGTCGGAGGCCATGGTGTTTCATGGCCCTCGGCGGGCGCCGCCGCCCGGTTCACACATCGTGGTCGGGGGGGCCCGGATCGCTGTCGAGTCTACCATGAAGTACCTGGGATTGGTGCTCGACAGCCGGTGGGATTTCGGCCCCCACTTTCGGCGGCTGGCGCCCAAGTTGTTGGGCGCGGCTGGGGCGCTGTCAACGCTGCTTCCCAATCTGGGGGGCCCGAGCGCCGCCTGTAGGCGGCTCTACATGGGGATCGTGCGATCGATGGCCCTGTATGGGGCCCCAATCTGGGCGACTGACCTGACAGCCGGTAGTATCGCAGTCCTGCGAAAGCCGCAGAGAGCGATGGCCGTCAGAGTCGTCCGGGGGTATCGCACGATCTCCTACGAGGCGGCCTGCGTACTGGCTGGATCCCCGCCCTGGGACCTGGAGGCGAAAGTACTCGCGTCGCTGTACCGGTGGCGCGAGGAAGCGCGGGCGCGAGGCGAGTGGCTGATGCAGCGCCATATGGAGCTGCGTCGGTCACAGCTTCGCGAGGTCCTGGTGGCGGAATGGCGGGACAGGCTTTCACGCCCTACCGCCGGCCTCGTCACTATCGAGGCGGTCCGGCCGGTACTCGAGCACTGGCTCGGAAGGAGGCACGGCTCCCTGTCGTTTCGGGTGACGCAGGTGCTCTCGGGGCATGGTTGCTTCGGGAAGTACCTGTGTCGCATAAACAGGGAGCCGGACGCCCGGTGTCACCACTGCGTCGACTGCCGGGAGGACACGGCATGGCATACGCTGGCAGAGTGTGCCGCTTGGGAGGAGCCGCGCCGTGCCCTCATCTCAGAAGTAGGCGGTGACCTGTCGCTGCCGGCCGTGGTCGAGTCGATGGTCGGCAGCGAAGAGTCCTGGGACGCGGTGGTTTCCTTCTGCGAAGTCGTCGTCTCGCAGAAGGAGGCTGCGGAAAGGGAGAGGGAGATCTCGTCCACTCACCCGGCCCGTAGCAGGCGCACCGGGCGTCGGCGGAGGGCGGACAACGCGCTCTTCCAGCCCCCCTAAATGGGTCCAGGGGCGACGGACTCGGGGACGTCCGTAGCCCCCCATACACTAGGACCCGAGGTGGCGGCGCGTAGTGTTCCACGCGCGCCCCTTTTAGACGTCGCGGGGGGAGTCAAACACCTCACTCCCCCCCCCTGACCTGAGGAGGCCTGCAGCGGCGGGCCGGCACCAGCCGGGGGTTGCGGAAGGATCGTACGTTCCCGCGACCCCTGGCGTAGGTGTGAGATGGAACACCGGGGTGGTTTTTAGTCAGTAAGAGTCTGACAGACCCCGCCGCCCGCCCCAGAGCGGCGGACATCCATGAGGATTTTCCACCCCGGAAAAAAAAAAAAAAAAAAAAAAAGGTTAGGTTAGGTTAGGTTGTGCGATCGATGGCCCTGTATGGGGCCCCAATCTGGGCGACTGACCTGACGGCCGGTAGCATCGCAGTCCTGCGAAAGCCGCAGAGAGCGATGGCCGTCAGAGTCGTCCGGGGGTATCGCACGATCTCCTACGAGGCGGCCTGCGTACTGGCTGGATCCCCGCCCTGGGACCTGGAGGCGAAAGTACTCGCGTCGTTGTACCGGTGGCGCGAGGAAGCGCGGGCGCGAGGCGAGTGGCTGATGCAGCGCCATATGGAGCTGCGTCGGTCACAGCTTCGCGAGGTCCTGGTGGCGGAATGGCGGGACAGGCTTTCACGCCCTACCGCCGGCCTCGTCACTATCGAGGCGGTCCGACCAGTACTCGAGCACTGGCTCGGAAGGAGGCACGGCTCCCTGTCGTTTCGGGTGCGCGGTGTGTGCCGCCAGTGGCTGCCCGGCAGACCACACAATGAAGGGGAGGAACTGCAGTCCTCCCCCTGTGCGGGGCAAAGCGCAGGCGCCGACCGGGCCTGCCAATGACACCGCTGCTTCTGCGGTGGCTGCGGAGGAAGGGGGTGCGATGTCCGACTGATGGATAGGGTCGAACATCGCATACTCCAGGCGAACGCCAACCACTGCAGGGCAGCCCAGGATCTGCTGATGCAGACCATGGCTGAGTGGTTGGTGGACTTGGCGGTGGTCGCCGAGCCTTATTCGGTCCCTGGCCGTTGGCTGGGCGACCGGGACGGCCTGGTGGCGTTGGTGTCGCGGTCTTCCACGGACTCCCCTCCCCTCTCGCTCTTAGAGAGGGGACCGGGATACGTGGCCGCCGCGTGGGGAGACATGGCCCTGGTAGGGGTCTACTTCTCCCCGAACCGCTCTCTCTCCGACTTTGAGGATTTCCTCGAGATCCTCACCGCGGTCGTAGGGAGGGCGGCACCGCGCCAGGTCGTGGTGTTGGGCGACCTGAACGCCAAGTCGGTGGCCTGGGGCAACCCGGCCCCCGGTTGCAACGTCCGGGGACGCGCCGTCGAGTTTTGGGCGGCCTCATGCGGTGTGTCCCTCCTCAACAGGGGGGCGGTCCACACGTGTGTGCGGCAACAGGGCGGATCGGTGGTGGACGTCTCGTTTGCCACCCCCGCGCTAGCCGCCCGCGTCGTCAACTGGCGGGTAGAGATGGTGGAGACCCTGTCGGACCACCGATATGTGCGGTTCGACATCTCCACCCAGGGAGGGGGGAGGGCCCGCGCCGGGCAATCTCCCTTCCCACGGTGGGCACTCACCCGCCTGGACCGGGAGGCAGCCGAGGAGGCGGCCTTTCTCCAGGACTGGCTTTCGCCCCCCCCTGTCGATGCCTTGGACGTGGACGCCGCAGCGGTCCAGCTCAGGGGGTCCCTGACCGAGGTGTGCAACTCCAGCATGCCTCGGTCTCGCCGTCCGCCTCCCCGTCGCGCCGTCTATTGGTGGACGCAGGAGCTGGCGGGTCTCCGGGCCGCCTGCGTTGCGGCCAGAAGGGCCTACGCGCGGAGCCGACGGCGCAGCGCCCAAAACCGAGTCCGGGCAGAGGAGGACCGCCTATACGCCTCTTACCAAGAGGCGAGGACGGCCCTCAAGTCTGCAATGGGCGCTGCGGAAGACTCGGCGAGGGCCGAGATGCTGGAGGGTCTCGACAGGGATCCTTATGGGAGACCGTACAAGGCGGCGCGGAACCAGCTACGCCCCTATGGTCCCCCACTGACGGAGACCCTCGAGCCGGCGTTGCTGGACGGGGTGGTCCGGTCCCTGTTTCCGCGCAGGACCGACTTCACCCCACCAGCGATGGATCCCCCGCAAGGGGCGGCTCCGCCGGACGAGCAGGTCCCCCCGGTGACGGTGGAGGAGCTCCGCGCGGGGGTTCTCACCCTCCGCGCGAAGAAGACGGCCCCCGGGCCAGACGGCGTCCCCGCACGGGTGGTGGCGATCGCCGCCTCCCAAATGGAGGACAGGTTTCGGGACCTCTTCAGCGCGTGCTTTACGGCTGGGAGGTTCCCGAAACTGTGGAAGGAGGGGCAGCTCTGCCTCCTCCGAAAGGAGGGACGTCCGGTGGACTCCCCGTCGGCATACCGGCCCATCGTCTTGCTCGATGAGGTCGGTAAACTGTTCGAGGGGATCATCGCGTCCCGGCTTCATGGCCTTTTGCGGGGGGTAGGGCCGGACCTGTCGGACGCCCAATTCGGCTTCCGACAAGGGCGTTCGACGATCGACGCGCTGGCCCTACTCAAGGGCCAGGTGAAGGAGGCGGTGGAGGCGGGGGACGGAGTGCTGGCAGTGTCGTTCGACATTGCAAACGCCTTCAACTCCGTCCCCCACTCGACGATATTGGAGGCGCTCCGGTATCACGGAGTGCCCCAATACCTGCAGGATCTGCTGGCCAGCTACCTGGAGGGCCGAGAGGTCCTCCTCGCGGACCGGACGGGCACGGTGAGGCGGTACGGAGCAGAGTCCGGTGTTCCGCAGGGGTCAGTTCTGGGGCCCTCCCTGTGGAACATCGGGTTCGACTGGCTCCTACGCGGAGTCCTCCTCCAGGGCACGAGTGTCATCTGCTACGCGGATGACACTCTCCTCACTGCCCGGGGGAGGAACTTTGGAGACGCGGCCTGTCTGGCCTCGGCTGGCGGATCCCTGGTTGCAGAGAGGATCCGCCTCCTGGGATTGAAGGTGGCGCTGCACAAGACCGAGGCCGTATTCTTTCACGGGCCTCGGCAGCGCTGCCCTCCCGACGCCCACATCGTCGTAGAGGGCGTCCGGATAGAGGTCCAGCCCCAGATGAAGTATCTGGGCCTGGTGCTGGACGAGAGGTGGCGCTTCGGCCCGCATTTCAGCGGGCTGTCGACGCGCCTCCTGAAAGCCGCGGACGCCCTCTCGCGGCTGCTCCCGAACCTGGGGGGGCCCAAGGTGGGGTGCCGGCGCCTCTATGCCGGCGTCCTCAGGAGCATGGCCCTATACGGGGCCCCTATCTGGGCGGACTCCCTCCACAGGAGGGAGAATGCGACCGCCATCCGCAAGCCCCAAAGGGCCATTGCACTGCGGGTGGCGAGGGCCTACCGCTCGGTGGGCTTTTCGGCGGCGTGCGCTCTGGCCGGCACCCCTCCTTGGGAGCTGGAGGCTTGGGTGCTCGCCAGAGTGTACGAGTGGACCGCGCAACGAAGGGCGCTCGGGGAGCGCCCCGTCGCCGAAGAGCGGGAGGCCGTGCGGCGGGAGGCGAGGGACGCAATCGTCCTTCACTGGACAGAGGACCTCGCCACCGCCGCCTTTGGCCGCCGGACGTTGGACGCGCTCGGCCCGGTCCTGCAGAGCTGGCTCGAGCGGTCCCACGGTTTCCTCTCGTTCCGTCTGGTGCAGGTGTTGTCCGGCCACGGCTGTTTCGGAACGTACCTGCACCGGATCGGGAGGGAGGAGACCCCGGCGTGCCACGACTGCGGCGCGGCGGAGGACACGGCGCAGCACACCCTCGAGGCGTGCCCGGCTTGGTCCGAGCTGCGCCGCGGTCTGACCGCGGCGGTCGGACAGGACCTCTCGCTTCCTGGTGTGATCAACGCCATGCTGGGGAGCGAGGAGGCCTGGGCAGCGGTGGCCTCCTTTTGCGAGGACGTAATCTCGCAAAAGGAGGAGGCGGAGCGCGCGCGGGAGGACGACCCTCTCGCTGTGCCGCTCCGCAGACGAAGAAGGGGTCGGAGAAGGCGCCAGCCTCTCCCCCCTCATGGTGGCGATGGGCGGGCGACAGGCACGGGGGTGCCGTCTCCCGCATTGCACCCATCACCACCTTCGTCGGTCACTCCCGGGCCCCCGTGAGGGGCCCGCCCTGAAGGACAATCGTCGGCGGAGGACTGGACGTAAAGGCTACGCTGGATTCCCAGTCCCCCGCCACTCGGACGAAGCGGGAGTGCCGCTGGGTTTTTTAGTGGGTATACCGGGTCACACCCGGGAGTCCCACATAGCCCCCCATCCCCCGATGGGAGGGTATGCGTAACGCATTTTTCCCAGCGCAAAAAAAAAAAAAAAAAAAAAAAAAAAAAAAAAAAAAAAAAAAAAAAAAAAAAGGTTAGGTTAGGTTTTTTTTTTTTTTTTTTTTTTTTTTTTTTTTTTTTTTTAAACTTATCCCTGTGACTTTGTCAAATTTCACAGACCTTATTATTCTACTTAAATCTACGCGTTATATAATTCAAACTCTACCCTTGTAGGGTCCTACACCAATTTTTTACTATTGTGCCATCTCTACTTTACACATTTTCTTTACAGGCGGTCCTTGTTTTGTGAGCATTCTGGAACCGCTTGTGCCTATCCTCTACTCTTCTGTTCTCGTATACATTTTCTTTACAAGGTGTATCTTTTTTTAAGGAACACTCAGTACAATCCTTGTGCCTATCTCTACATCTATCGGTTTCCATTTTCTTTACAACTCTAGTTGTGCCTACTTTTTGTTATCTTAATTCTTAACCTACTTATATTTACTTATTTCTATACATTCATAATTGTTCTTAGTTCTTTTTATTTACTATTTTGCCTTATCTTTACTACAGTGGTATATTTTTACAATATATATTGTAGCAAATGCTTATTCACTTTTTGTTTCTATATATTACAATGCTGATTATTTTTATACAGTACTCTAAGAATTTTTCACGAGTGAGTTTATCACTAAGTAGAGTCTCTAGGTTTTCCATTTTTAACTGTGTATCTATTCTCTGCTGCAAATCGTACCTGTCCTTATGATGCACCGGGCAGTCCAGCAATAAGTGGAATATCGTTTCCGCAGTATCAGGATCACAGACACATGCAGGACTCTCCTTGCACTTGAAACGGTGCAAGTACTGGGAGAGCCCCCCATGTCCTGTGAAAACCTGTGTTAACAAGCCCGCTGGTCTAATACTCCTAACCACTCTGTATGCGTCTATGGCATCCGGGAGGAACACTCTCGTTACGGAGGCCGTGTCACCCGACTTGTACCTCCCATTCCACTCGTCAAGGGAGTCCTTCCGGATTATCCGTTTGACGAATGAGACAGGAACCCGGTCATAGTCGGGTCTCCTCCGGCTCGAGAGTGCTGCCTCTTTCGCAAGCTGATCAGCGCGTTCGTTACCTATTAGACCCACATGCGCCTTCACCCAATAAAAGCTCACAGTTTTCCCTTGGCTGAAGGCCTTTTTCAGGTTTTCGCGCGTCTCTACCGCCAAAGGATGCAGGGCACTGTAGTTCGTAATGGTCTCCAGGGCCGATCTTGAGTCACTGTAAATGCAGCAATCTCTATCCGCACGCTTCAGGGCCTCCTTTGTGGCTCTGCATATGGCGAGGATTTCTGCTTGGTATACGGTGCAGTACGCGGCTAAACTAAGCTTGATTGTCTTGGTCTCTGTTTCGCCCTCCCATATGGATAACGCGGCGCCGACCTTGCCCTCAAGCTTGCTGCCGTCGGTGTAGATTTTTACCGCCTGCCCGTTGCTATTATCGACCTGTGCTTGAGTGGTCAAGCTTTCGAATTTTATTTCCACATGCAGAGCTGGATGTGGAATCTCCGCAAATTCCACCACACGTTCGGTCTCCCGGTCTCCAAGCACTAGCCGGGATGACCCTCTCCTTGCTTCGTACAGTGCGGCTGCTTCCTGTATTCGGAGGTCGAGAGGCAGTATCCCAGCCAGTACCAGTGCCGAGTTTAGAGAGACCGTGCGGTAGGACTTGCACAGTTTCTGTGCGAAGCCTCTTTGTACTGCATTCAGTGCCTTCTGCGTTCCGATTTTATTGGCTGCCGGTGCCCAAGCGCCTGCAGCGTACAAGATAACCGGCTCTACCACTGCCGTGTAAATTATACGGATGACGTCCGGATGCAGTCCCCAGCTCACTTTTGCGGCCCTGGATAACTGTTTGTACAGGTTTACCGCCTTTTTGCAGACTTTTGCAACATGGGTATTAAAAGTCATCCGATCGTCCAGAGTCAGCCCCAGAATTTTGATTTCCCTCGACATTCCAATGCCGATCCCCCCCATAGTCAGGAGCGGGGTGTCGTACTTAAGCTTGCGCGTCAGCACCATCGCACAAGTTTTGTGTGGCGCAAACTTCAGCTTGTTCCGGACTCCCCACTCCTGAACATAGGTGAGAGCGGCATTGGCCTGTCTCGAGACCTCCAAACCCGTATCTCCGCTGAACACCATCACCACGTCATCCGCATACGCCTGACAGTATACTCCGTCCTTTTCCAGACCGTGTAATAGGGGATCGAGTAGCAAATTCCACAATATAGGGCCGCCAATGGATCCCTGGACGCAACCTTTCTGGGTGTTTCTGGTGTGTTCCTCCCCGGCATATCTCAGTCGGATTTTTCTGCTGTCGAGATAGCTATCGAGTAGCCTCCTTAAATTGACCGGACACTTTTCCTCAGCCAGTCTGACTTTGATAGCTGGCCACCAGGCGCTATCGAAGGCCCCCTCTATATCCAGTGAGACTAGGGTTACGAGTTTTTTCTGCTCTATATTCCCCTTAATATGGTTCACCAGGTTATAGAGGGCGTCCTCGGTGCTCCTTTGTGGCATAAAGCCGTACTGGCGAGTACTAATCCGCGGTACTAGGTGCCACCTGATCCTTGCTACCACCATCTTCTCCAGGATCTTGCCCAAGACTGGTAGCAGGCCGATCGGCCTATATGCCTTGGGATTCTGATAATCGTCCTTGCCCGGTTTTCTTAATACCACCACCGTGGCCTCCTTCCATATGTCCGGGAAGTGACCTATCTCTAGGCACTTGTTGTACAGGGCAAGGAACGCGTCTAGACTCCTGGAGATTGCTCGACTGCAAATGTCCGCCGTGAAGCCATCCGCTCCAGGTGCCTTCTTTGGATTTAAACTCTCAGTCGCGGTCTTTAGCTCCTCTATCGTAAACGGCGGATCATAAACTTCATCATGACTCGGGGCGTTTACTTGCTTAGCAAGCTGTCTTGTTTGGCGATGATGTGAGTTATCCTTCTCTTCGGAGTCCTCAGGGTAAAATGTTTCTGCTAAAAGGGTTGCCGATTCTTTTGGGTTTAGGAACACACCGTCCTTTTTAAGGGTCAGATCCTCTTGACGTTTGGCGGTCTTACCGATCACTCTGTATATCCCTTCCCATACTCCTTCTTTGTCTTGCTTTTGGCAAAAGGTCTTCCAACCTGCTATTTGGGCTTTCTTGGCTTGGCTTTCGTATTTTTCTTTTGCTTGCAGGTACTCATTGTATACTTTTTCTTTACGGTCGTTTGCTGCGTTGCGTATTCTTCGCTTTTTTGTGGTGACCTCGTTTTTCATGAGTGCGAGCTCCTCTGACCACCATGGCATAGTAAATTCTGTGTTTGTTGCCTTGGGCGGCATACTGTCGCTACAGGCTGAAGTAATGCCTTTTGTAATTGTCTCTGCCATGTTATCCAGTTGTTGTTTAAACTCGACTCTACTTATTTCAGTTGCGTTGATATTTTGTTCCGCTTGGAATTGGTCCATTTTCTCAATGAAAATGTCCCAATTTGCCTTCTTAGTGTTGTAGAGTCGAGTGGTCCTTTGGATGTTGATTCCTTTTCCTTTCTGTAAACGAACCTGAAAAAGAATCGTATTGTGGTCCGAGCTCGTCACTCCCTGGTCTACTCTCCAGTCTTCCACGAGTCCTAGCATGTCAATCGAACAAGCTGTTAAGTCGACGAAGCTGCTATATCTCGTGTTGCCCCTTACCGTATCAAATGTGGGTATATCTCCATTGTTGAGTACCTGCATTTCCGACTCTTCCAGGGTCCCAGACATTTCTACACCCCTGTTGTCGTTTACGATGCTTCCCCACCAGGTATTCTTAGCATTGGCATCGCCTCCAATGAGCAGTTTTCTTGGCCCAAGTTTCTCTATGATCCCTCGTATTTGAGTCATGTATGGCTCTATGGGCTGGTCTGGTTCGAAGTAAAAAGAGACTACAGCAATTTCCCAAGCTTTGGACCGGATCCTCACCACAGCGATGTTGTTTGTAGTGAGTTCTGGGCACTGTATGACGTCCAGGTTGTGATCGAAAACGATCACGGCCGCTTTCACAGTCCCTCTTCCATCGTCCTCGCATTGGTATACTCGCACTCCTCGGTAGCTCTTCATCCTTCGAATCCCGCCGACATACGGTTCCTGGACCAAAGCGAAAGCAATCTTTCGGTCGGTGGCTTCCATCATGAGCTCGTTTGTTGCCAACTCCTTTCTTTGGAGATTGGCTTGTGCTACTGCGTATCCTCTGGTGAGGTTGCCTGCCCTATTATCCGTATCGTTGCCCTTAGCAGTAAGCGACTCTCGCTCTCGCCATTGCATCCCATTTTCTGCGCACAGTACATTCGTTGCTAAATGCATTGTGTTCGGTACTGGCATGTTTTGCTTGCGTGCAGTTCACGCATGATGGGGCTGCTCCAGCGATCCATTCAGGGCACTCTGATCTGATGTGAGGGCCGCCGCAGTGGCTGCACTTATTTATGGTTTCCTTGCAGAAACGCTTGCTATGACCATACGCTAGGCAACATGTGCATTGGACCAGTGGCGACTGGTCTTCGACTTTGATGCGCTGGATGTCAATGTGTATGGCTCCTTTGTGCAGAGTTCTATTCCAGAGTTGCGGCGACACTCTCAGAATGACGTGATTTGTGTGGGGGTTTCTCGTCTTCCTCCTGTAGGCTATTTCTACCCTATCTTCGTCGCTCTTCAGGTCTTTAAAGAGGTCTGTGTTTTGCTTTTTGAAAGCACTTAAGATGTCCTCGTCAGCGTTATAGCTAAAGACATTCCTCAGAGCTATCAGTGGATCTTTATTTTTCATATCCTCCACTAGGAGGTTCCCTCCCACACTCAGCCTTTCTTTGACCTTTTGCCTATCTTCCTGTGTTCTGCACCCCACTATTACTTTTCGGTCTCTGGCCTTTCTGACTCTGTCCACTGTTACAAAGCCATCTTTTGCGTTCACCGCTTTCCTAATTTTCTCGATTACCTCGTCCCCAGTTTCCAGCTGATCGGTCGAGGTTACCGCGATAGAGTGAAGAGCTGTGTGCGCAGGAATAGATATTTTTGGTGCGGTGGCTGCAACATTAGCGTAAGTGAGTCTATTCTCTACAATTTGTCTCCCTGTTTCTAGCTCTTTCTTTAATTCCTCCATTTTGAGGTTATTTTCTTGGATTAGCTTTGCGTGTTGCTCTATTACCTGAGTCAGATGGCCTTGCTTTTCTTCTCCATTATCTTCCTGCATTATCTGCTCTGTCTGTCTCCTTTCTATTGCTTTATTGTTATCTGTTCTTAATGTCGATTTCGCGTTTTCAGCCTCCTTCACCAGTTGGAACAATCGTTCCACCGCCTGTGTGACGTCCGTCTTAATGTCAGCCCGTAAGTTGCGGGATTCTCCCAAAGCTGTTTTCGCCTTCCTGATGCAGGCGCGTGCTTCCGTCACTCTGTCGGCGTATTCCCTTTTTTGTTTCGGGGAAATATTTACCGCCTCTGCGGACATCCTGCGTGCTGGTGGTTTGGCTTCGATTGCGCCAGTCCTTATTTTTAACTTTAACTGTGTTGGTGGTATTGTTTTATGTGGCGAGTTTGAGGATTTTTGCGTGTTTTCCGGCGCCTCACATTCTTCTATACTCTTCCTCACATTTGAGGGTTGCGTCGGTGCCGTCGAGGGACCAGCCCTCTCGTCATCATTGGGAGATCCGTGGGTATCCGTCATTTTCTTAAGCGGAGTTCTAAATCCAAACATTTCAATTGGCCACAGGGACGCGTCGTTATTTCCGTTAATATGCTTTTTACGAACTTATTCGTAAAGTGTAAAATAAAGTAAAATTAAATATTTTAAAATAAAACGCTCTATTTAGAGTCCGTCCTTATATTATTATTAAAGTTTTTTGTCAAGCTGTACAGAGAAAGTCAGCGTCAGTACTTTTCCATAAAAAACTTACACTTCCCAGAGACTCTACCTAGAGACGCTCTCTCTGTGAAGAGTCGTGTCGTTCGACATTGCAAACGCCTTCAACTCCGTCCCCCACTCGACGATATTGGAGGCGCTCCGGTATCACGGAGTGCCCCAATACCTGCGGGATCTGCTGGCCAGCTACCTGGAGGGCCGAGAGGTCCTCCTCGCGGACCGGACGGGCACGGTGAGGCGGTACGGAGCAGAGTCCGGTGTTCCGCAGGGGTCAGTTCTGGGGCCCTCCCTGTGGAACATCGGGTTCGACTGGCTCCTACGCGGAGTCCTCCTCCAGGGCACGAGTGTCATCTGCTACGCGGATGACACTCTCCTCACTGCCCGGGGGAGGAACTTTGGAGACGCGGCCTGTCTGGCCTCGGCTGGCGGATCCCTGGTTGCAGAGAGGATCCGCCTCCTGGGATTGAAGGTGGCGCTGCACAAGACCGAGGCCGTATTCTTTCACGGGCCTCGGCAGCGCTGCCCTCCCGACGCCCACATCGTCGTAGAGGGCGTCCGGATAGAGGTCCAGCCCCAGATGAAGTATCTGGGCCTGGTGCTGGACGAGAGGTGGCGCTTCGGCCCGCATTTCAGCGGTCTGTCGACGCGCCTCCTGAAAGCCGCGGACGCCCTCTCGCGGCTGCTCCCGAACCTGGGGGGGCCCAAGGTGGGGTGCCGGCGCCTCTATGCCGGCGTCCTCAGGAGCATGGCCCTGTACGGGGCCCCTATCTGGGCGGACTCACTCCACAGGAGGGAGAATGCGACCGCCATCCGCAAGCCCCAAAGGGCCATTGCACTGCGGGTGGCGAGGGCCTACCGCTCGGTGGGCTTTTCGGCGGCGTGCGCTCTGGCCGGCACCCCTCCTTGGGAGCTGGAGGCTTGGGTGCTCGCCAGAGTGTACGAGTGGACCGCGCAACGAAGGGCGCTCGGGGAGCGCCCCGTCGCCGAAGAGCGGGAGGCCGTGCGGCGGGAGGCGAGGGACGCAATCGTCCTTCACTGGACAGAGGACCTCGCCACCGCCGCCTTTGGCCGCCGGACGTTGGACGCGCTCGGCCCGGTCCTGCAGAGCTGGCTCGAGCGGTCCCACGGTTTCCTCTCGTTCCGTCTGGTGCAGGTGTTGTCCGGCCACGGCTGTTTCGGAACGTACCTGCACCGGATCGGGAGGGAGGAGACCCCGGCGTGCCACGACTGCGGCGCGGCGGAGGACACGGCGCAGCACGCCCTCGAGGCGTGCCCGGCTTGGTCCGAGCTGCGCCGCGGTCTGACCGCGGCGGTCGGACAGGACCTCTCGCTTCCTGGTGTGATCAACGCCATGCTGGGGAGCGAGGAGGCCTGGGCAGCGGTGGCCTCCTTTTGCGAGGACGTAATCTCGCAAAAGGAGGAGGCGGAGCGCGCGCGGGAGGACGACCCTCTCGCTGTGCCGCTCCGCAGACGAAGAAGGGGTCGGAGAAGGCGCCAGCCTCTCCCCCCTCATGGTGGCGATGGGCGGGCGACAGGCACGGGGGTGCCGTCTCCCGCATTGCACCCATCACCACCTTCGTCGGTCACTCCCGGGCCCCCGTGAGGGGCCCGCCCTGAAGGACAATCGTCGGCGGAGGACTGGACGTTAAGGCTACGCTGGTTTCCCAGTCCCCCGCCACTCGGACGAAGCGGGAGTGCCGCTGGGTTTTTTAGTGGGTATACCGGGTCAGACCCGGGAGTCCCACATAGCCCCCCATCCCCCGATGGGAGGGTATGCGTAACGCATTTTTCCCAGCGCAAAAAAAAAAAAAAAAAAAAAAAAAAAGGTTAGGTTAGGTTAGGTTAGGTTAGGTTCAGAGGCGGTGGGGGACCACCCCACAGTGCTTGCGTCCACGTCGCGTCCCCTGGAAACAGCCCAGTTCTGACCACCGTAACGGAGTGGCAGACTGGGTTGGCCAAAGTGCACTGTGCCTTCGCGGATTTTAATTTTATCTTAGTAGTGTGTCTGCGAACCTGCCGGGATCATGCCGACCCCTGAGCGGGACGCCTCCGGGCGATTTTTAAAACAAAAAGGCCCTTCTCAGGGCCAACCAAAAGGCCCTTCTCAGGGCCAACCCAAAGGCCCTTCTCAGGGCCAACCCAAAGGCCCTTCTCAGGGCCAACCAAAAGGCCCTTCTCAGGGCCAACCCAAAGGCCCTTCTCAGGGCCAAGCCGACGCTTCGGCGTCAGAAACTAGCCGCGCGCCGTCTGCGGCTAGTTTCTTTGGAGGGGCGGACGAGTCGTCGTCCGACAACGACTCACTCATCACTGTGTCGGACGCGGACGACTCTCGTTCGCGGAAAAGAGTCCACCGGAGCGGTGGGTCCGAGGGCTCCTCGGCCTCGGGGTCGACGCGGTCGCCGAAGGCTAAAAAGCCGACGGCTGCCGCGGAGACCCATGTCGTTGGGCTCGAGAACGCCCAACGCCAGCTGGATCTGGCTCGGCGGGCTCAGCTCCAGCAAGAGCTGGAGGAGCGGGTCGCTGCCGCGGAGAAGCGGGCGCACGTCGCCCGGGCCAAGTCCGGGTACGGTGCGCCCCGCGTCGTATACGCGGACCACTCCCTGGCCGAGCTGGAGAGGATGGCGGAGGAGGACGAGAGGGAGATCGCGGAGGTCGCCTCGAAGTCCTCCAACATAAAGGGGACCCTCCAAAAGGCCCTGAAATGTAGGGCCGCGAGCATGCGCGGCGTCGTTGCGGAGCTGGTCCAGCGCAGCTCCACCGACGAAACGCGGCAACTGCAGGCGAAGGTGGATCGCCTGCAGTCGGAGGTCAGCCAGCTTCATCAGAAGCTGGCTGAAGCCACGGCCCGGCCACAACAGGCCAAGTCGAGCCCTGCGGCAGAGGGCCCCTCCTCCAACCTTGAGGATATCATCCGCAAGGTCGTAATGGAGGAGAGGGCCTTCACAAGAGCCTGCTTGGCGGGCATAGAGGACCGGCTCCTGCCGGAGAAGCGCCTCCGACCGGCCCTTGCGGCAGACGCGAGGCAGCGTGAGCCGGGCCCGTCCTGCTCCCACGCGGACGACGCCCTTCTCCTCCCCTCAACGACCCCGTCCAACGAGTGGACGGAAGTGGTCCGCAAGGGGAAGGGCAAGGGCAAAAAGTCGGCGACGGCCGTCCCCGCCGTCCCCGCCGCCACCGCCGCTCCCAGCAAGTCGCAGACGACCGGCAAGGGAAAGCGGACGGGGAAGGGGAAGGGGAAGCGAAGGGTGCAGCTGGTCTCCCCAAAAACCGCGGCCGTCGTGGTGACGCTCACCGCGGAGGCTGCGGACCGAGGGGAGACGTACGCGTCCGTTTTGGTGCGGGCGCGTGCGAACGCCGATCCCACCCAGCTGGGGATCGGCAGTGTGTCCTGCCGGCGGACCCAGGCCGGGGCTCGAATATTCGAGTTCCCGGGGGCAGAGGGGAGTGCCCATGCGGACCTCTTTGCAGCCAAGCTGCAGGAGGTCATCGCGGATTCGGCCAAGGTGGCACGGCCGGTCAAGTCGGCGGCCATAGAGGTGACGGACCTGGACGACTCCGTCACCAAGGAGGAGGTGGTAGCGGCGGTCGCAGCGATAGGGGGCTGTGGCGTCGCGGCGGTCCAAGGCCGGGACATAAGGCCCGGCCGCGGCGGCATGGGCACCATGCGCCTCGAGTGCCCAATCGCCGCTGCCAAAGCCGTCCTTGCCAAGGGACGGCTCACAGTCGGCTTTAGCTCGGGAGCGGTCCGGGCGCTCGAGGACCAGCCTCTGCGGTGTTTCCGGTGCTTCGGCATCGGACACACCCGGCCCCTGTGTCCGTCCGCAGTGGACAGGTCGAACGCCTGCTACCGCTGCGGCAAGGACGGCCACAAAGCCGCCTCCTGCGAGGCCGCCACGCCGCACTGCGCGGTGTGTGCCGCCAGTGGCTGCCCGGCAGACCACACAATGAAGGGGAGGAACTGCAGTCCTCCCCCTGTGCGGGGCAAAGCGCAGGCGCCGACCGGGCCTGCAAATAACACCGCTGCTTCTGCGGTGGCTGCGGAGGAAGGGGGTGCGATGTCCGACTGATGGATAGGGTCGAACATCGCATACTCCAGGCGAACGCCAACCACTGCAGGGCAGCCCAGGATCTGCTGATGCAGACCATGGCTGAGTGGTTGGTGGACTTGGCGGTGGTCGCCGAGCCTTATTCGGTCCCTGGCCGTTGGCTGGGCGACCGGGACGGCCTGGTGGCGTTGGTGTCGCGGTCTTCCACGGACTCCCCTCCCCTCTCGCTCTTAGAGAGGGGACCGGGATACGTGGCCGCCGCGTGGGGAGACATGGCCCTGGTAGGGGTCTACTTCTCCCCGAACCGCTCTCTCTCCGACTTTGAGGATTTCCTCGAGATCCTCACTGCGGTCGTAGGGAGGGCGGCACCGCGCCAGGTCGTGGTGTTGGGCGACCTGAACGCCAAGTCGGTGGCCTGGGGCAACCCGGCCACCGGTTGCAACGTCCGGGGACGTGCCGTCGAGCTTTGGGTGGCCTCATGCGGTGTGTCCCTCCTCAACAGGGGGGCGGTCCACACGTGTGTGCGGCAACAGGGCGGATCGGTGGTGGACGTCTCGTTTGCCACCCCCGCGCTAGCCGCCCGCGTCGTCAACTGGCGGGTGGAGATGGTGGAGACCCTGTCGGACCACCGATATGTGCGGTTCGACATCTCCACCCAGGGGGGGGGGAGGGCCCGCGCCGGGCAATCTCCCTTCCCACGGTGGGCACTCACCCGCCTGGACCGGGAGGCAGCCGAGGAGGCGGCCTTTCTCCAGGACTGGCTTTCGCCCCCCCCTGTCGATGCCTTGGACGTGGACGCCGCAGCGGTCCAGCTCAGGGGGTCCCTGACCGAGGTGTGCAACTCCAGCATGCCTCGGTCTCGCCGTCCGCCTCCCCGTCGCGCCGTCTATTGGTGGACGCAGGAGCTGGCGGGTCTCCGGGCCGCCTGCGTTGCGGCCAGAAGGGCCTACGCGCGGAGCCGACGGCGCAGCGCCCAAAACCGAGTCCGGGCAGAGGAGGACCGACTATACGCCTCTTACCAAGAGGCGAAGACGGCCCTCAAGTCTGCAATGGGCGCTGCGGAAGACTCGGCGAGGGCCGAGATGCTGGAGGGTCTCGACAGGGATCCTTATGGGAGACCGTACAAGGCGGCGCGGAACCAGCTACGCCCCTATGGTCCCCCACTGACGGAGACCCTCGAGCCGGCGTTGCTGGACGGGGTGGTCCGGTCCCTGTTTCCGCGCAGGACCGACTTCACCCCACCAGCGATGGATCCCCCGCAAGGGGCGGCTCCGCCGGACGAGCAGGTCCCCCCGGTGACGGTGGAGGAGCTCCGCGCGGGGGTTCTCACCCTCCGCGCGAAGAAGACGGCCCCCGGGCCAGACGGCGTCCCCGCACGGGTGGTGGCGATCGCCGCCTCCCAAATGGAGGACAGGTTTCGGGACCTCTTCAGCGCGTGCTTTACGGCTGGGAGGTTCCCGAAACTGTGGAAGGAGGGGCAGCTCTGCCTCCTCCGAAAGGAGGGACGTCCGGTGGACTCCCCGTCGGCATACCGGCCCATCGTCTTGCTCGATGAGGTCGGTAAACTGTTCGAGGGGATCATCGCGTCCCGGCTTCATGGCCTTTTGCGGGGGGTAGGGCCGGACCTGTCGGACGCCCAATTCGGCTTCCGACAAGGGCGTTCGACGATCGACGCGCTGGCCCTACTCAAGGGCCAGGTGAAGGAGGCGGTGGAGGCGGGGGACGGAGTGCTGGCAGTGTCGTTCGACATTGCAAACGCCTTCAACTCCGTCCCCCACTCGACGATATTGGAGGCGCTCCGGTATCACGGAGTGCCCCAATACCTGCAGGATCTGCTGGCCAGCTACCTGGAGGGCCGAGAGGTCCTCCTCGCGGACCGGACGGGCACGGTGAGGCGGTACGGAGCAGAGTCCGGTGTTCCGCAGGGGTCAGTTCTGGGGCCCTCCCTGTGGAACATCGGGTTCGACTGGCTCCTACGCGGAGTCCTCCTCCAGGGCACGAGTGTCATCTGCTACGCGGATGACACTCTCCTCACTGCCCGGGGGAGGAACTTTGGAGACGCGGCCTGTCTGGCCTCGGCTGGCGGATCCCTGGTTGCAGAGAGGATCCGCCTCCTGGGATTGAAGGTGGCGCTGCACAAGACCGAGGCCGTATTCTTTCACGGGCCTCGGCAGCGCTGCCCTCCCGACGCCCACATCGTCGTAGAGGGCGTCCGGATAGAGGTCCAGCCCCAGATGAAGTATCTGGGCCTGGTGCTGGACGAGAGGTGGCGCTTCGGCCCGCATTTCAGCGGGCTGTCGACGCGCCTCCTGAAAGCCGCGGACGCCCTCTCGCGGCTGCTCCCGAACCTGGGGGGGCCCAAGGTGGGGTGCCGGCGCCTCTATGCCGGCGTCCTCAGGAGCATGGCCCTATACGGGGCCCCTATCTGGGCGGACTCCCTCCACAGGAGGGAGAATGCGACCGCCATCCGCAAGCCCCAAAGGGCCATTGCACTGCGGGTGGCGAGGGCCTACCGCTCGGTGGGCTTTTCGGCGGCGTGCGCTCTGGCCGGCACCCCTCCTTGGGAGCTGGAGGCTTGGGTGCTCGCCAGAGTGTACGAGTGGACCGCGCAACGAAGGGCGCTCGGGGAGCGCCCCGTCGCCGAAGAGCGGGAGGCCGTGCGGCGGGAGGCGAGGGACGCAATCGTCCTTCACTGGACAGAGGACCTCGCCACCGCCGCCTTTGGCCGCCGGACGTTGGACGCGCTCGGCCCGGTCCTGCAGAGCTGGCTCGAGCGGTCCCACGGTTTCCTCTCGTTCCGTCTGGTGCAGGTGTTGTCCGGCCACGGCTGTTTCGGAACGTACCTGCACCGGATCGGGAGGGAGGAGACCCCGGCGTGCCACGACTGCGGCGCGGCGGAGGACACGGCGCAGCACACCCTCGAGGCGTGCCCGGCTTGGTCCGAGCTGCGCCGCGGTCTGACCGCGGCGGTCGGACAGGACCTCTCGCTTCCTGGTGTGATCAACGCCATGCTGGGGAGCGAGGAGGCCTGGGCAGCGGTGGCCTCCTTTTGCGAGGACGTAATCTCGCAAAAGGAGGAGGCGGAGCGCGCGCGGGAGGACGACCCTCTCGCTGTGCCGCTCCGCAGACGAAGAAGGGGTCGGAGAAGGCGCCAGCCTCTCCCCCCTCATGGTGGCGATGGGCGGGCGACAGGCACGGGGGTGCCGTCTCCCGCATTGCACCCATCACCACCTTCGTCGGTCACTCCCGGGCCCCCGTGAGGGGCCCGCCCTGAAGGACAATCGTCGGCGGAGGACTGGACGTTAAGGCTACGCTGGTTTCCCAGTCCCCCGCCACTCGGACGAAGCGGGAGTGCCGCTGGGTTTTTTAGTGGGTATACCGGGTCAGACCCGGGAGTCCCACATAGCCCCCCATCCCCCGATGGGAGGGTATGCGTAACGCATTTTTCCCAGCGCAAAAAAAAATAAAAAAAAAAGGTTCAGAGGCGGTCCCCCCCGGTGGGTTCCCGCATTGTCGAGGCGGGGGGGCTCAGTAGCCGTGGCTTGGACACCCACGGTGAAGCGAAGTGGAACCCGAGGAGGGGCCGCTCGTCAGGGCTTTTGCCGGTAAGCCGACGACGTAGCGGCCAACAAGTAGGTTGCGGTGCCGCTTGAGCGACATCGCAGCTGAGGCGGGCCGCGATGTCGTATCGGAGGCATCGCGGCTGAGGGTTGGAGGCCGCGGTGGGAGAGGAGTGCCGGTATTGCGGTGCGCCGCTCTCCCTACCTTCCGCGGCCTTGACGGGGTCGCCACCGTCCGATGGCGGACGCGGTGGGGCCGCAGAGGAAGAGGAGTGTTGGTATGACGTTGGCCGCTCTCCCTATCCTCTGCGGCCGAAAATTGGCAGGCGGCGGGGCCAATGACCTGACCCGTCGCAGGGGGACCAAGGGTGCCCAGACACGGGGTCGTCTGGCGCCCATGTGCTGGTTTGGTCCCTGGGGTGGTCACGGCGTGCTATGTGTTCTGGTGCGCCGGTGATGGGGAATACTCCCCAGAGGAGGGTCCGGTGACGGACAGCCGCGGCGGGTTCACGGATGAGTGCTAACGCGTGCCCGTGTTCCCGCCGTAAGCGGCAGAGGAGGACACCGTGGAGTTTTAGTGGGTTGGAGTCCCACATAACTGCACTATCTCCCCGTGGTAGTGCAGAATGCATGAGCATTTCTCCACGTTAAAAAAAAAAAAAAAAAAAAAAGGTTCAGAGGCGGTACGGAGCAGAGTCCGGTGTTCCGCAGGGGTCAGTTCTGGGGCCCTCCCTGTGGAACATCGGGTTCGACTGGCTCCTACGCGGAGTCCTCCTCCAGGGCACGAGTGTCATCTGCTACGCGGATGACACTCTCCTCACTGCCCGGGGGAGGAACTTTGGAGACGCGGCCTGTCTGGCCTCGGCTGGCGGATCCCTGGTTGCAGAGAGGATCCGCCTCCTGGGATTGAAGGTGGCGCTGCACAAGACCGAGGCCGTATTCTTTCACGGGCCTCGGCAGCGCTGCCCTCCCGACGCCCACATCGTCGTAGAGGGCGTCCGGATAGAGGTCCAGCCCCAGATGAAGTATCTGGGCCTGGTGCTGGACGAGAGGTGGCGCTTCGGCCCGCATTTCAGCGGGCTGTCGACGCGCCTCCTGAAAGCCGCGGACGCCCTCTCGCGGCTGCTCCCGAACCTGGGGGGGCCCAAAGTGGGGTGCCGGCGCCTCTATGCCGGCGTCCTCAGGAGCATGGCCCTATACGGGGCCCCTATCTGGGCGGACTCCCTCCACAGGAGGGAGAATGCGACCGCCATCCGCAAGCCCCAAAGGGCCATTGCACTGCGGGTGGCGAGGGCCTACCGCTCGGTGGGCTTTTCGGCGGCGTGCGCTCTGGCCGGCACCCCTCCTTGGGAGCTGGAGGCTTGGGTGCTCGCCAGAGTGTACGAGTGGACCGCGCAACGAAGGGCGCTCGGGGAGCGCCCCGTCGCCGAAGAGCGGGAGGCCGTGCGGCGGGAGGCGAGGGACGCAATCGTCCTTCACTGGACAGAGGACCTCGCCACCGCCGCCTTTGGCCGCCGGACGTTGGACGCGCTCGGCCCGGTCCTGCAGAGCTGGCTCGAGCGGTCCCACGGTTTCCTCTCGTTCCGTCTGGTGCAGGTGTTGTCCGGCCACGGCTGTTTCGGAACGTACCTGCACCGGATCGGGAGGGAGGAGACCCCGGCGTGCCACGACTGCGGCGCGGCGGAGGACACGGCGCAGCACACCCTCGAGGCGTGCCCGGCTTGGTCCGAGCTGCGCCGCGGTCTGACCGCGGCGGTCGGACAGGACCTCTCGCTTCCTGGTGTGATCAACGCCATGCTGGGGAGCGAGGAGGCCTGGGCAGCGGTGGCCTCCTTTTGCGAGGACGTAATCTCGCAAAAGGAGGAGGCGGAGCGCGCGCGGGAGGACGACCCTCTCGCTGTGCCGCTCCGCAGACGAAGAAGGGGTCGGAGAAGGCGCCAGCCTCTCCCCCCTCATGGTGGCGATGGGCGGGCGACAGGCACGGGGGTGCCGTCTCCCGCATTGCACCCATCACCACCTTCGTCGGTCACTCCCGGGCCCCCGTGAGGGGCCCGCCCTGAAGGACAATCGTCGGCGGAGGACTGGACGTTAAGGCTACGCTGGTTTCCCAGTCCCCCGCCACTCGGACGAAGCGGGAGTGCCGCTGGGTTTTTTAGTGGGTATACCGGGTCAGACCCGGGAGTCCCACATAGCCCCCCATCCCCCGATGGGAGGGTATGCGTAACGCATTTTTCCCAGCGCAAAAAAAAAAAAAAAAAAAAAAAAAAAAAGGTTAGGTTAGGTTAGGTTGGGGGACCACCCCACAGTGCTTGCGTCCACGTCGCGTCCCCTGGAAACAGCCCAGTTCTGACCACCGTAACGGAGTGGCAGACTGGGTTGGCCAAAGTGCACTGTGATTCGCAGACATTGATGCGGTCGTCTGCGAACATGACGAAACAAAAAACCGTGCGTGACGCCTCAGGGCGTTTTACTTCGAATCGCTCCTCCCAGGGCGATTCAAACGGCCCTTCTCAGGGCCAATCCAACGGCCCTTCTCAGGGCCACGCCGGCGACGCTTTGGCGTCGGAAGCTGACCGCGCACCGTCTGCGGCCAGCCTGTTTAGTAGGCCAGACGAGTTGTCGGACTCCGACAACTCCAACATGGACACGTCGGCGGCCGAAAACGACCGCCTCAAACGGAAGAGGGCCTACCTGAGGCCCGGGTCTGAGGGCTCCTCGGAGTCGGCCGAAAGAAGGGCTAAGAAGAAGTCGAAGTCTAAAAAGGCTTCGACTTCTACCCACGATGTGGGCTTGGTGGACGCTGAGCGCCAGCTAAACCTGGCGAAAAGGGTGCAGCTCCAACAAGACCTGGAAGAGAGGGTCGCTGCGAAGGAGCGCCAGGCGCAAATCGCCCGGTCGAGGGCTGGCTATGGTGCATCGATTGTGCTATACGCCGACCACTCCCTGGCGGACCTGGAGCGCATGGCGCAGGAGGACAAGGAGGAGGTCCTAGAGGTCGCCTCAAAGTCCTCCAACTTGAAGGGGACCTTCCAGAAGGCCCTCAAATGCCGGGCCACCAGTCTGCACGGCATTGTGTTGGAGCTGGTGAGTCGGACGGCCACGGACGAGACGCGGCAGCTGCAGGCGAAGGTGGATCGCCTGCAGGCGGAGGTCAGCCAGCTACACCAGAAGCTGGCTGAGGCCACGGCCCGGCCTGCCCAACCTGCCCCGGGTCCGGTGGTAGGAGGCTCCTCCTCCTCCCCTTCCAACCTTGAGGATATAATCCGAAAGGTTGTCATGGAGGAGAGGGCCTTCACCAGAGCCTGCTTTGCAGGCATCGAGGACCGGCTCTTGCCGGAAAGGCGGCTCCGCCCGCCGCTAGCGGCGGAACAGATGCCACCCCCGAGGGAGCCGGAACCTGCGCCTCTAGCAGGCCCGACATCGGACGCGCAGCCACAGGCCCCGAAGCCTTCCAAAGGCAAGGGCAAGGGCAAGGGCAAGGGCAAGAGGACCAAGGTGGCTTCTGAAACCGCGACCACGAGTGCGGAGGGAGCGTCTGGGTCGTCTGCCACTCCAGCAGCTCCCCAGAACTCGCAGGAGGAAGACGCCCTTCTTCCCTCCACCACCCCGTCCAACCAGTCGTGGACGGAAGTGGTCAAGAGAAGAAAAGGGAAGGGAGGGAATAAGTCGGCCCCCAAGCCAGCTGCGACTGTTCCTGCAGCCAAAAGGGCTCCAGCCGGCGGGAGGAAGCTAGTTCCTCCCAAAACCGCGGCTGTCGTGGTGACCATCACCTCGGAGGCCGTGGAGCGAGGCGAGACGTATGAGTCCGTCCTACGACGGGCTCGTACCAATGCTGATCCCTCCCAGCTGGGGATCGGCAATATCACGTGCCGTCGAACCGTAACCGGGGCTCGAATTTTCGAGTTCTCGGGGGAACAGCGCGGCACAAATGCGGACCTCTTCGCAACAAAGTTGCAAGAGGTCATTGCGGATGCGGCAACGGTCGTCAGACCTGTTAAGACCGCAGCCTTGGAGGTGGCCGATCTGGATGATTCGGTCACCAAGGAGGATGTGGTGGCGGCGGTCGCGGCGGCTGGAGGCTGTGACGCTGGCGCGGTAAAAGGTGGAGCCATCAGGCTCGGCCGCCGTGGCATGGGCATCATCCGCGTCGAGTGCCCAGTCGCCGCGGCTGGGGCTGCCCTTGCTACGACCAAGGGACGGCTGCTTGTGGGACTTAGCTCGGCAGTGGTCCGGCCACTTGAAGACCAGCCTATGCGCTGCTTCAAGTGCCTCGCGTTCGGCCACGCCCGAGCCACGTGTCCCTCCAAATTCGACTGGGGAGACACGTGCTACAAATGCGGGCAAGAGGGACACAAGAGTGCCACCTGCCGCGCCACCACGCCACACTGCACGGCGTGTGCCGCCAGTGGCCGCCCCGCGGCCCACAGGATGACGGGCAGGAGCTGTAAGCCCCCCGTGAGGAAGGGCATAGTGCCAGCGCAGGTTCGCCCTGTTGCAACCGCCGCCGTTGTAGCGGTAGCTGAGGAGGGGGGTGCGATGTCGGAATAATGGTTTCCGACTACCGCATCCTCCAGGCGAACATCAACCACTGCAGAGCGGCCCAGAACCTGGTAGTGCTGGTCATGGCCGAGTGGTTGGTGAACGTAGCGGTGGTCGCCGAGCCCTACTCGATCCCCGGCAGCTGGCTGGGCGACGAGGACGACTTGGTGGCACTTGCGGCGCGGTCTTCCACAGACTCCCCTCCCCTCTCGCTATTAGAGAGGGGACGTGGATACGTGGCCGCCGCGTGGGGAGACTTAGCCCTTGTGGGCGTATATTTCTCCCCAAACCGCCCTCTTCAGGACTTTGAGAACTATCTCGGAGTCCTGGCCGCCGTGGTCGGCAGGGCGGCGCCGCGTCAGGTCTCCGTACTGGGAGACCTGAATGCCAAGTCGGTGACCTGGGGCAACCCGGCCACCGACGCACGCGGGCGGGCGGTTGAGATGTGGGCAGCCTCCTCTGGACTCTCCCTCTTGAACAGAGGAAGCGTCCAGACATGCGTGCGGCGACGGGGCGGCTCAATAGTGGACGTCACTTTCGCCACCCCTGCGTTAGCCGCGCGGGTGTTGAACTGGCGGGTGGACCTGGTGGAGACTATGTCGGACCACCGCTACGTGCGGTTCGACATCTCCAACAGTGGCCCCGGAGAGATGCGGCCCCCCTCCGGGCGACCACCGTTCCCGAGGTGGGCTCTTACCCGCCTGGACAGGGAGGCAGCGAGCGAGGCGGCGTTCATCCAGGACTGGCTTTCGCCGCCTGCCGCCGGCCTGGATGTGGACACCATGGCGAAGCAACTGAGGGAGTCTCTGACCGAGGTATGCAACTCTAGCATGCCTCGGTCTCGCCGACCGCTACCCAAACGCGCCGTGTACTGGTGGTCGGGGGAGCTGGCGGGGCTTCGAGCAGCGTGTGTGGAGGCAAGGAGGGAATACACGCGGAGCCGGCGGCGGCGTCGACGGGACTTGGACGACGAGGACCACCTCTATGAGGTTTACATGGAGGCAAAAATGGTCCTCGATCGGGCCATCGCCACCGCCAGAGACACGGCGAGAGCCGAGCTGCTGGAGGGTCTCGACAACGACCCCTACGGAAGACCATATAAGGTGGCGCGCAACAAATTGCGCCCCTATGGTCCCCCGGTTGCCGAGACCCTGGAGCCCTCATTTCTCGATGGGGTGGTTCAGTCCCTGTTCCCGTGCAGGGACAACTTCACCCCGCCAGTGATGGACCCACCGCGGGGGATAGCTGCTCAGCTAGACGAGGAACAAGAGGAGGCCCCTCCTGTCACGGAGTCGGAACTTAGCGCGGCAATTTCCCATATCCGCGCCAAGAAGACAGCTCCAGGCCCCGACGGGGTTCCCGCAAGAGTGGTGGCGATCGCTGCCACTCAAATGGAGGAGAGGTTTCGGGACCTCTTCAGCGCATGCCTTGCGTCAGGGAGGTTCCCGAAACCATGGAAGGAGGGGCAGTTGTGCCTTCTTCGCAAGGAGGGCCGCCCGGCAGACTCCCCCTCGGCGTACCGGCCCATCGTTCTGCTCGATGAGGTCGGCAAAATGTTCGAGGGGATAATCGCTGCTCGCCTAAAGGGCCATCTGCGGGATATCGGGCCGGACTTGTCGGACGCTCAGTTCGGTTTTCGGGCTGAGCGTTCCACCGTGGACGCGCTGGCCTGCCTTAAGGGCCAGGTGAAGGAGGCGATGGAAGCGGGGGATGGATTGTTGGCTGTGTCATTCGACATAGCCAATGCCTTCAACTCCGTTCCCCACTCCACCATCCTAGAGGCGCTCCGATTTCACGGAGTGCCTCGATACATGCGCGGTCTGCTGGCCAGCTACCTGGAGGATCGGGCGATCCTTCTGGTAAATAGGACTGGCCAAGTCCGGCGGTACGCCGTCGAAGCCGGCGTTCCACAGGGGTCAGTCATAGGACCTCTCCTCTGGAACGTCGGCTATGATTGGCTCCTGCGGGGAACTCTCCTCCGAGACACGAGTGTCGTGTGCTACGCGGATGACACTCTCCTCACCGCCCGGGGGGAGAGTTTCAGGGAGGCGGCCAACTTGGCCTCGGCGGGCGGATCCTTGGTCGCAGGGAGGATCCGCCGCCTAGGTTTAACGGTGGCGTTGCACAAAACCGAGGCCGTGTTCTTCCACGGACCTCGGCAGCGCGCCCCCCCACCTGACGCCCATATCTTCGTGGACGGCGTCAAAATTGAGGTCAAGGCCCAGATGAAGTACCTGGGTCTTGTAATTGACAGCAGGTGGCGCTTCGGTCCGCATTTTAGCGGGCTGTCGACGCGCCTGTTGAAGACCGCGGGCGCGCTGTCGTGGCTGCTTCCCAACTTGGGGGGGCCCAGCGCACGATGCCGGCAACTTTACGCCGGCATCCTGAAGAGTATGGCCCTCTACGGAGCCCCTATCTGGGAGGACTCCCTCCATAGGAGGGAGAACGCTGCCGCCTTGCGGGCACCCCAAAGGGCCATAGCCCAGCGGGTGGCGCGGGCCTACCGCACGGTGGGCTTCGCGGCAGCATGTGCTCTGGCGGGCACCCCTCCTTGGGAACTCGAGGCGTGGGTGCTCGCCAGAGTATATGAATGGACGGCGGGGCGGAGGGCGAGAGGAGAACGCCCAGCCCAGGAAGAGCGGGAGGCCGTCCGGCGGGAGGCGAGGGACGCCATCGTCGTCCATTGGACGGGGGACCTCGCCACCGCAGCCTTCGGCCGCCGAACCCTCGACGCGATTGGGCCAGTACTGCGAGACTGGCTCGAGCGGTCGCATGGATTCCTCTCCTTCCGGCTGGTGCAGGTGCTGTCCGGACACGGTTGTTTCGGATCGTACCTGCACCGAATTGGACGGGAGGAGACGCCGTCGTGCCACGACTGTGGCGCGGCGGGGGACACGGCGCAGCACACCCTCGAGGTGTGCCCGTCGTGGTCCGAGCCGCGCCGCAGTCTCATCGCGGTGATCGGACCGGACCTATCACTCCCCGGCTTGGTTAACGCCATGCTGAGGGATGAGAGGTCCTGGGCGGCAGTCGCCTCGTTCTGCGAACACGTCATGTCCCAGAAGGAGGCGGCGGAGCGCGCGCGGGAGGAAGATCCTCACGCGGCGTTGCTCCGAAGGCGGAGGAGGGGTCGAAGAAGACGTCAGTTTGACAGTCATCTCCGACTCCTCCCAGATGGAGGCCAGCAGGCAACAGGTGCGGGGGCAACTTTGCCTGTATTGCACAGGCCCCCATCAGTGTTGGACGGGAATGGCCAGGTGCTCCCGGCTATTCCCGTAGCCCCCCAGCCTGGGGGGCATGCGGGGCCCGCCAGCTAGGCGGGCATGCGCCGGGAGGGTTGTGGAAGTAAAGGCTGAGCCGGTTTCCCATGGCCCTCCCACCACGGCGATGTGGGGACACCGCTGAGTTTTAGTGGGTATACTGTCGGTGTGTAATTCCAACAGGAGTCCCACATACCCCGTCTCGTCCCCCACGAGCGGGGATGCGTAACGCATTTCTCAGCGAAAAAAAAAAAAAAAAAAAAAAAGGTTAGGTTAGGTTAGGTTAGGTTAGGTTAGGTTAGGTTGGGGGACCACCCCACAGTGCTTGCGTCCACGTCGCGTCCCCTGGAAACAGCCCAGTTCTGACCACCGTAACGGAGTGGCAGACTGGGTTGGCCAAAGTGCACTGTGCCTTCGCGGATTTTAATTTTACTTAGTTGTGTCTTGTCTGCGAACCTGCCGGGATCATGCCGACCCCTGAGCGGGACGCCTCCGGGCGATTTTTAAAACAAAAAGGCCCTTCTCAGGGCCAACCCAAAGGCCCTTCTCAGGGCCAACCAAAAGGCCCTTCTCAGGGCCAACCCAAAGGCCCGTCTCAGGGCCAACCAAAAGGCCCTTCTCAGGGCCAACCCAAAGGCCCTTCTCAGGGCCAAGCCGACGCTTCGGCGTCAGAAACTAGCCGCGCGCCGTCTGCGGCTAGCTTCTTTTTTGGAGGGGCGGACGAGTCGTCGTCCGACAACGACTCACTTATCAGTGTGTCGGACGCGGACGACTCTCGTTCGCGGAAGAGGGTCCATCGGAGCGGTGGGTCCGAGGGCTCCTCGGCCTCGGGGTCGACGCGGTCGCCGAAGGCTAAAAAGCCGACGGCTGCCGCGGAGACCCATGTCGTTGGGCTCGAGAACGCCCAACGCCAGCTGGATCTGGCTCGACGGGCTCAACTCCAGCAAGAGCTGGAGGAGCGGGTCGCTGCCGCGGAGAAGCGGGCGCACGTCGCCCGGGCCAAGTCCGGGTACGGTGCGCCCCGCGTCGTATACGCGGACCACTCCCTGGCCGAGCTGGAGAGGATGGCGGAGGAGGACGAGAGGGAGATCGCGGAGGTCGCCTCGAAGTCCTCCAACATAAAGGGGACCCTTCAAAAGGCCCTGAAATGTAGGGCCGCGAGCATGCGCGGCGTCGTTGCGGAGCTGGTCCAGCGCAGCTCCACAGACGAAACGCGGCAACTGCAGGCGAAGGTGGATCGCCTGCAGTCGGAGGTCAGCCAGCTTCATCAGAAGCTGGCTGAAGCCACGGCCCGGCCACAACAGGCCAAGTCGAGCCCTGCGGCAGAGGGCCCCTCCTCCAACCTTGAGGATATCATCCGCAAGGTCGTAATGCAGGAGAGGGCCTTCACAAGAGCCTGCTTAGCGGGCATTGAGGACCGGCTCCTGCCGGAGAAGCGCCTCCGACCAGCCCTTGCGGCAGACGCGAGGCAGCGTGAGCCGGTCCCGTCCTGCTCCCACGCGGACGACGCCCTTCTCCTCCCCTCAACGACCCCGTCCAACGAGTGGACGGAAGTGGTCCGCAAGGGGAAGGGCAAGGGCAAAAGTCGGCGACGGCCGTCCCCGCCGTCCCCGCCGCCACCGCCGCTCCCAGCAAGTCGCAGACGACCGGCAAGGGAAAGCGGACGGGGAAGGGGAAGGGGAAGCGAAGGGTGCAGCTGGTCTCCCCAAAAACCGCGGCCGTCGTGGTGACGCTCACCGCGGAGGCTGCGGACCGAGGGGAGACGTACGCGTCCGTTTTGGTGCGGGCGCGTGCGAACGCCGATCCCACCCAGCTGGGGATCGGCAGTGTGTCCTGCCGGCGGACCCAGGCCGGGGCTCGAATATTCGAGTTCCCGGGGGCAGAGGGGAGTGCCCATGCGGACCTCTTTGCAGCCAAGCTGCAGGAGGTCATCGCGGATTCGGCCAAGGTGGCACGGCCGGTCAAGTCGGCGGCCATAGAGGTGACGGACCTGGACGACTCCGTCACCAAGGAGGAGGTGGTAGCGGCGGTCGCAGCGATAGGGGGCTGTGGCGTCGCGGCGGTCCAAGGCCGGGACATAAGGCCCGGCCGCGGCGGCATGGGCACCATGCGCCTCGAGTGCCCAATCGCCGCTGCCAAAGCCGTCCTTGCCAAGGGACGGCTCACAGTCGGCTTTAGCTCGGGAGCGGTCCGGGCGCTCGAGGACCAGCCTCTGCGGTGTTTCCGGTGCTTCGGCATCGGACACACCCGGCCCCTGTGTCCGTCCGCAGTGGACAGGTCGAACGCCTGCTACCGCTGCGGCAAGGACGGCCACAAAGCCGCCTCCTGCGAGGCCGCCACGCCGCACTGCGCGGTGTGTGCCGCCAGTGGCTGCCCGGCAGACCACGTGATGAAGGGGAGGAACTGCAGTCCTCCCCCTGTGCGGGGCAAAGCGCAGGCGCCGACCGGGCCTGCTAATGACACCACTGCTTCTGCGGTGGCTGCGGAGGAAGGGGGTGCGATGTCCGACTGATGGATAGGGTCGAACATCGCATACTCCAGGCGAACGCCAACCACTGCAGGGCAGCCCAGGATCTGCTGATGCAGACCATGGCTGAGTGGTTGGTGGACTTGGCGGTGGTCGCCGAGCCTTATTCGGTCCCTGGCCGTTGGCTGGGCGACCGGGACGGCCTGGTGGCGTTGGTGTCGCGGTCTTCCACGGACTCCCCTCCCCTCTCGCTCTTAGAGAGGGGACCGGGATACGTGGCCGCCGCGTGGGGAGACATGGCCCTGGTAGGGGTCTACTTCTCCCCGAACCGCTCTCTCTCCGACTTTGAGGATTTCCTCGAGATCCTCACCGCGGTCGTAGGGAGGGCGGCACCGCGCCAGGTCGTGGTGTTGGGCGACCTGAACGCCAAGTCGGTGGCCTGGGGCAACCCGGCCCCCGGTTGCAACGTCCGGGGACGCGCCGTCGAGTTTTGGGCGGCCTCATGCGGTGTGTCCCTCCTCAACAGGGGGGCGGTCCACACGTGTGTGCGGCAACAGGGCGGATCGGTGGTGGACGTCTCGTTTGCCACCCCCGCGCTAGCCGCCCGCGTCGTCAACTGGCGGGTAGAGATGGTGGAGACCCTGTCGGACCACCGATATGTGCGGTTCGACATCTCCACCCAGGGGGGGGGGAGGGCCCGCGCCGGGCAATCTCCCTTCCCACGGTGGGCACTCACCCGCCTGGACCGGGAGGCAGCCGAGGAGGCGGCCTTTCTCCAGGACTGGCTTTCGCCCCCCCCTGTCGATGCCTTGGACGTGGACGCCGCAGCGGTCCAGCTCAGGGGGTCCCTGACCGAGGTGTGCAACTCCAGCATGCCTCGGTCTCGCCGTCCGCCTCCCCGTCGCGCCGTCTATTGGTGGACGCAGGAGCTGGCGGGTCTCCGGGCCGCCTGCGTTGCGGCCAGAAGGGCCTACGCGCGGAGCCGACGGCGCAGCGCCCAAAACCGAGTCCGGGCAGAGGAGGACCGCCTATACGCCTCTTACCAAGAGGCGAGGACGGCCCTCAAGTCTGCAATGGGCGCTGCGGAAGACTCGGCGAGGGCCGAGATGCTGGAGGGTCTCGACAGGGATCCTTATGGGAGACCGTACAAGGCGGCGCGGAACCAGCTACGCCCCTATGGTCCCCCACTGACGGAGACCCTCGAGCCGGCGTTGCTGGACGGGGTGGTCCGGTCCCTGTTTCCGCGCAGGACCGACTTCACCCCACCAGCGATGGATCCCCCGCAAGGGGCGGCTCCGCCGGACGAGCAGGTCCCCCCGGTGACGGTGGAGGAGCTCCGCGCGGGGGTTCTCACCCTCCGCGCGAAGAAGACGGCCCCCGGGCCAGACGGCGTCCCCGCACGGGTGGTGGCGATCGCCGCCTCCCAAATGGAGGACAGGTTTCGGGACCTCTTCAGCGCGTGCTTTACGGCTGGGAGGTTCCCGAAACTGTGGAAGGAGGGGCAGCTCTGCCTCCTCCGAAAGGAGGGACGTCCGGTGGACTCCCCGTCGGCATACCGGCCCATCGTCTTGCTCGATGAGGTCGGTAAACTGTTCGAGGGGATCATCGCGTCCCGGCTTCACGGCCTTTTGCGGGGGGTAGGGCCGGACCTGTCGGACGCCCAATTCGGCTTCCGACAAGGGCGTTCGACGATCGACGCGCTGGCCCTACTCAAGGGCCAGGTGAAGGAGGCGGTGGAGGCGGGGGACGGAGTGCTGGCAGTGTCGTTCGACATTGCAAACGCCTTCAACTCCGTCCCCCACTCGACGATATTGGAGGCGCTCCGGTATCACGGAGTGCCCCAATACCTGCGGGATCTGCTGGCCAGCTACCTGGAGGGCCGAGAGGTCCTCCTCGCGGACCGGACGGGCACGGTGAGGCGGTACGGAGCAGAGTCCGGTGTTCCGCAGGGGTCAGTTCTGGGGCCCTCCCTGTGGAACATCGGGTTCGACTGGCTCCTACGCGGAGTCCTCCTCCAGGGCACGAGTGTCATCTGCTACGCGGATGACACTCTCCTCACTGCCCGGGGGAGGAACTTTGGAGACGCGGCCTGTCTGGCCTCGGCTGGCGGATCCCTGGTTGCAGAGAGGATCCGCCTCCTGGGATTGAAGGTGGCGCTGCACAAGACCGAGGCCGTATTCTTTCACGGGCCTCGGCAGCGCTGCCCTCCCGACGCCCACATCGTCGTAGAGGGCGTCCGGATAGAGGTCCAGCCCCAGATGAAGTATCTGGGCCTGGTGCTGGACGAGAGGTGGCGCTTCGGCCCGCATTTCAGCGGTCTGTCGACGCGCCTCCTGAAAGCCGCGGACGCCCTCTCGCGGCTGCTCCCGAACCTGGGGGGGCCCAAGGTGGGGTGCCGGCGCCTCTATGCCGGCGTCCTCAGGAGCATGGCCCTGTACGGGGCCCCTATCTGGGCGGACTCACTCCACAGGAGGGAGAATGCGACCGCCATCCGCAAGCCCCAAAGGGCCATTGCACTGCGGGTGGCGAGGGCCTACCGCTCGGTGGGCTTTTCGGCGGCGTGCGCTCTGGCCGGCACCCCTCCTTGGGAGCTGGAGGCTTGGGTGCTCGCCAGAGTGTACGAGTGGACCGCGCAACGAAGGGCGCTCGGGGAGCGCCCCGTCGCCGAAGAGCGGGAGGCCGTGCGGCGGGAGGCGAGGGACGCAATCGTCCTTCACTGGACAGAGGACCTCGCCACCGCCGCCTTTGGCCGCCGGACGTTGGACGCGCTCGGCCCGGTCCTGCAGAGCTGGCTCGAGCGGTCCCACGGTTTCCTCTCGTTCCGTCTGGTGCAGGTGTTGTCCGGCCACGGCTGTTTCGGAACGTACCTGCACCGGATCGGGAGGGAGGAGACCCCGGCGTGCCACGACTGCGGCGCGGCGGAGGACACGGCGCAGCACACCCTCGAGGCGTGCCCGGCTTGGTCCGAGCTGCGCCGCGGTCTGACCGCGGCGGTCGGACAGGACCTCTCGCTTCCTGGTGTGATCAACGCCATGCTGGGGAGCGAGGAGGCCTGGGCAGCGGTGGCCTCCTTTTGCGAGGACGTAATCTCGCAAAAGGAGGAGGCGGAGCGCGCGCGGGAGGACGACCCTCTCGCTGTGCCGCTCCGCAGACGAAGAAGGGGTCGGAGAAGGCGCCAGCCTCTCCCCCCTCATGGTGGCGATGGGCGGGCGACAGGCACGGGGGTGCCGTCTCCCGCATTGCACCCATCACCACCTTCGTCGGTCACTCCCGGGCCCCCGTGAGGGGCCCGCCCTGAAGGACAATCGTCGGCGGAGGACTGGACGTTAAGGCTACGCTGGTTTCCCAGTCCCCCGCCACTCGGACGAAGCGGGAGTGCCGCTGGGTTTTTTAGTGGGTATACCGGGTCAGACCCGGGAGTCCCACATAGCCCCCCATCCCCCGATGGGAGGGTATGCGTAACGCATTTTTCCCAGCGCAAAAAAAAAAAAAAAAAAAAAAAAAAAAGGTTAGGTTGGGGGACCACCCCACAGTGCTTGCGTCCACGTCGCGTCCCCTGGAAACAGCCCAGTTCTGACCACCGTAACGGAGTGGCAGACTGGGTTGGCCAAAGTGCACTGTGCCTTCGCGGATTTTAATTTTACTTAGTTGTGTCTTGTCTGCGAACCTGCCGGGATCATGCCGACCCCTGAGCGGGACGCCTCCGGGCGATTTTTAAAACAAAAAGGCCCTTCTCAGGGCCAACCCAAAGGCCCTTCTCAGGGCCAACCAAAAGGCCCTTCTCAGGGCCAACCCAAAGGCCCGTCTCAGGGCCAACCAAAAGGCCCTTCTCAGGGCCAACCCAAAGGCCCTTCTCAGGGCCAAGCCGACGCTTCGGCGTCAGAAACTAGCCGCGCGCCGTCTGCGGCTAGCTTCTTTTTTGGAGGGGCGGACGAGTCGTCGTCCGACAACGACTCACTTATCAGTGTGTCGGACGCGGACGACTCTCGTTCGCGGAAGAGGGTCCATCGGAGCGGTGGGTCCGAGGGCTCCTCGGCCTCGGGGTCGACGCGGTCGCCGAAGGCTAAAAAGCCGACGGCTGCCGCGGAGACCCATGTCGTTGGGCTCGAGAACGCCCAACGCCAGCTGGATCTGGCTCGACGGGCTCAACTCCAGCAAGAGCTGGAGGAGCGGGTCGCTGCCGCGGAGAAGCGGGCGCACGTCGCCCGGGCCAAGTCCGGGTACGGTGCGCCCCGCGTCGTATACGCGGACCACTCCCTGGCCGAGCTGGAGAGGATGGCGGAGGAGGACGAGAGGGAGATCGCGGAGGTCGCCTCGAAGTCCTCCAACATAAAGGGGACCCTTCAAAAGGCCCTGAAATGTAGGGCCGCGAGCATGCGCGGCGTCGTTGCGGAGCTGGTCCAGCGCAGCTCCACAGACGAAACGCGGCAACTGCAGGCGAAGGTGGATCGCCTGCAGTCGGAGGTCAGCCAGCTTCATCAGAAGCTGGCTGAAGCCACGGCCCGGCCACAACAGGCCAAGTCGAGCCCTGCGGCAGAGGGCCCCTCCTCCAACCTTGAGGATATCATCCGCAAGGTCGTAATGCAGGAGAGGGCCTTCACAAGAGCCTGCTTAGCGGGCATTGAGGACCGGCTCCTGCCGGAGAAGCGCCTCCGACCAGCCCTTGCGGCAGACGCGAGGCAGCGTGAGCCGGTCCCGTCCTGCTCCCACGCGGACGACGCCCTTCTCCTCCCCTCAACGACCCCGTCCAACGAGTGGACGGAAGTGGTCCGCAAGGGGAAGGGCAAGGGCAAAAGTCGGCGACGGCCGTCCCCGCCGTCCCCGCCGCCACCGCCGCTCCCAGCAAGTCGCAGACGACCGGCAAGGGAAAGCGGACGGGGAAGGGGAAGGGGAAGCGAAGGGTGCAGCTGGTCTCCCCAAAAACCGCGGCCGTCGTGGTGACGCTCACCGCGGAGGCTGCGGACCGAGGGGAGACGTACGCGTCCGTTTTGGTGCGGGCGCGTGCGAACGCCGATCCCACCCAGCTGGGGATCGGCAGTGTGTCCTGCCGGCGGACCCAGGCCGGGGCTCGAATATTCGAGTTCCCGGGGGCAGAGGGGAGTGCCCATGCGGACCTCTTTGCAGCCAAGCTGCAGGAGGTCATCGCGGATTCGGCCAAGGTGGCACGGCCGGTCAAGTCGGCGGCCATAGAGGTGACGGACCTGGACGACTCCGTCACCAAGGAGGAGGTGGTAGCGGCGGTCGCAGCGATAGGGGGCTGTGGCGTCGCGGCGGTCCAAGGCCGGGACATAAGGCCCGGCCGCGGCGGCATGGGCACCATGCGCCTCGAGTGCCCAATCGCCGCTGCCAAAGCCGTCCTTGCCAAGGGACGGCTCACAGTCGGCTTTAGCTCGGGAGCGGTCCGGGCGCTCGAGGACCAGCCTCTGCGGTGTTTCCGGTGCTTCGGCATCGGACACACCCGGCCCCTGTGTCCGTCCGCAGTGGACAGGTCGAACGCCTGCTACCGCTGCGGCAAGGACGGCCACAAAGCCGCCTCCTGCGAGGCCGCCACGCCGCACTGCGCGGTGTGTGCCGCCAGTGGCTGCCCGGCAGACCACGTGATGAAGGGGAGGAACTGCAGTCCTCCCCCTGTGCGGGGCAAAGCGCAGGCGCCGACCGGGCCTGCTAATGACACCACTGCTTCTGCGGTGGCTGCGGAGGAAGGGGGTGCGATGTCCGACTGATGGATAGGGTCGAACATCGCATACTCCAGGCGAACGCCAACCACTGCAGGGCAGCCCAGGATCTGCTGATGCAGACCATGGCTGAGTGGTTGGTGGACTTGGCGGTGGTCGCCGAGCCTTATTCGGTCCCTGGCCGTTGGCTGGGCGACCGGGACGGCCTGGTGGCGTTGGTGTCGCGGTCTTCCACGGACTCCCCTCCCCTCTCGCTCTTAGAGAGGGGACCGGGATACGTGGCCGCCGCGTGGGGAGACACGGCCGTGGTAGGGGTCTACTTCTCCCCGAACCGCTCTCTCTCCGACTTTGAGGATTTCCTCGAGATCCTCACCGCGGTCGTAGGGAGGGCGGCACCGCGCCAGGTCGTGGTGTTGGGCGACCTGAACGCCAAGTCGGTGGCCTGGGGCAACCCGGCCCCCGGTTGCAACGTCCGGGGACGCGCCGTCGAGTTTTGGGCGGCCTCATGCGGTGTGTCCCTCCTCAACAGGGGGGCGGTCCACACGTGTGTGCGGCAACAGGGCGGATCGGTGGTGGACGTCTCGTTTGCCACCCCCGCGCTAGCCGCCCGCGTCGTCAACTGGCGGGTAGAGATGGTGGAGACCCTGTCGGACCACCGATATGTGCGGTTCGACATCTCCACCCTGGGAGGGGGGAGGGCCCGCGCCGGGCAATCTCCCTTCCCACGGTGGGCACTCACCCGCCTGGACCGGGAGGCAGCCGAGGAGGCGGCCTTTCTCCAGGACTGGCTTTCGCCCCCCCCTGTCGATGCCTTGGACGTGGACGCCGCAGCGGTCCAGCTCAGGGGGTCCCTGACCGAGGTGTGCAACTCCAGCATGCCTCGGTCTCGCCGTCCGCCTCCCCGTCGCGCCGTCTATTGGTGGACGCAGGAGCTGGCGGGTCTCCGGGCCGCCTGCGTTGCGGCCAGAAGGGCCTACGCGCGGAGCCGACGGCGCAGCGCCCAAAACCGAGTCCGGGCAGAGGAGGACCGCCTATACGCCTCTTACCAAGAGGCGAGGACGGCCCTCAAGTCTGCAATGGGCGCTGCGGAAGACTCGGCGAGGGCCGAGATGCTGGAGGGTCTCGACAGGGATCCTTATGGGAGACCGTACAAGGCGGCGCGGAACCAGCTACGCCCCTATGGTCCCCCACTGACGGAGACCCTCGAGCCGGCGTTGCTGGACGGGGTGGTCCGGTCCCTGTTTCCGCGCAGGACCGACTTCACCCCACCAGCGATGGATCCCCCGCAAGGGGCGGCTCCGCCGGACGAGCAGGTCCCCCCGGTGACGGTGGAGGAGCTCCGCGCGGGGGTTCTCACCCTCCGCGCGAAGAAGACGGCCCCCGGGCCAGACGGCGTCCCCGCACGGGTGGTGGCGATCGCCGCCTCCCAAATGGAGGACAGGTTTCGGGACCTCTTCAGCGCGTGCTTTACGGCTGGGAGGTTCCCGAAACTGTGGAAGGAGGGGCAGCTCTGCCTCCTCCGAAAGGAGGGACGTCCGGTGGACTCCCCGTCGGCATACCGGCCCATCGTCTTGCTCGATGAGGTCGGTAAACTGTTCGAGGGGATCATCGCGTCCCGGCTTCATGGCCTTTTGCGGGGGGTAGGGCCGGACCTGTCGGACGCCCAATTCGGCTTCCGACAAGGGCGTTCGACGATCGACGCGCTAGCCCTACTCAAGGGCCAGGTGAAGGAGGCGGTGGAGGCGGGGGACGGAGTGCTGGCAGTGTCGTTCGACATTGCAAACGCCTTCAACTCCGTCCCCCACTCGACGATATTGGAGGCGCTCCGGTATCACGGAGTGCCCCAATACCTGCACGATCTGCTGGCCAGCTACCTGGAGGGCCGAGAGGTCCTCCTCGCGGACCGGACGGGCACGGTGAGGCGGTACGGAGCAGAGTCCGGTGTTCCGCAGGGGTCAGTTCTGGGGCCCTCCCTGTGGAACATCGGGTTCGACTGGCTCCTACGCGGAGTCCTCCTCCAGGGCACGAGTGTCATCTGCTACGCGGATGACACTCTCCTCACTGCCCGGGGGAGGAACTTTGGAGACGCGGCCTGTCTGGCCTCGGCTGGCGGATCCCTGGTTGCAGACAGGATCCGCCTCCTGGGATTGAAGGTGGCGCTGCACAAGACCGAGGCCGTATTCTTTCACGGGCCTCGGCAGCGCTGCCCTCCCGACGCCCACATCGTCGTAGAGGGCGTCCGGATAGAGGTCCAGCCCCAGATGAAGTATCTGGGCCTGGTGCTGGACGAGAGGTGGCGCTTCGGCCCGCATTTCAGCGGGCTGTCGACGCGCCTCCTGAAAGCCGCGGACGCCCTCTCGCGGCTGCTCCCGAACCTGGGGGGGCCCAAGGTGGGGTGCCGGCGCCTCTATGCCGGCGTCCTCAGGAGCATGGCCCTATACGGGGCCCCTATCTGGGCGGACTCACTCCACAGGAGGGAGAATGCGACCGCCATCCGCAAGCCCCAAAGGGCCATTGCACTGCGGGTGGCGAGGGCCTACCGCTCGGTGGGCTTTTCGGCGGCGTGCGCTCTGGCCGGCACCCCTCCTTGGGAGCTGGAGGCTTGGGTGCTCGCCAGAGTGTACGAGTGGACCGCGCAACGAAGGGCGCTCGGGGAGCGCCCCGTCGCCGAAGAGCGGGAGGCCGTGCGGCGGGAGGCGAGGGACGCAATCGTCCTTCACTGGACAGAGGACCTCGCCACCGCCGCCTTTGGCCGCCGGACGTTGGACGCGCTCGGCCCGGTCCTGCAGAGCTGGCTCGAGCGGTCCCACGGTTTCCTCTCGTTCCGTCTGGTGCAGGTGTTGTCCGGCCACGGCTGTTTCGGAACGTACCTGCACCGGATCGGGAGGGAGGAGACCCCGGCGTGCCACGACTGCGGCGCGGCGGAGGACACGGCGCAGCACACCCTCGAGGCGTGCCCGGCTTGGTCCGAGCTGCGCCGCGGTCTGACCGCGGCGGTCGGACAGGACCTCTCGCTTCCTGGTGTGATCAACGCCATGCTGGGGAGCGAGGAGGCCTGGGCAGCGGTGGCCTCCTTTTGCGAGGACGTAATCTCGCAAAAGGAGGAGGCGGAGCGCGCGCGGGAGGACGACCCTCTCGCTGTGCCGCTCCGCAGACGAAGAAGGGGTCGGAGAAGGCGCCAGCCTCTCCCCCCTCATGGTGGCGATGGGCGGGCGACAGGCACGGGGGTGCCGTCTCCCGCATTGCACCCATCACCACCTTCGTCGGTCACTCCCGGGCCCCCGTGAGGGGCCCGCCCTGAAGGACAATCGTCGGCGGAGGACTGGACGTTAAGGCTACGCTGGTTTCCCAGTCCCCCGCCACTCGGACGAAGCGGGAGTGCCGCTGGGTTTTTTAGTGGGTATACCGGGTCAGACCCGGGAGTCCCACATAGCCCCCCATCCCCCGATGGGAGGGTATGCGTAACGCATTTTTCCCAGCGCAAAAAAAAAAAAAAAAAAAAAAAAAAAAAAAGGTTAGGTTAGGTTAGGTTAGGTTAGGTTAGGTTAGGTTAGGTTAGGTTAGGTTAGGTTAGGTTAGGTTAGGTTAGGTTAGGTTAGGTTAGGTTAGGTTAGGTTAGGTTAGGTTAGGTTAGGTTAGGTTAGGTTAGGTTAGGTTAGGTTAGGTTAGGTTAGGTTAGGTTAGGTTAGGTTAGGTTAGGTTAGGTTAGGTTAGGTTAGGTTAGGTTAGGTTAGGTTAGGTTAGGTTAGGTTAGGTTAGGTTAGGTTAGGTTAGGTTAGGTTAGGTTAGGTTAGGTTAGGTTAGGTTAGGTTAGGTTAGGTTAGGTTAGGTTAGGTTAGGTTAGGTTAGGTTAGGTTAGGTTAGGTTAGGTTAGGTTAGGTTAGGTTAGGTTAGGTTAGGTTAGGTTAGGTTAGGTTAGGTTAGGTTAGGTTAGGTTAGGTTAGGTTAGGTTAGGTTAGGTTAGGTTAGGTTAGGTTAGGTTAGGTTAGGTTAGGTTAGGTTAGGTTAGGTTAGGTTAGGTTAGGTTAGGTTAGGTTAGGTTAGGTTAGGTTAGGTTAGGTTAGGTTAGGTTAGGTTAGGTTAGGTTAGGTTAGGTTAGGTTAGGTTAGGTTAGGTTAGGTTAGGTTAGGTTAGGTTAGGTTAGGTTAGGTTAGGTTAGGTTAGGTTAGGTTAGGTTAGGTTAGGTTAGGTTAGGTTAGGTTAGGTTAGGTTAGGTTAGGTTAGGTTAGGTTAGGTTAGGTTAGGTTAGGTTAGGTTAGGTTAGGTTAGGTTAGGTTAGGTTAGGTTAGGTTAGGTTTTTTTTTTTTTTTTTTTTTTTTTTTTTTTTTTTTTTTTTTTTTTTTTTTTTTTTTTTTTTTTTTTTTTTTTTTTTTTTTTTTTTTTTTTTTTTTTTTTTTTTAAACTTATCCCTGTGACTTTATCAAATTTCACAGACCTTATTATTCTACTTAAATTTACGCATTATACAATTCAAACTCTACCCTTGTAGGGTCCTACACCAATTTTTACTACTGTGCTATCTCTACGTTATTACATTTTCTTTACAGGCGGTCCTTATTTTGTGAGCATTCTGGAACCGCTTGTGCCTATCCTCTACTCTTCTGTTTTCGTATACATTTTCTTTACAAGGTGTATCTTTTTTAAGGAACATTTAGTACAATCCTTGTGCCTATTTCTACATCTATCGGTTTCCATTTTCTTTACAACTCTAGTTGTGCCTACTTTTTGTTATCTTAATTCTTAACCTACTTATATTTACTTATTTCTATACATTCATAATTGTTCTTAGTTCTTTTTATTTACTATTTTGCCTTATCTTTACTACAGTGGTATATTTTTACAATATATATTGTAGCAAATGCTTATTCACTTTTTGTTTCTATATATTACAATGCTGATTATTTTTATACAGTACTCTAAGAATTTTTCACGAGTGAGTTTATCACTAAGTAGAGTCTCTAGGTTTTCCATTTTTAACTGTGTATCTATTCTCTGCTGCAAATCGTACCTGTCCCTATGATGCACCGGGCAGTCCAGCAATAAGTGGAATATCGTTTCCGCAGTATCAGGATCACAGACACATGCAGGACTCTCCTTGCACTTGAAACGGTGCAAGTACTGGGAGAGCCCCCCATGTCCGGTGAAAACCTGTGTTAACAAGCCCGCTGGTCTAATACTCCTAACCACTCTGTATGCGTCTATGGCATCCGGGAGGAACACTCTCGTTACGGAGGCCGTGTCACCCGACTTGTACCTCCCATTCCACTCGTCAAGGGAGTCCTTCCGGATTATCCGTTTGACGAATGAGACAGGAACCCGGTCATAGTCGGGTCTCCTCCGGCTCGAGAGTGCTGCCTCTTTCGCAAGCTGATCAGCGCGTTCGTTACCTATTAGACCCACATGCGCCTTCACCCAATAAAAGCTCACAGTTTTCCCTTGGCTGAAGGCCTTTTTCAGGTTTTCGCGCGTCTCTACCGCCAAAGGATGCAGGGCACTGTAGTTCGTAATGGTCTCCAGGGCCGATCTTGAGTCACTGTAAATGCAGCAATCTCTATCCGCACGCTTCAGGGCCTCCTTTGTGGCTCTGCATATGGCGAGGATTTCTGCTTGGTATACGGTGCAGTACGCGGCTAAACTAAGCTTGATTGTCTTGGTCTCTGTTTCGCCCTCCCATATGGATAACGCGGCGCCGACCTTGCCCTCAAGCTTGCTGCCGTCGGTGTAGATTTTTACCGCCTGCCCGTTGCTATTATCGACCTGTGCTTGAGTGGTCAAGCTTTCGAATTTTATTTCCACATGCAGAGCTGGATGTGGAATCTCCGCAAATTCCACCACACGTTCGGTCTCCCGGTCTCCAAGCACTAGCCGGGATGACCCTCTCCTTGCTTCGTACAGTGCGGCTGCTTCCTGTATTCGGAGGTCGAGAGGCAGTATCCCAGCCAGTACCAGTGCCGAGTTTAGAGAGACCGTGCGGTAGGACTTGCACAGTTTCTGTGCGAAGCCTCTTTGTACTGCATTCAGTGCCTTCTGCGTTCCGATTTTATTGGCTGCCGGTGCCCAAGCGCCTGCAGCGTACAAGATAACCGGCTCTACCACTGCCGTGTAAATTATACGGATGACGTCCGGATGCAGTCCCCAGCTCACTTTTGCGGCCCTGGATAACTGTTTGTACAGGTTTACCGCCTTTTTGCAGACTTTTGCAACATGGGTATTAAAAGTCATCCGGTCGTCCAGAGTCAGCCCCAGAATTTTGATTTCCCTCGACATTCCAATGCCGATCCCCCCCATAGTCAGGAGCGGGGTGTCGTACTTAAGCTTGCGCGTCAGCACCATCGCACAAGTTTTGTGTGGCGCAAACTTCAGCTTGTTCCGGACTCCCCACTCCTGAACATAGGTGAGAGCGGCATTGGCCTGTCTCGAGACCTCCAAACCCGTATCTCCGCTGAACACCATCACCACGTCATCCGCATACGCCTGACAGTATACTCCGTCCTTTTCCAGACCGTGTAATAGGGGATCGAGTAGCAAATTCCACAAAATAGGGCCGCCAATGGATCCCTGGACGCAACCTTTCTGGGTGTTTCTGGTGTGTTCCTCCCCGGCATATCTCAGTCGGATTTTTCTGCTGTCGAGATAGCTATCGAGTAGCCTCCTTAAATTGACCGGACACTTTTCCTCAGCCAGTCTGACTTTGATAGCTGGCCACCAGGCGCTATCGAAGGCCCCCTCTATATCCAGTGAGACTAGGGTTACGAGTTTTTTCTGCTCTATATTCCCCTTAATATGGTTCACCAGGTTATAGAGGGCGTCCTCGGTGCTCCTTTGTGGCATAAAGCCGTACTGGCGAGTACTAATCCGCGGTACTAGGTGCCACCTGATCCTTGCTACCACCATCTTCTCCAGGATCTTGCCCAAGACTGGTAGCAGGCCGATCGGCCTATATGCCTTGGGATTCTGATAATCGTCCTTGCCCGGTTTTCTTAATACCACCACCGTGGCCTCCTTCCATATGTCCGGGAAGTGACCTATCTCTAGGCACTTGTTGTACAGGGCAAGGAACGCGTCTAGACTCCTGGAGATTGCTCGACTGCAAATGTCCGCCGTGAAGCCATCCGCTCCAGGTGCCTTCTTTGGATTTAAACTCTCAGTCGCGGTCTTTAGCTCCTTTATCGTAAACGGCGGATCATAAACTTCATCATGACTCGGGGCGTTTACTTGCTTAGCAAGCTGTCTTGTTTGGCGATGATGTGAGTTATCCTTCTCTTCGGAGTCCTCAGGGTAAAATGTTTCTGCTAAAAGGGTTGCCGATTCTTTTGGGTTTAGGAACACACCGTCCTTTTTAAGGGTCAGATCCTCTTGACGTTTGGCGGTCTTACCGATCACTCTGTATATCCCTTCCCATACTCCTTCTTTGTCTTGCTTTTGGCAAAAGGTCTTCCAACCTGCTATTTGGGCTTTCTTGGCTTGGCTTTCGTATTTTTCTTTTGCTTGCAGGTACTCATTGTATACTTTTTCTTTACGGTCGTTTGCTGCGTTGCGTATTCTTCGCTTTTTTGTGGTGACCTCGTTTTTCATGAGTGCGAGCTCCTCTGACCACCATGGCATAGTAAATTCTGTGTTTGTTGCCTTAGGCGGCATACTGTCGCTACAGGCTGAAGTAATGCCTTTTGTAATTGTCTCTGCCATGTTATCCAGTTGTTGTTTAAACTCGACTCTACTTATTTCAGTTGCGTTGATATTTTGTTCCGCTTGGAATTGGTCCATTTTCTCAATGAAAATGTCCCAATTTGCCTTCTTAGTGTTGTAGAGTCGAGTGGTCCTTTGGATGTTGATTCCTTTTCCTTTCTGTAAACGAACCTGAAAAAGAATCGTATTGTGGTCCGAGCTCGTCACTCCCTGGTCTACTCTCCAGTCTTCCACGAGTCCTAGCATGTCAATCGAACAAGCTGTTAAGTCGACGAAGCTGCTATATCTCGTGTTGCCCCTTACCGTATCAAATGTGGGTATATCTCCATTGTTGAGTACCTGCATTTCCGACTCTTCCAGGGTCCCAGACATTTCTACACCCCTGTTGTCGTTTACGATGCTTCCCCACCAGGTATTCTTAGCATTGGCATCGCCTCCAATGAGCAGTTTTCTTGGCCCAAGTTTTCCCATGATCCCTCGTATTTGAGTCATGTATGGCTCTATGGGCTGGTCTGGTTCGAAGTAAAAAGAGACTACAGCAATTTCCCAAGCTTTGGACCGGATCCTCACCACAGCGATGTTGTTTGTAGTGAGTTCTGGGCACTGTATGACGTCCAGGTTGTGATCGAAAACGATCACGGCCGCTTTCACAGTCCCTCTTCCATCGTCCTCGCATTGGTATACTCGCACTCCTCGGTAGCTCTTCATCCTTCGAATCCCGCCGACATACGGTTCCTGGACCAAAGCGAAAGCAATCTTTCGGTCGGTGGCTTCCATCATGAGCTCGTTTGTTGCCAACTCCTTTCTTTGGAGATTGGCTTGTGCTACTGCGTATCCTCTGGTGAGGTTGCCTGCCCTATTATCCGTATCGTTGCCCTTAGCAGTAAGCGACTCTCGCTCTCGCCATTGCATCCCATTTTCTGCGCACAGTACATTCGTTGCTAAATGCATTGTGTTCGGTACTGGCATGTTTTGCTTGCGTGCAGTTCACGCATGATGGGGCTGCTCCAGCGATCCATTCAGGGCACTCTGATCTGATGTGAGGGCCGCCGCAGTGGCTGCACTTATTTATGGTTTCCTTGCAGAAACGCTTGCTATGACCATACGCTAGGCAGCATGTGCATTGGACCAGTGGTGACTGGTCTTCGACTTTGATGCGCTGGATGTCAATGTGTATGGCTCCTTTGTGCAGAGTTCTATTCCAGAGTTGCGGCGACACTCTCAGAATGACGTGATTTGTGTGGGGGTTTCTCGTCTTCCTCCTGTAGGCTATTTCTACCCTATCTTCGTCGCTCTTCAGGTCTTTAAAGAGGTCTGTGTTTTGCTTTTTGAAAGCACTTAAGATGTCCTCGTCAGCGTTATAGCTAAAGACATTCCTCAGAGCTATCAGTGGATCTTTATTTTTCATATCCTCCACTAGGAGGTTCCCTCCCACACTCAGCCTTTCTTTGACCTTTTGCCTATCTTCCTGTGTTCTGCACCCCACTATTACTTTTCGGTCTCTGGCCTTTCTGACTCTGTCCACTGTTACAAAGCCATCTTTTGCGTTCACTGCTTTCCTAATTTTCTCGATTACCTCGTCCCCAGTTTCCAGCTGATCGGTCGAGGTTACCGCGATAGAGTGAAGAGCTGTGTGCGCAGGAATAGATATTTTTGGTGCGGTGGCTGCAACATTAGCGTAAGTGAGTCTATTCTCTACAATTTGTCTCCCTGTTTCTAGCTCTTTCTTTAATTCCTCCATTTTGAGGTTATTTTCTTGGATTAGCTTTGCGTGTTGCTCAATTACCTGAGTCAGATGGCCTTGCTTTTCTTCTCCATTATCTTCCTGCATTATCTGCTCTGTCTGTCTCCTTTCTATTGCTTTATTGTTATCTGTTCTTAATGTCGATTTCGCGTTTTCAGCCTCCTTCACCAGTTGGAACAATCGTTCCACCGCCTGTGTGACGTCCGTCTTAATGTCAGCCCGTAAGTTGCGGGATTCTCCCAAAGCTGTTTTCGCCTTCCTGATGCAGGCGCGTGCTTCCGTCACTCTGTCGGCGTATTCCCTTTTTTGTTTCGGGGAAATATTTACCGCCTCTGCGGACTTCCTGCGTACTGGTGGTTTGGCTTCGATTGCGCCAGTCCTTATTTTTAACTTTAACTGTGTTGGTGGTATTGTTTTATGTGGCGAGTTTGAGGATTTTTGCGTGTTTTCCGGCGCCTCACATTCTTCTATACTCTTCCTCACATTTGAGGGTTGCGTCGGTGCCGTCGAGGGACCAGCCCTCTCGTCATCATTGGGAGATCCGTGGGTATCCGTCATTTTCTTAAGCGGAGTTCTAAATCCAAACATTTCAATTGGCCACAGGGACGCGTCGTTATTTCCGTTAATATGCTCTTTACGAACTTATTCGTAGTGTAAAATAAAGTAAAATTAAATATTTTAAAATAAAACGCTCTATTTAGAGTCCGTCCTTATATTATTATTAAAGTTTTTTGTCAAGCTGTACAGAGAAAGTCAGCGTCAGTACTTTTCCATAAAAAACTTACACTTCCCAGAGACTCTACCTAGAGACGCTCTCTCTGTGAAGAGCTTTTGTCTAAAATATCTGTACCGTGGGAAACAGGAGGAGTCAGATAAATAATATGTATATTTGTTAAGTTAACTTGATGAGGGGGCGCTATTCCAGGTTTTCTGTGGGGCCAAAAGAGAGGTCTTTTCCTCCCGATTCTGGGGAGCCCAAACACGGATGGTCTACGATGCCTGGTTCCAAAGTTAGCGCCCGGGGGGGTGAAGTATCCAAGAGGGGAACGGGGGGGGGGGGGGGGGGTATAAAAATGGGGGTCACTGGGTAGTCGAAGGTGGGTTTCGTATTATACTTACATACATATACATATAATATTTCTTACTATTATGGGGTCTACAGTATGGGGGTCGAGGGAGTAAATGGGGGTCAAGGAAGTAAATGAGGGTCGAGAGTGGGTTTCGTTTTATACGTATTATAATTTAACATAACATATATGGTATTTCTTAGTAATATGGGGTAAAAATGTATGGGGTCAAAAAGGGGGTCAAGGGGGCTTATCTAAGTATAGGTTCTAGATGAGAGGGGGGTTATAGGGGGGGGGGAAATTTGCTCAAAATTTTGATATTTCCAGCCGTTTCCGAGATAAATGGGGGATGACTAATTTCAGGCGAGGAAGGAGGGGGGGGGGGGTTTGGTGAGCTGGGCTTCAGAGTATATATGTATATCTGTGCAGTCGTGCAGAGATGAAGTTGTGGTCGGGGAGGGATATGGTAGGTGATTTTAGGGGGGTGGTGGGGTGGGGGGGGGTATTTGGTGGGTTAGGACATGCACATTGACACCGTGACAGAAAAATTTTGGTTCGCGGAGAATATTTATGCAGGTGAGCGGAGAGGGGAAGGAATATTATATGATACGTAGGGGGGGGAGGGAAGTGAGGGGGTTTACCTTGAGGGGTTATGAAATATGGATAAATAAAGTAGTGGTAACAGTGTTCCACCGTCTCCGCGGAGCTTGTTTATGAGGGGCGAGAGTGGAAGGGGGGAAGGGGGGTAAAAATGTATAAAATTAGCAATTTAATTAAAAAAAAAAAAAAAAAAAAAAAAAAAAAAAGGGGGTCCGGTGGGGGGTGGCTAGGACAGTGTTGCTATATATCTATACGATAGTATAGATCTATAGGGTGGTGTTAAAAGTGGGCTAACTCGCTCCGTTTCCGAGATACAGGCGTTCTAAAGTATTTAAAAGTTCCGGGTTCGATTCCCGTTGGTGAAAAACAATTTTTTAGGGTTATCTGGGGTTCTATAAATGCTAGGTACGCGTGCGAGGTGTCAAAAGACGCGTCTTTGTGCGACCTATCTGGCTATTAAACAATTAAAAGTGTTACCAGTTTAAAAAATTTAATTATGGTAGAAAATAAAATTTTTTAATATTATTATATATTTTAAGTGGGTTTTTCATATGTCACAGGGCAGAGGAAAGAATTCCCTGTCCTGTGACATAAAAATTTTAATTTTTATTATACCCTGAAGGGGTGTATTTTAATTTTTTAAAAGATATCTTTAATTATGGTTGAAAACTAAGTTTTTTAATATAATTATATATTTCGGGCGGGTTTTTCGAATGTCACTGGGTAGAGGAAAGAATTCCCTATCCTGTGATGTAAAAATACTAATTTTTATTTGACCCTGAGGGGGTGTATTTTAATTTTTAAAAAGAGATGTGTATTAAAATTAAAACTAAAACGCTAATTTCTAACATTAAAATGAAATATAAAAGAATAATATTTTTGGGATGTTGAACCAGTGGTCGAGTTCTTGTTTTTAAAAATTTTTTGGACTTTTTAGGGTTGAAATAACCAACCCCCAAATTTTTTAAACTTTAAAAACGCTATAACTTATTAACTATCAGATAAAATTTCACCAAATTAAAAACACATATAAAAGTACTTATGACTAATTTTTAGAGTTCATAAAAAAGATAGGTTGTCGCTTTAGATTCCCAGATAAAAATTTTTGAAATTTGCTAAAAGTATTCACCTTGTTTTTCCAGCTGTTTCCAGTCGATTTTCTTAATTTTAATGTTGCCACTCGGCTCCTCGTCCGTGTTGTCTTGAGATTTTCATACAGGTTCCAGTCGGCACCCTCGGGATCTCTGACCACGTTGCACGTGGTTTTGGGTTATTCTTCTGTATCTCTGGAACCCCAGCCCGGAAAATTCCAAGTGAGGTGTCCAGAGATAGGTCTTTGCACGGCGCACCTGGCTGCAATCGCCGATTTACGTGTCACCACTCAAAATCGAGCAGCGTTGAGCTCTGAAGTCTCCGCGAAGTGGTTTTTCACCTTTAAATTGCACAAATGTCACTTTTTACAAAAAATTTTTTCACTGTCACACGCGTCTTCGCAGCGCGCTTCTAACCATGTGCCACACTATGGTTTTTCCGTAAAAACTGGATTTTTAATGATTTTTCGGACGCGGAGCGACTTAGAACTGATCTGCTCGCGGTAAGAGG